>CM050402.1:54740136-56136636 GCA_027562975.1 Rhynchospora breviuscula
TTAAACTAAACAAGTCTATTTCTTGGATCTAAGATTTCCCTTAATTTTCATCTGTTAGGAATAGATCTCCATTTCGGACTTATGATCTAGATCTCATCTTTCGAACTATTGATCATCTATTGGTATTGATATACTCAAATTAATCTAAATTTGGTTGGATTTAACTTCCTAACATTCAAGGTTGGCCTAATCTTGACGGGAAAATATCAAATCTACTTAAACAATTCAAGCATAGCAAATAAATAAGAAAAGCTCAAGAAATAAAACTCAATAAACAAAGTATTAAGCTAATTAATCATGCAAACTAGATCAAGTATCTGTTTCTCAACCATAGCCCCCTAATCAAACTACTCAAGTATGATAATCATAACAACAAATATCAAGGTATCAATTATCATTACAGAATCAAACAAGAATTAATGAGAGATTACAACAAATCAAAGTCGAATCCTTTGTTTGTCTGTTGTGACATGGACTGAGCGGCCAGCCTGACTCCTGGTCTTGTGGACTGAGGACAAGGGCTGCTCAATTCCTCCTCTGTTTAGGTGTGACTAATTCTTTATAAAATTGGGGATATTGAACTCTCGAAACTCCCTCTTTTTATAGTAGTCTTGAGAATCGTCGAGGGCAGTTAAGTGCTTCAGAAGTGGGTCAGATCGTGACAGAAGTAGTGTTAGAGAGGCTGCCAAATTAACTGTCTGAACGTGAAAACTGTCTGAAACTTCTAAAGCAGCCCGCTCACTGGTATGATCTGCCCGCTCAAAATACTTCAAGTTGTCTCCTGGCCTTCTCCTATCTGTCTGATCATTTGTCTGCCTAATCCATCTCGCCAAGCACTTGGTCGAGTCGCTCAATAAGTGTTGATATGTACAGATTTGAAGCCACATATGATGATTGTCCTATAAAAACACAAAAGGGCATGACAGTACCTAAAAACTAATAATAATGAATGAAACTAAGTTCAAATCACATAAAATCAATCATAATTTGAGTCAAAATTGGATCAAAACCATTATATGAAAACATCCTATCTTATATATCTAGTTTAATGAAAAAAGCGAAGTGCCAAGTGATAAAATGAAATTGCCAATTTGATAATGAGAAATACTGAGTGGTAAGATGGAAAATGAGATATTTACTTATTTATTTGTCCAAAAATATTACTTGTTGAATATCTATATAAGAGGTCGGCAACTTTTGAATAAGCATTTGAGGTGTTACAAATAATATTTATTTCACGTTTTATTTACATATGAAGTTCGACTATTATTAAAATGTATCGATCGGGAGCTTAGCAAGATGCATTATATCTGCATTTTAATTTCAATTCAAGATCAAGCATGTGGGTTTTCCAAATTAATCAAATTGCCTTTGCTAAGATGGAATTAGACCTACGGCTCTACTCCATCCGTCTGTCAACCGAAGCATAAAACCACAAGTTTCTAAATTTGTCATATACTCATATGTAGATTGGGGGTCCATAAACAACAATCATTGCATTCACCAAGTGTAGATTCCCACCATCTTGGTTAGCGCCGCAAACGGTATACCGTTATATGTTTTCCGTGCACGTTCCTTTGGAACAGAACGTATAACGGTACAAAAAAATCATTTCGTTCCCAGAAACAGCACGGTAAACGAAATGAGAGGACATGCAATTGTCGAAATGGAACGATAAACGGAATGAGTCATTTCGCTTCCGTTTCGACAAATAGTGTTGCTTTCTATGTGAAAAACGTTGTTCCGTTCCGTCCAAACGAAACGTCTAACGGAATGAAAGGACATTTCGTTTCCAAAAATGAAACGGAAAACAGAATGGAACAGTTATACTTTTGATGGAACGGAACGGTAAATGGAATGGTCCATTCCGTTGCCGTTGGACACGTTAAACAGGCCTAATCTTGGTAAGCAATGCAATCAGCAATTATCGTGCCACGCTTATAATTAACGGGAAACAAATAAAATTACACTCCAAGAGAGTACACTGTCTTTATATATTAATAATGGGACTCGTATACGTTGACACTAATTGACAGGTTACCTGGGTTTCCACTATAAAGAGTTTCAAGCTTTTCATCGCCAAGCATATAACTTGATCGAGATATACAAAATATGGCCTACATTTTATACTGTATTTTATATAATGAGTAAATCTATTATATATATATGTATTATGATGCATAGAACCAGTGGCGGATCTAGGAAAAATATTTAGGTGGGGTTGTGGGTCTATGGTGGACTGGTGGACTATTGATTTATTGGGCCATCGTAACCGGGAAGAGAGATAGGACACGGGATTACGGGAAGCAAGCACTCTTCAACCTCCGTTCAACATCTTCAGCCCCACCTTTGAGTGCTTCAATGGCAGAAAAATTAGCTGGGGCTAAAGGGGGCTCCATGGACTCGACGGCGTTAGGTGGGGCTCTAGCCCCACCCGCCCCAGTGCTAGATCCGCCCCTGCATAGAACGCTCCATATATCATGACTTTATCAGTTATTAGGTGACTTTGAATCTAATTTAACTAATTTAACATAAATATTGAAATCTTATGGTAGACGAAATTTTATTTTTTTTTTCAAATTTTTAAAACCTTGTCATTTTTGGATAAAACTAGTAGTAAGAAGATTTCAAAAAATAGAGATTATTAAAAATTTTGAAAAAAATAGTAAAAGGATTTTAAAAATATAAAATTTTGTTTGTTACGATATTTCAATATATAAATTTGACTGGTTGAATTAGATTTTTCAATTTGTAAAATCACTGACCGGTCATGATGCACGGAATGCTCTATGCATCATGATGCATAAGCATAATAGATTTACTCTTTATATAATATCTATTTTTATAAAAATATAAATATCTATTTACTCTTTATTCAAAAAAGAGAAGGAAATATAATATAACCTGTGTCAATTTTACAATCGCATTACTTACAATTAATTTTTATTTAAGAATATTTTGATCTAATCCTCAACTATATGATAATGATAAGGGACGACATCCGTGTATAGAATTGAAATTTCTAACCAAATTTGAGCACGTTAAGTAATTAACTTAGCTTGGAAGCGAATTAGTAAGCGGGTGCCTAAAGCTGACCCAAAATATATACAGATCGAAGAATAGATGTTTGGCACGCTTTTAAGTGAATTAGTATTAGTATAAGCTTGCGAGTGCCCAAAGTTGACCCAAAAAAAAAGTAAGAAAAGAAAAACAATGCAAAGGAAACAAAGTTTAGCACGTTAGTAACTAAGGAAGTGCCCAAAAGTTGAAATTGTTGCTCACACCTGCGAAGCCTGTACGTTTCCGGGAGTCTTGGAGCATACTATTCTTTGATATTATTCAAAAAAAAAAAAAAAAAAACTATTCTTTGATATGGATGCATGGTAATATCCGAAGCGCCTTAAAAATTAACAAAATATATATATTGTTTCGGTGCATGAGAATAATTGCGGACTAAATTTATATCATTATCTCTACTTAAATAATTTTATTATTAAGTTACTGTTATTTTATCTTACTCATAAAGTCATAATGGGAGCCCAATAGAAATTTTTTATTTCCCTTGTATTTTGTTGTTTGAGTATTAACTATTGGAATAAATTATACCGGGATTATTCTATTTGAAAATTGCGCTGTAGATAAAACTATTATCGGAATTTTAAAAAATAAAATTATAAATATTTTCTTTATATTAAGATATATGACTCAAATATGAGGTAACTCAAAAATCAATTAATCTTTTATCAAGCCGCTTCTTGGAAAACTAATGGCTTAATTATTGATGCACACAAGTCACAACCTTGCTAACAGAATGAGAGCATATTTATACTTTTAGTTTTTTTATTCTAAATGACTAATTTATTGATTAATTTTGCAGTTGACAAATAAAATTACTTGTTATTCCCCTTTATCTTTTGGATTTCGAGCTGCCACATAGTTATTGTCATGAAGTTATATACGTCCCAGATAAAAGTTCATGGGTAGGAGCTGGTAACTGTTATATTGATAACCCTGTACGTGCATTCAACTGGTGGTTCCCTATACATACATTATATATATCTTTTGAATTTCAACAAAAAATCTTATAGAATTCATTTCATGCACTTAATTTTTTATTAAATAATTAAAAAAGTATTTTTTGGATACACTTTTTGTTAAACTTCATATTGTCCCTCACTGCTAAATACTAATTATTATTCATCTTTGCTTGGTTCCACATGTTGACTACCTTTCACCTAAAATAAAGTACTGAAACAAGATTTAATTACATTTAGTCTTCCAATAGTTGACCACTGAAACCATTATTATTTTTTATTTACACCTCAATATCAATTGCAAGCCATAAAAGCTTTAATTATCTGTAGTAAGCATATACTACCCTAAGCTATTTTCATGCATCTTCATGACTGTATGTCTGATTTCACTAATTACATGAGGAGAAATTACACGGCTAGGCTTGGGTTTTTGTCAAACTAAAAGTGCACGGACTATAATTGCCTATGGGTGTTGTTTTCCACTCATTTAATGTACTAAAAAATTTTCTCTGCACATTTAATGGGACGTCGGTGTGAAAATTTCCTTCTCCACAGAAATATTTACAATGTTCTTGGGTATCGTAGAACTCAAAAAAAGAGGGGGGAAAAAAAACCAATCCATTCATTCTTGAAAGAACTTGCTTTTATTCATCTCATATGGACTTGGTGATCATGATTAAAGCCATGACTATTGCTTGATCCATACCGGGCTGCACCGTAAGTGTAAGGACGTCTTCACCAAGCAAAATTTTATTTGAATTGCTGAACTTTCTATTAATCTGCATTTGAAAAGTGATTAGACCGAATGACAATATACTTGCAATTTGAAAAAATTATATATTTTGCGATGAATGATTAATGAATATACTATTATACTGATGAGAAGGAATATATATAAGAGAGATCAAAGGAAAAATATAAGCCATTCATTGTTGTAATTGTCCCTTAATATTTTCATGCTTTAATCACAGATTTCTTTTTGTTGGTGCAACTAATTTGCAATTATTACAGATCTACTTGTTTTAAACTATATACTCTCTCTCTCTCTCTCTCTCTCTCTCTCTCTCTGAATAACAATTTGTTCGAATTGGAAGAATCACGCATAATACTTTCTTTTTGTTTGTTTGATTAATTATTAGTATACTAGCTATAATAATTTCGGTTCAGAGCATATTACATAGGAGAAATTATCAAACCTTCGCAGTTTGTAGGGCAAAAAAGAGATCATATTTCATGTAAAGTTGGTACAAATATTACCTCAGCTACAAGTTGTTCATCAGAAGCTAGCGTATGAATCTTAGACCACTCTTCACACCGAGACCAGCTCAGCCTGAAGCCGGATTTTTCACTTCCATCAATACCACTTGCCATGGAGGCGGTGCAAGTCAAGTTCCCTGAATCCTTCGTAACCCTGAGAAGAGGTTCTTTTAGCAGAATGCTTGAATAAGTATCTCTATCTCCTTTATAGATCTTCCAACTTTCAGTGAAGCTTAGGATCTGAAAATTAACATGCATGTTAGGTACAGATATTGTATATTCATCATTGAATCCCTATCATTCCTCACTTAAAGTAGTAAAATAAAACCATTAACCTTTTCTAATGTCAAAAATTTCTTTAGTCCATCTAATTTTATGCTAAAGTAGCTTTTTGCATGCAATGTTCTTATAATCAAGCTAAGCAGGAATGCCTTGATCCCCACATATATATTAATAAAATGTCTGGATATAACTCCTATATATTATATATACTAAAATTACCTTTTTGCAATGGCGTATTGTGAGATAAACATGACCCTTAGGGCCCATAAGGACCATGTCTTTATTTTTCCATCGGCCAGGTGCATAATTGTCAACACGAAAAACGATGCGCCCGTCAGAGTCGTCGAACACCGTATATCCATCCCCATGGAAGAGTAGAGATTTGCACCAAACAGTTAGGCGCACAGGAGAGGATGAGCAAATATTAGAAGAGAGCTCTCCTTTAATCTCCATTATTCAGTGTGAGAGATATGTACTATGTTGCTAAAGGAGACGACTTGTGTGGCCTTGGGTTCGGTTTGTACTGTTGTGTGTATATATAATAGATATTGATAACGCGCTTTTTAATGATAAGATGTATCTTCATTCATGCTTTATTGCAGTTATTGTTAATTATTAATTAATTTATTAATTAATTAGTGGATATGTAGCATCACTCTCTCTCTCTATTTTTCTTCATAGAAAAGATGATAGAGGATCTTCAATAATTATATTAAAAACTGAAACAAAATAATACATCATCGGTCATATTTTTTTTTTAAAAATTCATAATAATGATAATAACATATAACATCGGATATATATGTGTGTGTGTGTGTGTGTGTGTTTTGTAGGAAAAATAAAATACAACATCAGCATTAATTAAAAACTAGACAACAAACAACAAAAAAAACATTGAAAAGATAAACATTAACAGCAGTCCCTCTCACTAACATAAACACAAACACAAACACAAACACAGAAAAACAGACGACTTATGATTTTGTGTTGTAGGTTATCCTTATTAATGCCTGAAGAGGTCAGCTATCCCTTATCTTTTATTTTCCTCCTTGGCAATTAAGCCCCCAGGAAGTTAGCAAACCGTTCATGTTTGACTAATGCGCAAACTTTGATTTTTTTAAGAAAAAAATTGGTTTGGCTGGCCCACAGAGATTCTTTTCTCCTTACAACTAGCATGTATGGTCGTATACTCTTATGTAGGCCTGTCAAACGTGTTGATCACGTGGTAAAAGTGCCGTGTCGTTTGCCGTGCCACAAAATAAACGGTATGATTTCAGCATTCCGTTACTCGTTTCATTTACCGTTTAACGAAATGGCATGTACAAAATATCGAATTTCAGTAAACGGCATGTAGAAAATCATTTCAGTCTCCCTACCGTTTGCCGTTTCGTTTCATTAACGAAAAAAATTTCACTACCGTTATCCATTCCGTTAACCATTAACGTAACGGAATAACGTCTTTTCTTCTTCCGTTGACAGGCCTACTCGTATGGATACTCTGACAATATGCAAAACAAAAATGATTATTTTCTCCGAATGCTAATGTGTCTTCACTCTTAGATCTTACATGTGCCACTTTTAGTTGCCACTTACCAGCATGAAAAATTTGGATACTTTTGTCCTTTTGAACCAACATTTGCCTACTTTTGACAATTGAAAATATTTTTTCCCCTACTTTTACTGTTTGATCAACTTTCCTAGTTTTAGAGTACAGGTGCGTGTTGGAACATTATACTACTCGTCTACAGGTGCGTGCTGGAAAAATATACTAGTACGATTAAGCTGACATCCGAACTTTTCAAACAGATAACTGTTTGACAAGAATCGTAGTATCGTACCTACTCGTCTACTTCTTGGACAATCTCATTCTGACTCGCCAATTTATGTTGCACATGGCCTTTTAAGGGGGCTTCTGAGTCACTGATGCACATGGCCCACAATTATTTTTAAGCTTTATTTTTTAGTCGGTATTACAGTGCCAGAAATTACCTCGCTCTCAAAAAATAATAGGTCTTGAGCCAAGAAGATAACAAAGATAATAACAAGTCTAAACAGACAAATAAAACAAACTGGAAGGAAGAAAGAAAAGAACAGTGCATTCTTCAACAACAAAATAAAGGAAACAAAAGACAAACACCAACGGAAAAGAAAGAATTGCTAAAAGGAGCTATCTAGTGCTTATCAATACATATTTTAGCTTCTACCTGAGAACAAAGTAACGGAAAAGAAAAAGGGAACAATAAATAAATCTATAATAATGAATAAGAAATGAAATACAACAGGTTAAAGCTTCACCCACCCAAATTCTGTGCTACTGTACAGAAGAAAATAACTCCGATCCTGAACTTTTTACAAAGAGGTCTTTTCCTTTCTGAAAAATATCATACAATCTTCTCACTTCCAAAAAAAATTCTACCAAGCTGACCATAAGGGGATTAGGAAAAAAAAAAAAAAAAAAAAAAAAAAAGCCAAAAAACGAAAACAAAACAAAAACAAAAACAAAAACAAAAGAAAATGAGTGCAAAGTTGGTGGTGGATCCAAACTGTTAGATCTCTCCCTTCTAACCTGTTCACAAGGATCAAGCATTCCCAATCTTTGGAGGCTGGTTCATGAAAAGTTAATGAGATTAGATTTACATCAACTCGGTATGTAGCAGGTTACTCTGATAATATATTAACTATATATATTTGCTTTCCTTCTTTCTTCGCTTTCTTTTTCTTTTTGACTATCTTGACCAGCAAAACATTACTAATAACTTTATTACTGTAATTTCATGGTAAATAGGCCTAGGTAAAACATCACTCATACTGCACAGACAAGTCCGACTTTGTACCTTGAAATAATATCTGGACAAACAAACATCAGCAGGTGAGGTACTGTTCCCATATAAATGGCCTTTTAGTTTTCATCTCTCTCTTTTGCATAACTGAGAATAAATGAGTTTATTTTTTTGGGTTCAAATCGCGGCATATATGTTCAACAAAGGATAAATAAGTTTAATTAAACAAAACTTGCACCGTTTTAACTTGATATCCTGTATCTGGTTTTTACCTTATTAGGAATAGGTCTTCTGGGTGCACCAGGTTTAAAGTTATCTAGGGGTTTCAATATATGAAAGGAGCACAACAAATTCTCATCAATGCTTAGCAAAGCACCGGCATTGTCGAATTCGCCACAGTAATTTGGGGCTGAGAAAATAGTAACTAATCTCCTTTGTGCAAAAAACTCGTAACCATCTTCAACTACCTGTCAAAAAAATAACTCTGTCAGCAGGCACTTTTCACAGATAAATTTGGACTAGTCGTCAAATGACCAACTTTTTACCGAAGCAATCCTTTTCTAATGCTTTCTTTTGCAAATAAGGGACATCAGAGGAGGAACTTGGGATCTTTTTAAGAAATTCCGGGATGAAGAATGGCTGTAGAGATTATATTTCCCTAAGATAAAAAAACAAATAAATTTATATGTACAATTCTAACAAATACAGCCCTTCTCTTGTTTTGTCATCCCTTTTCTTTTCTATTCTCTTTTTCCATTCTAATATTGAGGCTTCAGCAAATTAAATTGACAGGATACGCAGATCACCATACAAAAATCAATTAGACAAAAATTACAATTGCACAAACTAGGATCATACACAAAAGTTAGATAGCTCACAGAAAACAGCATATTTACAGTAGTACTGATCAAGCGAGCCCATGAGATTAGCAAATAGATAAACCCTATAATTCACCAATGAAACCAAAATCATAGGAGTCGACTGAGACTTAACTGCACAATCAAGGGTAATTTAACCCTCTGTTGGAAAATCAAGGGCTTAAACACAGAAGTCATAAAAAAGAAAGGGGAAAGAAAAACAGAAAGAACCTTCAAAAAACACACCTGATGGGCCCGGCATATCAAATCAAGATCGTTCTTCTCCAAAAACTCCACCAACTTATCGGCCCCGAAAGTACAAGAAACCCCTCTATCACTTTCCCCCCATCCCTGGGTTTCACCACTCGGGTCTGACCAAAGCATATCACACAGCAACCCATAATCCGGTATCTCAGTAGGTCGCTCAATTTCTCTAATCTGTTCCAAGTTCTCCAGCTCTGGTGAAAGCCCGCCATGCATGCACAGCACCTTATTATCAATCAGTGCTGCAATTGGGAGGCAGTTGAAGCAGTCACAGAAGATCTTCCAGAGGCGCACATTGAAACGGCGTTTACACTCATCATAGAAGCCATAGACACGATTGATCTTGGCATCCTCATGGTTTCCCCGCAGCAGGAAGACCTTGTCAGGATACTTTATTTTGTAGGCCAGGAGGAGGCAGATTGTCTCCAAAGATTGCTTCCCGCGATCCACATAGTCACCCAGGAAAAGGTAGCTTGAAGTCGGCGGGAACCCACCAAGCTCAAAGAGGCGGAGCAGATCATTGAATTGGCCATGTATGTCGCCTGAAATTTGAGGTGGGTTCCGGTTAGATGTAAGACTAACAGTCAATTAGGTTCTGATTGTGAAAGTTTCAGTAAATGGTTGAATCCGCAGTTGAGGCATAATTGGCTAGTAATGATACTCTATGGGATGCTTAAGGTTCTCTTGCAAGATTTATTACCTCTAACCAAATTGTCATATATAATCCATCCACGAATTGACTAGATGTGGATTTATTACCTCTAACCAAATTATCAAATATAATCCATCCACGAATTGACTAGATGTGGATTAATTATCAAATATATTCCATCCACGAATTGACTAGATGTGGATTTATTACCTCTAACCAAATTAACAATGAACTGTTACTTCAGTATTAATTGATCAATTAAGTATCTGACTCTAGGAACCAGGTTTATATAAGTTGGCTTAGTTGTTATTCCCTTTAAACAAAGAGTTTCAAATTAAATATGAAGGGATTGGGAATTGAACCTGCATAGCACTTGAAAATTTCAAATGAAAGTTTATTTAGTCAGAGTTAGTTAGGCTTAATTCACTAATTGTCTTAAAAATAATGATTTACTGTTATAATTAACATCCCCAACCCAACCTCCACCCCCTTATCCACGTATAAGCTGCACCATTGCTTGAGATATAAGTTAAGACAACAATGGACTGAATGTCACTTGACTGAATGATTAATGCACAACTGGTTAGACCATCATGCATAACAGAAAGAAGACGTAAATAAAACTATATTTGTTGAAATCAGAAATTCAGCATGAGGGATGACTTTAGGCTTGATTGTATGGAGTGTGTAGGCTTTTTTGAGCAAGAACTTACTAGTTTGTTCTTATTTGATGCAAAAAGTACAATATTAGGTGCTGTTTAAAACAGGTCCAGCACAAGTATAGACAGGTACAGAGCTCATACAGGTTTTGCTCCATGTTTGACCAAAGAAATTGGGGGCAAAAGAAATCAACCGGGAAATCACTTAATTTAAGACCATACCGCTGTCTTTGCCATTACAAACCAAATGTGGGATAAGGTTAGGTCGCACACGGGTATCTGTTGTATCTGTTGTGTTTGTAGTCTGTAATATTGTTGTTTCAATTCACAAACAGGCCTTTTAGCCTTTTTTAAAAAAAAATTAAAATCCAAATGCTTAACGAATTCACAAGACTTCTGGTCAACCACAACATTTTCTAACCAATTGACCAAATAATGCACATAAAATGCAAAATGCATGTGATATATTGGTAAAAAGGAACAAATTATTGCCTATTTTAACTACTTTACAAGATTTTTTACAAAACCTAGTACATTAGGGAAACATAACCAATTGTAATTCAAAGATAAATTCCAACAGCTCGTTCAAAAACACATCAGATTGCAATAGATCTAGATAATGCAGAAAAAATCGATTAGGTCAGGCCTTACATACTAATCGAAAATACTAAATGAAACGAATCTTTCCAAATTCATTAAAAGCACATAGATGCATCTAAACAACTCCTAGCAAGGAAAACCCAACGAAAGAGAATCAAAACGAAAGGAAGTACCGCAGATCTTGACTGGGGCATGGATACGAAGGAGATTGGGCTGAGAGAGAAGCACCTTCTTCGCCTCAACGCAGAGCTGCCTTATCTCTCCTTCTGACAACGCCACCTGTCTGACAGCTGGGCCCGCGACGCCACCTCCACCACCACCACCTCCTCCGCCTAGAGTCTGACTGGCGCCGGGCCCCACAGCTGCTCTCCTCCCTCCTTCGAGCAATCGGTGCACTATGTCATCCAACATCGCTCCATCCATTCCTCCCATGGAGCTCTTTGTCATCATCATCTTGGTCGAACGATTTATTTCTCTCTCCAAAACGAAACAATGGAGAAAGAAAGGAAAAAAAATGAAGAGAGAGAAAACAGGTGAGGAGGTTATGAATGATAATATCCAGTGCTAAACTGCTATTAACATTTCAGGTGCTGATATGCGTCTCCCAGCTTCGTCCCTCTAGACTTTTAATTTAACAAGAGTTGTGTGCTTGGTCTGTGGGACGGATGAGTTTTTAAAGTCATTGATATAATTGTTGTTAATAAGAATTGAAGTGTGGTTGATGTAATCTTCTTATATATAAGTAATTGTTTTACAGTTTTTTTTTTGTAATATGATGTTTCTAAAAAAATTATAGTTGCAAAAAATTTAATAGAATTTAGATATAGTCAAAACTAGGTCGATGAACAATTCTAAAATGTAGCATATAAATATTTAATATATATTATAAATTGAGCTTTTTGCCTCTTTGTATTAATAAAAATTTCGAAAGAAATTTTCATCTATTTAATTTTTGTAAAAAGCACGAACGCTGCAGCTACAAAAAAAAAAAATAGAGTTCCACATAGGACTTAAATCCGGAGATATTAACGGGGACCACAGTGGGAGAGAGAAAAAAATGATAGAACAAGTAAGACATGGTGTTTGAGAAAAAAAACATGGGATGGTGTAACAATCCAACAGCTAATAAATAAAGGATGAGTACACGATCCACATCCGACATCCCTATAAATCCACAGTTTGACTGAGTGGTGGGGCACAACTGGCGTCCACATTTTGGTATACATGTTTGATTCTCTTGTCAGAGACTAGTTGAGATGTTTACAACGATGCGCATCAAGATAATTATTAAGCATTTCTTTTGAAAGACGATCCGAATTCTTTGCGGTCTTCCTGTCTGAACTATTCAAAAGCGCGTTAACGAATAGAAGCCGTTGATTTGAGATTGAGAGGTCGATTGACCGTTGGATTGTGCGCGTGGAGACTTTGTAAAGTCAGATGGGCCCAAATCGGAAATGCGGCGTTAAATGTGTTTAATCAGTTGTACTAAAATTTTCAATTGATGATCCCTAAAATGAATATTAATTTTTATATATTGTCCTTTACACCCTTAATCATTTAATAATTTACACAAATACTTAAAAGTATGTCAAATGATTCGCATAAATCTATTTTGTAATATATTTACAGTGTGCCTCATGTGTCAATGAAAATTCTTAATCACCCCTGCAGCTAGATAATATCAATATAATTTTCTTTACATGCTAGAAATCTTATTCTTTGGTTTGACTCGAATAAGAGCTTATTCGTGCGAACCAACCAACTAAAAAGCGCTTATTCGACTCATTTTTCTTGTTCCAGCATTTTCTTAGAACAAAGAGGGCGAATAAGAACTTTTTTTAATAAGACTTATTCTTTATTCGAGTGAGACAAATTTGTTAGATTGCCTATACTTTTGATAAGACTTATTCATATACACTAATACAAAGGACTATTATGCTTAAAATATTTGTTAGATTGCCTATACAATTCGTTTCATGCGTCGTTATATTTTTTATAAATTTCGGTCACAATTCTCAACCGAATTCGTCAACTTCTCAACCGAAATTGTTCATCTTATCCTTGATCATCTTAAGGGGATAATTATTATTTTTTTGAAATTTTATACATTAAAAATACATATATACATAAAAATATTTAAAATGATCAACTTCTTCTCAAAATGAGTTGTAAATGAATTCTGACAAAGTTTTGCAGCCATGAAAATAGTTGTATCTTTCGAGAATTTGAATAAATAAATAATTTTATCTCGTCTTTGATCATATTTGAAGATAATTGTAAATTTTTGTAAAATTATAACTTGAAATAAGGCTGGAATAGTGTAAAATAATAAGCAGTTACTAGAAACACACGATTGCTAATGTTTTTATCCGTTCAAAATGAAGATAAGTCAAATAATTCGCTTAAGACCATTTTATAATGAATTTTATAACGTGTTTCATGTGTCGATTAAATTTTTAAAATAATTCCGAAAATATTTAAGATAAACAGATTATCTCTTACTCCTTTGGGATCTTATTCATACAAATCAAGTAATATGTATAAACTTATGCCGGGATATATTTACAATGCATCATGCTTCTATGCACAATAGGCTTCACCATAACGAATAGCCAATCAACACTGTAATATCCATAAAATAATGCACGGGATAATGCAAATTAGTTAAATTGGCCCATTATTTTTTACTCTTCATCTGTTTTAGTATAAAATATAAATAAACTGACAATTTTTCCACGTCAGATGCACATTTACTCTTGAATTTCTGAACTAATTATTCTAGCCCTCCTGAAATTAACCCTCATATAATCTATTCCAATTTAAATCAAACAAAAACATGTCTATTCCCGTTTAAATAATAGTTATTATAGTATTTTGACAACGATCTTTAAATTTCAAACGCATTATTCAAAGTCATCTAAAAGAAACAATCAATTGAAGTGAAAATAAATAAATAAACAATTACTTTTTAGTTAATTTTTTGGGGAAGTTGGCCACAAATGCATGAGAGATATTCAAGAGACGAGGACTGTCAGTAATAGGTCGCACAAAGGACCCAACAACGGCAAATCGTAGACAATCTGCAAAAGATAATAGGGTCGCGGGTTTACATCATATATTCCAAATCCAAATCCTGTGGCGCGCGACACAGCGTGTAGCGCGCCACAGACCGTCCGATAAGATCTGGATGGATGAGGGAGCCCGTGCATGTAACCAGATTGTAAGGCCCGAAAAAAATAAACCGTCGAGATATGATCAGACGGTCCGTGTCGCGCGCAACACTCTGTGTCGGACGCCACAGGATTCGGATTCATATATTCCCACTCTTCGTTTATATATTGCATCAAGGTACAGCCCTTTTTATTCTAGAATGCACCAAGTTCTATTTGTATTTAAATAAATGGACTAATGTTGCGCAACACCCTATAATATACCCCCGTGTTCTTACAAAGACAAGTCAGATTTTGTAGGTGTTTGGTAATTGTGCTATAAAATAAGACCTATAATATTTTATAAACGATTTCATATGATTAATATTTATAAAGGACGAATCTCTCATACATCAAATAATAAAAAATAATGGACTGTTATATTTGATATCTTGTTTGACAAAAATATTGTAATACTTGTGTATCTGTCATATTGTCTGACAAGAATAAATGGTGATTAGATATGAAACTTTTGATATTGCAGCTGCTCTGTTGGAATGTCAATTTCAACTTAAAAAATTTCTCATATGAGAAGTGGTGTGCCAAAACAAATTTTTGTGAAAATTGTAAACTTGTTGTTTTTATTTACTTTAACAACATCTTAACTTAAACTGCACTAGATCCTACTCAAACCAACAAGTTTAACTAGTAAATATCACTTTATATAGCGAATAACATATTGACATAATTATTTGGCCTAAAATTATGTTATGCATCGATCGGTAGATCGTTGTCATTTCGATACATGACAGCATAAGTTATTGTAAAAATAAATAGGAATTGTTTGAATAATAGTTCTCAAATAAAATCAATTCATAATGAAAAAAAATATTTGTACATTAATTCATTTCAAAAGATACTTGTATATTAATTTTTCAATTAACATTTACAATGTAGTAATGTACTCTTTTGTATATTCATATTGCTATCTGCTAATGCAATTTTAATATATTCTAGACTCCGGAGATGCTATTTTCGGGTGATCATAGCAAAAGCCACTTATGTGAATCGGCATCCAATCTCCCTCCCATTGATTTCATTTGTACGAGCTCCGTGTCCAAAATAACAAAAAGGCGAATCAGACAAAAGCCGAAAGATGTGCGAAGCTTAAACACTACAAAAAAGGTCGGAAACGGTTGCAAGGCGGAAAGATAGATGCCAATTTAACTCATTTTCGATGAACATGTGGTGGATCCTTGCGTCATGATCATCATCTCTTTTTTGTCAGGTACAAAGAAGATTATATTTTCTTGGGAATGTTTCCCTGATTTCTTAATTTATTTTTCTCCTTGCACTTTTCTATTTTTTTAATGCGTGTCTACAAGATAGGTTATTTCTTCAGAATTTTACACCTCTTTTCTTTCTTTAGACTTCCTTTTGTTGGTAAATATTATTGGTATTGAGTATGCATTTTGGGTCTTGGATAAAAGCCTCTTAGAGAGAGGTAAGGAGAGGCTAAGAGCAAGTTGACTAAATTTTGGTACCAGACAATACTGGTACAAAATCAGGACATGAGATTGTACTAAAGGAGACAGTAATTCTTCAATTGTTGCCTTGCCTTATTAAGGAAACAAATTCTCCATTTTTCTTATTGGTCTGGTTAGAGGTGATCATGTCCTCTGCAAATAGTCAGTTATACCCTGAAGTATTCTTTAATTCCAAATGACTGACACTTTTCCTTCTCCCAAAGGGATTAGGTGCTGGGTATGCAAAAGGTTGGTTCAATGAAGTTTTTATAGGAGAATGTACATCTAGTAACTGATAACTCTGAGCTGATTCCTGTCAAGGTACAACTACCCTTCTAGGCATAGATTTCAGTACCAGTATAGCACCTGAGCATTGTTCAGTGTCATTGTATCTAATCTTATCTGGTTCATTGTACTTCTGCACTTTGCCAATATATTTAATAATCTGAATTAAACTTTCTATTCAAGTAAGCATCTTTATTGTATTAATAAGGTTCATTACTTAACATCGTCATTCGTAAGGCATGTTAATGTCTGCTTCCTCAAATTCCTAATTTCTCTCTGCAGGGCTGCCAGACGGAATCAAGCCTTCGGTATCCTTCTAACTTGAACACCAGAAATGCAAGGTGAAACAGCATGCTGGACCAATGAGTTACTGTCAAGTGTCAATAGGAGGACTAAGCTTCCTGAGCCAAGGGAGATGGAGAAGGGGATCAGTATGTGGTCAGTAATAAAAGATAATGTCGGGAAGGATCTGACTAGTGTGTGCCTTCCGGTTTATTTCAATGAGCCTCTCTCTTCTCTGCAGAAGTGCTTTGAGGAGTTTGAGTATTCACACCTCTTGGATGAAGCATACCAATTTGGGAAAATGGTAAGGTCAATAAAGTTCAGTTAACCCAAACCGGTTCTCAGTTGATTATTAATTATTCAGTTCATGATAAATTTAACACTAATAAACTCCAAAGAATACTTAACGTTGCAGTCAAGACTCAGTGACACATTTACTAAAATGAGTTTTTGCAATTTCCCCTTATTACAACCCAATTTTGTGTCAATTTTAACTCAAGTTAACATCAACTAGCTGTCAGTTGTGCAATCGAAATTTCATTTAAACTGCACACTTGGTTCAATCCTCAAATATGTAATAGCTTGGAAAATACCAAAAATGCCTAGAATTGGGAGTCTGATGTGTAAGAATATTTCCATTATTTTTAACATGTTTCTCCCTTTTATAATTTATAAAATTACATTCAGGTGTTATTGAACTGTGGGTTTATATATTCTAGGGAAATAGTTTAATGAGAATACTTAAAGTAGCGGCATTTGCTGTGGCATCATATGCATCATCAGAGGGAAGACCATGCAAGCCCTTCAATCCATTGCTAGGTGAAACTTATGAGGCCGACTTCCCTGAGAGGGGCATACAATTCATTTCTGAAAAGGTACTCTATTTTACATAACACAATTCCCCCGTACACAGAGAGAGAGAGAGAGAGAGAGAGAGAGAGAGAGAGAACCATAAATCAGACGAAATTACCTGGAGGAAATGGAAAACCCATCCATGCCTTCAACTTTGACTTTCAAATAGACCAATATGCCCTTGGTTCCACACTCCTTTCCTCCCTAGGATTATGGGTGCACAGTGCACTTCATATTCTTGTAAGAGTATAGATGATGTTTTCCTTTCTGTTCTTCTGAATTTTGAATGTGTGCTGATTCTGTTATATTATATTCACGGTTACCTAAGTACATATGGTTAACTTAAACTTAACACTCTTGAGCTTTTAAAAATAGACTAAACTTGCAGATATATATGGTCCTTTAAGAATCAGTGTATCCATCAAAGGCTATTAAATCGTCACTGTTGCAAAATTCCTGTCTTTTGATGAATGATAAAACTTATATCAAATTTCATCATTTTTTTATGTGTATGATATACATGGCATAGGTCATGCTGAATGATCGGGTGCAAACCTAGTCAAAATAACCTCGTTTTACCTGATTTAATCTATCGTAGTAAAGCTAAGGGTCGAATCACAGGGACGGTGTTGGAATATCGATCTTTTACTTTACTTAAACTAGCTAGACGAGTTCAACTTTCTTTTGTGAATTAAAGGTTGAAGGTGAATACAAATCCTAAATCTACTATTAAGGCTAAAACAAGAATAAATAAGAGAAAATCAACAGGTCAAATAATTCTAGGGTTTCTGGTTCCAAACGATTCTACCTCTGTCAAAGTTGGAACGGTCTGTTCCATCTCTGGAACGGTCCGTTTCAGCCTCTGTCAACGATTGGAACAAGCCGTCCTGGATCAGACTCCCCCTTCCGGACGGTACGTTCTGATCTTGGGACGGTCCGTTCCAATGGTTGATACTTGTTTTGTCATTGATTTTAGTTATTAATTAAGTGTTTTTATGCGAGTTTAAACAATACTTAACCTATAAACTTGTACTCTAACTTCCGTTCAGGTAAAGCTACTAAGTTCTATTGTTTAACTCCTAGAACGCCTAAATTTCAACTTCCGTTTCTTGGTTTAGATGTTCTAGTCTATCTCTTGGGTCTTGGTACACTTTTAATCTTCCGATCTCAAGTAAAACTCTAATTTCTTAAGGTCTGGTTCATCCTTCCGGATCTCACCTACCAAATAATTTCATTACCACACTATAATTCAGGTTAATCAATATTGCTACCTACTATCAAACGTGGCCATCGCTTAACATGTATATCAATTAACAATTCAAATCAAGCATAGCAATAGAATAAAGCAATCGAATCACAAGAGATAAAACATAACTTAACTTAATTAATTAACTAAATATTCAAATCAAAACAAGCAACTAAGTAGAAAAGTTTACAACCATAGTCCTAGAACAATCAACTCAACAACTAAAAGGCATCATGCAAAACAAAGAGAAATAGGAAATAAAGGAAGAATAAAACCCAATATGTCCCTGCTTCCTCTTGTATGTCGAAGCCTCCTATCGAAACGTCCTGTTTCTGCCACAAACCGGTCGATTCGGCGCTGCCACGATCTTGACCTGAGACTATTCTCTCAAATAGAACTATATCTAACCCTAACTTCGATCTGGAATTGAACTCCACTCTTGTATCTCTCAAAATCCCCTCAAACTCTGTTTTAATAGGCATTAGAAATGTGTAGAGATGATGAAAATAGCAGAAGACACGTTCTGGAAGTACTAGAAACAGATTGGAACCGCCATGACAAAATAGAACTCTAAATTTGGCAACTCTGGACTATTTCTGGGAATTTTGGCGGTTTCTGTCGAGGCGGACCGTTCTAATATGGGACGGGTCGTCCCAAGCATCTAAAACGGGCAATCCTGCTGTTTCTGGCAATTTTAGTTGGGGCGGACCGTTCTGATTTGGAACGGTCCGTTCTAAAAATTTCAGCACTGCGTCATGTCAGTATTTTGCCCATATCTCCTTCATCCGGACTCCGATTGAGGTGATTCAAGAACCGTTGGAAAGCTTACAACGAGCTATACATCATTATTGATTCATCCAAGTCATGTTTTTGTCCAAAATCTGCATAAAAATAGGAATTATGGTAGTAACTCCTTCTTTGACTCAAACTTAATTAAAACAAACCTAAATATATCAAAATCTAACTAAAACACAGATATTTAGTTGTAATTTGGGGCCTAAAAGGATTGAAATATCTATATGAAATCCGCCGATCACTGAACATGTTGGATTTTAGAACTAAAAATTATTTTTTGATGATCGTCAATATTGTCAAATTAATCGAGACTCAAAGGACCTCCACACTAATTTGTGTAAGCTCTTTTGTTTTTGTGTTTTACTTAAAAAATTCATCTCTGATCTTCCAATTGGAATTAGGTCAGCCACCACCCAATGATAGTAGCTTGTCACTGTGAAGGGAAGGGATGGAAACTTTGGGGAGATGGTGACTTGAAGTCTAGATTTTGGGGCCAATCCATCCACCTTGATCCTGTTGGAATTTTGACGTTGGAATTTGACGATGGTGAAACTTTTACATGGAGTAAGGTAGTTAATTGTATAATAATTACTTCATTTTAGAAATTAGGTATCCAGATAACTTAATTTAGTGACCTTGTGTCAATATTGCCTGCACTAAAGCCCTAATAAACTGTCGACTCCAAAAACCTCATATCTTTTTGAATTGTGCTTGCTTTGGATTAACCCAAATTAGATTCCAAACAACCCAACCCAACAGTTTTGGGCTAATTAAACATCTTGAACTTGTAGGTTGATTTGTACTTCTGAAAAGTGAAAAGTACCATCTTGATTTCTTCCTTCAAATTTTTGGGAATTTTTTTTTTTATCATGAAAAATGTAACCTGAGCATAGTACCCTTTTTGGTCTGACATGCTCATTAAAACTTACAATACAGGTGAAGACAACAATAAACAACCTCATCGTAGGGAAGCCATACTGCAATCACTATGGTGCTATGAAAATAAAAGGAAATCGACAATATTCATGTAACCTCAAGTTCAAAGATCAGTCTCTTCTTGAACGAATGCCTCGCCAGGTAAGGGATTCCAAGTTCAACAAGTACCTTTGTAATGCTGTTGCAATTTTTTGTTCAAACAATTAAGTAATTGATCCCAATAAGTGTGCACATGAATCTTAATCAATTTTGTACTATCGACAAAAAAATTGGTCATGATTTAACTCTTTTGTATATAGTTCCAATACTGTACCTTATTTTATTTGCAAGACACCAGAATTAACCAATTATTTTTTACAGGTACAAGGTTATGTCGAGGATACAACTGGAAAGAGAGTCGCGTCTTTGAGAGGAGAATGGAATAATTGCTTATATTTTGAGATTTTAAAACTGGTGATCTCAGGAAAGTTGCAGGAGGAAGAAGATTCCTTAATATGGAGAAAGAACGAGCCACCTGCAGACCCGACCCGGTATAATCTCTCCTCCTTCGCCATCATGTTAAATGAACTCACTCCTGAATTGCAGGTATAAGAAGAACGGTGAGATGAACTTTTGTATGAGTTTTTTGAGGAGGGTTCCAATGCCAACATTTTGGTTGCCCCCAAATGCCAACATTCCATTAATTAGTTTCTTTTTCAAAATTTAAAATTGTAACGTCAAATCCAAACCATTCATATTATTTAATTTAATGACCGATGCATTTTCATATAAGTTTTGTAAATTTTAGAGTTTATTTGATACTCCAAGAGGTAGAAAAATAAACGAACCTTATTAATTATGATAGATTCATTCTAATACGTTCATGTTTTAGCCTTTGATGGAGTATCAAATAAACTCTAAAATTACAAAACTTATATGAAAACGCATCGGTCTTTAGATTAAATAAGATGAGCGATTTGGATTTGACGTTGCTATTTTAAATTTTGAAAAAGTAACTAAATAGTGGAATATTGGCATTTGGGGACAACCAAAATGTTGGCATTGGAACCCTCCTCGAGTTTTTATTTAATTTATTTTTTTTCTTTTTCTTTTTTTTGCCTTTTAGTGATCATACTTATCATATTGCTAATTACCCTGACATTTCTAAATTCTACCATTTTTCCTGACCCCAGACGGTTCCTCTTCCGTCACATTATTCTTATAAACACGTCACTCCCTGAATTTATTCATTTTTTAAGTCTGTTCCTGTACTGCATGTTTAAGGATTATGACCAGTACCAGACTATTATGCAGTTTGCATCAATTATAAGTACCTGTACTTCTACCATAGCTGACTGGTTACTGGTATAGGTTACATGTTAAGATGCATACTAAAGAAATGGGAAAAAAAAATCCTATTTAAAAGGTAAGCATTTTATATTATGTCCTTATTGCGGTCTGTGTTAATTTTAGACTAATTGTGCATAAAAGGAAAAACTGCCACCGACAGATTCACGGCTGAGACCAGACCAACGGTTTTTGGAGAATGGCGAGTATGACAGGGCCAATGCTGAGAAGCTTCGGCTAGAGCAACGACAGAGAATGGTACCTCTCCCTCTCCTTCTTTCTCTAAATTCCTTTCTGCGATTTTGATACTGTACAAGTTAAGTCTTGTACAGGTACAATTTCTCTCTCTCACTCTCACTCTCTCTAGATAGACATGGATCATAACAGTTTAGTTGTTTTTATAACTAGTAAGGTTCTAGAACTGCAAAAGTTGTTAGGCTTGGTACTGAATCAGATGTAAACTAACTGTAAAAGGAAGTACTGGACACCTGCCAATCTGATAGTAATACAAATATGCATTAATCTATTTTTTATGACACAGTCAAGGAGGATGCAAGAGGATGGATGGAAACCAAAATGGTTCAAAAAGGATAGCAAGGAAGACACTTACCGATACATTGGTGGATACTGGGAAGCTAGGGACCAGAATAACTGGGATGGCTGTCCTGATATTTTTAGAGACTTCTCTGATGAATATGCTGGTACAAAGAGAAATTATGAATAAAGATAGAATATTACTAAAACTCTTTTTTTTTCTACAAAATGATAAATATCACAAATGCCCATCATGCAAAACATAAGGCCAAATAGTACAAATTTCCCTTACCAATTTACTATGAGAACTACATGAACTACGCTTTTAATTCTTATTTACTTCAAATTGGGAGGAGAGGTGGTTTGAAATCTTTTAAAAAAATAGGAACAAGGTTCTATGGACTATTTATGTTTCATGGGGCATATACTTTGTGTGTTTTTTGTTGGAGTCGATGTATAGTATTTTTTTTCTTTCGTGATTTTTTGGAGTTTCAGGGGTAAAAGAAAAAGGACCCTGGAAGAGAAATAGTTCTTCCTTTTTCCTTTTTCTTTCTTTCTTTCTTTCTTTCTTTCTTTCTTTCTTTTTTTAATAAAATTGAAGCGAGAAGCTTCATCCTGGGATTAGGATGTTGGAATTTTTTCTAGTACAAAAATTTTAGTATTTATTCATTCTTTATTTTTGTTGCAAGTTGTGCATATCGTTTCTAGGGGTTTTGGTATTTAAAAAAATTGTAATTATTTTTTAATTAAATGGCCCGTAGGCTATTGAAACAGTAATCAATAAAATGTAAATTACTTCCTGTTCAACTACAATTTGTTATACATTCGTTGCTTGTTTTGCCCAATTTTGATGGGATTCTTTTGTATGACAAATCTCATTGTGCAAGGATAAATGTGAGAGCTCTTTCTTACCCCATTGGTAGATTTCACTTGTTCTGATGTATTGATATTTTCCAAATTTTAAACACAGAAAGAGTTTCATCTAAGTGGGCACTAGGTATTTATTTATTATTATTATTTTTTTAAGATAGGTGCATAGTATATTAGTCAAGCTTTTATTTGTAAGCTATTTTCATCATCAATCCCAAAATTTAAGACAAAGGCCAGATTTACAGGAAATATGAACAAGTGGCTCTATAGTACTGCTTTTGTCAAGCAGATGTCATTTGGTGGTATTGCTTTAATTTTCTGCTGGCCTTGGTTGGGTTTGTCGACTTTTCAAAAATTTCAGACCAGCATCCCATTGCATCGAGTTTTGGGTGCAACGGATGCTACAAAAATCTGCTTGTGAGATAAAACCGACTCATAAGCTTCCAGTCCGATGCTGGTTTGTTACAAAGTTTTTAAACTACATTTAGACAAGTACCAAATCTGCAAATACTGAGGATCCAAAATAATAGTGTCGCTGATTTGCCTCAGCTAAGGAATATGATCCTCTCCCAACAATTATATTTTCGTGTAACATATATTAAATACAATTGTAAAACAAACAGAATACTTTCAATCATGGAACAGGTGCATTACTATTCTATGAATTCCCACATTTTCCTTACCTAAAACCACATTAAACGTAAAAGACATTAGATAAGTTTGAAAATTACTAATAGAAAAGAAAATAAGTACAATTAACAACAATTGATAAAGAAAAAAATATTTATTCTTTTCAACAAGAGATCTCATTTATGAATTTGCAAGTTTGGCTCCATCCACACACATGTACTTGGTTCCACCACTCTCTGTATGTCCGGATAATATCTGTTATCCTCTAGTGAGTAGAATATCCCTTTCTTTACATCCGTGCCTTCAAACCTTGTGACATATATTCTATTGGAGTACTTTTCTTCTGGAGATCGAATTGCGATTGAGTTTCTATGATCTACAAAGAGCGTCATGTTCCCCAAGTGTTCTATCTTTTCCCATACCATCTTTGACTGATTGAGTTTGAAAACACGGATTGGTTTTTTTAATTCATCAGTTCTAAATACAGAGATCAAATCCCCGTCTAACTCTAATAAGTGACAGTACTCATTTTCAGTCCTAGGTACAGTCGGATATATCGGTTCTGGTTTAGAAAGTACATTCCAAGTCTTCAACTCAGGGTTGAATACCCCTAATTCACCTTTCCTGCCCAAACAATAGTATTCTCCCTGAAATAAAACTGGATTGTTGGATGTCGGATAGAACGGGATATCTGGCCAAAATTCAAGAAGAGTCCATTCTTCCTCTCCAGGACGCCATGAGGATATCTCGACAAATTCTCCCCATATTTGGAATGAGAAACCATAAACTACAAAATCTGGAGAAGTAGTATCTGACATAAAAGTAATGCCATCAAATATGTAGTCCTTGAAAGGCATTGTCGGTGCTGGTGGCAGTTTAATAACCTGAGCAGTGAAAGGATTCAACATGAATATTTTTTTGTTTCCTTCTGTGACGACTACCCATCCATCTTTAGAGAACCGCAAAGCAAGGTGATCGCATGCACCAACAACTGCATCGCTCCTTAGAGTATATTCCTTGCAATTGAAAGGGTCAAAGAACTTGCATGATCCGAATTTGAGATTTGGCAAATGCATAAGCCATGGCCAAATTACTCCTTTCCGAATGAAGCTTGATGCTTTAGACCATTCCTTACAAACAGATGGGAACCGCAAGCAATCGACCAATGATAACCGTGAGAATAACAACTCTACCAACTCAATGGGGAGTTCATCCCATCGTCTTGAAGTATCCCTCTCAATTTCAGCCTCTTGGCCAATAATAGAAGAATCAGTCTGTAAAAGGGTACATCATGCCTAAAAATTAGCTCTATTATTATTTAATTTAATTTTCCAAAGAGTTGCAATATCAATTGAAAGAATGAATGCATAACAGTACAAAGTCGATGATTATTTTGAAATAGATAACAAAAAGAACAAGAATATTATGATGATACACTTGTATAACATATATTGAGTCCTCGATTTGATAACTGCATAATCAACCATCAAATTTTAGCATAAAATATCAAATTATGATTTCGATCCGGATTAATTATTGATCTGTCATAAGAGCCATAAAAGGTCAAGATTTTTCACTTCTCCAGATTTCAGAAGATAATTATAACTCTAGTCACAACACAATTTCAACTATGTAAAACAAAATTTCTAAAGAGCTACAACAAGATACCTTGGCTAATTAATTGGACAGTTAATATGACACGTACTCTGTATATTATCTCCTTATTATTTTTACTTTTATTATTATTCATTTGTTTTTGGAAAGGAGTGATGATGCCAAGCCTCACCTGGATTAACGCCATCTAACTATCTATTGTTCATCTTTACTTTTTTGCATTAATCCAATACATATAGTAATAATTTGAAAATTTCAAGACTAAGATCTTTGTAACCAAAGGACAGATCCAAACAGTTGACTTGATTTTACTTGCAAAACAATACATGTGATGCTGAAATTGTAAAAGAAAACAGAGTAAGAAACCTACCTCTTCAGATTTCGAAACATCAGATGAATTGAAAATATCTTCTTTAGCAGTTTGCATTCTGCAAGGATCACTATATAGTTTAATATGAAATTAAAACAATTATTAAAAAAAAGCTGTGTTACAAATATTTTAGGAGTTATGAAACTAACTTTTTCATTGGAAAAACCCACTGTATCGCATTCCATCCACTATTACTCTCTGGTAAAAGAGTAAAATCGAGGACTTGGTCATCCAAGCAAAATTTGTAAAGCCTCAACCCTTCATTATAGTTCACGGGAAAATAGATGCAATTGCGCTGTGTTCCCCAAGCCTTATTTGCAGGGAGTGATCTCCCACAGCTTCCAGCCAAGAAAAACGCGTGATCACCAATGTCTTTCACCCTCCTCCAGTGCATGTCATTGCAGGAACCCTCAAGCCGCTGGACCTCAACATGGATGATTGCTTGGGCGAAACCATAGGAGTGCACTAAAACTAAGAATAAATTGCCCGCACACTTCACCAAATATGTGTCCCAATAGCATACCACCGGACAAAGCCTTAACTCGTCTATGACTGTCATCCTCACACAACCCCTAACGAGTGGGGCCACATCGATGGCTAAGGTCTCATCCCTAGTGGTCGCAACAAAAAGCTGCTTATTGTGGATTGCACTAGCTCCGAGAAGAGAACCAGTTTTGTGGTCGAAGTACCTTAGAGGTACCTTATTCCACCTTTTTCTTTCAGGTGAGCAGATGTGCAGATAGGTTTTTTTGGAATAAACAAGTACAATAATACATTTAGTAGTATTTGGAGGTGCAGTGATGCTAACATTTGCACGGAAGAAATCAGGCGACTCGGGGAAAGTGGGGATGTAGATCTTTGAGAAAGAGATTATGCTCTGAAAGAAGCATTCCCCGGTTAGCTCATCCGACAATAGTAGCTATTCCCCATAGCAACCCAAGCATACCTTCCCTTGCAACGCAGGTAGGATTCTTTTCTCCAGGCTTTTGTTTAAAAGATCCAAAAAGGTGCAAGTTCGCTTCTTGATGCTTTCGTAAGTTTGGAAGAGCCACGGCCGGCTACCAAAGCCACGCGGTAGTAAGTTCATACCTCTGTGACCAAGCTTATCCCCTGCCATAAATATTTGTCACCTGAAATTTAAATTTGTTTCATATTAGACATTTACTATCGCTGGTTAATGACAAAAGCAAAAGGAAAACCTTCAAAAAAAAAAAAATTTTTAAACCTTCAAAAAGACAAAAGCAAAAGGAAATAATTTAATTCTTAATATAAACTAATGGAGTTTCGGTTCTCAAAATTCAAAATCATAGGAGCAACTTTGGAACTCTGAAACTCAACCTTGAGAACTCTAGTGGTACATTCCAGAACTCTTGTGTTTTTTAATTAGTTTTGTTAGAATAAAAAACATTCTTATGTTACTGATAAATGGGATCAAAATCGAAAATGCAATAAATGTTATAACAAATCTGAAATGGATTGTGCTTAATGCAAAAGTGCCCTGATGCTTGGTATCATTCCTTCAATTATTTTTGTTAGGAATTAATATGCATAACAAGTTTACTTTGGCAGATGTGATAAATGGGGCGCTTGATTAAGAGAAAAATTGCTCTTGTCACTACCTCATGTTCTTCAATTCTACCGGGCTATTTGAACAATTCTATGTCCAGAAAGCCCGGTACCTTAATTATATATGTTGAGAACTGCATTCCACTCGGGAAATCAGGCCAAGACAATCAAAAGGCCAATACAAATTTGAAACAGAAGTTATTTTACAATAACGGGCTAGAGTCATATGGAAAATGAGTTTTGATCATTATAAATGATAATAAAATTAATAATTTTAAATAACAATATTTTCTTAATACTATTTTTTATCCAAAACAGAATTATTGGTGCCTATAATTTGGAGGAAACAACAGAAACTTGGACGCAAATTGCCAGAGAATCAGGTGCTCCAAATCACTTTATATATCGATAAAACTAAACAGCAAAACAGGATATCTAATTATTCGATCAAATTCTAGTGAAAACCACAGAGGGACGCAGTCAGAATAGTGGCAGCCGATTCCGAATCAACTATGTTTAAAGTTTGAACACGACAAAAAATTGAAAGAAAATTTAACCCAGATTAAAAACACAAGGCACAATTTGTCCAACCTTTTAAGTATATAGTAAGAAGAGAACGCGTTGTTGAAGAGCTTCCTGTCTTTGGCGACTGGTGCTTTTCTCTCGCCTTTCCCTCCCCCCCCCCCCCCCCCCCCCCCCCCCCCCCCCTTAAAACTGCATTGAGCTATTGCTCCCAGAAGAAAGAGAGAGAGAGAGGCCAATTTCCTTCTCTTCACGGGGAGAGAGGAAAACTTGTTGGAACTTGGAAGGAGGAGTTTAATTATTTCTTTCTCCGTTTCTATTTCTAGCAAGAAGACCAAATTAATACATCTTTCCTTAATTGCAGAACTTGCAGAACGGTGCTATAATGGGTTTATCTCCCACACATTACTTTCTTTTTTTGAAGATACCCACGCATTACATTCCATGCTATTATAAGTATTGCGATTTCTATATTCATGAAATAATATTTTCAGCAGAAACATTTTAGGAATGCAATTAATACTAAAAATAAATCAATTATACATGAAGAAGTCTAAATTTTTATCACGAAATTTTTTATACTTCTCGTTAAAGTACCCACCAAACGTGGGGGCAAATAAAAATTTGAAAATATTTATAGTTCTAAAAATCGACAAATTTATAGCAATATATATTTTTTAATAAATAAAATTATTTAAAAAATTGAAGATTGAGAAAATTTTACATATGTGCTCTCTTTCCAAAATGAAAAAAAAATGTCATTTTAAGGAAGCTTTCCATATGTATTGTGCTCTTTTTCTAAAATAATAAAAAAAATTTCTAATAAATGCTCTTTCCATTTTAAATAAAAAATAAAAAAATAAATATGTTTTCCATTACCGATTGTCATTCAACCACTTATCAAATCTATCAATGATACATGAATAAGGATATACTCTTAGATAGGTGCTTTTATAAGTAGTATAGGAATAGGATATTACATTTAGTCATTAATTTATTAATGAAAAACAATAAAATTTGAAGTTGTGATTAGGATGATCAAATTCTGATGTATATCAAACTTACAACATCATGAGCGTACCTTTGCATCAAAACTAGTGTGGCTTGAGTGTAATTTGAGAGTCTTAAGTTTCTATGTGTTCTATTTAATTTATGCTGTGTGGAGATAAAGAGGGCGGCAAGAAAATTTAAACGTCATAGGCAGACTACAAACTCTCTGTTTTAGTAAAAGTGGATACCTCCCTTGTTCTCAAGATGCTTTCACTTGTGGCGCATTCAAGTTAACCACATCCAATAAAATTGAGGCAACTAAAAATGAATTTGGTGTTTCGTTCAGCTAAAGCCTATGTGATAATTAGACTTAATTATTTATAGTGATTAACTAGGAAAGGGAAGTCTCCATGATGCTGAAAATGGATAGGTGTGAAGTCTCAGAAGAATTACTAAAATATATTATAAGAGGAGGCTACCAAAGCAAGGCGATAACTGGTTCTCTAAGTTGAAGGGCTAACTATCAGTGTACCTTCTAGATAGCCTCTATCTAGCTTGTCTAAAAAAAAAACTATCAGTGTACCGTGGAGAACTGGAGAAGTATAAAATATCAGTATTTGATTGAACTCTCAATCAAAATCATTTCCAAAATGTTCCTTTTATATCTTAGTTACTGTTAACTTACAGTAACAAATATTTACTTTCCTTCTTGGAATTTCTGTAGAAAAATTAAAATTTCAAAAATACACTACACTCATATCAATTGATATT
The DNA here is from genome assembly GCA_027562975.1 of Rhynchospora breviuscula. Classification (NCBI taxonomy): domain Eukaryota; kingdom Viridiplantae; phylum Streptophyta; class Magnoliopsida; order Poales; family Cyperaceae; genus Rhynchospora; species Rhynchospora breviuscula. The sequence continues at coordinate 54,769,786 of CM050402.1, forward strand.
GTTCAACTTCATCCACAACATTGATCTCAGGCCACTACTATCAATTGATCACCGTCTGATGTCTCAATAAAGATTATGCAGAAACCATTCGCCAAAAACTCCTCTATATTTAAGCTACTTACTCCAACAAGCAATCCGAGGAGACCCCAGACAGCAGACTCACTTATCTGCACTATTTTCTTATATTTTTAATTTTCTATTTTTTATAGTATTTAAATTAGTAAATAGAATTCTCATTCTCCTTAAATGCCCAAACTTCATCCTATAAATAGACCCTGCTACTGTCACCATTATATAATCCAATTTCAGATCCTACTTTTGACATATGGGGGCAAATTAGGTCCCGACCTAGATAAATTCCAGATAAAAAACCATTAGTTTTTCTTATTTCTATCTTTTCCCTTGTCCAAGATGATGAGTGAATTTCAGAAGAAGCAAAAGGTCCACAATAATCGGCAAGCCGATGAGGAACGACATGAAGAGTTGCGTGATTGGTCAGGGTTAATGGATGAACTCCTGCAGTTAATCTTCCATGCTCTTCTCCTCTCTACTAAAAAGTCATCTTTGTCCAAAGTTTGTCGTGCCTGGCGCCGTATTGCTTCTTCCAAGGAGGAAATCGTTGCCTCTCAGCCCCCATTCCTCTTGGTTCCTTCCTTCATTTCCCTCCACAAGGAGGGATACAAAACGCAACAGCGCCCGTTCAAAATCCTGTCACCAGCATCAATCGGAACCGATTCATTTGCATTCTCTGCCCATTGCTTCCTTGCTCCGTCCCAACTGCATCTTTGTGACCGACTAGCCCATGCAAAATACATGTATTCCTCTAACGGGTACCTCATTATTGTTGAGCCAACCACAAATTGTCCCATTCTTTTAGATCCCTTTACGGGTGAGGAATTCAGGCCTTTTCCCAGCTTGCCCAGGGTATGCCCTTCGGGGATGTGTAGAGGTGATGGTAATTGCCGCTATGGCACAGCTGTACTCCTGGGCTCACCACCTTCCAGGTGCCGCATTGTGATATTGAGTGATTATGATGTGCTATGGACCTGCCTTGCCGGGCAACATCAGTGGTCCAACTATGTAATAGACTATGCCTGTTGGGAAAAGCGTCCCAATGGCTTTGCTGTTGTTAGAGACACTATTTATGCCATCACCCGTGATGCAGACCTCATGGTCTTTGACTTCGACGCTGGCCCCCAAATCCGGGTTGTAGACCGTGGTGATTGTGACCTTCCTAAGCAATTCCTCAATTATCATTATAAAAAGTTTCCCTATTATGGCCCTTTCATTACACAATCACTTGGGGAGGTTTTTCTCGTGCGATTGAATCCCTTTCCGACAGTATCTTCAGATACAAGGGTAGAAGTTTATCGATTGCAAGAGTGGAAATGGATGAGGATGAATAGACTAGACAATGCGGCACTATTCCTGGACATCGAAGGTTCTGCCATGTATTGTAGGAACCCTGCCTGGTGGGGCGGGAAGGAAAACCATGTGTACTTGACTGGGCGAAAATGGTGGGGCGTGAAGGAAAACCATGTGTACTCGACTTGGCAAAAATGGGATAAATGGATCAGCTTTTCTTTGGATGACACAGTTGATCTCGGGTTCAAAAAACCTATAAAGTGTTATGCTAAGTGGCCCCGGCCACTTTGGATGTTGCCCAGTTCCTGTTATTAGATCCAAGTATCCAACTAATAGATCAGGATAAGAGATTCCTTTATGCTTTGCTAGCTTGATAGGTTTGCGTTGCTTTATTTAAAATTATACCTTTTAAAATTTCAGAACTTTGGAGTTGGAGTAATTCACAAACAGTTACGGATAATTTACTAATTTCTTAGTTCTTTGCTACCGTACTGTACATTCCATTTTACTTCAGTTTCAATTTACTGTATTGTTGAAGGATGGTTATACACAAAATGCAGTCTCACAAACAATCCACTAATCCGAAAGGGAGCTAATCAAGCTGCAATTGCTGGCTTATGGATGAAATATGGGTTTTGTTACTCGAAAAGCGTGTGCTAGAGAAATGCAACAAATAAATTCAAATAAAAAGGGGAAAAAATCTCTATTGTTCTTTTATTTAATTATTCCTTTTAACTAATTTATCTATTTGAGAATTAGTATTTAATTCAGCAGCTAAAAACAAGGCCTAAAGGGAACATACTTTTGAAATCTACATACAATTCTATTTGATTGATTCGTAATGGGTCGTCAAGTTAATGCGAGTCATCAACTACAGAAAACGAAAAGTAAAATAAAACCAAGGTTGGTCACATGAATCTTGATATATATTAATATATAAGAAACTTAGGAACACTTGGCTATATTGATATTTTTCATTTGGAGAGATTGCTCACGAGTCTTTATATAGCTTCTCAGGCTATATCTTTGAATTAATGAGAAGTCTTAATTACATCCCTGATTTCGTTGGTGTTTAGTTTTTAATTTTATTTGGTACTTTTATGTAATTACTTAGATTTAACTTCTGCTAAATTTTCATTTTATTTTATAATAAAATATGAAGACAAGATCCTCATTTTTGCTTCAGGGAAAAATATATATACTTCCTAATTAATTAATAGCATTGTCAAATGAAGAAGATAAATGCGCCCACGATCTTTTCGGTCCGTCTTAACCAAAAATTAGACCTGGTTGCTAAATTCTAAGTAAGAATATGTGCATTTTCATATGATGTAATTGTTAAGTTATATAGATGCAAGTGAGATAAAACAGTATAGATCGATAAGTCTTTTGAATTGCATCTTTAAATTGTTCACTAAAGTGCTGACTACCAGATTGGCCCATGTGGTCAATAAGATAGTGGATCAGTCACAGGTAGCCTTCCTACAGGGTCGATACATTTTGGACCATGTCATATGTGCTCATGAGATCATACATCATACTAAGATAACTAAAAAACAAGGGATTGTGTTGAGAATTTATCTTGAGAAGGCTTATGACAGGGTAGATTGGGATTTTTTGTTTGAAATGTTGCATTCTAGGGGTTTTCATACTAAGTGGATTAGATGGATACAATCCCTCCTGATTAATGGTGAAATCTGTATCAATATAAATGGTCAGCTCACTCCTTATTTCAAAGTGAGGAGGGGGTTAAAACAGGGGGATCCCATGTCCCCTCTGTTATTCAATTTGGTAGCAGATGCTTTAAATCAGATGATAAAAGAAGGTAGAGATAGAAGTTATATTAGAGGATTAGGACCTCCTTTAGATAATGGAGCTCAGATTACACATCTCAATTATGCAGATGACACAGTGGTGTTCTGCACAGCTGAGAAGGAGGTAGTGCAAGCCATCAAGTGGGCTTTCATAGCCTTTGAGGCTACTGCAGGTATGAAGATAAATTTTTCCAAATGTGAGTTATTCCCAATAAACTTGGAGTTAGATAAGGCTCAAGAATTATCACAAGTGTTTAGGTGCAAATTAGAAACTTTTCCCTTAAGATATTTAGGGATACCAATTCATTGGAAACGATTGAGGAATTCTGACTGGCATTATGTGATAGAAAAGTTTCAGAAAAAACTACAAAGCTGGAGTGGTAACATGCTTTCCTATGGAGGGAGGGTAACTCTAATCAATAGTGTTCTTACTTCCCTAGTGTTGTACATGTTATCTTTTCACGTAATCCCCAAGAGTGTGTTGAAACAGATTGATAAAATTAGATGTAACTTTTTGTGGCACTCTGGGGAGAAAAGAAAGTATCACCTTGTCAGATGGGAGAGTGTGTGTAGAGCCAAGAAGGAAGGGGGGTTGGGAATAAAAAATTTACAAACCATGAATGATGCACTCTTGTGTAAGTGGGCTTGGAAATTTAGAGATCCCCTGTATTATGGCTGGTGGAAGGAAATAGTGAAAATCAAATATGAAAATTGTAACAATTGTCAAAGATGGTCACCATTTTGGAAAAATTTGAAAAAATTGGACCAAATAGTGAATATTCATTGTAGATACAAGTTAGGAGATGGGAAGAATATGAGATTCTGGGAAGACAAATGGTATGGGGATAGTGCTTTCAACATACAGTATTTTGCTCTTTACAACATTTGTTTAGATAAAATTTGCACAGTGGCTCAAATAGTAGAAAAAGGTGTAGCACACATGCGATTTTCCAGGCAGTTATCCGAGAGACACTGTATAGATCTTAATAAGCTATATTTCATTGTAAATAGCCTCACTTTAACTGCATCTCCTGATGCAATTGTTTGGGGAGATACATCTAAGGGGGTTTTCTCGGTCAAAGAAGTATATAATTGGCTAGATTATAGGGGTATAATTGATAACTCATGTGCTCACATTTGGAAGATCAAAGTCCCGAGTAAGATACAGATATTCTGTTGGTTGTTGTGCAAAGATAGGCTATTAACCAGAGACAATTTGGCTCTGAGAGGGTGGGAAGGAGAGGTGTCTTGTGTTTACTGTTCGGCCTTAGAAACGGTTAATCATGTCTTTTTCACTTGCTCCCAGATTAGTCCTATTTGGACTTGGTTTTTACAACACTGTGGTGTGGAAGATGCACCTTCCAGTATGTTGGAATTATTTGGTTATCTACCCTTTATAGATTGCAAACTACATCAAGCCCTAAAGATATGCTGGTGTGGTATCTTATGGATAATCTGGTTGACGCGCAATGAGTGTTGTTTCCACAATCGGATGCCCTGCACTTTGAAATTGTTGGGTGCAAAAATTAATGCTTTAGTTAATTACTGGGCAGATATGTGGGATCCGATTTTGAAGACCCAGGTGCTAGAGATGATGCCATCTGTTGATCTTCTACCAGCACAACTCACCATGGGGGAGACTGTTTTGAATGATGATTGAAGATGCTACTTCGGCTTGGACATCAGGGGTGCTGGTGATGTGGCGCTACAACAATAGCTCTTTGTGTTTCTTTTGGTTTGTATTGTTGTATGTCATAAGACTTGATACTTTGGGTTCTAGTTGCTTGTTGTTATTAGTTGAGCATAGATAATATTGGCTGCACTGGTGTTATAGATAGCAAAACACCAGTGCAGTTTTAGAGGGTAGTTGTTTTGACTCTCGTGTGATGTAATGCTTTTCTCATTTGTTAAATGGAAAAGTGGTGGGGTCTTCCCACTTGTTTCAAAAAAAAAAAAAAGTTATATAGCTATAGTGCATAATTGTTAAGTTATAAATATAAGATCATTAAAGAAAAATTAGATTCATGGCAATTAAAATTTTAAAATTTGAAAGATGTCACTCCAAAATTGTATCTTTAAAAGATGTCACAAGTCGAGTTAAGTTATAAATTTGTCGCTTACACATCAAATTTTCATACTACATGTTTTATATTGACCAAAATATCCCTCTTTTTTAAAAAAAAAAAAATTCAAATTTCAAATAAACAAAATTTTGAAAAATAAAATATAATTTGAAAGTTTCTAAAATTAATTTTGAACTTTGAAACTTTGAAATTAAATTTTAGAATTTTGAAAATTTGAAAACTCTCAATTTCAAATTAAGATAGTTCAAAATAAAAAAAATTAAGTTGCATAAGTAAAAAGTTTTGAACATTTAGAAAGAATGATATTTTGGTCAATATGTAAATTTTATAACTAAATTGGACTTGGAGTGACATTTTTAAAAAATAAATTTTATTATGGTATTTTTTTTAATTTTAAAGTTCTGAACTGGTGTGGATTTAATATTTTATTGTAGACTAAATTTCATAACCAGACTAAAATTCAAATCGTTCATTTACAATTATGAACAGAGATGAATGATAATAATTCATATTAGGTTTAAAATTTGTGTCCTAATTTTAAAAATAACTGGAATTATTGTAAAAAAATTATAAAACATAAAAAATATAATAGTGTCATAATTTCTCATAGAATTAATCTCTAAATTCTTTTCATAGTTAAAATTCATGAAATAAAAAATTGATCTTCAAAAATATCAATAATTCTTTTGTTATTTCGCTCTCTCTCTTCTTTTATACTTTAACCTGGGACTTAAATAATACTTTCCAAGTGTCACGTCACGTGGATTGGCATCCTGGACAGCCTAATAAACTGGCGGTACCAAACAGCCAAGTGTATTTTTTTTAATATTTAAATACTTTAAAATTCAAATATTGAATTCAAATCGTTTATCTTGTTCAATTTTAAGGGCGATGTGTTTTCATATAAGTTTTATAAATTTTGGAGTCGATTTGATAGTAGATCAAGTAGTCAACAAATAAACGAATATGGTTAACTATCACGGATTAATTCTAATACGTTCATAATTTGGTCAATTAATCAAGTATCAAATCGACTCCAAACTTTATAAAACTTATATGAAAACACATCGTCCGTAAAATTGAACAAGATCAACAGTTTGAATTCAACATTTAAATTTTAAAATATTTAAATATTAAAAAAAATATACTTGGCTGTTTGGTACAGCCGGTTTATTAGACTGTCGAGGATGCCAATCCCACGTCACGGGACTCAAATCCTCTACTGCCGGAAACGACAGTAGAGCTCTACTGCCCCTACCTATTTTATTAATATTTAAAAATTCTAAAATTCAATTGTTGAATCCAAACCATTAATCTTGTTCAATTTTACAAGCGATGTATTTTCATATCAGTTTTATAAATTTTAGAATTTATTTAATACTAGATTAAGTGGTCAACAAATGAACGAATCTGGTTAGATTAATTCTAACACGTTTATAATTTGGTCACTTAATCAAGTATCAAATCAACTCGAAAATTTATCAAATTTGGGAAAAAATTTTCTGTACCCCTCAGAACTGAGGAAATACAGGATTTGCCCCCCGAAAGTTTAAACTCCTGATTTTGCCCCTCTGAATTTCGGACGCCTTCTATATTTGCCCCTCTGCCATATTTTCTAATATAAATAAGATTAAAATAATAAAACTGAAAAATTCTGACCCTTTTACCTTGTTCGAATCCAAACCCATTCGCTGAACAAGTCGGTCCAGACACACTCGATCCAGACCCATCTCTTCTCTTCAACCTTTCTCCTCTCGCACACAGAAGGAACCTCCGTCCACCTACGGAACATCCTTTCTAGCACCTCTGTCCATCTCCTCTACTAAACCCTAGATCGAAGGATTTCTCCTCCCCCACACGATCTTCTCCTCTCTCTCGCACAAATGGATAAAGTCGCTGCCATGGCCATGAGAGCTTGAGCTTGAGCTTGAGCAATACTCTGCACGAAGCTTCTCTCCCTTGCACGAACCAGGTTTGTCTGGAAATTTCTTTCTTTTCACCGTACTAGTACATAATAATTGTCTGGTACTGCTTGATTTGCATAGATACACATATGCCGTATATATCTTTTCTTCCCTTTCAAGGTTTCTGAGAATGTTTCGGGAGAGAGAAAGATAGTGTTTTCTTACATGGGTGCTCATGTATAAATCTGCACAAGTAAGGCAACTTAGATATGTATAGAGATCATTTTTCAATATGGAAAAAAATATCAGAAAAAGTGAAATTGGTACTGGTACATTGCTCATGTCAGTCAATCTAAAAAAGAAGTTTTACTTGGAGTATTGTGTTATTATGGTCAAAAGTAAAATTGGTTTGCTGAATTTTTTTGAAGTTAAATTATGGCTAAATTGTGTTAATTTTGAGGTTATTTGCATAATTGATAATTGGTGGTGTTGGATTTGAACTCTTAATTGGAGTAATTGTTTAATCGAGGAGTAAGATGGACTTCATTTGGTTTAATTGGGATGTAATTCTTTTATATCATGGGTACATAAATTGAATTCTGGATGAAAATAACATTTCAATTTTATTTAGAGGTTGGCAATCAGAGATGAATGAGCACTCATCTCCAGCTGCTCGTTACAATCTGGTAATGGTAGTAAGGGGTAATAGCTAAACAAATAATTAAGTCAATGCTTTTATAGAAATGTGTGATGACCTAATACTTGAAATATATGTTACAAATTTTCAGGTGCTTCTATGAGTATTTGAAATTTATAACAAATGCAAATGTTGTTGTTACTCCATCCCTTGACTTAGAGCTAGTTGGTAGGCTTGAAGCTCAATTGGATGTTCTAATTGATGAATGCAAGAAGAAATCTCCAGACGATGAGCGGCGAATTAAAGCACTTATGGTATCATTGGATAAGATTAATGAAGGGAAGGTAGTGATGAGGAAGTGATGTAACTGTTAGAAAGTGGTGTAATAAGTGTTTGTTATGTAACTCTTTGAACGATGAATGTAATGTAGGTTGTTTGTATTGGCAGTCCTGGTCTGTATTTGTGCATTCCCTTCACAATTTTTCTGAAATTCAATTTGTGTAAACTTGTTTCATGTATCTGAAATTCAACAACATTATTTTCAGGAATGTAATGTAGATTGTATTTGAATTAAGCTTTTCTCAACAACGTTATTTGTGTAAACTTGTTTCATGTACCTTGTGCACAGTGTCTGTTTGTATAAATTTGAATTAAGCTGCTAATTGCTTTGAATGACCATTGTTATTTGCAAAAAGAAATGACCATTGTTATCTATTCAGTGTTAAATTTTGAAGCTTTGTCATTATTTATTCTAAAACAGCACAATAATGTAAGGTACAAGCACACACTAACTGTGTATGGTTATTAAGTGAGTTGAGAACCAGCATAATGTAAGGTACAAGCATAATCGAAATAGATAATTGTTTGTCTACTTCTTTCCAACGCATAATGTAAGGTACAAGCATCTCTAAAAAAAACAGTTTTGACTTTTGACACAAAATAGCATTCCCCAATATCTAAACTAACCATAATAACAGCATCAAAAACATTGCTTCTCTCAGATTACACCCTAATAATCTAACCCATTGATGGCATATTACACATAATGTTTCCAGCACATATTTCTTCTCTCAAATTAACATCATATTGCTTCCTTCTCAACAACAGCATCTGGACATACTACACCTTTTTTTAACTGCCCTTCTCTTTCTGCAAAACCATGGATAATAGATGAGATATTTTAAAAATTACAGATCAGATATTTCTAGTTCTATTACCCATATCAGATATATTACCTATACATTAGTAACTTAGTAAATTAGTAACCATAAGCTGAGCAAATTGACAAAAAAAATTGACAGATTTTGTTATAAAAAATAACAAAGAGAAATTAAACGCTGCAAAAACTGTTGACAGAAATTGACAGTTTCTGTTGACAGAAATTAAACAGATAGTAATTATATCCAACAGTAGCACTAACTGTTTACTAATACCATAAGCTGAACAAATTGACAAAAAAGTTACAGATTTTGTTAATGAATGACAGAGAAATGCGTTATCATAGATTGTTCAACAAAGAAATTTTAGCAGTTCATTCAAAGAGAAAGGGATTGAAAAGAAGAAAGACGAACCTGGGAAGAGATAGATTCCTGCGATTGGGGGACAGCGGACAGTGGTAGAGCCAAGGCAGACGAACTTGAAGAAGACAAAGGCCAGTAGCTAGTATTTTTCAATCCATCAGTGCGACCTTGAAGAAGACTGAGGCTGGATCGTGCGAGAGAGGAAAATCGATTGGGTTCGATTTGGTGAGATCTGCGAGACTGGATGGTTTGATTGGGTTTGTAAGAGAAGAAGAAAGGAACTTAGGGTTTATCTTCTGGTTTTTGCGTGAGAGAGAGATCTGCCAATGGGTTAGATTCGAACAGGGGTTTGTGCGATTTGGTTTGGTTTTCGAATGGGTTAAATCAACCAGGGGTACTATGGTCACAGAAAATAATTTATATTATTTAAATATTTTTTATATTATAAAAAAATTCAAAGGGGCAAATTCAGAAGGCGTTCGAAATTTAGGGGGACAAATTCAGGAGATTTTATTTTCGGAGGGCAAATCCTGCATTTTCACAGTTTTGAAAAAGATCAACAGTTGCATTCAACAATTGAATTTATATGAAAATTTATATGAAAATACATCGCTCGTAAAATTGAAAAATATCAACAGTTGCATTCAACAATTGAATTTTAGAATTTTTAAATATTAAAAAAATAGTTAGGGGACAGTAGAGGATTTCAGTCCCCACGTCACGTCCCTTTATTTTTTTTTTTTCTTTTTCATTTCCGAAAATTTGTCGTTTTCCCTTCCCTCTTGCAACGTGTCACTGCCTTGTATACCCGTCGCGCCACGTCGGTTCTCTCTCCTGACAATGTGTCGGTGTGTCCTCGTGGCAACTCCGTCGCTCTCCGTAGCCAAAAGCTTTTGTCTAATTCCTTGCTCTGAGAAAAGTATTTTGATCTGAGAAATTTGAGAAAGGGGGTTAGGTTTGGGGGTTGGCTAAGAGTAAGAGCAACTCTTCCGTTGTGCGCTGGTATATATAAACTTTCCTAGATTGTTTGTTGAAAATTTAGTTTGTGTAGTTCTTCTAGCTTTGATTTATTGGGATTTTGAGAAAAAAAAAATCTATGAATAAAATTTAATTGTCTGTCAAATTTAGTTTATAATTATGGGATGGAAATTTCCTTGATTAAAAGCTTGAAATTTTTAGGACCTGGCTGGAAATTAAAGAGAGGAATGGAATTTAGAGTTTTGCCCCAAAAGAACGATATTCAAGCACTAAGTGATGTTTTTGCGATGCAATTTAGTGCTGAATCAGATTTTTTTTTTTTTTTTTTTTTTTTAAGGAACGGTTTAAATTTCTTGCAAATTTCTCATAACGTGCCTGAAGGTTTGGTACTGAAAATTATAGATTACAGTATTATTTACCTTCACTTGGCTAAACAGAATATGAAGTACAACTACAAGGTATGGACTCTGAGCATAAAATTTTTTTTTTTTTTTTTAAGGGTTTGAATTAATAGAGAAATTCGTATTGTCTTTGACTTGGGATTTTACCTAAAACAATAATTTCAAGCACATAATGGTTTTTCTTGATTAAATCTGCAAATGTAAATGCATTTTCTAACTACTGAGTTGTTTGTAGTTCCATTTCTTGGAATTTAGAGTATTGAGCTTCAATGGCATGAGGGTGCCTGTTGGATTTGATATACATTGGTACCAAACTGTATCATCACACTTGGTGATTGCATTTTAGCATACTTCAATGGTGTAATTACTTTATGTGTGGCATGGTATAAAAATATAGTTTTACAAATTTATGGGAGTTTGGCGAATTTCTTAACAAGGCTCCTTATGGTTCAAATTCATACTTTACGATCCAATTAGAGAAATTTGAAAATGGATTATCAACAGAGAACCCCAAATTATAATCCTTGCTTGATGTTCTCTTGTGAGTTCAATCCCTCACTAATTTGCACTGGAGCCAATCACTACCAGGCCTATCTTGTGTGGTGGCATTAATTATTTTTTATTTTATTTTTTGAAACAAGTAGGCAGTAACGTCTACCACTTCCATTTATCAGAAGCAAAGTATTACAAGAGAACAAACCAATTCTAACACTCTCTTACTGCACTGGAAACACGATGGTACCACTGGTATCACAATGAAACCAGTGCCTAACAGCTATCTATACCCTACAGTATTTAGAATCAAAAGCAATATTAAAACCAAACTTGTCATACTCCATACCCCCCCCCCATCACAAATAAAATCCAGCACTTATTGACCACAAGTTGAAAAACCATATTACAAACATGAACCCTCACTCACAATAGCCAACTGCAGTAATAACATTGGAGGTGCATCACACATCAATAATGACAGCAACCCCATCCCCTCCATGATGAGCATCAAAAGTAGGCGCACGCGGTGATAGCGAAAGAAAGAACTGATACACCGAGAAGAAACACCGAAGTGAAACTGAGAAGAGCTCAGGGCGGCGCACAGACTAGGAACACCCATTGGAATGGCCTCTGTATGGTGCCACATGGGTGATCCCATCTGCCCGGTCCATCGAGAGCATCTGTGAGAAAGGAGGAGAGAGCGCAAAAGGAAGGGAGACTATCGAGGCGAGCAGCTGGGAATTCTTCAGAAGATGCCAATCCAACGGAGAAGAAGAAGTGCATCGGAAGGCTAGGATATGCAGAAAGGGATGAACGATCCAGATTAATTTACTGTTGGCGAACAGTGCTTAACTACAGTGTCGGATCCGGATCTATTTGGCCAGAAATAATATAGTGTCCGATTGCGACATCTATATTCATGAAAGAAATAATATTTTCAGCTGAAACATTTTAGGAATGCAATTAATACTAAAAATAAATCAATTTTACAGGATGAAGTCTAAATTTTTATCATGAAATTTTTTATACTTCTCGTTAAAGTACCCACCAAACGTAGGGGCAAATAAAAATTTGAAAATTTTGAAAATATTTATAGTTCTAAAAATCGACATCTTTATAGCGATATATATTTTTAATAAATAAAATTATTTAAAAATTGAAGATTGAGAAAATTTTACGTATGTGTTCTTTTTCCAAAATGAAAAAAAAAATTATTATTTTAAAAAAGTTTTCCATATGTATTGTGCTCTCTTTCCAAAATAATAGAAATTTCATGTTCTAATAAATGTTCTTTCCATTTTAGATAAAAAACCAAAAATTAAGTATGTTTTCAGTTACCGATTGTCATTAAAATTCAATAGGTTTTCATTGTCATTCAGCCACTTATCAAATCCATCAACGATACATGAATAAGGATATACTTTTGAATATGTGCTTTTATAAATAGTATAGGAATAGGATATTATATTTAGTCATTAATTTATTAATGAAAAAAATAAAATTTGAAGTTGTAATTAGGATGATCAAATTCTGACATATATCAAACTTACAACATCATGAGCATACCTTTGCATCAAAACTAGTGTCGCTTGAGTATAATTTGAGAGTCTTAAGTTTCTAGGTATGTTTGGATGTGCTCACGAACAGGCTGTTCGCGAACAGCCGTAGTTCGCGTGAACCAAACAACTCACGAACTAGGTTGTTCGTGAACTTCTCTCCTAGTTCATGGTTCCCCGATTTTCACGAACTGGAAGTTGTTCGTGGGCCGATGTTCGTCCATTGTTCGTCCGCTGTTCCCCGATTTATGCTGTGTGTGTGGAGATAAAGAGGGCGGCAAGAAAATTTAAACGCCATAGGCAGACTACAACCTCTCTGTTTTAGTAAAAGTGGATACCTCCTTTGTTCTTAAGATGCTTTCAATTGTGGCGCATTCAAGTTAACCACATCCAATAAAATTGAGGCGAACTAAAAATGAATTTGGTGTTTCGTTCAGCTAAAGCCTATGTGATAATTAGACTTAATTATTTATCCTGATTAACTAGGAAAGGGAAGTCTCCCTGATGCTGAAATGGATAGGTGTGAAGTCTCAGAAGAATTACTAAAATATATTATAAGAGGAGGCTACCAAAGCAAGGCGATAACTGGTTCTCTAAGTTGAAGGGCTAACTATCAAAGTGTACCTTGGAGAACTGGAGAAGTATAAAATATCAGTATTTGATTGAACTCCCAAGAAAAATCATTTCCAAAATGTTCCTTTTATATCTCAGTTACTACTGTTAACTTACAGTAACAAATATTTACTTTCCTTCTTGGAATTTCTGTAGAAAAATTAAAATTTCAAAAATACACTACACTCATATCAATTGATATTGTTCAACTTCATCCACAACATTGATCTTAGGCCACTACTATCAATTGACCGTCTGATGTCTCAATAAAGATTATGCAGAAACCATTCGCCAAAAACTCTTCTATATTTAAGCTACTTACGCAAACCCTCCAACAAGCAATCCGAGGAGACCCCAGACAGCAGACTCACTTATCTGCACTACTTTCTTATATTTTTAATTTTCTATTTTTTATAGTATTTAAATTAGTAAATAGAATTATCATTCTCCTTAAATGCGCAAACTTCATCCTATAAATAGACCCTGCTACTGTTACCATTATATAATCCAATTTCAGATCCTACTTTTGACATATGGGGGCAAATTAGGTCCCGACCTAGATAAATTACAGATACAAAACCATTAGTTTTTCTTATTTCTATCTTTTCCCTTGTCCAAGATGATGAGTGAATTTCAGAAGAAGCAAAAAGTCCAAAATAATCGGCAAGCCGATGAGGAACAACATGAAGAGTTGCGTGATTGGTCAGGGCTAATGGATGAACTCCTGCAGTTAATCTTCCATGCTCTTCTCCTCTCAACTAAAAAGTCATCTTTTTCCAAAGTTTGTCGTGCCTGGCGCCGTATTGCTTCTTCCAAGGAGGAAATCGTTGCTTCTCAGCCCCCATTCCTCTTGGTTCCTTCCTTCATTTCCCTCCACAAGGAGGGATACAAAACGCAACAGCGCCCGTTCAAAATCCTGTCACCAGCATCAATCGGAACCGATTCATTTGCATTCTCTGCCCATTGCTTCCTTGCTCCGTCCCAACTGCATCTTTGTGACCGACTAGCCCATGCAAAATACATGTATTCCTCTAAGGGGTACCTCATTATTGTTGAGCCAACCACAAATTGTCCCATTCTTTTAGATCCCTTTACGGGTGAGGAATTCAGGCCTTTTCCCAGCTTGCCCAGGGTATGCCCTTCGGGGATGTGTAGAGGTGATGGTAATTGCCGCTATGGCACAGCTGTACTCCTGGGCTCACCACCTTCCAGGTGCCGCATTGTGATATTGAGTGATTATGATGTGCTATGGACCTGCCTTGCCGGGCAACATCAGTGGTCCAACTATGTAATAGACTATGCCTGTTGGGAAAAGCGTCCCAATGGCTTTGCTGTTGTTAGAGACACTCTTTATTCCATCACCCGTGATGCAGACCTCATGGTCTTTGACTTCGATGCTGGCCCCCAAATCCGGGTTGTAGACCGAGGTGATTGTGACCTTCCTAAGCAATTCCTCAATTATCATTATAAAAAGTTTCCCTATTATGGCCCTTTCATTACACAATCACATGGGGAGGTTTTTCTCGTGCGATTGAATCCCTTTCCGACAGTGTTTTCAGATACAAGGGTAGAAGTTTATCGATTGCAAGAGTGGAAATGGATGAGGATGAATAGACTAGACAATGCGGCACTATTCCTGGACATTGAAGGTTCTGCCATGTATTGTAGGAACCCTGCCTGGTGGGGCGGGAAGGAAAACCATGTGTACTTGACTGGGCGAAAATGGTGGGGCGTGAAGGAAAACCATGTGTACTCGACTTGGCAAAAATGGGATAAATGGATCAGCTTTTCTTTGGATGACATAGTTGATCTCGGGTTCAAAAAACCTATAAAATGTTATGCTAAGTGGCCCCGGCCACTTTGGATGTTGCCCAGTTCCTGTTATTAGATCCAAGTATCCAACTAATAGATCAGGATAAGAGATTCCTTTATGCTTTGCTAGCTTGATAGGTTTGCGTTGCTTTATTTAATATTATACCTTTTAAAATTTCAGAACTTTGGGGTTGGTGTAATTCACAAACAGTTACGGATAATTTACTAATTTCTTAGTTCTTTTGCTACCGTACTGTACATTCCATTTTACTTCAGTTTCAATTTACTGTAATGTTGAAGGATGGTTATACACAAAATGCAGTCTCACAAACAATCCACTAATCCGAAATTAGGATCACATAGATAGGGGTCTCTCCCTCCTTCATTCCTTCCTCTTTCAATTTCCATCACTCTCTCTCTCTCGTCGCATATTCACTTCGCATTTAGCCATGGAAGCACAGTCATGACCACCAAACCCATCGCAAAGCCTCTCCATAGTGCTTGAGAAGTACCTCACAATGGGAATGAAGGAATTGATGGAATTAGCAAAATCTAGGGGGCTTCCTGCGAATGGATCAAAGAGAAATATAGCTGACAGAAATGCTACTGATTTTTTTTTTTTTTTTTTTTTTTTTGGGAATGTCCAGTTACCCTATAAGGTCTTTTTCACGTATTCTATTTCCTATAAATTATCAAAAGTTTGCACAATTTTTAGAAAATGTAAATACTTTATTTCAAGACCCTCAAAAAAAAAACTTTATTTCAAAACAACTATTTTTGCAATTCTCAGATAACAAAGAGGATAAGAAGGAAGAGAAAACAGAAAAGCGAGTAATTGCCACCAAGAAGGGCCCTGCTGTGTTAGACCACTACCTTCCTCAAGATATCAAATCTAGCTACCATGTATTGCAAGTGGTATGTTTTTTTTATAATTTGGGAAGTTACATGTGCATAAGAATTAATTTTCATGCTTTTTGTACTAATTTTACCTATGTTTTTCATGAATATGTATCGATGCATTGTATTATATTGTGTGCTATGTTAAATTAAAATGATATTTTAGGGTGATGAAATATATGATGCGACACTCAACCAAACAAATATTGGTGACAATAACAACAAGTTCTACGCCATCCAAGCCCTAGGTTTGTACATGTCAATTCATTTTATTTTATCAAACTAGTGTATGCCAAATTGCAAATCAATTAGGTTATTTTATTTAAATGAATCTATTTTACTTTATATGAATTGGACATATTAGTTTCCTAATTTTATTCGAAATTACAAATTGATTATGAGTACCACTGTGTTACTCATTTGAGCCTCATTTTGGAATCCAGTGCTTAATTGAAAATTTTTACTAGCAATGACAAAATGCAACTTCATTTAAATCACTATTATAAGAATTTTTTTTCTATTGTAGAATCTGATAATGGTATGAGATACATGGTTTTCGCCAGATGGGGTCGAGTTGGTGTACCAGGCCAGACCAAGTTACTTGGCCCATTTACGAAAGAGGATACTATACTTGCGTTCGAGGGAAAATTCTACGACAAAACCAAAAACACGTGGCAAAACAGAAAAAACTTTAGATGCTTCCCCAAGCTATACACATGGCTTGAAATGGATTATGGGGAAGATGAGAAAGAAGATAAGAAGGTACATTTGTTGCAATTTTGCCCCAGTTAAGAAAACTTAGGTAACCAGTAGTGCAATTTAGTACCAAGTAAATCTCACCAGATCCTAATTCACAGTAATTAAAGCAATTAAGTTTCACTTGATGTAAATATTAAGCATCATTTCTACCCAACTTGGCATAATACATTTTCCAGTGGTTCACCAATATCTTCGGAACATACTTTTTCAATGGTTTGGACTTTAATTTATCCGGTTTTCTACATAAGCCGAGTGTGTATTCTATTTGAGACGTAAATAAGTAAATACCCTCTTCTTTGAGTGAGAAACCTCTATTTTTAAAAATGTGTTTTAAATCTACCACCAATTTGGTACTATAAATGATCAATTATCTTTAATTTCCACCTAAGCATGAAAGAAGATGGATATTTTTATATATTAGATATTAGATGGAACCATTATTATTTCTGTATGTGTTTATTTTTCAGGGAAAGGAAAAAAATTAGAGTGAGTCAACTAGCTCCGAACCCAAGAAGACAAAATTGGATTGCCGAATTGCTGATTTTATATCAATAATTTGCAATGTTGACATGATGAAAGAACAACTGATGGAAATAGGTAATCGAGTTTAAAAATCAAATTCAGAGGTTAAATTAGTTCTCAAACTCTCTCTCTCTCTCTCTCTCTCTGGGTTTTTATTTTATTTTCACTGATACAATAAAATAACCTGGAGAATATTGTGTAAATTTAAATTCTGGATATTACGACCTTTTCTGGTACTATTTGCTTATTTAACTTAATATCTTCAAAATCCACACATGAAGGCTATAATGCTAAGAAACTACCATTAGGAAAGCTTAGCAAACCCACAATACTTGAGGTCAGGAATGGAATTGATGCACATATTGCTTGAGTCTTTACTTTTCATAAATTTTGAATGAAACAAAATTGTATTTCCTTTCGTATGTTGAATTGTGTTTACAAAAGCGTTTACACAGCTATTTAAAGGTTTCTTCTATTAGCCGTTTTTATTGCCTAATATGTCTATACACAATATTTCCTATTTTCCTATATCTCTCAATATAGCAAGTTAGCAACTAAGCTGTCTTTTCTATTCCTAAAGCAATTACAACGTTATTTGTCTGTTTGCTGGATATTTGATGATTTTGATTGGGTGTCTGTGATGATCAGTGATAATCCCGTAATTTTTTTTAACAAACAAATCTAAAAAAGAAAATTTAACAGTAAACATCAGCTTTTCAAAATGTCACATTTTGAGGAATAAATATGGCAGAGCGCCCTGTCAGCAGCGTGTCAGTGGCGCTCCGGCGGCGGCGCCAGTGCCATCGGCGCGGGTATGAAGGCGCCAGTTGGATTGGCACGGTTGGAAGTTGTGGCGCCAGTCTCTCTGGCGTGGGGAGTAGGCAATTAGAAGAAAAAATGGAGAATAAGGCGGTGGGGGACTTTTATTTCATATAACGGTAACCAAGTATTACTTTTTTTAAAAAAAAAATTGCGAAACCTGGTATTTTGAGTAACCAAACTTTTAATTTCAGAGTTATATAACAAATAATTTGAGGAACAACTTTATTTATATTCTATTAACTTGAATAATCTTGGCCTATTTGCAAAAGAAATTTGAAAACTTAATTATTAGCTTAAAATGTCTTCAATAACTTATTTTAAGTACTGCAAAAGTATCAATTTGCTATTTCCTAAGTTTCTGCCCCATTCTTGCTCCTGGTTTTAGAATTTAGATACTACAAATCTTATGCCTTCTTTTTGTCGACAAAACCATCTGCTCTCCTTGCAAAGATATGAAAATAATACAATTATAGAATCTGAGTCAGTTACATTTCAACTTCTTTTGGGAAATACAATTTTAAAAACTATTAAATTGAGACTTTAAGTCTTATAATAAAGCTTGTTTAGTAAAAAATAATTTTTTTATGAAGACATATATATTTGTTAAACCATTTTACAATACCAGTAAAAATATTAGAGTACGAAATTTATAATTTTTCTATGTTGTTTGACTAATTTTTAAATCAATTAATTTTTAAAATTTATTTTGGTCTAGAAAAATCTGGACCATTGAAAATTAATTGAAACGATTCAACTGGACATCTCCAGTTGGTTCCCTTTCTTCCCCAACTCCCTTTTTTGCTCCCGTACTCTCCAACCTAGGAAAAAGGGTTCGAATCCCCTCATCAGGAGGTTCCACGGCGGCCCACGGTATATTCTCCGGCCATCCCACGTAATTTCCCCACCCATAGCCACCTTGGACAGTGTTCTCCGCGCCTCACCACCTCTCTCCGTTGATATAAACCATTAATGACGGTTCAAATTTCATTTCCGTTCCAAATCGGAAAAAATCGGCTCGGTAAGCGCCGAGTCCGTTCTGACTCGCCCGAGTCGACTCGGAATCGGCCGAGTTTTCGAACCCGATCCATTGTTTTTCTTTCAATTTTCTCCCGTTGCTCTCCCCCACCGCCTTACTCTCCATTTTTTCTTCTAATTGCCTACTCCCCACGCCAGAGGGACTGGCGCCACAACTTCCAACCGCGCCAATCCAACTGGCGCCTTCATACCCCCGCCGATGGCACTGGCGCCGCCGCCGGAACGCCACTGACAGGGCGCTCTGCCATGTTTATTCCTCAAAATGTGAAAAGCTGATGTTTACTGTTAAATTTTCTTTTTCAGATTTGTTTGTTAAAAAAAATTACAGGTGATAATCTATTTGAGTTTTTTCCATATTCTCAATAACTTTTGAGAATATATTTATTTGGCACAATACCGAATAGGTTTTGTTATTCTTTGGTTTTATGTTTCAAATACTTATAGTAGCATCTACACAGGGATATGAAGTTTTGAAGAGAATTTCAGATGAGATTGGCCAAGCCAAACCATCAAGTACAACACTTGAACATTTGACCAGGTAATTCTTCTTTTTCCATCCTTGTGTGGGAAACACCAGATGGTGCATACTTGTCACACCCCGTATCCAACGAGCACGTGACAGTCTCCGCCACGACTACCACACGGTAGGCGCAAGGCTTAACAAGTCATTTACTAAACCATATAACCAGTTATATCACCACTAATTTAACACAATTCCTTAATTACACGAGTCATAAGAATTCAAATTCAATACTTTGTCTTAACAATCAATAATATGTATGGATATTGAGACGATTTGTTAATACATGAACAACAAGGTCAAGACAAAGCATATCATTGAATTTATATGGAAATACATTTTATAAGCAAGATGTACCATGATCAATAACAAGTCTAAGATAACAAATCATGCAACATACATCCCAAATACCAAGTGGCGATACCAACCAATCACACAATCATACATCAAAACACAACCATGGTACCGCTCTACATGGCGTACACAAAATGACAATCAAGTCTAATGATATATACATAGCCTAAATAAGAGAAATACTAGTCATATGACATATACCAACCAAAAGGCCAAATGACTAATAGTGGTGATAATAACTCGAGATCGGGCCTACTGCTCGCCAAAAACCGTCTCTGACCCCGCCTCAAAACCTGGAACCCACAAAGTGGAAACGGTGAGAAATAAATTTCTCAGTGCGGTATTCAGTTCCAGCACATGAACTCTTCGCTTTCATGTTTGGAATTAAATACCCGCAAAAAGAAATAACAAGTGACAAACAAGCAACTAATATTAATAATGCATAAGTATGATGCAATGCCGACTAATGAGTTCAATAATATCAGATTTCAACATATCAAATAATCACAAAGGTCGGCAATATAAAGTTGGTCAACACCAAGCAACTACAAGTCTGGTTTGCAATCAATCAAATCATATCACAATTCCATTTCTGTTTATTTCCTTATTTCCAAAACAATAGCAAATTACCCTACTTGACATTCCAGAATCACTCCCCTCATACCCCGTCTAGCTCGGGTATCTGAGTCCCATGTAACAGCGCTGACTACATAGCGTGGACCGGTAGCTAGCCGGCATCCCCACGATGTTTCGTGAAACTGGCCAACCGTACAAGTAGTAGACATAACCAATACACAATTCAATCTTTCCATTCACAATTCGAATACCATACAACATGCAACAATTCAATCCAAGTACCATTATTCATTCAAGTCATAATAATAACATAGATAATAATATCGAATGCAACAGTCATATGGTAGTCATGCAATCAACAATAAATCAACATGCATAAGTAAAGTAAAGTAATTAATTCCTACTAATCAAAAGCTTTGAGTTCATGTGAATCCGCACCTGAACTCCACAAGAAAAGAACCTGACTAACGTGAACTCGAAGCACCGGCGTCACCCGCACTATATCTCTCGTCTCCTAAATCTATAGAATAGCAAAATCCTAAATTAAACTCTATAAGATTCATAATAAGAGTAAAAATTTCAGATTTAAATGTTTTATAGTTTTTCACATAAGTTTTTTTTAACCTAAATTGCCAAATTAGGTGTTAAATGTGTATAAAGTGTTCCTATATAATAACCTAACATCTAATAATACTAAACAAGTCATTATAACTCATTACCAAGCCAAAACCCATGAAATTTAGCATATTTCTTTGCTGTCCAAAAAGTATAATAATGAGGTTATGAATGCAAAATTATTTTACCACAAGAATACCATAAAAATGCAACATTATGTGTCATTATGCAAAAGTTAGGTTGCTGAAATTTTTCTCTAAAATCCAACATTTTTGTAAAAGTCAAACAACTCTAGATTTTGCAAAATGATAAGTCCTCTTACTAAAATACCATAATTATTTTACCAAAATCCCCTAAGAAAGTTTTAAATTCGGATAATATCATTATATAGGCTCAAACTTAGTTTTTTTATCTCATTTTAACAAAGAGAAACTATTTCCTAGTAACAACAACTATACATGAGTTTAAAAATAACTAGAAACCCACCATCAACACTTGATTTCATCCAAATTCGGGATTTTTCTTCAAAAATCCGAAAATAACAAAATAACTTCAAGAAAAATAGAAAACCTCACTAATTAGCACTATATTTACAAACTAATCACATTTTACAACCCTTTTTCAACCATGCATCTCCAAAAATCCGAAATAAATAGAGAAAAGAGAAACTTACATGAATAAAGCTTGTTTTTGAGAATAAAAAGCTTGTAAGCATAGATCTCTACTTCAACTCACCATTTCTGATTTTTCTCGAATTTTTCAGATTTTATCTCTATTTCTTTTTGAGTGGTTTTTGTGTAAAAAAATCAAATAGAACAAAAAGAGAAGAGATGGGAAAAAGGGGCTGCGCAAGAGATGGGAAATGAGAGGATTTTTTTTCCTCTACTGCACGGGTGGGGTGGGAAAAGGGATTTGGGATTTTATTATATTATTATTTTTTTTTTTAACATAAAGTATAAATGCTAAGTATCTCCCACTATGCACCCAACAAATAAAAGGCTAAGTTAATGTACAAATAACTCAAACCATGAAATAAAATGATACTCAATAATTTTATTTATCCACTTAACAAATCCTTTAAATAATATTCTAGATAATAAAATTTTAAAATTTCATGAATGTAACAATACTGCATAGTGCATACTGGTCATTACTAGTTAGTATAATACTCTTTATCGTTTTTAATGATACACGAATTGAATCCATTGGCTCCTTTACTGGTAAGATTCTGGTATTCCCAGTGCATTCTTGTTACTAGCAGTTAGACAATGTGGTAACTTTTAACTGATCAAGTGATATGATACTGAATCTTTCATATATTCGCATCATTTGATTTTCGTTGTGAGTGCTATGTCTCTTTTCTTTCTCAGTGAATTACATACAGTGATACCTCGTGATTTTGGTTTCAAATTTATAAGTAAGTTTTACATTACATTTTAAATATTTCATTTACTTTTGTTATTTTTAAACGTCAAGTTCTTGTTGTTTAACTTGAAGACTTGTGAATGGCAGCTGACTTTGTCATTGATACCCCTCAAGAATTAAAGAAAAAGCTTGATTTGGTAATTTTTTTTCTTCTCCTTTTTTTGTCCTGAATAAATTATACTGTTTAATTTACATGGCTATTGTAATTTTGAATTTATTTTGTGTTTTGATTTGTGAAGGTTGAGGCTCTTGGTGAGATCGAAATTGTAACCAAGCTTATTGAGGGAGAGGCAGATGATGAGGTTGAGGCTCTTGCCAGAATTTTCTCTTCTGAAGTCTCAAATCACTACCTCCTTTTGAAAGAGATTGTGGCGACTCTAAATCTTTGGAAGCTACACGCTTAGTTTTTAGTTTTGTAGTTTTGTAAATAGATTTCTTAGCTAAAATCTTTGCTTTCCCTTGCTTTTTTTTTTTTCTTCACTTTCTTTCGCTGTACATATTTTTCTTATTAATGAATTTTACTAGTTGGCGATCGCCAACAGGCCCTAAAAAAAAAAAAAAATTTTGTGTCCTATGTCCCTTTGATATACATTGATGATTAACAAAATAAGTTACGGGAATAGGAAAGTTGGAGAAGAAAGGTCCAACTGGATATCTCCAGTTCTGATTTCTTTATTAATTTTGGCCGGTCCAGATTTCTCAATAGTGATATAAATTTAAACCAAAATGATGCTTGTTCCAAACATTAATCAAACGGCATGAAAAAAAAAAATTTAATTTCATGCTCTAGTATCCTAAATGATATATTAAGATGATTTAACAAATGTACTTTTATAAAAATATATTTTCCCATGAAAAAACATGTTTTATTATAAGTAATGAAATGTGAATTTATTAGTTTCCAAAATTGGATTTCCCAAAAAAATTGTACATGTCACATCGCAAGTTTCCATAATTGTATCATTTTCACATTTTAATTGATTTTACGCTCTAATATTTTGGTTTTGAACTTAATTTTGAAAAAAAAATATATATATTTTCTTTCTAATTTTTTCGTATTTCTTTTAATTTTAAAAATACAAAATATATTTTTCATGAAAATTCGAGTTTGATCTGATTCATTCGATTTTTCTGAGTCGTCCGATTTGACTTCTGAAACCAAAAGTCTGAGTCTGATTCCGATTTTCAGAACCATGTAACATAATATAGAAAAAAAAGAACTGATAATATCCAGCTACACTTGAAGTAGATATCCAAGTCTTTACATTTTGTACTAATATCAACAGTATTTGTATAATGTAACTCGCACAGCTAAATCAATATGACTGAAATATTTTTTAATGATTGCAATAAATTACTAGTATGATGGTAGATAGTAACTTCTTTTCAATTGTAGGACAGCAAATTAATCGATTGACTACTGTGACAAGCAACATTGCATTTATTAGAATAAAAATATTTAATTTTGTAGATATGCGCTCTATAATTATCGGCCACGTGATAAATTGATCATTCATTGAGCAAATAGAAAAATGAATGGTCAAGTTTTACCACCATTTGGGGGCCAAGCAATTTCCCAATTGCATTGAACTTGATAATTTCCCAATTATCGGCCAAACCAACCCCCCCCCCCCCCCCCCACCCCATTTTTTACTGAAAAAAAGTTATCCGAATAACCTTTTTCAAATTTTGATTCAAAACTTAGAATGAGATTTATTGTTTATTTATTATTGTATAGATAATCGCATTTTAAATCCTTGATAGATATTAATATCCATCTTTAATGACTTCTTATTCAGGATGACCCAATATATGCTCGTTACAAGAAACTCAAGTGCGAACTTACCCCAGTTGAAACTAATTCTTACGAGTTGTCTATGGTAATATCTCATACTGATTGAGATGCTTTACATATATCTGCCACTATTTTCTTTATTAAACTGTATCACACAAAAACTTAGATTTAACATATGTTAGCTATGAATTTACTCCTTTCAATCCATTAGTAACATATGTGCCATGCAGAACTTTTAAAGCCATTTGGCAGAAACTTTCAATTTGCATGAATGCCAACAATTCTACAATTCTATTTGACATTTGAGCAGATGAAGAGATACTTGACGAAAACAGATGTATATAAACGATCAGACAACACTGTGAACATTGTGCAAATTTTCAGAGTTTGCAGGAATGGAGAAGATGACCGTTTTAAAAAGGTAAAATTTTAGTACTCGTGTTTCTGTTTTATTTGCATGTGTTGAGTTGTATCAAAAATTGTTACTCGAAAAAAGGCTAGGCCATAAGACCTAGAATTATTTGCAAATCTGCATCAAGTTGTTAAAAGAATGATCATATCAATCAGAAAAAGGTCCAAATTTTGTCACAAAATTCTGAGCTAGCTCTTCAAGACAGATTATAATTCTAAACTGTTGTGTTTATGCTAAGAAAGAAATGGAATATTTCAGCTGTAGATGCAACGAATCACTAATGCTATTAGCTATTTGCAGATATGTGAAGTACACAATATGAAAAGTACCTTTCTGTTATTGCCTGCCCTTTTTGACGCTTTAAATGTTATTTCAGTTTTCTGCTACACAAAATAGGATGCTCGCATGGCTCAATGCTTACTAATCAGGCTGGAATTCTTTCTCAAGGTACCATTTTGTTTTGGCCCTTCGTATGTTAATGTTACTGAAGTAAGCGCTTCAGTTTTTTCTGTTTCTTTATAGTTAATCCTTCAAAACTGAAGCAATCTTGAGTGAGTGATTTTTCTATCATCAATCTGTGCGTGTGCCAACCAAGAACTAATTTGCCATCTTGATTTATATTCTTTTATAGGTTTTTTTATATTTTATTAATTATGAATGCATGTTGTCAAATAATAAATAAAATTGACGAGATCAATGAATGCAGGTTCTCACTATTGTTTGTTTTAAGCCATTTAGTTTCAAAACAGAAAGAGGGGTATCAGCTGTCTCTTTCAAATTTTAATGCAGGGCTGAGAATTGCACCTCCTGAAGCACCAGGATCAGGGTATGCATTTGGAAAAGGGGCTTACTTTTCTGATATGTTCTCTTTAAGTGCTGGCTTTTGTGGTACCAAATCTGGGTCTGGTGTGCTCCTGTTATGTAAGGTACGTATTATTTATTGCCTCAATACTTAATACTTGAGTTTTCCCTCTGTGTGTGTGTAACTGTCGATCGGGAACTCGGGTCTAATTAGAGTAAGTGGAAGCTTTTTTTTGGCCGAGTTACTTAGGATTGACTGGGGCTCACTTGTGCAAATCAGCATTAATTGGGTGCATACATGAGGCTGGTTGAAGCAAAGTAGGATAAATTTGCTTCTTACATCTTTTTTGCGCTATTCAAATAACTGATGTTGTACTGGCCTCATAGTTAAACCTATATTTAGTCTAAACTGAGTCATGTTCATTTTCAATTTTCGATTTTACAGGTGGCATTGGGAGAGATGAACGAGCTGTTGACGCCAAATTACAATGCTCACAACCTGCCTGATATTGGAAAGCTCGGGTAGATCAGTCTAGGTAGTAAACTGTTTTTTTTTTTAATCGGATGTCTCCGTAGAGACAGGTAGTAAACTGTTACAATGCCATTACCAGGCCAAACAACATCTGCTAGTCCAATCTAATTCTATGTTTCTGGCAGTACGAAAGGGGTAGGAAGATTTGCTCCAGATAAGTACGAATATGAGATAATTGAAGGTGGTGTGTGGTGCCACTTGGTGAGCCTAAAGAATACCACTCCCGACTCCCTTGGGTAAGCAATCTCCAATCTATTTCCATTCCTCTTATTTACAAAATTTCAACAAAATATTATTCTCCCACCAAAAAAGATTACCCAAGCATAGCATATTCTGTGAGGACTATATAGAAGTTAAGCATATTTTTGTCATCATAACCATAAATTCATGGATGATGAAGCTTTTATTTCTTTTTATGATATGGGAATAAGTTGGACGGGAACTGCATTAACACAGTGTTACAATTGACTGTAATTATTCATCTCAAAGTTCCTAAATACGTCATGGATAGAATTAAATAAAAAATTGAACAACCTTTAAGAATTATATATATTAATCTGCCTATTGTTTTGATTTACAGAATTGCAATAATTACTACGAGTATATAGTATACAACGTGGATCAGATAAAGATGCGATATATTCTTCACGTGCAGTTCAACTAACAGAGGATTGATGCTTGCCCCAGTCCAATGATCTGTCATCAACCCCTGCGAGGCTGCAATCTTCTTTTCTTTGTCCTTTTTGGTGCATGTATGTTTTAAATATCCTAAAAGAATGCAATTGAATTTCTGATAAGCTGGTTAGGTTATATAACCTTTGGATTTGGTTAGCTGTTGTCGGTGAGCTGATTTTAATTGTATCAAGATACTGTTTGCCATGTGCCTTTTTCTTTAAATAGTCAATGCATAGTATTACATTAAAAACGTAAAATTATTTATTTGTTTTTTTCTATATTGGCAAAGCCATGTAGATATGCGAGTAAGAGAGAATTTCCTCAGCACTTAAACTTGAACTGGTCAATTAGAATATAGATGGCAAGCACAGTCATGGCCAACAAGCCCATCGCAAAGCCTCTCCATCTCTATCCCCACACAAGATCTCCATTCACGCTCAGGTCATACTCCGACCTGACCAGTCAGGTCTCAGGTCACAGAATGCATGCCCCAAATTAACACGTTAAGTCATCAGATTTAATTTGGTTAGGTTAACTCATCACTGTAAGCACCCACCACTACATTTGATAAAAAATAAAAATAAAAATAAAAAAAGCTTTGCTTCAAATATCCAATAAACTGTATGATAAAATCTGGTTCAAGAACCTCCTTTCAAACAAAAAGGACACAAGTGATTTGCTACAATACTACAAATTGAAATAACTTCAAATTTCAAGGAGTCTATTACAAATAGAAAAATAGAATCATCGGTTGCCTCCATCTGGCCCTTCACCCTTGCCTGCCACGTTTCACGTTTGTACCTTCATCCTCATCTACCTCAGCTGCATCTTCATCCTCACCTACCTTAGCTGCCTCTTCATCCTCGTTTGCCTTCAGACCTAGAATTAGTATAAAAATACACTTATCCTCTATATTCTGAAAAATTAACCCCTTCATCAAAATCCCTTCTTTTAACATGGGATTTCATTTCATTGGAAAATTCTTGATCAAAATGAACAGATTTGGTGTCATTTATTTGGAATTCCCATGTAATTAGATCGAACGAAATCCTGTGAAATCAATTGAATTGAAATGAAATCGCACATAAAAAATATTTTGATCAGGGCCTAAATACACTTATTAAATGAGCAGTTCTCAACTCTAAATTATACTATATACCTAAATTTGCTTTTTCGATTGCACGGACAAGACATCCAAACGAACAAAATGCAACCTCCTTGTGCATCGAAGCACCACATTCAAGGCATGGAGTTGATGTCCTCTTCCTCTTCTCCTCAAATGGCGCAATGTAGACAAACTCTTGACCTTCAGTCTTTGATGACTGTTTGTTCAAGCAGAACAAAAAAAAAGCAAAATCTCATTCATCAAATATAATAAACTAACTTTCCTTCTAGATAATTATATTTTAGTTTTCCATTTCAATCTCACAAGAAGGGTCAGGAGATAATTCATGTATCTATTGTGACTCCTTAGAAACAATTGACCATCTCTTTTTCAGTTGTAATCAACGTACAGGTATTTGGAAGTGGTATTGCGATCATATACACCAACCGGTACCTCATAGTTTAGATCAGCTTATTGAGATAGTAGAAGATTTAAATATTGAGATTAGACATAGTGCTCAAATTTGTATTAGTGCAATACTTTGGATAATCTGGTTAAATAGAAATTCAGTTTGCTTTAGGAACAACTCACACCATAGTTTAAGAAGGGTCAGGAAAAGGAAAAGGAAAAGTCTGAGGGGAAAAACAAATAGAACTCACCGACACAAATGTTTCGAGTTTCTTCATCTGTCCACCTTCCAATATGGATACAAAATCCTCTAACAGGAGAGCCAGTTTACCAGATCTTGGAATTAGCCGCACCTGTCAAATGAAAATTAATAAAAAAATTACTACTGAACATCATCTATGATTAAGGAACACAGATTGCAGCACATCAATATATTTTAGTTTAGATTGTATACCTTATACATGTCATGTTTCTTTCTACATTCGTCTTCCTTGCATTCAGAATTAACACACAGAAGTTGGTTGCAATCAATGCAGAAGATGTCCTTGGCAATATTATGTGAAGCACAAATCGGAAAAGGTGGCTTAATAGAGCGTAAGTGCTCCATCCAAGCTGGACACTGAAGAAAATCACGAAATTACTAGGTTAAACTATTCATAATACATCAATCTACAGCGAAATCTGAAAAAGATAAAGAAATAAAGAAAAGACTAACAGGGAGTCCTCTGAGAATAGTTGGATTAAAGCCAGCTCTAGAGTCTCCCAAACCGAGATCAATCTCTAATGAAATCAATCAATATCCAAAATTAGATCGGACAGTTACGAGTTTGGATTTATATAGAAAAAGACATATCGCTATAAAGAGAAATGTGGTACCTTTTCCCTTTCCTTTTCCGGAATCCGAACCCGCCATTATCGCGACAACACTCGCCTGAAACCCTAGCACTCTAGCTGTTAGTCGCAATAAAAAATACCGCTCTCGAAGCTTAGTCTGGTTACCCCCAAAATCGAGGTGTAACCAAGAAACCCCAAATCTCTACCGAAAATATCCTTTATCCGATCCTTTCTCTGACATTGGACCCCACAAAAATTCAGCCTTTTTCCCTCCCAATTTTTAGTGTTTCTCCCGCCGAAATCGGCAATTTCTCTGTATAAGGACTTTTTCCCAAAATGGCTTAAATTAATCTTAAAATTTCCATTAGAAAGGGGCCAATACGAGGAAAGTTCCAATGCATTGGGCTGACTTTAACTTTTGAAATTATTTCATAACCTATCAAAATGTAGACTCAGCCCAGCCCAATGCATTGAAATTATTTCATACGTATTTCGTACATACATAATAAATACTTAAATAGGTCATGAAATTATTTTTTAAGTTAGAGCGGTTTGGGATACAATCATACAAGACAGGACTACAGTCTACAGATGAGGTTCTATATAATCCAAACGAGCAAGTGTATTGGAAAACTTTGAACATGTCTGGCCTATTGGCTATTAATTTAGTAGGCTGAACCAACCAAAGTTTGGAAACATGTATTAATGAAATTTTATTTACTTCGTCGTACATTTATTTTCTCATGGAAGGCACAAGCATAATATCAAGGTTAAACTTCTTGACGGTTTCAGGAGCGACATGGAGTCGTGACAATAATCAACCACCAAAAAGTTTGATTATGAGTAGATTATATCATCAGTATATATATTTCTTTAATAATTACTATAACTGACTAAACAAGTACCATATTAAAAAACATATTGTAGATTTTTTATGATTTAGGTAAATAATATATTATATTTTATTGTCATTTGAAAATCTATTGGTTATTTATTAAGAAGTTTGAATAATTTTTAATTTAGATTCAAGTATTCAACCGAAACTGAAAGAGGCGAGAAGTCTTCAGCAGCAGCGTTGACTTGAGTGGGACGTGTTCAGCACAAAGGCCTCTAACTTTCTGGGTTCTCTGCGGCATGTATTTGTATAGCCACGAAAGGTGATTGTGTGCTGATTCAACCACAAAGTGTGCTGGGCGGAGGCAATAGGGGGCAGAGGGGGCCTTGGCCCCTCTAAGATTTTAAAATTGTGTGAAGAGCTTTTCAATATATACTAAATTTTATTAATATATAACATATTACATCCCTAATAAAATAGTTCAAATACAATAAATATAGCTAAATATCATCTAGTTAAATTTATTGTTCGTTCAAACTAGTTTAATTATAATTTTTTCTTTTAGAGCAAATTTAGAAGACGAAAAATCACAAATAAAACATTACTCAAATATGAAAATCTTTGCTTATGGTTTTTTGAAAAAAAATTACTTCTTCACTGTATTTGATACAATTCATGTTTAGAAAATTACTACTATAAAATAATGCAATCTTATTTTTTTGTTGTCAATTTTTCTAGATTTTTAAGCATTCAAACTTTAGTATGTCTAAGTCAAAATTCTGGCTCTTCCCCTGTGTGCTGATCTACATCATTGAATTGTGTCAGTCATATTTCTCACTGATTGTTAAAATTTAAAATACAGAACATATATCGTTGCCTCCTTGAATAAAAGAATCGGCAGCTCGCCACTCGCAAGTCGCTAAAATTGTACATTATCTACAATTTGTTGTCTACAAAAGATCCATGGTACTGTCGCTAAAATGGTAAATTTGTTTTTTTGAGAACTAGATAGGGGCTATCTAGTGGCAAAATGGTAAAATTTGTTGTCTATAAGGTCTTGTTTGGATCAGCAGGAAGAAGTCCTCTTCCGAGAAGAGCTCTCTTCCGGAAGAAATTTTTCATCCAAACACATGGGAAGAGCTCAGGAAGATGGGTATCTTCTAGGAAGAGAGTCTTCCGACCTTTTGTTGGAATTAGGAAATTAGGAAGATTGGAAGAAAAAGTATGAATAAAATAATAATTTTTTCCAACTTTTATTTGCCGGCTATTGTGTAGATGGGCCCAGTGATTAATAGCACCCAACATTGAAACAAATTTAATGAAACGAAAAACCAATATCGGGCACCATATTTTGGTTACTAAATTTATTTTTTAAACGTTCCTTCATTAATTTTACATATTTATTGCATGATAAATTAAATAAGGAGAAAAAAGTTATAATTGATTATAATAATATTAATTTTTATTAAAATATTATAATATTACAAAACTAATGATTTTTAAATATTATTATGATATTTTTATTATTAATTTTTTTTATTATTCTTTGTATTAAATAATAATAATTATTTTATTTTTATCTTTCATTTTATAAGATCATGAAGAATTTTATAATATTATATTTTCTTGGCTAATGAATAATTTTATAATATAATTAATAATTTTGTATTGCAAATAAAAAATTAATAATTTGTATAATTATAGTATTCTTATCATTATAATTATAATTATAGTATTCTTATCATTACTAATTTTATTATTAGTAATCAATTGTATAAATAAAAATTAATTATTTTTAATATTAATACTATGTTATTATTAGTAATTATTTTTTAATAATATTTTATATTATTATAATATTATATTATTACAATATTATATTATTAATATTAATGATAATAATTTACTTAATAAAATTCGCACCAATGAAAAAAAGTTATGGTAACAAAGTAAAAAGTTAGTTGAAAAAAATAAAAAAAAACAAATGTTTATTTTAATTCATTTCTTCCATTCTTCTTCTCAACTCACCATCCAAACAACATTTCTTCTTCCCGGAATAACACTCTTCTCACTCTTCCCAAAGTTACACTCTTCCCAATATTTCTTCCTAAAATCCTTCTTCCTTCCTTATTCCTAACTCATCCAAACGAGGCCTTAAAAGAAGAGGTCTTGGCTGAGCTGCTCAGTCGTACTTCTCCGTTCTCCTTTTTTATTTTTTTAAATGAGAAACTTCTCCATTCTCTTGATGCAATGGATGGAAACTTTTGGATCGCTCTAATTAACGTATGCATTATACCTATATAAAAGTTTGATATCCTGTTTTCTTTAAAAACTGTGCTATGAACAGTGCAGTTTTTCATTTTCCAGGGAATTATCTGGGCCTCACATCTGGGTTTGTGCGGTTAGAATTACAGGTGGGAAAAACGACGGTGTAGGAATTGTTATAGCGGACCGGGTATACTATCATAAATGTGAACCGGTCCTTTATCAAGTCTTTTCCATATGTATTACGCTTTTGGTCCACTGCATTTAATGCCGTTCCATTTTTTTAGTATAATTCCCACAAATCCCACACCGCTTCTTTCCTCCTTTTTCTCTATCTCTATCGTTATTTTATTCTCCCTCATTCTAAGCGGCCGTGAGAGAGAGAGAGAGAGAGAGAGAGAGAGGAGATAGGAAATGAAGAAAATCTCCGACCATAGAGAGCCATTTGTGTAGTCGATCGAACAACCATGCTCCGTGGTTGTGCTCCCCGCACGTTGAGGCCTCGATAGAGATCTGTATCAAGGGAAGACAAATTGGGGGAGGCGCATCGAGGATCTCTTTTCCTCTCTAGGGTTTTTCCATTCTCCTTCGCCTCCATGGTCTCATTTTGCCACTACTCTCTGGATCATCTCTCCGGCCCCTTCCGCGCTCTCTATCTTCTTTTAATGAAAGAAGTGAAGGCGACCAGTGTGTGTGACCGATGAAGAAAGTTCAGGGCTGCCTTAGGCGACTGGAAAAGAGAGACGGAGACCGAGCCACGGATGTATCACGGTTTTGGTTCGCTGAATTTAATGATGTTCCATTTTTTTGGTATAATTCCCACACCAGTTCTTTTTTTCCTCCTTTTTCTCCATCGTCATTTCTTGGTATAAGCGGCCGTGAGAGAGAAGAGGAGAAAGGAAATGAAAGTTTTTTTTTCTTCAAATCCCCAACTATTGGTGTGCTAATTTTCTGATCTACACCCGCCAAACCACGACAGCCGACATGAGATCTTTGCTCTCATGGCAGCGACGAGTCTATAGAGATCCAACTTCCTCGATTTTTGTCGATAAATAGAAATCCATATCAAGGGGATGCGACGAGGATCTCTATTGAGCCTCATCCTAAAGGCTAATTTCTCTCTCCCTTCAGAGGAACCACCCAGGAGACGAGTACACCAACCATCTTTCTATAGGTCTAAATGTCTTTTTTTTTCCTGGCATGCGGTTCTCAATTCTGTACCTATTTATTTCTTTCCATCTCCAGTTCATCTCATTGTTGTTTTCATACTCTTTTTCTTTTTTCTACCATTCTTCTATTGGATTTAATGTTTTTCTTACCTATAATGTTTTGTTTGTTAGTTGGTCAAATATCTATCTAATTTATTGCTATACTTTTTTATTAAATAGATGGATGGATGCACAATTAAACTGAAAAAAGAAGGAAAAGCAGCAATTATTCAATATACGGCGCGTTTGATAAATGTGACTAAAACTAATTTGACGTGATTTATGGCTGGTATGTTTGCTTCCCTCGGCCTCATTGAAATGCACCGTATTTTTTCTAGAATTTAGATTTCTTTAAAATCCAACGAATTGCATAATGAATTCTACAGGCTGTTCCTTTTGCGCTTAATTTTCAATTAATTTTTTTATTTCGAGTATTTTAATTCTGACCGATTTTTTGTATATCTGTTACTTGCTACTTTATAAGTATACTAATAAGCTTCTTTGATGACACATATTTATATAAACGGCATGGCTATCATAAGGTGGTTGTGCTTCATCTGGAGATTGGACTAAAAATAAGGTGACACCTCAAAGGCTCAAACTCAATTTCATATACTTCCTATTTTTATCCATGGGTTACTTTCATATTTAATAAATTTAGGTTGAATGAGAGAGCAGAATATCTTTTCTGTTTGGATATAACTTACTACAATGTTCATTGATTTTTCTAATATTCATGTACCCTTTATGTTGAAAATTATAGGTCATGGCAACTGTTCATTTCCCCAAGGTCAGCACCATTTTAGAATTCTTTTTAGTTGTTGTTGTCTAATTGTTAAATAAAGAGCTATTTGCATCAGTTATGCCCCAAACTTTTTTTGATTAGATGAGCATCTTCTATAAAACATAGCCTATGTGACCCACCATATACCTCAGTTGCATGCTTACTGAACATAATAAGTCCAAAATGAAAATCCTCACTGGTATTTAAAGGTTTGAATGCCTCTCTTTTCTAGGGAAGTGCATGAGGAGATGAACAAGGCAAGAGAGAATACGTCAAACCTGAAAGTGAGGCGGCAAGAGCAGGAGGCGGCCTGGAGAAAAAAACTGACAAAGGCTTACCTTAAAAGCAGCTTGATAAATTAGTATCTTCAAAAAAACTGCAACCACTGACACAGGTTCATCAGTTGGATGAGAGTAATGGTCCAACATTTATTTTTTTTATTTTTAAAATTTCATAATCGACAAGTATCAGTTGGATTAGACTATTTAATGAAAGTATACAATAATGAATTTCCATTCTTTTTAATCAATATTCTAATGCAATGTGTATGTGTTAGCTTTGGTCTGATAGTGCAGGAGCAAAATTATAATTTTGTCCAGTGAACTAACCTAGAGACCATAAGTGCTTGGCTTAACACCCTCAGATCTTTGTACACCCAATGAACATATTAGTCTTTATTATAATTTGTTGTGAGCTTTTCATCTATATCTTTTGGAGCAATTCATGTTTGTTTATATTTATTTAGAATGTATTTTACCTTTATTTGAAATATAGTTGATATTTAAATTTTCTTCTCTTTTTAGAATTTATTTTTCTTCTATGGAGTTAACAACACATACTGCATATGCTTCAACAATGTGGTTTAATATATGCTGAAACTGAAATATAGAGATTTTTTATTCAAATGGCGCTCATGATATAATCAATATAGAGAATTTTTATTCAGCTTTAATAATAAAATGGTCTACACACTCACATTGTTTTTTTTTTTTATTTCTTTTTTATTCGCAGAGCAAGACCATTTAGGTGTCATCTCAGTTACAAAATCTACGCAGACAATATTGGTTGAATTTGGTTTTGTGATTTGCTGCTGAGTTAGAACGAATTATTAGATTCTCTTTCCAATAATGCCCCATAATCAATCTAGGTTTGTTCAATTTCTTTATTTATTTCCTTCTAGAAACAAGCGAACAAAGAGCTTCACCTTTATATTTTTTGAAAGTTCAATAGAAGTAGCATAAAGATGTGGTGTTGTGGATTTTTTTTTTTTTTTTTTGTTACTGACCTTCCATTCTGAGTTAATATATAAATATATCTATTATTATTAATAATCTTTTTTTTTATTACTGAACTCCCTTTCTAATAAATATATTAAATATATTTTGGAAATTTAAACACCACATTGTCACAACCCAATCATCTATACATTCATCTTTGCTTATATTATAAGATAACAAATAGTTACTTCTCTTTTTTTTCGATTTTTAAGTATATTGCAGGGTCCGATGGAGGTACAGGTGATGACAGAAGATGACTACAGTTCGACTAAAAAATGTATTACTGTATCTATCTTTCAATGCATCATTTTGTTGATTATATTCTACTTCATTTGTTTGCCAAAGATTAGGATATCAGTGCATTTTCAACTTTGGTGGAGTTTGGTGCTGCATGTTTGTAATAATGGTAGAGATATAGGGTCTGAAT
Source organism: Rhynchospora breviuscula (assembly GCA_027562975.1). Taxonomy (NCBI): domain Eukaryota; kingdom Viridiplantae; phylum Streptophyta; class Magnoliopsida; order Poales; family Cyperaceae; genus Rhynchospora; species Rhynchospora breviuscula. The sequence goes on from CM050402.1 coordinate 54,805,847, forward strand.
GTAAATTGGAGATAATGAAATACTAACCTCAAATTCCTTGCTATTGTTGGAATTCTCATCTCTTTTTCTTTGTGATGTTAGTACCAAATGGTACCATTCCTTACGTATGTATTGTTGCGAGTATTGACAATATTCTAAACTTTGAAATTAATATGTACAAGGTCATATTGTAACAATATTGATGAATTGTCAAGAATTTTTCTTTAATTTCATGGGTAACAATTGAGTTTTTATTCTTTATTTTACGTATTAGCCTATCCAGTATAAAAGGTAATTCTCAAAGGCTTCTTGGTAACTCCTGTATGATTTTTCTTTTGTAGTCGATGGATGCAACACTATATTCCAGGATAATCTATTTAAAGTTTGTCAGAAAGAGCAAAATTTAATGCAATTAGTTCTTAGTCTTCATTAATATAATTTAAGGGTCTAACAAGTAACAAGTAGCATAGCTTTAGAACAATCACTAACTTCACAATTAAATAGTTCCGACCAGCTTATTGTATAATGATCATTGCTTTATATTTTCTGAAAATATATGGATTAGGAGGTGCATACCATTTACTGTGATTGTTATATTCTGATTGCACAAAATTTAAACGAGGGAGTTTGTATGGCTGGACCGCTGGAGCAAAAAATATAAATACTAACTAGCTAACCTGATTAATCTTTTTAATCAGAAGACGTAAAAAAAATTGAAGTAAGAGATGTATGTCGCGGCAACGCCGCGACACCAGAGCCAACTAGTGTACCAACAAGGTAACTACCAGCTTATGGGCTTTACATTTCAAAAAAAAAAAAAAAAAAAAGGGTAACTACCAAAGTAAAATGCTGTAGAAACAAATTTTCAATTGACACTATACTTTGATTATTAAAATTTTAATTTTTGTAAAAAAAATAATCCAACTCATCTTAAATTATTACAGAAAATGTACATTATTTGATTCGACGAATAATTGCATATATTAACAAGTTTTCCGTAAACAACCGTAATTAAATTCTAGTGAGAAATGGATGGCCTTTGTCTAAAGCATAAGGGTTTGCTTTTTTAATTTAGTTTCTCTAATGCTGTAAATGTTTTTTTTTTCCTTCTTTTTGTATTCTCCTCCCCCTTTTTTTTTTGGGGGGGGGGGGGGGTTCTTTTCCTTTTTCTTCTGTTCTTTTTTTAAACCTGTGAATATTTGAGTTCCTTGATAAACTTCGCGAGACGGCTTTCCGCCGTCCTGCCTTCAAAAATAAATTCTAGTGAGAAATTAACTTTAAATTTTATGAATATCTTTTTAGAAAAACGGAGTGCGAAAGTAATTGCTCTTTATTTAAAAAAAATAAAGTAATTACTCTTTACATGCTAAAATATTTCAGGACAGCAACGTATGTTAACAACTTAACATCAATCTTTAAAAAAAATATTCAATTTATGAACTAGTATGCTGACTTCAGATTGGAACAGCACAATGATCAGATTTTGCCTATATATACAAGGTCAAAGTTGATATATATATATATATATATATATATATATATAGAGAGAGAGAGAGAGAGAGAGAGAGAGAGTTTTGCTATGGTGAGTCGCGACTCACCAGAGGGTCTGTGAGTCGGGCTCAAAACTCATAGATCTTGTTTAAAATGACCGATCCAAACCGTCCAATACGATCTCTCTATTGAAATCTCTACGCAGACCAAATTTTACATTTTTTCGAAATTTTTAAGTATTTTTTTAAAATTTTAGAAAATCGTTAATCTAATTAGTTCTGAACCGTTCAAAAACTGTAGTTTTTAAAAATCCGAAAAAAATTGCTTGATTGCTTTGATTGCTTGTTTATGGAGATTAATCGAGTTCCTAATCTGTTTATTACTTTATTTACATGTTAATTTGTCTTACTGATAGTGTGTTAGTAACCAATCGTTGATACTATCGTCCAAATTTGTCTCATTACTCTCGCAACCAATCAATATCTGATATTGATATGAATTGAACATCTAAAAAATTAATTAATAATATTTGAGAGAAGATGATTATAATAGTTCGAGCTCAAGAAATAAATACTTGCATTTACTAATATTTGTGAATATTTAATTAATCAGCGTACATCTTAATATCTGTTTGAAAGAAGATAAAATTATTTTTGGCTTTAGTTCATTTTCATAATTTGTTTGGTTTATTTTAAATATTAATTTGCAAATCGAAAAAATAAACAAGTAGACGAGAAGAAATATACATTATAAAAAATTTATAAAGTAGTTTCACGTATTATTTGTTCATTTACTTATATCATTATGATTTTTTAATATTATTATTACGCGTAAAATGTTATTTAATAAAAATAATCAATAAGTTATTTGATATGTGCACACAAAATGTTATTATTTAATTAAAAAACAAAATATAAGCAATCAATAAATTATTGATTTCCCTCCATCACTAACCTCAATATACCACACCAAACAACATTCGCTAACCTTAGACTAGCGCTAACCCCTTCCAATCACTAACCTAATCATTTTACCCCACTAACCTCAAAAAGTACTAACCTTTATTAGAATATAGATGGGGTCCTTTTTTGTCTTTTCGTATTTTTGTTTTTTTTTTTTAATTTGTTACTTCACTAAATCCATGTTAATGGAACTGCAAAGGGCAAAATTTGTGAGTTTGATCTTCACTGTCGCCTTTTTGAATTTTCGGTTATGGTTCTATGAGAGGATGGTTACTAAGGGGAAACAAATTTTTATTAATTTAAGGCCATAAAACAGCATTAGAGGGGGAACCTTGCATTGCGAATGAACTTTGCATGTTCAATACAAGTTAACAATGTGTCATATTTTAAGTTTTTTCATTTTTTTCGGGTGGCATAGCTACTAAAAAAATTCAGTGTGTATCTGTCATACCTCTATCGGTGTGTGAATGTGACCATTTATTGTGGTACTTAGGTATTATCTACAATTACACTGCTAATATTTTATATTGACATAAAGTGTGTTTACTGTCAGATATATTATTGGAAATAATTTATGGTATACTAGGGCCAGAGCCCGGAGCTAATAACGAACCGAAAAAAAATTAAAACTAACGTTACTGTTCACACGAATTTCGACAATAACTGTTAAAAATTCGAAATTTTAAAACTAACATTGTTGGATCGGCATTCGGATTGCCGAAATTGAAAACTGCTTGGATCGGCATTCGGAATGCCGATCCAAAATTCATTCCGGTTTTGTCAAATTGTTTACGTCTTGTCACATTAAAAAGTGTTTTGTCACATTAAAAAATGTTTTGTCACATTTCACTTTTAGCCCTGAACTTTTTTATTATTACAAAATATATATTAAACATAATTGAAACTTTTATAATGAAATATAATTATATAATTAAATTATTTATGTTAAATACATAATATTGTATATGTGTATAATACTTATTTATACATATATATATTATGTATCATATATTTTATATATTAAATACATATTATTGTATATAATTAAAATATATGATAAATATTATTATATGTACATATATTTCTATGTATATTTATTTATACATTAAAATTTTTTATATATTAATATCTACATTTAATGTATAACAAAATTTTTTATTGGACTATTTTGCAAAAATAATAAATTTAGGGTCATTGGCGAATAAATTCAACAAAATTATATTCAACTTTTTCGCCGACAACCCTAAAATTATTATTTTTACAATATAATCCAATAAAATTTTTTGTTGTACATTAAATGTAAATAAAAATATATAAATTTTTTTAACGTATAAATAAATATACATATAAATATATAAAAAAATTTATATACATTAAATATACATACAAATATATATAATTATAAATATAATGTATAAAATTAAATATAATTTATATTACGACATGTGTAATACTTTCATTCGTATTTAATTTTATACATACGTATTTGTATGTATATTTAATATATATAATTATAAATATAATATACATGTATAAAATTAAATATAATTTATATTAGGACATGTGTAATACTTACATTCGTATTTAATATACATATGTATTTGTATGTATATTTAATATATATAATTTTTTTATATATTTATATGTATATTTATTTATACATTAAAAAAAATTATACATGTATATTTATACACTAAATACACAAGTAAAATTGTTCGCAGCAATTATAATGTTTCCTATTATTACAGTAACAAAAATAAATTGGGCGGCTGCAATTGCAACAATGAATTGAATTCATAAATATATCGTATTAAACCTTTCAAGGATGTTATTATTTGTTTTCCCTTCTTAGGCTAGGTACTAGGTAGTCAATAAAACTAAAGGCAAAATTTGCAGCAGATTAATACTTTTATATGGACTAAAAAATAGATTGTGTGATTAATAAAGAGCAAGGTTCCGCTGACCAAATAATGAACATATTAGAATTAATCTGTCATAATTAACTAGATTTGTTCATTTGTTGACCACGTGATCAAGTATCAAATTGACTCCAAATTTTATAAAACTTATATAGAAACACATCGTTCGTTAAATTAAACAAGAACAATGGTTTAGAATAAGAATTTGAATTTGAAAAATTTTAAATATTGATAAAATATGAAGTTGTGGCACCCAAAAATAGTGGCAGCGGAACTTTGCTCATTAATAAAATTATTATAAACGATTGTAATTGGTCATGGTTGAAAATGAGCTGAAAAAAAAATAATCCACACTAGAATGTTTTAACCTAACAAAAAAAAAATGAACTCTCCAAGTATACTAATTAATATTACTGAAATTTCTTGTATACATGTGTGTCACTTTAAATGCGAATACTGTAGGGATCAAACAAAGTAAATAGACCTAAATTTATTCTTCTCTACAATTTATTAAAAATATACGAATAAAACTATTTTAAAGTTATGTCAAAAGCCAAACTCCGAGCCACCGCAATATAATGTGATTTTCAATGTTAAGTTGTTAACAGTTCCATGTAAATAAGCTCTAATTGACATCGAAAATTTTAAAATATTTATTCAAAATATTTATTCAAAAATTTAAATATTTTTTTAATGAAACTAATTTCTGTTGAACAAATTTTAAACATAATAAATATTGTTTTAAAACACTAAAAAAACTATATATAAAAAACAACATTGTAATTGGTGTAAGAATTTATGAACATGAACTAAAGAAATATATCACGCGGTTTAATAATTTCGTTGAAGCTTAAATACAAGACATCAATCAAGTTTTTTTTTTTAGGGGAAAGAAGCATAAAAATAAGAGCTGCTTGATATAAAGTAAAATAAAAATAAATCACTTTCTATGTATTTATATCTATTACAAAATCATTGGATTGAAGTTACAAACTTTATGAATTCTGATATGACTAAGGGGCAAATCAAAGTATCAAACATTAAAAAAATAAGTCAAAAAGTTGCCGAATTTTTTTGTTTGGATCGGCAAATGGGATGCCGATCCAAACAAAAGAATTCGGCAACTTTTTGCCTTATTTTTTTAATGTAAAATTTGCTTTTAGCCCCCAAAATTTTTGTTATTACAAAATATATAATTTGTGATTAGAAATTAAACATAATTTAAACCTCTATTATAAAAATATAAGTATATAATTAAATTATACATGTTAAATACATAATATTGTATATGTTTATAATACTTATTTACACATATATTATGTATCATATATTTTTATTTACATTTAACGTACAACAAAAAATTTTATTGGACTATATTGTAAAAATAATAATTTTAGGGTCATCGGCAAAAAAATTGAATATATTTTTGTTGAATTTATTCGCCGATGACCCTAATATTATTATTTTTATAAAATAGTCCAATAAAATTTTTTTGTTATACATTAAATGTAGAAGTTTAATTATACACATATACAATATTATGTATTTAACATAAATAATTTAATTATATACTTATATTTCATTATAGAAGTTTCAATTATGTTTAATTACTAATCACTAATTATATGTTTGTAATAATAAAAAAGTTGAGGGCTAAAAAGCAAAATTGCAAATAAAAAAAAATGTACAAAAGTTGGAAACGGCACTTGGATGGTGATTTAATTGGATCGGCATTCCAATTTCCGATCCAAGCAGTTTATATTTTCGGCAATCCAAATGCCGATCCAACAACGTTATTTTTAAAATTTCAAATTTTTTACAGTTATTATCGAAATTCATGTGAACAGTAACGTTAGTTTTAATTTTTTCGGTAATAACGAATGTATCGGCTTTTCAGACCTAATTTTCAAAATCCAATACACAGGCTAGGTGGGCTGACCTAAGATTTGAAACTTAGAACCAAATTCTGAGCTTAGCACAAATTCTGCTCAGCCCATTGTAAAACTTTCAAGCCCTATGACAAGGACCAGGTTAGGTCTCCGCCTCTCGAATTCAGATCTGGTGCCGCGCGACGCAGCACTCGGCCCGTCAGATCTATGATGAGTGGCCTCTAATTTTCCCCTGATTGTAAGGCCCGAAAAAAATTGACCATCGAGATCAAATCAGACGGCTCGAGAAGTGCGCTACACGCGTGCCGTGCTACACGGGATCTGGGTCCCCGCCTCTCCGCTCCGCGCTCCCTAAGATTTGAAATTGATGACAAGTTATTAAATTTAGTATAAATTCAGTTCTACTACCGAGTCCATTGTAAATTTTTCTAACTCCGACTATGTTGCAATATATATGTACGTGATAAATACGACTAAGCCAGTCCATGGCCTAATCAACATCGGGTTATGAACTATTTTTTAAAGTATTTATGATTAAATTATTTTATGACGCATTAGTATTTAATTAGCAGGAAGCAAATTCGTTGTTGGAAAAAATTTAAATATAACAAAATTAACATTAATAATTTTAAATAGAACAAAGAGTATTATTTTTTTTAATAAAAGCACAACTATAGTGGCAATGTGAATGCCGCTATAGCCCAGTCCTATAACGACAGTGTGAATGCCGTTATTTTCCTCGGTGAATAAAAGCACAACTATAGCGGCAATGTGAATGCCGCTATTTTCCTCGGTGAATCAGGTCAGACTTTAGGGGGTTTGACCATATTAGACTCTATAGCGTGTCACCTGTTGATATGAGACTATGAGAGGGACAGACATACGATATGAAAGGGACACGTGTCACCTGTTTGAATAGGTTACGGGTGATACACGTGGGCCTGAACTTTTTTTTTTTTTTTGATGAAACTGAACTTAGTTTTGAGATAATATTCGGTCTACAGATACCTCAACGTATCTCTAGAGAAGTGCTTGACATAATTTTGAATTTATGCATTTGTGCCCTTACAAAGGAAACATTTTCCACAACTACCCTTTAAGGCCACTATATATCTAATATCTAAATTGTGTAAGCATGTACCATAATTTTAACGGGTTGGGTTGTGTCAAAATTTTTTACAGAGTTAATAAGTTTTTATTAAACTTTTTTTTGTTAGATTGGATGATGCATGTGTAGTGCAATAAAATTTATAGCATGATAAATAAATAATGGTTCTATTATTGAGATAAGATATTTTGTGTATTATGCTGCTTATTTTGGTTCTATTATGAAAAAAATATGATGTTAGCATATTTTGTGAAAAATAATGATAAGTTTATCTATATCATATTTTTTTAAATTAAAAAATAGATAAATTGTATCATTATTTTTATAATAATTTAAGAACATCCATAAAATTTCATGTAAAATAATTTGAAAGACTTGTAAAAAAAATTAAAAAAAATGCTAAAATGCTGGTTATATATAATGTTTATATACCGAGTGATATATTATTATAGAAAAATATCATGTTATAACATATAATTACGAAAAGTCATATCCAAAAATATCAAGCAATACTTATAGTGAAACGCTAATCTTAAAACATGACAAAAAAATAAATTTAAGGAACTATAAAAAATATGTAAAAACTATAAAATATAATAAATTAGATCAATAAATTTCTTGTAATTCTATAAGAACACACATAAAAACTCATTAAAAAAAGAATTTGGAGAAAGTGCTTAAAATGAAACAAAAAAACTAAATTTATGAAACTTTGTTGATTGTGTAACAAAAGAAAGTCGAGGGACTCAAATATAAATCTGCAATAAAGTAATTGTTGGATTAAAACAATTTCGTTCTTGATTTGTCGATTTGCAAAACAAACCTCTTCACTAACCTCTATTTTAAGTGTTCAATTAGGCTTGAAACTGAAGTTCTGCAAGTTACAAATTGCTATACAAACTAAGGAGTTGCTCAAGATTCAGTTTAATCATTTAGAGTACTTAATTTTGTTTGTTTAATAATTTAAATTTGCAATGGCAAAATCAACTCCCCCATAATAATATATGATATAATATGAATTATTGGATTAGTACGATTTGCATAGGGACCATGCAAAAAATTTCACAATTCGTTAATATTCCAAGGTCTTTTGGCGCTGCTAAAAATTTGGCATAAGACGTTACAATAACTGGATTTAAAATATATTATATTATATATCATAGAAAGTTGCTATACCGACAACAATCGGAAAAAGAAGTGCCATTATATTATATTATATTAGGGAGGATGTTTGAATCGGAAGATGGTTTGACAATGAATAGGTAGGATCCACAATTTTGGATATAACGGCAATTGAAGCGCCATTATAAGGCCTATAGCGGCAATATAAGTGCCGCTATAAGGCTGTGCCATAGCGACAATGCTAGTGCCGTTATAGCTGTGTTCTTATTAAAAAAAGAAGTGCTGCTTTGTTCTATTTAAAATTTTTTAGGACAATTTTGTCCTATATAAAATTTTTCCTTCGTTGTTTGAGTTGAACCCTGAGGTTTAAGCACATTATTCAAACATTTGACTTATGTGTCATAATTTTTTTTAATCTCCATCAATGCTTAAAACATAAAGTAAATGAAATTTACAAATAAACCCTGAAAGAAAATTTGAATTTTGCCCCCCAATAAAAAGCAAAAGAAACAACAACAGCTTATATTAATACTCAAATTAGAAATCAACCAAGCAAGTGATAATATTACAATTAATTAAATCAATAAAAACTAGAACAGTAAAAAAAAACAAAAACAAAGATACAGTAATCAAATTATTGGCCCTCCTCAGCGAGCTAGCTGCATTAACTCCCTGTGTTCTTCTCTCAAGCTTGTAAATACTGGCCTGATATTAGATTGAAAATTTGAAATCATTAAATCCGAGTATTGACAAAAATGACATTGAAACAATTAGAAGAAAACTTTCTGGTTGCAAGGAATAAAAATTAGAGATAAGAAATGTACTTGGAATTGGGATGATGTTCTTTTGGCACTCGCAGCACACTGCTGTGAAAGTCTTCTTGCGACATGTCCAACATGCCAGTAAAGCAGTCTTCCTGCTCTTCTTAGGACGTTTTATCTCAGTCATATACCTCTTCTTTTGCTTCAATGCCTGTGGGACAATTAATTTGGTCATTTTAGTTTCGAATTTGTCCTCAATTAATTTTCCTTTCTCTCATTTTGGATACAGAAAGGATTCGAATGCATAGATATACACAATTAAATTTTAGGTGAAAGGATACCATTTCAATCATGTCATTTCGCCTTTGGCGCTTGCAAACACCTGTTGTGAAGCCAATCTTACGACAGGACCAGCATGCCCCTGAACTTTTTTCCCTCTTCTCGCCAATTTCTTTATCAGGTGTAATCTCACTCTTGTTCTCCTTGTGAATTTCTTGGATGGTAGATTGCTCTTTTTTTACTTCAGAACTTTTCACAAGTTTACATGCGCCTGTCGAATCATTCAGAAACATGACCTCCACCTAAGGCATAGAAATAAACCCAATTAAAATTTATCTTTCCATCTTAAGAATACTTGAGAACAATCAAACTAGAAATAGATCGAATTCTATGTAATGATACCTTCTGAACCATGTTCTTGCGGCGTCTGCAACAGTCACTCATGTTGTCTAACTTACGACAAGCCCAACATGCCCCTATATCAATATCATTGTTTTCTAGTTTTTGGAGGGTAGTTTGGACATTTTTCACTCTTTCATTCTCCTCAATGATTGAGTCAACCAGATCATCCATGGACATCCTCCCTTGCTGCCAAATAGAAGTAGCAAAATTGTGCAATGAAGGAGGCAGCTTTGCAATCAACATGCCAATTTGAAATTTCACTGGCAGTGGGATCTTTTGGTTCTCGAGTTGTCCCACAATAACTTGAAGGTCGAAAATTTGTTCAACCACGCACCGTTCTTCCATGATATGAAAATCATTGTATTTCTCTATGAGCTCTGTAAGTTTCCTGTCATTGGATGCATTGAACCTTTTCTTTTGGAATTCTTCTAAACTGGGAGCTGCTTTTTTATTTATTTATTTGGAAGAAGCAAAAGAGCAATAGTTAGTCCATATAAAAAGGAAGAAATTAATATCATGATTTAATTGCCATTGTTGTTAGTCTTAGTATATAGACTAACATAATACCTATCTACTTTCACTAATATAAAGATTATTTTTTATGTCAATATATAAGGTAGAAAAGGAAATCAAATTTTTGAACTAATTAAACAAAAATAATATGGGTTTTTACCTTTTGAGATATCCTGCCTTGGTCTTTTTGTTCCTTTCCCACAGTTGATCACAGCGGAATTCATCTTGAATTGCGTATGAAATTTAGAAAAAGAGTGAGTATTAGTGTCGTTAAGAGTATGTTTCTGTGTTTTTACAGTGAAGAGAGATTGTGAGGTTGTGTGGAGATGAGAGGGAGCCGGAGCATTTAAATGGCAGAGTTAGCTAGAACGTCTCGTTTTACTAAGAAAATGGAGGTCTCCATTTATTAAAGTTTCTTGATGGTCGGAGACTAACTAGCAGAAATGACATGAGTGTGGGAGATCTCCGTGTCTCTTGAATGGAGAGGAAGTAAACGCACTAGACTTGGAGCTTCCTTCGGAAGAGAGCCCAGAAGGCCAGAAGTCTTCTTAAGCAAGGAGAAAAGCATATTTTCTATTGTGGTAATAAAATAATTAATATTAAAGAAAAGAAAAGGATAATGCATATACTTCACTCGGACTTTGCAGTTCGCCCCATATATATATAGAATTGTTCCTTTTTCAATATTTTCCTTTCAAATGTTTTAGTACTTTAATCGAATATTCACTTCGAAACTTTTTTTGTCATGGCAGCACTGATAAAAAAAGAAGCACATTGTTTGCAAAGGTGTATCAGTTGTTGGTTTGTGACTAAATAAACAACTAGATTTTTATTTTATTTTTTGAGAAATTTAACGAGAGGTTTCAAATTAAAAAAAATTAAAAGAAATATAGGTATATTATTATAAATCTTAACATTGCTACAATTTAAGCGCCATTTAACATTATTTTTAAATGAATAAAAAAAATTGGAAACATGTATTAATGAATTTTTATTTACGTCGTCATACATATCTCATGAACGGGACAAGCATAATGTCAAGTTCAACTTCTTGATGGTTCAAAAATAAAATAAAAATAACAATCAACCACAAAAAAAAAATAATGTTTTATGAATTATGATGAGTGGATTATATGAACTTACTAAACAAGTATCATATTGAGCAATTAATATTATAGATTTTTTTAATTTAGTATGTACATATCATATTTTAATATTATAATTTTGAAAATCTATTGGTGATTTATTAAGCAGTTAAATAATTATTAATGTAGATTCAACCAAAAGAGGCAAGTAGTTTAGCGTTGTCTACCTGGGACCATTATCCTCGCCTCAAAAAAAAAAAAACAGCACTGTAAGTTTTTTACCATCAACGGACAGATTTTTACGGCCGCATAAATCACGAAGAATCTGGCATTAATCATGAAACATCTATTATTGATCGGACGGTCATGGATGGAATCGTTCCCGTCTCCCTGACTCCCTCTCAGTCTCTCACATGGGACGTGTTCAGCACAAACTACATAGGTCTCTAATTTTCTGGGTTCTCTGCGGCATATATTGTATAGACAAAATGTGGTTGATGTATTCTGATTTAAACTAAATCATGCTAATAGGTGCACACAATACATCATGAAATTGTTTCAGTCTCATTTACTTGTCCTTGATTGTTAAAAAACAGAACATATATCTTGCTCCTCCAGTACAAGAATCGTCAATATCTAGAAATGTACAATTATCTACAATCTGATGTCTACAGAAGATCTGTAGTACTGTGCATCTCCTTCCAACGGAAGCAGGTCCTGGCTGAGTTTCCCACTTCTCCATTCTCCAGGCCAAGGGATGGATACTTTCACCCGCTCGTAATTACAACTACCTAGTTATCAAGTAAAATGCTTTAATCAAACAAAAATAAAAAGTAAAATACTGTAAAAACAAAATTTTCATAAAATAAAGTATTCTATTCACGGACATTTCAGCGCGGAAGAGAATACAGAATCCCTAAGCGATCTCCGTTGCTTGTTAGAAATGGAGAAGAATAGAACCTCTAAGCGAATTCTTTCTTTGAGAAGGAACAACAAATTATTTTCCCTCCTATACAAAATTGCAAATGCAATTTATTTTATAAACATATAAAAGACCCCTTCTAAGACACTGCTTCACATCTCTCTCTCTCTCTGAAAATGGCTCCAACCAAGCAAACAAGGGTCAAAGCTAGCAATGGCGATGCTAAGAAGAGAACTCGAGATGACGACGAACAAGGTATTCCCTCAAACAGTGCCAAAATTTTAGATAAACCCTTGAAAATCACGAATTAGCTTAGTTTTTCCTCTAAACGATTTGAATTTAGTCGTCTGTGTTAATTTCTTTATTCCCTTTTCGATTCATTTGTTTGTCCACTCATCTCCTCGTCACTCAATTAGGCAATTAATTTCCCATTTGGTTTATTGTTTGCCTCTTGAGTTAAAAATTGAGGTCAAAATTAATGAAATTGTTCAAATCGATATTTCTATTTCGATGTAGATAATGGAAGCATTGATGTTGATAAGCTTCAGGGGATGGGAATCCGTGAATTGCGTGATTTAGCAAAACTTAAAGGGGTTGCAACAAATGGGACGAAGAAACAACTTGTAGATAGACTTTCTGATTGCATCGATAAAGATGATGCAAAGGATTCAAAAAAAGATTCTGATGAAGAGAAGGATAAGAAAGGTTAAATACTTTATCTAATTTTCTCTCTAGGATTTTTTTAGGGAAAGACCGGTAAAACACCTCCAGCTTCTAATTTAATTAAAATAAAAGGAGAAAGGGTAGTTATGGAAGTTATAAAACCAAAGCTAGAAATCTTGCAACAAAGCTTCTCTAACAGTCCAGTGGTTTCTGAGGAAACTATTAATGGTCAAATGTAAACCTTGAAAAAGTCCTAATGGGATTGAAGTTACAGCTTGTTTTTTAACTACTGCCTGTTCATCCAGCTGGCTTGTATCTGAGAAAATCATAAAGAGAACCAAAGAATATGTTTATCCATGCTTGCTAAACCCTAAACCCTAAACCTTTTCAAAGTTGGGGATATTTGGGTTTGTATAGTACTTGCTATGTAGTTGTGCGAGTTGTTGAAATTAGAACAAATTCTGTCATTTTGTAATAAGTGCTCATTTCCAGATGACGGAAATGATGACTCAGCTAGTGACATGGATAAGTACCTTGCAATGGGAATCAAGGAATTGAGGGAATTAGCAAAATCTAAGGGGCTACCTGCAAATGGTTCAAAGAAAGACATAGCTGAGAGGCTCTTAAATGCTACTGATAATGGAAATGGAAGTTCTGACTCCAAAGGTAAAGGAATTATAACTAATAGAACAGATAACAAAAAAGCAAGTATACCATGAAATATAAGAAATACTCTACATATTTACAGAAAATAATAAGCACTAGTTACATTGGAAATGTCATATGTAACCCTGCATCATCCTCTTTAATTCTTTTTATTTCTCCTTTAAATTGTCAAATTTTGAGGGATTGTGGACATTTTGTGAAATATCATATTGCTAGGGATTTGCAAAAATGCATTGTTCATGATAAATATTTTATTTCTAAACAACTATGTTTGCAATTCTAGACGATAATGAGGATAAGGAAGAGAAAACAGAAAAAATTGTAACTGCCACCAAGAAGGGCGCTGCTGTGTTAGACCAGTACATTCCTCAACATATCAAATCTAGCTACCATGTATTGCAAGTGGTACGTTTTTTCTATGGGAAATGTTGCATGTTTTTGTTGTTTTCTGTGCTAAAGAGTTTTTGTGGAGCTATCTTTTTCATGGTTATCTATCGGTGCATTGTATCATACTCTGTGTGCTCTAATGCTATGTTAAATAACAAAAAAATTTCAGGGTGATGAAATATATGATGCGACACTCAATCAAACAAATGTTGGTGCCAATAACAACAAGTTCTATATCATCCAAACCCTAGGTTTGTTTATGTAAATGCAATTTCATCAAACTAGTGTAATTTTAAATTGGAAGTTATTTAATATTTAGGCTCTTTTATGATATGCAATATATTATCCAACCCCTAGAATTTTCTAATGATTGGAAAAATTAGGTTGGTATATTTGCCAAATTGCAAATTAAGATTAATTCTGAGTGAGACTATGTTAGTTCTTTGAACCTTATTGTGGTCTCCCTTGCTTAGTTGGAGAATCCTATTGACAATGCCAAAGCTACATTTTGATTTAGATCACCATGAAAAATATATTATATTGCAGAATCTGATGATGGTCAGAGCTACATGGTTTTCAACAGATGGGGGCGAGTTGGTGTACCAGGCCAGAACAAGTTGCATGGTCCTTTTACTAAGGATCGTGCTATATCAGAATTCGAAGGAAAATTTTATGACAAAACCAAAAACCATTGGGCAGATAGAAAAAATTTCACGTGCTACCCCAAGCTCTACACATGGCTTGAAATGGATTATGGGGAAGATGAGAAAGAAGAAAAGAAGGTATATTTGTTATAATTATGCCCCAATTAAAAGAACTTATGCACCCACTTGTACAATTTAGTCTCAAGTATGCCCCAGTAGGTCATAATCTCAGTAAAGCAATTAAGTCTCACTAAATGTCAATGAGCATGTTCTGCCCAATTTGGTACTGTAAATGATCAGTTATTTAAGTGTGCTTAGATTGTCTTCACTCTACCCTTGATTTCCACATGAAGCATATTGTTATGAAGATAGATGACTTCATTATTGTTTCTTTACTTTTTGTTTGTTCAGGGAAAGAAAAAAAGAAATGGGTCGACTAGCTCTGAACCCAAGGAGACAAAACTGGAGCGGCGAATAGCAGATTTTATTTCATTAATTTGCAATGTTAACATGATGAAGCAACAGATGATGGAGATAGGTAATCTATTTGTTTAGAAAATAAATTCAGAGTTCAAATTGGTTCTCAGACTCTCTCTCTCTCTCTCTCTCTGTGGGATTTTATTTTGAATTGACTTACACAATAAATTGCCAGGGGAAGATTATGTAAATTCAAAATAAAATCCTTTATGGTACTAGTGATGCTGACTATCAGCTATTTGGTAATTTTAATTTCTATATCATCAAAATCCACACAGGCTATAATGCTGAGAAGCTACCATTAGGAAAGCTTAGCAAATCTACAGTACTAAAGGTTAGATTTGGTATTAATGCACATATAGCTTGAGTCTCCATTTCTTAGATTATTTTTATTTGGTGCATTACCACAATAGAAGTTGTTATTCTCTGGTCTTATGTTTAAAATACTTATACTAGCTTTTATACAGGGATATGAAGTATTAAAGAGAATTTCAGATGTGATTGGCCAAGCCAGAAGATCAACACTTGAACAATTGAGCGGGTAATTATTTTTTTCCCCCTCCTAATGCTGGGAAATACCAGATGGTGCATGCCAATTCTTTGTGTGATATGATTTATTGTTCTATTTTTATAATTGACATTTCGGCCTACATCAAGCTCTGGCTCTTTTACTGGTAAGGGTCTGGTACCCTAGTGTAGTCTTGTTAATTAGTGGTCCTATATGCAATGTGATACTGAATTTCTCATATTAAACCTTTTACCTGAATAATTACGTTATTTAGTTTTCATTGTGACAATTTTTTTTGCTTTTATTTCAGAGAGTTCTATACAGTGATACCTCATGATTTTGGTTTTAAGAAAATGAGTAAGTATTAAATTTTAATGCTTAATTGCATTCATTATTGTTGAGCATCAAGCTCTTGTTGTATAACTTGAGGACTTATGAAATTACAGGTGAGTTTGTCATTGACACCCCTCAAAAATTAAAAGCCAAGCTTGAATTGGTAATTTTCTTCTTCCCCTTTTTTCCTGAATAATTAATACATTTTTCTATGGTTGTTATATTTTTTTATTTTATTTGTTTTGTTTTGTGAACTGTGAAGGTCGAGGCTCTTGGTGAAATTGAAATTGCAACCAAGCTTCTTGAGGAAGAGGAAGATGCTGAGGTAAATTAATGTTTCCCGAATTCTTTTGATATGCATTGGTGATTAATGAAATAACATGGTATACAAGAAACAAAATTACTGTTAAACATATCTAGCTGAAGCTGTATTTTGAAATGTCCAATCCTTTATATTTTGATAGCCTATAGAAAATGTTAATAATATTTGTACATTGTGAACCGGACAGCTAAATCACTATTACTGTATTGTGTTCAGTGGTTTCAAAAAGGTTTATAAGTAGTATATGGTAGATATTTCTTCTCAATTATTGGACAGGTTATATGACAATAAAATTGTTTGACAACGTGACGAATGATGCAGTGGTTATTATATAGGAATATTGAATTGTAGATATGTTTTTTTTTAATTTAAACAAATCATAGGAACAAATTGATCATCCATTCAGCAGTTAGAAAAATGGATTGTTAAGTTTTATTGGCATCTGCTGCCAAGCAGTATCCAAATTGCACTAAACTTAATACATGGTCTATTAAACTTATAGAGAATATAATGACTTCTGATGCAGGATGACCCAATATATGCTCGTTATAAGCAACTCAAGTGTGAACTTACCCCAGTTGAAACAGATTCCACAGAGTTCTCTATGGTAATTTCTCATACATATATTCCACTGTTTTCTTTATTAAACTTTGTCGCCTAAAGCATTGAATTTAAAATATATTACCTATGAATTTACTCCTTTCGAAGATACATTTATTCTGTACTACGTTGGACGACAATTCCACGAGTAACAGATATGCCATATACAACATCAAATTGAAACGCCATGCCACTAAATTTTTTTTTATTTGCATGAATGTCAATTTGTTTGAGAGTGTATTTGGTTCAAACAGATAAAGAAGTACTTGTTGAATACACATGCAAAAACACATTCATGCTACACAGTGGATATTACGCAAATTTTCAGAGTTTCTAGGGATGGCGAAGATGACCGTTTCAAAAAGGTCCAACTTTTATTTCTCTTGTTTCAGTTTCATATGGATCTGTTGAGTTCTATCAAACAATTTACTGGAGAAACACCCAAATCCCTGATGCTTGCAACTTAGTTTTAGCAATCTTAGAATTGCTTGCAAAACTGCACCAAGTTTTTAAAGGACTGATCAAGTCAATCAGAAAACAGTCCAAATTGTCCTGAATTTTTGGTGCCAGCTTGTTCAAGTCCAATTATAATTAAACATTGTGTTCATGCTATAATTTGCAGATATGTGAAACACATAATATGCAAAGTACCTTTCATTTATGGCCTTCCCGTTTTTACACTATAAACCCTTTTTTTTCCAGTTTTCTAGTACACAAAATAGGATGCTTCTATGGCATGGTTCTAGGCTTACTAATTGGACAGGAATTCTTTCTCAAGGTACAGTTTCTTTTTACACCCTTCATTTGTTAATGTTACTGAGTCATTGCTTTATGTTCTTTTGGTCTTTAAAGTTAACCCTCTAAAACCTGAAATAATATCGAGTGAATGATCTCTCTGTCTTATGTGTTTTGTGCCAACAAGAACTAAGTTGATAACTTAAATTAGATTCTGGTCCTGTCTTTTTGTATTTTACATCTGCATGCCATAAAAATAACAAATAAACTTGACAAAGATTTAGGATTTCCGGTTCTCTCAATTGAACTTTTTGTTTTAACTCATTTAGTTTTAAAACGGAAAGAGACTTCTTACCTGTCTTCTAATTTGAATGCAGGGCTGAGAATTGCTCCACCTGAAGCACCTGTGACAGGGTACATGTTTGGAAAAGGGGTTTATTTTGCTGATATGTTTTCTAAAAGTGCCAATTATTGCTACGCCTCCAACTCATCTAGGTCTGGTGTGCTCCTGCTATGCGAGGTATGTTGTGTTTATTGTCTCATAATTTTACACTTGATTTTTTCCCTGTGTGTGTGCAACTATCGAGCAAATTGCAGTATATGGAAGCTTTTTTTAGTGCAGTTCCATATTTAGGCTTGATCTGGGTTCAGTTGTGCAAATGAGCATTAATTGGGCTGCACATATCAGGTTGTTGAGGCAAAGTGGGATAAAATTGCTTCTTACACCTTGTTTGCACTACTAAAAAACTGATACTGTGCTGGCCTCATGCTTAAACCAAGTTTTTATTTAGATAATTTGAGTCATGTAATTTTCAAAATTTAATTTTCCAGGTGGCATTGGGAGAGATGAATGAGCTGTTGTATTCAGATTACAATGCTGACAACCTACCAAACGGAAAACTCAGGTATAGTCTTGACTCTTGAGTCGTAAAATGTTACTATTTCAGGCTGAACAACATTTGTTATTTCATCCTATCTAATTCAATGTTTTGTGACAGTACAAAAGGGTTAGGAAAAACTGCTCCAGATAAATCTGAATATGAGACAATTGAAGGTGGCGTAGTGGTGCCACTTGGAAAGCCCAAAGAAGACCAGTCCCGTAGAGTAAGTAATCTCCAACTCTATGTCCCTTAATTTAGAAAATTCTACAGAAATATTGTTCCCCCACAAAAAGATCACCCAAATATTTCTGAGGTGTTAGTGTACACAACATATTGCTCTTGAGGACTCTATAGAATTTTTGCATATCTTTGTGATCATAACCAAAATATCATGGGTGATTCCTTTTATTCTCTTTATATCATATCAGAAAAGGTTGTTATGAATGGGAACTGCATTAAGACTTGCTATTCCAATCGACCATGATTTTTTATCTCAAAATTACCAATTATCCTATGAATCGAATTGAAAAGGAAATATTGAACAACCCTCAGGAATTTTATTATTCTGACATTTGTTTTGCTTTACAGGGTGCCTTACTATACAACGAGTATATAGTATACAATGTCGATCAGATAAAGATGCGCTATCTGCTTCATGTACAGTTTAACTTTAGCCACAGTTGGTGATGCATCCCCTAGCAATTTTTTTCCCCCTTTGTCCTTTTTAAATGATCTTTTATATATCCTGAAATGTCTTGTAGAAATGCAATGGAGTCTCTGTATAAGCTTGTTAAATCACGTTACCTTTGTCATGTGCCTTTTTGTCGTTATATAGTCACAAATGCTTAGTATTGCCTGTATTTGTTCTTCTTTTTTTTTTATTTGGCAAAACAATGTGCATATGCGAGTCTCCGAGATGATATTGTGCATATGCGAGTTTCCGAGATAATATTACTTAGCACTTCAACTGGAACTATGTCATTTAGAATGGAAAATTGGTCCTTTTTTTTTTTTTAATACTTCTTTTATTATGTCACTAAATATCAGTTAATAATCTAATTCTATCTGTATTTGGTCGGCAAAGAAATAAATAATTAAATTATACCAAATTTAATCCATATTTCTAAATATTAAATGTAAGAGAATAAATATAATTCTAATTTTTTTTTTAATTATGATGTTGATATGTTTATTAAATAAGTTTGGTTGGGAATATTTTTCATACATATTTACAGGTAGCAATACATTGGGTTAATTCCGCAATTCATGGAGCAAAGGAAAATGCGAGCAGTAAAAAAATTTAAATTTTGTCATTCCAATTACAAAATCTCAAATCATAACCAAAATAGGAAAAAAAATCCTTGAATTACCTATCTCGCAGTCGAATATTTCACTTTTATGTAGCCAATTTAAAACAAAAAAAAAATTGTTAGATTAACCTACATAATAAAATATAAAAGTGTAATGTATAAGCAACCTTTCATTTTTTATGTAGAAACAATTTTAAAACAATGCATAATAGTAATAATTCCATGGAAGCAATGAAGTAAAAACTAAAAAGCAAATACTTTATTTTGTGGCACAAAATCTAGCTTTATATGTGAGACTCCACATCCTCTGGGTGGCCATCCAGTGGATGGTTTTCAATCTCAGTCGTCCGATTTAATCTCAACGGATATGGATGTCCCGTGCATAATATCAGGATTGATAGGCCCGAAAAAATCTAATTGTTGAGATTAAATCGGACGGCTCGGATCAAAAACGTCCACTGGATGGTTTTAAACCATCCACAGGATACGACTCTTTATATGTGAGGCCGAAATTAGGATCACTTGGATAGGGGTCTCTCCCTCCTCCATTCCTTCCTCTTTCAATTTTCATCACTCTCTCTCTCTCTCTCTTTCGTCCCATATTCAATTCTTCTTCGCATTTAGCCATGGCGAGCACAGTCATGGCCACCAAACCCATTGCACTGGCCAAAGCCTCTCCATTTCTATCCCCACGCAAGATCTCCATTCGCGCTCAATCGAAACCTTCCTTCACTTCCATTCCCAACCTAAAGAGCCTCACCTCCAAGCTTCTCTTCTCCGTCCCTTCCATCGCCATGCTCGCTGCCACTCCGCTTCCTGCTTTGGCCGCGCAGATGGAGAAAGCTGCTCTCTTCGACTTCAACCTTACTCTTCCTATTATCGCCATTGAGTTTCTACTTCTCATGGTGGCGCTAGATAAGCTGTACTTCAGTCCACTAGGAGCCTTCATGGATGCGAGAGACGCCAAGATTCGTGCTGAGCTCAGTGAGGTACTTACTATTGCTTGTCTGATTCAAAATAGGAATGTAGTGGTATTAGTCTTGATTCCTCACTGGTACAATTCAGTCCATGCATACATTTCCTCTCAGCATACCACTCAGAAATTATATTTAAAAGATATAACTATCAATTGGCCTGAATCAGCAAACTTTCCTGGATATTTTTTTAAATCAATTAGACTTTTGGGCATGTTTGTCACTTGGTTTATTTTTCTTGAGGCATATTCATGTACATGTTTGAAAGATCAGGTCCAGACTAACAAAGGGAATTAATTTCTTTTGTTTCGATTGGAATTAATTCATAATTGATTAAGAATTTTAATTCTGAATTTGGCATAACTTGGGACTGAAAAAATAGTGGGGTCTTTATTTAGGTCAGGCTCGCAAATCAGGATCCATCTATCAATTTTCGTATATTATTCTAAACTTCACTCTGTAGT
Source organism: Rhynchospora breviuscula (assembly GCA_027562975.1). Taxonomy (NCBI): domain Eukaryota; kingdom Viridiplantae; phylum Streptophyta; class Magnoliopsida; order Poales; family Cyperaceae; genus Rhynchospora; species Rhynchospora breviuscula. The sequence goes on from CM050402.1 coordinate 54,827,243, forward strand.
GGTCAATTGGCAACTGACCAAGACTGACAAATCGATTCCATAAAAAATCAATTAAAACTACAGGTGAAAGACACATCAGGAGAGGTGAAGGAGCTGGAGGAGAAAGCTATTGCAGTAATGCGCGCGGCCCGTGCTGAGATCGCAGCGGCATTGAGCAAAATGAAGAAGGAGATGACTGCAGAGCTGGAGGCAAAGCTGGCTGAGGAGCAAGCACGTATTGAGGTTGAGCTTGCAGAGGCGCTTGACAACCTCGAGAAGGAGAAAGAAGAGGCTCTTCGAATCCTCGATGCGCAGATTGACGCTCTCAGCGAAGAGATTGTGAGAAAGGTTCTTCCTACAACTTGAGTTGAAGAAATGGGAGTACAAAAGTTCTATCATGTTTTATAGTTTTCTTTTTTTTTTTATTTCTATTGTTTTCCCCCCTTTTTTGTGGAAATGTAATTGTATGAATGCAAATTTGGGATATTTGATATGTGGGCCGGGGATTGTTTACAAAAGTTACCCTACGCTCTTTCATATTTTCATTTTGTTTCCTGGTTGGTGATTTGGGCTTATTTGCAGGATTCCATTCAAATAGATTCTAGTTCTTTATGCATATATAAAGATCACATCTTCTGATCTACAATATGGGATCTGCATCTGCTGCCGTAGTTATGACCACAACAGATAATTTAAATCGTATCGTCAATATGGGATAGATTATTTGACATAATTATGCACTAGTTGCAACTATGGCAGCAGAAGGGAGCCTCCCAGGCAACACCAATCTGAATTCAACAGTGCTATTAAATTAACTGTTCGACAAGTATAGATAAATTATAAAGACTACATAAATCATAAAATAACTTTGTAGACATGTTCAAATAGACTTACCTTTAGGTTTGCGACTACGCGTCAAAGGCAGAAAACTAGGAGATAGTTAAAAAATACAATATAAGCTTGCAGTTTCGATCGGTTCTCTTGGAGCAGAGAAGTACTAAATTGAAAGCACAGCCTGTGACTACTCCAGAGTACAGAAGCAAGAAAAAAATTAAACCAAGGCCCCACGCGACCACTGGGTCGTGAACAATATCTCAATTTGTCCTCTGTAGCCTATGATACTGAAATATCCTAATTTTCATTCGTCCATGCAATTTAAGGTACAGATTACAAGATTTGATTGTTAACAGTACTTTTTGAAAGAAAATGGAGACTTGGAGTCATGCTAGCAGGGCCTATACGCTATAAACAGCTAAAAAAGAAAGAAATAAAAAACATATTATAAGAACATGTCTTACTCACACCGACATGCACACATTAAAAAGATATTATAAACAAAGAAGAAAAAGTAAAAAAGAAATTAACTCAGTGATCAAAAAGAAAGAACTAAAAAGGGAAGCCTATTTTATGCATATAATTTTCACAAATTACATTACATCCTAAATATCAAAAAAAAATAAAAATAAAAGGTTGCTATGTACGTTGCTTTCCCACACTAATGACGCCTGTAGCAGTATCCTATATCAAATAAGAATAGGACAGATAATTTGAAAGGTGATATTTACAAATGCACAGCACGAGTAAAAAATTTGAAGAAAAATCTCTAGCTCAATTCCTTGTAATTGATGCCATGAAGTGGTAACTACCAAGATAGCACAGCACAAGTGTGCTGCTACCAACATGTGATTTTAGAGTACCAAGATATGCTGCTACTAGCACTTTATATTAATGAATTTTTTTGGGATACCTGAATGTAGGTTAATTTTCCAACAGGACAAACCTTAATGTGATTGAACACAATTAACAACTTTAAAAAGGAAAAAGAGGTCTCCTTGTTTTTCACTATCTGAGTTGTGTATTCAAATACCTCAAAAAATCTGTTAAAATTGAGCCGCATGAGAAATTGTCGCAGGTAAGGCGCCCTTTGACTACCTGCAATCCGGCTACTTCGCAGAATTGTGTACAAAGAGTTTGACTTCTTATTGAACTCCTGATGTGTAAATACAAAAAATTTAAAATTAAAGCTTCAATTTAATGTGATGTCAAAATTGAATTAAATATGTCATGCTATAACTTCCAAATACAAGCGACATGCATTAGATAAAACTCACATTTATTGCAAGTCTCCAATACTACGTCAATCAAACTAGACCAGTTGCTTTTTAATTGGTTGAACCTCACCAGTACAAAACAAATCCATAAGGTAGAGGTTGAATTACAGTGAAGTGAAGGAACGTTTCAAAAAAAAAATCTTCCTTTATTTTTTCATGTATTTAAAGAATGCTTCTTTCCCTTTTAGGACAAAAGAATTAAAATTGCAACAGAGATCTTCAGATATAATACATTATCTGGCTATGGGCGAATTTAACTAATTTGGCACATTTTTCCAAATTCATTAAAATGCTGAATATAAATTGCACAAACAAGTACAATTACTAGTATGAGGGCTTCTATCTGCCGCCAGGGGTAATACACCCCCAGTTTGCCCACCAATGAATGTGTGTCAATCACCCATTATTGCTAACCATGATTTTGTTGAGCGTGTAAATTATTTTCCAAAACTATTCATATCACAGTATTACCTCAGTTATGCGTTCAAGTTCAGATAAAGAAGAGGTGCTATCTTGTTGTTCAAGGTTCCAGCAGAACTGAAGGCAGAGTTTCATAATAGAATCAAGAATTCTAGACAGTGAACCAATGTCAAGGAAAGATTGTGAAATCAATGCCATCAGGTACCTGATAAAACAAACTAACTAGTGAAAAAAGCCATCATCAATTTGACTGCCTATTATTTGTAAATATAATAAGCATTTCTTCTTTTGTTAATTTGTTCTTCAACTTCTGTTATTAGCACTTAGAAAGAATAAAGGAGTATATGACTACAGATAAAAAGATAAATAAAAGAAAAAAAAATGAATGAATAAGATCAAATAGAGCAACTAAAAACATGATAAATATGATGCTCATTCTTGTGGTAACAGTCAGGAGACTGGTATGGGACTGGATTGATTCATTTCAGTACTGTTCATTAGCGCTACAACAGTCGATAACTATTAATCCCAACTAGAGATTTGTATTTCCATTATTTTTTACTTAGTCCAGATTCCAGACCAATTCAGGTCTCAGATCTCAACTGACGTTTAGAAATAAGTAAGTCAGGACATTGATGAAACGCCTAAAATTGTTAGCATATTATACCAAGGAACTGATCAAATTGCTAATCAGGGGCTTACTCTTGATGGAAGCCAACTAATTCCGTAAAATCATGTGATTCTTGAACATGAGTTTGTAATACATTCCACTGGGACTCTATCACATCAACCTGTGTGTGTGAGAGAGAGAGAGAGAGCAATGAAGTGTGAAATGACAGAAAGAGACTGGGTTCGAAGCACAAATCATCATCAATTCAGTTTGGTCGATCTGTAATATATCAACCGAAGGCAAATCGAAGTTCAGTTTGTTTAAATTGGGAAAATAGGACAATTGTAACACTGCAGTTACTTTGATCAAATTAAATTTAGAGTTGCTGTATTGCTAAAATTATTTACTGTATAGCTAAAATTGTTTTGTATCCTAGACTCCTAGTGTTTATGTTTTCCAAAGAAAAATGTTATCTACCTGAATGTAGAACTGGAGATTTCTGATAAGGAAAATCATGTGCTCTCTAACCCGCCACATCGGCTGGTGGCGCCGTGAGCGCAATACAGAGACTGGGATGCTGTCCCGGTTCCTCCTATGGTTAGAAAAATCTGCATGGTCTTGCTGTATGACTGCCACCCAGGATCTCTCCAACTCCATCTGTGTTCTTTTCAGCCTGATCAGGTACTGGAAAACTTTTCGGTACCTGGCAAGAAGAAAAGTGAGTTAGTATTTGCCTAGAAGAACCATGCACCAGTAAAAGAACCTTCTATTATCATCAATTCGTGCTTATTTTTTATTCGGCTTAACATAAAGCCCAGTAAATATTCAATGCCAGGAAATACCATACAGTGTTAGACAAGGCTCGTAATCAGCTACACCCAAATTTTAGAGTAAACCCAAGTTAAATTAACACAAAGTAACCCTGAACTGCAACATCAATCACCGAGTCCTCTGAATTGTTTATTACATATCAACATACCAAGACAACACCCAAAATAAACAATGGACGGTGAAAATAATCAACTAGAACCTGAAATTAAGTTGGTTTAGGCAATAGAAAACCAAACATGACCTTATTGGGTTCCAACCTGGAGTCCAACATATCCTAATCTGAACCTAGTTTTTTTGACCCAAGCACAACCGAAGACAACCTAAAAATAATGAATGGAAGCTAATTGCTTCCAGAATACTCCAAAGCACCCCAAGCAGATCAAAAAGGAGACAAATCCAAACCCAGCAACAGGAACATACTTTGAGATGACCTCTTGAGTGAAGAAGAGCTGCAGCGGCCCCTCAACAGAATATTCTAAAGATATGCCATCCCATCCATCTAATGCCACCTCAGTAGCATTAGTATTCCTTTGCAAAGACGAATCAGCCAAGGTCTTCATTGAAATTTCCTTGGGAGCGACTGTTGCATTAGTACCTCCAAAGGATGACATCCTAGAGAACAAAATGTACAAGTGTGAATTTATTGGCAAAGATGTTCACTCATATTTTATCTTAAATCTATAATATGCTCAATTGACACTAAATTCAAAATTTTTACTCTGAAAATTAATTCTGATCTCATCTTAAAGATACAGGCATTTCAACCCAATAAAAATACACTAAGCACACAGGTTAATACACACCTCAGTGAGATTCGTGGAAAGTACTTATCCTCCTCACCAATGGTCTTCAGTGCTGCCTATACCAAAGAAAACCTGATTTTTTAAACATTTAATCCATCAAAGATGCCCATCCTAAAGATTGATCGTTATCAAAATCCTCAATACTCCATTGCTGTACTTTATACCTGGTCTGATTCAGGACTATCATACTGTCCAAATTAAGTTACCGCCATTACTGGGAGGGAACCTTTCTTATGGTGCCATGAGAGGTAATACAAAAGCCCAATTTATGAAAGAGCTACAAGATTACAAGACCACTGATAGCTACAGTCATTAATGGATAGTAGATGAGTGCATTATAATCAATTTTTGCTAGATTTTACCAAGTGGGCTGCTACAGTAAGATATGCCTACCAGTTGAAAAGGGACCATGAGATCTGCTTCAGCAGTAGACTGTCGCGGCGGGAGGCGCATCAGCTGTCGGCCCTCCTCCAGAAAACACTGTCAGATAAAAAGGGAAGACAATTGTAACAGAGAACTAATGACATGCCAAGGAAAACATTGTATGTGCCTAACAACACCTCGTGTTGTCCTGGGAAAGGAGAGATGGCTCATGCATCCCCTATTGAGGACACTTAATCCCCCTCCAGTCCAGTCACTTCAATAATTATGAAAGACATTTTTTATGTTATGCAGTAAGATATGCAGTAATATTTCTTGGTGTTTTCATGAGGTAATTGTGGCATCAGCTGGTAGTGGAATAGATATTACAAGAAAAGACACCCGCTTGTCAACCTCGATTTACAAAAGTATACAAGTTTTTTTTTCTGATTAAGGGCACAAACAAATAGAAAATGGAAGAGCTAAGAGAAGATTTACTGGTAAAAATTGCAAAGAAGAAAATATTTCCTTGTCAGATGCAAATTTGGGATCAACTTTCTCCATTTTAACAATAAGAAAAAACATAGACCTATCGACAAGGCTACTTATGTAATCACAATGTCTTTTAGTACACTTTCAACCTAAAACATATGAAATATATTGATTATTACCTGGAAAAAATCGCCTTTTGCTAAGAGAAAATAATCCTTGAGAGCCTTCAAGTGCCCATTCAGATCTGCTCGTACAACCACAAGCTTCCATATGCAACAAATATAAAATAAACTGGTTTAAATATATGTAAAGTGTAACTGGGAGTGCCGACATCACATGATTTACAAGTTACAACCACAATCTGCAAATTAGGCCATAAGGAGCTCGTAGATCTTACTAGTGTACGGATTAAAAGTTGGATAACGGTGAGTCGGGTAATAGGTCATGACCCAACCTCACCATTGAGGTCTCATGTCAGAGAATGCAAGACCCAAATCCAACCCATTAAGTCATCAGGTTGAATTGTCAGTTCGCAAGATTGCCATTCCTAAATAACAGCCCCAACCAGTACAAATACCATAATACCAAGAGTAAATAAAAGGGGCAAATAAATCTTTATTAAAAAAAAAAAAGGTATAGGAAAGAAGAAAAAAATTTTGTCAACCCAATAATGAACTGCTTAATAAATCTGGCTCGGTAACCAATATCAAACAAAAAAGGGCGCACACCTGCCACAAGTGATTTCCTGCAATTGTACGAATTGAACTAACAGCAGACTCAAATAGCCTCTTGTGAAACTCTGTCGAAACCTGAATTAAAAAGAATGTAAACATTGAGTACATAGTGATTATATTCCGACCAAGAAGTACAGAGATAGATCAAAAAAATAAATCCCACCACGCCTGCTCTCAACTCTCAGCTGGGTATCATGCGGAGCATACTGGTGTTCTATCTTCAAAATTCTTAACTGACCAGTACTGGAAGTGGCATAAATGCATAATAATATTATTAATACATACCAGCATGGACTAGACTGAGCAGTAGCATACTGGAATCAACTTCGTAGATTTGTACCAAATGCCCTTAGGTTCTATACCTTTAATTCCTGAAGCATAGTATCAATTTTATCAGCCTCTGATTGGGGCAGCAACTCTTGCATATCCAAACCAAATTCATCTGATAAATCCATCGTAGAATCATTAAACCCAGAAAATACCCCTTTTAGCCTGGAACTATGATTTGATGAATCTACCCTTAGCTGAAACTCAGAGCCAGGGTTTCTCAGAACTCGTATTGCTTTCCCTGCAAAAAGGATTGACTCAGCTACTGGCATTTGTATGTACTCCGGTAGCATATCCTGTATTTCAACAAGACAGATATCAAAATTCTGGTATCTTGATGCGCATGTATGTGTGCATTTGTCTGTATAGATTTTAGATAATAAGATGGGGATTACCAAAGAAATATGGTATCCAGAGTGCCAATCAATACTGAGAGCTGCACCATCAGCAGATTTCTGTACTGATTTTTCAGCATCAACCCTTGATTTCTCGCTTTCCCTTTCTTGTCTGTCTTGTCTGCAGGTCGAAACAATAAAAGTAAAATAAAATTCGAGAATATGTTGTGGGATTTTTGGCTGAATTAGGTCTGCTGATACAGAATCTAAATGAGCCAGTCATTTGTTGTAATAATGTTCTTCATGGTTTGATTTGCTGTATCAGGTGCTGTAGACACAGTTTAAGTATGGGGCAACACTGTTTTTTCAATTATTTTAGTTCAGCTGTTTTTGCTGTTTACAAAACGATGCAAGTTTGAGGTTGTTTCATTTAAACATAGAATCAGTTGGTAGAATTACAACTCTTTTTCAAAAAAATAAAAAATCTATATTGTAGGAAATGATCTAGAGAATTACTGTCTTGGTATCAAAATTTATATAACGGTATTGAGATAATTCCAGCCAGATATGCATCCAGTTATTTGTACGATTCCAGTACAGCAGGCACCTTTGTATTATCTGACCACATATCCTCCTAAAATTACTCCTATTACCAATACACTAACATATCAGAATAAAGTATCTGAAAATCAATACATACTACTGGGTACAGTAAGTGACGCTCAGTTGCACCAGAATTGATTAATTCCTGACTTGAAGCCTGAGACTTTAAAGTTGAAGTTCCACTGAATTTCAAACCAAAATTTAATTACCTTTGAATAAAAAATTCACCATATGGATCTTGAAGAAATCCATATACCATCCAGGATGCCAGCTGGTTATACATCACCTGATGCCCGTGCCACAAAAGCCTATTTTCAAAGGAAAGTTATATTCACTCGCATAAAAAAAAAAGTGAAGATACACAAATGTCCCTTATTTTGAATTATATACAAGCGCCTTGCTTGTGGTTCATAGTCTATGAACCATAGGCATAAAAGTGATCATAGATCATTCATCAATACTTTCAGAACTCAGAACCTATCAAAGGAAGCATCAAGTATTTGTAAGCACAATGCATGCTTAAGGTTAATCTAATACCATACTTTGAAAGCCATATTGATAAAAATAAAATGAGTTTTGATATCATAAGGACAAAAGTGATCATAACTCATCGACCAAATAATGACCTGTCAAACTGTAATTGTCCAAGAGAAATTACAAAAGCATGCATTTTTATGTCTAACTAAGCTTATTTTAAAATTATAATTTCTAGTAACCTATTGCATAGAACTTTTTGCTTCATTTGACATAGAACTAGGTATAGTGATTTACAAAAAAAATTCAAATTATGTCGGACCTATATGCAGTAGACCTGACAGTGCACATAAGACACTTTATAGAAATTAAAAACAATCTCTGACTTACATGAAAAAAATTCTAGGACAGCACATAATTTTCGTTTATGCATTAAATTTAGGTTTGTAGGACCTCATGACCCCTGATGGAAGGTCTAACTGTAGGTGTGGAACATTGCCAATTGACGAAGATTACCTCTGGATGCAAGTCTGCAACTCTGGAACTCCACAATGGCAACTTTTGTGCAGAAGATTGAGAAGTTGGCCTCCCCTAATATCTTTCTTTTCTATCTCTGTGATAAGTCTGTATAGAGGTGGTAAAAGCACCTCAAACTGTATAAATGTTGACTGTGTTAATCAAGGTAAATCAATCAACCCTTTGCAATCCATAACACAGGAAAATCATGTATACTATTCAAAACAAAAGTGTAAAAAACTATGGTTATTTGCTTACATCCACAAACAAAGAGTATTTGCGATACTTCTTCAAATAAAGGTTGGAAGACATGGTATCGGCTAATGATTCTCATGATTATTATGGGTATCAAAAGTTTTTGACATCACATACGGTAAAACTCAAATTTTGTGGTTTCACAAGGAAGATAAGAAAACTATGTCATTTAAGGTTTTCTATTACCTTGTGTAATCCTTGTGTAACGGTTGCTAATATCGGCACAGGTTCTGACAGAAGGTTCTGTTCAACCTTTAAAACAGCAGCCCTGTAAACTGACAAAATTTCAACAATGCCATTAGCAATGGCCCTGCGATAGACACTCTCTCTTCTCTTCTCTGGTTGCGGCATTGGAACAGGTAATTCCAGAGGTGATTGTATCCAGGTCAAGTTACGGGACTTGGTTGCAAAACGGTTGAGCTCTCTATAGTAGAAACCCAAGGGTATGAGTCTCTCAATAGCACTCCTGAGAGAGAGACAGGAAGAGAATACAAATTAAGTGTACATTCAAAACTAACTATTTAACATCTAATGCATGACCATTTCGGCCAGGTAAGATACATCCTTATACAGGTAACCTACATCCTTATACTTCGTAATGAAATTGTTCTTAGTTTCCCGTGGGATTTTCCTTGTTAAATTCCACAGCTGCTCATAAATTGCAACAAAATTGAATTAAAGTGAGTAGAATCACACTCAATCGGCTTAATTACGAGATTGTAAGACCAATAAATTTCTGTAATTTAAACTTAAAAGACCATTCACTTAAACTATTACCTGTAAAAGAATATAAAAGAGGATAAGAGGATTTAACTGTAATTTGTGCATTGGACTACAATAGTTGATAATTAAGGAATTGGAAATAGTTTCATTATAAAGTGTAATTGATTATAAAGATAAAAAAAACTACTAAATCGTCAAAACTAAATAGGTGACTAGGACGTTTTGTAAAATTACCCTCTGGAAGCAATATAAAACTTTTGTAAAACTATAAAGAAGCATAACTAGTTAGTTACAAGTTACAACCTACCTCTCGGAAGGATCCAGGAAGGAGAGATCTGGAGCGAGTCTGAAAGTGGGGCCCACATGACAGTCGCCATCTTCATCCTCGTCCTCTAGGTTTTCCCTCTCGTCGATGACGAAGTCTCCAGTGAAGCCCACAAGCGCAAACAAAAGCTCGTGGAGCATTGTACGGTACCCTCCGCTCACCTCTCTCTCTCTCTCTCTCTCTCTCTCTCTTGTCTACTGAGGTCGGAACTTGGAACGGGAGGTGAAAGGGAAGTACAGTACTTAGTAGGCGGCAATTTCTTTTTTAGCAAAAATATATTTTTGTTTCGATTTTGTTTTTTTTCTTTTTGGCTGTTATGCATGTCAGCCCCTATATTTTATCGTAATTGACATAGCTTCCTATCGTCGGAAGATGAAAAGGCAGAATTTTTGGCGGACTGATATATGAATATATGGATTGGGACATTGGGTCATTGGGATGATCACTACGCATGAACCACGCAGAATTTAATTTAATGGAACGTAAAATTCAATATACTTAATTACAATTTACAAACAAAACAAAATATACTTAACCTTTCAATTTGGTTAAATCGAATATTTTGATTTATAACCGACAATACAGGTAATAGCTTAGTAAGTTTATGTTATAAAATGTATTAACTATAATACCGGCCATAATTTATACAATGTCGTTTGTTGGTCTGATCATTATATTTTACACTTCTAATGTGAAACTAAATCGTAAATTAAAAATTGAATTATCATAATTTTCAAAACCGAATAACCAATATGCATTTATCCAAGTTAAATTTGTTTTTGGTTACACGAGTTTATAAACCCAAAGCTCTCAGACTATAAATCACAAAGTTCTTGATTAAGAATTTAACGAGCTTTTCCTTTGAGACAATGATGATTACTTGTGCAAACTCAGGAAAGAAACTAGAAAAAAAAAAAAAGTCATCAAAGTCGTATATACTCTATTCATTCCAAACAATCGCGACAACTGAGAATTTTCAAATTATAACCACCAGTCTTGAGTCTTGTACTCATAACTTCGCAGGTGATGACAAGAAATATCAGAGCTCTTAAGGAGCCTCAGTTTATTTTTGCGACAGATGTTGATAGTCGGTTTCTCAATGGCATAGCTCATGCTACACTAATTATTAATAAGAACGCAATAATGCAAAAGTACAATTAGAAAAAAAAAACATAATCAAAGCTGTCTAATTATTCACAAATTCACATACTAAATTTTCTTAGTACAATACTACAAATAAATTTTAGATAATTTCAACTGTTGTGTGAGTTTTCTCCTTGTCACAAAGCCAGCTTACTAATTCATGCAACAAATTTTTTTATGACAATCAGCAAAGTTTCCATAAAAGACAATAAATTAACTTTGAAGAAAAGTTTACATAAAAGATTGCATGCGAGGCACATGTGACGGCCGATGAGAAGAAGACTCTGACCTTCCCCGCAAAGGTTGCCAAAACCCCCTTCTTTGCTCCGAGTCAGGTCTAGGTGCCTGACCTTGTGACCACCAACCTGTCTCACGGTTTTCAACAGGAGCAAGAGGAAATGGTGCGAATCGATCTCTCTCCCATGCATAAAATCGGTTTCCTCCAGCGTCCTCAGTTGGAACAGAAGTTGAGTTAGATGAAGTTGATGGGAACATGCAAAAACTGTTTGTGCTATCAGAAGGTGGTATAGGAGTCGACGTCGGTACTGCTGTTGAACCCCCCATGGTGTTGGCAACATGTGTGAGCAAACCTGGTGTAGCAGAAGAGGGAGGAGGTATAAAGTGCTCAGGAATGCTTGGGTCAGATCTTATAAATTGAGGTACCAAAGGAGGAATTAGGGAAGTGGGATTTCCGGCTCTTGAGCTAAAAATTTAGAGAAGTAACATATATTAGAGTTATTTAAGTATATGTCATACCATAAAGTAACTTGCAACTGTGTCCTGCTCATTATAAAACAAATGTTCACATCTCCTGGTTCGAATATTTTGCCAACCTTGTAAAGAATTATGACCACAGCATGCAAGAATAATGATCACATAACGCAAAAAATGCATATGGCCGCATACAGACAATGGGGATGCAGCAACCAAATAAAAAGTGACCAAATGAAGTGGCAATTCAGCTATTATGATTGGGACCAGATCTCATTCATAGTGAACACGATACCTAAATAAGCATATAACTTTTATAGATGTAATATATACCATATCAACCAAAAAAGATTGATAACCTTGAAATTAAATTTTAAATGCCCACAATGACAGGAGGTGTGTTTGGATCCATGCAACTTGTGTGTGTTTGTTCTTCTAATTTTTAAGTGGGAAGGAAAGGGGGAGGAACGTTGTCTATAACTAACAACATACCTAGAACTTCCTAAAAAATCAAACATGGGATTAACACCTCGAGACTGCCCATCCTGTTGTGGCACTGAGTTGGCAGTTGGCACCTGCATAACATTGCCTCCATATGCATTACGTGAGAAATGAGAATCCCATATGTTGTAACGAAAATCTACAGGAACTTGATGAGGATGCTGGGTTAACACTGGCAATGGCTGACCCACAACTGTCCTCCCTGAGTGATGATGGTGATGTCCATTGGATGGTGATGTAGAGGAGGATGGAGATGATGATGGGGGCGGATTTGCATGGATGGGGTTGATGTATGTCAGATATGGACAGGGATGGCCAGTTGCAGTTGGTATGTTGACATGGTCAGCAAACATGGTCTGCGGACCAAACAGCTCAGAAACTGCGTAATAAAAAATAAAAAGATCAACAGAAATAATACTCCATAGAATATACAGTAGGGACAAGCCTGAAGGAAAACAAACCCTTTTCTCTTATCAAAATTGACATGTAAGACATACGTCATCCAAATAATACAATATCAAAAAACATAGGGCAAGAGTTTTAGTTGATTGGCTTAAAACATCAAAATTAGAAAAGGACAAAAAAAATAATAAAAATAAAAGAAAAGGCACCTCTCTGGTGGGGTTTAACCTATGATCTCAAGGCATTCAAGGCGCCTAAGAGGGGCCAAACCCCTACAATGGGCAACCTTTGATGTAATATAAAAGTGTGCATTATCTAAAGTGAAATTCTTCAAAATTTTGATGCAATCGGAGTTTAGCCACAACCTAGATACTAGGATTGAATAGCAATGTTAGCAAAATGCCCATTAGTGTCACCAGATATTCAAATTCGGTATGATCAAGTATGAGAAAGGAAAGATCTTTTTGGAGTACTCAAATAGAGAAGATTTCTTTAACTTGCCAACGAGATTCCTTGAGATAGTAATTATTGACGATAATTTCCCTTTTTTGCCAATCAATAGAGATTTTCTCACAATACTCCATGTTCAAGGTTTGACCAACAACATGCTAAAATTTTTAGTGTTGTAGTACTGTAAAAATTTTGTCCAGTAAAACTATTTACAGCATTGCACAGTATTTTGACTTACATGTAACTGGTGCAGACGGTTCTCCATCCCTGATAGAAGTAAGAGGGCAAAAATATGAAGATGTTAGCAGAGGCAGAAACCATTGGAATATATATTACATCGTTATGGTTTATTCAAAAATTTCTTTCCTTAAATACAACATTTTTCCCCTCATCTTTTAATTTAGGCACTTTCAACATGCTTCAGCAAATTACTTTAATTATTTCTAGTATGCATAAAAATTAATTAAATCTTTCTCTTCACATGATGAATCTCGGAAATGTTAAAAAATGAAACTCCGAAATGCATAATTAAGAAGGAACCATGTAAGGCGAACTATCTTAGTTTGTTCAGCAAGATGAATAAGGAATAGAGAATAGATAGCTTTCAATTTTCTTCTAAACTCGTTCAACAAAGTGAAACAGGCCCAAGTGCCCAACTGATTCCCAAGAAATATATCTAATCGTAACCAATCATTTTAAGATACTCCAAGTTACCACCGAAGGAAATATCTTATTCCATCCAGAACAAATAGAGAGGAATCTTAAAGTGTAATATCCCCTATATTCCATCTGTTTAATTCCATCACAGCATCCAATTGCAAATGTGTTAGGAAACTATTCCATCCTTTTTCAGTAAATTTGATTTTACCCCAAGATGTGGGACATACAACAACAACAACTAAGCCTTTTGTCCCAAACAAGTTGGGGTAGGCTAGAAAAGAAACCCAGCAAGAAAAAAGGATCCACGAAAAAAGTCAGAGCCTTTTGTCCCAAACAATTTGGGTAGGCTAGAAAAGGCTGAATTTTTACGCTGGCTCGCGAAGCCTATTGCAAGCATGCTGTCTTGAACCCTGGACCTCCTAGAAGAGAGCCCAGTGCTCTACACTAAATTAAATTGAAGGAACAAAGATAACAGTAATATGAACATACACTAAATTAAATTGAAGGAACAAAGATAACAGTAGTATGAACATACTGCCATTTACAAACCACAACTTACTCGAAGAAAGTTGGGAGCTGCGCTATCCTTCCAAAAGGGCACCAGTGCACACCAAATGGCTACATTTGTAAAAACACCGGATTTTAAAGTTCCATCATAACCTACTATATGTACTTAACAATACAATCATAGGTAGTTACAAAACAACTATCAGTATAAAGGAAATATAATGATATTCCTACAGAATGAAAAGCAAAATACAAAAAGGGAGGTGAGATTTTGTACAATTTCTGAGTAGGTAAGGTCATAAAGGTCTTCATCATGAGTCCACTCTTCCATCGCATTCAGGTCAGGTACCGGTACATTACGAGAAGGACGGCTAGCATACAGCCAATTCCCTTTCTCCACCTTGCGACAATTGGGACATTGCATAACTCCCTTTACATTAAATGCTGACCCAATGCAATCTGGAAAAAATAAAAAAGTTCTGAACTATATCAAGTATAGTTATGGAATTTCAAAATACATTACATGTGTTATTCAGTCATATCATTGTAGAAGCTTGTTAAAGAAGCGACACGACCTAAAATATGTTTAGTCCAGTCTGATTAGTAGAATCCATGTCAATGGGTTGTCCATGCAGTACTTATGTAGGTTCTGGTTATTTAAATTTTAAGACTTTTCTAGTTTTGAGGTTCTATTGATTCCAGAATGCTCAAAATTCCTTAAAGTCAAACTTTCCCCAAATTGGCAACTCACATTGTTTTAGAAACAAAAGGAGTGAATATCAACTAAACATGTATCATAAGATAAGGGCAAAGACAGAATGCCCAATAGGTGTACCATTTAAACCCACAAAAGAAGCGACACTTTTATAATGAAGGAAATAATCAAAAGACACATGTAAAGATTAAAATGAGGGGGGAAACAAGTCTAGAACCTCCATGTGTTATTTTAGTCCCTGAAGACCTTACTCCAAACATAACAAAAAACTATTGCAAAATAGTATAGTAAGAGATAGGTAAGTCTTATAAAAACTACAAAGAGAAATTAGTATTCCCTAATACGTGTTGCTTGCAAGCTATAAAATATGTTCAAATTGATCGGCACATGTGGAAACATGTGAGTCAATTGGCATCATTTTTTTTTAACAATTCTATTGTCATATGCATGTCATTATTCTATACAAATTTTATAGAGGAATATAGAATTAACCCTCTCAAGTTTGTGAGAAAAGGGACTGACGAGGAAGGGAAGGAAATAAAAGAGAATGGGACGAGGTTAAACTTGTAGCACCCCAAATTAGGACAGAACAATCCTTGAAGAAATTTGAATGTGCCTCTTTCTACCCTCCCCCTTCCCTTTCTCCCCGTTACCTCCTCTACACTAAACTCAGGAGCACAACCATAACAATATTTTGTGACACCCATCTCCATAATATTAAAAGCAATAAATTAAAAATAGCAATTACAATGTATAATCTGGAGTCTCGAATAAATAGTCCAACTTAAAAATATCCTCCCTCTGCTGCTGTTAATAAGGCATGTTAATTTGTCACAGATATGGAACTTTCATGAAATACAAAGACTTTGAAGCGAACTTTTCTTTCCTATCACATAACTGACGACACATATGGAAGGAAGCTAGAGAACATCAATTGAAGCCTGGTTTTGGAGCTATGCACTGCTATTAAAGCAAGTAAAACAGACCCTTAATGGTTTTTGAGCTATACACTGCACTGCTGCTAAAGCAAAATAACTTAATTATTGTTATAATCCGCATTCTTCACAAGAGTTTTGGCTTACCCATCATTAATCAATTGTTATAAAATTCAAAAATGAATCAAACAAAACCAGATTAATTGCACTGACAGTCTAGCTGCAATAACAGAATTTCCAGCGTGTGCATCAAAAAAATGCTAACGTGGAGACACTTTTTAGTTTTTAGAAAGGCTCCTTATTACACTAACAGAAAAAAACTTTTTAACATGCAATAGAAATTGACTAAAAAGAAAACAAACAATAAAACTAACCGAGATGAAACTCATGACCACATTTCAAGCGAGCAGTGGATCGATCTCCCCCAGAGGTGACGATTTCAAGACAAATTGAGCACAGATTCTCCTTCCCTGAGGATTCCTCCTCCTTTTCTTCTTCTTTCTCCTCCGATTTCTTCCCAATTCCCATACTTCTCTCTCTCGTAACCCAAAAAAAAAAACAATTCCCAACAGAAAATTTGATAAAAAAAAATGACAAAAAGGATCAGATAAATCTGGGGAAATTGGAGCTCTGATTCGAGAGGAGATCTAATTTGAGTTAGATCTCAGCGAATTGTGCTAGTGAAACACCAAACACCCCTTTTCCCCTTCTCTTCTCTGTGCCTTCCTCTCTCTCTCTCTCTCTCTCTCCTGTATGTATCGCTTGTTATTATTCCTAGAAAAACTACGGTCTTAAATGCGTGGTTTGGGATTTCGCTTATTTTCCGGATGCACCCTTATAAAGTTCGGTTATTACAACCGCCAACCGTTAGGAGTCAAAAATCACGTGACGCAGAAAAAGAAGTGACAACTCTTCTGTCGAGTGGTCGTATCGAGTCAGGACTCGGGAGTGATTTATTTTCACGTTTTCCCTGCGAATTCTGACTACTTTCAGAGATACCCTTGTCAAAATGCAAATTGACAAGAACTCGCAGAGCGTACGCAAGGTATTTTTTATTTGTCTTAAAAAACAGCTATGTAATTTATTTCGGGTTGGTGTCTTCTCGACCGTTAAAATTTAGCTAGGTCCGATGGTCCTTCAAATTATCAAATAAGACAAATTTTCGTAAAATTTGATTCGATGGTTTTCCAAATTATCAAATAAGATATTTTTTTGTAAAAATTGAGGTAAGTAATTTCTAACCATTCATTGTAAGGTCGTTAATTTCGTGTAATCGTGTAAAACTTTTTATTGATTTCAAGACATAATATGATTATATTCTTAATTATCGATACAGAAATTTCTAATAGTTATTGAGTGCTTTAAAATCAGGAATTCAGGATGATAGGTGTTGATGTAAGATCCACGCGACAATATTTCGCCGATACTGTGATATATTATATATTTTGCATACTGTTTGTTGAGTACGTTCGTAATGTCTCTTGAATTACGTTTTATTCGAATATATTTTTTTTGCAGTTGAATTTAAAAAGTTAAATTATCTATATTAGGAATCTTATTAAAAAAACTACCACAATTTACAGTTTCATCTTCTGTTATCTTTTATTTTTTTAAGAGTCTTTGACAGCATCTGTCAGTCTTCTATTATCTTTTAATTAGACATAGACAGTGAAAAGTTTGATCTTTTTATACAATTACAACTCACGTGTTAATAGAAAAATACTATCTTATTCTTACTAATTATTAAATTTCACACCAAACACGACTTGATCTTGAGCAAAGTAAGATGAACTATTTAATCTTTGACTTACTTCATAGATTAAATTCTTAACACACGTAGTCTTATTATTCTCGAGTCTCAACCCATTTTCACTGGATAGCAAACGCCGACATATGAAATCATCAAGGACGCAATTAGACTACAAGCGCAACAAAACGATCACGAAACAAATAATTTTCGTTAACCGTTTCATTTATGGCACAAAACAAAAATTAATTTGTATTAACCATTTCGTTTCAAAAGACGATCGAAACGATTGTAACGATCGATTAACTGATAATTAATTTGTATACATGTTTTCTTATTTCGAAACAATCAAAACGTATAATTGTGTTTGATTTACTACTTTGACAGTTAAATTTTTATACATATTTTTCTATTTTGCATGCATAACTAACCGATTTGATACTACAGTATTCCCAGTTCATCAAATTTTATTTTTAATTACTTAACGAAATAGAAAATTCGTTAACCGTTTTAAAGAGACGAAACGAAACGATCATCAATGGTTAAACAGAGTTACGATTGCAGTCCTAGACGGCTAGACGCAATAAAAAATTAACGGCCGTTAAAATGAACTAGTTGGTACAAGGGAGTTCAAACCGTCGGTTCCATTTTCTGCTTTTCTTTTCGGGCCTTGCTATACATTATTTTGCCCATTGTTTTGGCAAGGTAGATCATCATCAACCCCACGATGCATCGTCGGTAGCCGTGAGCCTATAAAATTAATTGCCGACAGGCAACAGCATTCCACGCTTTTCCACCGTCGCCTGCTGTGATAGCTAGAAATACAGCAGGAGAGGAGTACAAGACTTTGTTCGGAACAATGTACATATGAAATTTTATTTTATAAGAATCAATTTTTTACAACTTCATTAGATTTAGTAACGTAAAAAATTTTATATTAATAAAAATCAAACATATATTATTCTGATTAGAGAATTTCAATAGTATAGAAATTTTATAATTTAAAAAAAAAAAAAAACTCTTTCCCATCGTAGTCTTACTCTTACATGGTTCCGCTTCAGCATGACAGCATGCGTAAAATCGCATGACTTCATTTAACCAAATTATATCTTTCGATTTGCATCAATTGACGTTTCATTAGATTGAACCGATAGAACAATTGAACTCTTTCTTCCGCTTGCCGAAGCTCTGTGCACGGCAACTTATTTTGGGCCAAATTCAAAGATCACATGATAACTTGTTGACTCGACTGTTAGTTATGCATAGGACTGCATAACGTCTAAAATGGTAACGAAACTGAGTTTCGTTTTGGACACAAAACTAACTATCAATTTCGTTAACCGTTTCGATCGAAATTACGAAAATATACATGGACGAAACCGTTTCAAGCTTTCGTTAACCGTTTAATTTTTGAAACGCAACCAAAATTTTTAACCGTTTCGTTTCGTTTTGGACGAAATGAAATAACGATTAAAACAGTTGCCATTTTCACCCCTAGTTATGCAATGCAATGTACAGATAATAAAGTCATGTGTTCAATTTCTTAGAAAATTAAGTTTTATGTTTTTTCATAAATTTTTTACTATATTTTTGGAATTCAATTGATGTAAATATGTGAATATTATGTAAGGGCTCGTTTGGATCGTATGGGAATAAGAAAGGGATAAAGATTTTAGGAATAAAATATTGAAAAGTGTGTAATTTTGTGAAAAAAATATTGTCTAGGAATAAACTATTTCTAGAAAGAAGCTATTCCTAAACAATCCAAACGCCCGTTAAGAGTCTTACAAAATTTTAACAACCAATGCGTATGTGAATACTTATTGTAAAATGCGCGATAGAAATGAAAAAAGATTCTCGGTTCGAGCCAACCCCACAATTGTCTTTAATGATGCCAGATGTCGCTTTCTACACAAAGATAAGAGAGGATAATTCGTGAGCAGTCTATTTTTCGTCTCTTTTTCTCTGACGAAATGATTTATAGCCAGAATTTAACGACTACTAAAATTTAAACCAGTTTCGAGGAGAGAGAGTCATAGTAACTATATTGTACAATATTTATTTACTTGGCTAGATAATACTGTCGGAACAGATAATTGCTACTGTTTCTCATTGGTCAGAGAATTTGCAGAATAAAGTCAAAGAGAAAAATAATGGAGCATGTGCCTACTACTGTATAACCATTGCGAACTGATTTTACTGAATTCAAAGTGAAATAAAAAAAAGGCAATAAAAATACTTCTTTGTAAAATTACAAATTTAATTTTTTTTCTCAAAAGTTACTAATTTAATAATGTTTTATCGTTGCAGAAGTTTGGAATTTTTTTATGTCGAATTTACTGAATTTATTACATCGTTATATTTGTGTAGTACATTGATTTAATTAGACAAAGCTGACGACTGGTACATACTCTTTGGTACCACCGTACCAGTATATTGCTAGGGAGTGTAGGATGGATTTCATCCGGAATGTAATTTTTTTATTTTTAATTTTTATAATTTTCTTTGCTTTGACTTTTGGTATTATATTAAGACAAAAAGCATGTAAAGTTGGTTGCGTTTGCTAAAAAAAAAAAATAACGACAGAAAAAAAATAGTAACTTCTTAAATAAATATAAAAAAAAGGCGACTTGACTTGACCTTTTCAGAAACGAAGCCGATTGAATTAATAATAGAAAAAAAAACGCCAATGGCACCAAAAAATGACTCCTAATATAACATGGAAATCATCAACTGAAGCAGGTTTATTACATCAACAATGGCTGAAGTGACTGAAACTGGGGTCCACAGAAACTATATCCATCTTTTTATATTCTTCCCCCCCTTATTTTCTTACGACTGAGAATGTGAGATAGATACCTTCCTTGTTAAAAAAAAGGAAAAAGAAAAAGCAAAGCGAAGAACAGGAAAAAGCGAAACGAAAAAGGAATGCTTCCTCTCTTCTCTTGATTGATTCCACAAACCACTTCAGCATTTCCTTATATCTCCTCTTTTCAATATCATAACTCAAACAAACTACAATTGCATCAGGAGAGCATCATTAAGGTCTCTCTCTCTCTCTCTAATTTTGCGTAACTCGTACGACGTATGTACTTTTTACAAATTCAATTCTTCATTAGCTAGTCTTCTTCTTCTTCTTCATTTTTTTGAACCCTTGAGCCTTTTTAAGTATGGAAGGTTCATCAACTTGCAATTGTATGATCTTAATTTTGGTCCTTTTGAGGCAAAGAGCGATTTAAAGATAGAAGTTGGTTGAGAGAGAGACAAAAATACAGAACAAATTAATGTTGGTTCATGATTTTATTCAATTGATGCAATTACATTGATCTCAGTGGTGCTGACAGCTTTGCTTTCATAAATTACTTGCAAGTTGTTCACGTCGTAAAAATTATTCTAATGCAACTCATCAATACCCTGCGCGTGTCAACCACAAGTCTCTTATGTTAATGTTTAAGAAAACATCAATAAGCTGTTAGATGTATTGCTTCAACTAATTTAACTAGAATTGAATTAAACTGTTCCAGACAAAAATGGAGCTTGAAGTACTTCTAAGTCATTTGCTTTCTAATTTAATAAAGTTTTATTACTCTATTTCTTTTTCTATTTGGGAACTCTAACATTTTGTGGTGATGTTAATTGCAAACAAATGTAAAGTTCTGGTAGCAAAAAAGAGAAGTGCAATGCAGTGAATAATAAAACTGCCAGACTTTTGGAGTATAGAACTTTAGATATATGATATCATCCTAGGCAACTGGTGATTTAGATACTAATATCATTTCTGAAACAGTTCCAGCATATGCCAGGTACTGGTGCCTAACAACTGACAGTCTGGTATGTAGTGTGTTATGTTGCCAAAATGGTATTCTTTATTATCTGTATTACTTATGCTATAGTGCATACATTTTTATAGGTGTTGAAAAGGGGTGTATTTAAAAAAAAAACAAAAGTGACAATAAAGGCCCAGAAAAAAGATGGTTAGCCAACTTGTACAGAACATGAAGGTGATGAAGCATGCAGCTACATTTCTCTTGCCTTCTTCAGTATTACCAGCCACCGACAGATTGGCCCAGACCTATGCCCTAGTCGTACTTAACCAACAGATACCCAAGTTCACACCTCTCCTTTGGTCACATGGTGCGCTATAAGCTATCCAACTATGAAAACTTTATTCCTCGTTTATTGTTTTTACTATATCGTCAATATCCTGCTGGTTTTTTGCATTATCAAAATTCATATGTTCTTAAACATGTAATTGTATTGGTATCGGCATACCTATTATTCTCTACCATTTTCTATCAGATAGCTTTGTTTTAAGGGCCCCTCTCCTGTTTTCTGTTTATTTATCATATCTGATGATGGGTTAAATTGAGGCTTAACTTTGGCATAGCTGCAAAAGTCTAACAGTTTCCATTTTATTAGGAAAGAAACAAAGCGGCACACACAACCACTAATCCATAAGAAAAAAACCATCGTACCAAAGTAAACCTAACCATTTCAAACTGGTGCCTTATCAAAATTCTAACCGGCTACCCCCCCCCCCTCCTAAAACCATCAAGTGTGATATTAAGTTTTGGGATAAATGTTGCACAGTTGCTTCCATTTGAATTACTGGTGCAAATTTTGTTCGCTATAGGTCTCTAATTGCTTGTGAGAAGCTTGTACCAACCTTTATTCCGAAAATAATGATATGAAATTTTTAGCTGAGTTAATTTAATTAATTTGATGTGAAATCGACTTATGGTGTCGATTCCTTTTGATTTAGAGCAGCAAAGCTAAGGATATGTGCTGATGGTGGGGCCAACCGCATCTTTGACGGTGTGCCCAAGTTATTCCCTGATCAGAATCAATTAAATATTCAACATAGGTCTGCTTTCATTTTTTTCACTAGGAAAATACCCTTTAAAACCAGAAATTCTTGCACAGGCCATTAGTCCACTAGAAAATATAGAAAACTGTCCTGTAAACACATTCTCTTCCTGCCTAAAGTACCCTCCCTCCCTTCTTGACAGAGAGAAAATAAGAAAGTTACAGGAAATAATTTTAGATCTTGTAATTCTTTTTATTATTAATGACAGGAACAGAAGTTCTCAGATCTCAATTTTGTTGCTACCGGTAGATTGTCCATGTGATATCTCTTTTATTATAGTATCCAGCAAGATATCTCCACTTTGTGGTATATATCCACACCGTAGTAGAGAAAAAGAAATGTTCTCATTTCTTGTATAAACTCTAGATATGCATGTTCTTACATTTACATAGTCCCAAATATATGCATAATCCTGCAATTGTTTCATCCAGGTATGTACCAAATGTGATCAAAGGAGACATGGATTCGATAAGGCCAGAGGTGCACCAGTTTTATGCTGAACTGGTAAAATTCTATTTCTAACCCTACTATTTACCTAAAGCAATTAAAGGTTGGTAGAGCTTTCCTGCCAAACTGCCAATATTTGCCAAAATTTAATGCATTCAATAAAATGAAAAGGCAACAATTTGGTGGGCTTTCTCTTCAATCCCCTTCATCTTATACTAACTTAAGTTGCATATTGATGAATTTTGAGGTTGTTACCTGCTATTATTGTATTTAATTTTTTATCGGTTTTGAGTTTTGACTGTAAAATATTTTAAAATTTAAACAAAGTCATTTAAGTGCTTTTTATATTAGATAAGCTGCGTGTCAAATCTCATGCAAGTTAAAAATTTAAGGTTGCCAATCAATAGTCAATAATGTGAAATAGTTAAATTTTCCAGTTTCTCAATAGCTTTCACTTTGCACCGAACTTAATGCATGAACCTTTTTAGTGTTATTATGGTCATAAAATTAATTTCTCATCACTTGTCAATACAACCTTGTTGCATTTAATTTGTAATATTTGACAGTGCTTTTGCTGGGATTGCAGGGATCAGAAATAATAGATAACTCAGAGAACCAGGACACCAATGATCTCCACAAATGTATTTCTTTCATCCGGGAGCAAACCCCTGCTTTCGATCATTCCAATGTAAATTTTACGTATATTCTCAATTATTGACAAGTAAATAACAAGAAAGTCCCAAGGGTATCAAGCAACTCCCATTTTGGTCCAGAACTTGCATCTCCTGTCATGTCCTTAAACATTGCAAATTTTATCATTTGACTCCCTGACGGATTCCTTGATTACTGATTTGCAAAAACCTTAGTTTAAATTGGTTCACAAAAACTACTAAACAGCCCCACTGCCTCATTCATAGAAAGATAAACAAAGAGGAAAGTGGGGAACTAGTTGTAAAAATGGATTTTTTTTTTTACTATTTTACCACAGGCATTTTTAATATGTCATCAAGTAAAATGATCAATTTGTTTCTGCTTTGAAATACTTGTACAATATCACAAAAGGGACAGTTTACTATGCACTCTTTCAAATGCTATGCCACTACAAAACTAAAGATACCCAATTGTGTCCTCCCTGTTTGTTCTTGCGTAAATGAAGAAGAAAAAGGCCGGTTGAATTGAGCATTTAAGATCCTTTAATGGGTAGAATATTCGAGTCTCACAATGTTTTAGCAGAGTATAGGATATATCAAACTCTTGGAGGCCATGAATGAGATTTTAACTTGTCTTTTTTATTTTTCTGTAGTTTTGCACACTGGTGACTGGGGCACTGGGAGGCCGATTTGACCATGAGGCGGCTAACTTAAATGCGCTCTATGTGTTCTCTGACATGCGAATTATTCTCCTGTCCGATGATTGCCAGATCCGACTGCTTCCAAAAACACACCAACATGAAATTCACATCCAGTCAACAGTCGAGGGACCCCACTGTGGCCTTTTCCCCATTGGTGGGCCATCAGTCAGTACCACCACCACCGGCCTTACTTGGGACCTATGTACGTTCATGTGTTCATTTCTTTTGTTTGCCATTTAGTTTTATGGAGGCTTATTGCCCGCTAGTTCAGGTGCACTGACACATCATATCAGCCAAGCTTAAATTGCAATCCTTAATCCGTAATGGCCGTCTTGTCTCCTAATGGATTGTCTATTAAGTATTAATTGAGCAAACAAAGGTTGATTAGATCCAATTGTGATCCAGAATTAAGCCAGATTTACTGCTACTGCTTGAGATACAAAACATTGCCTGCCACCTTAATGTTTGAATCACATATTATTATACTATCATGAAATGCATAAAATGATAGTATTCTCTTTCTTAAAATAGGCAACTCAGAGATGAGGTTTGGTAGCATGATAAGCACCTCCAACAAAGTGCGTGAAGAGAAGGTAACTGTTTGTTCTGATGCTGATTTACTCTGGACTATCTCTCTCAAGACTCCCATTCACATGGGCCTGACATGTTAGTGATCATCCTAATTGTACATCCTATAATTTTGCGAGTTTTCATACCTTGCCGAATTGTACATGTCGATGTGGCTGAGTTCTGTATAGAGTTGTGATATAAACTGTTTTTCCTTTCTCAAACCTGAGCTAAGGAGTATTGTTTTTGGAGGAGGTGAGCTGTAAATAAAACAAACCTCCTGGTTACAACTACATCAGTCGTTCAAGGAGCTTTGAGTGTATTTTTACTTTACTAATTTTTATCATCAAACCTGTGAGCTATGGTAAAATTTTGAGTGTCCTTTTACTTTACTAATAAGTCCACAAAATGTAGGGATTTGAAGGAAAGCAGAATTAGTTAGACAACTAATATGTCCCAATAGGCCAATATCATGGCATTTAGCTATTTGTGGAGCAAGTGTTCTAAAAAAGAAGTATCTATTAAAAATAATTTTAATAAATTAGACAATTTCTATAAAAAAATTAATTCAGCAAAATTTTTGAACAAATAATATTTTGGTAATGCTAAAAAGTCATGTACAATAAATAGTAACATGACAAGTCGCATGAAATTCATGCAAAGGAGCGCAAAAGGAGTTGTATATAATAAGAATTTAGTTGCATCTTAGACATATTTTAACATTTTTATTTAAGTGAGAAAATAAAAGATGAGAATAATGGTCGATCAATTAAAATTAATTAGCAGAGAAAAACAAAGTTTGATAATAGAAACTATAGGTTATGTGGCATGACTAAAGAGTAAAGAGTACGAAAATTTAAGTCTTTTTATTTATAATTCCATCTGCTTACGACTACGAACAAGCAAACTTAACAACTGACACTCCTAAACTGTTTTGCTACGACGTCGTTTATATTTATTTATCCAAATAGTGCACGTATTCATATATGTTATTTAATTTATCTAGAAGCTAAAAATTTTCTGCACAAAGTTCACATGCTATCATACAGACAGGTTTCGAATTTTCTTAGCAAAATGAGTAATAGTGTGGTAGCATCTTCTTGAACAAGGGAAGTCATATAAAAAGGGTGCTAAACATAATTATCAAATAACCCAGCTTTTCTCATGATTTGCTTACTAGTAGGCGTGTATCACATCGCCATGTGTCCAGGTCAACTGCCTGCCGTGTATCACATCACCATGTCAACTGCCTGCATGATTATAAAGTATTAAATCATGGATACTGGATACATATAAAAATAATGACTATCCATATAATCGTTTGCTCCTAATTTGTTTTATTGAGCTGCTTTAGACCAATTCATCGGTTTATAAATACTTATTCTGAATTGAAAATAAAAGTAGACGATTTCCTTTCCCTTCCTTTTCGAGTGTATTTTTTAAAGCGAACGATTACATATTTGAACAAACATAATTAATATCACTCCCTAGACTGGATTATATGTTGGGATGATATGCTCTTGTCCGCCTGTCTTTTAGTCTCTACTTCTTAAAAATAAATAAATAGATAAATAAAAGATAATAAGAAAGCTCGTGTTGCTAGAGGTCACAATTTGGTACATCTAACGATGTTTCTCTAATTATCAGGTAAAAAGAAGGAAAAACAAACCATTTATTTATAGTGATCGTTCGGTCTTAATTGCGAGTAACAAGGAGTTGGAATGAAAAAATAATAATACTACGAGCAATCAATAATCCTGACATTTTTTTTGTCTGCTCCCACTTAATTGTTGAATTCTTTATTTTTTTTTTTCCAAGGAATGGATTCTCCATATTCATTCGGAAAAAAAAAATTAGTTTCTAGTTGCTTTATGTTAACGTCAGAAGATGCATCATGCATAAGAGTAAAACATGCACTCCGCACAATACATGTAGCACTAAACCCTCCAAGACCAAGACTTGGTGGTTGCTAGTTGGTGTGCATATTTATTAACAAAGCTTTATTTTTATTTGTCAATTGGTGATGGGATTTTGTTAGAATATTCTTTAATGGTTCCGATCAAACGTTTATCTGAAAAAATCTGAAACCAAACCACATCAACTCGGTCAGAAATTTGGGCACTAAACTTAATGAGTGCGACTCAAACCTGATGTACATTGTCCTGGTACTTGAGTACAACTACAAGCGAGCGACTTGGAATTGAATGGCTAAATTAAATTTTTTTTTAATGCAATCAAATATTTTAAAATTAAATTTGGTATTTGATATCGCTAAATCATTAAAAATAATTGTAATCTGATTTTTAATTATAATTTTTAGTATTTATCATGTCTCAACCTTCAAAAACTATTTATTATCTCTTTGATACGTCCAGAAAAATCATTGTTCTCCTCAATAACCAAATTAAGGAGATATTGAGGGGCAGATAAGCGATATTTCTTGGTTAGAATGTCATTTACGCAAAACATATTGTCTGAAAACATTTTATAGAATTTATTAATTTCAAAACAGACGGATGGTCAAGAAAGACATCGAATACTTCCAAACTACCAATTTTGTAATAGTACAATAATTTTTACTCGATTGTGAAAACCCGAAACCCTAGCAGATATTTCGTTGGAAACAGTACAGTAATCGCCCAAAAAATTACATTTTACAATTTTACTATCAAACAAGTGAAAATTAGACAAAACAACACCTTATCTCAGCCTACTTCCAACCCAATCTGTGGTTCTCCTCTCTCTCTCCTCTTTCAAACCCCTTTTCTTTAAACCCTCGGATAAGGGAACGACTTGCATATTACTTCTCAAAACCTCTCTCTTTTGCTCTGTAAGCCTTATCGCCTTCTTCTCTTACTATGAGTTCTAACCAAACCCTAGTTGCCCCAAATGAAGAGGAGATGAAGGAGACCAGCGCTGTCGACTCAGACCCAATTCCAACCAAGGAAAACCTAAATTCAATCGAGGCTAATAGTGGAGTCGTTAATCCCGAGGAGCAAGAAGAAGGTGGAACTTTGGATACCCAATTAGGTAAGGTTGAAATTTTTGATACTGGGTTGGAGAAAGAAGATAATTTTGATTCGAAATTAGAAAATTACGAGAATTCTGATGAACAATTTGAGAACCATGTAATTTCTCATGGTAAAACAGGTGAAAATGAAACAAGCCAAGTACAAGCAGAGGAGATAGATGAGGAAATTGTGGCTTCTGGTAATAAGGGGGGTGAAAATGTGAAGAAAATAGAAGAGGAGGTTGTTAGTGAAAAAGTGGATGAGCAGTTAGTGAGTGATGTAGTTTCAGATATTAAAGAGGGTGAAAATGAGAAAGGTGAAGAAAACAAAGAGGGAGGTGAAAAAAGTGTTGCTTCAGTGGAAGCAGGGGGAGAAGAAATGATGCAATCAACCTCTGTTGCTGGTGAATTTAACCCAGAAATAGAAGAAGATAAATCAAGAGAAGATGTTCCAACTGAAGGAGGTGAGAACTCTAACATTAATAAACCTGTTGTTCTCACCGAAGAGGTACCTGCACCAGTTACTGGTACAGCTGGTTCAGATACCTTTGTTGCCAACGAGGCTGAGGTTAGCGAGGAGTTGGGTGCGAATGATGACATTCCGAAGGGAGACTCTGAGAACCTGACCAGAGAAGCTCCTGGGTTTGTGAATTCTACCAAAGTTGAGGCTGAAAGTGAAAATATACCAATGAGAGGAGACGAGTCGGAGGAACCTGAAGTTGAAGATAATTATGGTGAGGTTTTAACTGGAGATGAGCTGGAGGAGGATGAATTGGAGGGGCTGGGCTCTAAACCAGCTCGCGTGGCTATTCTGGACAGCACTGAGGATGCTAAGGAGATAATGAAAGAAATTGAAGAAGCTGGTGCAGGTATTGACGGCCAACTTGTACCAGATTCTGATGAAGAGATGGAAGAAGGCATAGATTTTGAGGATGACGACGACGATAGAGAAGATGAAGAGGACAGAGAAGGTTTTGACTCGGCACTTGCCGCTCTTCTCAAAGCTGCTTCTGGTAGTGATGGTAATTTTGTGATTAGTTCACAAGATGACGGTACTGGTTCAGGTGCTGGCACACGGATCTTCCAAATCGACCGCCCAGCCGGGCTGGGACCGTCTGCACAAGGTTTGCGGCCCCGCCCTACTGGTACAACAGCAGCAAGGCCGAGCTCTCAGCTTGCAGCCATTCCAGCTGAGACCGGGACAGTGGAGGAGATGTCAGAAGAGGAGAGAGCACTTCATGAAAAAATTGAAAATATTCGAGTTAAATTTCTTCGGCTTGTGCATCGGTCTGGGCACTCACCTGAAGATACAGTTGCCAGGCAGGTACTGCATCGGCTCAGCCTGGCTGAGGGTTTCAGGCGTGGCCGCATGACTGGTGCTGGTATTGGTACCAGTACCTCTATTGAAGCTGCATGGAAGAAGGCTCTCCAACTTGAGGGCAGTACTGGTGCTGGTACTGATGATCTGAACTTTTCAGTTAATATCTTGGTCTTGGGTAAAACTGGGGTTGGCAAGTCTGCCACAGTTAATTCAATCTTTAACTCTGAAGTCACTGGTACAAACCCATTTGCACCTACAACCGTTTCAGTACAGGAATTTACTAGTATGGTTGATGGTATAAAATTTCATGTGATTGACACACCTGGCTTGAAAACCTCTATCATGGACCAGAATAGAAACCGCAAAGTTTTAGCAGCAGTGAAAAGCATCACCAGAAAGCGTTCCCCAGATATTGTTTTGTACGTAGACAGAATTGATACGCAGACTCGAGATTTGAATGACTTGCCTCTTCTGCGTACCATCACAAGTGTCTTAGGCTCTTCAATCTGGTTTAATGCAATAGTTGCTCTGACTCATGCGGGCCTGGCCCCACCCGATGGACCTAACGGGTCACCTATGACCTATGAGTCTTTTGTGGCACAACGGTCACATGTAGTACAGCTAGCAGTACGGCAAGGGGCTGGTGACATGAGGCTCATGAACCCAGTTGCTCTGGTTGAAAACCACCAATCATGCAGACGCAACAGGGATGGCCACAAAATTCTACCAAACGGGCAATCATGGCGCCAACAGTTGTTATTGCTCTGTTACTCGTCCAAGATTTTGTCAGAGGCAAATGAGCTGCTGAAGCTGCAGGACAACTCAAGTTCAGCTGCTAGTAAGCTATTCGGGTTCCGGTTCAGGTCCCCTCCATTGCCATTCTTGCTGTCATCACTCCTACAAACTCGGGCTCACCCAAAACTTGCAAATGACCAATCTGGAGATATTAATGGGGACTCAGATGTCGAGTTGGATGATTTCTCTGACCATGAAGAGGATGAGGAGGATGAGTATGACCAGTTGCCGCCTTTTAAGCCCCTCAGAAAGTCACAGATTGCAAAGCTGTCGAAAGAACAAAGAAAAGCATATTTTGAGGAGTATGAATACCGAGTCAAGCTGTTACAGAAGAAGCAATGGAGAGAAGAGGTACGGAGGATGAAGGAGATGAAGAGGAGGAAGGAGAACGACACTGCTAGTGCTGCTGGGTTTGAGCCTGGGGAGGATTACGACCAGGATAATGCTCCGGCCTCAGTTCAGGTTCCCCTACCTGACATGGTACTGCCACCTTCCTTTGATGGTGACGCACCTACTTACCGTTACCGGTTTCTGGAACCAACTGGTGGGTTCTTGGCCCGACCGGTTTTGGACACACATGGGTGGGACCATGATTGTGGTTATGATGGTGTCAGTTTAGAAGAAACCCTAGCTCTAGCTGGTTTGTTCCCTGCCAATATATCAGCACAGGTCACTAAGGACAAGAAGGAATTCAGCATCCATCTGGAGTCGGCAATGTCAGCCAAGCATGGTGATAATGGTTCGAGCCTTGTTGGGTTTGACATCCAAACCATTGGTCGTCAGCTTGGGTATATTTTACGAGGCGAGACCAAATTCAAGAATCTGAAGAGAAATAAAACCACAGGCGAGGTCACAGTTACCTTTTTAGGTGACATAGTCGCAACAGGGGCAAAATTGGAAGACCAACTTTCACTAGGTAAGAGGTTGACCCTGGTGGCATCTACTGGTGGGGTCCGTGCACAGGGGGACACTGCTTATGGTGCAAACCTTGAGGCTAGATTGAGGGACAAGGATTACCCGATTGGGCAGGCTTTAACGACTCTGGGCCTCTCTCTGATGAAATGGCGTGGTGATCTGGCACTGGGTGCGAATTTACAGTCGCAAATTCCTGTTGGAACTGGGTCAAAGGTGGCTCTGCGAGTTGGATTGAACAACAAGCTTAGCGGACAGATCTCAGTGCGCACTAGTACTTCCGATCACTTCCAGATTGCATTCTTGGGCCTGGTACCTGTGATTGCTTCCATCATCCGAAATATTCGTGGCGGTGGTGGCGAGTCTTTTGCTTACTAAGAGGCTTTTTGAGTTCTGGTAGCAGGCATATAAGTTTCATTTTGAAGTATGGATACTGGTGGTTTTCTTTTTGATCCAGTTTTCGGCCTTGTTTTATTTTTTGGAGAGAGGAATAATGGTTTCAGTGTAGTAGGAGTTAATTTTGTTGTTATTCTATTTTGAATTGAACCGAGTTTAAATTTGAAGTAACATTTGTTGCTTATTAGCAGGTTTATTGCTTACATGCTTGATGCGATTCATTTCATTTCATAATCTTCATTTATTTCCACTTATTTTTTATTTCTAATCTTGACCTGGTCATTAAGTTTGGTTTTCCATTTCAAATAATGTTACTTCTGGATGACTGTTGTTAAAAGATCTGTCCTATCTGTGCATCCTATTAGGCTACCTGGCTGGTCTACTTCTGCCAATAGTTATAGTTTCCTGAACCTGAATATTACTTGGAAGGAAACATTTGTTTTTATTTGTTGATCTCGTCAGATGATTTTACCTAGGCACGACAGAGTTCTTCTAGTAACCCAGAATGTATGCGTTTTTATATTTATTTTTTCTGAAGGTACATCTGCATAGCGTTCTCTTGAGGCAGAACCGCATAATGTTGAACAATGGAACAGGTAAGGTTTCTTAAGCAATACTGGCAGTTGACACTAGTTGCCTTTTATGTTAAGCTTTCTCAATTAAGTCAATTCTTGGTATGCATCAAATAGCTGTATCCCTCTTCTCCTTTTTGCCCGTCCGCACCTCTCCGCCCGTCCCGTCCGACCCCGCCTGTCAGCAAATGATGCAATCTCCCTCCCTCTCTCTCTCTCTCTCTCTCTCTCTTTCTTCCTTCAAGCGCATGTATTTGTGTGTGGTTAGAAAACTGTTAAATATCAAAAACAGCTAAAAGTTTCCTAGATGAACTCGCATGATTACTCTCCAGCTCTTTGATTCTGCCTCAAGAGAATGCTTTTCAGAAAAAAATAAATAAGAAAAGACGTATGTGACTTCTAGATGATTGTTGTTAAACGCTCTGTTCTATCTGTGCAAGCATGACTAACTAAAAAAGAGTCATCATTTGGTGAAGTTATTTGTATCATGAAATAAATACATTATATATTTAGATGTTTAACCCGTCTGAAACTTCATGTTGGCAGACATAAGGAAATGCATTTTTAATTAGTTGCAAAAAGTATGAATGTGCAAAACATGTTAGTATCTCTAATTCTCTATGTTACACCTCAGAGTTACATTTGATACATAGTTCAATTTTTTGTAATATTTGAGGAATGTAAGTCATACGGATGGGTCCCAAAATATGTTAATATTTTTAATATTTAGTTCATTGTGTCTAGCTGAAGATTATTTCTTTATGTCATCATAATCAGTTAATCAACACCAAGTGCATTTTCTTTTTCTTTTTTTACATGCTATTACTAAAGAAAACTCATATATTAAAGAAAGTACAGATTGTCAAGATCGCATCACATCTGACATGCTGCAACACATGACATCAGAAAACCTGACACTTAAAAAGATGAACACCAACATTACACACAGAACCAAACTACACCCAGAGAATTTTATTACAAGAGCACAAACACAAAGATGCCACACTGTTTCTCTAACACCATTCTTGAGCCGTCATTTCTTTCCCAAATTAACCAGAAATTTGAATAGATTTGACCTCAGGCTTCTTGACTTCCTCTTTAGGCACAGTAACAGTAAGCACACCATTCTCCATTGCAGCTTTGATCTGATCCATCTTTGCATTCTCAGGCAGCCTGAACCTCCTCAGAAACTTCCCGCTGCTGCGCTCCACACGGTGCCACGTGTCAGTCTTCTCCTCATTCTCTCTGGTACGCTCGCCGCTGATCTGGAGCACATTGCCTTCCTCCACCTCCACCTTGACCTCTTCTTTCTTGATTCCTGGAAGATCGGCCTTGAACACATGCGCTTCTGGGGTCTCCTTCCAGTCGATGCGAGACGCGGAGAAGGAAGAGGTGTCGGATGGGAAGGAGAGGGAAGAAGATGAAGAGGGGCGAGGGAAGGAGAGGAGGTTGTGGTTGAAAGGGAAGCCATCGAATGGGTCCCAGAGGTCGAGAGAGAAGGGGTCGAAGATGTTGCTCCTCCTTGTGATCGACATGATTGTTGTGATTGGTGCTTGATTTCTGATTAGAGGGTTGCGAGTAAGTGAGACTGAGAGCTTCTGAGTTCGATTTTCGATTTGCTTTCTGTTGGGGAAAGTGCGGAGCCCTGTTGGAGAATTTATACAGGCTGGAGAAGAAAGGGCATGCGGTTGCGGTTGTAGATGGGCCTAGTGCTTTCTAGAGCGTTCTCAGGTCATGGTTCGTTTGGTTCCAAACCCATCAACGATGGTTCCAGTTTGATCCGGAAGACGCTCCGCCAGTTTAAAAAATAATAATAAAATAATATTAAATATTAATAATAATATCTAATTAATCGAAATTATTTAAATAATAACTCAATTACGGAATCTGAGATTCCGACCATAATTACGGAATCTCAGATTAATTAATAAAATAATAAAATAATATGACATGATTTGACACGACTAACACAACGTGTCAACAAGACACGACACGATCGTGTCATGTCAGAATGCGTGTCGTGTTACCTCTTCTCACCACTAAGCACGACACAACACGACACGACACGATTAAAAAAGTAGTTCGTGTTAACACAACATGAGACTCTAACACGATCGTGTTTGACACGACACAACACGGCACGACACGCACGATTGGAGAACACTAACGGCACAACAAATGATTCGGACACGACGTGTTTGACACGGCTCGACACGACAGGGCGCGTATTTAGAACACTATATATTATACAATTTATTAAAATATAAAAATATTAAGAAACACAAAAGTAAAATAAAAGCAAAAAGAAAAAACCGAAAAAAGAAAAAAAAATCAGCCGTGCAAAAAAAAAAAGGAAGTCCAAGGACAAGTGTTGTTAACAAGCTTGTTACGGAATCCAGGATTCCGTAACTAGCTTGTTACGGTTTTCAGGATTCCGTAAAAATGGTCGGAATCTCAAATTCCGTACTTGCGTTATTATTTAAATAATTTCGATTAATTAAATATTATTATTAATATTTAATATTATTTTATTATTATTTTTAAAACGGGCTTGGAAGACGCTAGCTGTTTCTGGATATATGGGCTTAGTAATTGGGCTGCAATGGGCTCAGTAAGCCTGTAGTGGTTTGTCGCTAAACGGTCGAAACGGTGACGAAACTAGGGTGTTTCGTTAACCGTTTCGTTTCGTTGACCAAATAAATTTTTTATTTTGTTAATTGATCAAAATTAATGAAATTTTCGTGATTTACACATGGACGAAACAATTTCATTATTTTGTTAACCGTTTCATCCAACCAAACGAAATCGTTTGTTGTTTCATTAACCGATTCGTCCGGACGAAACGAAACGAAAAACTGTTAAACGAGCTTCCGTTTTCAGCCCTATTTGTCATTTGTCAACAACATCTTTTTTCGGTTGAATATTTGATACTTTTTTCATTCAAGCTCAGCTAAAACTTTTAATACTTTTGTAATTATATTGTGCTAAAAGTTCAGTGCCCAAATTTATTTACCTTTCTTTCATGTAGTTAGTTCCGTAAAGAGTACTTATTGCAGGAGACAAATTGAACTTATCACTAGAAAAATGACAATTATATATCTTCTAAATTATATAACTGGAATGCGCATTACAAGCACACTTCAGATGAAAGAATTCTAGTGTTAGATATGAAAAAAATCAGATTGACACTAAAATATTCGAATATCCGGCTCCAAGGCAGAGGGAACCACCGAACCAGCACAAATTGATCTACTTCCAATAATTTACATACCATTGTAAAGAAAATTTTCCACAAATATTAAAAGAACCATCGAACCAACATAAATTGATCTACTTACCGATAATTAACATGCCATTGTAAAGGAAATTTTCCAGAAAAAATTTAAAAAATAATAATAAGGAGCTAGATTGCATAACCCAGTGAAGCCCATATTAAAATGATTAGAGCTCGTGTGAAGGCCGAAGTCGAGAAAAAGCTTAAGGCTTCTCGACTAAACTCGGAAGCATTGGACTACATTATTATTTAGGAGTCTCAAGAACGTCTGTGAGCTCCCTAGAAAGCGCCAGCCCCATCTGGCCACCTTGTCCCTTCTCATCCTCAGTTCACTATAAAACCACCATTCACCAGCACGACTAATTAGAAGCTAGCTTAATTACCACATTCACATTCAACTGTTACCCAACTATTACACTGATTACAGTCTCTTCTCGACAAGACCTGATCATTGTAATGTCAATCAGGAGGAAGAGCACCATCCCTGACTTGCAGGGCCCATTCGATGGCTTCCCCTTCAACCACCGCAGCCTTCTCTCCTTACTAGACCCCTTGACCTCCATGCCCTTCCAGCCCTGCACCTCCGGCTTTGCCATGGGTCGCATCGACTGGAAAGAGACTTCTGAAGCCCACGTGTTCAAGGTCGATCTACCGGGAATCAAGAAAGAAGATGTCAAGGTGGAGGTGGAAGAGCGCAACATTCTCCAAATCAGCGGGAAGCGCACGGGTGAGGATGAAGATAAGAACGGTACATGGCATTTAGTGGAGCGGAGCAGCGGAAAGTTCTTGAGGAGATTTAGGCTGCCTGATAATGCCAGAATTGATCGAATCAAAGCTGCTATGGAGAACGGTGTGCTGACGATCACGGTGCCCAAGAAGGAGTTCAAGAACAAGATGTCCGAGATCAAATCTATTGAAATAGAGGGAGGTAAAGGAGGAGGTTCAGGCTGTCTAAAATTGCCATGTTGCTTCAGATCAAAGAAGCCGCAGAAAACAGCGTGCTGAATGTAATGCTTTTTCCTAGATAGTTGGTAGGTATACATGCTATTGATTTTGAAGCATGTTTGCTTTCTATTGACTTGTCGGCTTGTATTTTGTATTAGATTGATGTACAAACGTACATGTACGTACATATGGAGAAATTGTGCTGTTTTGTGTGTATGTACATAGATTAGGTGGTGATAATAAAATTGTTTAAATACCTAAATATCGTGCAGCAGATTTACCTCAAAGTGTGTATGTAAAAAATTTTCTTAAGAATAGCTCTTTCACTTATTGAAAGTGAGAGTCCAGCACAGATGGTTAGTGGCTCCGCTGTTATTCTAGAGATAACGGGTTCAATTTCCGTTGGACGTGGAAGAAGAGTAAACTCTATTTCTCAGAGTGGGCTATGCCTCTATAAATAAATGGCCTTATTTCAAAAAAAAAAAAAAATAGCTCTTTCACTTATTGTAAAGTTTCAATTTGTATATTTTTAACCTCACCAAGTTTGGTGCTACGGGCACAAGTGCAATATAAGTATATAACAAGTGTGTGATTCAAGTTATCTACTTGTATGTATTTGAATCGAGAGAAACATTTTCTTACTCAAAATACAACAAGATCGTCCAAATGCAACAACCTGGCACCATGGGTTGCAAGTTGTACCTATATCAGAATCACACACTGAACCACATTACGACTCAAAACTATCAACAGGATCATCTATTGTACCAACTTGGGTACCATAGATTTAAAATTGCTTTATACACATAATACAAAATAAAAAGGATGCAATATGAGCATTAGCAAACATAACACAATT
The DNA here is from genome assembly GCA_027562975.1 of Rhynchospora breviuscula. Classification (NCBI taxonomy): domain Eukaryota; kingdom Viridiplantae; phylum Streptophyta; class Magnoliopsida; order Poales; family Cyperaceae; genus Rhynchospora; species Rhynchospora breviuscula. The sequence goes on from CM050402.1 coordinate 54,864,228, forward strand.
CTTCATCTCATAATATTCACTCGTATGAAAGAAACAAGAAATAAGAAATTCTATTGATTTTCTGAATATAGAAAAAATTCATTTCTTTCTATAGATGAGATATCCTTTCATTCATTTTTAGTAAACTACTAGAATCTGAATCTAAACTACTGTTTTAATCAAATTGTAGGATCAAAAAACTTTGATCTGATCCTAAATCAAATAAGGATTTTGATATTCAAAAAAAGAAAATTCAACTTTGAACTAAAACAGTCAAAATCTTTTTTTTCTTCAAGTTCAAAGTTGCACTTAATTGAAGAATGAAATAAATTCGATTTTGTCAATTAATTACTTCCCCACATAAACCCTTTTTTTCCTTTGTTCACTACTTTGTCTGAACCGAAACCAAAAAGTTTCAATAAACCAGTAAACAAAGAATTCTTATTTCAATACAAGACGACACAAGAAAAGAGTACAAAATCTTTTTTCTTGTGTCGAGAAAATCGAAGATTAGAAAGACAATTCTTTGCCCAATTTGATAAATGTTGATTGATCGTAGATTTCATCCTAGTTCGATGATTCATACTATCTTTTCCAATGGAATCCTTTTGAATTCCATATTCAAAGTTGCGATCGGATCTACCCATTAGAAAGGATCGATTCAATCCATTTGTGTGGAATATATCATTCAAGGATTTTTTTTTTTATCCAACCTGTAGGCATTCTAAAATCTCCAAGATCTTTTTTTTGTTTTTTAGGGAATGAATTACCTTTCCTTACGATATAAAAACCCTTGTTTTCTTAATGTCAAAAAAAGAAAGATTTTTTCTTTTTTAAGAATTTTTTCTCGTATTTATTAAGAATTTGCTATTTTAGAAACCGAAAGATTTGCACTCATTGGAAAATCAGAACAGACAGATCAAAATAAAAAAGCTGATTCATTTTTTTTTGCTGCAACTAAAAGAAACATAATAATAATCTAACCACAGTCAAATGCTGTGTATATAACCCTTAAATAAGAGATAGATAATTGAAATACTAATTTTCATTACAATTTTATTAATCGACTTAAGATAACCTCAAAAGGTCTCAACAATATACAAGTTCTGAAACAAGTAACTCTACCAAACTTTCCTGTTGATGTAACTTGGAATGTTCACCTTCAAGCATACACCAAAACTTACAACATCTCAAAATGACTTAACAATATACAAAATTTGAAACAACTACCAAACTTACCTGTTGATATAACTTGAAATGTTCACCTTCGAGCATAAATGTCCCGCAACAAAGAAAAGAAATAATTTAAGGAAAGACGATCCTGAGATGACATGGTTCATTCACCAGTATACCATTCTAATGGAGTGTGCCGACTGGACTACAGCTTTGGCCTGATGAAAAACTGAATTTTCAAAAAAGAAAAAAAAAACATTTTTTGCAAGTGATATTCGTGATTCGTCACATCACATTTACTCTAATATATCGTCATTAATGGTAGATTCTATTTAATCAAGGAGCTAGTAAACTACTTTTATGTAGGCAATTTAGCACATATGCAACAAACCATTTATCAGATTAATTTATCCAGCTCTTCCATTTCACTTTCACTTTTTTACATAACAAAACAAAAGTTTTGAGGCCAATTTTTGGACAGTCATCAAAATTCTTTTAAAAACATCTTGCCTGTTTGTTACCAGACTAACAAGTTTAAGATATCAACAAAATTCTTTAAACATATCTAGTATGTTTCTCACCAGGATAACAAGTTTTATAGATATTAAACACACTCACCGCCAGATTTGACATGTATTATATCCCTTGGTCTATGGTAATAACTACTAACTTTTTATTTTTCCTGTCCTGACAAAAAATTAAAAGACCTAGCAATCACCGGTCCAGATCCTCTGCTCTTAGTCCCTATCCAAATGAGAATCCATTTGTGGTTCAGTCCGTTGGCCTGACACTTCTATGAAAATCAACTAAACTCTGATTGAATGCCATACTAGTTTTGCAACCACTGTCTTTCCATGTTTGACTTTGCAGATAAGTATTTTATTTAAGAAGAAACTCTAAGCGCCTGGTTGCAGCAGAGCATTGTGAAGTAGATGGCTATTTTCCAACTTCATTTTTATTATTATTATTATCTATTTGTGTTGATCCAAACCTCCCATGATTCAACTTGGAGGGAATTAGCAAAGAAAAGGAACCAACATTTGCCTTTTAATTTTTTCCAAGATTTTATGAGAAATCTCAGTTAGCATGCGCTATTTATTTTTCCCTAGATTTACTGAGAAATCTCTGTTAGCTTTATCCCTTTGTCACAATAGTAGGTACTTTTGAACGAAAAGGACCATAAAGTATATATGAAGATGATATAAATCAACACAATAATATTAGAGCCCAATTATTACAAATTACAAATATTATAGAAATTAGTTACATTCAGACATCAAACAAGGGCAGACTGATTACATCAGCACATTAGCACATTCCATCATTTTACAAAACAACAAAACTACCAGCACAGCATTCAACACAGACATCAAACCGGTTCTTATTCCAATGTAACATACTCCACATTCATCAAATAAAGCAAAATTAACCAGAGATTTCAATTGATTTGACCTCAGGCTTCTTTACCTCCTCTTTAGGCACAGTCACAGTGAGCACGCCATTCTCCATGGCAGCCTTGACCTGATCCATCTTTGCATTCTCAGGCAGCCTGAACCTCCTCAGAAACTTCCCGCTGCTGCGCTCCACACGGTGCCACGTGTCAGTCTTCTCCTCATTCTCTCTGGTACGCTGGCCGCTGATCTGGAGCACATTACCTTCCTCCACCTCCACCTTGACCTCTTCTTTCTTGATTCCTGGAAGATCGGCCTTGAACACATGCACTTCAGGGGTTTCCTTCCAGTCGATGCGAGCCGCGGCGAAGGAAGAGGTGTCGGAGGGGAAGGAGAGGGAGGAAGAGGAAGAGGGACGAGGGAAGGAGAGGAGGCTGTGGTTGAAAGGGAAGCCATCGAATGGGTCCCAGAGGTCGAGAGAGAAGGGGTCGAAGGTGTTGTTCCTCCTTGTGATCGACATTGTTGTGATTGCGTCTAAGTTGAAATTGACAAGGGAAGAAGAATGAAGTTTCAATTGGATTAGTGATTGTGATTGAGATTGAGATGGGAAGGAAAGGATTTGTTAGCTTTGATTTGATCTTTTGTCTTCTGCTGATGTGGAAAACAGTGGCGCGGGAGGGATTTTATATAAACAGGGAAGGACTAGCAGATAAGTGAGAAAACGCGACGCGAGTGATGGAGAAACTTGGAGACTTGTCTCAAGGGACCTGGCCGTTTCTAGAATGTTCTCTATTTTTGTTCGAGTTTATTCCGGAAAGTGGAAGGTGCTACTGAATATTAATGGGCAGATTTTTTTTTTGGGTCATGTAATTAACAATGAATTCACCCAGATTTTTTTTTTCTTGGAGTTTTAATTTGGGAGGATCAATTTTAAAATTTTAGGAGCCTGACAAGATTTACTCATGCATGAAAAAAAATTCTAATTTTATTACATGCTAATTGGGGGTATATGTTTATTTTATTATTAATTTTCTCTTGTTATTAAAGCAAACTCTAGGAATATGGGCATCTGAATCATCATCAACTTGTAACTAAAGGACAAATTTTGTGACATCAATAGTGCAACTGTTTTCCACATCAACAGTGGCGACAAATTTTGTGACATCAATAGTTTTAAGGATTTTTACTTTTTCATTTTCTCCAAATTTTCCGTATTAAATTTAAAAACATATGAAATATTATAACTAACCATCTTGTTTAAATGACACCTTTAAAAAAAATAATAATTGTAGTAAGCTGTCTACTATCGCCTTAATTTTTTTTTTTTTTTTGCAAAAATTTAGGATACGATCAAAGGACATGCACGCAAATATGCAACTTCTTTGATAGAAAGAATCGCATTGGATCGGATCATGACCGTCCAAGCAATGCGACTTGATCTCGTCACGGGAGAGGGTCCGGATCTGACCCGTGAGCCTTAATCAAATCAAGGGCCCCACTCCCCAGACACACAAAAATGGAGAAGGTCGAGATCGCCGAAACATTCCAATAATGGAGAGATTAGCGACCTAGGGTTTCTTCCTTCGTACCTCCTCCTCCCTCCCGCGCCAGCACCATCATTTTTTCCAAATTCACACCTCCTTTCCTTTCCTTTCTCCTTCTCTCTCCTTCTCTCTTCCTCCAACCATGGGGGCTCTCACCGACAACCGCAAGCGCCGAGCAATCGAGCAGCGCCTTCTCTTCCCTCTCGCTCCCGACTCGCCTCCTCCTCCTTCCAAGAAATCCAAGCTCTCCGACCCGCCTTCTTCGCATCCTGTCGTTATGGAACTTCGACAGCTTCAGCACCGAGAAACGCGCCAGTCGGGGCTCAATTCACCTCCCTCTTCGGATCCTGTAGCGACAGCAGTGGGAGATCAGGTTTCGTCACGGCCTCGCTTTCCACCACCTGCGCTCCGACGCCCCATCCATGCGCCACAGCGGATCCTCACAGCTTTTGGATTGGGATCTGGTTCTAGATCCGAGAAAAACAGGTTTGATAGAGAATTCTCTTCGCATAAGAAGGATGTTTCAATGGAAGGTACTAGTGAGAGAGTGGAATCAAGAGGATTGAAACGAGATGCCTCCTTCTTGTCTACTCAAACAGGACAGGATGTTGAGGTTGTTGATTTGAGTAGAGAGGATAGCAACATTGATTCAGGATCTAATACGGGTGATTTAGGGTCAGGGCTTTCTCACTTGAGAGCAAAATCTGCTGCTTCAATTTTTGAGGAAAATGGAGTTATGGTTGCAGAGAAGGGTTCAAAGTCTAAGCAACGGATTTTTAAGTCTTGGAAGAAAGCTTCGGGTTTGAAATCAGGGCTCTCGAATATTCCAAAAAAGTGTCTTCAATCTGAATTAGGGTTTTCGGAGGCTTCAAAGAGCATTTTGAACTCTGAATTGGAATTTTCTGAGACTTTGCAAAAGGTCGTGGGCTCTGAATTAGTATCTTCTGAGTCAACTGTAACCACCACTCCTGAAATAGAGAGGCCAAGCCCAAGCTTGGAGCAGTACAAGAAACTTGTCAGTTCAGTTTCAAATTATAGTGAGTTTAGGGTTTTGTCAAAGAAGGTGCCACTGTACAAGGAATTGTACAATCAGTCGTCCCGGAGCCATGATTCAAAGCTGAAAGATTTGGAGTTTGAGGTAAAATTGGCAGAAAAGAGCATTGCAAATTTCAAACTGTTGAGAGATATTGTGGGCTCAAAAGATGAGGTGATACTTTTGTCTCATTATAACTCATTTCTTTCAGCTATTCTAAAAAAACATGCGTTGCAAGGTGATATGGAATTTGAAAGTTGATATTGTTTATCAATTTAATTATTTTTAAAACATTAATTTTTTATGCAAATGGTAGCATAACCTGCTTTTTAGTTTTGAATTTTTTTTACATTAAATCTGAATTCTAAATTACTGTAGGATTCAGCCGAGTTATTTACACCTCTGACAGATGAAGAAGAGGAAGGAGTCAAACAAGTGTTAAATGGCGGAAGAAGGTCTTGAGTTTTTTTCTTCTTATGTTCTAATATACTTGTATTAGTATGAGCATGTTACTAGCAATTCTTTCCTCTTTCGGAATTGATATCCTAATGACATGATAGGCACATCTGACCAGAAGACAACATGATATTAACTCTTTTGGATTATTGTTGGTATCATGTTGACAGTAGAATTTGCCAGCCTTATACCATACTGTCCAGTCCTTGATGGATTTGTTCTTTGCAGAACTTTATCTGAGGTGCTCATAGAAAATAGCCATTAGACTAAATGATAAGGGTCTGTACATTAGGTAGCTATTTTTGAATGTGTTGTCTGCTTGGCGTTTTATTCCTATTTTCAACATTTACAGATCAGAGGTTTTAGTGGCACACGAGGCTTCAAATATAGAGATAACTAGGGAAAAAATGCAATGCTTGAGGTCTGGTGCATGGTTAAATGATGAGGTCTGCCTCTCTCTCTCTCTCTCTCTCTCTCTCTCTGTATCTCTCTTTCTTTCAGTATGTGTGTATCTGCATGTTTGAGCAAGTACAACAAGACCATGTTATCCAAAGACCAAAGTTGTCTTGTTTTAGCATGGTATGGACATTCTTTCAGGTACTCCCGCCAATAAACTAGCCCCATGTACCATTCAGGTATTGTAGCAATGAACTAAGCACATTTGTATTCATGTTTCTAGTCAGGTTGGTTACAAGTGTGGCAAAGTAGGATAATATGTGCTGCTTGATTGCATGCCAGTTTGAGGTAGTACCTTTAATTCATAAGTGCATTTGTCTTTTTAGGTGATAAACGTTTATTTGGAGTTGTTGAAGGAAAGAGAAAGAAGAGAGCCAAAGAAATTCCTCAATTGCCATTTCTTCAACACATTCTTCTATAAAAAGGTAGTGGAGAGTTCTCAATATTTGATGTCATTTCTTTAGCATGCTTATCTAGAAAAGGAGTTAGTAGATTATAAGTTTTTAATATTCGAATCTGACTGTTATTAGTACTAATGGGAAATTTTTTATTGCATAACAAAAAAATATAGAACTTAGCTCTGTAGAAGGCTATGGCCTATGGCATGTAAAATTATCACAATTTCCTCCCTTCACTATTTTAAGTAAATGGTCAAAAGAGATAGGGTAATTTCAGTATTTCTGAGTAGGTGCAGGAGGGGTATAGATCATCTTTCTGGTTTATTGTGTTGTATGATAATACAGTATCTTTCATTTCACATGGTTGTATGTTTGAAGACAACTGATTGAGCCAGCCTCTATACATGTGTTTTAGTGTCATTGTCCCTCCAAGTTACTTTTTAACTACCTAGTTGTATGCTCTGTTGTGCTTGTAATTGTTCCTCAATTTACTTTTAACAAGTTAATGTTCGCTCTGCTGCGAGAGTAAACAATAATTGATTTCTGCATTGATCTTATTTAATTTCATTTTTTTTATACACCTTAGCTGGCTGGTGGAAGGAGCGGTTATGATTTCAAGGCTGTCCGGCGATGGACTACACAAAGGAAGTTGGGTTATGCTCTTATAGACTGTGATAAGGTGCTATTTCTTCTTTCTTTTTGTTTTTTTGTTCTTATAGTAAAATTTGGTTTTAAGACCTGTAAATATCAAATATGTTATATGCACCCTCTTGATCATTTGTACCTTCCTATACCACTTTGTTTTATTTCCAAAATAGGAATAATGAGAAACAAAAATGATATTTAAGTACCACTGCTCCTACAGCCTCGCTTGAAATACAAAACCAACAAGATAAAATTTTTTTAAGTTTTTTACTGTAATGAACATAGAGGAGTTTCTTTATCATATTTCCTCTGTTATATGCATACATGAGATGTTTCTGAGCCTAAGTGTGATAAATGACACTCAATAATTTCAAGTTGTTAGTCACATTTGGGTTGTGTTCCTTTCAAAACAAACACAAAATTGCAAGTATTTTTAGACACTAAATTAGAGTTAATCCATAGGTCTGCACATGACGGTGTCTATATATTGATTACTTTTCTATTATGTTGTACTGAAGATGTATGTGTTGGTTCCTTCTGTGCTAATGATTTAATACTCTCTTTCCCCTTGCATATTAATTGATCCAGATATTTGTGCCTATACACAAGGAGGTCCATTGGTGCTTAGCAGTGATAAATGTGAGGGATAAAAAGCTGCAGTATCTGGATTCGCTTGGTGGTATGGATACCATAGTTCTAAGAACATTGGTACACTCTCTCCCTCTCTCACTGTTCTATGTCAATAATGTTATCGTCATTCTTTTCTTTTTTTTTCTTTTTTCATGGTTTGTCTTCTGTGAGGAACATTAATTAAGCTTGTATTTGCATTTAAATTAAACTGATTAATGTTTGGGTGTCATGGTAAATTATGCTTAGCCCAGTTCTTTCATTGATCTTGTTTTTTAGTTTGATATTTCTTTCTAATTTAGGATGCCCGCTTAATAATTTTGATATGTCTGTTTAACCTTTATTACAGGCCAGATATTTTACCGAAGAAGTAAAGGAGAAGAGTGGCAAACAAATAGATACTTCAGCATGGGATTTTGAAGACTGTCCTGACCTTCCCTTGCAAGAGAATGGGTATTACCTCACGTTCTCCTTACTAATCATTTGTACTTGCTCTTATACATAATATTATAAAACATGTACTTTTTCTAGATGACGGCAGCTTGAAAGAGAAAAAAGTAAATCATAGTACGAGCTATGCAATTTCATATTTATTTGTATCATGTTAATGTATCTCGTTGTCTATCCATCAGTTTGTCTGAGGAAACACTATTTACATCAAATATCATGTAGGTGGGACTGTGGCATGTTCATGCTCAAGTATGTAGATTTTCTAAGCCGCGACCTAAATCTCTCATTTTCCCAGGTAAGCATGGAAATTTGTATTATCCTCAATTAGTTCAATTTATTCAAAGATCTATTTTATTTGGTTGAGTTGGATACTACTGTTTCCCTTTGGCTTGCCACACTGGTACAGACACCCTTACCACATCATATTCTTTTAATTTTTTTTTTCTTTTTATTTATGGTTTTAATCATTGAGTTTTAAAGTTTGCGAGTATTTGGGACTGCCAATTTGTGGGATTACATAGTTTGTAACCAGATTATTATTGCTTTGATAATAGTTGAGCAAGTAATTATCAAGTTGATTTTTTTTCTTAGGAGCACATGATGTACTTCAGGAAGAGGACAGTGAAGGAGCTTATGAGGGTACGGGCTTTATAAAATATAATTATTAGAACCCTGCTTTGATCATTTGGAGTTTGGACACGCAACAGGAAATCTAGTTGATACATGTCAAATCATGTATACTTCTTACAAGATCAGTTGGGAGAAAAGCTCTAAGAAACTTGACTGAAGTCTGGAGGATGAAGGCACTTCATCTTTCCAATTTTGCAGATCTGGTTAAATTTTGTGGTCGTTTTTTCTTTGATTGAGAAATACATGGAATTTAAAATTTTAGCTGTAGCATGTCGTTTTTTTTTTTTTGAAAGGTTTGACAGCGGCTGTCAAACAGTAGCTGTAGCATGTCGTCAGAAGGCACTATTACATGCCTTTGGGATGTGCTTGTGGGGGAGGCATGAATGTTTTCTTCTGAAAATTTTGATGTGTATAGTGAATGTTTGCCTGAGAACAATGGGTGTTTTGGTTTTTAGTTACCCTTTTGTGTGCATTTCTTGTCTAGTGCCTTAATTTAGATATCTTTTAATGGTTCTACTTGAAATGCACAATTGTGTATTAGTTAACACTTCGATATCTTTTAATGGTTCTACTTGAAATGCACAATTGTGTATTAGTTAACACTTCAGAGTTACTGTACTTTTGTCTCCGCTGGCTAGTCCAGTTGGTAGAGACGTATGTCTTTCTATGGAAAGATCTGGGCTTCGATTCTCGTTGGGGCAAGATTAATTGGGGTGGGCTGCCTACGGGCTTTGATAAAAAAAAAAAAAAAAAAAAAAAAAAGAGTTACTGTACTTTTTAATTTATTTTTATTCAATTGTATGTATATATCTCAAGCATGCACATTTTCGAATGACTTGAAGTGGTTAGATGTGTACTACCCAATAAAAAGTCTCGTTATCACATGGTTCATTTCTGTTGCGTGAAACACCTAAACGTTCTGCACTCAAGACCACTGGTAGAAAAATTGACTATTCAAGTTGCAGAATCATTCCGAAACATTGCCTTACAAAATGGACACCGTCAACATACCATCAGCCCATCAACATAAATAGATGGTGAGTAAAGCTATCACGAGTTTCAGCATACCAAAGACTTTTCCAAACGGTGCATCAATTTACTAGAAATAACATGTTAATGTTAATTATCATCAGTCTTTCAAAGCCAGTAAAAAATCTTTCCAAAACAAAATAAGTATCATATAAAATAAAATAATACAAGAAATGTTGTATGTATGACCCATCAAACATGCCCTAAACATTCTTCAACCCACGCTTCAAACAAAACCCCAAACCCTAAAATAAGTTGACAAACAAGAATTAGAGAACCCACACCACTACTTCCGCAATCAAACCCACCAGTCTATGAAGAATAGGGCACACAAATGGAGCCCAAGAAATGCGAGTTCATATATATTCAAGGGATAGCATCGTAACCACCCAAATTAACCTTAATTTGCAAAATCAAAGTGTTATGCAAAATGCCCGCCCAAAGCCATACCGTCTTGCTAACATATTTTCACTAGATTAGGTTCAATGTGCGAACAAACCAACAAGCCCTCAAACGGTGTTTTTAAGCATAAAAAAGATTTGGGCTTTTAACACTATTAACTTCTCGATCATGTCAAATTCCCAAAATAATTTCAAGGTTAATGCTATTTGGACCTAAAAAATTTTGATATGGGTATACCACTCAAATGAACTCCGTTTGTTTGAACTGAGTTCACATGCAACAACTGTGAACTCCACAGAACAAACTGCAAATATAGTTACTTAGGGTGATTCTAATGCTTTAATTGATTCCCGCCATAGTTTTCTGATTAATTGGTGCCTATGCCAATATAAAGAACTATCTATGGGAAGGCTTTTTTCGAGATAGAATCTCTTGTTCCTTAAGGCGGTGTTGGAAGCGCGCCAGGCGAGCCTGGAGACTGATTAGCCCAGAAGCTTTCCGTGACAGAAGGAAGCTTAGCTGAGTCACATAGCTGTCTATTAGGCTCCCTGGCTGGTCTACTTCTGCCAATAAATTCATCTCCTACAGATATCAAAGGAACAGAGTTGTTGAAGGCAGTATAATCATAGTTCAATTATTCTTATCAAGGTATTAAAAATGAGAGATTTAATGCAGCAAATGTCAGTACAAATCATGCTCACAACCTTTTTCCATAGTTTAAAATCCATTTCAAATGAGTGTGAACTGTTTATCTCCTATTTCCAATGATATGCATTCACAATTTACCTTACAAGACTAGAGTTCATTTATATAAAATCAAAGGATAAACAATTTGACAACCCAAATGGATTAAGTAACCCATCAAAATAGCTCCTTGATCTTGTACAAAACAATCTCAAAATTTTCTAATTTTTTATGTCCAAGCATTTCTTTTAGAAATAGAATAAGACTAACAGTTTGCATTTCTGGTTTGCCATTTAAATGGGTACAGCTATTATGATAAGGTAGCTGCACTGAAATAGGAATGTGCGTGTCAATATCTAAGCAAAAGGAGTTATGGTCAAGTTGGGCACCAAAAACATGGCATTGGGTCCCTTGTAGCTGTATGCAGTTGGCAACATCCAATCAGGGGCCAATTCTGAGTTGTGACTTAAATAGTACATTTTGTTAAGATAAGTTTCAAAAACAAAAGAAGTTCAACAACAAAAATGGACATCAGCATTACCTCACGGACAATTTCCATAGTATTTTCAATTTCTTTCCTGTGAGCAGCTATTAAGGCCTCCTCTTCCTGAAAACAATTAAAACAAAAATAACATCTTTTCAGATAATAACCTCTGACTTTCAGGGTGAAACCGACATTGAAGTAGACAAGTAGTATTAAATTAGCCCTTCAGAGCTTCATGTGCAAACAATATATCATTTTCATTTGTATCAGGTATACATAGTTTTAATTCTAGTCGGCACACAATTTTTAACCAGGCAAATTTACAACAGGTGATTAATTGATTATTATGTTTCCTTTACCTCAAGTATTGCATTCATGTCTCCATCATCAGCTGTCAACTCCTTTTCTTGGAACTGCTTTTGCTGTATCTGGGACTGCTTACCCCCTATACCACCACGTACTGACTCAGGGCCTGGACCAGCTCCACCATCCCTCTTTGGAAGGTTAATCGGTCTGTCAATTCTTTCTTCCCTATTATACCCTTTTCTTCTTGGAGGTGACACTTTGGGAACCTTTTCTTCTTCTTGTGTATTTTCTCTCTCAACTGAATTCTGTGCAGTCTGTAGTTTGCTCCTGGTATCCACCCTTTCTCTCTCTACCATGTTTTGTGCCTGCTGGGGCTTATTGCTCCTGGTTTCAACAACCCTTTCCCTGTCTACCATGTTCTGGACATGCTGGGGCCTGCTACCTCTTCCTTCAGCAAAACGTTCTCTCTCAAATGTGCTAGATGTGCTAGCACCCTTTTCTTCCCTTCTTTCTCTCTCTTCTCTCCGTTCTCTAGTGGTATTTCCTGTATAGCTCGGTATCAAGCTAACAGAGGTTCTATCAGGCTCTTGCGTAGAACTTGAGGGATAATTTGGGAAGCTTTCCACTTCCCTTTTGGGTACGTCAAGTGGCTTGAAATCCTGGACAGGGAAAGGAGCTGGCTCAAAAGTATCATCAGAAATCATCCCTGTAGCAGTTTCCTTGCTAGATGGTATCGCTGGTGTAGTTCCTGAATCCTTCTTAGGATTTCCGCTCTTTGAAAGACTCTTCACCCTGTTGTAGAAAACTTATTATTAATTGTTAAGCAGAAACAAATGCACACAAACACCACAAGCTATGAATCTTAAGAACATGACTTTCCTGACTCCAATGAATACCAATTCATCATAACATAATAAAAAAAAAAAGAAAAACATATACATGCATTTACCTTGAGAAAAGAAAAGGAACAATATAAAAAAAAAAAAACCTCTTTTTTTCCTTAGTGTTTCACTAACCCCACTATCTCACCCAAATCCCCAGCCCCTAAATATATGAAGAGATGAAGAGTTTTAATTTTGGTAAGGAACTAGACATGATATTTCTCATTTTACAGGTCAGTAGTTGACTCGTCATTTTAATACATATGACAACTTGATGCATTATGATCCCAAGGCACAAACAATCATTCAGACTAGCTGAACTCTTGAAGATGAGATGATACCTGTCAGCATATCTGAGGGTGTTAAGGGTGTGCTCACAGGAATTCGCATTTGGGGAAATGCAAGAGATCATGACTGTACGTGAGTTGCCAACAAACGAATCACGAAGCACCTCTGTCAGTTTGCTCCCTCTAAAAGGGATGTGCAATTGGTCGTTGTCAAGGGCTCTGATGCACTCTTTCAGTGCTAACAGGCTTTTGTTTATCTCAGCCCCCTCAATCCTGTGATGAAATATTAAATTTGCACACAATTAACCAAATGAAGCAGATATTTCTTTTCTTGCGCATTTCCTACTATAAGTTTAATTTCATGCTTTCTTACTTTAAAAGAAGAGACAAAATAGTATATTAAAAATCAAAGGAACCCAATTAATCAAAAGATATTATACTTTTTAGGTGCTACTGGAATAACAAGAGGTTCCTACCTCCAGTTATCATGATTTCTAACTTTTTAAGAACCCTCTGGAACATCTTACGAAAAATTGTGAATCCTAATGCACAAAGAAAATATTATCCAAATTACAGAAGAAACCTAACAAGCAGACAGTAGATAGGAGATTGTTTTGTAGACGACCATTTCTCCTGATTCTATTTAATTTCTATCTTATCTGGACAGACTTCCATGACTGTAATAAAATAGAAGTTTTGGAACATTAGGGGCTTTATTGGAGCATTTGTGTGATATTTAGAATCCTAGATTTACCACAAATAATCTTTCAAAAGATGAAAATGATGCAATTGGTACAAAGCATATGAGACATGAGAACACTCTTTACAACATGAAAGTGTTCCATATCCCATTTAAAACTATCCTTCCTCAGTACTTATTTGAATCTCAAGAGCAATCTAAGTTAAAATGGGATACTGAAACAGCTTAGGTATCTTTTTCAGGTCCATTCCACACCTAATTACATGTTTCTCTTCTGTAGGGGCATCCTTCAAAATTTTGATGATTTTAAACCACAATAGAAATTTATTTCCTAGAGAAAGATTTCAGCAAACCTAGTCTGACGATCATTATCTGTGGTGTCAGCCCCACGCTCACTCCCAGCAAGGTCAATGAAGCTAATTTTCCCAATAAGCTTCCCATTCTTAGGATCATTTGGATCTGTCATCTTTCTTAACCTCATGTTGACCTCAGCCGTTGGATCACGGTGCTTCTTGATTGCTAGTTGTAGGATAGCATGGGACCTTGAAGACTCCTCGTTTGCCCCTGTGGACCCTGTGCTCCTTGCCGCATTCCCTTTTTCTATATAATCTTTCACAAGTTGCACATCGAAGACCTCGAACTCTTGTAACCCCACAATACAAACCTGCTGCTTTCCATCCTCCCTCATTAATAATTTCCTGCAAAAAAACAAAGTGGACAGTGTTAGAATTTTATAATAAAACAATCTATATTTAAGGTATCAATATGTTCTAATACAGATAAAAGGCATCAAATGTTCCTTGGCTTAATCAAAAAACAAAACAGAACTAGTCAGAAAGTACAAATACAGAAAACTAACAAGAAAACCATACAAAAAGTTGTAATGTGAAGGGAAAATCTTCAGAGTCATCCAGAACTGTTCTCTATTTCTTACATTTGTAGAGAAAAGCAGCGAGAAAGATGTATCATGAGGCATATATAGGTCAATTTTCATGTTTACTATGCATGTTTGGCAAGATGGGCAATCTGTTATGGAGATGAAACAAACCTTCGATCACAAAGGAGGTCAAAGAGCTTGCCACCGTAAATCTCAAAATAACTTAGCCAAAGCTTGAAATTCTGATTACGGTAGTAAGGTTGGTGCAAAAGGTGTACCATATCTTGGGCGGCCCTTAGGGGCAAAGGTTGCATTGTGTATGTCTTGCCACTACCTTCAAGGATTTATAAAATAGTAAATTAATAAACAAAAAGCTTATAATAAAGTACTACTAAAATAACCAAGTATCCGCAATAAGAGAGACCTAGTAGTATTCCTTCTAATTTGGTATTTCATGTCTATCATTTAGTACTGTTAAAGGTTAAGTAGGTCCACACAGTAGGCAAACATATACATAGGTTAGAACAAGGGCAAACCTGTTTGGCCATAGGCAAAGCAAGTAGCTTTTGTTCGCTCAAAGATGGTTGGTATAATGGGCTCCACTGTCTCACGATAGACCTAGAGCACAATATGTAGATAAAATCATGAAACTGAAAAAGGACAGTCAAGAATGCGTACAAAAGAGAAGTGCAGCAAAGCACTCGAGCTTTCGCAGTATTTAAAAAGATCATGGCTAGATATTATTTACATGAAGGTGCTATATCAGATAACAAACAGGGAAGTACAAGTTTGATCTTGTTTCTTTCTTCACTTGTTCACTGCACGTCTACAGCTACTAAATATTAGTTACCCTTTTTTTTTGGTGGGAAAGAATCTGATTGCACATGTTACATAAATTTCAAACCATTAATACAGTTTTTAAAAAAGCATATGATATGACCATGCAAAAATAGAGAGTGATTGATCATTGGAAAAAAAAATACTTATAGATTCAGTTTCTAGCATCATAATGCACAGAATTAAGGATATCCTGTTCTTTCTTTTATTAAGTCATTTACTATTTTCTTATTTTCTTTTGGAGAAAGGAGATTAATGGGAATTGCGCGCCTATGAATTACCTCATCATTGGAAACATTTTCATCCAAGACGGCATCAAAACAAAACTCGTGCTTCTCTACATATGCAGTCAGGTCAACCTTTGCAGACAAAAAGAAATACAATCAATTAACAAAACTTATCCAATAAAGTCTTGCAGTCTTAGCCCCCAGTGCAGCCCTACCAATCAAAGATCATTTCAATTTCTTATTTTGAGTATAGCACATCAAGTCAGTTCACCAGCTTCCATAATTAGTCTGTTGCCCATGTTGAACCCAATATGAAAAGGCACACAAACAAACAAAGTAAAAAAAAAAAAGAAATTCAAAGCCACTTTGTCCCAAACAAGTTGGGGTAGGCTAATAGAAATGACCCCCGACCCTGGTCATTTATTTTTTGTACATGGCTAGATTTTTACGTTGCCTCGCCAAGCCTATCACAAGCATGCAGGGCTTGAACCCTTGACCTCTTGAAAGTCAGCCCGATACTCTTACCATGAGCAAACAAAGTCAAATGACTAAAAACCAAGAGTCACACTTGTACTGGGCTGAACAGCAACAGTACCCAAAAAAATTGTATAGAGATACTAGCTTGATAATTCTTATGCATCATAAAAAGTAAAATGCAAGTCTACAACAAACCTTTAACTTTGGCTCATAAACAGAGAGAGACACAGCATCATGTACAGCTACAATGTCATCCTCCTTTCGAGATACCTCCTTCTTGTTCAGAGGCCTTTTTCTTACCTAAATCGAACAACAAATTCAAAAGATACATAGTAATTAAAAAAAAAAACACTTAAATAAATGAATAGTTACAAGTACAAACATTTCAGAAGTTACAAACTTTGTTTTTGAATGTAGTAAGAAAGATCACAATCTTATGAAAAACAACAATGTCTAGCTTGGGTATAAGTCTAGTATATAATCTCCTTGGAATGAAGTCATTTTTGTGATATAGAAAGTTAATATCATTTAAGACAGACCTCAACTGCAAATTCACATTTAATAGGTATATGAACTGGGTGGTGAGTGGTCAAGATTGCCAATCCTATGTGATATGTAGCAGCATCAATGAGCAGTGTAGTCCACTGATATAGGTAATGCCCATGGCGTACATGTGAGCTGGTTGGGATGAGTAAAATATTTCACTAGAAACATATAATATAATAATCACATACAACGACTTTTATCTTGGCCACATTACTAGTCTCCTTCAAGATCTCCTTTTCACCAGTAGTTACAGATCCAGTGCCATCTCCAGTTCCTTGCGAACCACCAAACATCACATCATCATCATCATCCATCCTCTTAGGTATGACTGGTGACGGTTCAAACTGCTCCGGCATCACGTGCTGCCATAAGCAAAGATTTATAACTACCTTTTCAATTATGGATAATTAGGTAGAATATGTTTAAAGGCAATAAAAAAGAAACCCTAAAGAGCTATTTGTTCACACTGTGGACCAAAAAGATGATTACACGTCAAGCACCCATATTTCAAGTGGTAACTGTGTGCTAAGAACAGATAAGTACCAGGAAATGGTGTCGATACATCCTACTTGTACGACTATTGTATCTTTCAGCAAATTTTTTAAAAGAGGACGACTTAGTAATGAACTAATACAATGTGCCATTATTACATGCAGTTCCCAGTACTGATTGAGTGTTGCATTTGAGGTGAAGAAAAAAAGCACTGTTTTTTTTTTTTTTTTTTGCTGGTTTTATATGTTTTTTCTATTTGTTTCTTTTTTCATTTCAGATATGATCATATTGCAGCTAGATTCCACAATTGCAGGTATATTGAGGCTAACTGTGGGTTAAATAGAGGTTGAGGTCACTTGCACCCAATTTTTAGGAACACCACTATCAGCCAAAATTGATCCATGGAAGTTTCTAAAAGTTGAAGGAGATCATGTGAATGCCCGTCTCCAATAATCTAGCTGAGAATACATAGTTTTTGGGTTCTTTGATTTGCATGTTGTGTTCATAATGGCATAAGTAGCATTAAATTGATGCCAACACAATTTAAATTCCATCTAGTTAAAGTTTATAAGAGGCTTGAATTTGCAAAACTGTAGACAACCCAATCGTAGAATGCAGAGTTCACTTGTGCTACCTCAGATAGAAGTTCAGTATCATCAACAGCATGCAGGTCAAGAAGCCCAGCCCCGAATTCACCTTTTAATTCAGGTGAATAAAAGCTGTTGTTATCTATTGAAGAGCTGGCACCCCCAAAACTAGGGTTAGCAGTTGGCACATACGGCTCAGATGCTGTGCCAATGCCTGTACCAACACTGCCGGATTCTCCATTGAAATTCAGGCTCCTTAAGAGCGTGTACAGCTTTTGCTTCTCTTCTATTGTTTGAGGCCCATATCCCTACAAAAGAAAACCATCAACATACGTACGGTACAATTAGCTATAAACAAGTTAAAAATGTTAGATAGAGAATTGCCAGTGCAATCACAAATTAGTGTCAAGTAGATAACCAACATAAAACATATTCTGCTACTAACACAAACAATTGACGATTTTATACAATTTAAAATTTTAAGGACTTTTGACATTAAGAAAAGGGGTAACCAGAAATAGTAGAATTATGTAATACTGTTCCGGGGATTCAATTCTTTTCATGAACTATAGAATATATACAATGATAAACTGCAAAATTTTGCCTTTACAAAATTGAAACCATATTGGGGCCATGGGAAATTCCTATAATTAATACTTTTTTACCACAATTGTACTGCCAAATTGTATTTTCTGCATAGCAATTGATAGCAATCTCATCTCAAACATCATTTAATAAAGGTTGAATCAAATTTAGTGTCGATACTACCATATCAAATCAAATCAAATCAAACAACAATGACCACATCATCCATCTTAGCAACAACGAACTCCAACATATCGTATAGAAATAAAGTACTTAAATTTAGGGTAATTTGAAATCTATAGCAAAATATGGGGCATTTAGGTTCAGCAAATGGGGACACAGGTTAAAATATACTAAAATCTTCATCCCTAAAAAATCAAATCTGTATCTGGCATGGTTGCTTTTGGAACAATTTTGCAATCAGAGAGATACCTGTAACAGGAGACTAGGCAATACACCAGCACGCGGATCCAACCCTGCTCCTGGACCCACAGTGGCGGGACCACCACCAGCAATAGGAGAAGCGAGGTGCTGCAGCCCAGCCGATTGCAACCACCGCGCCATCACGGCATCTCCGCTCCCCTCTCCGGCGGAGGAGGCGGCGCCGCCCCCGCCGCCGTGCCTCTGGGATCTACGTTGGGGCGCCAACTTGACCCGATTCGAACAAATCCGACAGCGTTTTCCTTCGGATCAAAGATTACAATTGAATCGAAAAGTGAAATGAATTCAGATCTGTTGGAGAAATCGAACCCGAGTAGATCTGGGTCGGAGAAGGCAATGGCGAGCCTGAGAGAAGGGTAAGAGAAACCTTAATCATACAACAATGGCGTCTGATCGACGAAAGAGAGAAACTATGGTAGCTATGCAGTCTATTCTCTTTTCTCTTTCTCTGATTCAGGCTCTCATTTGTTTGTGCGAGAAGAGAGAGAGAGAGAGAGAGAGCTACAGAGTACAGAGGTGAGTCCAGTACTGGTTTTATTTATTGATAAATGAGAGAAAAGAGAAAAGGTCCCGCCTAATTCACTGACGAGTGGGTCCCGAGATTCAAATCCGTGCCAACTTTCAACTGAGTGGGCTTGCGATTTAAGATTCATGCATTGGTAGAGAGGATCAGGGAATGTTGCATGAACCTGGTCTACAGATGTACCCGTTAGACGTTGCTTTGAGATGCGTGCTACTTTTCCCCGAAATGTGGGTTCATGTCGTAAGGTTAGTGAGTTGGTATGTCCTGTCGCAGTGAGTAAGATTTGCTTGAACAGGCGCTTCAGCTTGTTTTTCTGTTAGTCCAAATCCCTGTCGCAAACTCCGTTTGATTTCCTGTAACGATCTGACATGGTGGTCCCACAATAGTGGGTTCTCCAGTTAATTTAAGCTGGTTGACCCACAGCATTGACTTGGAACATGAAATGAATCACCGAATTTGTAACAGAGAATCAAGAGTATGTAGCAAGTAGTAATTTGAACTGGACAAATGGATACGTCCGTTTCGTTAATTATAAAAGCCAACTTTGGCGAGTAATGCTCCGTTTGAACTCGAGTACACTAGCACTTGGTACGATTGTTGTGATTAATTTGCTCAGTAAACACAGATAATAGATCTTCATTACTCCCGTGACCTGCAACAAAATTCAGGTGGGTTTTCTAACAAAATTCTGAGAAATTTTATATAATATTTTGTTGAGTTCAAGGAGATGAATATTAAGTCACACAAAGCTAATGTGTCATATAAACCAATGCAGAATGAGCTTTGAGGCATGTAAATCGGACATGCACTGAGATATTACAAGTGAGCTAAGATTTTTACAAGGCTAATGAACTCTGATAAAATTTCAGCAACTTGTTTATTAAGTCATATAAGAATGACTATTAAATCAGATAAAAAAGATAGCAAATCATATCAAATAAACGATAATCTAACACACAAATGAAAAGTGAAGTATATAAAAAGTATGAACTTTAGACTACATAACTGAACTCTTAAAAAACTAAAATTCTAAAAGAGATATTATTGGCTAATTTGGACACCTAAGATTTACTAATTGAATACTAGTTAACACACACAAATAAAATTATGACCAGTGATTTAAAGTTCATTGCCTTGTGGTCTAAAAGTTACCTTTGCTTGGTTTAACATCATTTATGTACAATTCAAAAAAAAAAATCATTTATGTTGCTAATATTTAATTTTAACTCGATGGAGCCCGTTTGATTGAACATTGACCGATAGCATATTTTGTGTGTTTTAGGACTCAACTTTGAGACATAGCACTCACTTGATCTAGTCTATTATTCTACATACTCCAAGTTCGTTGGAGCTTGCAGAAGTTTCGCTCAAAAAATCAAAATCACAAGGAGTTTACCCGAGGAAAGGGAATGAATTGACAAAATAAACGATAGTATTGATGATAGCATTAAGGGAAGTGGTTGAAGTTCTTAGGAAGCAATATATTTAATATTTGCTTCATTCAAGTATTCTACAAGATATTTCGTAAATCAACTGCCATTGTCATCTTTATTCTCATAACTAAAAATAATGCTTAGAAACATCATTTATATATAATGATTTTAGTAAATAGTAGACAAAATGATATTTGTTATTGATCATGATATTTGACACATTTTCAATAAATAAAATTGAAAATGTTACTTTTCGGAGTGGTAATTAATGTTATTTTCCATACAAACCATTTACCATCGTTTGTTTTTTTTTTTATTAATGTTATTCTTCATACAATAAAACAAATATACTTTTTTTCGACAAAGTAAATATTCTATTTACTGTATTGTTCCGATAAAAATGTTATTTTTTTTTATCACAAATTTGAAATTTCATGTCATTTTTAGTTTCCCATTTGTATCTGGGGATGGGACCGTTACTTAAGGATAAAAAAAAAAGGACAAATTAGAAATAGGATGGAAGCGTTGCACCGACTATTTGGGATGCGGGATTGGTCATGAGGATCCTTAAGCACTACTGCTCAACTGTCTCAACAAACATACTTTTCCTTTAATGTAAAGGATTTAGGTTATGGATCTCAATAGATCTTCCATGGATATGCAACATTGTAACCATTAATGTGGTAGGAAAGAAAATGCCAATATGTGTTTATTTAGTTCTTTTTCAGCGCAAATATTAAAGTAAACGAATAGAAGAATTAGTATTTGATTAAACAATTAATGCTGATACTTTCAAATACGGATGTAAACGTCCTTACTACAAAATTATAAAAACAATTTATTATGAGTATTTAATGTTGGAAATATTGTCCTCTATATAAAAAAATTTAAAAAGAAAAAAGTTAAAAGCATAGAAGAACACTTAGGTCGTACTAGGTAGAGGAATAAGAGTATAAACTAAGAGCAAGTTTAATATGTACCATAGTGCATATGGCTTTCTATGCACCGCAGATTTTTCGGAAGTATTTTTGTAAATTGACAAATCTAATTTAACTAATCTAATATACATATTGAAATCTCATAGCAAACCAAATTTTATAATTTTTGAGATTTTATTACTATTTTTTTATTTTTTCAAAGCATGCTATTATTGAAAACAAACTACTATTTACAACATTCCAAAAATGACAGGTTTTAAAAAATTCGAAAAAAATAGTAATAAAACTTATTTATTAAATAACTCTGAATTCATACAAAATAATATTTTTGTCATTATTTATCCGTAATATATACATAAGCAATACATGCAATAGTGACACTAAAATATTATATGTCCATTATCCGATGACAAAAAATAAAATAATAAAATAAAAATTATATGTAGTGGTAGTACATATGGTGTCTTTATGTCCTTACCGCCTCGTCGAAAATTTTGAAGCAACTGCGGTTACAATAGCTGCTCGTAGTACCGTGAGGTCGTCATCATGGGAAAAAATGTATTAGTTCAAGACCTTTTATATAAAATATAAAACAAGAACAACAAAGTACAACTTTACACAAAAACATGGCCTAATGTCATCAAAACATGCATCCAAATGCACTGAGAACAGTAAAAGATTGTATTGCCATCTAATCTACTCTTTAAATGTTGAGGACAATCTAATATAAGAACAACGCCACAGCGGCCATCGAAGTGTCTCAGTGATTTTCATCCATGTGTATAAACTTTTCATTCGATATCCCGATTTTCTTACAAAAATTGGTACATAACTCTTTTTTTTTCAAAATGATAAAAGTTGTAGCTGCGTAATAACAAAGGTGGTGTGGCAAAAGTTATGAATTTTTTTTATAAAATATAAATATGCTTACAAATTTATGAACGACACAGAGCACGATCTAGTAAAGGAGAACTCGTAAGTAGGCCCGTCAAACCTCAAAAGCGTAAGCAGAAATCAACTGTTCTGTTTACGTTTCGTTTTGGTAACAGAACGAAATTTTTATTTCGTTTCCATTCCGTTTCGTCAAATGAAACAGATTTTTGTTCCGTTTAAAGTTCCGTCCTTCAATTCCTATTGATTTCCGTCCATTTCCATGTTCCGTTTAACGTTCTGTTCATTTCCTTCATTTCCGTTTCCGTTTCCGTTCCGTTTTCAGAAACGAAACTGGTTTTCTCTTTTATTTAACGTTCCGTTTGGACAAAACGGAACGGAAACGTTCAAGACGTAATGAAATTGACATGTCTACTCGTAAGTAAGAAAGCCTAGCCTAGCCCATCATGTATCAACAATAAATTAACAATTTTGTTCAAATTTAGTTTAACATCTGGCCCATAGTCAGATTATTAATTTTCTGCCTTACGTATTAATTAAAATTAAAAGAAATTGATTAATGCCATCTACAGTTTTGCCATCGTTTGCCATTTCTTGAACAAAATGAACACTTAAAATCGACAAGATGAACATACAAATGATCAAAATGAACATATACAAACAAATAAGTTTTGTCATCCTTTATTCAGATTTTTATATGAGATAGGCTAAAATCAGCCACGACTGACGGATGGACCCGTCAGCTGCGATTTGGGAATTGAAATCTCATTGGAGACAGTAACATTTTTCGCTTTTTTTATTAAAAGAAAACAGTTTCTACTTTGCTGGGTGGACCATCAGATTTTTTTCTTGGTGAGTACATGCTAGGGAATTACTTTGCTCACTCTCCCATTTAGAGATTCACTCCCATCTTGACTAAAATACCCTGACTATTGCATAAGAGATCAGGGTTCAGTAAAGAGGTGCGAAGAGCATTTTAGTCAGAAAAAGATGAAATTGGAGTGGATCTCCAGAAAAAAGGCGTGAAGAAAGTAATTCCCGTACATGCTACTATGCTAGGTCTAGAGGAAGATGCACTCTTGAATAACGAGCAGCGATAGTGATCTATTCGGCGCAAAAATTTAAACAAAGACAATGAGGAAATGAATAAACCACTAAACTCTTCCACAAAGAAAAACCTAGTTATTCAAACACCAAATGACAATATTAACTAACAAAAAAATATATGCATGCATCCTATCTTAATGCAGGCACTATAATCATACATCTATGCTCCGATAATAAACTAAAAAACAGAAGAAAAATTGCCAAAATTTTTAGCCCTTCGTTTTTGATCTACAAGATCATTTTACTAAACTGGATCGACTAGCCGTGTGACTACTCCAACAGCCACAGTATTTCCACTTGCACGCAAGAACACCCTCCCCAGAGCCCTACATTTGGAGAACTCCTGCGCACAAACAGCTCCATCCAGAGAGACCTAGTAAAGAAAAATGAAACGCGACACACGACTTTAGCCAACTCTCAAATAACAATACGATAATAATTCCTTGACAATATGCTAACTTTGACAACCTTGACAATTATCAAGAATGATCATTATATTTGGAGTCTGGCAATTGGAACTTGATTTATACTGTACTTGTATCAAATGATGAAATTTGACGAAAGTTCTACAGTTCAATCTATTGTGGTTCAGATTTGATAATCTTTGATATAGAATATTAAATGACACTTAAATTATATGAAATTTGATACTCTGTAAGCCACCAGTATGTCTTTAAGCTTTCTTGACTACAACATTTTTCTTCGAATTAATTTGAGACAACTCTGTCAAATTTGCCAATGGATAACCATCCATTACAGCAATATCACTATACTGTGCAGGTGGTACAACTTATCAAATATACTTAATCCTATTGTAGATATACTTCATCTAGGTCCCCCACCTAAAAGTCGACATGATACAGGTCATGTCTGTACCAGTACTATTTGGTGTGGCCCAATGAAACAATCTAAGAAGAGCCCCAAGAGGTGATATAAGATTATACCTCTACAACTGCACTCTGCTTGGCTTTGAGAAATCGTGGTGCAGATTTAGTCGCTTTTCCAGTCTTTTGATCTAGAAGAGATACTATTTTTACTATCCTTGCTGCCGCCTTTGCATGATGTATATGGAATTCCACCTACAGAAGTAAAAACCTTTTTAACCTGAGACTTTAAAAAATGGCACATCCTTGCAAAATGTACTCACACATCAACTATAAGGGGACTTGAAAATACTTCAACTTAAGAACCTTGTGCCCAATATAAATTTTAAATTTAAGTGAGGCCAATTATCTGCAGTATCTATAGAGTAGCCAGGCCACTGGTTTGACTCTTTTTAGCCCTACCACTGGGTTAGTCCTTTAGCTTGTTTTGTAACCTAAAGTTAGCAGAAAAACTATTTTCACTCATTCTTGTTTTGCCTTGTTGTACAAGTATTTCTTTATCACGCACCTGAGAACCAATTAAGATGGGAACAGCGACATCCAAGACCAGTATTTTCAATTCCAAGCGGGAAGCCATCGGGACAGGGAACTCTGGGTGGCAGATGACCCCACCAGGCATAAGTTTACTCGGGTTGATTCCTTGTAAGATAACAGCCACATTGTCTCCTGCTCTAGCAACACCACATGCATTCATATCGTGCTCAATTGACCGCACTGTGGCAATTTCACATCCTGGCATAACTACAACCTGAAAACCGAAGCAAACAAAGGGAAAAAATCAACAAAAAAGCAACAAAAATTTGTTTATTTATTTAAAAAAAAAAGCAGACTGATTTTACTGGTTCACCCACAAGTGCCATAGTTATTGTTTAGTACATGCCTATACTGTTGTGAGCATTCTGTTGGTGTTGTGACAGATTGTGTTGAGAAAATGTAAAACCAAGGGGTCCAGATTTTTGTAACTGTGCAAGGACAACTCATGGATACTATAAATTCAACACAAGTTATATGCTATACAATGTTTTAATTAAATTGCACCTTTGAACCAGTTTTTACAGCTCCAGTTTCTAGCTTTCCGCATGCTGCCACCTGTCCCATTGATTGCGTTCTAATGACGTCACATATTGGCATTATCAGAGGCTTTGAGATATCTCTTGATGGAAGTTGGAGAGAATCTATAGCATCCAGTAAACATTTTCCTTGATACCTGAAAAAAATAATATTTTTTCCTTAACAATTGCCAAGCAGCAAAAACTTACAAGTAGTCAACAAAGCATTTGTTCACCTAACTTACAGAAAGAAGGGTTGATTCCATGGTACCCTGAAAAACCTCAAAATTACTGTGTATCCACCAAGAAAAAATATATCATGGTTGAACAAACACAAATATTGGAAAAACAAAGATTATGCTCCTTCACAACATGGGGAAAAATTGAATGTCCTTATTGCTCTTACCACCCTCCATTATTCTTTCTAGAAGAGCTAACCAAACAGAAGGGCTACTTTAAATAATTTTGAAGGAACTAGAAAAACAGATACATCAGGTACTTTTCCTCATAAAAATGGAAAGTATAAGAAATTAGACCATGCCAGTTCTCACCAGCTAGTCAAACAAGCATCAGTAGCAGGTGCTATCAAGTTTTGATTTTCTATAGCACTGAGTGGGACCCACGAGACAGAGGAATCCCTGAAACCACAAGAGCGGAGGAAGACACCTAGCTGGGCCTTAATGAAGTCGTATCTCTGCTTGGAGTACCCAACAGCATCCATTTTGTTGACTGCAACAATGAGCTGGTCAACACCAAAGCTCCTGACAAGCTGTGCATGCTCCTTTGTCTGTCCCACACCAGCTATTCCTGGTACCTGGCCATCCATGCCAGCTTCAAATGAACCTAGAGGTTGATGTGGGACAAAAAATTTTAAATTGGGGATTAACAGGCTGATATACCAGTTGATTTGTATGGAAAGTGGAACACAAGTAAACATTATGCTTGGAATTAGGTTCTTGATTGAAATTTCAGAAAAACTAATACAGATATTAGATAACCATTTTTGGAATAGAATACACAGGCAAACCAAGTTTTTTACTACATTATTATTGATATTAGATCCACATTGGAGTCCCAATATAAAAGAATTCATGAAAACCCACAAAAATGAGATTGATGCTGTTTAGCACCAACTGGCACATACTTATACTGAACTCGCTTGGCACAACAGAAACGGCATCAAATCCCATAAAGAAACCATTTATTAAAGTATGAAATTACAAAATGAAGGTTCTAGGAAATGGAAATATATCACTGATATTGACTGCTTATTAATTATTTAACATCAGCATCCAAGATTCTGTCTTATGATAATTGTATCAGTCGTTAACCTGGCAAAAAAAAAAAAAGAATAAGTACCTTACCTGTACATGCATCAACCACCAGAATTGCTGCATCAGCCTGTGTTGCACCAGATATCATATTAGGGACAAAATCTTTATGCCCCGGTGAATCAAGTACAACAACGTGGTACTTGTTTGAGTCAAAGTAGGCAACTGCCACAGTCATGGTAATACCTCTTTCTCTCTCTTCGGCACTCTCATCCATTGCCCAAGCATATGCAAATGAACCCTTTCCCTGCATGGGCAAATAGTAGTTTATGCCAAGATTTAATAAATATTACATTTCTAGTAAATTTGTAGCTAAATGTAGATGCTAAATAATGTCACATAGTATTGCAGCAAGAGTTCTTAAGTCAGTACAACACATGAATATCTGCACTTCTCTTGGCATGTTTTCACTTACTGATGATATTGTTTTGAAAATGGTCAAAAGGTGGAAGTTGCAATTCTAAAGTTTCTCTCTATATTAGCCCATTTCAAAATTATAAATCGTGTTACTGATATTTTGTTCAAGTTCTATTTTGATAGATTTGAAGCAAGAACTCAATGTGATGGAAATATGAATTTGGAACACTCAAGCAATCTAAAGATGGCATTGGAAGAGAGAAGATTACTTCAAGAGTCAAGCTCTTAAATTAGCTAGATTCTCCTTGGGTATGGTCTGCTATGAAGCTATTAATTTCATGATTATTTTTGTTAATTTGAAAGCTCGTTTGGATTGTGAGAAAAGCTTTGAAGCAACCTATTTTACACCTCCCTGGGACTTGTGTTTAAATGCACCTCTATATGCATTTAAACGGATCATTTGTTCTCCATTTCCAACTCAAATAGCAGTGAAAATCCCAGAAAAACACAAGTCACTTGCATTTAAACGCAACCCCCAGGACTCTAAATCCAACTCCGAGATTCTAGTGTTTCTGCAGCATGCGTATAAATGGACCTCACTTGTGTTTAAATGAAACTTGCAGGAATTGTGCTTTTCTTTATAACAGCTCCTGTAGCTGTTTGAACCCCTTTTTAGCTGGTTTTTGAGGGTTCTCCTTGGGTATACATAGAAACAACTCAACCAGCATTTCCCTCTCTTGAAACCTTGCAATATTTAAGCCCTTTGAGCACAAAACCCTAGTTGAACTTTCTAATCAGTTATACTAATTGTGTGTTAATAACCTCAATTAACACCGTTAGAGCTTGATTAGTTATATTTGAGTGGATAGATTGAGAACATAGCTTGCATTATTGAGTGAGATTGTTCTTGAGTTTTCCTATGCCAGTCGGGCTCAAGTTCATTGTTGTACGAGGTGATTCGGTTCAAAATTGTAGACATGTTCAATTTGGGATAGAACAGAGCACACCCAATTTGACGTTGCGAAACTCCTAGACGTACAACTAAGGCTAGCTTTTCTGTAGCAGTAATCAAGTTTGTGTGTTCTCTTCTCTTTATTCATTTACTTGCAATTTATCTAATTTCTTGAATTGTATAACTTCCGCAATTTAGTCCTAAAATGCTTGAATTTGAAACAACTGTCTATTCACCCCCTCTAGGCCTTAGTTAGGGACAGCACTCCTGTTTCAAAGATGTTCCAAAGTTGCTATTCTTTTGATAGTAAATCAGTCAAGTTAAAGCAACAGAAGAGTTCATGCCACAAATGAAAATTAATGCACAATGATTCACAGTAGCCAACCTTTTCTTTAGCCTCTTTCTCATTTTTATGCATATCCCTCTTTGAAATCCTTCCCAACAGATGAAGCAGCCTCCCTGACAGAGTAGATTTCCCAGAATCAACATGACCAACCTAAAAATGTTTTAAAATTCTTAAAATCATTCAAAAATTAGTGCTTTAAAGAAAAAGGTCTACACAAAAGCCAGTTCATCTCAACACTGTCTTGTAATCTGAACTCCACTAAAAATGGCATATTTACTGTTGATTGTTTTCATGACCAAATCCACATACTTAAAAGTAAACAATTAGCCTACATATAACCCATTTAAACACAAATGAAACAGAAAATGAAGTGCAACTGGCATAGCAGCCTATAATCTCAAATTAAAAAAATGTAGCACAACTGTATGATTTTGAGGTGTACCTTCAACCTTCACAGACCAGCAATGAAACTTGAGCAAAATATTAACAAATGATAAGAACAACAACTTACTATTGCAAGATTTAGTTGCCTTAGTGCTTCCTTTTCTTGGTCAAATTGCATCCACTTGTCAGGCTTATACTGTTCATCTGAAACAGAGTTTGAGGAACTGGGTCTATCACCCAAATTTAGCTCTCGCGAACAAGAAGGTAGGCTCTCTGATGAACCCTTTGTAGTCACTGAAGTGTCACTCAGATTTACCTTCTTAAGATGACTAGATACTGTATCAAATGGTTCTGACGATTTTATTTCTTTCTGAACCATGGCAACTTTATCAACCTTTTGTGCGGTGGATGCTGAGTTTGTTGTCTTGCCTATCAGGGAAAAGTTAGCATGGCCAGATCAATTTAAAATTGCATTAGTATAACATTATCTAGGAGGGAAACAAACCAAAAAGACACCAGTACATCAGTATATGTAAGAAGTTAGATTGATAGAAGTTATGGTGTTTTATTGCTTCAATACAGTTGAAAGAAAGGTACATTCAGTTTGACATAAGAGAATTCTCAAAATACTATAGAAGATAATCCCAACAACAACAATACCTCGCTCATAAGACCTACTAGCTTTTCCATAAGAATCAGCTGAGATCAGCTCCTTATCAGCAACTTTGACTGGCAGTTTTTCAGGCTGACCTTTAACTGTTCTAGATGCTACAGAAGCAGCAGCAATGTCATTGCCTGAAGAAGAACCCAAGAAATGTCATGTTATGGTTTCACAACAAGATATGAAATTCCTAACTTAGAAACAGAAAAGAAACAAATTGTTTGTAATATCAAATCCAGAAATTAGTATACCAGTTCCATTAGCTTCCTTCCCAGATTTAACAAAGGACTCCTTAAACACACCGCATATCTCGCAAACAAGTGTACTATCCTCATTATCAAACGTACAAATCGAACAACTCCAAACAATAGGCTTTCTTGCTGTTTCTCTGGCCAATGGCAACTTCTGCGAAGAGGCTGTTTCACAACAGGCAAAACAAAGAGAGAGTGAGTTTGTGTCTCTATTATTTGTTTTTGAGCGAATTGACAAATAATATAGGCATGGTTCAAATAACATTCTAGTGGCAATTTTTTTCTGTTGTATTGTTCAAGATCATCACATTTTATTTTCTGTGCACAATAATACCAGCTTAGCAGTGGCAGCTACCTATTAGCACAAAAGCAACTCATGGTATGACTTTTTGTTTTCTGCACAGAAGTTGGTGTTTCTTTTTTTCTTTTTCCTTCCACTTAAATATATATGGAGAAGATATAACATAAGACAATTTATAAACAACTATATAACCTACTGTTTCCTTTCAAATCATGATTTTGCCTGTATGCATCTTCACTGTCATCATAATCATCATCATAATTGCCATAATCATCATCATAATTATCATCATAGTCATCATCATATCCATGTGCATAACCAACTTTGCGAGGCATTTTTGCTGTAAATCAAAAAGATATATGTGATACCAATACCATATACAAGAGCACGTCATATTTTTGTGACGAAAACAAGTGATTGTTCTAATGCAACATCAATTACTATTGAGAATGAAGCTCTTAACTCCTAACCTTGTTCAATTTCATGCATCCTATATTTTCTACCTTTTTTTATTGCTTCTTTTGCTTTTTCCAAAGATGTTTAAGAAGTTTCAACAATGTTTCAGTCAAATAAGATCCTTTTTTAATGTTAGCTGTTGATTTTTTTAAGTTATATTTTGCTTTACAAATTTTGTGCTGTTGATTTTTCTAGTTCTTATAAACATTAAGACAATCAGAAGTTTTGTTTAAAAGAGATGTATGCAATCGCAGAACAGAAACAAGAAGCATTTCCTATGCACAATGTCTATAGCCCTCATTTTCTTATGCTTGTTTACATTATAATATTAGGTATGAATAGAAATGTAACAGTAAAAGCACTTGATTTCTTTTGGTAACCTCCATTAAAACAAAAAAATGATGTTTGCCTTCTAAAAACTTGCACACTCTTTTCTTTTCCTGTTTCTTACCCTTTCTCAATTTAGCCTCTTAAGAACACAACTAAAGCACACAACACCAGTAATCTATCCTACTGAAACTAATTATTCCCTCTCATACTTAAGGTAAACAAAAATGCTCAATTGGCTCTGATTTGATGTATATGAGGTATATGGCTCTGATTTGATGTTTGATGGGTAACTAATAATCTATGTAGAAGATTGAACTTGCACATTCCCAACAATCACTTCATCATAAAAAAGATTGATACATAATGGAATTAGCTATGTGCAGGGACTATGCAAAAATCACCAAACCCAACTTCCTTCCTCAATTAGATATTGTTACCCAGCGACAAACCGATGGAATGCCCACCATTTATAGATGTGATAAAATTACTGCGCCATAAGTTTGGTGTCTGACATATGACTTACAAAAATAATTAACATACCTAAACAAACCTGACCAGGTGTAGCTGAAAATATCAGAGAGAGTTAATCAAGCACACTGAACAAAGAGAGAGGCTCACAACAAGACAAGGTGTGACGAGTAATGTCTGGAGTACAAAAAGAATTATATGTAGATAGAGCAACATGATAGCAACAATATTGGTATACTCGAGAAAAAATCCTACAACTTTCAACCATAAAAGTCTAAATTTAATATTATGTGCCTAAATTGGAAGTCCAATTTTTATCATTCCATCCTTTCTTTACTTGCATCTTGAATGCATGCCAATCTTGATGTTCAGACCACTTCATCCCACAAGAATCATTATGATGCTTAATTGATTTGGGCTCTAATTTGGTATCTATATTATGTCTAGTAGCTGCTAGCATGCAGTTTCTGCAGTGCTACCCACAACACAAAATGTGCATATTGTAGCAATAAAATAAAAAAAATTATATTGAATCGTTTGACTCCCTCTAAACAAACCATTATCTCCTCATCTCACTTCTTAACAATCCTAACCCTATTACCTATTAGAACCCAGTGCAATTCTAACTTTCCAACCACATTTTTAGCAAACACGTCTAATGCCCACCACATTACAAGCATATTCTTTGTGCTTTATGCTTCAGAAAATTTAAGACTTGAACCCTTCTTTTTATTTCCATCTGACACTTAAAAGCACAGCTCAATAAGTATTCAGTAATGGTACCAGTACTGGCTTACATGCTTCCACCTAGATGTACTACCTTCAGTTCTGTAAACGAGAAAGTACAGAAAATGAAATTGAGCGAGATATTTCACAAGAAGCAACCATGTACATCTTAATTAAGCAACTAAAAGTGGGCTTTAAAATTTTCCTAAAATTCCACAATATATATTTTATAATATTCAGAAAATGAAAGTTAAAAATGGCTTCAATTTGAAACAATAATAATCAAAAGAGGTTTAGGTCTCTCTTCTAACTCTTAACAGTACCTCTTTTCTCTCTCTCTCCCAAATTTTTGCCTCTCAAACATATTTTAACACATTGTGTCAGATAAAGGTTATACTAATTACCAGTACAATCTCTGCGTACACACCCAGCATAAGTTTAGCTATTTGCAAGGAGACATTACCTTATTCAAATTTCCTCGAGTTCATACAAATGCAATCCTTCAGTGCCAAGTCGACTCGTGAAGGGAGGGAGAAACGGGAAGCTAGCAGAGCTTGTTGAGAAAATCTAGCGGGGCAAAGCACTGACAATAAGGAGGTTTACAAACGTCGATTTGAGAGAACAGAGGGAGAATTGGGACAACTCTCCTGTTGCATTCTTTTGGGGTGTTAGTTGTTAGCGGTGCTTTGTTTGGTTGCCCTCCGATCCGCCTCCGTTACTTTGCCTTACTTTCGTCTCCAGAAAGGATATTGAACTGAACTGGGCAGGTTTTGGGCCTTTGTGTTGTTTTATCATTCGATCGCACTCCAAGCGATTGGGCCTTTGTTCTTTTCTATTGGGCCGGGCAATGAAGCTACCACACTTCGACGGGATAAAGACGAAAAATTGGTCCAGGTGATTTCGGTCTTACAAACACATGTTGTATTACAGGATTTTGAAATTTTGTACAGTAGTGTTGGAACTCTTTATTTTGACAAGGTTTTTGAAAATTTGTATTCTCTGAATCATCATCATAACCATCGGCTGTTATTCTTTCTCAATTAATATCGTTAATTTGGAATGTGATATGACTGTTTTAGCCTTACTGATTTTATTTTTTTAGAACCTTCTTCTATTTATTACAGACTTCATATTTTCCATCATCAGTTTTTAATGCACAAATTTGAAACGTTCAAGTTTTATTCATGTTTGTGAGTAATCTATAATATTTAGGATGTTGCAGGGCGTAATGATTGATTTAAATTCGTCAATTAGTTAAGCCCACAGCATCAAATCCGAAACAGAAATATAACCTAATAAATATAAGTCAATCAGTTAGGCGGTTGACATCAGGTGCGTTCTCGTTCACAATATTAATGATTTTGTAATTGTATATGTTTTCTCACGTTGGCATCTGCTTGGCAAGATAATTATGGTGATTGATTTGATTGTCAACTACTCATTTTAAAGAAAAATAAAAATAAAATAAAACAGTAACAAATTGTCCCCATGGTATTTTGAGTGCCTCCAACACATTCATAGTGTTTTAAAAATGGAACTAGACTGATTAAATTAGTTTCTTGACTTACCGTTGTTATTTTTTATCCAAATCGACAGCAGAAACTCTCAAATTTTGAAATTAATCAGTTATACCAGATTCATGTCTATTTTTTTATTCACTTTGTCAAATCAGTTGAATCATAATCCAACTATTTGATATTCGGTTCGAAACATACAAAAACATTATATTTTTCTTCTCACTTGTGATGTTTTTTTAATTAAAATAAAACAGTAGATATTACACAACAATATTAAAAATTATAAATTAAAAATAAAACATACCCCGACCAACAAGCGTTTATGGACCCATAAATTCATCAATAAATGGGTTGGGATCTCCCTGAATTACATCAAACAAATGAGAAGGATCTAAAGGTGCCTGTGAATGTCAAGACAAAAGTACGCAGTAAGATGGTCAGCTTAGATTATGGGTGCCTTTTTTGACTTCAATGGACAAACGTTGTTTGTTTTCCCCCTTTTTTTAATTAATTATTCATTCGTTCGCTGATTCATCCTAGATCTCGCACCAATATATGATGACAGTTTAGAATTTTGGCTACTAGTAATGGTCAGGATTATATTGTTTTCGCAGGAAGTGTTGTTTTGCTATTTATGTAATTAAATTTTTATTAACAGCAATTTTTCACAAGGAAAAATAAAGAATCTAGTAGAAATGACATAATAACACAAAAGAATAGAGAAAATAGATTCTACCTCTCCTCATATCGCAACGAGAAGGTTCGACCAAAGCGTAGGAGTCGGTGGCGTGCTCGTCTCCTCTCCTTCTTCCACTTGCACCTTAGGTCCACACAAATTTTAACCAAATTCTCCTCAAAAGTGCTAGCAAATGAGAAGAATATGCCTAAACCTTTGTTTTCCTTCTTCTATTAAATCACTATTTAATATGCGTGATCTATACTCAACACATGAGCTTAACCTAAATGCAAATAATGGGAGAAGATTTTCAGATCTGAAAATTCCTCTTACGCCTTGTAAATGGCGGCCTCAAGAGGTGGGAGAGAAGAAAATTAGGTGCCCTAATTCTCCAACTTGTGGTCCTTATATAGACCTCTCTACCAAACCCTAGGGTACCACTCTCCATTACTTTATGGCCGGCCTTCTCATGGGCTTTTAAGCCCATTTTGTTGGATATTAATTGACTTTCAATAATCTCTTTAATTGCATTTCAAGTTAGACCCAAATCGATATATTTAAAAGATAGGCTGATTAATTAATATAATTCTCATAAATCATAATTATATTAATTGAGTTGAAACAAAAAATAAATATCAATTATTTGATAATTACTAATTGATTTAGACTTTACAATAATTTAGTTTTATATGATCTCTTTGAAATAATTAATCATAACGGTATACGATTAATTATTCAACTTATCATATTTTGTATTCTCCAATACAAATAAACTAAATATAATGTACTTTGGTTAAGAGTTTTGTTTTCGTGTGACCCTCGGAGGATTTATATTATGTTGGTCATGAAAATTAAATCGTTATTTATTTCCAATAATCATAAGTGGTATCTGGCAACACGTTATGATTCCTAATTAACATAAATAAATACTATACTTTTATAGTATTTCAATCATGCATAAGAAATAAATAATTTTTTTTATTCTTATGTCACATGATATCATTGTATTATCCAAAATAGGAATGTGTCATTCTTGCACATTATACATTTCTTGATCTAGACTTGATTTTACAAGTTGCTAGCAAACAATCCAACTCCATCAAGGGGCCCAATAGATATCATCACTCACTAGGTATACTAATGAGAAACAAACAGTTTTCTTGATAAACAATTTTTTCTCGCAAATTCAAGAGAACATA
The DNA here is from genome assembly GCA_027562975.1 of Rhynchospora breviuscula. Lineage (NCBI taxonomy): Eukaryota > Viridiplantae > Streptophyta > Magnoliopsida > Poales > Cyperaceae > Rhynchospora > Rhynchospora breviuscula. The sequence goes on from CM050402.1 coordinate 54,899,632, forward strand.
AATAAAGTCCGTATAGCATCTCTTATCAGGAATCAACGTTAGATGATATTTATTGAATCTATCCTCATGTGAAAAAGTTGAACCATCTCAAACTTAGAATCAAACTCATATGAAATAAATAATGACACATAACACAATCCATATATTTATTTCATTTGATCATGTCATGTACTATATTCCAATAACATACACAAATGCAATTAAGTCAGTAACTCCTTACCTATAATTTGTAGAACTTAATCATCACTTAACTTACATACTAATCTTTTATGATAATTAATATTCCTTATTAATTAACAAGATTACAGACGATTTAGATTTATTATTGTCAGTTAATAAAAAAATGAAACACAGAGATCTACAATTCAGATCCTCGATCTAAATGATCTGTCGATAATAAAATCAATGGACAAATGATCAAATATAATCAATAACATAAACTAAAGATACAGCCATCAACTGATTGGCTTCTAAGATATATCTCTAACAGTTTTTGCTTTAAAGTGTGCGATTGTAATAATCGCAGGGAAGATTAAGTTTTTTGACGTAGAAATTTATAAAGAAAAAATAAAAAAGCAAGTATGCAGCTTTTGATGAACTACGTACGTACCTGATAAATATTAAATACAATATACCATAAGTCATATCCAACTTATATAGACGCTTATTGTTATCGCATTATGTTATATTTAAACCGGTTGCCATATTTATTTTTCCAATATACGACATGCATGTGATGGTAAAACAAGCGCTTGATTTATAAGGAAGGATCTACATTGGAACTCCACGTCAGAACTAAAGTAACCATCCAAAATCGGAGAGCATCTTTCTAAAATCTCATTGCGAGATACTGAGGTTTGTAGGCATGTACTCCAGGTTGGAATTTCGTGTGTATGCCAATAAAATGTAATTTAAAAAAAAAAATTATGGATTATCTCAATACACAAAGGATCTCGGTTTGTATGGCAGTAGCAAGTAAGATTTCAACGAAACATTTTGACAAACACATCATGTGCACACTTACAACAACAAGCAACTTCATTTGAAAACGGAAAAAGGTTATACCTAAAGAGATTGTCAAATCTCTTGGTAGAGAGAAGCCGATTTCTCTCTAGATCTCTTGAAAACCTTCGATTTTCGTTTCTGCCGCTGCACCGTCGTTGCAACGCCTTTTCTTCCTCTCGGTTCACCTTGAACCTAAACAACAAACTCAACCAACACTTAGATGGATGGATTGTGAGTTTAGTGCTTAGATCCAACCACCTAGACTTCAAAGAATAACTTTTCTTTGGGTGACTAAACTATGCAAGAAAGAAGAGAGTATTATAAGTGGGTTTATTCTTCTCCAAACAAGAGAGAAGTTGTGACTAGCTGCCAAAACGTGGGAGAGAGAAAAACCAGCCAGAAACCTCACCAACAAGCCTCTTTTTATATGTGGGCTTTAGGACAGCTCTTGTGTTAATTGAGAAATTACACTTTTGCCATCTTACACTTTTTTCTAATCAATTTGCAATTTGTTTGGTAAATTAATTTATGAACTAATAATATGAAATATATTATTGCATTATGTGATATCTATATTATTCCTTGTAATGTTCTCAAACATTATACCAATAATATTCACATGCTTTCATAAATTATTTACGGACTAAGCATGTCATTTTTACATGACATATTATTTACCATTTTATCACATGTATTTCATACATCCTATAAAATGTAAAATCTTGTTGTTTCTCTTCAGTTGGTGTGATCTTTTAGAGAATCTACGTCATCTTGGTAGTAATATAAACATTTATATTACAAGCTATAAGAGGTTCTATCACTACATTATAGTTGTCCAAACGACATAGTCGATACGTATCTAATTCATTAGATCTGTGTCTATCCTTGTCTCATGATATTATGAATAATATGCAAAATAGGATCGTGTCATTCTTGCATTATATTCGTTTCTTGGTCTCTCAAGCGAATTATAATTATAACTACCTCAGTTATATTGCATGCTATATAATTCTGCTTTCCCAAGGGGCCCAATAATATCATAACTCAAATAACTGATGGACAACGATAATCAATATACAAATCTCTCCCGCACAAATCACACACAACAAACTATTAATTCCCTCCATCAACAGATAACTAAGATTAGTAAAAAGATGGTCTTAATCAATAATCTATGGCACGCTTCTCATGTGAGAAATCTGTACATCTCATATCTTGCATTCAAAGACACGATAGAATTATTAATGACACAAAACACAATTCATATAATATTCCATCCCGTTAGATCATGTTCAATATATATAAAGCATGCTCATTTTATATATACCCATGTCATTAATGATAATCACTTATTAATATTTATAGAACTATAATGTACTTCAATCAACATGACAATCTTAATCGGTAGTTATTATTCCTCTTTAATTACCACGATTATGGACACATTTAGGATTATACGTTTTCATCTTAAGAGTTCTACAGCTCAAGACCAAGAGCATCTTCTTAAACACATTTAAAGACATAACATAATAATATCATGGAACAAGAATGTATAATAATCACATTCAAAATCATGAACAATACATAAATTATCATTAACTAAGATAACTTTCAAAACATCCATCCTTCACTCCGCTATCTATCTAACCTTAGGTGATGCAGATCAATTTTATATGTTATATATTAATAATATTACATGGAAAATTTGTGCAATTATTTTTTACATGAGTAATGCTAGGGTCAAATACATTTGACGCTTAAGCCGTCAAACGTGATGGGATCTCAATTTTTGAGATCACAACTGCTAATTCGAACTGCTTAATATGTTCTCCATAATGAAATCTCCATGAAAACAAAATTTTATATTTTTTAGAATTTTTTACTATTTATTTTGAATTTTAGAAAATTTCAATCTAATTAATTTTGGACCATCCAATTTAAAAAATAATATTTTTTTTTAAATGTAACATTTGATCTCTAAGAATATTTTATTAATTTAAACGATATATTAATTGATGGAATTAAATCCTTGAAATTTGGGACTATAACCCCTTCCCTCTCAGTTGTACTGGTTAGAAAAAACGGGAAAAAAAAAATCACGCCAACCTTTATATATACGTATAAAGTACATCAAATGTTATCAATTTCAAAAGGTGAAATGAAGTTATACGTTGATCGTGAGAAGATAGTAGCTATGTGGTAACTCTTTCAAACGATAAAAGGCACCATATCTTATCAATTTCCAATGAACTCTCCTGATCGTTTAGCCGTTCACCACATTAGATTTGGAGAGTCAATTCTAAAGAGAAAAGGATCCAGCAATTTAGACTATTTTGGCTTTGATATAATCATATCAAATTTGTATCTTTCCACATTACATATACACTAATCCAAATTTAGGCTATAAAATGATTCGTCAAATGGCGAACCGAAAGCTGAGAGAGAACGTAATAGGGATATTTTAGTTAAAAATATAAAAATTTTAATTTCCTGGATTAATATATTATTTAAATAAGTAAAAGGATAAATATCTATACAAATGAAGATTAGAAAGATAGTAAATATATTCAACACCTTTCTATCCAAACAACATCTAGTTTTTTTGTGAGTGCACATGTGACAACAAATCCTTCTCTCTCTTCCCTTTGTGTGCGCATAATTGTTATTACGATTTAATCTCCATTTAGGTAGTTTATTCATATCTTGTTTATTACCATAATATGATTCATATCTTGTTTATTCAAAGAGATTGGATTATACATGTTAATTACGCATATAAAGTGCGAATAATGCAATTCTGAGTATCATTTGAGCATTTCAATCGTTTCTGGATTCATTCTAAATCATTTCAACACAATAATCTACATTTAAACTCTTTATACTGTTCAGAGTAAGATTCATATCTTTTTTATTCAAAAAGATTGGATTATACATGATAATTACGCATATAAAGTACAAATAATGCAATTCTGAGTATCATTTGAGCATTTCAATAGTTTTTGGATTCATTCTAAGTCATTTCATCACAATAATCTACATTTAAACTCTTTATATTGTATAGATTATGATTCATATCTTGTTTATTCAAAAATATTAAATTATACATGGTAATTATGCATATAAAGTGCAAATAATAGAATCTTAGTCAGGGCAGTATAAAGGGTGTAAATGAAGATTATTGTGATGAACTTAGAATGAATCCAGAAACGATTGAAATGCTCAAACGATAGTCAGAATTGCATTAGTTGCATTTTATATGCGTAATTACCATGTATAATCCAATCATTGTGAATAAACGAGATATTAATATAAGTCTGGACAGTATAAAGAGTATAAATGTTGATTATTGTCATGAAATAACTTAGAATGAATCTAGAAACGCTTGAAATGATCAAAAGATACTCAGAATTGCATTATTTGTATTTTATATACGTAATTACCATGTATAATCCAATCTTTTTGAATAAGCAAGGTATGAATCTTAGTCTGGACAGTATAAAGAGTTTAAACTTATATTATTGTGATGAAATGACTTAGAATGAATGCAGAAACACTTGAAATGCTTAAACGATACTCAGAATTGAATTATTTCATTTTATATGAGTAATTACCATGTATAATCTAATCTTTTTGAATAAACAAGATATGAATCTTAGTCAGGACGTTATAAAGAATTTAAATGTAGATTATTGTGATGAAATGACTTAGAATGAATCTAGAAACGATTGAAATGCTAAAATGATACTAAGAATTGTATTATTTGCAATTTATATGCGTAATTAGCAAGTATGATTCAATCTTTTTGAATAAATAAGATATGAATCATATTATTGACCATATTAAAAGTTTAAATGTAGATTATTGTGATGAAATGACTTAGAATGGATCCATAAACAATTGAAATAATCAAACGATACTCAGAATTGCATTATTTGCTATTTATATGAGTAATTACCATGTATAATCCAATCTTTTTGAATAAAAAAGATATGAATCATATTCTAGAGAATACATTTAGTTTAAATGTAGATTATTGTGATAAAATGACTTAGAATGAAGCCAGAACGATTAAAATGCTCAAACAATACTCAGAATTGCATTATTTGCACTATCTTTGCATAATTACCATGTATAATCCAATCGTTTTGAATAAACAATATATAAATCATAGTCTAGACTGTATAAAGAGTTTTAAATATTGATAATTGTGATGAAATGACTTAGAATGAATCCATAAACGATTGAATACTCAAACAAAACTCAGAATTGCATTATTTTCACTTTATATACGTAATTACCATGTATAATCCAATATTTTTGAATAAATAAGATATGAATCATATTCTGGACATTTTAAACAGTTTAAATTTAGATTATTGTGATAAAATGACTTAGAATAAATCCAAAAACGATTGAAATGCTCAAATGATGCTCAGAATTGCATTATTTGCACATTATATGCGTAATTACCATATATAATCAAATATTTATGAATAAATAAGGTATGAATCATATTCTGGACAGTTTAACGAGTTTAAATGTAGATTATTGTGATAAAATAACTTAAAATGAATTCATAAATAATTGAAAGGCTCAAATGATACTCAGAATTGCATTATTTGCACTTTTTATGCGTAATTACCAAGTATAATCCAATCTTTTTGAATAAAACAAATATGAATCATATTCTGGACAGTATAAAGTGTTTAAATGTTGATTTTTGTGATGAAATGACTTAGAATGAATGCAGAAATGATTGAAACGATTGAAATGCTCAAAAGATACTCAGAATTGCATTATTTGCACTTTATATGCGTAATTACCATGTATAATCAAATCTTTCTGAATAACCCAAATATGAATCTTACTCTGGACAATATAAAGAGTTCAAATTTAATTTATTGTGAATAAATGACTTTGAATGAATCCAGAAACGATTGAAATGGTCAAATGATACTCGAAATCGCATTATTTGCACTTTATTTGCGTAATTACCATGCATAATCCTATCTTTTTTGAATAAACAAGATATGAATCTTAGTTTAGACAATGTAAAAAGTTTAAATGTACATTATTGTGATGAAATGACTTAGAATGAATCCAAAGACGATTGAAATGCTAAAATTATACTAAGAATTGCATTATTTACAATTTATATGCGTAATTAAAAAGTATAATCTAATATTTTTAAATAAATAAGATATGAATCATATAATAAATAGTATAAAGAGTTTAAATATAGATTATTGTAGCGAAATAAGTTTGAATGAATTCAGATATGATTGAAATGGTCAAACGATACTCAAAATTGCATTTTTTTTTGCACTTTATATGCGTAAATAGCATGTATAATCAATTTTTTTTTTTAATAAACAAGATATAAATCTTAGTCTGTAAATGTAGATTATTGTGATGAAAAGACTTAGAATGAATCCAGAAACGATTGAAATGCTCAAACGATACTCAGAATTGTCTTATTTGCACTTTTTATGCGTAATTACCATGTATAGTCCAATCTTTTTGAATAAACAAGATATGAATCTTAGTCTGGGCAGTATAAAAGGTGTAAATGTAGATTATTGTGATGAAGTGTCTTAGAATGAATCCAGAAACGATTGAAATGCTCAACCGATACTCAGAATTGCATTATGTGAACTTTATATGCGTAATTACCATGTATAATCCAATCATTGTGAATAAAAAAGAAATGAATCTAAGTCTGGACAGTATAAAGAGTTTAAATGTTGATTATTGTCATGAAATAAATTAGAATGAATCCAGAAACGCTTGAAATGCTCAATGGATACTCAGAATTGCATTATTTACACTTCATATGCATTACTACCATGTATAGGCCAATCTTCTTGATTAAACAAGATATGAATCTTAGTCTGGGTAGTATAAAAGGTGTAACTACAGATTATTGTGATGAAATGTCTTAGAATGAATCAAGAAACGATTGAAATGCTCAAACGATACTCAGAATTGCATTATTTGCACTTTATATGCGTAACTACCATGTATAATCCAATCATTGTGAATAAACAGGATATGATTCTAAGTCTGGATAGTATACAGAGTTTAAATGTTGATTATTGTCAAGAAATAACTCAGAATGAATCCAGAAACGTTTGAAATGCTCAGATGATACTCAGAATTGCATTATTTGCATTTTATATGCGTAATTACCTTGTATAATCCCTTCTTTTTGTATAAAAAAAATATATGAATCATATTCTGGACAGTATAGAGAGTTTAAATGTTAATTATTTTTACGAAATAAGTTAGAATGAATCCGAAAATGATTGAAATGCTCAAACGATACTCAGAATTGCATTATTGCACATTATTTTCGTAATTACATTGAATAATCCAATTGTTTTGAGTAAACAAGATATGAATCATAGTCTGGACAGTATAAAGAGTTTAAATGTAGATTATTGTGATGAAATGACTTAGAATGAATTCAGAAACAATTGAAATGCTTAAACGATACTCAGAATTGAATTATTTGCACTTTATATGCGTAATTATCTAGTATAATCCAATATTTCTGAATAAATAAGATATGAATCAAATTTTGAACAGTATAAATAGTTTAAATGTAGAATGTTGTGATGAAATTACTTAGAATGAATAGAGAAACGATTGAAATGCTCAAATATTAATCAGAATTGCATTATTTGCATTTTATATACGTAATTACCATGTATAATCCAATATTTTTGAATAAACACGATATTAATCTTAGTCTTGACAGTATAAAGAGTTTAAATTTAGATTATTGTGATGAAATGCCTTAGAATGAATCCAGAAACGATTGAAATGCTCAAACGATACTCAGAATAGCATTATTTGCAGTTTATATACGTAATTACCATGTGTGATGCACCTTTTTGAATAAATAAGATATTAATCTTCGTCTGAACAGTATAAAGTATTTAAATATAGATTATTGTTATGAAATGATTTAGAATGAATCCAGAAACGATTGAAATGCTCGAATAATACAAAGAATTGCATTATTTGCAATATATATGCGTAATTACCATGTATAATCCAATATTTTTGAGTAAACAAAATATCTATCATAGTCTCGACAGTGTAAGGAGTTTCAATGTGGATTATTCTGTTGAAATGAATTAAAATGAATCAAGAAACGATTGAAATGCTCCGACGATACTCGGAATTGTAGTATTTACACTTTATATGCGTAATTACCATGTATAATCCACTCTTTTTGAATAAACAAGATATGAATCTTAGTATGGACAATATATAGAGTTTAAATGTTGATTATTGTGATGAAATGACTTATAATGAATCCAGAAACGATAGAAATGTTCAAATGATACTCAGAATTGCATTATTTGTACTTTATAAGCGTAATTACCATGTATAATCAAATCTTTTAGAATAAATAATATTTGAATCATATTCTGGACAGTATAAAGTGTTTAAATGTAGATTATTGTGATGAAATGACTTAGAATGAATCCAGAAACTATTGAAATAGTCAAATGATACTTAGATTTGCATTATTTGCACTTTATATGCGTAATTACCATGTATAATCCAATATTTTATAATAAATAAGACATGAATTATATTCTAGACACTATAAATTTTAAAAGAAGATTATATTGATGAAAATACTTAGAATAGATCTAGAAATGATTGAAATGCTCAAATGATACTCATAATTGCATTATTTGCTTTTTATTTGCGTAATTACCATGTATAATCCAATCTTATTGAATAAATAAGATATGAATTATATTCTAAATAGTATAAAGAGTTGAAATGTAGATTATTGTGATGAAATGACTTAGAATGACTGCAGAAATGATTGAAATGCTCAAATGATACTCAGAATTGCATTATTTGCATTTTAAATGCGTAATTACCATGTATAATCCAATCTTTTTGAATAACCCAAATATGAATCTTAGTCTGGACAATATAAAGTGTTTAAATTTAAGTTAATGTGATTAAATGAATTAGAATGAATCCAGAAACGATTGAAATGCTCAAACGATACTCAGAATTGTATAATTTGCTCTTTATATGCGTTATTACCAAGTATAATCCAATATTTTTTAATAAATAATATATGAATCATATAATAGACAGTATAAAGAATTTAAATGTAGATTATTGTGATGCAATAATATAGAATGGATCCCCGAAACGATTTAAATGCTCAAATGATAATCAGAATCGCATTATTTGCTGTTTATATGCACAATTACCAAGTATAATCCTATTTTTTTGAATAAAAAAGATATGAATCTTAGTCTGGACAGTATAAAAATTTTAAATGTATACATTACTGTGATGAAATGACTTAGAATGAATACAGAAACGATTGAAATGCTCAAATTGTACTCAGAATTACATTATTTGCAATTTATATGCATAATTAAAAAGTATAATCCAATCTTTTTGTATAAAAAAGATATGAATCATATTCTGGACAGTATAAAGGGTGTAAATGTAGATTATTGTGACGAAATGAGTTAGAATGAATCTAGAAACGATTGAAATGGTCAAACGATACTCAAAATAGCATTATTTGCAATTTATATGCGTAATTAGCATGTATAATCAAATCTTTTTGAATAAACATGGTATGAATCTTAGTCTCGGCAGTATAAAGGGTGTAAATGTAGATTATTATGATGAAGTGTCTTAGAATGAATCCAGAAACAATTGAAATGCTCAAACGATATTCAGAATTGCAATATATGCAATTTATATGCATTACTACCATGTATAATCCAATCATTGTGAATAAACAAGAAATGAATCTAAGTCTGGACAGTATAAAGAGTTTAAATGTTGATTGTTGTCATGAAATAACTTAGAATGAATCCAGAAACGCTTGAAATGCTCAAATGATACTCAGAATTGCATTATTTACACTTTATATGCGTAATTACCATGTATAGACCAATCTTTTTGAATAAACAAGATATGAATCTTAGTCTGGGCAGTATAAAAGGTTTAATTGAAGATTATTGCGATGAAATGTCTTAGAATGAATCAAGAAACGATTGAAATGCTCAAACGATACTCAGAATTACATTTTTTGCAGTTTATATGCGTAATTACCATGTATAATCCAATCTTTTTAATAAACACTATATTAATCTTAGTCTTGACAGTATACAGAGTTTAAATTTAGATTATTGTGATGAAATGCCTTAGAATGAATCCAGAAACGATTGAAATGCTTGAACGATACTCAGAACTGTATTATTTGCAATTTATATGAATACTTAACTTTTATAATCCAATTTTTTTGAATAAACAAGATATGAATATTAGTCAGGGCAGTATAAAGGCTGTAAATGTAGATTATTATGATGAAATGATTTAGAATAAATCCAGAAACGATTGAAATGCTCAAATGATTCTCAAAATTGCAATATTTTCATTTTATATGAGTAATTACCATGTATAATCCAATCATTGTGAATAAACAAGATATTAATCTATGTCTGGACAGTATAGAGAATATAAATGTTTATCATTGTCATGAAATAACTTAGAATGAATACAGAAACGCTTGAAATGCTCAAACGATACTCAGAAATGCATTATTTGCATTTTATATGCGTAATTACCATGTATAATCCAATTTTTTAAAATAAGCAAGATATCAATCTTAATCTGGACAGTATAAAGAGTTTAAATTTATATTATTGTGATGAAATGACTTAGAATGAATCCAGAAACGTTTGAAATGCTCAAACGATACTCATAAATGCATTATTTGGATTTTATATGCTTAATTACCATATTTAATCCAATATTTTTGAATAAAGAAGATTTGAATCTTAGTCTGGACAGTATAAAGAATTTAAATGTAGATTTTTGTGATGAAATGACTTAGAATGAATTCAGAAATGATTGAAATTCTCGAATGATACTCAGAATTATATTATTTGCACTTTATATGCGTAGTTACCATGTATAATCTAATATTTTTGAATAAAAAGATATGAATAATATTCTGGACAGTATAAAGAGTTTAAATGTAGATTATTGTGACGAAATGACTTAGAATGAGACAAGAAACGATTGAAATACTCAAACGATACTCAGAATTGAATTATTTACTCTTCATATGATGTAATTACCAAGTATAATCCAATCTTTTTGAATAAAAAATATATGAATCATATTCTGAACAGTTTACAGAATTTAAATGTAGATTTTTTTTACGAAATGAGTTAGAATGAATCCAGAAACGATTGAACTGCTCAAATGACACTCAGAATTGCATTATTTGCACTTTATATACGTAATTACCATGTATAATCCAATTGTTTTGAATAAATAAAATATGCATCATATAATAGACAATATAAAGAGTTTAAATAGAGATTATTGTGATGAAATGACTTAGAATGAATCTAGAAACGATTGAAATGCTCAAATGATAATCAGAATTGCATTATTTGCACTTTATATGCGTAATTACCATGTATAATCTTATCTTTATGAATAAACAAGATATGAATCTTAGTCTTGTCAGTATAGAGAGTTTAGATGTACATTATTGTGATGAAATGATTTAGAATGAATACAGAAACGATGAAAATGTTCAAGAGATACTCAGAATTGCATTATTTGCACTTTATAAGCATTATTACCATGTATAATCCAATCTTTTTGAATAAATAAAAAATGAATCATATAATAGACAGTATAAGAGTTTAAATGTTGATTATTGTGATGAAATGACTTGGAATTAATCCAGAAACGATTGAAATGCTCAAATCATAATCAGAATTGCATTATTTGCACTTTATATGCGTAATTACCTTGTATAATCTTATCATTTCGAATAAACAAGATATGATTCTTAGTCTTGTCAGTATAAAGATTTTAAATGCACATTATTGTGATGAAATGAATTAGAATGAATCCCGAAATGATTGAAAAGCTCAAATGATACTCATAATAGTATTATTTGCACTTTATATATGTAATTACCAACTATAATCCAATCTTTTCGAATAAAAAAGATATGAATCATATTCTGGACAGTATAAAGAGTTTAAATGTAAATTATTGTGACGAAATGACTTAGAATAAGTCCAGAAACGATTGAACTGCTCAAACGAGACTCAGAATTGATTTATTTGCACTTTATATGTGAAATTACCAAGTATAATCCAATCTTTTTGAATAAAAAATAGAGGAATCATATTTTGGACAGTATAAAGAGTTTAAATATAGATTATTTTTACGAAACAAGTTAGAATGAATTCAGAAACGATTGAAATGCTCAAACGATACTCAGAATTGCATTATTTGCACTTTATTTGTGTAATTACCATGTATAATCCAATCGTTTTGAATAAACAAGATATGAATCATAGTCTGGACAGTATAAAGAGTTTAAATATGGATTATTGTTTTGAAATGACTTAGAATGAATTCAGAAACAATTGAAATACTGAAACGGTACTCAGAATTGCATTATTTGCAATTTATTTGCATAATTATCATTGATAATCCAAAATTTCTGAATAAATAAGATATGAATCAAATTCTGGACAGTATAAAGAGCATAAATGTAGAATATTGTGATGAAATGACTTAGAATGAATCCAAAAACGATTGAAATGCTCAAATAATACTCAGAATTGCATCATTTGCATTTTATATACGTAATTTCCATGCATAATACAATCTTTTTGACTAAACAAGATATGAATCTTAGTCTGGAAAGTATAAAGAGTTTAAATGTAGATTATTCCGATGAAATACCTTAGAATGAATCCAGAAATTATCGAAATGCTCAAACGATACTCAGAATTGCATTATTTGCACTTTATATACGTAATTACCATGTGCAATCCATATTTTTGAATAAACAAGATATGAATCTTTGTCTGGACAGTATAAAGAGTTTAAATGTAGATTATTGTGATGAAATGACTTAGAATGAATCCAGAAACGATTGAAATGCTCAAAAAATACTCAGAATTGCATTATTTGCATTGTATATGCGTAATTACCATGTATAATCCTATCTTTTTGAATAAACAAGATATGTATCTTAGTCTCGACAGTGTAAGGAGTTTAAATGTTGTTTATTCTGATGAAATGACTTAAAATGAATCCAGAATTGATTTAAATGCTCCAACGATACTCAGAATTGCAATATTTGCACTTTATAATCGTAATTACCAAGTATAATCCAATATTATTGAATAAAAAAATATGAATCATATTCTTGTCAGTTTAAAGAGTTTAAATGTAGATTATTGTGATGAAATGACTTAGAATGAATCCAGAAACGATGGAAATGTTCAAATGACACTCAGAATTGCATTATTTGCAATTTTTAAGAGTAATTACCACGTATAATCCAATCTTTTTGAATAAATAAGGCATGAATCATATTATAGACAGTATAAAGAGTTTAATTGTAGATTATTGTGATGAAATGACTTAGAGTGAATCCAGAAACGATTGAAATGCTCAAATAATACTCAGAATTGCATCATTTGCATTTTATATACGTAATTTCCATGCATAATACAATCTGTTTGACTAAACAAGATATGAATCTTAGTCTGGACAGTATAAAGAGTTTAAATGTAGATTATTGCGATGAAATACCTTAGAATGAATCCAGAAATTATCGAAATGCTCAAACGATACTCAGAATTGCATTATTTGCACTTTATATACGTAATTACCATATGCAATCCATATTTTTGAATAAACAAGATATGAATCTTTGTCTGGACAGTATAAAGAGTTTAAATATAGATTATTGTGATGAAATGACTTAGAATGAATCCAGAAACGATTGAAATGCTCAAATAATACTCAGAATTGCATTATTTGCAATGTATATGCGTAATTACCATGTATAATCCTATCTTTTTGAATAAACAAGATATGTATCTTAGTCTCGACAGTGTAATGAGTTTAAATGTTGTTTATTCTGATGAAATGACTTAAAATGAATCCAAAATTAAATTAAATGCTCCAACGATACTCAGAATTGCAATATTTGCACTTTATAATCGTAATTACCAAGTATAATCCAATATTATTGAATAAAAAAATATGAATCATATTCTTGTCAGTTTAAAGAGTTTAAATATAGATTATTGTGATGAAATGACTTAGAATACATCTAGAAACGATTGAAATACTCAAATGATACTCAGAATTGCATTATGTGCACTTTATACGAGTAATTACCATGTACAATCCAATCTTTTTGAATAAACAAGAAGTGAATCTTACTCTGAACAATATAAAGAGTTTAAATGTAGATTATTGTGACGTAATGACTTAGAATGAATCTAGAAACGATGGAAATGTTCAAATGATACTCAGAATTGCATTATTTGTACTTTTTAAGAGTAATTACCACGTATAATCCAATCTTTTTGAATAAATAAGACATGAATCATATTATAGACAGCATAAAGAGTTTAATTGTAGATTATTGTGATGAAATGACTTAGAATGAATCCAGAAACGATTGAAATGCTCAAATAATACTCAGAATTGCATCATTTACATTTTATATACGTAATTTCCATGCATAATACAATCTGTTTGACTAAACAAGATATGAATCTTAGTCTGGACAGAATGTATCCAGAAACGATTGAAATGACTTAGTATAAAGAGTTCAAATGTAGATTACTGGGATGAAATGACTTAGAATGTATCCAGAAACGATTGAAAATGCAAAAATGATACTCAGAATTGCTTTATTTGCACTTTATATGCTTAATACTACATACCATGTATAATCCAGTTGAATAAATAAGATATGAATCACATTCTAAACATTATAAAGTTTAAATATAGATTATATTGATGAAAAGACTTAGAATGAATCTAGAAACGATTGAAATGCTCAAACGATTGAATTGCTTTATATGCGTAATTACCATGTATAATCTAACCATTTAGAATAAATAAGATATGAATCATATTTTAGACAGTATAAAGTTTAAATGTAGATTATTGTGATGAAATGACATAGAATGAAGCCAGAAACGATTGAAATACTCAAATGATACTCAGAATTGCATTATTTGGATTTTATATGCGTAATTGTCATGTATAATCCATTCTTTTTTATTAAACAAGATATGAATCTCAGTCTGGACAGTATAAAGAGATTGAATGTAGATTATTATGATGAAATGACATAAAATAAATCCAAAAACGATTGAAATGCTCAAATGATATGCAGAATTACATTATTTGCATTTTATATGTGTAATTACTTCTTATAATCCAATATTTTTGAATAAATAAGATATGAATCATATTCTAGACAGTATGAAGGAGTTAAATATAGATTATTGTGATGAAATGACTTAGAATGAATTCAGAAACGATTGAAATGCTCAAAGTATACTCAGAATTGCATTATTTGCACTTTATATGCGTAATTACCAAGTATAATCCAATTTTTTGAATAAAAAAATATATGAATCATATTCTGGATAGTTTACAGAATTTAATGTAGATTATTGTTACAAAATGAGTTAGAATGAATCCAGAAACGATTGAAATGCTCAAATGACACTCAGAATTGCATTATTTGCACTTTGTATGCGTAATTACCATGTATAATCCAATATTTTTTAATAAAAAAGATATGAATCATAGTCTAGGCGGTATGAAGAGTTTAAATGTAGATTACTTTGATGAAATGACTTAGAATGAATCCAGAAACGATTGAAATGCTTTAATGATACTCAGAATTACATTATTTGTATTTTATACGCGTAATTTCCATGTATAATCAAATCTTTTTGAGTAAATAATATATGAAAAATATTCTAGACAGTATAAAGAGTTGAAATATAGATTAATGTGAAGAAATAACTTAGAACGAGTCCAGAAGCGATTGAAATGCTCAAATGATACTCAGAATTACATTATCTGCATTTTATATGAGTAATTAACATGTATAATCCAATCTTTTAGAATAAATAAGATATGAATCATATTCTAGACAGTATGTTGAGTTTAAATATTGATTACTGTGATGAAATGATTTAGAATGAATCCAGGAAAGATTGAAATGCTTAAATGATAATCAGAATTGCATTATTTGCACTTTATATGCGTAATTACCAGGTATAATCAAATCTTTTTGAATAAACAAGATATGAATCATAGTCTATACAGTATAAATAGTTTAAATGTAGATTACTGTCTTGAAATGACTTAGAATAAATCCAGCAACAATTGAAATGCTCAAATGATACTCGGAATTGCATTATTTGCACTTTATATGTGTAATTACCATGTATAATCGAATCTTTTTGAATAAACAAGATATGATTCATAGTCTGGACAGTATAAAGTGTTTAAATGTAGATTACTTTGATGAAACAACTTAGAATGAATCCAAAAATGATTAAAATGCTCAAATGATACTCTAAATTGCATTATTTGCATTTTATATGCGTAATTACCAAGTATAATCCAATTTTTTTCAATAAACAAGATATGAATCATAGTCTGGACAGTTTAAAGAGTTTAAATATAGATTACTGTGATGAAATGACTTAGAATGAATTAGAAAACGATTGAAATGCTCAAATGATACTCGAAATTGCATTATTTACAC
The DNA here is from genome assembly GCA_027562975.1 of Rhynchospora breviuscula. NCBI lineage: Eukaryota > Viridiplantae > Streptophyta > Magnoliopsida > Poales > Cyperaceae > Rhynchospora > Rhynchospora breviuscula. The sequence continues at coordinate 54,916,277 of CM050402.1, forward strand.
TTTATATGTGTAATTACCATTTATAATCCAATCTTTTTGAATAAATAAGATATGAATAATATTCTAGACAGAATAAAGAATTTAAATGTAGATTATTGTGATAAAATTACTTAGAATGAATCAATAAACGATTGAAATGCTCAAATGATACTTAGAATTACATTATTTGCATTATATATGCGTAATTACCATGTATAATCCAATCTTTTTTTAATAAATAAGATATGAATCATATTTTAGACAGTATAAAGTTTAAATGTAGATTATTGTGATGAAATGACATAGAATGAAACCTGAAACGATTGAAATGCTCAAATGATACTCATAATTGCATTATTTGGATTTTATATGCGTAATTACCATGTATAATCCAATCTTTTTGAGTAAACAAAATAAGAATCTTAAGTCTGGACAGAATAAAGAGTTTAAATGTAGATTATTGTGATGAAATGACTTAAAATTAATCTTGAAACGATTGAAATGCTCTAATGATACTTAGAATTGCATTATTTGCATTTTATATGTGTAATTACTATGCATAATATTATCTTTTAGAATAAATAAGATATATATCATATTCTAGACTGTATGAAGAGGTTAAATGTAGATTATTGTGATGAAATGACTTAGAATGAATTCAGAAACGATTGAAATGCTCGAATGTTAATCAGAATTGCATTATTTGCACTTTATGTGAGTAATTACCATGTATAATCCAATCTTTTTGAATAAATAAGATATGAATCATATTCTAGATAGTATGAAGAGTTTAAATGTAGATTACTATTATGAAATGATTTAGAATAAATCCAGAAAAGATTGAAATACTTAAATGATACTTAGAATTGCATTATTTGCACTTTATATGTGTAATTACCATGTATAATCCAATCTCTTTGAATAAACAAGATATGAATCATAGTCTGGACAGTATAAAGAGTTTAAATGTAGATTACTCTGATAAAACGACTTAGAATGAATCCAGAAACGATTAAAATGCTCAAATGATACTCAGAATTGCATTATTTGCACTTTATATGTGTAATTACCATGCATAATCCAATCTTTTTGAATACATAAGATATGAATCATATTCTAGACTGTATGAAGAGTGTAAACGTAGATTATTGTGATAAAATGACTGAGAATGAATCCAGAAACGATTTAAATGCTCTAATGATACTCAGAATTGCATTATTTGCACTTTATATGAGTATTTAACATGTATAATCAAATCTTTTTGAGTAAATAATATATGTATCATATTTTAGACAGTATAAAGAGTTTAAATATATATTATTGTGATGAAATAACTTAGAATTAATCCAGAAACTATTGAAATTCTCAAATGATGCTTAGATTTGTATTATTTACACTTGTATAATCCAATCTTTTTGAGTAAACAACATTTAAATCTTAGTCTGGACGATATAAAAAGTTTAAATTTAGATTATTGTGATGAAATGACTTAAAATGATTCTAGAAACGATTGAAATGCTCAAATGATACTCAGAAATTGGATTATTTGCACTTTATATGTGTAATTACCATGTATAATCCAATCTTTTTGAATAAAGAACATATGGATCATATTCTAGACAATATAAAAAGTTTAAATGTGGATTATTATTATGATGAAATTATATAGAATAAATTCAAAAACGATTGAAATGCTCAAATGATACTTAAAATTGCATTATTTACATTTTATATGCCTAATTACCATGTATAATCTAATTTGTTTGAATAAATTAGATATGAATCATATTCTAGACAGAATAAAGAGTTTAAATGTAGATTATTGTGATAATATTATTTTGAATGAATCAATAAACGATCGAAATGCTCAAATGATACTCAGAATTGTATTATTTGCATTTTATACGTGTAATTAACATGTATAATCTAATATTTTTGAATAAACAAGATATGAATCTTAGTCTGGACAGTATAAAGACTTTTGATGTAGATTATTGCGATGAAATGACTTAGAATGAATCCAGAAACGATGGAAATTCTCTAATGATACTCAAAATTGCTTTATTTACATTTTATATGCGTAATTACCATGTATAATCCAATATTTTTGAATAAAAAAAGATATGAATCATATTCTAGACAGTATAAAGAGTTTAAATGTAGATTATTGTGATGAAATGACTTAGAATGAGTCCAGAAACAATTAAAATTCTCAAATGATACTTAGAATCGCATTATTTACATTTTATATGCGTAATCACCATGTATTATCCAATCTTTTAGAATAAATAAGATATGAATCATGTTATCCAATCATACAATGGAGTCTCTATTTCGAGTTCAACAACACATGCACCTTACGTCCTTACCTTCTTCTTTACGCAACAGATTTTTTTAGCAAAATCCCCTCCACTCCATTGTTCACGAGTTGCATACCGAGTTGCAAGTTGGCTCGAGTTAAAATCAGGTGAGTTCGAGTTAGTTCAAATAACTCGGAACTACATCGCTGGAGAGTTACGAGTTGATGCCAACTCGCTCGAACTCGGCTCGTATACCGCCCTAGTTGGGATCTCCCTGAATTACATCAAATCAAAGAAATGAGAAGTACTATCTAAGGGGTCGTTTGGATGCATTGGGAATAAGGGGAATAGCTTATTCCTAGGCGGAAAGTATTGGAAAGTGTGTAACTTTGTGAAGAGTTTGGATTGTTTATAATAAAATTTTCCACTTTTCCGCCCGGAATACCTTATTCCTCCTTATTCCCAACCTATCCAAACGGGACCTAAAGGTGGCTGTGAATATTACTGTGACTGACTCATAAAAAAAAAAAATATTAGTGTGAATGTGTCAAGACAAAAGTACGCAGTACGATGGTCAACTTAGATTATGGGGGCCTTTTTTGACTTCAATGGACAAATGTTGTTTGTTTTCTCCCTTTTTTTAATTAATTATTTATTCAGTAGCTGATTGCCTGAATCTTCCTACATTTCGCACCAATAAAGACAGTTTAGAAATTTTGGCTACTACTAATAGTCAGGATTATATTGTTTTTGCTTTAGATTGTGCGATTGCAATAATCGTGGGGAAGATTAAGTTTTTTGAAACACAAATTTATAAAGAAAAAAAAGAAGTATGTAGCTTTTGATGAACTATACGTATGTACCTGATAAATATTAAATACAACATACCATAAGTCATATCCAACTTATATAGACGCTTATTGTTGTCGCATTATGTTACATTTAAACCGGTTGCCATATTTATTTTTCCAATATACGACATGCACGTGATCGTAAAACAACCGCTTGTGATTTATAAGGAAGGATCTACATTGGAATTGCACATCAGAAGTAAAAGTAACCATCCAAAATCGGAGAGCATCTTTCTAAAATCTCATTGCGAGGTACTGAGGTTTGTAGGCATGCACTCCGGGGACCCGGATCCCGTATAGCACGTCACCCATGTAGCGCACCTCTCGAACCGTCTGATTTGATTTTAATGGTCAATTTTTTTTAGGCCTCACAATCTGGTGAAATTCACGTGCCATCCATCATAGATCGGACGGCCCGAGACGTGCTCTACACGGGTGCCGCGCGGCTCCTGATTTGAATTCTGCACTCCGCTGTCTATCAAACCTTAGGCAATGCAGATCAATTTTATATGTTATATACTAATAATATTACATGGTAAATTTATGCAATTAATGTTTTACATGAGTAATGCTAGAGTCAAATACATTTGACCTTAAGCCGTCAAATGCGATGGGATCTCAATTTTCGAGATCACAACAACCAATTCAAACCGCTTAATATGTTCTCCATAATAAAATCTCCTTGAAAATAAAATTTTATATTTTTTAGAATTTTTTACTATTTATTTTGAATTTTAGAAAATTTTCAATCTAATTAATTTTGGACCATCCAATTTTAAAAATTAGTTAGTTTTTTTTTTTAAAATGTAACATTTGATCTCCAAGAATATTTTAAATAATTAAATGATATATTAATTGATATAATTAAATCCTTGAAATTTGGGACTAAAATGTCCCCACCCCTTCCCTCTCAGTTTTACTGGTTAGAAAAAACGGGAAAAAAAAAATCACGCCAACCTTTATATATACATATAAAGTACATCAAATGTTATCAATTTCAAAAGATGAAATGAATGAAGTTATACGTTGATCGTGAGAAGATAGTAGCTATGTGGTAACTCTTTCAAACGATAAAAGGCACCATATCTTATGAATTTCCAATGAACTCTCCTGATCGTTTAGCCGTTCACCACATTAGATTTGGAGAGTCAATTCTAAAGAGAAAAGGATCGCAATTTAGACTATTTTGGCTTTGATATATTCATATCAAATTTGTATCTTTCCACATTACACATATACTAGTCCAAGTTTAGGCTATAAAATGATTCGTCAAATGGTGAACCGAAAGCTGAGAGAGAAAATAATAGGGATATTTTAGTTTTAAATATCAAAATTTTAATTTTCTGGATTAATATATTATTTAAATAAATAAAAAGGGTAAATATCTATACAAATGAAGATTAGAGGGATAAATGAACAATATTGAAGAATAGAAGAATATTTGGCTGATTGAACAAGATTTGAGGGCTATATAGCTGATTTTTCTATTAATATACTGCAAGAGATTTTTTCCAGTTTAGATCGACATTGAAAACAACAAACACGCCCGACTCTCTTTTAATTTTATCGGTTTGTATTTATGTTTTAGCACAAGCGTCTTTCTTTACTTAGTTTGTCCAGGGGTATTTTTTTTTTTTTTAACTGGAGAACATTTATTCCAAATATTAACAACCAGTACTTTTCATGTAGCAACACCATAACTTCAAGGTTTGACTGAATCAATGCTAAGCGCACAAGGCAGGCAACCGCTGAAAAATCGACCATGAATATTTTGCAGGCTATAAACTTATTTGCATTATTGTAGTCCGACAAGTGTAGCTTTACTTTCTCGTGTCAGACAAGAACGGTTGGACTGGATAGCTTGTTGAAACTCGTCAGCAAGATAATTGCTGGTTGAAATGACACTTTTTAGTTCTCTCATTCTCTCTGAAAGAATATTCGCCTATTTATACAACGTTTTTTTACATCAAACTAGTAAACATAACCTCCAATGTGTGGGCAAAAAAAAGTAAAAAAGAAAAAAATATTATACTTTACAAAAATTAAAATCAACACATCAACATGGAAAGCGTAATTTAATAAAAATATATGCATTTCTGTATAACAAACTATTTGAAAAATTATAGGTAATAAAAGTTTTAAATTTGTAATCTCTTCTTTTCTAAAATAGAGAAACAATTAATTTTCTAATCAATGATCTTTTCCATTTTAGATGTAAAACCAACACTTAATATTATTTCGTCTACCGATTGACATCCAGCCACAAATCAAATGGATCAAACGACAGAAAAAATGTATACACATCAGATCTAGCGGTGATATACACTCTTGGATCTATACCTTTATAAGGAGTGCTGATGATTTAATTTAATTAGATATTTATCACTTATATAACGTTAGAAATTTGCCGTTTATACGGCTATTTTCATACCCAATTTTTAATATTGATGAAAATATTCTCTCTTCTCAAATCTCAAATTTTAGAAAGTTTTTGCAAATTTCAAATTTCAAGATTTAAAATTGTACAATTTCAAACTTTTAAAATTTTGAAATTTGAGAAGGAAGAAACATTTTTGTCAACATGAAAAATTGGATATATATGAAGATGAATGTTTAAAATGCTAAATTTTTAACTAAATTGATTTGGGTAAATTTTCAATGACATAATGTTTGGGTGACATTTTTTAATTTTAAAATTTTAAAATGACATGGGTCTAATTTTTTTTCTAAAATTTTGATACGGTTTGAATGTGAATATAATTATTGTATTATCGAACGATACAAGTTTTAAGAGATATTTACAACTCCATTTGCTCATCATAAGTTTTTTAATGATCTCTTATACTGGAGGGGAAATAATAAATCGATACTGAGATCATAGTTTTCATTATTTTAATTCAAGCTAGCTAGCTAATTGCCGATGATATGTTTTTTAAAAGTAATTTTATTGATAAGAAATAACTTAATTCTTTTGACAATTGTTAAAAATTTAAAATATAAACTATATAATCTAAAATCCTAAGGTTGTGACCAATTCATAAATCTTACTGTTGCTAGTCGCTACAAGTCTGTCATGCACGTAATGCAAGCTGGGATCATTAATGTCATGCCATCAACTGCTACGAAAGCAATGACCTCATTATTTGGCATTATCAGGTAGCCAATTTGAGTTTCTATCCATATCCTGCAGAAATAACTGGAATCTCCACATTACCACATACGTCTTAAACTTATCTCCAAGTTAAAAAGACTTAAGACCATCTATACAATTAAAGTATAAATATATGGTACACAAATTTAATTCCCATCTGCAAAGATTGATAAGATTAGTGAAAGTCAAAAGGGTCGGGCTGGATTTAATGGGTTTGACATAAGAGCCGGACCGGACTGGGTTCAAGGAAGGGTCTAAGAAGGACCGGGTTTGACGGATTTTTTTTATGAATAGGTAGCCCGGACCTTCGAAAATCCGGCCCTTCTAAGTCCTTGGTCTTTCAAATGGCCAGGCTTAAGGATCCAAATGAGTTAAAGGATTCCATATGTTATATTTTGATATTTTTCTCGTGATTTCATAATAAATTTTTTTATATTCTATAAAAAATTATGGTAAGTAAACAGACATATTTGACGAGTAAATTTTATGTTCACTGAAATTATTTGGTCAACACAAAAGATATAGCAATTTTTTATACCGAATGCCAATGTTTACAAGAACTCATATGCCAATTAGCATGTCAATGTCTCATAATTATGCTGGTTTTCAACTTAATAATTGTCAAATTTTCTAAAATGTATATAAATATTAGTGCATGGTTTAAATTGAATGAGTTGGTGGAAAAAAATAATAATAAGTAAATTTGATTTTTGTTCCAGTAAAAAATTTTTAATTGCTTCAAAATATTTAAACATTATTTCTAAAAAATATATAGATGCTGAAGGTAAGATTTAATTTGATACAGATTATAAATTTTAGTAATTAAAATAATATGAGACCTGAAATTTATACAACTTTTTATTCTATTAACTTATATTGAACCGGCCCTTCCAAATAAACCGGGTTGGATTGGGCCGGACGTAGTCCTTCGATACCCGTCCCATCAAAATCCGTCTTCGTCAAAAATTAAACCCGGCCCTTTCAGGCCCTATCCCGTTGTAAATCTTTCGAAGGGCCGGTTCGGTACGGGTTTAAAGACAATCTTCCGAAGGATGGGCCAAGGGCCAAGGACTTTTGGCATAAGATCTTCTAAAAGTTTTTAACAGAGAGAGATCTTTGAGGAGAGCAGGTTGCTAAAAATGCATGAACCAAACTGACAAATTAAAATTTGGTGGGCAGCAAATAACTGAAAATATTACAAAATATTTTTCGGATTTAAAAAGAACATAACAATTTATCGAAATGTCCAAGTTGTTAAGATCTTATATTTCAAAAATGACACAACAAATAGGATACAGTGATACACGCAATTTCGCGGATCCAAAATAAATTTCTCTGAATACTCGAAATTTATTTTTGAATATTCTCATATTTTGAAAACAATCTACTATTTTTCAATTATGTAATTTGTTTTGTATCTGTCAATTATTCGTAATTATATTTTTTTTGTGTTTTTCCTAAAGAAGCTATTTCCTATATATTTACACTACCAACTCAAACTGCGTCAATTTAAGCCTAATGACGGTACAAGACATAAAAGTGTTTGGATATGTAAGAATTATTTCTTTGTTGGAGGTACAAAGCACAACAAGGTCCAGTTTATTTTATTATTATCATTATTTTGAATGATAAGGCTAGTTTTTTTTTTAGACAAAACTGAATGATAAGGCTAGTTAGTGAAATGAAATCCTCGACAGCCCTTTTTTTTTACTGCTCCAAGCAGTCTTTTCTTTTTTTTTAATATTTCAAAATTTAAAAATTCAAATGGAGAATCCAAACCGTCGATCTTGTTAAATTTTACGGGCGATGCGTTTTCATATAAATTTTATAAAATTTGAAGTCGATTTGATACTTGATTAAGTGACATAATTATGAACGTATTAGAATTAATCTAACCAGATTCGTTCATTTGTTGACCTCTTGATCTAGTATCAAATCGACTTCAAATTTTATAAAATTTATATGAAAACACATCGCCGGTAAAATTTAATAAGATCAACGGTTTGGATTCTCTATTTGAATTTTTTAATTTTGAAATATTAAAAAAAAGAGAGGATGATTGCTTGGAGCAGTAAAAAAAAAGGCTGTCGAGGATTTCATTCTGCTAGTTAGTAGGGGGGTGAAAGAGAAAGTAAAGAGACAGGTTGATCTTTATTTATACTCGTGGTCCTCGTGGGAGATCAGGACTACAGGTGATATCAACAATAACATCGTTTCTCTCTTCTTATTTTTTTTTTTTAAAAAAGAGATGGTATTTATATTAGTTCGTATTTAAATAAGTTCTAGTTCGTAAAATCTTCTAGAAATAAAGAGATGGTATTTATATTAGTTCGTATTTATAAACATTTATAGTTTCTCTTGTTCGATTTAAAGAAATGGTATCCAGCTGCGCTTTTTACGAATTAGATGTACTCCGAGATATTTATATTAGTTCTTGTTCGTAAAATCTTCTAGAAATGTTTATTAATGGAACCCAATGACAATAAATGTATGATAAGTCGATCAATAAAGTAAACGTCACAAAAAATTATTTTGGCCAATCATATCGTATGAATACCACAAAAACCTAACTCCCATGAATCCCCTCTATACGGGGTTGCGAAATCTTCTAGAAGTTTTCAATAATGAAATAAAAATGACAGTAATATTGAAATGAATGATAAAAGAGAAATACAGCTAAACGCCAAAACTACTGGTTGATCTTATGCGGCAAACACTTGACGCATACATTTTTTTTCGATAGAAATATTATTTTCATTGAATGCTATAAACTTGCCACTTTGTGGTATGTGTTAAACATATAATAATTTTAAACAAGGTTAATTCGTTATTCCGAACTTTTCTTAGTTGATTCTACCCTTCCCTCCAGATAATTAACAAATTAGAAAGCGTGATTGAACATGTTTCCATCTCTTTTGATGTCTTTTATATAGACTTATATATAGATATAAATTCACCATTACTTATTATTGGTGTGATAAAAAAAATAATGCATATATTATTGTTGCTTCGTACACATGAGCAGAGAAGGAGGTGGTGCTGCTGCACAACCAGATTCTTTTCCTTTCAAATGTAAGTAACATTAATTAAATATATCAATTGTTCATGGTTTGTCGGATGTCTGGATTTAGGTTTTCAGTGAACTGAAGTAATTAAGCCACCGCCCCATTATATATGTCCTCAGATTGTTTCAAAATATAGCCATGTTACTACGCAGTCTCCTAGCTAGGTTTAGGATTTGGTATTAGGTATTTGATTACATTAATATTTGTCACATTGTTAATAGAGAAGGAAAATTAATTGTAAGCTTCCGTTTCAATTAATATTTGTTACATTAGGTAATTGATTACATTTAATTATGAATTAATTCATTATAAGCTTCCGTTTCAAATATCTAATTATCCATTGTCCATTGAGGGCTAGGCTGGAAAAAGAAATAGAGCACAGGACTTGGAAACCACAGCATCTCCTCTGACTTCTGAGTAGTCAGTTGGTGTTGGTCATAAAAATGGAAATTAAAACATGTGCATATAATTATTATTTTCACTTATATGTTCGAATGAGTAGGTAGTGATGAAAATGAGGGCCTTCCAGCTTTCTACGGACTTTAATTTCATTTAATTCCATTGTTGCTCCAAAAAACAAAAGCTAATTAACTTATTTGGGTAGAATCATTCACAATAAGTTGATTTAACTATCTGAGTAATCTTTCTTAAATTGAGTTAAAGAAACTTTCAAGTAGAAACAATAATTTTATGAGCATACAAATATGAAATATGACAGACATTTTTAGAGATGTGTTGTTTTCTTACATGACGCTGTTATGTTTTATATTTGACATGATAGTGACACTTGCATAGAAGTGCAAGTCGATTTCATATTACCATGTCGTGGCAGCCAAGTTTACACTAATTAACAAACTGAAAACGCTACTTCAAAAAATAATGTGAAAGTATTTCTTGTGCCACACGTACGTTAATTTATTTTTAATGCGAATTTAAGAACACCTTTTTAATGTGATTTTAAAAAAAAATCACCTTACCAGCCGCTTAGAATTCAGTTTTCCTCTGACACATAGAATCATAGATATGTTATCTACTTTCTAGTTTCTAGCCATAGAATATCAATGTGTAATTTTCAATAATATTACACGTATCATCTGTGCAATTTACTCTATACATTTATTTATTTAGTTTATAAATTTATAAATATGTCATATTGGACTATTGGTTGTTTGAAATTACTATAATAGACAAAGTATTAATTTAATATAACGGACAAAATAATTAAATATTTTCTATATATAGTTTACATGTTGAAAATATATATATCAAACTTTTACAATCTGAAAATAAATTTTTTATGCAGTCATTAAGTTGAATAAATAATAAAATTTTATTGTTTATTTACAATTAATTAATAATAATTGATGATTGTTAATTTATATTAAATATAATATACGACTTAGGTTAATTTATCGCAATCATCAATGAGCGGAAACATCCGAATCTAAAACTTGAGATTATCTACGACGCAAAAATTTAGCATGAAACAAACGAATGGGAGATCCGTGTCAACAGAAATTCCTTTTCCTAAATTTCAAATACGTAAACTGACTAGTGCATTAATCGATTACCCATATTGACTTGAGAGCAATTATCTCCGAAGAGGTTGGGAATGGGAGATACAGTCGAAGGAAATTGGAGAGATGTATCCTACCCACCAGATTATTTTGTAAATAATAAATAAATAAGAAAATAAAATATTGTGGGTGTGATACTGTGATCCCAGTCACGCGAAAATCAATGTGAGATAATTTTAATGTATTTTCACGAAGAGAAGAGTCCAAACTACCACAATTAAAACTTGATAAAACAATGAAACTACAACCATCAATTGCAACTACAACGAGTACAAGTCTTTTCCTCCGGTTTCCACGTAGACATTTGTTTGTGACCGTCCGTGTAGAGACTACGCTCTCGTGCAATAATTACAACTACAAACTATTTTGGCTTAATAACAAAATCTCTTCTGTCTAAAAAGATACAAATAATTTTTTTTACCTAATAAATGTGAATGAAATATTCAAAAACATGGTGAGATTGATAATTAAGGATTGCTGTTTTCTGTAGTTCTTTTTAAATTTTATGGACAAATTTTGACGTAATTTATACAATTAAAACCACAAAAATATATAAATTTGAAATATAATAATTTTGGAAAGCAAGAAAATACACGAACTCCATCATGCCGAAGGATTCGCTTTATATATGATTACCTTTTTGATGCGCAAAAAGGTTTGGGTTGTCTTGCTCCAGCAGCCACTATGCTACTATCACATCTTGTCGCTTTTGATTATTAATGCACTGATCAGTGATCACTGACCAGACAACATAATTTTAGTATTCCGATGTATCTACTACTCAATTATTTATTTTATTTTGGTAGAGAATTGCTGAATTAGATCCTTCATAATTTTGGGTATGTAACTATGTAAAGACTAAAGAGTTTCTTTAAAAAAAAACAAATCATCTGCCGATAAATCAAAATCATGTTGTATATACGGCCGACATCGTCCATAGGAATGCTGAATTGGATTTAAATTTTTTTTAATATAAAGACAATTAACAAATAACACAAATTCAATTTTCCTACATAAATTATATTTGTATATATAAAAATAAGACAAGTGATTAGAAAATTTCAAATGCATGGTTTGTAATTAGTAAATATGTTGAAGAAAATTGATAGGATAAAATTTCACTGCCCGTGAAATCTGATAGACCTGCCAGATCTCACCTACCCAAGATAAAATAAATTTCTCTTTTTTGTAATAATATCCTACTTTATGTTGTTCTTATTGTATTATTGTCTTTTTTAAGATCCTAATGTTGCATGATTCATCAATCATCATATCATTCATCCAATAATTTGGTTTCTGTTTAATTTCCTTTTCAGAAAATTCACTTTTAGACTTGTAGGGTTTGTTTGGATGAGCCTTGAATAAGGAATAAGAATAAAAAATTTCGGTATACGTGTTTGTCCAAATTCCTTATTCTTATACCATGATTTTGTTAGTATAAGAATAAGGGTCCAAATTCCTTATTCTTGTGTTGTTTGGATTGCACAAGAATAAGGAATTTGATCCTTATTCTTATCCAAAATCTTATTCTCCACCATCCAAACAAACCCGTAGTATTTGGACGACTGACCTTTAAATGTAAAACGTGAAGTCAACAATGGAAGAAATGAATAAATTTGTTTGTTCGGCTAATCCTTGACTGAACGACCTAGAGTTCTCCAAATTTTATAGGGGGCATTTGGTTGAATAGTAAAGGGATGCATAAGTTAAGGATGCCTAAGTGTTTATGTAGTGTTATGTAATGAATGTTTGGTTATGTAGTAAGGATGAATAACTTAATGCATGCATATATTCATGTCAAAAGACTAAAATGTCCTTAAATTTGAATTAATATTATGTATTAATAATACGTTGTGTCCTAATTATTGTTAATTATTAATTATTATAAAAATTAAATATTATTGATGATAATAAATTATTTTTATTATTATGAAATATTAATAATTACTTTTAATTAAATATTATAAATATTATTAATTATTTAATGATAAAAATTATAATGGATTAATTATTATTAAATCATAATTATTAAATTAATATTACTTGTTAAATATTATTAATTATTAATTAATTATGATTTTTTAATAATTATTGTTACTTATTAAATATTATTATTTATTAATTACTATTAATTATTTGTTAATTATTAAATATTATTAATTAGTAATTATTGTTAATTATTAATTATTATAAAAATTAATTATTAATGATAATAATAAATCATTTTTATTATCATAAAATATTAATAATTACTTTTAATTAAATATTATAAATATTATTAATTATGATTTTTTAATAATTATTGTTACTTATTAAATATTATTATTTATTAATTATTATTAATTATTAAATATTACTGTTAATTATTTTTAAGGGGTATTGTTGAAAAAAAATTTAAAGGGGACCAGTGCATAACTTATGCGACCTATTTAGGTTGCATAAGTTATGCACCCTTAAGGCGTCTTATGTAAGAGGTGTTTGATGACTTAAGAATGCATAACTTAAGTTATACATTCTTTAAGTCACAAACAAACGGGGCCATAGTAAATAATCTCTTCTTCTTCTTTATTTTCTGTTTGCTTGGATGTACCTAAAAGACAAAAGCTTTTAAGCACATCTCATCTTATCAGGCTGGGTTCTGTGCTGCTGGGTTTGTGCAATGTATATTCCTCTACAATTCCAGGAAATAATTTTCTTTTTCTTTTTTAATCTAATGTGATACCTTCAAAGTAAAATTCGATCGGAATTGGCTTGAAGTACATGACATGAAGATGCATACAAAATTGGAATCCTTCTGTGGGTTTCCTTCAATCTTCTTTTTCTTTCCTTATATACTTTTAAATTAGGCTGGAACTTCCGCACATGACATGAAGGTGGATACAAAATTGAAATCCTTTTCAGGTTCTCTTCGATCTTTTTTTTCCCCCCTTTGTTTCTACTTCCAAGAGGTGGTTTCTTTTCCACCAAGTTCAAATTAAAAAAAGAAAAAACAAATTCATTTATAGCCTCTCAACAGGGATAGGAGCATAGGCCAAACTTCCGGTCATGACAATACTTCGTGTCTTTTTGTTCCTTGTAAATTATTCTAGAAATTCTTGATTTTCTGTTTTAATTTATTAGAACATAATCTTGTAACAATTGATTGACAGGAAATCATTTTCTCTGCTTATTTAATTTCAGGGTACTGTTTTATTTTATTGTTGTGGGGGCCCACTTACCAGAGACCCGTATAAGAAAATGGACCGAGAGGAGTTGGTAACAGAGAATTTGGGCTTTTCCTTGGTGTTCCCTTTTAGTCAATAGTCATCACAAGTGTTAGAACTTAGAAGTTAGAACTTAAAAGTTAAAACAACCATCTCTCTCTCTCTCTCTCTCCCTCTCCCTCTTTTAGACACGAGCTTCTTTCTCCTCCATCAATATAGTGAGCTCATAGTGAGAAAGCGAAGATCTACTCCACTACCTTTTCTTCCATGCAAAAAGGAAAAAGTGTAAGAACCTATTGCTTTGAATCCCTAACACAAAAGATCAAAGTTGTTTTTTGGGGAAAACAACTATTTCTTTTATGATCGCAACAAGGCTTGACGTACTTCACTTTTTGCACTCCGCCAAAGGTTTTGTTGGTTTGATACTTTGATTAAAAAAATACTTATATTATGGTTTTATCGTCTTTTCATTCTATTTGTATCTCTGTTGACCAAAAATTCTATTTTAGCCACTCAAATACTTCAACTGTTCAAGTTTCTTTTTTCATTTGATTGTTTTTAACCCTTATTTATACGTATACAAGATTATTTAGTACTTTTCAAAACTGAAACGTAGAATTATGTGTTGAGATCTTTTTGCGGCTGAAACAGAATTATGGGCTGGCTTCATTCCAACGAGCCATTTTTTTCCTCCTTCAGTTTTACTTTTCTTTAACAAATATTCTTCCTTTTTACTAAATATAAAAGTATTTTTTTTAACATCTATGTTCATTGTTTCTCCTTTTCATCATCTCAATATTAGTTCCACCATACTATCTGATAATACCTGATTTTTTTATGCAACTTGTTTTTCAGGGAGTCAGAGAGGCATGAAAAATAATCACCAATAAAATTGAAAGAACGAGCGTCGCATTTTGGCGTCGTATTTTACATTCAAAACCCACAAAATTTTCCTATTTAAACACGCTACTGCTACAATGACATCTTGGCTTACCTCCTTTAGTTACAACCCTTCACAAAATTCAATCTATTCTCTCTCACAATGGCTTGGTTTCATCTTTCTTTCGCCATGTCCACAAATGCTTCTAATTTCCGTTGTGGATGTGGTTTTCATTTTGACCCTCCTTGTTATCTTCTCTCTCAAAAAGCTCCTTCCCTCCCATGCCGAAGGAAACACGGAAGCAGAGAAACCCCTCCTACGAAGACCAACGAACAATGGTTTGACACGTGCCACGCTGCCCTTTTACCTAGCCCTCCTAATTTCTTCTTTCCTTACCATTTTTTTCTTGGTCCTTGTTGTAGTCTCCATAATCTACAAATGCAGTTCGTTGGAAATTACCTTTCTAGCCCTTCAGTTTCTATCCTATTTGATTTCCACAGCTTTAATAAGTCATGAAAAACGGTTTAGTGCTACCAAACACCCAATATCTATCCGTCTTTTCTGGATTTTTAATTTTGCATTCACTGTCCTTTTCTCCATTTCATCCATCATTAGGCTCGCCTCCAGTTCTTCCATTTTACCCAATGATATCCTTACACTTGTAACGCTAGTAATATCGGCACCATTGCCTTTTTTTGCAATAACCGGGTCAACCGGGATTGTGACTTGTACATCGGACTCAACCGAGACCGAGGTCGAGGCCGAATCAGCATCCAAAGCAAACCCGAAGGTGACACTCTATGCAACTGCACCATTTTTGTCGCGAGTAACATGGGGATGGATGAACCCCTTGATCAAAAAAGGGTACGGCTCGGCACTGAACCTAGACGATGTACCGTCATTGGCACCAGAGCATTGTGCCGAGAAAATGCAAGAACTATTCCGATCGAATTGGCCCGAGGGTGCGCAAAGGTCCGACCACCCTGTCCGAAAGACACTCTTTCGGTGCTTCTGGTCCCATTTTCTCTTCAATGCAACACTGGCATTGTTAAGATTGGCCGTGATGTACGTGGGCCCTCTCCTGATTCAACGGTTTGTGGACTACACTTCATCCAAAGGGCCAAGAGACCCGGCACAAGGACTGTATCTGGTGTTGACGCTGTTAGTGGCGAAAGCCACTGAGGCGCTCCTATCGCACCAGTACAATTTTCACTGTCAAAAGCTCGGGATGTTGATAAGGAACTCCTTAATTACTGCATTGTATCAGAAGGGACTTAGGTTGTCGTGTGCAGCACGACAGTCACATGGTGTCGGGATGATTGTAAACTACATGGCTGTCGATGCACAACAGTTGTCTGACATGATGTTGCAGATACACTATCTCTGGCTCATGCCATTGCAGGTTAGTTTCTCTCCATATTTTTGGAGCTTTTGTTTTTTAATATAAAGCACTCTTTCATATTGATTTTGAAAATTTGGATTTCATGATTTACTCAAAAACAAATTGTACCTTCTCTACTGTATTATTAACTAAAAGCATTCATTGATTGTAATGAACAAAAGAAACTTGAGGTACAGCAAACCCAATACAGTGAATCAGTGATGTACATATATTCCTTTTGTAATTAACCCGGTCTTATGAACAAAAAAAATGTTTAGTTGGTAATTAAATTTCCTGATATATTTGCAGAATAGCATGTGTCAATTAGTGAAATAGTAAATCCGCGCTGTAACAGTTGTGCATTAATTTGCCATAATTAATGAATTAAATACCGGTGGCGATGCATTTAATATCTTTATTTTTTTAATCACGATTGATTTTTCAATAGGTTAGTGTCGCCCTTGCACTGCTCTACACCTACCTCGGTCCGTCGGTCACTTCAGCGGTGTTCGGAGTGTTCGGTGTCATGATTTTTGTCCTCTTTGGCACCCGTAGAAATAACCGGTATGTCCTAACATTTCTCAAATGCATAAGCTTATGGTACCAAATGGTAAGTACGAACTTTGTTCGTACGTGTACCAATGCACTGTATAACGTCCATCACATACTGTTCAAAAAGAAAATGTTTCATTAGTGAAATTTTTGTCACTTATTATTGGGGCAAATTCTGGTCATTCTGGCACAAATTATTTATAGGTGAAAGAACAATTATGTTTGCACTTTGTACGGTGAGGAGGTAATAGGAGGCAGGTCTCAATTTCATCTTTCTAGAGAGTTGGTGGTCCAGAGATGAATGGCAAAGATTCATTAATATATATTGTTAGAAGTTTCTAAGTTTGGGTGTGAAGCAGTAATAATTCCCCAACAAATTTGTGTTTGAAAGTTCATTAATTTTCTGGACCCCTTCTGTACTTACCCTCACAGGTTAGGTTTCTCTGATGAATTGCAATTTATGAAAACGAAACATGGGAGTTGCAACACTATTGCACATTTCTTATCTCTCTTATAATTAATAAGACTTTTTATGTTAGCACAACCAAAGGAAGAGATTTCTTGTCAAGTCTCTCTAAAAATACAACTGCTTTGTACAATTCTGGCAATTGATAGGGCTTTCTGTTGAGTTTATGGTTAAACTAGGGTCTTTTGTAGAAATCTCCTCTTTTCCTATGAATCTGGATACGTCAATCAAAATGTGTGGGTGTGGCTATTCAGATATTAATGGAAAATAAATGGGGTAGTTGACTGCGGAGAGGAACAGTTGGTCCACAAGTGCATAAGTACTAAATGACTTGCAATTTCCAAAGCACATATCACAGATTTAATCCTATTAATCCAAGCCAATTCCCAGAAGTATTTAAATGACTTGCCGGGAAGAGCGTAGTAAGCATTGAAGTTCGTTCAAACATGAAACCACAACATGTGATACTGTATTTTAATGTAACATTATCATGTGAATTAGTGAAGCTCAAGCGACTTTTATATGCATGAACTCCTCTCAAAAGACAAATAAAATTAAGGTTCAGCGAAGGTGCGGTAGCCCACAAAAGTATTATTATTATTATTATTATTATTTTGACAAAAGTTCCACAAAATTACAAGTTTTTGTGATTGTTTATATAGCACGGAGTTCTCTGGTTGGTATGATGAACTATCCACTGTTTGACTTTCTGTTTATTATAAATATCTCTGTAATATCCGGAACGTCAATTTCAAAGGCTCTATTATAACATCCCATTTTGTGTAAGATAAAAAAATAAAGTAACATATCATTAAAGTAGGGAAGAATTCCAATATAAATTTTTTTATTGGCGAAGAAAACTAATATGTTATCACATATTTATAAATGACACCCTACAATCATTAGTTTGCAAATGTTGGCCAAGACCTTTCAAAACAAATGATATTTCGGTCGAAGTTACAGTACAACATATATATCATGCATAAATTGCCAAAAAATAATGAACTGTCCTCACTTCTTTAATTTTGAAATATGTTAAAAAATCTGTTTAAAAAGAAAAATTAACCAAGTATATATTTTTTCAGATACCAGCGCGCTCTTATGGAGATGCGTGACAAGCGCATGAAGGCGACAAACGAGATGCTCAACTACATGCGGGTAATCAAGTTTCAGGCATGGGAGATGCACTTCAACCGTCGGATCAACCAATTCCGTGATCAGGAGTTCTCATGGCTATCGAAATTTATGATCTCCATCTCAGGCAATATCATCGCCTTGTGGAGTGCACCTGTGGTGGTGTCTGCGCTAGTGTTCGGTACTTGTGTTCTTTTTGGTGTGCACCTAGATGCCGGCCTGGTTTTCACTGCCACGTCATTTTTCAAGATTTTGCAAGAGCCAATGCGCAATTTTCCTCAGGCTTTGATTCAAGCATCACAAGCTATGACTTCTCTTGACAGGTTAGCAACTTGACAAGTAGCCCAAGTACTTAATCAGTGTCAATTTACAGTATTTGTCTGTAAACTCTCTCAAGTAAAGGGAGCTATGAATCAAATTTTTTTTAATATAACAAATGCGTTTAATTTGGGTAAAGGTTAAATTTAATTCGGTTTATAATCACAGTGATTTTTTTTTTCCCTTCCGAGAACCAAGATGAGATCCATATTTAAAACTTGTTAAAGAATTATTTTTGTTAAACTCTGCTCAAGAATGTTACATATGCATGGACTAAACTGGCATGGTGGCAGGTTGGACAAATACTTGACAAGTGGAGAGCTCGAGAAGAGCGCAGTGGAGAAGATGGACGAATATGACGAGAGGGGGATTGCTGTTGAGGTGAAGGACGGGAATTTTGCGTGGGACGACGACTCAGATGACAGCACCATGGTGCTAAAGGAGATTAATGTTGAGATCAAGCGTGGTTCATTGGCAGCTGTGGTCGGGACTGTTGGCTCTGGCAAGTCGTCTTTCCTCTGCTGCCTTCTTGGTGAGATGCGCAAGATCACTGGAAAGGTATGCACGAGTTTGAAATATTTATTATTCGTATCATTTTTATTTTTAGTTATCTTCTTACTGTTAATACTTGAATATTAAGTGCATATTTAAATATTAAGTGCTGAGAATAAAAAATTCTAATTAAATAAAAGTGCAAGAAAAATTATGTTATGTCAAATCGAAATGATTCAATTCTAACGGTATTTGTCTATTTGGTGTTAAACCATACCAATATTACTTTATTCTTAAATTAAGATATTTAAATCACTAATTGGATTGTTTTATATCATCTTAATTACACATATAAAAAATTATAGATTTTTTTTCTTTCATTGTGATATCTATTGATGGATGACACAATTGATAAAATCTGGGTCGTTCAAAATGGGACAATTTTGTATGTACGTTAGTACATAATGCATAAAAAGTATTTAATGTATGGGTAAATATATGATTAAGTATATAATTAATTAGTTTTGTTATCCGAAAATCTAAAAAAGACGGTTGTTTAATATTTATTTTTTATTGAAGTGTGTTTAATTGCATTTATTCCTCATTGGTAATTTGTCTTAGAACAAATTGCATTTTTTTTTATTGTTTCAAGATAATATTGTCCTTTCTTATCAGTAATTTGACTCATGCCCAAATAATTGCACAAGTGATAAGCTATTAGGATGATTTTAATAATATTTTGAATTCAGCTCTCATATTGAACATGATATGTTATAAATAATTTAATTATGAGCCTACCCTATCGCTGAAAGTTATCGTGTCCTTCAATTGATTTGTGATTTAAAAAAAAAAAAAAAGTTGTCGTTACAATTGGATGTGACCATTACAGAATCCGTCTCTATTTATAACTTTCATTTCGATTTTTAAACCCTCTTTTTCTTGATCTAAGTCGTGAGCTAATGCTTCTATTTAGGCTGTACAACGGGCGGGTTCGCAATTTTTATTCAATATTTTAATCCAATCCAATTATACCGGATTAAAAAAAATTTTTAGTTGACCCACTCATAACCCAATCCAACCTATATAAATTTTCATCTACGGATTTTTACGGGTTCCGAGTTAAATGAGTTATGATTCCTAATATGCTTAAATTAGAATCTATACTATACATATTATTCGAAAGCTTATAATGCTTCAATAAGAATTGAAGCCCAGTATATCCTTGATAATTTTTTTATTTCATATGCTAAATGATCTTTTTTTAATATTTTTTTAGAGAAAAAAATTTGCATGACAAATTAAACATCACAAGAATAGCGTATTTAACAATCCTATAATATAATTACTTATGTACTCGAATTCCGAACCAATGAAATGCAGCAAACTTCATTTTGATTACAAACTGCATTCCAATGCCTATGATAATCGTGTCTCTGCCATGAGACGAGGCATCAATGATATTGGGATTAAGGAAAAATTAAATGCCAATTATATTTATGCGATATAAAACGGGTCGGATTTGTACTGGGTTATCCAAAAAAAAAAAAAAACATAACCCAACTCAATTTGTACCGGATTAGTAAAATATTAAAATTAAAACCCGAACCGATCTGAATCATGCTTGAACCCGTTAAAATAAGGGTCAGTTAATAAGGGTTAAAGAAGTCGGACGGGTTTTAAATTTTCTTGTATAACCCTACTTCCATTCCACTTTAAAAATTGCATCTTCCATGCTTGAGAGCATCAATTCCACTTAGGTCACCTAGCCAATTAAACAACACAAATTTCTAAACATGGTAAGATTTAATTACAAAAGTAGTAATTTTTTTTTTGAAGCAAGTAGTACTTTTTTTGTTAGAATTGCCGTGATGTAAAGGATTCTCCTTGCATGACCTTTTAATCTTGTTCGATGATTCATGTTACCAAATAAAATTAGGTCACTCGATAAAAAAAAATTAGTTTAGAGTTGGCAATTAAATGTTCTGATGAGATCACCGCAAGCTCAAAATAATCAAATTAAAATATATGATAGTGGTTTCTAATTGGGGTAAAATATATCATTTATTTTACTGGCATATGTTAGTGGTCTAAACCGATCTTTGACCATTTCAACTCTTCTGCCAAATAATGTTGTATATTTATTAAGTCTCACGTGCTGTGTACATTTTTTCCTGCAAGCCTCTACCTAACTGCGTATAATAGTCATAAATAAATAGAGCAAACAAAAGTCAAGGGGAGACATGGAATATAGATCTTCTAGCATGAACCATGAATAGACTTAGAGCTGTCAAATACTCTACCATTTCGCAAGTTTTCGTTTCGTTCCGTCCAAAACGGAACAGAAATGGAAGAGAAAATAGTTTCGTTTTAAAAAACGAAATAGAAAATCATATCGTTTAACCGAAACGGAATGCGAAAATGAAGAATTACAATGGAAAATTGAAAACGAAACAGAAATATCGTTTCATTTAACGAAACGGAACAAAAAAGAAATCAGATTTTTGTTTCGTTGCCAAAACGAAACGAAAACGGAACATGACTGTTCCGTGTCCGTTTCCCACGTTTGACAGCACTAAATGGACTACCCTGTTGAGAATTGGTACTGATTCTGTGGAGGTAAATTCCATCATTTTATGTGTCAAGAAAAAATCATTTTTACCCCCATGATTAATTGGTACATATTCTGTGCTGCATTTCTGAGGAATCCAATTCTATCTCTATCATTTTTTTTGTAGCATGTAGACAAATTGAAGAGCGCTTTTCAAGGACGACGAATTTGTAAGACAAAACCATAAATATAAACCTAAAAAAAGGGTCAAAAAGAACAATTGACGAGTATGGTCCGTTTCTTTTTAGTAACTAGAAGACAAAAGTTTCATAATCGCGTTTATTGATTGAATTCATCCACATTATCTCATAAAAAAAAGAAACAAGTGGTTATATCTCACCTTCAGGATCATATCTGATTAAATGCAAAATGCAAATTAAACAAAAAAATATAGCAAGTAGCCGACTGATCGATCATATGTTTTTCTTTAAATAAATAAAAGAAATTTAGTGCATAAGACCTTCAGATCTCTGACAATATCTACCGTAATGTCTCCTTGTATTTTTTCTGAGGGCCCATAATGTCTCCTTGTAACAACTAGAGATAGTGAGATACAATACAACAAAGAATAAAAAGTACAAGCATCATTCAATATTTTTAGTTGCAAATACACCAAACTTAAAAGGACGATAGAGATACTTTATCCCAACAAATACTGATGTCTGTCTTTGAAATAGATTTGAGTTCCAAATCATTTGAGTTGTAGACTCATTGTCAAATGCAGTATGGGGAAATCATGACTATTCATGACTATTCTTTCTTAATATTAAGGCAAATCATGACTATTCATGAGCAACAGGACAAATTTGTACTATGTTCAGTCAATTACCCATTTGTACTATGCTCATAGGACAAATTTACGCCTCTCAAATTTGTCGAAAATACCCCTTTTTGACGAAAATGTCCTCACGTTTCTTGAAACGGAGCAATATGAGTGAATGAAAGGACATTAAAAGGGCATCATTTTTGTAGGTGCAAGTGAACAGACCAGTGGTCTATATTAGTGGTATATAATATTTTGAAGTTTATAGACCGGTGGGCTATGATAATTGCGGAGATATCGAGGCATGGCCGCAGTGGAGCTGCCAGACATGCTTTACCAATTCGTACCTTTGTACACAAGACTTTATATAGCTTGGTATCCAAATTAAATACAATATAAGCGGCTTTACCAATTCGTACCTTTGTACACAAGACTTTATATAGCTTGGTATCCAAATTAAATACAATATAAGCGGCCATAAAAAAATAGATACAATAAAAATACAAATATAGTTTCAAACAAATTTTTGTATATTATACATGGAAGATGTATTAAAGTAACATTTTTTCAAAATAAACACTAAGAATATTCGTATGTTTTTTTTCTAAATTTCGTGAGTAATTAGCAAATAAGTCGGAACTCATTTACAGAACTTGTAAAAGATTATTTCATTTGTTAACCTGATTGATATATCTTCTGCACTTGTGCTTGAACGATTTCTTAAAAGCAATGAATTGGGATTCGTACACAATATTATTTTCTTGACAAAGGGTACGGATTATTATTAGAAATAGAAAGTAAGGACTATATTATAACACCAAGTGGATACAAAAAAACAGTGTAGTTTCTAAAAGATAAAGAACAGTGTAACCACTTACCAATGATTGAGATCTCAGTGAAGTTTCCCTAGTTTGGTCAAGGATCTTATAATAACAGAATATAATCTTTCACTTCAAATGAAGCGGGTATTTAGACTCATAACAATGGAAATGAAATGGGAAATAAATCAGAAGTAGCATGAATCACCAAACAAAGTCGTCTTGTGATTTTACCCTCCTTCAATTTGTGAAATTTTGTTACTGAAATACTGATTTCGGCCTTTTAATACGCTTAAAAACAGGTTAAGGTTTGTGGCAGCATGGCCTATGTGGCTCAAAGTGCTTGGATTCAAAATGGCACAATAGAAGAGAACATCCTGTTTGGAAAACCAATGGATAAAGAGAGATACAAGGAAGTTATAAGAGTGTGCTGTTTGGAGAAGGATCTAGAGATGATGGAGTTTGGTGATCAAACCGAGATTGGAGAAAGAGGTACAAAAATGCACAAATGATTTTTTTTCCTCCTTTTTAAAATTTGATATTTAATGTAAAATGGCAATAAATTATAACATGACAACAATTGTACGCAACAATTCCAAGTAGTAAAACTTGTTCTTAGTGCACAACAACTAGATCTCGGAGCTATTATTTTTTTGTTAAACATTTGAAGACATGCAGCCCAGCAACACAATATAGTGTTGGGCCTGAGGGCCTAATGTCTTCTCTGAGAGAACAGGGGGCCTGAGCCCATTTGTTTCATTATAACCTATATTGCTTATTTTATTTTATAGGAATAAACCTTAGTGGTGGTCAGAAACAAAGGATTCAGCTGGCACGTGCTGTGTACCAAGACTGTGACTTGTATCTCCTTGATGATGTCTTCAGCGCAGTGGATGCTCACACTGGCTCTGAGATCTTTAAGGTACTTCTGTTTCTTCGGCATTGCGATTTGTTTTTATTTTTTATTATTGAACTCCTTTATTTTTTTTTTATTTAGGCACAATGTGGTTCTCTTTACTAAAAGCCTAAAACTTGACAGTCCAATAACAATAAATGTGTTAAACCACTATCCAGTACTAGTTGTAGAAATGGTATGGCATATTTTTTATAATCTTTAATGATGATGTTCTGATAATTAATTCGCAAAGTAGTCCATTTAGTTGAAAAGAAGAGGATGTGATTGATTTTTGTGCTGTACCGCTCTCATATTTGAGATATGCACCTTGGAATTACTGGCCAAGGACATTACCCTATCGGTTCAGTGTTTAATAAGTCTTGGTCACAATTGAATCTAATTTTTTTCATTGTCCTGCACTTATATTTCCCCCCCCCCCCAATTTTTGGTGTCTAATATGTAAGGTCATATGGAATTAATGCTTTAGAACCGAAATACTGCTTCATTTCTTACCTGTTGTTCTTTCTTAAATATCATTGCTAGGAATGTGTACGAGGTGCATTGAAGGATAAGACCATAGTTCTTGTAACCCACCAAGTGGATTTCTTGCACAATGCTGATGCCATCTTTGTAAGTCCACCTTTTTATATGTTCTTAAGAATTTTTTTCTCTCTTTGAAACAAACTGTTACAGCTTTGGTTACAACAAACAGTAAAACAGATGACATGTGCCTTTACTTCTTAAAATGTCAATTTTACTGTTGAAATCTAGAGTTGTACAGTATTCAGATTCCATCCTCGACATAAATATATAAGTCCTGATTGATTTCAGTTGCTGTTGTAACTTAATTTATGTAGGGTATCTAAACCAAATTTTCACTGGCTACCAATTTAAACAAAACAAAAAATTAATTTTTAATTGAATAACACAAGAGTTACTGATGTGTGAGTTAACTGGTTCTAAAATCTGACACCGCAAACACTGACATTTCTATTTTCAATTGGACAAAAAATATAAAACTTTTTAGGTAATGAGGGAAGGAATGATTGTACAATCAGGGAAGTATAATGAGCTTCTCCAACCTGACACGGACTTCGCTGCTCTTGTTGCAGCACATGATAGCTCCATGGAGCTGGTAGAACACTCTAGCCACACAGCACAAGAAATCACATCTACCTCTACAAACAACAACAAAAAAGATCCATCCCCATCTCCTAAAAGTAATCCTGCAAATTCCAATGGTGACACCAAGAACGAAGTTAAATCTTCCCGGCTCATCAAGGAGGAAGAGAGAGAAACTGGCCATGTCAGCTTGCGGATATACAAGATGTACATCACTGAGGCTTGGGGATGGTGGGGTCCATTGATTGTTCTAGGTACTGATTTTGCTATGTTACATCTTATGCCGAGCAAATAAGCAATAAAAAATCATCATTGACAAAGGACCTGCAGGAATTTCAATTGAAGACCTGATATAGTACAACATTAAAGTTTCACTTAAACTTGTTGGCAAAAATCCAAAATTTAAGTGTATTTTATTTTTCAATTATATTAGGTGTCTCTCTTATATGGCAATGCGCCCTCATGGCCAGTGATTATTGGCTAGCATATGAGACATCAGGTCGGAATTTTCAACCATCGCTTTTCATTGAGGTTTATTCAATCATTGCTGCAATTTCTGTTGTTTTGGTTGCGGTGCGTTCAATCTTGGTTGTGTTTGTGGGGCTTCAGACTGCGCAGGTGTTCTTCCGGCAGATTTTGGACAGCATTTTACATGCACCAATGTCATTCTTCGATACCACACCATCTGGAAGAATTCTTAGCAGGGTATCGTTTCATCATGTTATTATACTCGTTTACACTGTTCACTCTCCTTTTGGAAGAAGGTTATAGAGAGTTGACTAATTAACTGCAACATGTATGGAGATCAACTATTTTAGAACACAATTGGTTTTGGGCTTGTCTGCTATTGTAACAAGTAGCATGGCACTTGTTAATTCTTCATCAAATCCACAATTCACGATTATTAAGACTCAATTACCTCATGTGCATCCATATACATAATCTAGCACCCTCAGATTGGTTCTTCTGCCCAAATGAAGCAGAATTTATACTCAAGACACCAAGAGTGCAATAAGCAACAAAGAAGCCAAGCAAAACTGTTTATGAGTTCATAAATCTTTGACCGCATGTAGATATATCATTTTCTTTCATTAAGAGATTTGACTGTTTTTCATTTTATTTATATTTTTTGCAGGCTTCATCTGACCAAACCAATGTGGATCTCTTCCTTCCATTCTTCGTTTGGCTCAGTGTGTCCATGTACATAACTGTCTTGAGTGTCATCATTGTCACATGTCAGGTTGCATGGCCGTCAGTGGTAGCAGTTATTCCACTATTGTTCTTAAACATCTGGTATCGGGTATGATTTCTTCACACTAATTACTACTGTTTTTAACTTATTATTGGAAGAATAATAAGCATAATCCTTTATATTAGAATGAGTGGTAGTGATGGTAGTCCTGATGGCTTGATATTGGATATTCTATGTAGCCTATTGGAACTTTCTAGATTAAAATCATACAATAAAAAGAAAACAACAACTACAACAACAAAGAAAGAAAGAAAAATAATTAAAAATTCTTCCACAAAGTAATAAACTTGTTTGTATCTGTTTTTACTTTTTAGGGATACTATCTCGCAACATCAAGGGAATTAACTAGGCTTGAGTCAATCACAAAGGCACCAGTGATCCATCACTTTTCAGAGACCATCCAAGGGGTAACTACCGTCAGATGCTTCAGGAAAGAAAGTAGCTTCTCTCAAGAAAATCTTCACCGGGTCAACTCTAGTCTACGCATGGATTTCCACAACAATGGCGCAAATGAGTGGCTCGGATTCCGTCTAGAGTTGATTGGGAGTTTCGTCCTTTGCATCACAGCTTTGCTCATGGTTACATTACCAACTGGTTTTATTCAACCAGGTACTGCCTACTATTGATTAATCCTAGAATTAAGGGTAAAAGATTTAAATTGATGCTTGATGATACAATGGAGGATTTAATGAGGGAAAGCTATTCTGATGTTATATCTAACTGTAAAAGTCACGCTTAAGAGATTAAGACTGAATTATGTCAAATTAATTTTTGTATTAATTTAATTACCGGATGCTGCTGCAGACTTTGTTGGGCTGTCTCTCTCATATGGGCTCTCTCTCAACTCGGCATTGTTCTGGTGCGTATGGATCAGCTGCTTCATAGAGAATAGAATGGTGTCAGTTGAGAGGATAAAACAGTTCAGCAACATTCCTCCTGAGGCTGAATGGCGAATTAAAGATTGCCTCCCCTCGCCAAATTGGCCTAACAATGGAAATATTGATATAATTGACCTAAAGGTATTAAAATTGCTCTATTTTCCTTTTCAGAATCGGCTTACATTTCTCCCTATTTTGCATTTTTACTGCATTGGCTAACATTTTCTGATATTGGTTTTTCTTCAAAGATAAAGTAATAAATGGCCAATACATAATTTTTAGTATACATGTATATGTGTGGGCAATTGGGCATGGGTGTGTGTGCCTCAAAAATAATCTGAAGATCAAGAAGTTTGTTTTCCTGACATTTTACAAGAAAAAGGCAAAAAGTTTTTGCTTGTGCTTACTTATTGTTGGCTTTTTCAGGTGAGGTACCGACCAAACACTCCTCTAGTTTTAAAGGGCATCACAGTAAGCATCTATGGAGGTGAGAAGATCGGAGTAGTTGGCCGTACTGGCAGTGGCAAATCAACATTGATACAAGCTTTGTTTAGAATTGTGGAGCCTTCAGAAGGGAAAATAATAATTGATGGGGTGGACATCTGCACTCTGGGCCTTCACGATCTGAGGTCGCGATTTGGAATAATTCCTCAGGAACCTGTGCTTTTTGAGGGGACTATTCGGAGTAATATTGACCCCCTTGAGCAATATTCAGATGATGAAATATGGCAGGTTGGTGACATTATTATATGCTTTCATGGTTGCGTGAGGGAACATTTATGTTATATAAACACTCGATGGTGTTGATATCATGAAGTCTTAATTATTTATTCTGTTTATTAAACATGCTTTTTGTAATTTGAACCTCCAGCAATGCCCCTGTGACATACAAACGAAGTAAACATATTACCTAATGACAACAAAAATAAAATATCCTAATTACTCTCCTAAAAAGTACACTAATTACTAGTGAAGTTTGCTATATATGGTTGTTATTTTACAGTATAGTGGCATCTCAGTCCTGAATCTTCTTCTTTTCATCTCCTGAATCTATTTTCACATTTCCTTAGGCTTTGGAGCGGTGCCAGTTGAAGGATTCTGTTGCTTCCAAGCCTGAAAAACTTGATTCATTAGGTATTGTCTGTGTTTTTTACATTATTCATCAAATACTTCAATTAGGTCGCCACAGCAGATTCAGTTTTATTTCTATAAAAGTTTTACCAGTACTTCCAACCGGTATGTTACGTTTACCAGCTCTGACCACCAGCCTGTTCAACATTTAAGCCCTCTCTTTCTGTTGGTTACAGAGAATTGTGTTAATTCATCTTAATTGCAACAATAACAAAACTGAGCGATAGTGAAGGAAAATACATGTTGGGCTTGGACTTTATTTGCACAACTGGTTAAGTTAATTTATCTTCCTTTTCATATTGAATTTTAGTTGTGGACAATGGAGAAAACTGGAGTGTTGGCCAGCGTCAGCTTATGTGCCTTGGTCGTGTCATGCTCAAGCGCAGCAAGATTCTCTTTATGGATGAGGCAACAGCATCTGTTGATTCTCAAACAGATGCAGTCATTCAGAGAATCATTCGTGAAGATTTTTCGTCTTGCACCATCATCAGCATTGCCCATAGAATACCCACAGTCATGGATTGCAACCGAGTCCTTGTTGTAGATGCTGGTATGTCCCTATATTGTTTCCTCTTTCTTATTTTCTTTTTCTCGATGTAAAGCTTGATGGTGTTAAATTAGGGCTTCATGTTGTAATTCTTAAGAGCTGGATTGTTATTGCATTATATAACAATTCAATGGTTGCCTAATAGATTGTTTGTTTATTTGTGGAAACAGGACTAGCTAAGGAATTTGACTCTCCATCCAACCTTATCGAACGGCCATCACTGTTTGGCGCACTGGTTCAAGAGTATGCTAACCGCTCATCCGATTTGTAGATGATGCATAATGGTTCAGTTACATGTTTATTGCTAAATTTTTGACAGAGGTTCCTAGAATTCTTCAGAAACCCCTAACTACAACAGAAGTCAAATTTGGGTTGAAGATCAGAAGTCAGAGTTTTGTTGAAGATGAAGGAATTCAGACGAAAGACCACAATACTACATTATGGAGACATTGGTTTTAGTTTTTGCCTTTTCAAGCAAATGTTAATGAGAGAACCAGGAGTTTCTATTGAATCTAGATATATGTATAGAATTCTAGTTCGCTCTTTTGTTGCAACTATTGGTTGAGGTGGTAGAATACTCATGATCATCTTTAACTCGAGTACTTACTCGGATTGTAGTAATTTATGATTGTAATCATTGACGAAAAAAATTATGATTGTAATTGTTAAAAATTCTATCCTCGCACCATTGTAAATTTTCCCTTGGTTTTTAATAAAATTCGAGGAATATGTTGCCTACCACATCAGAAAGAATCTTATATATGGTAGCAAGGAACTCTGATTGCGAGGGGCCTAGTAAAAAGGCACCTTAACTGGAAGCCAGGAATCCTATAGGAGCCAAACTCTCCAAATGCTATCGTCTTCAGAGTCGATGCTATTCTATTGTCTTCATAGTCAATAAGGAGAGGTTCCTTGCTTCTACGGCAATTCATGTTACTTAGCATACGAATAAATGTTGCTATAATAGAGATTCGAAATTAAATACTTGCTCAGCGAGATAAAGGCGCATTCATTTACATCGTAATCTTAAATCACAACATTCAACGTAATTAAGAG
The DNA here is from genome assembly GCA_027562975.1 of Rhynchospora breviuscula. Classification (NCBI taxonomy): domain Eukaryota; kingdom Viridiplantae; phylum Streptophyta; class Magnoliopsida; order Poales; family Cyperaceae; genus Rhynchospora; species Rhynchospora breviuscula. Next base: position 54,946,696 of record CM050402.1, read on the forward strand.
ATTCAGAAACTTAAGTAGTTATTACTACCAACTGGCTATCCTTCCAAAGTGAACCAGCATAACAAAAACAAACAAACTCCTATTGTAAGTAATGCAATTCATATATCCATATTTCAAAATTTTTTTGGCACTCTATCTATACAACACACAAACCCACCTTTATTAACAAAATATCTATTACAGAACTACATATCCTAATCTAACTGCCAGAAAGCAACCATCCCAGGTACTCCGTTGGGTTCTCCAATGAAGCATCGGGATTCTGAGCATGAGAAGAATCAGGCGACACAGCCACCCTCTTCCTTAGCAACATGTCCACTGATAAATTTTTCCTCTTTCTTCCACCTCGCTCTCCTGCCTGGAACTCCTCATCTGCTTCCTCAAAGTCCCCCTGTTACCATCAGGAAACAAACAATTAGATAAACAACCAGATGGTCCTTGTGCGGCGTTGCCACAACATATATCATTATCGTTTCAAAAAAAAACACATATATCATTATTTTGATCAAATTTGACTATTTTGACCGAGGCAATTAAAAAAATATATATTTCATTTTCCCACCGATATACTCCCTGCTTTTTATATTACCAAACAAAAGAAAAAAAATTAAATGACTTGAATATGCCACCAAGCACCTGCGTGTCCATTTCTTCCAATACATGCTCAATCCCCTTGTGCCACGTGCTCAATCGGAACAGAAATTCAGAGGAAAAATTCGTAAATGTTACTGTTCATTGCACAATCCTTGATGCAACCAAGGATTAGTATAGTATAATTTCATCAGTAAGGTCATATTCACCTTCGAAAGGTAAATGCAATGTTGGATCAAACCATCTCAGAAAAGCTTATAGATTCTACAAGTAATAATATTTCAAGTTCTATTTGCATCCAAAACCTTGTAAAATGCAATCCATTGGCTAAAACCCCTTCAAATGTCCATAAAAAGATGTACCCAGCTACACCCTGTTCTTATTTTAGGGCAGATACCATGGAGGACATCTTTCTTCAATTTTGTATATATATTATGTGATATTTTACAACTTCCCATTTTTACAGCATGCATGTTTTTTTTATAATTTTCACCATTACACAAATGTTGCAGCTACAACCAATGATAACTTTAACTGCGCTTACATGACAAAAAAACTGCAGCTACACAATGAAAAAGCACTTACATGACAATGCAGATGGATAGCAGTCTTCTCATGGTTGTCCCTGACATGGCGGTAAGCAAACCTTTTGCCACATCCAGGAAAGCTGCAGACAAACGGCCTAGAATCTTCATGTACAGCCATCACATGCTTCTTTAGGTTGGATTTCTACAAAAACCATCATCCAAATTAAAACCTAACCAGGAAGTTTAGTAACAATTTCCAGACTACAGAAAATTCAACCATTTATTAATTTGGGAGTGGTATCTAACATTAGAAAATGTTGCCTTGCACTCTTCGAAGGAGCATTTTATCTCTGGTGAAGCAGTCCCTTCTTCATGTGTACGCTGGTGGCGCTTCATGTTTTTTTTCAACTGTTTCTTCCCACATATCACACAAGTAATAAAACTGTGACATGATATCATATGCTCCTTCAGACAATCCGGATTTGTGAAGTGTTTCATACAGTCTACTTCCATGCAAATAACCTCACAGCAGTCCAGTTTCACTGCAACACCATTCATAGCACATGAGTGCATGCCAACCTCATAATATATTTTTGGTTTTTTACCAAAATAAATACACAGTCATAACTTTTGCTATCAATAATCAGTCCTGGACATCAGGAAAACAGACACTTTTAAATGGTAAAGGAAGAGCAGAAGTAGAAGGAAAAACAAAATTCTTTAGAATGGCAGACATCAATTTCAGATAAGAAAGACATTTCATTGTTTGCGACTTTATTTATTTTGGACCAATAGAATTAAGGTAAAACACTCATTTTTACTGTTATTTCTTTCTAAACCCAGTTTGCTGTTTATGTTACGATAATTTTTATAAAAAAACACATCTTTAAAAGAAAAAAAGAGAGTTAACAGAAAATTAATTACCGTGTGATTCCTCATGTGTTGCAAGCTTAGATGCAAATCTGAATGTTTTCCCACAACCAACCTCCTGGCATACAAACTCTTTCTGTTTCTGCTGCCTCCTATCAGGACACTCATGGAACTCTTTAACATGTCTATTCAAGTTACCCTTGATCACAAATCTACTGCTGCAACTCTCCACAGGGCAACTAAAAGCCTTGCCTTGGTGTGACAATAAATGTCTATTGAGATGGTCCTTCCTCCCATAGCTTGACTTACAGTCTTCAATAGGACATGAAAACGGCTTCTGAATTGTCAAATTAAAGGTCTGAGTAATAATCTTTAATAACAATTTTCACAAATTAATGCCCATTCTTCAATTTTTTTTTTTAATAATGATACTTTTTTAGGACTTTGTTTTCAACCAACTGATTGGCAATTTTGAAAGTTGTACATATTAGAACTTTACTGCAATGCAAAAGTCGCTGTAAATCAACCATTCTGTAGACATTTTTTATTAATCAAAATTACATGAGATGAAACAACCAAATGTATGTATAATGATGAAAAGAAAGGGAAGACTAAGTGCCTATACATGCACAAATGAATAAATAAAAAACTGTTGGCTCTTTGGAAGAAGCAGAATGAAAATTCAAAATCAAACCTGGAAAGAAGAAGCGTGATACAGAGGCATAAATCTTGAAGGAGCTTCACAGGAGGTCAACCCATCCTGATACTGGTCCATTCAAGATAAGTTACAGAAATCATTGCCTCTTCGCATTTTGGAGTTCTTTTATGGGATCCAATGCTTCACACCAGTTGGTTACATTTATATTAATGTAAAGGGACCTGCAAAGTCTCTGATTTTAGATTCACAATTCTCAATAACTTTTATGTTTAGAAAATTCATATCAGATTCAAGGAAATCAGAAAGTGCAAGTATATTATAAAACAGGCACAATATTATCCAAAACCCTGCATAAGACACATAAAAACTGCAGCTCCACAAAATGACATACAAGGCTCGTGAGCTTTCCCTATACTTCAAAATTTCTCAAACTCATCCTTTCAGTTTTAAATACTTCAAATTATCACGAAAAGACTTCAGGAAAGGAACAAATAATATGACCTCAGAAGAGTGAGATAACATGTGCTGTTTGAGATGAGCTGGTTTCTTGAACCAAACACCACACTCCTTACATCTCTTCCTTTCTTCCTCCATCTTCTCCTTCTCCTCCTCCTCCTCCCGATCTACTTGTGCGGCCGCTTCTTCCTGCAACCAACACCACCACCTCTCAATTTACAATTCCAATTGCAACAAAAAGAAATTAAACATAAGGAGGCGACAATAATAATAATAATAATAATAAAGTAAAATTACCTGATGCTCAGAGAGGATGTGAGATGTGATGAGAGCTCTCTTAGATCTCACAATACCACAGTATTCGCATGTATACGTTCTGATATCCCGTTTCTTCGTTTCCTCTCCTTTCTCCACCTCCGCCTCAGCTGGAATGGCTTTATTGGGATCCGATTCCATTGGAATTCACTACACAAGCGACTCAACTCGCACTGGAAAAACAAAAGAGACCAAATGAGGTAGAGAGGCAGCGGCGGCGTTATATGTAACCCTAGATTCTACAATCCCGCCTTTTTTCCTCGTGGAATTGGGCTGGGCTTTTTTGTGGGCTTGTTAGTAGCAACCCTAGAGCCACGCCTTACATTGTAGAATTGGGCTGAGCTCGTACGAGCACAACAGTTCCGAATTTAAAATCCAGCCCAAACTCAGATCATCAGCAGCCTGCAGCAGCTCGGTTAATGGCTCGTGATCCCACTCGCTTTTTGGGAGAGTGAGGGATCGAACAAGGAGAGAGGCGGCTAGTTAGCGTTTGGAATTTTTTTGAAGATAAAGTTTGCGTTTGGAATTAAAAAAAAAAACTTTTAGTTATCGTTGTGATTTAGTTTTAGTTGCTTAATTATCATAATTTCCGTCGCATATTATTTTCAACATTCATATTTGTTGTCAGAACCACTAGTACTACTCATTTTATTACATAATATAATGCACACATGGTTTTGCAAAACGGACTTTCAACTAATATAGAGTAACATTACTATGTTTTGTATTTTACAAAATTAGTCAAAAAAATAGTTGGAGGGTGCTTTAAGATGCATGAGAACTAAAGGTACTATAATATATAATATATTTGTTGTTAAAACTTGACTACTGGAGGATTGCAGTTATATATTTTAAATGTACACGTTAACGTACATGTACGTTTTATGGATGATATGATTGGTATCACACGACGTAAGCTGCCTCAATTAACTATTTAGCAGTTAAATTGTAGTTTATGCTTTCATATGACATAATATGCCTCGATTAATTACTCTTTAGCATTACATATACTCGAGGACTCCATGTTAATTGAGGGGAGATTTCTCCTTGACCATTTTACCCCTATCTTCAAACTCTGATATTCTAAAATGGGATGATAAAGAGAGACGAGATTTCTCCCCTAAGGATATGTACATATGGATTGATGACAGAGAGGTCAGCAGGGTCAACTATATGGAAATATGGGAGTTGTCAATTCCCTTGAAGATCAAAATATTCTTATGGGGGCCGTTTGGATGGTATGAGAATAAAAAAGAATAGTTTTTTTTTAGAAATAGCTAACATTCGAACTCTTTCCAAAGTTACACACTTTTCAATATTTTCTTCCTAAAATCTTTATTCCTTCCTTATTCCCATACAATCCAAACGAGCCTAATGGATATGACAATAAAAAATATTCACAACCTTGACATCGTTGAAAGTACCGAGTTTTATTGAATTCGGATTAAAATATTCACAACTTTGACATCGTTGAAAGTAGTGCCTTCTAAAAATATATATATTCGTTCACACATATATTGCTCTCGAAAGTGTTAGACGTGCTTTTAAAATATATAGGATGACACTAAAATAAAAGATAACGGTCAATATTAATGATAAGTTTATAACAACAAATCCTTAGCTTGTCACATTGATATTTACTCGATCATTTTTTTTCATTATTAGTTATAAGCTTTTTTTTTTAATAGACGATGATTGCTTAATTTGTGTATGATACTTTAATTGAATATGCAATTTTGCCTTCTATTTTTATATCACTTGAATATGAACTATTTTTTTATTCAAAAATAATAACGTGTCTGGTTTGTACAACCAGCTGTTAAACCGAGACATAAATATTTAATCACAAATCCAAAAGTACAACTGCAATAATGTAGGTGTTATTATTATAAAAATACTTCAATTCTGAATCGGGGATTTACTGTTCAATTATCTTGGCCGTTTATTTCTCCTGCTGGGTGCCTGGGTCTGATCTCCTTCGTCCATCTTTCCTTCTGTCTCCGCTTACCTTTTGACTTAGGCGCTCTCTTGATTTTCTCTTGCCGTTCCTCTCCATGTCGTTCTGTGTGTTGTCCTCTTTTCTCAGTTCTTCTCTCTGCCGCCAGTTTGGCTATTTCGTCCGCGGTTCGTCTTTCGCAGGCACAGCCGTTCCGGTGCTCCTCTTTTCTCCCATGACCCATGTCTCTGCCGTACCTGCCGGTCATTCGGAGGTGTGCTGCTGCTTAGGTGTCCCTTATGGATCCTCCAAAAACCTCTTTGCACCAAACCTGTTGCCAGAGAGTTCTTCCTTCCTTTGGTTCTCTCTGCCTTCGTTGTTCTCCTCTCTGTGTTCTTCCCCTCCGATCTCCCTGCCAGGTATTCTTCCCCCTCCGTTTTTCCTTTCTGTTCTGTGTTTCCTGTGGCTTCTTGACTTCCTCCCCTTTTCAATAATGTTCAATTTCCAAAAATATCTCTTTCCTGATTGTACATGACAAAACCAACTTCTCTAAATCAAGATCGGGCCAGACAGTCCAAGCCACCATCGGGTCTTTCTACAACACTGCTAGATGCTACTCCAGCCTCTGACAACACTACAGGAAACTGCAACAATGGCAAAGGCTTTTTAACAGTAGCATCGGACTTTTATCAATGGCATCAGCACATTTTGGATGCCTACTCGGAAAATAATTTTATGGCACTTGCATCAATTTTGCAGATGCTACCAAAAGCAATTGCATCAATCTAACCGGTGCTAATACATTTCACTCTTTTGCATGGGTTTTGCCGATGCAACCGATTTTTAGTTGCATCAAAATAATTGATGCAATAATATTTCATCTTATTGAATAACTTATGTGGATGCAACTGAAAATTATTTCCATCAAATTAGCTTATGATAAATAAATATTAGGTGTCACTTACAAATAATTTAAGATTTTACAAGTTGAAATTAGGTGCTCGTATATATTCAGGCAAAAGGAACCACAAAATTAAGCTGTAATGAAATTTTACTTCCCACAAAATTAAATTTAGATTCTGTATTTTTACAGCAAAAACAACAACTTGGAACAAAGCAAATCGATTGAGATCAGCAAGCTTGTGACAGGTACCTTGGGGGACCACATACTAAAGACATGATTGATTATAATTTATAAAGCATGTGCTGGAAGCTTGGAAGTTTGTTTACTGGTAAATTGGTACACATTCGATTTTTGGAATCCATAAGAGCAGCTTAAGCACAGTAGTGTAAAACCCATGACTATTTTGAAACAAAATAAATATCTTTTTGAGGGTCTAATTTTATGCTTCTCTAGCCACGATCCAAGACACCATTTAAAGATGGTGCCTTGAGTAATTTAGAGAGTTTTTTAAGTCCATTAGCATTCAAAACAAGACATTGCCGTGAAGCTATCTTGCATTGCCAAGATGGACTAGAAATGAAACATAAGCTAAAAGATAGAAACTATTTGGAAATATAGTATTTTAATAGCAAGATAATCCACAAAACTTCTTACCAATGGAAACTGATTTTTAGTTAACTTATTTTACCAGTTCAGTCATTCCATTTTTACTGGTTCAGTTATTAGACTAACCAAGGGTATAGAACGATTAGTGTTGCACATAATTGTTAATGTTAATAGATTGATTAATTTTTAGATTGTAAATTAGGAAAATTCCAGGTTTAAGCTGCAAAAGTCTGACAGTGTTATCTTTTTCCTCATTAATTGATTTGTACTAGAGAGAATCATTAGATGATAGAATGTATATGTTAATAAAAGAATTTATTACGAAAGGAACAAGATTTTTATGCATAAATGTATTGAAGCTGGTAAAAAACCATCTAACACTATTTGTTTTTGTCATGAAAATTGGTATCATGTATTACAGCTATTGGGATTTGATTGAATTAAGGTTTGGGCGTTTAAGACTTTGGAAATTCCAATTGCAAAAACAAGTCCACCAGGAATCCCAATTGAGAACAAAGTTGCTAGGGTTTTTGTTAGAGACGAGGCCAGCTCTTTGAGATCCATTTTCACATTCTCACTCTGATTTAGTTAATCGAATCATTGTTGTTTTGTTGAATTTTACTTGAGAGCAAACTAGGAAGAGGTCAGAAAGACAAGGTTCAACAGTTCATGGCCATTACAGGTTCCGGGTTAGCTTCCCTTCGCTCCTTTAAAAACTTTATTAAGTTATGTTCATCCTGTACCTAAAATTTTATAATTTATGTTAATTCTAAGCGAGGACAAAAATGTAAAGCTTCAATTTTATGTCACAACAAATAATTGAAAGTTCAATTTGGTTGGCTTGCAGTGTAGTGAGAATGTTGCGCTGCAGGCATTGAAAGCTAGTGACTGATTGAAGGAGCATTTGATATTTTCTATAGTCAACCTCAGATTAGAGTTGTTATTGATGATGATGATGTCGATTATATTCCACCTTTTGAAAGAGAGAAGGTACGCAAGCTTATTCGAGATTGATGGAAGCGATGATGAAGAAAGACGAATATTAGTAGATTTGAATTTGGGCAAGATAATAAAATTTGGGAATTTTGTTTGGTACGTAATGTTTTAGTATGTGTATTATGGATAGTACTATTATATTTTTATTTTGGTATTTGGGTTATCTAGAAGTATTTTGTATGGTATCAATGTAGTTTGGTTAATTTGAAGTATTATGGATAATGGATATTTGAAAATTTTAATTTTAATAATTTTATATTATTTTTTTGTGCTTGAAAGTATTTATATTATTTAATTTGTGATACTAATATAAAAATACTACGTTGCCAAATTATTCAAATGCATCAGCATGCTTGATGCTAATTGAAAGAATAGCATTCGCTTTGTGGATGCAAAGAATGGACCTTGGCATCCGTTTTAGTTCATGCTAATAAAAATAGTTGCATTCGTTTTTTTTTATGCAAAGAACATATATTGTCATCCACTTGGTCGATGCTAGCGGAACCAATTACATCTGCCTAGTGGATGCAAGGAATGGACCTTGGCATCTGTAAAGTTGATGCTAACAAAAATAGTAGCATCCAATCTTTTGATGTAAAAAAGATATTTTTGCCATCCGCTTAATTGATGCTAACGAAACCAATTGCATGTATTTTACGAATGCAAAACAACAAGCACATGCATCTGGCATAATGATGCCATTGATAATTGCAGTTGCATCGGATTTATGCCCATGCTATTGAAATACTGATGCTATTGAATCAGTAGCACCCATGGCAGTCGCACTAGAAAAAAGCTGATGCCACAGGTCTGTGGCATCGACAAACGGATGCAACTGACCTCGATAGCATCAGAGCGGCTTGATGCACTTGAAGCAGTTTCCTGTAGTGCAAGCAGGCAACCTGCACAGACCAAAAAGGGTTACTCTTCTCTTCCTCAGCTCAAAATTTTTTTTTTTGCATGCTATCTACACATACCACGTTACAAAAAATATTTTTAAAATTAGATTATTCCTAAATAAAATTGGTAACAATTCTCTCTATGCTATCGATATTATTGAACTTGCTAAATTTCTATGCAGCAAGCAACCTGTTCAGTGTGGAGAAGGTTCACAAGCAAGTGGCACTGCAAAAAAAAGACTCTTTCCGGATCCGGATGAAGCAAATTAGAAAAGGTACGGGCGTCGTATTCTGTGCGATCTCGCGCTCTCATACATTTTCACAAGAAATATAACACCCAAAAAATGTTTGACATCAATAGTGGCTTTCTTTGGTAGTGGTCCTGGAAAGGCTCAGGATATTGGCCAGCAGCTTGCACCGCTCAATATAGCAAAAAAAGCCAGGAAAGAGCCGCTGTCGGACATCAAGGATGGCATCGACCAAGGCGGGCCTCCATCCATGTATAGAGCAGCAAACTATACTGCTACGACAGTTAATTCTTATTGTGATCCCAAAAGGTATTCTATTTAATAAAATTTTTAGTTCTATCAAAGGCTTTATCTTAAATTAGATTGAAGATGCATGATTTCAGAGCATCTTTCTTTTGAAAACGATAAAAATGACATTGGCCTTTTAATACTTGATTTCCAATTTACAAAGAAACTGTTCATGTTCTCTAAATACAGGTGCAATTGAATCCAGATATATATATTAAGGCCAATTTTAATGAAAATATTGTTTCCAAATGTTAGTAAGTCCTTGTTTTTAAATTTTATTTTTTTGCTAATTACCATTAATTAGCCATTTAAACAACAAAGATCTCGATGGATCTTATTCAAGCATCAACACATCACATGAGAAGGGAAGAATCGATTTTACCTCTTCTTGTTTCGTAACAAGAAGGCCTGATTCGATGCGTGGAAGTCGGTGGCGTACTCTCCTTCACCACCAAATTGCCGGCGGCCGCCTCGAGTCCACCTAGAAGTTTAATCACCTTATCTTTCAACTTGTGCTAGCAAGGAAGATGAGAGTAACTAATCCCCAAGGTTTTCTCTCTTCTACTTCTTTCAATTAACTAGTTTAATTAATGGAGAAGGGAGAAGGCTCAACACATGAGCATTTGAGGTGGATTAAGAGCAAGAGAAAGAGATGGAAATTCTGAAATTTTCTCTCTAATTTTCGTTCTAGGAGGAAGAGGAAGAGAGAAGGCTATGGTGGCTTGGGTTTCTCTCTCCAAATGACCTCCTTTTATAGACTAATCACTCCACAAACTTTAGGGACCTTTTTACCCTTATTAGGGCAGCCTCTATATGGGCTATCAAGCCCATTTTGTGGTGTGTTAAATGTCCACTAATTCAATTAATTAATGGACCTTTCTCTTGTACTCAAATCGGGCCTTCAATTTACTAATTAAATAAAGGTCCATAAGCTCTATTTAATTACTATAATTAAATTGTGTTAAATAAAATTAATTATTAACTTATTAATAATTATTTTGGGATTACAAAATGCGTTAATTTATTTCTATATGATCTTCTTGGCTTAATTAATTATAACGGTTCGCAACGGTATATAATTAATTAATCAACTTATCATATTTTTGCAATACACTGCTGCGAATAAATAAATAATGCACCGTGTGATTAAAGTCCTATTTATGTGACCATTTGAGGATTTATGCTATGTTGGCCATGGAATTAAATCGATATTTAATTTCAATAATCATAAGCGGTATCTAGCAACACGTTATGATTCCCAATTCGCATAAATAGTGTACTGCTACAATATCTCAATCCCGCATAAGAAATAATAGTATTTTCTTGTCTGATTCTTATGTCACATGATATCATCGTATAATCCAAGATAGGAACGTGTCATTCTTGCAGATTATACGTTTCTTGATCTAGAGAAAATTGTATCAAGTTGCTAGCAAACAATCTATCTCCATCAAGGGGCCCAAACATATATCATCGCTCACTAAGTAAATTAATGAGGGACATACGGTTTTCTTGATGAACAGTTTTTTCCCGCATAATTCAAGAGAGCATAAATAAAGTCCGTATAGCAGCCTTTATCAGGAATCAACGTTAGACGATATTTATAGAGCCTATCCTCATGTGAAAAAGCTGAACCATCTCAAACTTAGAATCAAACTCAAATGAAATAAATAATGACACATAACACAATCCATATATTTATTTCATTGGATCATGTACTGTACTATGTTCCACAACATATACATATGCAATTAAGTTGGCAACTTCTTACCTATGATTTGTAGAACTTAATCATCACTTAACTTGCATACTAATCTTATCCGATAATTAATGTTCCTTGTTAATTATCAAGATTATGGACCTTTTAGATTTATTATTATCATTTAATTATAAATGAACTACAGAGATCTACAATTCAGATCCTCAACCTGAATGATCTGTCAACAAATAAATCAAGAAACAAATGATCAAATATCATCAATAACATAAACCATAGAAGTAGCCATATAATGATTGGCTTCTAGGACATAACTCTAACACCAAGAACCAGCAAAGTTAAAGTAGCATTTGTTTTTGTGGTTTTCAATTATTTCTTTTTAGATTCAACCATATGAATAGAGAAGCCAGAAAATAGTTGCCATGCTTTGTGCTGAGGATAAAAGGACCAAAGACTACCAATGCCACTATTAAGAATCAGATATATAATTTGAAGGTATTACTTTTTGTAAAATGCTCTTTTGTTGAGAGAAATTGATATTGGATGAACAATTTATTGTACTTGATCTTTTACTGAAATGAAACAATTTCTTTTGGGGATTTTGTTTCAATTTTACAGGGGGACTACTAACAGGTTTGGGTTAAGTTTTCCTTGGTACCATGATTACAGCATGGAAATGTTTTTGGTGAAATCAAAGTGAACATATTTTTGCCTTTACTTTTTTTAGTTGCCTAGAGTCCTGGACCCTGGACACATCAAATTATCTTTAGAAGTGCATTTAAATCTATGCTTGCTTTTGATTATTTCCTATTATCAGGTCTAAATTCGGTATGCTACCTGTTTAGGGCTTACATTGCTGAAAGAGTTGATTTTAAAATGATGTTCTTGAAAATCCCTTTGCATAAATTTCAGATTGGTTGCAGTGCTTTGATATGCTTCGATTAACAAAGACATGTAAGAAACAAGTGTAGCTCGATTCTCTTGGTTCGATCAGTTTCACTTTAGAGGTATTTTTCCGTTTTTTTTATTGGCATTGCATGGTTCGTGGATGGGTAGATATTCACAGCTGAGGTATGATGGCTGCTTTCATATTTTTTTTTATCGAAAGGTACAAATTATATAGGGTCTGCATAAAGGAGATATTACAATGCATATATAAAGCGGGGGATAAAATGCACTCAATGGTCAAGTTGCTTGGGCTAAACAAAATAGTATTTAGTATTATTCACCGAATGCTAGCTTGCAACAATAGTCTCACCTTTTTTCCCCTCCCTTCTTTTGCTCGGTTTTGTGCAATCTGCCATTACTACTGAATAATTTTTTTTATCAATAAGTATTACAATGTGCTCGATTTATAGTCAGTGTTTCCTAATATTTTAGCTTAATACTGATAATTAATATGCAGATAATAATCGTTATTAATCTGTAAATAAAATCAAACATATGATATGATTAGTTTCAGAATGAAAATTCGTTTTATTACAATTAATGTTAAAACATTTTTTTAAATTTAAGTAGAGGTGATGCACATCAGATGACAGTTTTGATGGAGATAATTGTGCTAGGAATAACTTGGCAGTAAGTCAACAAGGAGTGTTAGATCTATCTGAATAACCTGAATATTATTGATATCGAGGAAAGTGCTCAAACATAGTTTTGAGTAACCGGTGAATGCATAGGCACCAACCAGATAATAGAGAGAGAAATATAATTTTTTTTATATGTGTATCTAATTGGAACTTTTGAAGTAACTATGTCATAGTAAAATTTGTTGTGTCATAGTATATACCATAGCAAATTATGGGCGTTGTTAATTTGGCATGTGTTACTAAGGTTACTTTGTTCGTCTATTACCATATATTTAGTGTACTACTTGTTGGAGTTGTATCCTAGAAGTCAATATTTAATGACTTAATTTCTTAGTTTATGTTATTGATGACATTTGATCATTTGTTCCTAGAGTTTATTATTGACAGATCATTCAGGTTGAGGATCTGAATTGTAGATCTCTATGGATCATTTATTAGAATGACAGTAATAAATCTAAATCGTCCGTAATCTTGATAATTAACAAGGAACATTAATTATCATAAAAGATTAGTATGCAAGTTAAGTGATGATTAAGTTCTACAAATCATAGGTAAGGAGTTACCAACTTAATTGCATATGTGTATGTTATTAGAACATAGTACAAGACATGACCCAATGAAATAAACATATGGATTGTGTTGTGTGTCATTGTTTATTTCATATGAGTTTGATTCTAAGTTTGAGATGGTTCAACTTTTCCACATGAGAATATGTTCAATAAATATCGTCTACCGTTGATTCCCGATAAGGGCTGCTATACGGACTTTATTTATGTTCTCTTGAATTGTGCGGGAAAAAGTTGTTCATCAAGAAAATCGTATGTCCCTCATTAGTATACCTAGTGAGTGATGATATCTGTTTGGGCCCCTTGATGGAGTTGGATTGTTTGGCCAACTTGTACAATCAACTCTAGATCAAGAAATGTATAATCTGCAAGAATGACACATTCCTATCTTGGATTATACAGTGATATCATGTGACATAAGAATCAGACAAGGAGATACTTTTATTTCTTATGCAGGATTGAGATATTGTAGCAGTACATTATTTATGCGAATTGGGAATCATAACGTGTTGCTAGATACCGCTTATGATTATTAGAATTATATAGCGAGTTAATTCCATGGCCAACGTAGCATAAATCCTCAAAGGGTCACACAAATAGGACTTTAATCACACAGTGCATTATTTATTTATTCGCAGCAGTGTATTGCGAAAATATGATAAGTTGATTAATTAATTATATACCGTTGCGAACCGTTATAATTAATTAAGTCAAGGAGATCATATAGAAATAAATTAATGCATTAACTAATCCCAAAATAATTATTAATAAGTTAATAATTAATTTTAGTTCAACACTTTTTTAATATAAAAGGTTATATTAATTAACTGGGACATCATTTAATAGTAAATGAATAGTCCAATTAAAGAGCAAATATGAGAGGTCTTAATTAAATAAATTAAGGACTAAATTAAAGAAGTGAGGTGGCCCATAAAGACCATTTATATGGCCGGCCCATAATGGTGGTAGGTAGGAGTGGCATAGTTGTAATTATGCAAGAGATCAATTAGGTTTTGTGCTCTATATAAGGACCACTTTTGAGAGCCTCCGCCTAACTTTCTCTCTCCACTCTTTCTTCCTTCCTTAGCCGCCATTTTCAAGAGGAGGAAATTTCTGAAATTTTCTCTTTCTCTTGCTCTCTTCCTCTCTCCCTATTTTGCTCATGTGTTGAGCTCTCATCTCTCCACTTAATTAAAGTAATTAGTAGATAAAAGAGAGAAAACTAATGGGATTAGGCTTGTCCTTGGGCGTGCTAGCACATGCCTTGAGAACGTGGTTAATCTTCTTGGTGGACTCGAGGCCGGCGGCTCGACGGTGGTGGTGGTGGAGAAGGCACGCCATCGATTCCTAGAGATATGGATCGAGCTTCGCGAATACGATTTCGCGAGAGGTAAACGATTCCTTCCCTTCTCTCATGTTGTGTGTTGATTGCTTGGCAAGATCCTTTGTGCTTGATAGATAATTAAGTTAATTAGTAACTAAAATTGAAAATTGAGCACTTTCTAACAGTGGTATCAGAGCTCTAGGTCGTGCTTAAGCATTTTAACACATAATTAGATGAGAAATGGTTAATTAACACATGGATTAGTGATGCACTTGCTTGCTGTCTGGATCTATTCTCTGTTTTCGAGATTGTTTTGGTTTTTTCGCTGAGAAAAGCTTTCAGAATAATTTTAAATTTAATTGGAGGTTGTAGATCTGTGAGATGTGGTACTTTTTCCACTGGTTTCACCTTTTTATAAGCTGTTATGAATTTTTGGTGAATTAAACGGTAACGGTGCGCAGAACCAGTTTCTGTCAGCACAGTTCTGTTGTTTTGGCTTATAAGATTTATTTTTCGAAAATAACTATCTGTATTTATTGGCTAGAAATCTTTTAAACTTGATGCTCTTTCTGGACATGTAAAATTTGTTGCATGCTTCAGATTTTATGTGGGCGTTCAAGTCATGAGAACTGAATCGGTTGTCAGATCTGGTTTTTCATCAAACTGATTGTTTGGATAAACTGTACTTATTGAGAAACTTTTATGAAAAAGTGTTTGAATAGAAAGTTTCTAATTGAAGTGAGGAATCTGTGAAAATTAGTTTCAAAGAATTTCATTAAGATTTGATATCTCAACTGAGTCAAAAGTTTTTAGTGGTCAGTCTGTTTCAGAACATGGCAAGTAGCTTGTATGCTATTTATCTTGATGATTTTAAACAGAACTAGTTGATTTTCTTTTGATGGATTGGTATCCAATAACATATAGTAGATTTATTGTGTAAAGTATTTGTATGAAATCGTTTTGGAAGATGATCCTACAGACCAAAAGAGTTAGACAAAAACAGAAAATCGGATAACGGTGTTTCGCGCAAAGTTTGAGGATTTGTTATTTTTGTTTCTCTCTGATGGTAAGTTATCTCTCCCCGAAATTTTGACAGGTAGTTACACTCATAATAGGGAGTATGTATAATTTATTTCATAATTTTTGGAGACCGAAAAATTTCAGATTTTATCGGTTCCCATTTAATATTTTAAATAGTTAAAGTATTTTCTAATTAATCAAGTTGGTTGAATAAGCTAATTTATCGGGTCCCATTTAATCAACTTTATAGATGGCTGCTATGTGGAGAATTTGGAAGGATGGAAACAAGTGTATCTTTCAAGGATCCAGGCCAAATGTACACACCTCTATACGGAGAATCATACAGGACTCTATACTTTGGAAAAACTACGCTTAGAGATAGTAGACTTCCTACAGGTAGATTAGCTAGGAATTAGGACCGAGCTGATTAATCTTTTGTATATACTTTTTGTTCCTTTTTGTACATTTCTTTAATTGAATGAAAATGTTGTAGGGTCACCCTACCGGCCTACCCTCCAAAAAAAAAAAAAAAAAAATTGTAAACCTGCTTTGATGCTGACTTCGCCAGCATGTCTCTCTCTCATTATTTAATGCTTGCCATCCCTTTTCAACTCAAGGGACAAATTTTCCCAACAGGGAATAAAAGAAAACTTGATTTTAGAAAAATTGGACTTTTGCAAGTCCGAACACCGAACTGCCAAATTACCAACAAGTGAACTGCCCCTTTAGCAGTCAACCACAACTGTGTTCACATATTGGTGTGTCTACTCGTCTACTCTGTGTAGACATCCTTGTAGCAGTTCTTATTACGGACTAATAAGATGGCAAGTTCTTAACATGAAATAGCAAACATGCTGTGATTCTGTGAAGCTTTTTATTAAACGTGCACTCAATGGGTATGTTTGGTTGGAGGTGAAGTTAGAGGAGTTAGAGGTTGAAGTTAGAGGATTTGAAGTTAGTGGTTGAGGGTAGTGAAGTTAGAAATTGTGGAAAGTTTGTGCTAACTTGAGGTTAGAAAATATTGTTTGGTGTAATATGTTGAGGTTAGAGATGAAGGGAATAAATAAAATATCATTTTAATTTTTTTTTTTTACAACTACATTACCTTTGATTATTATTTTCTATTCGACATCAGAGGTGCTTAATAATTTTGACTAAAATTGATGCACAAATATCAAATAAATTTTTTATTTGTTTCCCAATAATAATATTATTATAATAATTATAGTGCATCAATAATACAATTTTGGCAATAAACATTTTGACAAATGATCATTTTTAGTTAAAAGAGAACGTGGATGAGATGAGAAGAGCCGTTCCTGTTAGCATGGCAATGAGTGAAACAATGTTTTTTCTCTTTTTGTTTACTTGTCATTTTACTTGCCATTTTTAAAGTTAATAACTATAATTAGAAGTAAAAAATAAACTAAAATCTAAAATAATATGATAATTGAAAAGCCATGACATCTCAAAATTTTTGGGAAATTAAATTTGTATACTAATCAAACTGAGGTTTCTAGATTAATTAAACATATTCTGTATAAAAATAAAATTTTGATAAAAATAAGTTTGTTAAAATATCTTAATGCATCAGATAGAACCGTAGAGCATGGATTTTCTTTTTTTAAATACATTCTTACATCAGTTTCTAGACCAACTTTCATTTATTATCAAATTAAAATTAATATCTGAAAATCTGGACCATTGGATCAGAAATTAATAAATAAAAGAGGGAATGGATAGGTCCAGTTCAGACCCTTCTCCTTCTCTCCCTCTTAGCCGATCCCACCAGCCATTTCCCTCATCTTATACGCTGAAGTAAAGAGGGACGGAACGACCCAACAAGGGAGTGGCAACCGCCTCGTGACCCATCCCACGGGCCTCCAATGTGCCTCCCTCGCCCTTAGCCGCCTCGGACAGACTTTCCCCACGTCCTTTCACCTTTCTCCTTTGGTGAATGCCATTAATGGTGGAACTCAACCGATTCCGTTCCAAAACCCTCAAAATCGGATCGTCCCCCACCGATTCCGATTCGATTTGGCCAATTCAAATTGGAATCGGGCGAGTTTTCGAACTATGATGTTGGGTATCTTTGCAATCGTCGTAAGCCAAGGAATAAGATGATGTGATCGGATTCTTCGATTTCTCTCTACAGCTTGGTACATCTAAGGAGGACGGAGCTAGTTTCTTTCTCCTTTGTTGAACAGTGATAAGGAGAAGGAACAACGGTTGGTTTGATAAATAAATGCTTTCTCTCTCTTCGGTACTTATTTTATTCATTTTCATAAATTTCTTTTCAATATTTTATTCGTCACGGACGCACAGCGACTCTAACTCAGGTTTTCGTTGAGTTAGAAAGTTTGAACGAAGGTAGCGCAAACCCTCTCAAACCTGAAGACGTTTGGTTGTGCCAAGTTAGAAAGTTAGAGCTCTAACTTGAAGTTAGAACTAACTTCAGCCAACCAAACATGGCCAATAAAGTTAATGAGCTAAATGTTTGTGGGATGTTTTAGTATTTTTTTTTTTCCCATTTAGTATGAGTTGAGATTTGAGTATGGATCACTGGCACAAAAATCATAATTGTTGTCGGATGGGGGCAGTTTGTAAGGCTCTGACATTGAATTGGGGGCAGCCGTTTGAAACATTGACTCAGTCAATGGCTGACTGGCTGTGAAGAGAGGGAGCAAAAGGAGTCGATGCTGTTGGAAATAGAAGGATGGAAGAAGCTAACGGCGTTATCCAGTCACTCTCTGAACGGTGGGACCACCGAGATTAATAAAGAAACAGAGTTAAATGCGGAGCCGTCAGATCTATGAGCTAGTATTAGATTAAATGCTGAGTTGGCAAGTTGTAATTAGTTGGAAAATTAGTCGTATACTGTGAACAAGTGACGATTGTATTTTTCCATTTTTTCCGTTATAAGGCTGATCCTGAGCTTGTAAACAAGAACAACTATGGAAAAATTTATCAAATAAGGAAATTACTTTTTTCTTCTGTCTCTCTTTCTCTCTTCCTCTTTTCTCTCAATTCTACCTTTCCGTGCTCTAAACTCCTATTAATTTCACGCAATTAGCTCGAAACAGTGCGCTCTGGACTTTTTCTAGTTAGCTATTTGTATGATTTGTTTGACAATGTAATGTTTGCTTTCTCCTAATAGAAAGTGGCAGGGTCAATCCTGCTTTTCATAATTTCACCAATTACAAAAAATATTAGTTTATGAGTACGATTTATGGTTGCTTTCCCGTTACAACTTGCACAGAGATAGAATTTCCAATTCAGTGGGAACACACTCCAACTAGCTCATTCTAATATTCTAATTCTAATTCTAATAAATATATATTTTGTCTAGCGTGAGATGCACGTGCCAACTCTTCGCTACTGTAGTTAGAACAATAATGCAATCCTGGTCGTTCATCAGCGCCTCTTCATCTTGGCCGTTGGATCGCCGCTAGCGAGCGTTTCTTGCTTTTTCCCTGTTGTGCTGTCCTTTTTCCTTTCGCGGTGTGCTTCGCCAGTACGAGCGCCATTCCTCCGATTTAGGTCACCTGCTCTCTCGCTTTTTGCTGTGTTGTCGATCGCTGGGTGGCTGGCTGTGCTCGACACGACGTCGTTGCGCACGTTCGCTCCGCTTCGATGGATTGGCTGGTCTGCACGTTGTGCTCCTCAGGTGATACATTTTTTTCGCTCTGCGTTTGGTGTACTGGTCCCGTGCGCATTTGTGAGCAATTGCTTCTATTTCTCCCTCTTGCGCATTGGTGTTCTGTGGTGTCAGTATAATGTTCCTTATTCTCTCTCTATGCCTACCAACCAGTCATGTCATCATGTGCGCTTCAGCTCTCTTTTCTCAAAAATAGAGATTTTAGGCACAATAGAAAGTTTCTCTCTTTTTGCCTCTTCTCTTCTTCTTCTGATCGGTGAATTTTGTGCTATGGTGTTTGATGTATGGTTTCCATACTCATTTTCCAACCAGATTAAGCCCTAAAAATAAGTTCAAAAAGACTGTGTTTTAGTCATTTTCTGCTAATTTAGGTTATAGAAAGGTCCAGCCGTAGCCCGGCAAGTTAATTTTGCAGGATCAGCAATTATTGGCATGGAAAACAGAGAAAACAACAAAAGGAGGTGCTCAGACAGTTGGAACGGACCGCCCGGACGGCAGGACGGTCCGTCCTGACCAGAGGAACCAAGTCCAGGCGGACTCAGCCAGATTTCAGACGGACTGCACGAGACCAGGTTGGAACGGTCCGCCCCAGACTCAGAACGGGCCGTTCCAGCTATTCCAGAATTGCTAAAAATAGAAGTCCAAGTTTGTCGAGTCGGTTTCCTCTATTTGCCGACCTTCCAGAAGCACTCCTCCCACGTTCTGAAGCCACTAATGCCTTATAAAAAGCTCTGTCCTGTCCCCAGCAAAGGCTAAGTTCGAAATTCTAGGTTTTAGCCTCTTTCCAACTCAGAAAAGGAGACAGCCTGCCGAGACGACCAACTGCATCTGGAACTGCCCGTTCCAGAGCCAGGACGGTCCGCCCCAGACAGGACAGAGCACAGAAACGTGGAGTTTTCAAGCGCAACTTGTTGTAAACTTGATTTTTCTCTTTCTATGTCTTTGTATTTGATGAAACCTGCTTGTTCTTGCATGGATTTGTTAGAGTAGAGTAGTTTTAGGGGCTATGATCTGAGAACCTTTCTTTAGTTGCTTGTTTTAGATTGAATCTTTAATTATTAGTTAAATTAAGTTATGTTCTGCTTCTTGTGCTTTTATTTGCTATTTATTTGCTAAGTTTGTTTCTGTTTGATCTGATTGCCTCGTTAAACCAAGGCCTTGTTTAGCTGTTAGGATTAAAGTCAATCACAGTAACGTTAACTTAGTAATTATACTGTTTGGTAGGCGATATCCGGAAGGATTAAACCAGACCTTAATTAATTAGGGTTTAACTTGAGATCGGAAGATTAAAAGTGTACCAAGACCCGAGAAGTAGACTAGAACAACTAAACCAAGAAACGGAAGTTGAAATTTAGGCGTTCTAGGAGTTAAACAATCAAACTTTATAGCTTGACCTGAACGGGAGTTAGAGTACAAGTCTATAGGTTAAGTATAGTCTTATCTCGCATAAAAACATTTAATTAATAATTAAAAATCATGACAAAACAAGTATCAGTCAATCGGAACGGACCGTTCCAAGGTCAGAACGGACCGTCCGAAAGGGGGAGTCTGGCCTACAACGACCTGTTCCGATCGACTGACAGAGTCCAGAACGGACCGTTCCAGACATGGAACGGACCGTTCCAACTTTGACATTTAGAGAATTGTTTGAGGATCTGAACCCCTAGTTTTCATCAATTAGATTATCTTCTGTTTGATTTAGAATTTGGCGATTTAGGAATTGAACTTTACCTTATTATTCTTTATTTTAGAACTGTTGAAACTTATTGATTTATATTAAAACCAGAATTTAGTTTGAATTGTTTAAACTGAAACTTAGAAACAGAATAGTCCGTCCCCGAGATTCGACCCTTAAACTGTACTGCAAACGAATTCGCATCGGTAATTAAGGATTAAATTTGACCTGTACCCTCAGCACCGATCAAATTTTTGGCGCCGTTGCCGGGGACGGTGCCTTTATCTAAGTTTAGTTTTGAAATTAGATAAAATTCTCTCTATTTCTCTTCACTTTTTCTTGGTTTTTGGAAACTGCAGGAACTCGCGCTGGCTGGAAAGAAGAAGACTACCAACAGCACTTGCAACTACAACTTTCGACACCCAAGAAAAGGAGAAAAGAACCCCTCTCAGGCTAGCTCTTCCTCATCTGGACCAAACCGTGCGGTTTTGCAACGGCAAGTTTCAGAAACAGTTGAGCAGACCGAGAGGCAAGGTGACAGCTCACTGGTTCCGCCCTTTCGCCTTTTCTACCAACGAACCCGTAGGAATCTTTTTGGGGCGCAGCCACCTTTCTCGCAACTCACGACACCTCGCTTTACATTAGGACGAACCACCTCAACTGCATCAACCGACTCAGAAACAATGGGAGATAACGTGAATGGAAACGGAGACAACAACAACGAGACAGAACTCGAGCGTGCATTGCGAGAGGCCCTTGAAGCTGCCAAGGAGGCTGAGGCAACTCGACCTTTGAGGGAGATAGGAGCCCCAACCGCAAACAACATCCGACTCGGAGTCAAGCCACCGAAAGCCGAGAGGACCAGGGATTTCTTCTACAATCCTGGCCTCGTTTCTCTGATCAAGGAAAACACCTTCGCAGGCGCCCCTCATGAAGATGCCAACAGGCATCTACAATCTTTTCTGCGAAATTGCACAACCTTGGTTCCTGAAGAAGTCGATCCGGATATAATTCGCCTAACTCTTTTTCCTTTTTCTCTTAGGGACAAAGCTGAAGATTGGTTGAATAGTTTTAATGACCGACCTTTCGAGACTTGGAACGATTTGACCAAAGCCTTTTTGGATAGGTTTTACCCTAGGGTGAAAACAACCAAACTAGTTAGGGAATTGTTAACCTTTCAGCAGGACCAGGATGAAAACCTGTTCGAAGCATGGGAACGGTTTAAAGACCTGCAAAGAATGTGTCCACATCATGACGTACCTGATAGTAGATTAATCGTTAGTTTTTATGATGGTTTGGATGACATTACTCGTCAGAATATTAATTCAACTGCAGGTGGTGCTTTTCTGGAGATGGGATGCAGAGACGCAAAGGCCCTGATTGAAAGCATGGCGCAATCTCAAACGAACTGGTCGGTGCGCTCTAGAAAGAAAGGAGGCCTGCTAGAAGTAGACAATTCCACTCACCTCCAGTCTCAACTTGATTCCCTGACAGTCATGCTGAAGAACATAAGTGCAAAATCTTCCAAATCCTCCGAATCTGTCGCCCGATGTCAGTTCTGTGAAGAGGAAGGCCATACAGCCAAGTCTTGTCACTTGGTAGCTAGGGAGGACAAGTCTGAAGAGGTCAATGCCATCATCGCTCCTCCCTCCTTCTTTCCAAGCAATAACTACTCATATCGCGACAAACGGAACCATCCGGGACTCTCGTACAGCAACCCCAACGGGTGTGCCAACCCTGGACAGACTGGTCAGACATCAAACTCCAATACCAGCAACCATGCCCAGAGCGGGCTCTCTCAGCGAACGGTGGAGAAATTCATGCAAAACCAAGGGATATTCAATCACTCAGTCCATGACGAGATCAAATTGCTGAGAGAAGACTTAGGCCTACTCATAAGCAAGCTCAACCAAGGGAATGATCAAGCCAACTCGGGGGCACTGACCAAGCCGGGCATGTTCCCAAGCCAGCCTGAAACCAATCCCAGAGAAGAGTGCAAAAGCGTCACGCACAGACTAAGGAGTGGGACCAGTTACGATGACCCCGAGATGCCCAAGGATTTGCAGTCGAACTCAGCTGGAACGAACCAGCCTGAGTCGGAACGGACGGATGGAACGGACCGTCCCACATCGGGACGGACCGTCCCAGACGCCCAGCAGGTAGATTCTCCTGGACCGATCCAACCTGAACCTGGTCAAGAATATGGAACGGACCGCCCTAACTCAGAACGGTCCGCCCCAACTCTGCCGAGGGCTGAGAAAGTTTTCGCTTGCCCACCTCCGATGCCGAACGATCTTCCGATCGAGGTCCCATATCCACAGAGACTGGCCCAAGCTAAGAAGGACAGGGAATACGGAAAATTCTTGGATATTCTGAGACAGATGAAGATCACTATTCCCTTCACAGACCTCTTATCAAAAATGCCATCCTACGCCAAGTTTCTCAAAGACCTCTTGTCCAACAAGAAGAACCTGGAATTGAGCAGCGTTATGGCCTTGTCGGGAGATCCCGACCCACCTAACACCAAGAAGATGCCACCGAAGATGAAGGATCCAGGTAGGTTTACTATTCCTTGTAAAGTTGGTGATTTAGGTATGAAGAGAGCATTGCTGGACATCGGAGCAAGCGTCAGTCTGATTCCAGAAACTATCTTCAATCAAATTGGCAAAAGAGAACTAGAGCCAACTCCTGTGGTTCTGAGACTTGCCGATAATTCAATAAGACTGCCACTGGGAGAGGTGAAAGACGTGCCAATTCAAGTTGGAGACATTTTCGTTCCATGTGATTTTGTGGTTGTTGAAATGGAGGAAGACCCTGAAGTCCCGATTATACTGGGCAGACCTTTCCTCACCACAGCCGGTGTGTTCATCAACTGCAGAACCGGTAAAATGAAATTAGAGGTTGGAGATGAGCAGGTTGAGTTTGATGTGGAAAAAGCGATGCGCATGCCTGACCAAGTGGACTCGATCTTTATGGCCGAGTCCCTAGAAGCCATGGTAGAGGAGACGTTTAACAATCGTATTGTGCAAGTGTATCATTCCTTCTCAGCCACACCTGAAGAGGAGGAGGCAGACTTGATATTCAACGAAATTTTGCAAACCGTTGAATACTTGGCTGCCAGAGAAAGCCGGAGTAGCCCGCCACAGATCCAGGCAGACCAAGTCAGCATGCAGCTCCGATCAGCGGCTGAAATCGACCAGATCTTCAGCCTCGATTCAGATCAGAACGGCCCCATCCATCCTGAAACGGACCGTACCAGCTGCCAGCCAGAGAAAGGTAAACCGGAACTTAAGACCTTACCAGAGAGCCTCAGGTACGAATTCCTAGGCCCCGACCAAACCTTTCCTGTCATTATCAATGCCAAACTCGACTTGGATCAAACTGAGAAATTACTAAAGGAGTTGAGGGCTCACCGCAAGGCAATTGGCTATTCTATCGAAGATCTCAAGGGTATTGATCCCTCCATATGCACCCATCGAATCCTGCTTGAAGAAGATTCAAAACCAACAGTTGAACATCAAAGGAGGCTCAACCCTAACATGAGCGAAGTCGTGAAGAAGGAGGTGCAGAAACTTCTGGAATCTAGAATCATCTACCCGATTTCGGACAGCAAATGGGTCAGCCCCATTCATGTTGTTCCGAAGAAGGGAGGTACAACAGTGATAAAGAATAATGAAGGCCAGCTGATCCAGACAAGGATTGTCACTGGATGGAGGATGTGTGTGGACTACCGCAAGCTGAACGCTTCAACACGAAAGGACCACTTCCCTCTGCCCTTTGTTGACCAATTACTCGAACGACTGGCTAAGCATTCTTTCTTTTGTTATTTAGATGGTTATTCAGGTTTCTTCCAAATACCGATCCACCCACTTGACCAAGAGAAAACAACCTTTACATGTCCATATGGAACTTATGCATACCGTAGGATGCCATTTGGTTTGTGTAATGCACCAGCAACATTCCAAAGAGCTATGATGGCAATATTTTCTGATTTTATCGAAAAAGACATGGAAGTTTTCATGGATGATTTTTCGGTGTATGGTACGTCTTTTGATCATTGTCTAGCTAACTTGTCACAGATTTTGCAGCGATGTGAGGAAGTCAACCTTGTATTGAATTGGGAGAAATGCCATTTTATGGTGCAAGAAGGAGTTGTTTTAGGACACATAATTTCAGAACAAGGGATCATGGTGGATCAGGCAAAGGTGGAGGTAATCGAGAAGCTGGCTCTGCCCACTTGCGTGAAGGACGTGCGGAGTTTTCTTGGGCATGCAGGCTTTTACCGGCGCTTTATTAAAGATTTCTCTAAAATTGCTAAGCCATTAACCAATTTAACAATGAAGGATGCTGAATTTCTGTTTGATAAAAATTGTGTTGATGCTTTCAATAGGTTGAAGGAAGCGCTTGTGACAGCCCCTATCTTGCAACCTCCAAATTGGGATCAGCCATTCGAATTGATGTGTGATGCTAGTGATTACGCAGTCGGTGCAGTGCTAGGACAGCGGAAAGACAAGAAGCCCTATGCAATCTATTACGCTAGCAAGGTGCTGGATGAGGCGCAAGTCAACTACACCACAACCGAAAAGGAGCTTCTGGCAGTAGTCTATGCCTTAGACAAATTCAGGTCATACCTGGTTGGTTCGAAAGTCATAGTCTATACCGATCATTCGGCACTCAAATACCTCCTATCCAAGAAAGATGCCAAGCCACGACTCATTCGATGGGTCCTCTTGTTGCAAGAATTCGACCTCGAAATACGCGACAAGAAAGGTACAGAAAATAGTGTGGCTGATCATTTGTCTAGATTGAAGGTGGAGGAACAAGGAGCAGAAACCATACCGATCAACGACTCATTTCCAGACGAACATCTGCTGGCGATCCAGTCTGGAACGGACCGCCCCTGCCTGGAACGGCCCGTCCCAGCCCCAGACAACGCCGAAGCAGCCAACAGAACGGCCCAGTCTGAGCCAGAACGGCCTGTTGGAACGGACCGCCCCAGCCTAGGACGGTCCGCCCCAATCCAAGGAGTTCCATGGTATGCTGACTTCGCGAACTTCTTGGCCAGCAAAGTTCTACCCTATAAAATGTCTTCTCAGCAAAATAAGAGATTCCTAGCTGACGCAAAATACTACTTCTGGGAGGACCCATTCTTGTGGAAACTGGGAGTTGACGGAATCTTTCGGAGATGCATACCAAGGGAGGAGGTGCAGCAGATCCTTCATCAATGCCATTCATCCGCCTATGGTGGCCACGCCTCAACCTCGAAAACCGCAGCCAAAGTCCTTCAATCAGGTTTCTTCTGGCCATCTATTTTCAAGGATTCAAGGGAGTTTGTTTTGGCTTGTGATCAGTGCCAAAGAATGGGTAATATATCCAGCAGACAAGAGATGCCAATGAACCCGATTCTAGAGGTTGAGATTTTTGATTTGTGGGGGATTGACTTCATGGGACCCTTTCCGTCTTCGTGCGGGTATGAATATATTCTTGTTGCAGTAGACTACGTGTCTAAATGGGTTGAAGCTGTTCCGAGCAAGCATGCCGATTCAGCCACAGTCAAGAAACTGTTCACTAAGATAATCTTTCCTCGGTTTGGAATTCCGAGAGCTGTCATCAGTGACGGGGGTAAACACTTCATCAACAAACAGTTTGACAATTTACTGAAGAAGTATGGAGTGAAGCACAAAGTGGCAACACCGTACCACCCTCAAACAAGTGGACATGTCGAGGTATCTAATAGAGAAATAAAGAACATTCTGCAGAAAACCGTTGGAAGCACAAGGAAGGATTGGGCACTGAAGTTGGATGATGCATTATGGGCATATCGAACCGCATTTAAAACTCCAATTGGAATGAGCCCATTCAAGCTGGTGTATGGAAAGGCGTGTCATCTGCCTGTTGAGATCGAACACAAGGCATATTGGGCGACCAGAGCACTCAATTTGGAGTACAAATCAGCAGGAGAGCAAAGAGTGCTGGACTTGCATGAGCTAGAAGAGATCAGACTGAACGCCTATGATAATGCTAAGATGTACAAGGAGAGAACTAAGAAATGGCATGATAAGCATATCCAAAGGCGAAGTTTTGAAGAGGGGGATTTAGTGTTGTTGTTTAACTCTCGACTAAGATTGTTTCCTGGCAAACTAAGGTCCCGATGGACGGGTCCTTATGAGGTAAAGAAGGTCTACCCATTCGGAGCAGTAGATATTTGGAAAGAAGGATCTGAGACTTTCAGAGTTAATGGCCAACGCCTTAAACTCTACATCAGTCAGACCACACAAGAACAAGGAGGGGAAGTGCGATTTCTGGAGAACCCCTCAACCATAGAGACGTAGCCATACGGGGTCAAGCTCGAGACCTTAAACAAGCGCTGCTTGGGAGGCAACCCAAGGGTTCAAAAATTAATTAGGATTTTTCTTTCTGTGTTTTTTTAAAAAAAAAAAAAAAAAAAAAAAAAAAAAAAAACCATAAAATCATAAAAATTAGGAGTAGGATAAATACTTGGCTTAGTCTGTGTTTAACTTGTTTAATTTCAGGGTTTTTCAGGGATTGGAACGGACCGTCCCATCCTCAGAACGGTCCGCCCCAACACCAGGACGCACAGGTCCAAGGCTAGGACGACGCATGCAGAACGGACGACAAACCTAGGATGGAACGGTCCGTCCCAAAATTGGAACGGTCCGTCCCATTTTAAAACTGACAGTGGATCCTGGGACAAACCCAATAAACTACCCACTACTCAAAACCAACCCGATAACCGCCTAACCCGCGTAACTGACCCGTCCCCCACTCCCTCTCCTCCAAACTAACCGTTTCAAACTCCATTCCTATTAAACCCCGTCCCTCTCTCCCTCAGTTTCTCTTTTTCTCTCTCTCTGCCATCAACCAATCCGACGAAGATCAATACTATTTCTCGCCGCCTCTCAACTCTCCTCACTCCCCTCTACTCTCCTTGCTAGTCCGCCTCACCCAGTTCGCCGGAATTCGCCGTCACCACCACCTCCGCCCCACTGCACTCGACCACAGCAGGAATTACGGTAAATCAATCCCTTCTCTTTCCTTAATTTCATTCCCTGTACAACACTCAACCATAGACCCACAGTCAACACCAAATTCCGGCCAAACTCGAAAACCCGGCGAAACTTCATCATTTTCACCCAAACCTAGATTGGAACGGACCGCCCTAATTTTGGAACGGTCCGCCCCAATCTCAACCTAAACTAAAACAAGCCCGTCCCAACCCAACCTCTCCGTCCAACCAATCCAGATCGGTCCGTCCCATCCTCAGGACGGTCCGCCCTAGCCATATTTCCAGATCCACAACCCTATCTCCCAGCCAAACCACTCCGTTCCAAGCCTCAAACGACCCGTCCCATGTCTAGCAGTTCATCTTCTGGTTCATTAGGCGACAAACTCTCCAAGTTCTTTCGCAGCAAACCAAAGAAACCAGGCCAGACCAAAGAATCCACACACCCTGCTGACTGGAACATTCCGTGGCCAACCAAAGAATCTCATCCAATACCACCACTGGACAAATTACCACTCCGACCAGAAGACTTCATCACAACTCCCGAGCATTCACTGCCTATCACAACGCCCTATACTGTCGACTATCCACCCCCCGACACTGAGATCATTCCATACATGCCAAGGAGACAGATGGATGCAGAAGGAATCGACTGGTCCCAACTGGAGGTTGCTTCAGACCCAGAACCAGAAGGACAGGGTGAGACAGCAGAGGAAAGGGCTGATTCAGACTACACAGAAGAGGTCCAACAAGCAGAGAAGGAGGCCGAGGATCTTGTCCCCGAGACACAAACCCGGCCAGCACGAACTGCTAGCATTGAGTTAGCCAATGTCAACCTACCTCTCAAGGGCAAAACTGCAAAACAACGGTATAGAAATCTCATACACAAAAAATTCGAAAACACCCGATCAATTGACTTACAGGTGTTAGACAAACTGGGCATCAAAGAAGATTTCTATCGGCTGACCAAGGCAATCGGATTTGACCCAAAATTCTAGACAATCCGTTCAGACGCATACACTGCCCTCACTATGGAGTTTCTGTGCTCCCTGGATCTGTTTCACAAGAACGATGAATGGCAAATCACATTCAGGGTTGAAGGAAAGAAGTATGTGTGCACTGAATCCCAATTCGCCGGAATTTTTGGTTTGGAGAATGGCACGATAACGGACGAATTTTTTGAGACTGACCTGTGGGAGGAGATCTCTCTAGAGCACCAAAAAGCAGTCAACGAACGCCGCTCATCTCACATTCAACACCCTACCATCCGATTCATCCAGCGAATGCTCTCGCTCACCATCTTTGCCAAGGGTGAGTCGGGGGTAAAATTGACGAGGGGTGAACAGGCCATCCTCAACCAGATCTTCCATCCAAAAGGAGATGCAAAGCTCAACCTCGCCTATCTCATGATGAAGCATTTTGAAAAGCAAGCCAACAACCAGCGATCAGGCAAGGGACAGATTACTATTGGTGGGTATGTCAACTACTTGATCCAGCACTATGACTTGGCACTGTCGCCTATGCAAAGAAGTGGAGGACCAAACCGGGTCTCTATGAGACAATTGGCTGAAATGCAGATGGTTGCTCAGGTCGGAAATGAATACCAGTATATCTATGGTCGGTACCGTTTTCCTCTTCCTTTCAATAGGCCGATCGATCTCAACAACAAACGAACATGGCTGCTGGTTGACAAGGATGGACAAATGATAAACCTGGAGGAAGAGGAGTTGCAGCGGCGATTAGCCGAGATGGAGGCTGCTGCCCGAGCAGCAGGGGCAGGCACATCTGCCGAGGCCCAGGCAACAGGAGACGCTGGTCATGACCGGCAACAGTGGCAGCAGCAAGGAGATCCATTCTGGCAGCCACCGTACCAGCAGGACCCGCCGCATGGGCAGTGGCAAGGCGGGTGGAACCCAGCCTATCTCGATCTCCTCCAGGATGTCCACACAGCTCAGTGGAACATCCAAGCCTCCATTGACCATGAACACGAGGAGAACAGGCGAGCCAGAGAGGAGAACCGCCGTGCAAGAGAAGAGGACAGGCAGTGGAGGCAGCAGCAAGACGAGAGGAATGCACGGAATGATGAGCTGCTAGCTAGGTTGGCCAGCCACATCTTTGGGCCACCTCAATTCCCACCGCACAACTGAGCCAAGTTCAGTAAGTTTTCTATTTTTCTCTCTTTTCTTTTCTTTCTTGCATCTCACAGAACTAGGGACAGTTCTGTAGATAAGCTTAGGGGGGGGGTAAAAGTTAGAAAAATTCGAAAACTGGTATGATAGGATGCATTACATGGCATATTGCATGTTTCTGTCAGGATTGGAACGGACCGTCCCAGTCATGGAACGTGACAGAATCCATTGACTTAGCAGACAAATGAACCTGGAACGGTCCGTCCCACATATGGAACGGTCCGCCCCAATGGGTCGTTCCAGTCCGGAACTGGCCGTTCCAAGTACAATTGTCTGCTGGTTTTTGTATATACATGTAGGAATTGCATTTTTAATCATTTAATGTTGCATTTAGGTAAGTTTTAAAGACTTTTTAACTAGGATTAACAATTTGTGACTTAGGAAATTGAGGCATTTTCTGAAACTTTTGAATTTAATCTTTGTGAAATGAATTTGATGAAACTGATTTGAATAACCTAAGGATAGGATTTGAAATCTGTCTGAGAAATCGTTTTCTTAAGCATTGAATTGATTAATTTCACAAGCAATTGATTGATTTTATCGATTAGAGCCGGCAAAGGGTGATTAAGTTCGCCTAAGATCATTTTCTCAACTCAAAAACCTGATTGATTGTAAGTAGTTCTGAGCAAGTTTTAGAAACAATTAAACCACTGTTTTTTTTTTTTTTTTTTTTTTGATGTATAAAAAAAAAAATAATAAAAAAAAAAAAAAACAAAAACAAAAATTAAAGGGGAACTAAAAAGCGGTGCTCTGAACTGACCATTGCGGGAAGCTATAGGATCTTTGTGGTTAAAAAAAAAAAAAAAAAAAAAAAAAAAAAAAAAAAAAATGTGTCATATCAAAGGACAAGTAAGAGATGGGCCGCCTGGTTCGCACTTTTCTTATGCCTACGGTTTTAACATCTCAGAAAGTCCGCCCACATTATTCTGGCTGACCTCTCCGCCGCGGAAAAAATTCCCAGCCCCGGGAAAATCTGTATCAAATGTATCTTACTTTCTGTTTGTTTTCAAAAATTTTAGTGGTTTAAAACAATTCAAAAGCATGTGCATAACAACTTGGAATTAATTTAGGTTATTTGAGTTGAGAAGGTTCGATCCCGTTTCTACTTGATTTCAAATTGAGTGAGAACTTCGAAAAATTAATCGGATTAATGCTTAGAAAAATGAATCATGGACAGAAAGAATTGAGAATCCTTAGGTTGATTTCAGAAAGGCTGATTCACTTAAAACAAACTGGTTGAATTTGTTGAAAATCCTTTTGACCAAAATGCCCCTATAACTTAATGTCACAGTTTGCTGAGTTTAGTTAGGAAGTCCTTAGAACTTGTTAGAAACACAATCAATTGAACTTAAATAAGGTCTAAACCTGGACTAGGTCTAGAGTTTTGCTTGAGGACAAGCAATGTTCAAGCTTAGGGGGTTTTGATGTATGGTTTCCATACTCATTTTCCAACCAGATTAAGCCCTAAAAATAAGTTCAAAAAGACTGTGTTTTAGTCATTTTCTGCTAATTTAGGTTGTAGAAAGGTCCAGCCGTAGCCCGGCAAGTTAATTTTGCAGGATCAGCAATTATTGGCATGGAAAACAGAGAAAACAACAAAAGGAGGTGCTCAGACAGTTGGAACGGACCGCCCGGACGGCAGGACGGTCCGTCCTGACCAGAGGAACCAAGTCCAGGCGGACTCAGCCAGATTTCAGACGGACTGCACGAGACCAGGTTGGAACGGTCCGCCCCAGACTCAGAACGGGCCGTTCCAGCTATTCCAGAATTGCTAAAAATAGAAGTCCAAGTTTGTCGAGTCGGTTTCCTCTATTTGCCGACCTTCCAGAAGCACTCCTCCCACGTTCTGAAGCCACTAATGCCTTATAAAAAGCTCTGTCCTGTCCCCAGCAAAGGCTAAGTTCGAAATTCTAGGTTTTAGCCTCTTTCCAACTCAGAAAAGGAGACAGCCTGCCGAGACGACCAACTGCATCTGGAACTGCCCGTTCCAGAGCCAGGACGGTCCGCCCCAGACAGGACAGAGCACAGAAACGTGGAGTTTTCAAGCGCAACTTGTTGTAAACTTGATTTTTCTCTTTCTATGTCTTTGTATTTGATGAAACCTGCTTGTTCTTGCATGGATTTGTTAGAGTAGAGTAGTTTTAGGGGCTATGATCTGAGAACCTTTCTTTAGTTGCTTGTTTTAGATTGAATCTTTAATTATTAGTTAAATTAAGTTATGTTCTGCTTCTTGTGCTTTTATTTGCTATTTATTTGCTAAGTTTGTTTCTGTTTGATCTGATTGCCTCGTTAAACCAAGGCCTTGTTTAGCTGTTAGGATTAAAGTCAATCACAGCAACGTTAACTTAGTAATTATACTGTTTGGTAGGCGATATCCGGAAGGATTAAACCAGACCTTAATTAATTAGGGTTTAACTTGAGATCGGAAGATTAAAAGTGTACCAAGACCCGAGAAGTAGACTAGAACAACTAAACCAAGAAACGGAAGTTGAAATTTAGGCGTTCTAGGAGTTAAACAATCAAACTTTATAGCTTGACCTGAACGGGAGTTAGAGTACAAGTCTATAGGTTAAGTATAGTCTTATCTCGCATAAAAACATTTAATTAATAATTAAAAATCATGACAAAACAAGTATCAGTCAATCGGAACGGACCGTTCCAAGGTCAGAACGGACCGCCCGAAAGGGGGAGTCTGGCCTACAACGACCTGTTCCGATCGACTGACAGAGTCCAGAACGGACCGTTCCAGACATGGAACGGACCGTTCCAACTTTGACATTTAGAGAATTGTTTGAGGATCTGAACCCCTAGTTTTCATCAATTAGATTATCTTCTGTTTGATTTAGAATTTGGCGATTTAGGAATTGAACTTTACCTTATTATTCTTTATTTTAGAACTGTTGAAACTTATTGATTTATATTAAAATCAGAATTTAGTTTGAATTGTTTAAACTGAAACTTAGAAACAGAATAGTCCGTCCCCGAGATTCGACCCTTAAACTGTACTGCAAACGAATTCGCATCGGTAATTAAGGATTAAATTTGACCTGTACCCTCAGCACCGATCAGTGTTCTTTCTTTCTCTCTAATTTCTACATTATTTTTCATTCTTCTCTTACTAATTTCTACTGTGTTCTTCTTTTTTTGTTCTATTTTTCCTAATGGATTTTGTTTCCACTGCTGGATTTTTTGCAGGTAGCTCTATAAGCTGAGCACTGTTTCAAGGGAGCTATCTCTATTTTGTGCTGCTTATTTCCCTGGCCCGTGCTTCTTCAGGTCAATTTTATGCATTATCTATTTTTTATCTTCTTAGACAATGAATAAAAACTAATTTCTTTGCTTATCAAGGTTGTGGTCTTCTGCATTTCTAGACTGTGGCTCCTTCTGTTGTGGCATTCTGGTAATCCTTTTAGGCTTGAATTTTTTTTTACATGTCTTTTGTGTGATTTAATTGGGTGATTTCCTGATGTATTAATTTCTCTTTCATTTCAATTTTGGTTGGGTGGACAATGATTTTCTTTAGTTGAGTATTAATAATCCAGCATATTTGGTTGGGTGGTTAATTTTGGTTGGGTGCATGGTCGCTGAATAGCCTGAGTGCCTTCCTCTTTTGTTTTAATTTTTGATTGGTTAGATGTGAATTTCATTTTCCTTTTTAGATTAGCAATAAAATTTCAATAGGTAATTAAAAAATAAATATAAAACACTTAAAAGTATGGGAAGGTAATTAAAATATGCACAATAGCTCCAGTAGGCTAACTAATATAGTTTTGATAAATACTCAGTATACAGAAACAAATATCTATATCCATGGCCTTCTGATTTTATATAGAAGCTTTTATGTACTTATGGAATATGTATCCACACAGAATAGTTTCTTTACGAAAATTGAGAGGCTAGCTGTAAACACAAATAGATGGCAATACTAATACTTGTTCTAATAAATTATAAATGTGCATGTTTTTTATTAAATCAATTGGCTCATTTATGAAATTATGACACATGCTGCGCTGAATTTGCAAATTTCATTTTTACGGCGTATTAATCATTTTTACGAAATCATGTTTTAAAGATATTTTTCTTCTTATGAAACCCCCCCTATATGTTTACATATATGAGATAGTTTTAAATTTTTAATCCGCACTGCACAAGTTTCAGTTAAATGCAATGCAGAACTATTTTCTCTTCCTTTAAAATAGCATTAGGCTACAGTTATTTCGGTAACTCTTTCTTACTGAGCTGTTCAGCCATCCAAGCAACATATTGATTTAAAAATGACTTCAATAAATGCAAACTTGATCCTTATATATTCAAACACGTAAGTAGTCTTGATTATTAAAATCACATAAACACCCATTCTTTATGACTACCAACTAATCAACTATTGATGGCGCAAATGCAAGACCATTCTTTGGGGCATGAATAATACAAGTTGGTAATACTACATGTATTATATATACAGTGCATCTCCTAAGTCTACAACCGCGCGCATCAACGAAATGACGTCCATTATTTACCTCTTGCTCTCTCTCTTTCTGCTTCTCTTCCTCGAAGCCAAGAAAATCTTTCCAAGGTACAATTATAGGCATATCCCTGGTCCATGGACCCTCCCCATTATTGGAAGCCTCCACCACTTTATTGGCTCGGGGCTCCCTCATCATGCACTCCGTAACCTTTCGCAGCGGTACGGTCACCTCATGTTTCTTCAAGTAGGTGAACGACCGACAGTTGTAATTTCCTCGAGGGAGGGAGCCAAAATAATCATTAAAACCTGCGAGTCAACATTCTGTGATCGTCCCAACAGCCCCACCACAAAAATTTTCACCTATGGGGGGAAGGACTTGGTGTTAGCACCATACGGCGATTACTGGAGAGAGATCCGCAAGATCATCACTTCTGGGTTTCTAAGCCCCATGCGGGTCCAGTCTTTCAGGTCCATACGTGAAGAGGAGGTATCGAACCTCATACAATTGATCTCTTCAATGTCGTCCCGCATGCACACCATTAATCTTAGTGACATGATGTCTGTAATGGCAAACAACGTGTCAGTAAGAGCCATTTCAGGAAGCAAAAGCAAGAATGAAATTCTGTTTGTGAATGAGTTGCAAAGGTCAGCTGAGTTAGCTGCAGGGTTTTGTCTAGCTAACATGTTTCCATCGTTCCGCATTTTAAGCATGATCAGCAAGCAAGTGCGCGAGGCTGAGGAATGCCATACGGCTATTGATGAGCTACTAGAGAACTTGATACAAGATCGTAGAACAAGTGAGGTTGATGGAGAGGCAGATGACTTGCTTAGTCTTCTCCTTAGGCATCTTGATGAGCATCCAAACAACTCAATTAGTATGGACACTGCCAAAGCCATTCTTTTTGTAAGCCATCTCAGCACAATTTCTTTATCTTCAAAATTATACAGTATGCATGAAACGAGAGGGGAAAAAAAATGAATGTGTGCGTGGTTGTGTATGTGTGTGAAATGCATGTAAGTACCATCATCTGCTGCCAGGCATGCATATTTACCTTCAAAATATGAGGCATTCAAAATTTACAAATTTACACGTCTCTTTCGCAAATCTGATCATGAAGCTTACTCGTACTTAACACAGGTTAATTTTTTATCTGGCTTAATTTTTCAAATGAAAAAATTAGACAACTCCACAAATTCATTACAGCAGATGTGATTCACCTGTTAAAGTCGTACTTGGGGGCACATGCTAGGGAATAAACAGCAAACCTTCCCAAGGCAACCAACAAATAATTGTTAACTTCTCGTTGACTGTTTCTTTTCCCTATATAATTCACCAATTCTCATTTTTCTCTGCTTTCAACTTCTAACACTGATACAATCTCTTCCAGCTAATTTATAATATTTTGTGGTTTTCCTATTTGTAGAGTGCTGTAGGTGGAGGGACCCATACAACTGGTGCAGTTTTGGAGTGGGTCATGAGTGAACTAGTGAAAAATTCAATTGTGATGAAGAAGGCCCAAGATGAGGTGCGACGACTTCCAGGCCGCAAAATTATAACTGAGTTTGACCTTGCTGGACTCGATTTCTTACGTCTTGTTATAAAAGAGACATTGAGATT
This sequence comes from Rhynchospora breviuscula, assembly GCA_027562975.1. Lineage (NCBI taxonomy): Eukaryota > Viridiplantae > Streptophyta > Magnoliopsida > Poales > Cyperaceae > Rhynchospora > Rhynchospora breviuscula. The sequence goes on from CM050402.1 coordinate 54,982,835, forward strand.
ACACCCGGTTGCTCCACTAATTCCAAGGTTGTGCCCAGAGACAGTGAACATCTTGAACCATCAAGTTCCCAAGGGGACCGCGCTAATTGTGAACATGTGGGCCATTGGTAAATATCTTTAATTGACTGATAGAAGGACTATATTATGTACTTGGATCGCCTTCTCATAAATCGCTGATCATCAATTTTCAATTGCAGGAAGGGACCCGACAAACTGGAAAGATCCAGAAGATTTCAGGCCAGAAAGGTTTGCCGAGGGCAACAGTCACCGTGTAGATTCAATGGGAATGGATCTCGAGTTCTTTCCATTTGGTGCTGGACGCAGGAATTGCCCGGGAAAATTCTTTGGGTCGGCAATTGTTGAGCTGACAGTAGCAAACCTTCTATATCATTTCAATTGGGAGCTTCCTTGTGGGTTGAAGCCAGAACAACTAGACATGACTGAGAATTTTGGTATAAGTATTAGAAGGAAATCTTCACTCTTGTTGCATGCTCTGCCACATACAAGCTGTTAGATAACCACAGTTGTACTTGGCTTTTTCTTTACTTTAATTTGTCCTTCTCAACTTTATTTTTTACATTTTTCTTCTCTTTGCCCAATTTTTCTTATCACTTGAAGAGTCTAGAATGTTTGATATAAATAATGATTGGAGTGAAACACCTTGTGGTTATGTTGTTAGGTTGTTCTTACAAATAAGTATGCGTCTTTAATTCTGATGCACATTATCATTGTATAATATATTTACTTCAATGTGTATATATATATAGGTTGATGACATGTACTCGATAATTTTTTATCTGGTAGAGTGTAAATACTATAAACGGGTGCCTTTTGATTGAGGGCTTGAGGCTAATCTCGGACAATAATTGTGGCAACTTTGATGATGCCAGCTGCTAGCTAGAAGGTTAGTAGTCACATGTGAACAATTTTTTTATACAAGCTCTCTTACCCCATCATGTGGAACATATATATTCCAGCTCAGATGGAGCACCACCTGGTACTGGGTCAGAACCTGTACAGAGGGAAAAAAGAAAATGGCAGTTGGTTGGTGTTGCTATTAAAGGAGTTGCTTGACACACAAATTGTAGAAAAGAGTGGCCTCACATAATCACATGTAAATAAGATTCTTTTTGTTTTAGTTTTTTATGTTTGGTTGCTGGTAAACGTGGATAAAGCTTGGCACTGCAGTCAATTATGTGCTCTATAAATCAATGTTTTTAATACCCTACCGGCCATCAAACCGGCCAAAGTGGCGGTATGCGGTTTTTACAGGTTCTACCGGTTTGTGCCGATTTGTACCGGTTTGTACAGATTATAGTATAATATTTCCCAATTACAAATGATTTTGTGGATTTTATTCATTGAGAAAGCGGAAAGGAAGAGAAACAGAAACGGTAACAGCCGAAATTTCCGGTATTTGACTGATTTTTCCCGGTTGTTGACCAGCGGGTTTTAGGGGCCTATTCCTACTGGGTGGTGATCTGAAACCCTGTTTTACCGGAAATTTCCGGTACCCGGTAGGGTTTTAAAAACACTGCTATAAATCTGATACACAAGACAGCTAACATTGCTCCATTGTTCTGAGAAAGGTTTGAATTGGGCATCTATTACTGGTGGTCATTGTACTCATTTATAAATGTTTTGTGATATATTTTAGGTCTTCAAGTAACAAAACTGAACCAAGTCTGTGCCAAATCAGATCAGACTTGTAACAATCCAGAACTGAATGGTCCAGGTGAGGAGACCCATATTGCAAATATTTTGGTGTAAAAGTAAAATGAATATCTCCTCTGCCGTTGCATGCACTGCCTTTATACAAGCAGAGATCACCGCAGTTGTGCTTTTTCTGTTTGTTTCTTCCTGAAATTTATACTCTATTTTTGTTTTATTATTTTTATTTTCTTAGTTGAGCTTATACTATCTCTTTTTACTTCTAGGAATCTAGCGGTTAGGCATGAATAATTAAGGGTTCAAATGAAAAACCTTATCTTTAATAGTATGGAAAAAATTGGTTCTCCTAATTTCAGATGTATATAAAACTGCAATATTAAACCCCATACAGAAATCTAATGCTCTCAAAATAGTTAATGGGCACAGACCTACACATAAAACTATTCTTGAACAACCTTCATGCCTCACTTATAAAAACTTAGCCCCTGGCAAGCTCACTAATTTGAAGTGCAACCTGAGCCTTACAACTCGAGTTTAGCCGAATTTCAATCGAATACATTTTCAACCTGTATGGATTGGATTATGACCCTAAAATAGTTAATGGGCACACACCTGAACTTGGCATGTGATCTATAAGGATTTCTGGCTCCTTTCATCTTGTGGGCTCAGAAATCTAATGCTTTGAAATCTACACTCTTACCAGAAAGGAAATCATGCCAGAGCAGCCCATCTTTTTTCCAAGTACCATATACTGATATACAACATCTCTATCACAATTTAGTTCATTTTTTTAATAATCTACGTGATGTTATGCATTGTTAATAGTTATTTCATAATAAAATTGACAGGTATAATACGGTCAAATACCAATGTCCTTCACTCATAATGAAACAACAAATAGTGATAACTTTGATCGACATGTCTCAGTTCCTTGGTTGAAAATATTTATGAGAAAAAAGGGATCATAAACATTGAATTGAAAAGTTTATGGTAGACAAAATAAAAAAGTAAACCAATAAATTAGGCAGATGCAGAGTTAATCTGAAAAATAAAACGAGGACAATAAATGGAAAAGGGTATAGATGACATCTCCTTTTTAATAAGAAAAAATTAAAATGGCACATTAGAATCTCCTTTTGTTAATAAAAAATTAAAATATAATTAAATAGTCAAGCATACATTATGTTGAACTGATGACTTTTTTTGACCTTACAACAGGTGCTTAACTTAACCTACAAGATATCCTTAGACACATTATTTAATGCAACTAAAAATAAGCTCGTGGAGCTATTAGTAACTAAAATAAAAAGGGTTAAAATAGAAACACATCAATAATGCAACTAAAAATAAGCTCGTGGAGCTATTACTAACTATAAAATAAAAAGGGTTAAAATAGAAACACATCAATGATCTATTGCTATTTGAAAGTTAATTGAAAATATATACTTTTTTTTAAAAGAGGCCCAAAAAGGCCCGTTTCTATTAACATAGAAACAATAATTACATCTACTGTTCTTACAAGCCAAATCCGCATTGTTAATTGTTAAACCAACATGGTTTGCCAATAAAATAAAATAAAATAAACCAAGATTCTGTTTTTCAGATTATATAAAAATATTACAATGCCAATTTTCATTATTTTTATTTTTAATAAACGGTGTCTTTAAGCAATTTTTCCATTATTTTGGTTACCTGACGCGTTTCGGAATGTAGTTCCCGAACCAAAGAAAAACTTCTGACCACGTCTAGATACGAAGAATTAAAATTTTTTTTGCTCGTTGTATTTTGTCTTTCTGCTGGTCTACATCTGAACGCCTCAACAGTTTTTCTATTTTTTTTCACAACCAATTACTTGGCACACGGAAGAGATGCCTTAACTACTAAGTTGTCAACATAGGTCAATTGGTCAACCGTCCATCTATCCGTCCACATTCCGATCACGCGCATTCCAACCGTCGGATCAAAGCATCTTCTCCGCCGACTATTGATGGCATACACCTAGGTTTACAATTATCTACGTTTCGAGCGAAGCTTCCAGGTTCGCCGCCCCGCCCGTTGCACCGCCGTTATGCACCAGTAGTATTCTTCCACGTGTATATTTGGTAGGAAATTGTAATAAGTCGAACGTGTCAATATATGTGAAGTAAAGAAAAACAGTGTTTTCGGAGAAGGCGTCAGTTTTGGAATGAAAGAATTCTACGCTTATCTACGTCCTGCCAATCGGCAGTTTTAAATTCGGCGTCGCTGTTTAGCATGCCACGTGTTCATCAGTAATTATATGTAAATATTGTGAGTGCGTTAAAATATACAGGACCGTGGGAGAATTCGGCTATAAGAAATGAAGATCGCATTGGTCTTTTCATTCGGCGAATACTTTTCATTTCTTTCTTACTTTGATTCCTCTATTAAAAAAAAAAAAAAACAAAGAGTTCCAGTTTTTCGTTCCCAATTGGATCAATGGCTGAATCAGACAAGGTTTCTACTGAACAAGTAATGGTGAGTGACATCTCTGCTGGTTCTATTGATTTCGATCAGCAAATTTCGTCTTATTGTCTACTTCAGATCTAATTCGAGATATTACCCTCTGATTTTTCTCTTGTTGTTTCAAAATTTTATTTGTTTTGATCGTGTGAGTTGAATTAAGGCTTGAAACTTCTTTTTAGAGATGAAATTATTCAAAGGTTTGAGCCAATTAGGTAGAGTGAATTTCGTTTTCCAAACCAAAAAGTGTGATTAGAAGCTTATTACTTCTTAGGGATTTCATATGCATATATACACGAGTTTCTTCCTCCAGTCGTCAAATTGATGTTAAGGGAGATGAGTTCGTTTTGTAACATTGGACTGATCTCTCAATTTTCCCCCCTTTGTGTGATGGTGTAGTCTTAAATTAGACTATTTCTGTTTTGAATTACGGTTGTCCTTGTTATTCGCATAATCCCCTTTTGAATGATATAGTGATTATAAATAATTAGATTTTAGGGTTTATGACTATTATAATTAGTTAAAAAAAGATAGATGTTCAAAGTTGAAGCAATTTTCTAATAATATTTATATTTGTGCATGAAGGGCGAGCAGGAGAGTCTGAGGTATCTGGAGTTTGTGCAAGCAGCAGCTGCTCACATGCTTGTGTGTGCGGCCGCACTGTACGCATATGCGAAGAACAGTGCTGGCCCACTCAAGCCGGGAGTCGAGACTGTTGAGGGTACTGTGAAGACTGTTGTGGGTCCTGTCTATGACAGGTTCCATTATGTGCCCCTCCACCTCCTTAAGTTCCTTGATCGCAAGGTATGTTTTATTTTGTTATTAATTATTTTGAATTTAAGTAGTAAATTGTTGATGCATGAACAAGAGTACACGAACCAGTAAGATGACTGTGTAAGACCTAATTACAAGTGTGATTTCAGTACAATTCATTCATAAAGCACATGAATTGGCGGTGTTTGTGAGAACATTGAATGAGTCCTATGTAGTTCACTTATTAAAGTTAATTAATTGAATTTTAAAATGAGTGCAAATATAGAATGGTACTTTATATTCAAGTACTATCAAAAGGAGTTTAAATTAAGAGCTGAATGTTGATCAATCGATGACAAAGTAAAATGGAGATTAGTAAGTCTACAGTGGTGTGATTACATGAATATTGGGAACTGTCGCAAACTAGTCTTGTACAGTACTGTGACCAGTACTAATTTGTCCATCTTAATTCTTGAATGAGTCATAAGCTTAACCTTTTCTATTCATGATGATTCTTAGGTCGGTGAGTCGGTCCAGGAGATAGAGAAGCATGTACCCATCGTGGTAAAGGAAGCACCAAATGTGGCTCGGTCCGTTGCTGAAGAGGTGCACCGCACTGGTGTGGTCGGCACCGCAGCTGGACTGGCCCGCAATGCAGTCTCACGTGTTGAACCAGTGGCAAAGGACCTCTACACCAAGTACGAGCCAGTGGCAAGAGATCTCTACACCAAGTATGAGCCTGAGGCTGAGAAACATGCTGTGGCGGCGTGGCGTGCCCTTAATCGTCTCCCTCTTGTGCCCCAAGTGGCACATGTAGTTGTTCCCACCGCAGCCAATTTGTCTCAGAGGTATAACCGTGCAGTTAGTGTTGGTGCCGAGAAGGGGTATAGGGTTGCTTCTTACCTGCCTTTGGTACCAACCGAGAGGATCGCAAGGGTTTTTGCTGATGAGACACCAGCGGCATCACCAGTATGTGAGATGGAGCCTATCTCTGCTCAGTAATGGTTGAAGGCCTCTTATTTCTGGGAGTCAAGCAATTTAGAGGATTAGGATTTGGTGCTGTGAGTGTGCTGTGTTAATTTTTTTCTGGTTGTACTCGAAAAAGAATGAGGTATTGCAACTATGCTATGTCTTATTAGTAGAAGTGTCTTTGTTCCATGTGAATATCATGTGGTTTACTTGTATGTTGCAAAAATAATATCATTGTTGAATGAAAATTGACAGGAGTATCATTGTTGTATGAAAATCGACAGGTTGAATAGTATCTTTTTCTGGAGTAAAATAGTGGTTGAAGTGTTAGCACTCGAAAAAAAATTTCTCAAAAAAAAAAAAAAAAAAAAAATGCATCGCAGTAGTTGAGTACTAGCATACAACAAATTCGCTAGTAAATTGTCAAGGCTTAAAATTTGTGTTTTGATTCGAGTATGATGCCGGATGTGATTGGATTAAACTTGTTATGTTATTATACAATTAATATATTTGTAGAGTTAATAATATATCAAGATAATGATATTTTAACAAGATATACATACAAAAGGAAAAAGAAATTTGTACTTTTTATAAACAATGCGTGATAAATAGTTTATTATTAATATCATTCTGTCAAAGTAAATTTAGTAATAATTTGAGAAGGGATTAAAAAGATAGTGGACTAATAAATGTTTTATTTGAATATCTCGTTAGTAAGAATGTTTGTATTTATTAGCAAACATTGGTAATATTCTCTAGTAATAGTGATAATGTGCTACCTATTATTTTATTAAATATTCTTAAAACCGGTCAATTTCTTCGGAAACATCGAAAACCCATTTAAAAAATTTTGTCGTTTGTCAGTCCTTGTTCCTTATCAAATGATCAATTTGAATTTAGAATCTGTCGCTACCAATGTACTTTTCATTATTTAACCAGATATGCGACAATAATTATCTATTGCATAACTTCTTGTTTGTATAAGTGAAATTTTTTTGTTGATTTAATACCAAAAAGTTTTGTTTTATACCGAAAAGATTAGCGTCACCCTCTTCAATTTTAATTTAAACAACAAACCAAACTTGGCATCCTTATCTCTATTGATTCAAGTGTATAAATAATGAGACCAAGGATGTATTCAATATTTTATATAAAATATGGATCAATGATTTTCATAATTTGATGTGATATGTGATATAGTTGTAGTCTCAATTTAAAGTTATTGGCTTTCATTTATAAAGAAAATAAAAAGGAGAAAACAGTGATAGATATTGAAATTTTCATGTTATCACTAGTTCTTTATCTAATTATCTATCCAACTTGTCAAATTAGTTTTATTTTTTCTAGATTATTTTTATTTAAATTTAAAATAAATAAATAATATGAAATATTCATTTTCATTAAATTTTTTTTTCTGTTCATATGATCATTTTTATTTTTATTAAAGTATACAATATATTTTCAAATAAAAGTTTGTCCACACATTAGATTGGGGTGATTACTAGTGTGTAAACAGTTACAGATTCGACAACATACAAATTGGTATGAAGTGGTTTCAAAAATTGATAAATTCAGATTTAGTTGACCCTGTTATGTAAGAAAAATTGGAATTAATGTACATTTCGGTATATTATTATATATGATATAAATAATTTATTGAAGAATGTATGAGATATACAACACGTTGAAAGATAGTTTCATTATATGAGAAATCTAAAGACCGTCGACCAAGAATTTGTTTATTTTATTTTTTGGGAATTTTTTTGGCGAACATAAATTGTGAATTGGATTTTAATCGTTCATTTTAAAAAGTCAATTTCAATATAAATCATGGACGGTTATGTTAAAATTTTGGTTTATCCTTGTATCCACTATAGAATTTTCCTTTTTGTTTTGTCGATTTATTTATTTGATTTTGTTATTCATTCTAATACGGCGTTTGTCAAACTTTTTGCCGACTAGACGATGAATTTAAAATACATTTTTATCTAAAATATGATAGAGCAGATTGATGTATATTTTATCTATATAAGATGATGTAGAAATTAAAATAACTTGGAAAGTTTTATTTCGAAAAGGCTTTTTGTTGATTTTTAAGATTGCTGAATTTAGTATGCTGCAACATGCATTTATTTCGAATTTAAAAGTACAAAAGTCGAAATCATGTTCATGTTGATATATACAATATTGTTGCAAAATTCTGAAATCTCTTTTGAGGCGACTACAAGACAAGACTACAACAAAGTCCAATTTGAAGACCAAATAAAAATCAAATCATTCAGATGATTTAGGATTGGGAATAAAAATCAAATCTTCACCTTCGAGAAGCTTCCCAAATCCCACTCCATTTTGTGGACCAAAAAAGTCCAATGACGAGCTTATTTCCTTTTTGTTAGTACTTGGTGGGAAAGAAAATAAAGCTTTCTAGAGTCTAGGCCCCCGCTTTTAAGGTGACGGCGACAACAATGGGGCCCGGCTCACTTATAACTTAAGAATAACAAATTTTATCCAAAATGATAATTATAATATATAATTTTATCAATAAAGTAAATATATAAAATAAATAAAGTGAATATTTAAATAATAAAAGTGTACACATACAAAGAAATAAGTTCAATAAAAATAAGTTGAATATACATATAAAAATCTGAACAACAATACAAAAATAAAATCTAACTCATAATTGAATAAAGTGAACACACAAATACATATATAAATGAATAAAGTAAACAAATACAAATGAAATAGCACGAGATGTCATGTGAAGATATGGTAGATAATAATTTCAAATTATATCCGTGTTGAATGTTGCGTGTCATATGTAAGTACACATGATAAATCTCAAATAACGCAAAATTCTGAAACCAGACAATTAAATTTCTAAATAGAGAATTAAGGCATTTAGTGTGAATGCATAAAAATTTATTTAGAAATATTTTTGCTATGTTTTGGATATAAGGAAAGTTAATAGTTTGATCCTTAATAGGTGGGGTAAGTTGTACCTTGTACAGAACTGTTAGCTGGTCCTTTCAAGAAGTTATTATTTTTTTTTTTGAAAATTGATTACTATCATCTGTCATCTGTAGTTTTGTCATCGCTTGCCATCGTTTGAACAAAGTGAACAAATAAAATGGACAAGCTAATCATATAGTAGATCAAAGTGAACACATACAAACAAATAAAGTTCAATAAAAATAAGTTAAATATACATATACAAATCTGAAAAAAGGGCAGAACTTATTTGTTTATATGTGTTTACTCTGATCATTTACCTTGACTATTTTATATGTTCATTTTGTTCAAGCGATTGCAAAACTGCAGAGGGCAGTACCATTTCTTTTTTTTTTTTTTTTCCCAATCTGATGCTCAAATAATTTCATAATTTTTTCTGTTAAATTCAGATCACGGGTCCAGATGTTTCCAAAACCATCAAATGATTTCTCGGAAGAATCTGAACCCGGGGACTCGGGGAGGCCTAATTCTCTTACCTGGGCTCAACGGGATTGGGCTTTCAGGTCAGGAATAACCGTTGGTTATGCTTATGCTTATGCAAACTTTAGATTAATTTGATTTAAACACTTCATATCATCATATGGGCCATTTTGGTGTGTAACAAATTCGTACCCAATTTATTAAAATTTGATCCATTTTTCTTTTTCTCATTTCATACATTGTGAATCTGTGATTTGTGAAGAGTTCATGCCTAGCGCGGTAGCGCCTCCATCTCCATGGTTTCTGTTAATCGGAGCATTTTTAGGACCAAGTTTTATACATTTGCAAACTTTAAAATCGAATTATTGTCTCTAGATGTTCTCTCTAATACTAGTATGAATTGTTATGTATTAATAATATACTAATGGCAAGAAGCATGCAAGTATTCATGAGATCATACGTGTGATTCTCAAACGTCAAATTAAATTGAAACACTATTTCTCATTGTTGGTATAAATAAAGCACCAGACTTCCTTCTCGTTTATGAATTGTTATTAGTTTTAGTTCATACATTGTGTACGAGTATAATCGTGTTGCTATTGACAACAAGAAAAATATTCTCTAAGAACTATTATTCCAAAATTAGGCTGTCACAAAATTTAATACAAGCAAACCACACAGTTGTCAGAACTCACTAGGGGAATGAACACTCTAAACTCCCACCTAATTATTAAACGAATAGTTTCCGAAATAAAATTTTAAGTAAATCAGAAATTGTGCAGTTCATTTTGTTGATGCCTCTGATTTCTACGCGGAGCTAGAGGCCCCACCAACTGACAGCTCTTGAAAGCCAATTAGCCACCAAAAAATAACTAATTACGGTTACCCTCCAATTGTGGCTAACCATTCAAATCTCCAATTTGCTTCTCTCTTAAATCTCCAGTACACCCCATTGCCCATCAACAATTTGCTCATATCTGTCTGTTTTAATTTTTTTTTCTTTTTCTCTCTCCTTTTGTTTCTTTTAATAAGCAGCCTTGGATTCACCAAGGGCTGTTGCCAATGTTAATGGAGCCTCTCCTCCATCTTTTATTATTTTCCTCCCTTCTTTTATCGGCCTCGGCTCTGACAGATGCCGAGGCTGCGGCAATCGCCCGTCGGCAGCTTCTAAGCTTACGACTTAAAGATGGTGAATTATCATCGGATTACAAGTTTGATATTCATGTAGGTGTAGAGTTTGCCAATGAGCGTCTCCGCAATGCCTACACCGCCCTGCAGGTTTCAACTGTTCCATCATCATAATATTATTTAAATTTTGAGATAAGGGCAAATAATATACACTTGACAGATTAGAGTTACCTTGTCAATTGATATGAATGTTTTAATACAATTATAAAATGCATTGTGACAAACTTAATTGAAATAAATGTGCCTAGTTGTGCTACACCCTGAACTAAATGCTGGAGAGAAACATACTTTCGAACAAATTACTTATCTGCAAGATTCAGGTTTGAGAATCCACACTTAGGTTGGGGCCTTATTTTTGGAACTTATTAGTGATGAGATACAAAACATTTCTCAAGGAAATGGCTGCCAGCATAAAGATTCATTATTATTACATATTCCTAAATTCTGCTTATTTTAGAAAATTCTGTTAAAACTACAATCCATTGGTTCTTCATAAAATTAGACAATGAGGTGATAGGATCATGAGTTCAAATTTTCCATTAGCATAAATTTGAAAGGACTTTGACCCTCCATTCCATAACAAAATTGAACATAATTTACTTGCTCGGAGAAAGAAGCATCCTCACATATACATATCTTGTGAATCAAATACAGGCATGGAAACATGCCATCTACTCAGATCCAAAGAACTTCACCGGCAACTGGGTGGGCCAAGATGTGTGCTCTTACACAGGTGTCTTCTGTGCTCAGGCACTAGATGATAACTCTGTGACAACTGTAGCGGGTGTTGATTTGAATGGGGGAGACATTGCGGGGTATCTCCCACCTGAGCTGGGACTGTTGACGGACATGGCCCTCTTTCACATCAATTCGAACCGTTTCTGTGGAATCATTCCGGACACCTTCAACCGCCTCATTATACTCCATGAGCTTGATGTCAGTAACAATCGCTTTGTTGGCCTATTCCCGAAAGTTATCCTTCAATTACCCGCCCTCAAGTATGTTACAATATTACTCATTTTTGTGATGGATTAGGTCTTCTTTTACCTCCTCTCACAGCATTCATTTATTATATGAATACATTTATATGCTTGATGTAGGTACGTTGATCTGAGGTTTAATGATTTTGAAGGTCCTCTCCCATCAGAGCTCTTTGACAAAACTCTAGATGCAATCTTTGTAAACAACAATCGCTTCACATCAGGAATCCCAGAGAACATTGGCAACTCACCTGCGTCAGTTGTTGTACTGGCAAATAACAAGCTTGGAGGATGCATCCCAAGAAGTGTAGGCCGCATGGCTTCATTGAATGAGTTGCTTCTCATAAACAATGGTCTCGGTGGCTGCTTGCCAGCTGAACTTGGTAACTTGCGCAATCTATCAGTACTCGATGTTGGTTCTAATTCCCTCACTGGATCACTTCCATGGAGCCTCTCTGGCTTGTCCACAGTTGAACTGTTGGATATTTCACACAATATCTTCACTGGCTCGGTGCCATCACTGATATGCCAACTTCCAAAGCTTGCAAACTTCACCTTCTCTTATAACTATTTCCAATCAGAAGAAGAAAAATGTGTGCCAACAAAGGCAAGTACTGGAGTGGTGCTTGATGACACGAGTAATTGTTTGGCCAGCTCAAAACGACCTAAACAAAGGTCAGCTGAAGATTGTAATCCTGTGGTGAGCCACCCTGTTGATTGCTATAAGGCCAAATGTGGGTGGTCCTCTCCTCCTAGCCCATCAGTGCCGAAACCCGCCCCAACACCATCTGTGCCAAAGCCCACACCTTCACCACCGGAGCCAAAGCCCACCCCGTCAGCTCCAACTCCAGCCATACCAAGAGAACCCCCAACACAGACACCAGAAGCTTCACCCGTAGCCCCTCCAAGATATACTTCACCATCTCCTCCTGCCCCCGAACCCCGTGCACCATGGGCATCTCCAGTAGAGCCAGCTGAACCATCACCGGCTCCTGAACCCCGTGCACCATGGGCATCTCCACTGGAACCAAATGAACCGTCGCCTGCTCCTGAACCCCATGCACCTCAGGCAACCACACCATCACCTGCTCATGAACCTCGTGCACCTTGGGCATCTCCACTGGAACCAACAGAACCATCGCCAGCTCCAGAACCTCGTGCTCCATGGGCATCTCCATTGGAACCATCTGAGCCATCCCCTGCTCCTGCAGCTCCAACTCCCGAATCCCGCGCTCCATGGGCATCTCCCTTGGAACCATCCGAACCATCTGCTGCCCCTATCCCGGAGCCCCGTGCACCTTGGACATCTCCTGTATCCTCGGATTCTCCTGCTCCACAACCCGGACAACCTACAAATCCTCCGACGAGTCCCAAGGTGTCTCCTCCCCTTCCATCAGCAACCTCTCCTCCATCAGAATCACCAACCCCTGCTTCACCTGCTTATTCATCACCACCTACTGTGTCTTCACCACCTCCACCGGTTCACTCCCCACCACCACCTGTGTTTTCACCACCTCCACCGACTGCTTCCCCACCCCCTTCGCCAGTTTACTCTCCTCCACCTCCGAAGTTTTCGCCACCACCACGAACTGCCTCCCCACCACCTCCAGTCCATTCGCCACCTCCTCCAAAGTTTTCGCCGCCACCACCAACAGCTTCCCCACCACCTCCAGTCCATTCGCCACCTCCTCCAAAATTTTCGCCGCCGCCACCAACAGCTTCCCCACCACCTTCAGTCCATTCGCCACCGCCTCCAAAGTTTTCACCGCCACCACCAACTGCTTCACCCCCACCTCTAGTCCATTCACCGCCTCCTCCAAAGTTTTCACCACCACCACCAACTGCTTCCCCACCACCTCCAGTTCACTCGCCGCCACCTCCAAAGTTTTCACCACCACCACCAACTGCTTCCCCACCTCCTCCAGTTCATTCGCCGCCTCCTCCAAAGTCTTCCCCACCACCTCCTTCAACAGTTTACTCACCACCCCCTCCAAAGGTTTCACCACCACCTCCTTCACCAGTTTACTCACCGCCGCCTCCAAAGTTTTCATCACCGCCTCCTTCACCAGTTTACTCGCCACCGCCTCTAAAGTTTTCACCCCCACCACCAACTGCTTCCCCTCCACCACCAACTGCTTCACCGCCACCTCCTTCACCAGTTAATGCTCCACCCCCACCCGACACTGGCTTCATCCCGCCCATCACTGGTGCAAGCTATGCATCACCTCCACCCCCAATATTCCAAGGCTACTAATTGATATAGAGCGCATTTGTTGAACTGTATCATTCTATTTTTTGACAAAAGGAAAAAAAATGTGATATAAATATTTTAGCTTCTTTTAAGACAAGCTTGGTGTTATAAATAGTTTAGTTAAAAAATTTTAATGTTCATTATTTATTGTCTTATTTGATTTACTTTCATCAATAAGGATGTGTCGTTCAAATTTTAAACGAAAACCGCAGCAATACAATTTTGTGTCCAAACTTGACTGATTTGATTAGTGTCTTTGACTCCTATGGCTAGATACCTAGGTTTATACTTATACATAATGAAGATGTGTGAGGAAAAAGATCCCAAGCAAAATAGAGGTTCATAATGTCATATAATTAATTTGTCACGCGTCTCTGCAATTGCTACGGCTAATACATCCTTTGGAATAAATGGCATTTGAACAAAAATTCACCTCAGTAATGAAATGCAAATAATACATTCAATGATATTTTATCACTGCATATGACAATTAAATTTATTCTAGTTAATTTAATAATAAAAAATGCCACCCTTTCACCAAGACTGCTTGTTTTCTTCTCTAGACACTCTCTCTTTGCTTTCCTTTTTATCAAAAACAAATATATTATTGCCTTGAAAATCTCGAAAAAGACTAAAATGTAAAAAAAAAAAATTGTAGAACTGTGGCGTACAATACAATAGGGGAGATTAGATTAACAAAATGAACTTAAAATAAATCAGAAAAATATTAATTAATCAGCTTAAATGTGGGGAAGAAATAATGTAAATCAAAATTAATTTAAATGAACCGAAGGAAAACCTTAAGACTGTATAATTAAATGAAGAGATCACAGTCAAAGAAAGTGATCAAGTAGTGCAAAAATCAGTAAAAAACTCACCCTCCTGAATCAAAACAACATATAACCATTTATAGTCTGATTTGATGTAATTCCTCATTTATTCAGCAAGTTCATTACATAGTTAATTCAACTCTCCAGTGTTGAATCCAGAATACAATTTATATTTCAAACACTGCAATTTGTTACCAGATTATGGAGTGCTATGATTGACGATTGGTGATGTAAGTTTTCACTTATTTGGTGCCCAAGGCTTGCAACATATTATGGCACTTGCAAAGAAACAACATGCAGGCTCCAAGATAAAAGACAAAATGATATGGTTGCCGTTCCCAGGGTAGTACAACACTAAGGAAAATAACCAATGGCCTTCACAAAGGAATGCTCAGGTACAAAGTAAGTGCGGTGGAGAAAAATTGGGGCTGACGAGCCATAAACTGTGAGCTACCATTCTCACAAACAATATGTACCAGAATTCAACACATGTTACCAGTCTGACAAAGCTGAGGAGAGGAAATGAGTACCTCAATCACATCACATGTTTTCTTTGGCCCGTCACGGCGAGTAGTTTGGTTTTCTTCCCCCTGGCTTTGACTGTACAAGATCTATAACCTCCATTTCCCAGCGGCTTTCCTGTAGCTAACTAATGAATTAGAATCAGAAGAAAAAAGGCTGTTCTGTAATTTATTTATGGAAAGCGAGGAATAAACCTATCATTGAGGGGAAACATATTGATCCCCCTCAATGAGAAGTGGTGGGATTTTCCCACTGGTTTTAAAAAAAAAAAAAAAAAAAAACAGATTGATCCCCCGTCAGTTGTAAAGTACAACTGCTTGCGCAATTAACACTGTACCAATCCGGTGTAACTGTCAGAATGGAGGATCCAATTCAAAAATTGCCACCTGATACAGTATTAATTCGGATAAAAGGGGAAAATTGACCACAATGACGGATCAGTTTCCCATTTTACATGAACACAATGGCATTGGGTTAGGCAATTAGAATTAGGAAACAGAGATCGGAGAAATTTCTAATCTATAGTACAGACTGTAGTGACTTGTGTGCAAGTGAGGGGTACTAAATAATTGGAGAATTTACCCTCCTGGAGAGCAAAAACGGAGGCACAGGAAGTCGACTTTACTCATGGCGAGATTGTTATGCAACGATTCCATGGGATCCTTCACCAGAGTTGCCTCAGCGATTTTATGCAACCAAGTACATGAAATGAATGCAGTAGGGGACAGGAGAGTTTTTTTTTTTTTTTTTTTTTTTGAATAGGACTAGAATGGAGAAGGCAAATAAGAAAAAAAAAATTGCTTATGGTCTGTTATTTACCTGACTTTGGGCTATTTTATCTTTTTTTTTTTTTTTTGATATGAAGCCCGTAGGCATAAATCATTAATTAAAAGATCTAAAGTCTACAATAGTCAATTACAACAAAGCAAAGGAACTGGAGCCATAAAACATCTCCTCAGAAACTACCAAACGACACAAAATAGAAGAAAAAAAAAAAAAAAACCATTAACTCTAACCCTTGCATGAAAATAAATCCTGAAAACTAGGCACCATGTTACTACCAAACAAGAGAAATTTAAGGTGGATCTTCTGGAACCCTTTGGAAAAATCTGATGTCCAATTCATTACTAATACCCTCATGTTGTTGCATCAGCCAGTTTGGTCTTCCTCTAAAATTGAATCCTGTACTTCTTACTGCATTAGCCAGGTTGTGAGCTTACATCACCACCTCTCTTCGTGCATGATGTAGGGTTATTCTTTGTTGTCTCTCATCTAGCCTGTTAATAATGTCTTCCACCATCTTTGGGCTATTTTATCGAAAAAAGAAAATGACAAAAGCGAACTTTTATGACATCCTTGACTCCTTGTTCCTCTATCAGGTAAGGATGGTGGACACGTGGCATGCTGTGATTTCTGGTCGAGACGGGAATTGATCATACCACGCATCTGGAATCTACGGGTATGTTTGGTTCAGCTCAAGTTAGCAAACTTCAAAGTTAGAGGACTAACTTCGGTAGTCTCACTCACCAAATACATTTAAAGTTAGCAAAGTTAGAGCTAATTTGGCCTATTTCTCAAACTTGGCGAAGTGATGAGTTAGCAAATGTTTGTCTGGCAAGGGAGAAAACAATTGATTAAAATATTGGTGAAAGAGAGAGAAACTACTTAAATAATCACGGATTTCATTTTTTATTCTTCTTTCTCTGTAAACTGTTGTTTCCTCGATAAACCAAAAGAAAGAAGATATGTGCACCATTTCTCCGATCACTGCCTCTAGACCAAAGGATAGTTGAAGTCAATAACGATAATAAACTCTCCTAATTGCGACGATTCGATTAAGATCTGTTTTGGTAGGGTTCTGTTGCGAGAATTGTCATAACCTTAGGGCAAGGAGAGAAATTGGCAAGGTGCTTTCCGGCAGCCATGGGGAAATTGTTTGCAAAGGTGGGCACCAGAGACGATATCATGGCGGCTGCGCTGGATGTCGTGCTTAGTATTGAACATACTGTATAATAGTCCTAATTTGGTGAAAGTTATGTAATTTTGCTGATAATCATGGGGTCGTTTGGATTGGGCCGGAATTTGGGGATTTTCCAATTCCGGGCATAAATTTTAATATAAACAATTCATCTCTCTCACAAAGTTACACACTTCCCAACGAAAATCCTTATTCCTTCCTAGGAATTGGCTATTCCTAACCCATCCAAACGACCCCCATATGATTTTGCTTCTGGTGTGAAGTTAAATCGTCCGAGACTCCTTCGTTTCTTTTCTTTCTTATTTTAATTTGAATTTTCGTCTCGTTTGATATTTACATAATGCATGTGCTAGCAAACGAAGGATAATGTCATTAATTTCGTCTTATTCAACTATTTAAACATGTTTTTACTCTAATAAAAATAGAATAATAATAAACTGACGGCATATTTTAATCAATATGATGTAAATTATAAGATCTCATGGGCCAAATATAAAATATAATAATTAAAAAAGAAATTTAGTTGGAAAAGGAAAAAGAAAATAAATTATTAAAATATTAATTTCTTACATCTCTACCCGCACAACACCACACCAAACAACATTTTCTAACTTCAAGTTAGCACTAACTTTTCTAACTTCTAACTTCTAACTTCGCTAACATCAACCTCTAACTTCAAAAATACTAACTTCAACCTCTAACTTCACTAACTTCACCTCCAACCAAACGTGGCCTACAAGTATAGACCAGATCAGGTGTGTTTCGGTGTGTTTGAACAAGGCCCATTCCTGAACCGGGCTTATTCTCATCGAACCATACTGTTTAAAAATAATACTAAAATAATATAAAATATTAATAATAATATCAATATAATCAAAAAAATTTAAATAATAACGCAATTATGGAATCTCAGATTCCGACCTTAATTACGGAATCTCAGATTCCGTAACAGACTAGTTACGGAAACCCGGATTCCGTAACTAGCTTGTTACGGAATCTCAGATTCCGTAACAAGCTTTGGCTTCCGATCTCATTTCCTCTGCCGACAGACAACAACGCGAGGTAAGTTTTTATATTTATTTTTATTTAATTTATATAATTTATTAGTTTATTAGTTAATTAGTTAATTAATTAAAAAATAGATAATATATTGTAAAAATAATTTAAAAAATATGAAAAAATAAAAAAAATAGGATAAATTTTTATATGTAATTAAAATTTATTTTGAAATTTTGTTTGCATTTAATAATTAAGAATTTGATAATTAAATATTAAAAAATTAAAAAAATTGTTAAAAATTGATAGAATTAATTTTAAATGTAGGAGAAAATTGTTGAAAAGAGAGTTGAACCGTTTCTACTCGAGGTTAGTTTTTCAGTTTTTCTATATGTATATTTTTTTATTGTTTGAATAGAAATGTTTAGTTATTAAAAAATTGATGTTTTTAGAGATTAGAAATTCAAATAGGCATAAATTTTGATAGGAATGTCCATTTGGGATAAATGACCACAATCTGGAAAGCTGGCGACGAGATTTATATGGTTAACTTTCTTGTAACGACCATTTTCGGAGCCAAAAAACGCTCTCTGAACCTCTAAAATTCACTTTGAAAGTTTGCAAACCTAAAAATCACTCAAAACTACTACAAATTTTTTTTAAATCATAAATTTATGACCAATTTAAACTATCTAAATGGTCAACTCTTGTATAACGGATCGTATCAACATTAAAGAAACACAAATATAATTTGTACAAAGGATCAATTCTGTCCTCACCTTCGCTTTTGTACGCAATAAAATACACTAAATTTTCTGAATTAGTATAATGGTGTCCAAATTATGACATAAGAAATTTACGGAAATGGCTTAGGACATAATGGTAATTGAAACTTGGTGTGGCTTAGGACCCATTAACAACTAAAATTTTTTTTTATAAAAAATGTATTACAAAGAGAGGCTAAGAAAACTATAAATTAATATTAAGGTAACAACTACAAAAGTTTAGATAATTGAAAATTAATTAAAATAAAAACCATAATAACAACTAAAAAAATACAATCATATTAAATTAATATAGAATCAATCATTAAAACAATTCAAAACGACAAAAAATCATATCTGACCTAGTTAGGAATCCCAGATTCCGTAATTCAGTTCGGAATCTAGAATTCCGTACTTACGATACTATTTAAATAATTTTGATTATATTTATATTATTATTAATATTTTATATTATTTTAGTATTATTTTTTAAACAGTACGGCACGGAACCAAACAAGATTTGAACAGCCCGAATTGGTAATTCCAGTGAAACCACGGAACACGGCCTGTGGCTGTGAACTACACTCGGCGATTAAAAAAAAAAAAAAAATGTTAAGTACGGTAAGGCAATAAAAATTCAAAAAGTAACAGTTTAACCCTCTCTCTCCTTCCTCACCTCTCTCTCTCTCTCTCTCTTCCATTATCGGCGATAACAACCACGCCGCGCCAGAAACTTCATTACAGAATAGATCTACGGCGATCGGAGGACAAATTGACGATTTCTTTGCCATACTCGAGTTCTTCGCAACACGGTGATTTTATAGAGCTCCGATTTGTGGTTTTTATGCAGAGTTGGTTTTTACTTTCTATGAATCAGTTTATTTCCGCCCTTATTGGTACGACAATATGACTGTAACTTACTGCACTTTTGATCAGGTGAATAATAAGGCGTCAAGCAGTAGCAGACCACAATTTCTTCACAAGACAGCAAAGAAATCTTCCAACTTCCAAGGAGTTTCTCTGGTTTTTCCTTTCTTCGGGTAATGGTTTCATCTTGTCATCCTATTTGTGTGTACATTTATTAGCTTTTGTTCTATTTTTTTATTTTGTGGGTAGATTTATGTAACAAAAGAAATGTTTTTCGGTTGAGGGTTTAGGAGAATTGAGATAATAATGGGAGCACTGGTACGTTGGTACAGTCAGGTACAGGTACTAGTGCCGACTATGTTTTGTAACTCAACTTTTAATTTTTACCCCCCCCCCCCCTTTTCAGTCCATCGAAAGCGCTGACTTGTTTAAAAAAAAAAAAAACCTAAAGTTGTCTGATTCAACTGTACCTCTTTTTTTTCCCTTTTCAGCAACTAATTTCAACAACTCTCTGAACTTTGCGATATTATTTAACTTTTTAATTTTTCTCATTTCAATAGAGGTGTCTGGACTGGGATGTGAAAGAAACAAAAAATATTTTTCCGAGAAACATCCAATATTTGTTTAACTATCAACGGTTTAAACTAGAGTATACATATTTGTATTTGATAAAATTATATAGGTACGATTATTGATGACTTACAATGATGCAGATTTCTTAATTATCATGTTTTCATTCCCATATCATGAGATTTAAGTTGGAGTTTGAAACTGTCACAAGTAAGGTTAATTTTTTTAACATTTCAAGGTTTCCTTTATTAGGAAAATAACTTCACACTTTGGATTACTTTCAAGTATATAGTTCGAATAAAGGAAATTATTTATATATAGTTCGAATGAAGGAAATTATTTACATCATGGTTTAGATGATGGGGTGGTTAATCTCTCGAAACGAGTACTCAGTTATTCAAACTTTAGGCTGTCAAATTTTGTTTAGTAGGCATAGTTATTATTTTCGTTTCTTTAAGCTGCTCCATCAACTATTGTTGTAAATAAGGTTCTTTTTAATACAATTTGTTGGCTTGTGCCAATTACATGGTAGGTACGTATCAGTTAGATGGCTCTGTAGATACCGTCTATAGATGATAGAATCGTAGCCATTAGGCTTTACTTCACTCATGAGGGTATCTTAATTGTGCTATTAGTTCTTTTGTATGTTTTTAATTGATCTCATAAGCATCTGGTCTACTCAGTCTTTATTGAACAATATGAAGTTAGTGCTGTATTTTAGACTAAAAATTCTTATACTATGAAAAATATTTAGGTTACTTTCTACTACTTAATCAATTATGGATAGGCTTAATAAAAGTGGTACACAAATATTAGTCTTCCTAACTCGCAGTTATGTCTTTAGTTCAATGGAATTTGAAAAATCTGGGGCCTTTCGAGTCATGTTTTTGGACTGGACGAGCATTGATGTTGCTGACTATTTTGCCAAAAACAGCTTTGTTTTTGGCAACCAGGATCATAGCACATCTAACCCTGATGGCTACAGCCCCATGTTCAACAACAACTTCTCAAGACAAGGCTATCCCAACCACAACCAAGGCGCGAACAATTACACTTATCATCCACACGAACCGAATCTCTGATGGATAGGTTTCTCATTTGTTAGGGACTAGCAACAGTGTCCAAACTAATTTATGTACTATTTATGTAGCTTTAACTAGGTTATGTATCTAAACTTAATTATGCTATGTTCTCAGGTAGTAAGTATGTTTATGTACTTTAAGCACTAGGTTGTTTGCAGATTGTACGTGAACTGATGTGTACAATTCGTCTCTTCAATTATTAGCTGTTCTGTACTATTTGGCTATTGATGTGTATGTTTATGTAATGTTTGTTTTTTTCATTTGTTATGTATTATGTTTCTCGCAACTATTATGTACTTCTATGTACTGAAGTCTTTCTTTAAGATAATTGAATAACATTCTTGTCTAATTATTTTCAGGCTTCACAGAAATGTCATCTGATGATGATGACTACGAGGAGAAGAAACGTGAATGCAACAAGCGAGTAGCTGTTTGGTTTGTCAGTGCAGCACTGTTGTGTGCAGCTGATTCGAGGGCATTAAAGCGTGATAGAAAGATGTCGGGTGCCGAATATATCAGAGAGCTACTCCGTGGCCACCCCGAGGTAGTTTATGAGAATTATCGTCTAACACCAGCTAATTTTAGACTTCTAGGTGATGAACTTAGGGCTCGAGGACTTCAATGTGGAGGAGATTTAATAATTGAGGAGCATGCAGGCATGTTTCTTCAGTTGGTTGCCCAGGGAGCTACTATTCGAAAATTAGCCCTGGATTTCCAACACTCGGAAGAAACCGTGTCGAGATCATTGAGAGAGGTATTATGTTGTTTATTGCGCATGATACCAGAATACATGAAATTGCCTGGAGCCGATGAGCCAATACATCCAAAACTATGAGAAGGGACAGAATTTTATCCATTCAAGGTGCGTTGTTATAGGAAACTTATTTTGTTCATAGGAAACTTCCATTCAAATAAGGATGTGTGGTTTACAAAATAGATGTTTCAGTAGTAATAAAGAATGAGGTAGCTTAATGAAACCACAACACAAAGAATAAAGGAGTGCTATAGTCAGTGGCGGATTCAAACAGCCAGATAAGCATGGACACAAAATTCACAAAATTCACAATAGGTAGATTTTCTTAACAATTGATGCATATTAGCCCTTACATGTTATATTGTTATAAAACTGTCATATACCTTTTTGTCTGTGATTGATTTAGCACTAGGTGATTAAATTGGAATAATAATGATTGAGTGTAAGTTTATTTTTTTCTAACTGGTGTTATAATAATGTCAGATTCTCTGTACAAGTATTACTTCTCTCCATTGTTTCTTGACACAAGATCGATTTTACTTTAATAAAGTATGAAATCTGCAATAAATTTCATTGAAATTGACATGTGATTTAATGTTGTAGGATGCATTAGGTGCAATAGGTGGAACACATATTCCTGCATTTCCTGACTTTGAGGAGACATTCAAGGAACGGTGGATAAACATGAAGGGCCTTATGACACAAAATGTAATGGCAGTAGTTGACTTCAATGGAAATTTTCTGACAGTAGTTTCTGGTTGGGAGGGATCTGCTCATGATGCTCTCGTATTGCACAAAACAATCGATGATGGCTTCACGGTTCCTGAAGGTCGGTATTACCTTGTTGACGGGGGTATGCCAATACACACCAATTCCTGAGCCCGTATCATGGTAAAACATACCACTTGGCACAATTTCGGCAACGAAGACCTCACAATCGATATGAAAATGTAGAGGAATTATATAATCACCGACATGCCCAGTTGCGAAATGTTGTGGATAAAGTATTTGGCATTCTCAAGGGCTGATTCAGAATATTGAAAGATATGCACATGTATAAGTACTCTTTCCAAACCAAACTTGTCATTGCCTGTTGTGTACTTCACAATTTTATAAATAGGCATCAAAGTGTCCAAGATGATCTTGAGGAAGATGCTACATCCGGTGATGATAGCGATGACTTGGATACTGATGCTCCACCTACCTCAGCTAATGTCTCTAGGGGCACAGATGCTCAAAGAGGGGGTGCACTTAGAGACAATATTAGAGATGTGCTGTGGAATTCAAGACGAATGAACTGATGTAAGTATGAAAATTTGTTTTGTTGCATTAACCCTCAGGTTTTGTTAATTGAAGATTTTTCTGAAAAGAATTTAATTGAAGTTTTCTTCCTTATTTCAAGCATAGGATTGTGCAAAGGAACTCGAAGCAATGGCAACAGCTGCAACTATTGCAATCCATCGTAAATTACTTTTTCCACCACTACTACATCATATAGTTTTAGATTAATGGCAAAATCAGCCAGTGTATCAATTAGTGTTAATTGGCATGCATTGAAGTACATTTTACATTTTACATTTTCTGGTTTAATACTTCACTAACTGCATGTTCTGCTTCATTGCGTGGCTTGTTAGAAGGAAGTTTTCAGTTGGAGTATGGTAGAGATTGTTTAAATGGGCATTGTGACCCGTAAAGAGGTGCACTCGGGTTTGATCAAGATTACATGTTTTCAAATCAGGTGGATTGTAGTGATGATGGTAAGGTGCATATGTATTTGGTTTTCACAAATTAATGAAAGCAGGTCAATGTCTCGTAGCTTCAACGTCAAGTTATTATACGTAGAAATAAATACTAAAAGAAAATACTGCAAAGACACTTTTATTGATACCATCAATCATTAAAGAATTATTATACAAATTGATAAAAATAAAGACACTTTTGTTGTACCATCAAGCATTATATATACCAATTAAATAATTATCACACAAATTGATAATTTTCATATGCACTTTATTTACAATAAAAGATCAGGATCGATAAAGTTTAATAATTATAGTATTAGTAATTCGAACCGCGTATATAATATAGTTTTATCCATCACTACTTGAATCGCTTATGGCTCATCATTTTTCGTAACAATTCATTTAAACTCATCAATATATCGATAGCACTGATCAAGTTGACCCTTTCATTTTTGTTTAAGTTTAAATATATGGATACTTTTGACTAAGTTATTCAATTTGTAAGAACGCAGGAAAAAAAAAAACATTAGTTAAACAAAATAGATAAGAATTATTAAACTGCATAATGACTTGTTCAAGCCGACATATAAGTCAGTAACTTTTAAAGCAGTATACTTCCAATTCCAACTTCCAAGCGAAATCCATGCATTCACAAAAGCGTAAAAAATTTAAACATTATTCCCGGAAAGTACACACATGATAGATACATCACATTACATAATCTTGTAACTGAACATTGCAAGAAACAGTGCCCATGCGAGGCACGGCACGACGAAGTCTCCCGCCGCAGGGTTCACCCGGCGGAAGCACCGGGCACATCCAAACAAGCAAACCGACATCGCGACTGCCACGGCCACACCTAACCTAGCATTCCCAAGCCTAAACACCACCGGGCCCCACATCAGCAACAACAGCAGCTGAACTAAATAGAAGAGAAGGTCGGTGGGCTGCCGGTGGAACCCACCCTTGGCCCAGAATAGCCAGGCAGCGAGGCTCGTCAGAGCAGCCGTTGCGATGTTTCCTAGATGGAAAGCAAGGATTGGGAGTTGCCAGGTAGACTTCGAGTCAGGTTGACTGGGGGTAGTCGTACCGGAGATGCACGCCGATGCGGCAGAGAGTGCAACAGGTATGACAAGTGCCACAGCCAATGTCCGTAGGCCGCGCTTTGCCTTTGCTATCTTTCGGTCTTTGTTGGTCGGAGGTGTGGCATCAGCATCTGTAGAGGTTGGCTTCTCTACATGCCTTTGCTTCATCCCTTCTGAGGTGGCCATTTGATCGAGAGAAACAGAGATAGAGAAAGAGAGAGGAAGTTGAGGGGAAGACGAAGAGCTGGAAAACTATTTGTACTGGTTAGGAAGTGACACGTGGAATGGTATGTTTGATGGGGGCTTAAAACAGAGACACGTGTGAGGGGAAAGATCTGGAAATTGTTCCAGATAAGGATGCTGTTTTTTTTTTTCCCTTTCCTTCTATCTGAAGGGTGAAGATATACCACGGTCCACAGATGTGAGTTCTCAATCTGGTTGACACCTTTGTTGATTGAGCTATTTTAATATTTGCAATGTAATGTTCCGTTAAGAGTTTTTCAATTTTTATTATTTTTTTTTCTAGGATTTTGTTGTGAAGCTAGCAGACATTTCCTGAAGCTTGATTAGTTGATTATATACACTAAAATCAATGAACACGTGTGAGGGGAATTTGTAGTTGTCAACTTCGTCGGCAGTGATTAATTAGTGAATAATCAAGATTTTCTGTTTTCTACTTAATTTTATTTTTCCCTGAAGAATGACTTTCTGTTTCAATTAATTATTCTTCTTCATAAAAAAGAAAAACGGTCTGATATATTTTGGATCCAAATAATTGTATAATCTAAATATATATATAGAAATTCTCCACCGAAATTGATTTCTGTACAAATATAGAGCATAAATGCAGAAGTATAGAAGTGATGCTTCAGTTTTTCAGGGCGCTTCTCTAGTCCATATCAGTGCAGAACGTGTCTAAATTATTTTTCCTAGTAACTATTTTGATTAGACAAGAAAAAGGACTGAAATTCAAAAGAAAGAGCAAGAAAGAGAATTGGACATGACGATGCTTACCTTAAGGACAACTATTAAAGATGAAGATTTGAGTAAATTTTGACACAAACGTGTTGGACATCCTGTAGAATTTTAAACAAAATATTTGATTTCTCTAATTTGGATTGTAGCAATTGCGAAACTTGTAATCTTGCAAAATAAACTAAACTCCCCTTTTCTATTTCTACTCTAAAAGTAATGATTTTTTTTTTAAATTATTCATTCTGATGTTTGGGATCCGGCCCCTATAAATTATTACAATGATTATAGATATTTTTGTTATTTTGTATTGATGATTTTTTCAAAAACTACTTGGTTGTATTTGATGAAAAATAAAAATGAAGTTTTTTCACATTTTTCAAGTTTTCGTGAATTTTGTTGAAATCAATTTGAAAAAAAAATTTTAATTTTGAGAACGAAGGTAACATTATGTCTATGTATTTTTATTAACAAGATGAAGTAAGTAATTTGAATTTTTACCAGAAATCTAGTAATGAAATTTCGTCATTAAAATTGTAATTAAACAAAATAAAATTTATAAACAATCTTAAATTTAAGGCAAAATTGATCACATATCCCTCAAATCTTTCTTAATTGATATTTACCCCTCAAATCTTTAAAATTGATCACGTACCCTCAAATCTTAATAAATATGGATATATACCCTTTTCAATTATTTAAATAAATCACAAAGCGACACGGCCGACCATTTTTCGTTGCGTTCAATACTTTGCTGAATTTTATAATTAGAAGTCTATAGATATTTTTGTACCGACTCATATCATCATAGATTTGACCCGGTTCACCCGTTGATGTTAAATTTGACAGCGCAATATAGTTTTCCTTGCGTCCCCTATCTAATTTGATCGCATCGACGCATCCTCCCTTTCCTTCCTATCAACTCTAGGTTTTCTTCTTTCTTCTCCCTCTCCATCGCTTCCTATTGGAAACAAGGCACCTCCATCGCTTCTTCTCTCTCCGTCTCAACACGAGGCACGAAGACAAGGTGTCTCCTTACCCTCCACTCTGTCACACCTTCTCCATCTCCGTTGCCCAAAATCCAGATGTACACTACAATTAATACCATTACCTCACCTCCTCCTCCTCCTCCGTCCTCTCTCTCACCTAGACACGCCGCCTTCTCACCTTCCTCATCTCCCTCGATGAGTTCCGCTTCATCCTCCAATCCCCCACCGACCGCTTCATTACGGACTTCTTCGATAGGGCTGTCAAATCCCTTGATCTTTGCACCGCCGTCCGTGACACCATCGAATGCGTTCGCAACTGGAAGAAGCATGTTCGGATCATTATTGGGTCTCTGACCAGTCCCGATCTGCTCGGGGAGGGTCCCGTCAGGTGTGCCAGGAAGGCTATTGGGGATCTCGCCATCATGATGTTGGATGAGAGGGATCTGCCTGGATCAAGTTCAGAAACCGCTCCTTTGCCCGCAGCTCGCATCATAAAGATCACCACCACGCTCATGGCCATGGCCATGGCATGAGATCGCACCATAGGAGGAGTAGCAGTGGAGGCAGCGGTACCGCGATAGTGGGAGCTCCAGCTATGGACATTTCAGATCGCTTACATGGAGTGTGTCAAGGGGGTGGTCAGCAACGAAACAACTTCAAGCTATTGGGAGTGGCCTTACGCCATCTAAAGACATGAAGAAAAGATTCTAATTTGATTTTGGAGTCGATGTGTAGCTAGCTTCCTGATGACTGTATGTATTTGAGATTACAAGGGTTAAATCAGCAACTTTTCTTCATAAAGTAAAGAGTGCAAGGGAGCTGTTTTTTTTCTCATTTCTTTTCGTTTTTTTGGAGCAGTGAATTTCAGAAATTGGTTTAATGTTAGATTATGCTTTGTTTCAAAAAAAAAAAAAAAAAGGGTTCATTTATGGATTTATGGAAGGGGTGCCAAAGAGGATTAAGAAATTATTGCCAAGGTGGTCAAGACAAGAGCCAAAGCGTCTGATGTTGGTGAGTTGGAGATTTCATAAGAATTTTTCCAAAATTTGAGCTATCTAAAGTTTCTAATTTGCTTTATAACAAAATGTTCTTTGTAAAACATTTAAACTTTTGAAATTTTACTGCTTTGTGGTCTAAGATTATGCGATTTTTTTTTTTGTGTATTGTGTCTATTTGTGTCAAAGAGACCAGGAAAGCGAGTGAAATGTTAGGTCTAGATGTTGAGGAGAGGAAAGGAAAAGAAAATGGAAATTGATGCTAAGCTGAATTTTATAGTTCTTTATAGTTCTTTTCAGCGGGATCAATTAATGCCAGTATTGACCAAATGATGAAATGATAAACACTACTTGAGTTATTGCTTATTAAATTAAAGCCTTTATAGATATAGTTCTGTCATACGTTTTTCAAATTAGTTCCAGGAAGCATAAAAATAGCATAAATCAATATCAATGTGACAGTGACCATCCATTGAAGGTTTTACTTAAGGTCAATAGTTGTAATTTTAATTTGCTAATTTCAGTTGTTGCTTATTAGTTTTTACCAAAGATGAGCACCAGATTTCATGTTGGGAAAGATGTATGCATTTCAATTCACATGGGGGGAATCATCGTGGAATTAGCAAATTCCACCATAAAAAATTACTTTCTACACGTGCATTTTTCATTTGATGGGCCTGACATCGATAAATAATTGTAGGTGTTTCAAAATTGAGGCTTTATGGACTAGCAGAGTTATTGTATTGAGTTGGCAGTGTATAGAGAGAGGCAAACGAGTGAGGTTGACTGAATTGGGAATACTTCTATAAAATAAGAGGTCTATGCTTCAATTAGCTGATGCAATTTTTGTTCAAGGTGGTAAGCAATGTGAGTCTGATTTCCCTATATTTCACATGCTTTCCTGGTTTTAGGTTTTCTACAACTATTGATGCACTTCATCTCTTTTCTAAAAGATGCTACAGCTTCATATTAAGAAAATAGAAATGGGTTATTTAGTTTCAAATTCACATGATCTAATTTTCCATAATTATCTTTTAGTTTTTTAGGCTAGAAATTTATTTGTAAACCACAAAAGAAATGTTTTTTTACAGATAATATTTTCTATACCCTCACAATGCATTTCATGGGCGTCTTTCTATCAGCTTTATCCCTCTTTGTCTAACATTTCTAAATAACACAAAACAAACTAGCGAGAGCGACAAGAAGGGATAGAGAGATGGGCACAAGTCATGGCATCACGGAGGCGGCGAGGTGGAGGCCACGTCTCCACTCGAACATTGCCCTCTATGTTGACACATTTTCGTTCTCGGATCTCACCTGAATCCTAACGAGAGCACGGTGGGATGAACGGAAGGCCTCCATGTCACTAGATAATCTAGAGGTAAGATGGCCGCCGCTCTTTAGGCATTGAATTTCACTTTGTTTTCCCCTATTCTTTTGGAACAATCTTTAATTTTGATATCTCTTGAGATAGTTACCTTTGCATTTCTTTCCATGCCTATTGATACCTAATTAAGTGATATAAATCACTATTCATGAATTGCCTTTTACTATATTGATATATGATAAGGTTAATTATGACAACATTTTTTTTATATAACAACCTTTTGGTTTTGTTCTAGGTAGGATGAATGGATGATTGAGAACTCGGAAGTGATCAGAGAAGCAAGGAGCTGACAACATAGTGTGGCATGGTATTCATTCAATCTTCTTTTGCTTTTTTTAAACTTAATTGGAGTCAGTACAAAACAGTAGTTCTATCTCCTGACAACAGAGTTGACCTATTTTAGTTTTCCTTTTCCAATCCTTGCAAAATATCTTCATATCTTTTAAGATATTTTGCGTTCATGACATTGTGATTCCTAATTTGTACAAATTATGTTTTTGTTCATAGCAATCAGAAATTTTCTTTGGTTGTTTTGATATGTTATATAAGTATATTTAAAGAATAATTAGGTAGGCCTTTTCATGCTAGAATTTCTCCTTTTGTTCATATATTTGTTCATAGCAATCAAAGTTGGGTGAAGACAGTTGATTGCTGGCTAGCTTTAAGTTCGTACAGAACCAGTAGATGGAAATGCTGATGCGGAAGAAGAGGTTCTAGACCCTGATTTTGGGGAGTCAGCTATTGGTTAAATCGCCCCTGTTGATTATGGTTCTTATATATCATTTTTTTTAATCTTTTAGCTATTCGTCTGTATTCCTTAATACTTAATAGTAACGACTTGAGTGACTCTGGAACTAGACATGTAACCCCATTAATTGGCTCTAAATCCTGCAATCAATGGATCATCGTGACATATCACTAACTTCTGTTTCTTTTTTTTTTTTAAGGTGTAATTAGAACTTTCTGGGGATATTTATGCAAAAACCAGCTTCAAGGTACTTGCCCAAGTGTATATTATCAATCCATAAAAGTAGTATAGAGATATAATGAGACTAATTAACCTAATAATTCGCTTTCTTTTTCAAACAAAAAAAAATTTAAAAAACCTCTTCAACGGTCATTTCTACTTTCAAAGGTTTTTATGTAATAATTTCATCCTTTAAAATTATGAGTACTCAAACTCAGCACAAAAAAAGTTATTATTATTTTTTTTTTTGAAAAAAGCCAAACGGCCTGCATGCTTTACTGATGCAAACAAAGTTTACAAAGAAAGAAAAAAATAATCACCAGAGGTGATATAAAACCAAAAGTAAAATACGAAACAAGAAAACATCCTTTACACATTAAAGCCCATCCTACTACAGCAACTACTAAAACAAAGCAAAATCAAACCCCAGTACCAAGCGATTAGTCCCCAGGTAAATCTTCATCCATTTGAATCTCTGTATCCTCTCCTGCATCAGTATTTATACCTGCACCAATGCCAAGTCCTGTACCAGTGGTTGCTCTGACACTAGCAGCAGACCTGTAGTTGTCAGCCCTCCTAATTCTGTTCTCCAAACCTGTTCTGACACCTGTCCAAATATGATAAAGGTTAAAAGCTGCTAGAGTTAGGGTGTAAGAGTTTTGACCATTTGTGTTATTGAAAGTTAATTTATTTATTTCATTCCACATAACCCACACCCAAGCAGCTAGGAGATTTTTGAAGAAACAACTTCTTTCTTTAACCAGGAAGGAGGTAGAATTCCAAAAGTTGGAAATAGAAGTAAAATTCAAAGGATAGCCATTAGGAATACTTTCTTTAATAGTATTCCAGAAAAGAGTAGCATGGCTGCAATGAAGGAAAAGATGGTCAACGTTTTCCCTTTGATTACAGAAGTTACAGTAATTATTACCTTGCCAACCTTTAATAATGAGATTATCCCTAGTTAAAATTTTGTAATGTAGAACTAACCACATAAACAACTTGCACTTAAGAGGGCATTTTAACTTCCAAACAGACTCTTTCCAAATAATATTAACACCACCATTATTTAGAAAGTTAAACATAGATTTAACAGTATAAGAACCAGACTTATCCCAGTTCTAAAAAAAGCTATCTTCTTCATTAGAAAGGTTAAGGTTTCTAAGTATATCTATAGCTTTGTATTTTTCTAATCTAAGCCTATCAGAAGTCCCTCTGGTAAGTTTGAAATTGGGATTACCATTTCCCCAAACTTGTGCTATAGACAAGTTTTCATTTCTAGTTTTTTCAAACCGAATAGGAAATCTAGTAGCCATTGTCTCCTCTTCAAACCATCTTAATTTCATTCCAAAAAAAAAGTTAAAATTAGAGCTGCCAAACTAATTTTCTCTATTTCTAGCTACAGATAGAGAGACTATGGGGTGGGACGTCCTTTTTAGTGCTATATGGTTTGCTCATCTGGCTGTATAATGTAATTTGTAACATGTAACATTTCAGAGTTATGGTGGATAATTCTCCTGAGAACATATGGGAAGATCATAGGAGATTTTCCATTGCAAGAGAGAGTTGATGTTAGATGGGAATTAAGTTAATCCTAAATTTCTATGTATGTATTGTTGGAGTTATGTCTTAGAAGTCAATAATTTAATGACTTAACTTAGTTTATGTTGTTGATGATATTTGATTATTTGTTCCTAGAGTTCATTATTGACAGATCAATCAGGTTGAGGATCTGAATTGTAAATCTTTGTGGATCATTCGATAGAATGACAATAATATCTCTAAAGAGTCCATAATCTTGATAATTAACAAGGAACATTAATTATCATATAAGATTAGTATGCAAGTTAAGTGATGATTAAGTTCTACAAATCATAAGGAGTTACCGATTTAATTGCATATGTGTATGTTACTGGAACATAGCACCGGACATGACCCAATGAAATAAATATATGGATTGTGTTAAGTGTCATTAGTTATTTCATATGTGTTTGATTTTGAGTTTGAGATGGTTCAGTTTTTCCACATGAGGATAGGTTCTATAAATATCATCTACCGCTGATTCCTGATAAGGGCTACTATACGGACTTTATTTATGTTCTCTTGAATTTTGCGGGAAAAAACTGTTCATCAAGGCAACCGTATGTTTCTCATTAGTACACCTAATGAGTGATGATATCTATTGAGCCCCTTGATGGAGTTGGATCGTATGCATGCAAACTAGACAATCAACTCTAGATCAAGAAACGTATAATCTACAAGAATGACACATTCCTATCTTGGATTATACAAGAATATCATGTGACATAGGAATAAAAAATAATAAGATGTCATTTCTTATGCAGGATTGAAGTGCTGTAGTTGTACAGTATTTATTTATGCGAATTGGGAATCATAACATGTTGCTAGATACCGCTTATGATTATTGAAAATAAATGGCGATTTATTTTTCATGGCTAACATAGCATAAATCCTCAAAAGGTCACACAAATAGGACTTGACCATACGTGCATTATTTATTTATTCACAGCAGTTGGTACTGTGAAAATATGATGGGTTGATTAATTAATTATATACCGTTGCGAAACATTATAATTAATTAAGTCAAATGGATCATATAGAAATAAATTAATGGATATGCTAATTCCAAAATAATTAACAAGGTGTTGGTAATTAATTTTGTTCAACACGAATTAATTAAAGTAATTAATTTGAGCTAACGGGTCTTTATTTAATTGGTAAATTAAAGATCCAACTTGAGAGCAATTAATTGGACCAATAATTAATTGAATTAGAGGACCAATTAAACAATTGAGAGAGCCCAACTAGGCCCATTTATGGGCAGCCATATGGGGTGGTAATGTTGTAATTTGTTGTAACTTTTTGGGAGAGTTGTTGGTCTATAAGAGGGGACCATTTGGAGAGAGAAACCCTAGCCACCTTGGTCTCCTCTCTTCCTTTCTCCTCTAGGCCGAAATTCTCAAGAGAGAATTTTGTTCTCTCTTCCACCATTGCTCTCCTCTCATGCTCTCATCCATTAATTGTTAATAAGAGCTCATGTGTTGAGCATTATATCCATATAATTAAGGTGTTAATTAATTGGAAGTAAGGGATTAGCTATTACCTCTTGCTTACTAGCATAGGCCTTGAGATTTTGGTTAACTCCTTGGTGGACTCGAGGCCAAGGTGGCGGTGGTGATGGCGGTGAGCTCGTCATCGACTTCAAAGCATTGGTTTCCTTCTAATTACGAGATTAGAAGAGGTAATTAACTCCTACTACTCTCATGTTAAGTGCTATATGTTTGGATGACTAGTTCCTTTGTTTGCTTGCACTTTTATTGTTATTAATTATTAATAAAAATTAAAATTGAGCATAGCATGACTTTCTTACATGTAATACTGGGCCAATTTTTGTTTGTAACAGTATGATTTGCACTAAGGAAAAATAGTGATAAATTAACTCTGTTGAAAACTTTAAATATATTTATCGTTTTGTTTCCATAAATAAAAAATTTAGTAAGATGTAGTTTTTTAAGCCTTCTATTATATTTGAATGTATTTTTTCTTTCAAATTGGAGTTTGTTTTGTTTGGCTTTGTTTTGGGATAGAGATTGATGAAAGATGTAAGCTTGGCCTTCTATTTGGTATTGAAAAATTTTGTTTGTTTATTCATCTAAAGGATCAGTTGTTACAAAACAAGTAACATGGAGTTATCTAAAAACAAAAGGAGCTTTCATATTTTATTTTAGGATGCAACTTAATTTATTGTTTAACATTTATGTGCATTCTGATATATTTCTTTAAACAGCTCTACCGAAAGGTCATTTCACATTATTAAAAAAAAAAAGTGGCAAATATGGAAGAAATCGGTATTTTAGGGCGGCGAAAAAAAATAATTTTGTTTTGTGTGACACAGAAATTTTTTTCTTTTATTTTAAGATGCAGCTTAATTTATCGTTTAATAATTAATATTATTAAAAGATAAATATAAATGAATTATATATAACTTAATTATAAGAACAAAATAAAATTTATATAATAAAAAAATCATATATCGAGCGAAGCTCGATCAGTCCCCCTAGTGTGAATAGAGGAGAGAAGTATACAAACCGAACTGATGAATATATATATATATATATATAGAGTTTTGCTATGGTGAGTTGTAACTCACCAAAGGGTCGGTGAGTTACGCTCAAAACTTCTAGATTTAGTTTAAAATGACAGATCCAAACCGTCTAATATGATCTCTCTATTGAAATCTCCATGCGGACCAAATTTTACATTTTTTCGAAATTTTTAAGTATTTTTTTGAAATTTTAGAAAATCGTTAATCTAATTAGTTCTAAACCGTTCAAAAACAACAGTTTTTAAAAATCCGAAAAAAATACTTAAAAATTTCAAAAAAATATAAAATTTGGTATGCATGGAGATTTCAATATAGAGATCATATTGGACGGTTTGGATCGGTCATTTCGAACTAGATTTAGGAGTTTTGAGCGCGACTCATCGGTGAGTTGCAACTCACCATAGCAAAACTCATATATATATATATATATATATTAATGAATACAAACAGGTAATTAAGTAACTAATTAATCCCCTTAAATTAAGTTAGGACCATTATCTAATTGGCGCAGTAAGAAAAAGAAACGAAAATGTTTGTTAATATTAAGGAATATAGGAAAATCAATCCAATAGGCCAGCTTGGTAAGAATAAAAGGAAAAAGAAAGCAGAAGCAGTCAATTAACGCATCTTATGATGGGAAGGAGAAAAGATTCATAGCCAGAACGGAGGTGAGTGCCCAAAGCTTTTCACTGTTGCCTAGAAAGTAGATTCTAATTCTACCCTCCTTTTTACCCTCTCCGCATATGTTATTTTCTCCAATATCTAAGCTAAGCTAACTTAACGAACTTATCATAAATATAATAAACTGTTATCTTAGTTATTCAAACGTGTTTCATGTTTCACAATCACTACTACAGATTTAGGTCTTCACAACGCTATTTTTTTTTTATTAGTACCGGTTGTGAAGCGGTACAAATAATAATAGGGGTGCTAAAGATAATTAAAAACCGGTACTAAAATACCGGTGTTAAAAACACACTGGAATTCGCAGGGAAAAAAGGCGGCAATCTTTAGTACCGGTTATTAGTTAAAAACCGATACTAAAGATCGATGCCCTTTATTTTTAAGTATTTACTATCTTTAGTACCGGTTTTTAGGCTAAAATCCGGTACAAAAGATATTTTTAGTACCGGTTATTAGTTAAAAACCGATACTAATGATCATTATAAAAAAAATTAATTTTGTTTCTAGAGCTAGCGCCTTTTTTTTTGCTAGCCATCAATTAATACCGATATACCAGTCGGTATATATATGCAACACATACAATAATATATATCAAATCACAATATATCACATACAAATCACATACAATAATATCACCATAGAAATTAACAATTATCACAACATATATATACATATAATATATTAATATCACAAATTATCTAATCAATTAATGTTTACCTACAAGTCTAAGTAAAAAGCCAAACCACTTATTTATAGTGTTGTTAATCTCGCTCTCACTATAGCGTTTACCCACCAGTTGCAAAACTTGCATTTTGACACTTCATATAATTAGTACCCTATGCAAATTCATTATAAACTAATCTAATTAAACTTAATAATTAAGAATAACATGTTACAAACTAATTCAATTAAACCCTAAACCCTAAACCTTAATTAAAGATATATAACAAAATTGGTCTTAAACTCTAAATCTCAAAACCTGAACCCTGAACTCTATACTACACCACCATAGTAATTAAGTCTAAACCCTAAACCCTAAAACATGGTCATATATACTAAGATTTAGACTTAATTCATACCGATGGGAGCTCCTGGTTTAACGTGCAAGGATCATGCGTAGCGATGTAATCGCATAGAATCCGCAATCTTTATAGTTTGGCTATCGTGGACTCTACAAGAAAAAAAAATAATACTATTAAGATTAAGTTCAATAAATTAGAAATGAAATGAAACTATATATATTAGTCGGAACTATGTACCGGAATACTTTGAACTTCAAACTTGGGAACTTGGACCAATCTTGACAAAGCTCTGCAACATTTAAATATAAAGTTACAAATTATTTTCTAGATATTACTATAACTAAATAATGCATGCACGTATTATGTTAATCCTAAACTTACTGATCGTAATCGCCCAACTCATAACTTACTAGATCCTAAAATACCCACTTTTTCATCGCGGTGTTAGCACCATATTCCCTGCACCTCCTGCATGTTGTATGTATATATGCAATTCAATTATGGTTCTATTTAATTAGACATATCATATAATTAATAATCAACTATTGTAAAGTTAGAAAAATGCTTACAAGACCCAAACTTTAATCACTTGAACGAAGAGCTCCTCCCTATCAAAGACATGGCGGATGTCTTTAAATTCGAGGATGAATGTCTTCACATCTTGAAATTTGAACTCACCAGGAACATCGTCGAATTCAGTCACTGAATTGTCGAACATCCTGATATAGTCGTGTATCTTTTTTTGCGTTAGGCCCAATCTTTGCCAATTTTTTCTCGGTGACAAACAGATTGCGCAACTGAAATTGCTCCTCCGGAAAGTACTGATCCACACTCTATTCTTCTTTGTCATCCTCTTAGTCATCTTGCACCGCCTGCTTTCCCTTGTTCTGCGAAGGAAGTTGTGGAGCTTGTTTCGACATTTTCCTCGCTTGCTCCTAAAAAACCCACATATTAGTCATAAAAATGATATTTCTCAATTTAATTTATACCAATATATATAATTATTATAAACTTGTGAAATTTAGAATAGTTTGAAAGATTTACCAATTTTGTCATGTCATAATCCACAAGATGAATCGGCCATCTTAGAAATGAACCCGTCTGAACACCAAGCTGATCATATGCGTTAGGAGGTGGAAAATGTACTACCGCTTCTCGTATTATCGAAAACTTCTAAAATTTGTATCTTCACCTCCCCTAAGCGCACTGGTTCTCCATGGACTGTCTCATTGAAAGCCTGTGCAGATACCATAGCTCTAGCTACATACACAAGAATCCCATACGTTCCTAGGAGGAGGAGTAAGGCTTCGACAGACGCCAGTAATTATAAGCAATATCAAACATAATAACTAATCATAAACCCTAAATACTATATGTGAGCAAAACAATATCTATCATTAGCTTGGTGAAATTAAGAAGCTGAAAACTCGAGTGAGGAATCGGATGTGGTTGATTGTTGCTACCCTGTGATAGCAAGATGAAAGCTTGTTGAACTATTGGATTGTAGGACTGCGGTGTTTGGCCTTGTACTAACATCTGCGAAAAGCTTTGCTCCATTCGCCTACTGAATTCTTGATCCATTCGCCTATTGAATTCCTCATCCATTTTCTTTTTCACTTCCTCCTGCATTATCCGATCGAGCTCCTCTTTGGTATACCCCTTGGATTTCCTCGTACCACTACCGAACACTTGCTTCACGCCGGAAAAAAGTGGATATCCTTTCAACCATCCGGAGTGCTCTGGCGTCCTTATCGCAGATGTCAAGATGTTATTTTGATGAACCGGTTGAATTTCACCTGACTTAACTAGAGCAACCTGTTACAAAAGAAATTAATGTTAGACTAAATTGAATTTGTTGAATACACAAAAAAAAAAGTTATTTGAGTTGTTCCACGTACCGCTCTGTCGATCACCGCGACATCCTTAGGGTTTCTAACCACAAGATCACCGATATCTGAATCCGTTACTGCGCGTGCCCTACTCTAACTATAAGTCCTGCCATCCATATCCTTGGTTATAACCGAGGACCTACCATGGACCACCTCTCCTTCTTTCCATCTCAACTCAGCACATATGTAATCGCCTGATCCGAGTCTGTGGGGCATGTCCTTCTTTCCGGCATTTTCGTGTCCTTGCTTACTCATTTTTTATTAGCGAATTCAGACTTGTTAGTATAAATAAAGAAATAAGGAGATTACTAACGGTGAATGATTCTATATGAAATTTGTTTTCATACATCAAACTGCTCATTGGAATAATGCGCTTCCATTGCCTCCCATTCTTCCTTCGAGATGTTCTGTACATCCTATGGATTTGGTGCACCTTCTTGCGGATTCACCCTGTATTTTTTATTCTACAATGACAAAAAAGACACGTTATAGTTCAAATTGATGCTTAATCAAACATTTATCAATGGATGTGATGTTGAAAACATAATCTCTCACCAATCTGCCTTTCCAATGCCTCCATATATTGTTACAGTTACATAGAATCTTCTTTCTAGTAGCAATTGGTAATTCATTTGAAAGATTTCAATCATTAGCTATTTGTCCGTACAAATCCATTTTCAACTCTTTTGGCACATCATGCCAACTAGTATAACTGCATTCAAACCGATTAATACTATTATCAACTTCAAATTCATATCAATAGCCTTCAAATTCATATAGGGTGTGTTTGGATGGAGGCCGAATAAGAATAAGAATAAGAAATTTTTAGAATCTCGTGCCAATCTTTATTCTTATCCAAATTCCATGGTTTTGTTAGTATAAGAATAAGGGCCCAAATTTCTTATTCTTGTGTTATTTGGGTTGCACAAGAATAAGGAATTTGGAGTTTATTCTTATTCAAGCCTTATTGTACTCCATCCAAACACACCCATATATTCATATTGGTACCTGCAAGGAATCATATCTCTTGTTTTTTATGCACACCAATTCGTGAATGTCATTGCATTATGTCCAGTGGGTTTGCCTTCATCGTTGAATTTGACCTCTAACTTATCTCCAGCAGCTATATATCTTTCTGCGTGTCTTCAGACACTTAGCCGTTGATCTTTTGCCCCTTTGGCTAACAACGATTTGCTCGATTTCTTCTTCTTCCGAACTCGAGTCAGGATTGTCATTTGGATTCGTCACGGGATCCTGATCATCCAAATTCGACATGGTTGCAAATTCAAATCAAAGTTGCATAGCACAATTCATACACAAATTCATACACAATGATTTAAATAATAATTAACATAGTTCAATCTCATTCCATTCAAGTTCAAACAAATCAAAACATTAAAACATAAACATAAACCACAAATCCTAATACTAAGCTAAACATAAAAATTACAAACAACATGAACTATTCTTCGTCCTCCGACTTGTTCCCATCATTATCTTCTTCTTTCCATGCAAGGTATGGTGTCACAAATTTTCCAATAATTTATTCAAGACAATTGTAGCCATTTCGCTGGCCGGGTTTTAGTTGGCCAAATTTTGGTTGGCCGGGTTTTGGTTGGTGCGAATATTTCGCCGGACATAAACTCGTTCGATCAGCTTTTTTCCTTTTTGGTTGCTTCCTTCACCTTTGTCCATTACTACCTAATTAAAACATCATAATTAAAACATCATATATAATTCATAACAAGTCTAACCCGACCTAACCCTAACCATCATATATAATACACAAATTCATACACAATAATTAAACATAATAACATAGATAAATATAGATAGATAATCAATTTAAACCTCAACATAGATAGATAATAAATTCATAAAGAGGTTCATACACAATAATTCATAAAAAGGTTCGTATACAATAACATAGATAAAACTTAAAACAAACTCAAATCCTAACCACAACTTAACCCTAATTTAAACCTAAACCCTAACCCGAACCCTAATCTTTGTCCTCCTTGTTCTCATCCTCCTTATTCTTATCCTCCTTGTCCTTCTCTATGTTCACATCCTCCTTGTTCTGACTAGAACCCTCATCGAACTGAATGCCGAAAAGAAATCAGGATCCCTGCTACAGCCGGGAGGAAAACGACGTACAACAGAGGTGTTCCTTCTCTTTGGAGGTGGGTAAAACGATTGTCTTTTCACAACCACCTTTTCCATTGCCTCCTTCACCTTATCATTCTCCACTTCCTTCTAATCCTTCTCCATCTAAGTTAAATAGCAATTTCAATTTCAATTTTAATTCTTAACCCTAATCAATTCCAATCAAAACCATTAATAATTAACCCTAACAATTAACACAATTGCATTCCATCATCAATTAATTCCAATCACAATTCTAATCTTAATTAATTCCAATCTCAATTAATTCTGCTCAATTAATTCCAATCACAATTCAAATTCATCAATTGCATTCCATCATCAATCAATTAATACAAATGAGAGAGAGAGAGAGTGTGTGTACCTTCTTAGGGAGGGTTGTCGGCTGTCGGTTGTTGAAGGGAGAGAGAGAAGAGGCGCTGTCGTCGTCGAGAGAGAGAGAGTCGGCTATCGGTTATGGAAGGGAGATAGAAAAAGTGAGTGAGAGTGAGAAGGAGAGGGAGAGAAATGGAAAGAGAGAGGCACTGTCGTAGTCAGCTTAGGTTAGAAGAGAGAGGAGACGGCTTAGGTTTAGAATCGAAAGAGAGGAGTGGAGAGAGGAGACGGGCGGCTTAATTAGGTTAGAAGATAGTGTGTTTTGGCTTAGGTTAAATTTTTTTTTTATTCTTTATACCAGTTTTTAGCTAAAAAACCGGTATAGAAGATCATAATATTTTTTTTTGTTTTCTTGCACTGACATTTAGTACCGGTTTTTTAGCTAAAGACCGGTATAAAAGATCAATTGTTTTTATGCCACAAAAACACTCTCTCTTCTAAAATTTAAAAATATTTTCTATTTTTTAAATTATTGGATCAAATTAAATTATATATAAAATATTAAAATTAAAATTTAAAAATATTTTCTGTTTTTATAATTATTGGATCAAATTAAATTATAAATAAAATATTAAAATTAAAATTTAAAAATATTTTCTGTCTTTTAAATTATTGGATCAAATTAAATTATAAATAAAATATTAAAATTAAAATTTAAAAATATTTTATGTCTTTTAAATTATTGGATCAAATTAAATTATAAATAAAATATTAAAATTAAAATTTAAAAATATTTTCTGTTTTTTAAAAATTTTAAATCTGATCTTTAGTGTCGGTTTTTAAGCTAATAACCTGTCACACCCCGAGTCACTTTAAGACGACTCGAGAGTGCATCTCGACAACCCGTCACGTATTTCTACGCAAGGCGAAGCATACATCACATACATACCAATAATTTACACATAAAATGTCACAAGACTTTATTTATTCAATAATAAAAGAGTTTGACAAATGACAAGGACTAACATGGCGAGTTGAACACGAGACTCTCATGCTAGTTCAATGTATCCAATGTAACTAAAATAAAAGCAAATAATACAATCAGTAGCATTTATTTGACCTGCTTGTTTTCCTCTCTTATCTTACCAAAGTTGTAACACATCATCTTCAATACCTGAAACCCATATTATTATATTAAAATGGAAAACGGGTGAGAGATCAGACACTCTCTCAGTGCGGTATTTAGTTCCAGCCCGGAAATTTGTAAAATTTACCTAATAGACTAGTGACATGAACAAATACCTCTATGAGATAATTATATGGTGCTTCACTTATGCAAATCACTAAATGCAATGCAGATATCAATAAGCTGCAAAGACCATTCATTGCGTAACAATAAAAATACAGTAAAATACTAACATGCAATTAAATCTTGGATGCGATTTTATATAAATCACTTTCATTAGAGTAGCAAGTAGTTTCTTCGTTAGCTACCCTTATAGGTCTATTGTCACTTTTTCTTTTACATTAGGTAACCCGTCCCACTTATACCAAGCTCACTTCTTTGGCATCACATCCACAACACAAACCCAGGAAGCACACTCGCCCGTCGCGAACGAATATTATCTTCTGGAGAGCGCGCTAGTACTAGGGCCCTCAAGCCAAACTCTTGGTACAATGGTTACCATTCACTCCACTTAACATTGATATAATCATTGTCCACTTTCTTTACCATTAAATTAACAATTATAAGATGCGCATGCATTC
Source organism: Rhynchospora breviuscula (assembly GCA_027562975.1). NCBI lineage: Eukaryota > Viridiplantae > Streptophyta > Magnoliopsida > Poales > Cyperaceae > Rhynchospora > Rhynchospora breviuscula. The sequence continues at coordinate 55,025,023 of CM050402.1, forward strand.
GTACACTCTATGCCATGTATCTTAATGATGAAATTCCATGCTTCCTAAAGTTTATCACATCAAGCAGATTTTCAACAATTAAAACGGAATATTAATCACTATCCAAAAGATGTCTGATTCGACATGTCATCTAACAACAGTTTATAATAGCAACATGCACAATATGATTGGTAATAAACTTTACAAATAAGTCCAGGAACCCGCACCTGACAAAAAGACGAAATCGGGAACAATCGTCCAAACCAACTTCCGAGCCGCAACGATTTTTAAACGTCTAATCATTTACTCCTAGTGTCAATAATTAAGTAATATTTAATTTTAGTGTTAATTGATCCTCCAACTTATGTCAATAACCAAAATTCCTAACTAAAATATTAAAGACCAGATTAGACCTTAATTAAAATTCCAAATTTAATAAGAATTCAGGAATTGAACTAATAATATAATGTGATTATGAAAACGATAACCTTACAGAAAGAAAAGGTTATGAGGAACTTGTAAATAAAATATATTAAGAATCCTAATAGATGTGCCAGTTTCACTTTTAGTTTTTGTCAAAGAAGAAATAAACGACCGGAATTAGAAATAATATATATTAAAATAAAGTAGTATAATAGTAACAAAGATAATTAGAAATTCCATAAATAAATATATCTGCACCTTACCATGGATTTGACCGAATATATTATACTTTAGCAAATTCAAAAGATGATACATATGTTTTCAAAACCAAATAGAAAAGTAGTGAATGTCTTAACATAATATACTGTACGTACTTTCAAAAATTAGAGGAGATACTTAATAAATTATGAAAGAAATTAATAAAACAATTAAAGAAGGGTTTATACGTACAATTATAAAATCTGATGCATTTTTGTTTTGAAACGAGAATCATGAGAATTTTACCAATAGTATTTTATTAAGGACATGTGCAAACAGGAACATTTAAGATGATCAAGATTTGGTGTTACCAAGTAACTAATAAAAGAAACGTGTAAAAGGAAAAGAATTTAGTACCACCAAAAACGGGGCTCGAGTTCGACTTCAGAAATTTTCTCGATGCGCAGAAGAAAACAGAGTAGACATAGTATTGGATTTGGAGCAGTGCAGTGAAGTATGGAAACGAAAAATAGAGGAAATATATAATAAACGAAATGGTGTATCCAGTGGCTTTTTGTTTGGATAATCACCGACTTAGTCGGTTATTTGTTGGACCATTCACGATCAACAACTGAATTTTAAATATTAGTATGCGAGCCATATGAGAAATTCACACTATTATATGTCTATTTATTTTGTGCATGACTAATAGATAAATCTATAACCAATAAGCAAAGAGAAACTGCACATGTAGCGGTTTGGAAATAAGAGGAGTAATAGAACTAAAATATGACATTGGACCAATCAATATAACTACCTCTGCTGAAATAAATTAGTGTCTCTTAATAACTGACTTAAATGAAGGTAAAGCAAAATAACTTCGGCTCAAAGGGATATGGAAATACAAAAAGATGAACAAGTAATAATTACTAATTGTTGGATTAGAACTACTGTTGGATAATAACCGACTCAAGAAGTGAACAATTAATAATAGTTGTGAGAAAAAGTGATTTTAATTATATAAAGTTTAATATGACCATGTACTTTACGGGAAAAAAAATGTTTGACACCCAAAAATGAAAAGACCATGTACGTATAATATTGAAGAAATAATAATTTCTATTTAAAATGGCACAAAGAAATAGACCAGTTATTTTAATTTAATTTGGTGTTAACTAACAGAATGTCACAAAGGGATACGATATGCATGTATAGAAACATTGAATGCTTAAATATCATACTGTAAATCAAAAGACAAAAAGAAAGGATTGAATTTATTTATCATAAAATCTCAAACTCTAATACTAATTAAAATTAACAGCCTTGTAATTATGGTTAGAAAATAACTTAAACAAAAATAGAATGTTACAACGTGCTAAAAATTTAGGTTGTTACATAACCGGTACTAAAGATCATTTCATTTTTCTATTTTACTTTTTTTCTGTTTTTTTATTTTATAATAGAACATATATTATAAAGTTATTAAAAAATCCTAATAAATATTAAATATTACAATAATCTTGGAAGGTGTATGAAAATGATAAAAAGTACAAACCCCAATAATTAAATATTACATTGAAGCTCATTTCTAAATAATTTTTTTCAACTTCCTTTATTTTTTTGGACTTCGGTCGATCTTCCCACATGCCTTCTTCATGATTGGAACGCAAATTATTTGTTAACTCTTCAATTAGTTGTGGTGTTCCATCGATACCTGTGAAAAAATAATATATACATTAAACTGGTCAAATTTCATAGATTTAAATTTTATAAAATTTCATAGATTTAAAATTAATTATATCTGTGGAGAATGACGTTATTTCATCAAATTGATCATATTCTTCTTCGTCCACGACATTTTCAATGCCAACAATGCGTCTTTTTCCGGAAAGTACCACGTGTCGTCCTTTGTCAGCCGGATCGGCAATATAATAAAACTTGCATTACTTGTTTGTTTCCAAGTATAAAAGGGTCATCAGCATATCCCAACTTTTTGAAATCAATGGTTACAAATCCATTTTTATATGTTTTGACGTCGCTTTTTAAGATCCATTTGCATTCAAACACGGATAACTTGAATGCATTATAATCAAGTTTCCAAATTTCTTCAATCCATCCATAATACGGCTCTGGTGATGTTTCATCACTTAATATGGCTACTATTATGACTCCGCTGTTTTGTACTGTGATATCGTTATTATTCATTGGTATTTGGACCGTACTTGGCACTCAAATGACACTCAAACCATTAAATTATTCAATAGATTACTATGTTTTCCAAGGATTTGGCTTTGCCGTCGTTTCTTCTCTTATTTTTTACAGGACTTTGATGATTTCTGGTGATGTTCGAGCTAGTAGAAGGTTTCCGGCACAAGACGAATGCTAGATGACTCATTCCTAGCACGAGAAGGCATTTTTCAGACCTCAACTCGGGCCGAGATGGATCTAACTCGAACCGAGTTACTGTAGCAGACAGATCCAGATGCGCATCTCTTCATCTCGGTCCGAGTTCACTCTTTCTCGGTCCGAGTTGGACGCCGCCTTGACTCATATGGCAAGTTTTTATACAAGGAAGTTGATTGTTTTGGTAGATTTTCTTGTCCTGGCGCTCTAGACCTCTTTCCTTGTGCGTGGAACCAATATATAAGGTTGTCTCTCTGCCTTACAAAGAATCGAAGCCTCGATACCTCCAATCATACCTTTCATTGCTCAAATCCACTTTTCATAGCCTCCATCCACCATTATTCATCAAGACAACCTATTCTTAAGGCGACGGCAGCAATGAGAAGTTGTGACACGCCCCTGCAGCACTCCATCATCCTTGAAGATTGAGGATCAAGCATAGAAAGACAATTCGATTTATTCTTCCTATGTTTTTATCTCTAATTTCCATGGGCTTGTATCTTGTGATTTGTACTCTTGTTTTCGTGTGTTTTGATACTATGTTAGGCTAAGTTTATGTAGTCTTAGGAGTAGGGAAGTAACTTAGGTTTGGATGTTGTGATTTGACTTGATATGATATGATATGTTTTGTTGATTTGTTTTGTTGAGAATTATGTTAATTACTTGTTTGAATTGCTTGGTTGAATCTAATTAACTTCTAGATGAATGGCCACATTTAGTTAAGTTCTAAAGTTTGGTTAATCAAGATAATTTAGATAAAGTATTTGGGATAAATTGTAGATCCGAAAGGGGAGATTAGTTGACACCAAAAGTGTAACTTTTAGATAGTTCAAAAGACATCTAAATATCCCTAAGAAATCCAACAAACAAGTTTAAATTGATTGAATTCTATACCAAAAGTTGTGAACCAATCGAGTTAATTAGGTTAGATTATGATTGAACCAGTGTCTAGTCCAACAAACGAAAGCTGAGGTTTAGAATATCTAGGTTTGACCAACAAACCCTAGCGCAAAGCATAAAGTTTCATAAAGAGTCAAAACCACACACTTATACCTTCTGTTCGGACCGAACAGAGTGGTATACGCTTGAAAAACACCGTTCGAAGCACGAAAGTGATAAGTTCTGTGTTCTAGAGTCCAAACCAAGGTGAAATCTGAATCCGAAGACGCTTTTTATATTGTTAAAAACCCCAAAACTCTACTTTACCTATTTAGATATTATTTAGATTATTTTAATTAACAAAGACAACCAAAAACATCTATTTTATTGCACCTTTAGGATTTATAACTCAAAACTCCATAAAAATATTCTCGTCTAGCTTTTGAAAAAGAATAAGTCCGGTATTTAATTGTACCGTCCCTTGGATTCGACCCTAAAGCTTAACTCCAAACGACTAGTGAGGTTAGCTCTAGGTTTATAAATTTATTTGATTCCTAGGTTCTAGGTCTTCATCATACTGTACTTTTTCCATCTTGTTTCTTTGTATACCAAGTAAAACCATTCAGATCGTACCCCTAATAGGTGTGCACATTGGCATTGGGACCATTCGCAAGACATTTCACTGTTTCATTTGAAGGTCGGGACAGTCGTACCTTATTTCTGAACCATTTTACAAAACTTTTGTTGTGTTCCTTGATGATCCAATTTTCTGATTTCTGAGGATTCTGCTCTCGCAACTTGGCTATGTGTTCATTCACATAAAGAGCCACAACGACGACTTGTTGTAGAATTTTAAGATGTGTTTTTTCTCTCTTTGCAAGGTCAATTGCAATTACTTTCATACCAATTATGCTTTGTCCCAAGAGTCTACCATTGTGCCGATTCTTGGGCAGTCCAATAGGTTTAACTCCATCTAGATAATCAGTATAGAAATCAATAACCTCTTCTGCCACATATCCTTCAACTATGCTTCCTTCGGGTCGAGGTCTGCTTCTGACTAACCCTTCCAATTGATCTATTGCTCTTTTAAAAAGGTACATGTACCGCAAAAACATTGAACCGCACTGCCTTATCTCCCTAACTAAATGAATGGTCAAATGCACCATTATAACAAAGAACGAGGGGGGGAAAGTGCATCTCGAACTCGTATATGGTCTGAAAAGCATCGGTTTCTAACTAAGTTAGTTTTTCATGATCGATCACTTTAGAGTAAATTTTATCGAAGAAGAAACACAACTTAGTAATAGAGTTTCGAACTTCTTTTTTAAAACATGCTCTAATTGCAACCGGGAGCAACTGGGTCAACAATACGTGATAATCGTGTGACTTCATTCCAATCAATTTCATATCCTTAATGGACATCTTTCGTAAAATATTTGAGGAATAACCGGTTGGAACCCTAATAGACCTCAAGCACTCCAACAAACTGAATTTCTCTTTTCTTGTTAAAGTATAAAGCGCATTAGGTAACCAATCTCGTTCCTTACTATTATATGCCTTTGCAGCTATTTCTAGTCGAATCCTCATTTCTACCATGTCTTTCCTCACATTAACATTGTCCACTTTTCCTTGAGCATTCAAAATCGAAGTAATCAGATTTTCACAAATGTTTCTGATGATGTGCATCGCATCCAGGCAATGCCTGACATCCCAATAAATCCAGTATTCAAGGTCCCAAAATATAGACTTCCTATTCTAATTGCCTTCTGGAATTCTATTCACAAATGGTTTGCCCAATTGAATTTTAAGATCTTTCACATGTTCATAAGTCTGTCTTCTAGATTTTGGTATAGGTGTCCGTCGGATCTCGGTGTTGCCATCAAATTTGATTTTGTAATTAGACCGACGATAGAGGTGACGATGGCTAATGAACCTACGATGTCCCAAATAGACTATTTTTCTACAATTCGATAATATCGAATGTGTTTCCTCCATGCAAATAGGACATGCCTTTTCTCCTTTGTTCCTATAACCCGACAAATTTTCGTACGTGGAAAAGTCATTAATCGTGTAGAATATCATCACACGGAAGGTGAAATTACTTCTGGAATGCGCATCGAATACCTTCACTCCGTCCTTCCACAACCTATCAAGGCCCTCTATCAACGGATCCAAGTACACATCTATATCGTTGCCTGGTTGTTTTGGACCAGAAATAAGCAATGGCATCATCAGATATTTTCTTTTCATGCATAACCAAAGAGAAAGGTTGTAAATAACCAACAAAACTGGCTATACGCTTCGGTTGGTACTCATGAGACCGTAAGGATTCATTATGTCCGTTCATAGTCAAAATCTCAAATTTCTAGGCTCACTGTCGAAATTCATGAAATGACTGTCTATGTTGTTCCACTGGAGTGAGTCTGTAGGATGTCTGAGCTTTCTATCTTTCTTTCTACCTTTCGCGTGCCACCTCGGCAGTTTAACATCTTTTGAATTACTGAAAAGGCTCTCAAATTTTTGTATTACATGCAGATACCACAATGTTTTCGCAGCTGGTCTCTTCTTACAACTATTTTTTTCATCATCCAAGTTATCGTCCCTTTGTCTGTACCGGAATGGATTACATTTTGGACATTTATGGAGGTTCTCGTACTCATTCCGAAATATTATGCAATCATTCGGACATGCTGAAATCTTCACTACTTTCAGTTTCAAAGGACATAATAATTTTTTAGCCTTATAAGTTGTATCTGACAATGTATTATCTGCTGGAAGTATTTCTCGCAAAAGATCGAGTAAAGATGTGAAACTTTTATCGCTCCAATTATTCTTAGCTTTCAGGTTGTACAACTTAGAAACAATTTTTATTTTTGAGAATTTATCTTGATCGCAACCGGAATATAAACGTATATGAGAGTTTTCATCCAACTTTTGAAAAATATCAGGAACATTATCAATAAAATCACTGAGTAATTCATTCATCATTTCATCCAAATTATTTTCTCTATTAGCATCATCACATTGCTGTTCACTTACATTTTCTATATCATCACCCACAATTACATTATCCCCTACATCATCCCCCCAATCATTTTGTACAATATTTTCCAAATCATCAGATAGATTAATGCTCGTTCCGGCATATAAATTTTCTTCCAACTTTTCTCCATTTAAAACCCATCGGAGATATTTAGGTGTTGTCATCCATCCACGTTGAATCAGATGTGATCTAATCACTTTACTATCTTGTCTCTCAAAGTTAAGACAATGTTTACAAGGATATAGAATCCTGGGCTTTCCAACCAACTTCCGATGTTCTTCTGCACATTTTAGAAACTCTTCAACAACTCCAATAAATTCATCTGATATCCTCGAATAATCAAACATATACTTCTCCCTCCGATCCATCTGTATAGATAGAAATATATATCCAAAACTCAGGGTTTAGGGTTTATAGGTTCAATGCATCACATTAGGTTTTTAGACCGGTTACCATCCTAGCCCACTCTTTGAATACTCTGTCTCATTAGCAAGCGTTCGTTAGATGCAACGTGTTGTCTGAGAAAAATTCGACAGTATTTTCCCTTATGTTCCCTGAATACGCCAACACACGATTGATCGTGTGTACATATCCGTGGGAACATAAGGGGAAATATCGTCGAATTTTTCTTAGACAACACATTGCATCTATTATACAACTCGCTATTCTAAATGAGACAAAGTATCCAAAGAGCAGTACTCCCGACCAGGAGTACTATCTGAGATTAATCCCTAATGGATTAATCTCGGACCGGCACGACCTAAAATAGTTCAAATTCTAGCAATTTGGTTCTATATGACAATACAACTAATAAATGCAAATGCCAAACGATATATATATGCACATACAAATTGATAAATTACCGAATTGAAATTATTGAGGGTTAAAATAGAAAATTACCGAAATTGCCTTCTCTTCCTCTTCCTCTTTCTATTTTATCAAATCAAAATGAAAAAAATCAATCAAAAAAAAAATTACATAATTAATAAATAATAAATAAAATATAGAAAAATTAAAGAATATACCTCAAATGCATTTTTTTTAGCTTCTCTTTGATCTCCTTTGCTTTCTCTTTTGATTTTTCAAATTTTCAGAATTTTTCTAGATTTTTAGCTATTTTTTATGTGGTTTTAGAGAGAAAATAATTTTTCGAGTTTAGAGGAAAAAAATCAGAGAGGTAGATTGTGCAGCCAGGAACAGTGAGAGGAAGGAGGTAAGTGGAAAAAATCTGTTGAATTTTAGTACCGATTTTTAATAAAAAACAAGTACTAAAAGTTGGCGGAAAAAAAAATATTTATCTTTAGTATTGGTTTTTTTATTCAAAACTATTTAACTTCTCGGTGTTGACTCTTCAACAGTTTATATATATAATATATATATATATATAGAGAGAGAGAGTTTTGGTATCGTGAGTTGCAACTCACGAAAGGGTCTGTGAGTTGGGATCAAAATTCCTAGATCTAGTTTAAAATGACCCATCCAAACCGTTCAATATGATCTCCCTATTGAAATCTCTATGCAGAGAAAATTTTACATTTTTTCGAAATTTTTAAGTATTTTTTTGAAATTTTAGAAAATCTTTAATCTAATTAGTTCTGAACTATTCAAAAACAACAGTTTTTAAAAATCCAAAAAAATACTTAAAAATTTAAAAAAATATAAAATTAGGTCTACATGGAGATTTCAATAGAACGATCATATTGGATAGTTTAGATCGGTCATTTTGAACTAGATCTAGAAGTTTTGATCGCAACTCACCAACCCTTTGGTGAGTCATGACTCACCATAGCAAAACTCTATATATATAGAGAGAGTTTTGCTATGGTAAGTCATATATAGAGTTTTGCTATGGTGAGTCGCGACTCACGTGAGTCGCGCTCAAAAACTCGTAGATCTAGTTCAAAATGACTGATCCAAACCATCCAATACGATCTCCCTATTGAATCTCCATACAGACCAAATTTTATATTTTATATTTTTCTAAAATTTGTAAGTATTTTTTTCATATTTTTAAAAACTGTTGTTTTTAAACGGTTCATAACTAATTAGATTAACGATTTTCTAACATTTTAAAAAAAATACTTAAAAATTTCAAAAAAATATAAAATTTGGTCTGCATGGAGATTTCAATAGGGTGATTGTATTAGACGATTTGCATCGGTCATTTTGAACCAGATCTAGGAGTTTTGAGCGTGACTCATAGACCTCTAGTAAGTCGCAACTCACCATAGCGTTTGTGAGTAGCGCTCAAAACTCCTAGATCTGGTTCAAAATGACTGATCCAAATCATCCAATATGATCTCCCTATTGAAATCTCCATGCAGACCAAATTTTATACTTTTTGAAATTTCTAAATATTTTTTTCGGATTTGTAAAAACTGTTGTTGTTGAACGGTTCAGAACTAATTAGATTAACAATTTTCTAAAATTTCAAAAAAAATACATAAAAATTTTGAAAAATGTAAAATTTGGTCTGTATGGAGATTTCAATAGGGAGATCGTATTAGACAACTTGGATCGGTCATTTTGAACCAGATCTAGGAGTTTTGAGCGCGACTCACAGACCCTCTTGTGAGTCACGACTCACCATAGCAAAACTCTCTCCTTCTCTGTCTCTCTCTCTCTATATATATATATATATATAGAGTTTTGCTATGGTGAGTTGCGATCAAAACTCCTAGAGTTTGTTCAAAATGACCGATTTAAACCGTCCAATACGATCTCCCTATTGAAATCTCCATGCAGACCAAATTTTATATATTTTTTTAAATTTTTATGTATTTTTTTTAATTTTTAAAAACTGCTGTTTTTGAACGATTCAGAACTAATTAGATTAACAATTTTCTAAAATTTAAAAAAAATAATTAAAAATTTCGAAAAAATATAAAATTTGGCATGCATGGAGATTCAATAGGAAGATCGTATTGGACGGTTTGGATCGGTCATTTTGAACTAGATTTACAAGTTTTGATCGCAACTCACCATAGCAAAACTCTCTATATATATATATATATATAAGATATAAATCAATACTTGCAAAAAACATATTGTTTCTTGATCTTGGAGAACATTTCACTGAAATTTTTCGTATATATGACTGGAAATCATATTGATAAATTTGTAGTAATTTTTTTTCTTTTTCTGATCAGCATTATTATATTAACTCTCTTTATTTTTTTTTCCTTTTGAATTAACACTCCTGTAATTATTTATTAATAAAATTGCCGGATGGTTATCGCCCTCCGGCCTTCAAAAAATTCTCTTTATGTTTTCTAAAAAAAATTAAAACACTTCTTTTTGAAATGGAGCAAAAAATCACTTTCTGGACTTCAAAAATTTGCATGGAAGATAATATCTCCAATCATCTTTTGTTTAAGGAGAATGTTAAAATAAAATGACTAACTTTCAGTCAGTAGCTTCAGTGAACTAGCTTTGCCGAAAGAGAATCCTAACACACATGAAAATTGAAAAAGACAATATTCATACGACTGCCTTTTAAGATGGGATATTTTAGACTAGCTCTTAATTAATTAGTGTGATTTCTGATTAGACTAAGTTTAGCTCAAATTCCTATTGCTTTCTTGTGCAATTTAGGATTTAGGAAATTAATATATCATACGTGCAGTCCCTGACATCATCATAAAATAGATGTCCCACATACAAATCTAAAAGTCCTTAATTTCTAATTGCATGTAGTAATATATACTGGATACAACACAACCTATACCTCTGCAAGAATAATAGCTAGAAATCTTGCATGAATAACACAGATATAAACAATATATAATGACAACTGAAGTAAACAAAAGAAGAATTACATCTCTCAATTTTACATAAAAGCAGACGGCAACCTCTCTCATTCCCCTGTGATCCCCTCCTCCTATAAGAGGGCTAACTCGTGCATTGTTATGGCAAGGCATTGTGATAGACTGAATCATAGGTATCTTAACTTAGGGGTGATCAGTTCAATTACTACCAGCTAGTTCAGGATCATGTCAGATCCTTTGGTTTTGGCACATGTAATAAGAGATGTCTTGGGGCCCTTTAGGCAATCAGTCTCATTTCGAGTGTTCTATGGCAATAGGGTGATGCTTGCCGGGTTGGCACTACGGCCGTCGGCAGTTGTGAACCGTCCAAAGATTGAAATTGGTGGTGCCGATCTCCGAGTTTTCTACACGCTTGTGAGTTATTTTACAAACAAGCACGCGTACTAACTATAGTTACTAAGTATATAAAAGAAATCATATTAAAGAATGCAAATGTCCTTTTAAAATAAAAGCATCTTATGGAACATTACTATATAATTTGCTCACCTAGCTAGGAGTGCAGACTGTTACTGTCTTACCCTTCCATTACATTGAAAGGTATTGGTGGATCCGGATGCACCAAGCCCAAGTAATCCAATTTTAAAAGAGTATCTGCATTGGTAAGTTCAATCTTATTTTTCAATTTCTTTTTGTTGATCTTTCTTGCAGCAACAAGATTAATTATTGCACTTTTAGCACACTTGCCTGCATGATCATGTGTGCATGTGCCTTAATTAGTTCTATGTTATATATATGTTCATCTAATTATATGTCCAATAAATTATGTCCCACGTAAAGTAATGCTTCTTCTATGGAAAATATTTAGCTTGTATTTGGTGCATGTAGGTACATCAAGGAAAAACATTATGCACATAATTTTTCTGCTTAATGAACTGCTATCTACTTTATTTTTCTTGTCCTTTTTTCTATTGTATAGGATGGTGACTGACATCCCCGGGAGTACAGCTGCATCCTTTGGTTAGTCAAAATCTCTAGTATTTTGCATAAAATTGTATCATTTGGAAATTTTCTTAATTTAATTAATATTCAGGGAAAGCACAAACAACGCAAGTTTTGATGACCGATCTAATATGTATGATAAATGATCGACGACTTGTTACAATGTTACTCCCTCCTTCTTGGGCGTGTATGTGTACACTTATAATCAAAACTTCTATATGATAATATGACTATATGTGTCACTTAAAAAAACTGGCCAGTAAATTTATTCAATTAAGAAAACTTCTATTAGATCCCGCATAACACTTCTTAATTAACTTTTCATATTCAATGAAAAAACTTTGGGGCTTGACCCCAGCTTTTATTCAAAAACACTTCTTAATTAACACCCAGTGACAAATACAGTATTTATGGGTACTTTGATTTACATTAATTTTAACGATTTAATATAGGACAAGAGGCAGTATTCTATGAGAGGCCAGAGCCAAGGTCCGGAATCCACCGCATGGTTTTCATTCTGTATCGGCAGCTTGGTCGTGCAACAGTGTTCCCGCCTGACATGCGCCAAAACTTCAACTGTAGGAATTTCGCTCGCCAGTACCACCTGGATGTTGTTGCCGCAACATACTTCAACTGCCAGAGGGAGTCTGGCACTGGTGGCAGGCGATCTCAGGCCTGACAATATTAGCTATTCTTAATTAGCTATATATGGGGCGTTTGGATCATCTAAGAATAAAATTAAGATTAATTATTCGGAGTAAAAAATATTATTCTCAAACAATCAAGAATAAGTTTTTCTTAGAGTCCTAAAGTGCTATTTTTAAGTGGCCCAACATCTAGAATAATTTTTTATCCCTAGAGTATTTGAATCATTTTTTTAATCCGAATTAAAAAGTGATCTTTATAACTTCTTAATACACATTAAGAAGATGATCCAAAAACACTAGGAATAAAAATTTATTCTAGATATTAGACCATTTAAATATAGCACTCTAGATTCTAAAAAATTTATTCTCGATCGTTTAAAAATAATAATTTTTTACTCCGCGCGAATAACTAATCCTAATTCTATTCTCAACCGATCCAAACGTAACAAAATAAGCACAGTACAATGCATATTTATGCCTAATGAATAATAGATATAGCTGAGAGGTTGTTATATGTGTGTCTACTAGATAAACCAGTTGCGCTAGACAGAACAAATTTGAGGCAGTACGTTGTGCAAGTTGCCCGTACTATCAGAGACGGAACTATATAATGAATTAATGATCTTTTGGTTTAACTTCCTTGTTCCAATTGAGGTTATACCAAAGAAGATGAATATATATATAATTTTGTGGGATTATTTTATGTTAGTTTCTTCATTAAAAAAAAACCGAAAAAATAACTTCTACGGAAATTTATCTAGCTATGTGCTTGTCGTTGGCTAGCTGCAATTTATCGATCTTTAGATATATAGAGCTTCCTTGTTCGAAAGACCGTTATAATTACAACGCAGATCAAATTAATTATAAAAAAAATGCACGATCATAACAGGTTCAATATATATATGTTTCTTTAAAGTAGGAAACAATCTTTTTCAACGATAAGAAACTCAAATTAAACAAGTGGAAAAATCAACACAATTAATCTTAATTAGGCGGATCGAAGATTATTTTTTTGTATAACACTATTATAATATTTACAGCTGAAATTTTCAATTCTTTAATTATCTTACATGAAATAACATACACAAATTCTGCACGAATGCATTTATAATATCTGTTACGATTTATTATTTTATACCATTTTTTTTTAGACATTTCAATTTTAGAATCACCAAAAGTGACAAAAAAATGTGAAAATATCATCTGAACTTGGAAATTTATTAGACCATTATCAAACAAACATGTTGGAATAATGGAATGTGTTCATCCACATTACACACCACTACTCGAAATTCATTTAAGATTTAACCAACTGCGTAACATTGGAGAATCTAACATCACAGAAACTTACAGATAGTTGTAAGATACCGTCAAATAATTGAACATATATCTACATATGCTATCTATAAGATACTACCAATTTTTGTGAAAAAACTTCTAACACATTTAGCGCGCTACTTATTTATAAAATAAACATTTGATATCTCAAATTACTTAAAAAATTGAAATAAATAAAATTATGTACATATGGCTAACATGATAGATTCGTTTGGATATTAATTTTCAGATAATTTGATATTCCAATAACTGATGTTAAATATGAAATGCTGCAATTTCAAGTCATTGGGGAATGGCAAAATTTGCATCAAGTTTTATCAATTTTTATGTATAACCTGTGTACGAATTAGAAATTTACATTCTAACAGTAGATTTCAAATTTATAATAAGTTCTCTATTCGTAAAGGTTGTCCAATTAAGCCTTTAATTTGTCAAAAAAAAAAATCCAACCTTTTAACGAATGTGTGGGTAGTACTTGAGATCCTAAAATCATCCAAAGTACCAGGTAGACTATTGGTTTCATCATTTACATCCTTATAATATTTTTATACTAAACAAATAAGTTAAATCGTTGCCTCATTGCATAATCAAAACAAATGAAATCTACTAGAGTGAATGAAGAGTAGACTCTGTGAATCTATATGGATGTCAACCTTTAATTAATCAGTTTGTACCATATTTTAGATCATATAATTGATCACCAAAACTAAATAATAATTTTGAAACTTAACAAATAGTTAGCCGTTACCTCGCCGAGGCTAATTTATTTTTAAGATGACTTTTGTTTTAAAATTTCTAGTAGAATACATTAATTAACGCGATGTTGCAGGAGTATGTTCATGCATATTTAATTTATTTGGTCGCAATTTGATATTCAATATACACCATTTGATAAAAAAAAAATAGACTAATAAACCAGAGTCAAATGTTGATTTGTGAATTGTGAAGTTGGATTCAGATGCAAGAAGTGCCGCATGTAACATCCCTCTTTTGGGAGGTGTCATGTTCTTAGGAGCTCAGTTACGCAACCCAACTAAGGGGCTGTTAATGGGTTCTCAAGTAGATAACGGGTCTAATTTTTCATTGGTCCTAGCTATTTTTGTAATATCTCAAGAATATGAAAGCATGAAGTCACCCGAGAGATTCCGTTATTATCCATCCATTATATGGTGAGATATTCTTTGTACGAACGAATCGATATTGTACGAATGAATCGATATGTTTACATCGTCATTATATTCCTTGGCCCAAATATCGGACAGCATAAAACATATCACCGCCGCAAAAAAGAACTTTTGCAAGTTGCAACTGGGACTCGCAACGGTTTCAACCCGTTTCAAAAAGATCAGGGGCAGCGTTGTAAATATTAAATAACTATATTTTAACGGTTTTAAAAAAAATTCAATTAAAAACAGAAACGTAAAAAAAAAGGGAAAAACAAACAGAAATTTTTTTTGTAACGGTTAATAAACAAAAACCATTACAAACCCAAACCTGAAAAATCTGTACCCTTTACCCGATAAATAGTGGATCGATCTCTAACGGTTTTTTCTTTTAACCGTTGCAAACTCATACCCGTTACCTGATAATTATTGGCAAAATTAGATATAACCCCTTGTAAACTTCAGAAATTGGATATAACCCCCTACAAACTTTGAAATTTGATATAACCTCCACCAATCTTTGTAGTTAAGGAAATAACACCTTTTAATTAAATTTAATCTTTTAGTGACTGAAAAAATACATTTTTTACGGCTAATGACAAGAATGACCTTCTTCAATCCGACCTTCCATTTCCCCACTATCTCCCCTCTTAATATCAACGCTATGCTATTCCAATTTGCTCATTTTGAAAATGTTAATTTCTTTTTTTTTCTAAATCTTTTATACAGTACGATCTCTCTCTCAAATCTCCTTAGATTTTCTTTTCCCAAAAATCGTTCTTTGTGTACCTGTTTTAATATTATGGCAAAAAAAAGGAATAAGAGAAGAAGCCCGATTATGTTTTGTGTTTTAATATTCTATAACTGTTTCAATTAGTTATGTATTATATTTTTGGTTCATGTTTCTTTTTTTTGAAAACTGGATTCATGTTTCTAACTATTCATGGCAGTGTGAGGGAAAATGAAAGGTCAAGATAGAAGGAGGAGGTTATTTCTGCCTTTTATTGTAGAAAAACGATTTTTTTAATTAAAAAAAATTGAATTCAATTAAAAGGTGTTGTTTCTTTAACAATAAAGATTGTAGGGTGTTATATCCAATTTCAAAGTTTGTAGGGGATTATACCTAATTGCTGTAGTTTACAAGGGGTTATAATCTAATTTTGCCATAATTATTTGATGTTGTTTTTGAAAATACAACCCGTAGGCTCTTTCATTCATTAAGATAAAGATTATTAGCACCCTTACAAAGAGGAAATAGATTAAGAAAATGAGGAAACAACAAAAGAAAAAGAGAACAAGGGGGGCAGCCATGTTTGGCAACGACCACGAACAAGCAGTTCGTGAACAAAGGTAGTTTGTGTCTGCCAAACACAAAAAAAAAAATCCCACGAACAGCGAATAAGAGGTCAGTTTCTTGTTTCACCTTTTCGCACAAATAAGAACGGAGAACAAGAACAAGATGGGTCTCATTTTTTGTCCCTTGTTCTTTGTTCATGGTGTTCATCCAAACACACCCTCAAACCAACAGCAGTAGTACTTTTATTTTCAATCGTCGGATCAAGATGGAAGGTCAAGATTAAAGCGTTGAATTTTGACGTTAGCGTCCGAAATGCTTTTTGCACGCATCCCATTAGTAATGCACGGTAAAAGCTTTATAAATAACTAAAATATCCTTTTCCTAAAGCCGTACCTTCTATTGTCTCAACTTCCTTTCTCCCTCTTATCCAACCCATTTCCAACCAAATTTTTTTCTCAATTTCTTGTCAATTTCTTGAGCAGATAGATTTAGAAATTAAAAGTATAGAAATTTATTTTGATTTATACGGTGACAGCTCAGAACGAAGAAGCAGAGAAAAGGAAAAATAAGCATTTCTCTGAGATTGTTACAGCGGCTGAGGGTATTTTAGTCTAAATATAAAATTAGCCGTGCATTGCTAATTGGTGGCGGGAGAAAAGCAACGCCCGTTCCTTGCGTTCTCTCCGTCTCTCCATCTCTTTGTTTCCTCTTCCTTCTTACCTGACCTCTCTCGAACGAAAGAAAACCCAAAAATCTCTCCTTGATGTCCAAATTGGCATTGTTTCTCATTATTCTTTTTCTTTCCTACTTACTTTCTCCATCAATGGAGCATGAGCTCTATTTCCCTTTTCCTTTCTTTTAATTTCGAGCTTTTCCATTTGCTCCTGTTGCCACAACCAAGAATCCACATCTTACGATCATTCCTCTCTCATCCATATCTTGCGACGATAGAGGGATGCGCAACTATCATGCCTAGAAGAATGACTGCCAGATTCTCTGGCACTTCACCTCTGAACCCCAACTACCTCCAACTTCTTAAATCGAGTTCACCTAGTTACCTTGATATCTCTCTTTATTGTTTTTCCAATTTTTCATTTTTCGTGGTTATTTGCTGCTTATGAAGTGCCTAATTGTGAATCCTTTTTTTATTAACTGAACATGATATCTTCTTTTTCTTTTATGAGCTTAACCGAGGACCCTTAAAATTTGAGAATAAAGGTAAATAGTTCAACAATGTTGATTTAATTTCAGTTTAATTCTGGTTTAAAGGTAAATGGGGTGTATGGTTAAAGATTATTTTTGGTTTAAAAATTGAGAAATTTTGGTTTAATCTAGTTATTTTTTGTTAATTAGCTGTTTTTATGCATCAACTATAGGTTGATGTCTCAAGGGCTGTTTTTGTGCAGTTAGAAAATAAATGACTTCCCTGACAGGTACTACTTTTCTTTAGCGACAATTGTAAGCATTAATAGATTTGCCGCTGCCAATTTCTTCAATTTGAGTTGGACTAATGCTCGGTGTGGACAAACCTAGCAAAATTAGCCAAACTCCTACTTCACTATCTATGGTACAAATCTAATTGCTAAAAGTAGAATATAGTGGTACAAATTTCTTAATTTCGCATTCCACTTGTTTTCTGTACTTGTTAATGCAAACCGGTATAGGAACCAGTACAAACCAAGAATGTTTGTTTACTCATTCCTAATCAATTGCATTTAATTAATTGTATTCCGAAAATAGAAAAAAAAAACGTCATTAATGAGGCACCGGATGGGGATGAGGAATGATGTTAACCAATTCTGATATGGAAAAGACTGACTAAAAGACCGGTGTACATTTATAACATTACACCTGGTCCACCTCAACACGTACACCACCGACGCACTCAGTCCTCCAAATCCATCCGCAAGATCACGAACCAAGGGGGCAAATAATTCAGATGGAAATTCAGAAAAGGTACTGTAGATAAGGAGTCCTGGGGCATCAAGCATTAATAAATCTATAGTGCCTTTTGAACATTCGTTAGGCCTGCATAACATCTAAAACGATGACGAAAGTGTAGTGTTGCGTTAACCGTTGCATGATAGTAAGGAATTTTTTGTCTTTGTGTTTTGCGTTTCAAGCACTGAACGCAAGAGGAAATCCTTGCGTCAACCGTTTTGTGGAATTAAACGATAAAAAACGATTAAAACAGTTAAAATTTGTAATTGTTTTCACAGAGATCAGATTAGAATAAGTTACACAAAAGTAGTTTACAGAGATGACAAGCCAAATAAGCAACACAAAATAAGCTTGAAATCAGTATTACAGATAAGCTCCACAAAAGTAGTTTACATAGTTAAATCAAATTTAGCATTACAGATACAACAGTAGTGCTTGAAATCAAATCAAGCACTACAGATTCAACAGTAAGCAACACAAAATAAGCCCCATGTCTTCATAACAGTAAGCAACACAAAATATTCTACATAGCAATTCTAAAATAGTAAGCACTTACTACAAAATAATAAGGTTCATTAATTCTTGAATTTCTGTTTTTGTTCAACACTAATCGGATAAGCAAAAACTAATGGTTGAATTTTATGACTGTTAAGAATAAATTAAAATATGAAATCGCCTACAAAGTACAGACTACAGAGTACAGACAGACACTAAAAGGTTGAGGAGTCTAAATCAAATTGTTCCGTTTCAAAATCGTTCTACGTGAGCACTCTAAAACATAATTATGATCTTTTTATTTTTTTAAGACAATTCATTCTGAAAATTTTAGTAAGAAAAAAGAATAAAAAGTTTGAAAACTTAAGTCAAAGGAGGAGAAGGAAATTACCTGAAAGAAGAAATTGAAAAACTGAAGTTACAGTTGCATACAAAAGAGGAGCAGAGGAGGTCAAATCTGCTGAGTGTTGAGGCAAGCAATCTGTTGAAGCTTCAATTGCTCAAATATGAGTGCCGAGGTCACTTCTATTTGAGGAGGAAATGATAAAAGCAAACGGAAAAAGGAAAAAATAGAGCAAATAGAAGAATAATTTCTCAGATATAGAATAAGGGAAGAAGAATTAATACGAGGAGAGGCTGAGAGCAGGGAGAGGTGACAGGTTGGAGGCGGTCAGGCGGAGCAAAGTGAGCGGCGAGGTGAGAGCTTGAGAGGCTGAGTCATTGAGAGTGAGAGCATCACAGCAGTGAGAGGCAACAGAGGTGAGAGCTGTGGGCTGTGAGAGAGAAATAGGCTAACAGGGATAGAGGGGTTTAGTTGTGGATTCGGCTGTGAGAGAGAGAGACACAGAGATCGACAAAGGGGTGAGCTCATCTGTGGGCTGTGAGAGAGAGATATATAGACAGAGAGAGGGGGGTTTACTTTTAGTAGAGGCTTCGGCTGTGGGAGAGAGAGAGACAGAGAGAGATAAAGAGAGGACAAGGTTTGGTGATACCATCATCACCTCGACGGCGGTGCTTCAGAGGCGTGCGAGAGAGATACAGAGAGGAGATGTGATATCACTATCACAGTATCACTATATCAGATTGGCGGAGAAATGATGAGCGGCGCAGCGAAACCTAATTTTTGTTTATATTCTTTTTTCAAACATAAATAAATTTAATTTTTAATAATGATTATTTTTATTATTTTAATTCATATTTTTATTAATTTTTTAAAGAAAAATTTACAATCACGAAAACTGAAGAAATTACAAGTATAGTTTCTCGAAAATGATTTCTTAAGTACTTTGGTAATTTTCTATTTTTTCTACGTTTGGAGTTGGGTTATGAAACTTACAAATATAAGAGTGTAGAGCCAGACTTCTTATTCTCCATATCAGACGCAGACTCAGTACGGAGAGGGGTACATGCAGATTCAGACTCAGTTTTAGATGGGTACAGCCAGTCTCAGACTCAGGCTCAGTACATAGGGGTACAACCATCATCATCCACACATGTAGAGCCAACCCCTTATGCCTACCCCCACACCTTCTATACTTAGTCAGGCTGATGCTTATTACCAGGCATACGGTACCCCACTAGATGACACATTCACACTTATCTTTCACCGTGCATTTGACCATTCTGGGGCCTCGTCTAGTATACCGCCTCGTCATACCACTCCAGTTCCTACGACTCTTCCTCCTCCCTCATCTAGTCAGACTTTTAAATAAATATTAATATTTTCTATTAATAGATATTAAATAAATATTACTTTTAAATAAATATTAATATTTTCTATTATTTTTATTATTTTAATTAATATTTTTAATTAATTTTTTGAATATTTTAATTAATATTTTAATAAATATTTTGAAGCAAAGATAGAATCGGATTCTAAATATCCGATCCTATCTCTTTTCTATTTTTTTATTATTTTAATTAATATTTTTATTAATTTTGTAAACGTATAGTGTTGTCCCTAAATAAAGGCCTAGAGGGGGGTAAATAGGCTCAAATCAATTTCTAAACCGGTTTGGACAATTTTGCGGAAATAATAATTCAATTCAATTCAAATTTGGTTCAAGACAAACAATCAAACACACAAGCCAAATATAATGTAAATAGAGAAAAAGAAATGACAAGCGATGTGATTACGGAGTTCCGATCCGCTAGATAGAGCTAGCCTTAGTCGTACGTTTCCGGGAGTTTCGCGACCACCAAATCGGGCGCGCTCCGTTCTATTCCAACCGAACGGGACTACAATTGCGAACCGAATCACTTCGTCACAATGAACTCGAAGCGGATCGGCCTAACCTCTAGTTAATCACCAAATAGCAACAAAGATCAAGGCTCTCAATCAAATCGCTCAATAATCTAGCTATTAAACTATGGATTTGATTGATGCACTCAAATCTCTACAAATTATCTAAGAAAATGCTCAATTAGGTGAAAGGATGGATCACTAAGGTTTAGAGCTCAAAGGCGGGGATATAGCAAGGTATTCAATAAATCAAATCAGCTCAAAAAGGTCTGATATATATAGAGGGCGCCAAGAGCTCTAAACCAGTCAATTTCTGAACAAAACGTTACACAACGCTACGAAACGTTACACAACGTTTCAAAATAGCCGTTAAATAAAACAAATTCCGACAATAACGTTGGAGGGTGTCCGAAACGTTGTACAACGTTTGGAAACGTTGTGCAACGCAATGAACAGTGGACCTTCAACGTTCAAAAAGTTGTCAGAGACGTTACACAACGCTAGGAGGCGTTATGAAACGTTTTAAAAACTAAACGTTGTGTGACGGACTATAACGTTACACAACGTAGGCCAGAACGTCCTCAAAATGGCCAAAATCCATAGCATTAAAAAAATAGAAACTTGTGTTCTGTAACGCTTGGTTTTGGTTCGTTGTGTAACGCTAGAAAGCGTTACACAACGTTCTTCTAACAGTACTTTGTTTCAGCTGACTTGGTCAATGGGTTGTGTAACGTATTGAATCGTTACATAACGTTTGAGCAAGCGTTACACAACTGAATGAAACGTTGTGTAACGGATAAACACTGTTTTTGCGACTAGCTTCAGTAGGAGGAGTTCTATAACGTTGTATAACATTACCAGCAAATTTTGAGCATTTTAAAACAGACAGTTTGAGGAAATTTATTTAGGATTACAACCTTAAAATCTAGACTTCCTAACTGATCTTCCAGGGACTGGTTAGTCTTCATTAAACGCACTAAGCAAGACTTCATTACCTGTTCCACCACAAACTATATTAAGCACTTAGAGAAGAGATTAGTAAATGTTGTGTTGTTTTACAAATCGACAAATCGAGTTAAAGATTTGTTTGACTCAACATATAGATAGGATTAGATTCTGGAAATCCGATCCAAGCTTGGATCAAATTCCGAGAATCTGATCCAGTCGATTTTTTGGATCGGATTCCCAGAATCTGATCATACAACACTACTTTTAAAATTTGAATTTTTTTTCATTTATTTTCGAAATTCGAGTGAACAGTAATAGTACTTATAATTTTTTCGGATTGTTGTCGTTTGGATAAAAATAATTGGGCATGGTTACTATAGGCCAATTTAATCTTTTCTTTTTAAGTACATTAGTCTCAAAAATTAAATCAAATCTGCCGATAAAAAATAATTAAGTAAAAAATTAAGTAATTTAGTGCAGCCGATAAAAAATACTTAAACATTTGCCTTATCATCAAGAAAAAAACTTAATTATTCTAATAATCATTTTGGTGCATGTAGGTACATCAAGGAAAAACATTATGCACATAATTTTTCTGCTTAATGAACTGCTATCTACTTTATTTTTCTTGTCCTTTTTTCTATTGTATAGGATGGTGACTGACATCCCCGGGAGTACAGCTGCATCCTTTGGTTAGTCAAAATCTCTAGTATTTTGCATATAATTGTATCATTTGGAAATTTTCTTAATTTAATTAATATTCAGGGAAAGCACAAACAACGCAAGTTTTGATGACCGATCTAATATGTATGATAAATGATCGACGACTTGTTACAATGTTACTCCCTCCTTCTTGGGCGTGTATGTGTACACTTATAATCAAAACTTCTATATGATAATATGACTATATGTGTCACTTAAAAAAACTGGCCAGTAAATTTATTCAATTAAGAAAACTTCTATTAGATCCCGCATAACACTTCTTAATTAACTTTTCATATTCAATGAAAAAACTTTGGGGCTTGACCCCAGCTTTTATTCAAAAACACTTCTTAATTAACACCCAGTGACAAATACAGTATTTATGGGTACTTTGATTTACATTAATTTTAACGATTTAATATAGGACAAGAGGCAGTATTCTATGAGAGGCCAGAGCCAAGGTCCGGAATCCACCGCATGGTTTTCATTCTGTATCGGCAGCTTGGTCGTGCAACAGTGTTCCCGCCTGACATGCGCCAAAACTTCAACTGTAGGAATTTCGCTCGCCAGTACCACCTGGATGTTGTTGCCGCAACATACTTCAACTGCCAGAGGGAGTCTGGCACTGGTGGCAGGCGATCTCAGGCCTGACAATATTAGCTATTCTTAATTAGCTATATATGGGGCGTTTGGATCATCTAAGAATAAAATTAAGATTAATTATTCGGAGTAAAAAATATTATTCTCAAACAATCAAGAATAAGTTTTTCTTAGAGTCCTAAAGTGCTATTTTTAAGTGGCCCAACATCTAGAATAATTTTTTATCCCTAGAGTATTTGAATCATTTTTTTAATCCGAATTAAAAAGTGATCTTTATAACTTCTTAATACACATTAAGAAGATGATCCAAAAACACTAGGAATAAAAATTTATTCTAGATATTAGACCATTTAAATATAGCACTCTAGATTCTAAAAAATTTATTCTCGATCGTTTAAAAATAATAATTTTTTACTCCGCGCGAATAACTAATCCTAATTCTATTCTCAACCGATCCAAACGTAACAAAATAAGCACAGTACAATGCATATTTATGCCTAATGAATAATAGATATAGCTGAGAGGTTGTTATATGTGTGTCTACTAGATAAACCAGTTGCGCTAGACAGAACAAATTTGAGGCAGTACGTTGTGCAAGTTGCCCGTACTATCAGAGACGGAACTATATAATGAATTAATGATCTTTTGGTTTAACTTCCTTGTTCCAATTGAGGTTATACCAAAGAAGATGAATATATATATAATTTTGTGGGATTATTTTATGTTAGTTTCTTCATTAAAAAAAAACCGAAAAAATAACTTCTACGGAAATTTATCTAGCTATGTGCTTGTCGTTGGCTAGCTGCAATTTATCGATCTTTAGATATATAGAGCTTCCTTGTTCGAAAGACCGTTATAATTACAACGCAGATCAAATTAATTATAAAAAAAATGCACGATCATAACAGGTTCAATATATATATGTTTCTTTAAAGTAGGAAACAATCTTTTTCAACGATAAGAAACTCAAATTAAACAAGTGGAAAAATCAACACAATTAATCTTAATTAGGCGGATCGAAGATTATTTTTTTGTATAACACTATTATAATATTTACAGCTGAAATTTTCAATTCTTTAATTATCTTACATGAAATAACATACACAAATTCTGCACGAATGCATTTATAATATCTGTTACGATTTATTATTTTATACCATTTTTTTTTAGACATTTCAATTTTAGAATCACCAAAAGTGACAAAAAAATGTGAAAATATCATCTGAACTTGGAAATTTATTAGACCATTATCAAACAAACATGTTGGAATAATGGAATGTGTTCATCCACATTACACACCACTACTCGAAATTCATTTAAGATTTAACCAACTGCGTAACATTGGAGAATCTAACATCACAGAAACTTACAGATAGTTGTAAGATACCGTCAAATAATTGAACATATATCTACATATGCTATCTATAAGATACTACCAATTTTTGTGAAAAAACTTCTAACACATTTAGCGCGCTACTTATTTATAAAATAAACATTTGATATCTCAAATTACTTAAAAAATTGAAATAAATAAAATTATGTACATATGGCTAACATGATAGATTCGTTTGGATATTAATTTTCAGATAATTTGATATTCCAATAACTGATGTTAAATATGAAATGCTGCAATTTCAAGTCATTGGGGAATGGCAAAATTTGCATCAAGTTTTATCAATTTTTATGTATAACCTGTGTACGAATTAGAAATTTACATTCTAACAGTAGATTTCAAATTTATAATAAGTTCTCTATTCGTAAAGGTTGTCCAATTAAGCCTTTAATTTGTCAAAAAAAAAAATCCAACCTTTTAACGAATGTGTGGGTAGTACTTGAGATCCTAAAATCATCCAAAGTACCAGGTAGACTATTGGTTTCATCATTTACATCCTTATAATATTTTTATACTAAACAAATAAGTTAAATCGTTGCCTCATTGCATAATCAAAACAAATGAAATCTACTAGAGTGAATGAAGAGTAGACTCTGTGAATCTATATGGATGTCAACCTTTAATTAATCAGTTTGTACCATATTTTAGATCATATAATTGATCACCAAAACTAAATAATAATTTTGAAACTTAACAAATAGTTAGCCGTTACCTCGCCGAGGCTAATTTATTTTTAAGATGACTTTTGTTTTAAAATTTCTAGTAGAATACATTAATTAACGCGATGTTGCAGGAGTATGTTCATGCATATTTAATTTATTTGGTCGCAATTTGATATTCAATATACACCATTTGATAAAAAAAAAATAGACTAATAAACCAGAGTCAAATGTTGATTTGTGAATTGTGAAGTTGGATTCAGATGCAAGAAGTGCCGCATGTAACATCCCTCTTTTGGGAGGTGTCATGTTCTTAGGAGCTCAGTTACGCAACCCAACTAAGGGGCTGTTAATGGGTTCTCAAGTAGATAACGGGTCTAATTTTTCATTGGTCCTAGCTATTTTTGTAATATCTCAAGAATATGAAAGCATGAAGTCACCCGAGAGATTCCGTTATTATCCATCCATTATATGGTGAGATATTCTTTGTACGAACGAATCGATATTGTACGAATGAATCGATATGTTTACATCGTCATTATATTCCTTGGCCCAAATATCGGACAGCATAAAACATATCACCGCCGCAAAAAAGAACTTTTGCAAGTTGCAACTGGGACTCGCAACGGTTTCAACCCGTTTCAAAAAGATCAGGGGCAGCGTTGTAAATATTAAATAACTATATTTTAACGGTTTTAAAAAAAATTCAATTAAAAACAGAAACGTAAAAAAAAAGGGAAAAACAAACAGAAATTTTTTTTGTAACGGTTAATAAACAAAAACCATTACAAACCCAAACCTGAAAAATCTGTACCCTTTACCCGATAAATAGTGGATCGATCTCTAACGGTTTTTTCTTTTAACCGTTGCAAACTCATACCCGTTACCTGATAATTATTGGCAAAATTAGATATAACCCCTTGTAAACTTCAGAAATTGGATATAACCCCCTACAAACTTTGAAATTTGATATAACCTCCACCAATCTTTGTAGTTAAGGAAATAACACCTTTTAATTAAATTTAATCTTTTAGTGACTGAAAAAATACATTTTTTACGGCTAATGACAAGAATGACCTTCTTCAATCCGACCTTCCATTTCCCCACTATCTCCCCTCTTAATATCAACGCTATGCTATTCCAATTTGCTCATTTTGAAAATGTTAATTTCTTTTTTTTTCTAAATCTTTTATACAGTACGATCTCTCTCTCAAATCTCCTTAGATTTTCTTTTCCCAAAAATCGTTCTTTGTGTACCTGTTTTAATATTATGGCAAAAAAAAGGAATAAGAGAAGAAGCCCGATTATGTTTTGTGTTTTAATATTCTATAACTGTTTCAATTAGTTATGTATTATATTTTTGGTTCATGTTTCTTTTTTTTGAAAACTGGATTCATGTTTCTAACTATTCATGGCAGTGTGAGGGAAAATGAAAGGTCAAGATAGAAGGAGGAGGTTATTTCTGCCTTTTATTGTAGAAAAACGATTTTTTTAATTAAAAAAAATTGAATTCAATTAAAAGGTGTTGTTTCTTTAACAATAAAGATTGTAGGGTGTTATATCCAATTTCAAAGTTTGTAGGGGATTATACCTAATTGCTGTAGTTTACAAGGGGTTATAATCTAATTTTGCCATAATTATTTGATGTTGTTTTTGAAAATACAACCCGTAGGCTCTTTCATTCATTAAGATAAAGATTATTAGCACCCTTACAAAGAGGAAATAGATTAAGAAAATGAGGAAACAACAAAAGAAAAAGAGAACAAGGGGGGCAGCCATGTTTGGCAACGACCACGAACAAGCAGTTCGTGAACAAAGGTAGTTTGTGTCTGCCAAACACAAAAAAAAAAATCCCACGAACAGCGAATAAGAGGTCAGTTTCTTGTTTCACCTTTTCGCACAAATAAGAACGGAGAACAAGAACAAGATGGGTCTCATTTTTTGTCCCTTGTTCTTTGTTCATGGTGTTCATCCAAACACACCCTCAAACCAACAGCAGTAGTACTTTTATTTTCAATCGTCGGATCAAGATGGAAGGTCAAGATTAAAGCGTTGAATTTTGACGTTAGCGTCCGAAATGCTTTTTGCACGCATCCCATTAGTAATGCACGGTAAAAGCTTTATAAATAACTAAAATATCCTTTTCCTAAAGCCGTACCTTCTATTGTCTCAACTTCCTTTCTCCCTCTTATCCAACCCATTTCCAACCAAATTTTTTTCTCAATTTCTTGTCAATTTCTTGAGCAGATAGATTTAGAAATTAAAAGTATAGAAATTTATTTTGATTTATACGGTGACAGCTCAGAACGAAGAAGCAGAGAAAAGGAAAAATAAGCATTTCTCTGAGATTGTTACAGCGGCTGAGGGTATTTTAGTCTAAATATAAAATTAGCCGTGCATTGCTAATTGGTGGCGGGAGAAAAGCAACGCCCGTTCCTTGCGTTCTCTCCGTCTCTCCATCTCTTTGTTTCCTCTTCCTTCTTACCTGACCTCTCTCGAACGAAAGAAAACCCAAAAATCTCTCCTTGATGTCCAAATTGGCATTGTTTCTCATTATTCTTTTTCTTTCCTACTTACTTTCTCCATCAATGGAGCATGAGCTCTATTTCCCTTTTCCTTTCTTTTAATTTCGAGCTTTTCCATTTGCTCCTGTTGCCACAACCAAGAATCCACATCTTACGATCATTCCTCTCTCATCCATATCTTGCGACGATAGAGGGATGCGCAACTATCATGCCTAGAAGAATGACTGCCAGATTCTCTGGCACTTCACCTCTGAACCCCAACTACCTCCAACTTCTTAAATCGAGTTCACCTAGTTACCTTGATATCTCTCTTTATTGTTTTTCCAATTTTTCATTTTTCGTGGTTATTTGCTGCTTATGAAGTGCCTAATTGTGAATCCTTTTTTTATTAACTGAACATGATATCTTCTTTTTCTTTTATGAGCTTAACCGAGGACCCTTAAAATTTGAGAATAAAGGTAAATAGTTCAACAATGTTGATTTAATTTCAGTTTAATTCTGGTTTAAAGGTAAATGGGGTGTATGGTTAAAGATTATTTTTGGTTTAAAAATTGAGAAATTTTGGTTTAATCTAGTTATTTTTTGTTAATTAGCTGTTTTTATGCATCAACTATAGGTTGATGTCTCAAGGGCTGTTTTTGTGCAGTTAGAAAATAAATGACTTCCCTGACAGGTACTACTTTTCTTTAGCGACAATTGTAAGCATTAATAGATTTGCCGCTGCCAATTTCTTCAATTTGAGTTGGACTAATGCTCGGTGTGGACAAACCTAGCAAAATTAGCCAAACTCCTACTTCACTATCTATGGTACAAATCTAATTGCTAAAAGTAGAATATAGTGGTACAAATTTCTTAATTTCGCATTCCACTTGTTTTCTGTACTTGTTAATGCAAACCGGTATAGGAACCAGTACAAACCAAGAATGTTTGTTTACTCATTCCTAATCAATTGCATTTAATTAATTGTATTCCGAAAATAGAAAAAAAAAACGTCATTAATGAGGCACCGGATGGGGATGAGGAATGATGTTAACCAATTCTGATATGGAAAAGACTGACTAAAAGACCGGTGTACATTTATAACATTACACCTGGTCCACCTCAACACGTACACCACCGACGCACTCAGTCCTCCAAATCCATCCGCAAGATCACGAACCAAGGGGGCAAATAATTCAGATGGAAATTCAGAAAAGGTACTGTAGATAAGGAGTCCTGGGGCATCAAGCATTAATAAATCTATAGTGCCTTTTGAACATTCGTTAGGCCTGCATAACATCTAAAACGATGACGAAAGTGTAGTGTTGCGTTAACCGTTGCATGATAGTAAGGAATTTTTTGTCTTTGTGTTTTGCGTTTCAAGCACTGAACGCAAGAGGAAATCCTTGCGTCAACCGTTTTGTGGAATTAAACGATAAAAAACGATTAAAACAGTTAAAATTTGTAATTGTTTTCACAGAGATCAGATTAGAATAAGTTACACAAAAGTAGTTTACAGAGATGACAAGCCAAATAAGCAACACAAAATAAGCTTGAAATCAGTATTACAGATAAGCTCCACAAAAGTAGTTTACATAGTTAAATCAAATTTAGCATTACAGATACAACAGTAGTGCTTGAAAT
Organism: Rhynchospora breviuscula; assembly: GCA_027562975.1. Taxonomy (NCBI): domain Eukaryota; kingdom Viridiplantae; phylum Streptophyta; class Magnoliopsida; order Poales; family Cyperaceae; genus Rhynchospora; species Rhynchospora breviuscula. The sequence goes on from CM050402.1 coordinate 55,054,287, forward strand.
CAAATCAAGCACTACAGATTCAACAGTAAGCAACACAAAATAAGCCCCATGTCTTCATAACAGTAAGCAACACAAAATATTCTACATAGCAATTCTAAAATAGTAAGCACTTACTACAAAATAATAAGGTTCATTAATTCTTGAATTTCTGTTTTTGTTCAACACTAATCGGATAAGCAAAAACTAATGGTTGAATTTTATGACTGTTAAGAATAAATTAAAATATGAAATCGCCTACAAAGTACAGACTACAGAGTACAGACAGACACTAAAAGGTTGAGGAGTCTAAATCAAATTGTTCCGTTTCAAAATCGTTCTACGTGAGCACTCTAAAACATAATTATGATCTTTTTATTTTTTTAAGACAATTCATTCTGAAAATTTTAGTAAGAAAAAAGAATAAAAAGTTTGAAAACTTAAGTCAAAGGAGGAGAAGGAAATTACCTGAAAGAAGAAATTGAAAAACTGAAGTTACAGTTGCATACAAAAGAGGAGCAGAGGAGGTCAAATCTGCTGAGTGTTGAGGCAAGCAATCTGTTGAAGCTTCAATTGCTCAAATATGAGTGCCGAGGTCACTTCTATTTGAGGAGGAAATGATAAAAGCAAACGGAAAAAGGAAAAAATAGAGCAAATAGAAGAATAATTTCTCAGATATAGAATAAGGGAAGAAGAATTAATACGAGGAGAGGCTGAGAGCAGGGAGAGGTGACAGGTTGGAGGCGGTCAGGCGGAGCAAAGTGAGCGGCGAGGTGAGAGCTTGAGAGGCTGAGTCATTGAGAGTGAGAGCATCACAGCAGTGAGAGGCAACAGAGGTGAGAGCTGTGGGCTGTGAGAGAGAAATAGGCTAACAGGGATAGAGGGGTTTAGTTGTGGATTCGGCTGTGAGAGAGAGAGACACAGAGATCGACAAAGGGGTGAGCTCATCTGTGGGCTGTGAGAGAGAGATATATAGACAGAGAGAGGGGGGTTTACTTTTAGTAGAGGCTTCGGCTGTGGGAGAGAGAGAGACAGAGAGAGATAAAGAGAGGACAAGGTTTGGTGATACCATCATCACCTCGACGGCGGTGCTTCAGAGGCGTGCGAGAGAGATACAGAGAGGAGATGTGATATCACTATCACAGTATCACTATATCAGATTGGCGGAGAAATGATGAGCGGCGCAGCGAAACCTAATTTTTGTTTATATTCTTTTTTCAAACATAAATAAATTTAATTTTTAATAATGATTATTTTTATTATTTTAATTCATATTTTTATTAATTTTTTAAAGAAAAATTTACAATCACGAAAACTGAAGAAATTACAAGTATAGTTTCTCGAAAATGATTTCTTAAGTACTTTGGTAATTTTCTATTTTTTCTACGTTTGGAGTTGGGTTATGAAACTTACAAATATAAGAGTGTAGAGCCAGACTTCTTATTCTCCATATCAGACGCAGACTCAGTACGGAGAGGGGTACATGCAGATTCAGACTTAGTTTTAGATGGGTACAGCCAGTCTCAGACTCAGGCTCAGTACATAGGGGTACAACCATCATCATCCACACATGTAGAGCCAACCCCTTATGCCTACCCCCACACCTTCTATACTTAGTCAGGCTGATGCTTATTACCAGGCATACGGTACCCCACTAGATGACACATTCACACTTATCTTTCACCGTGCATTTGACCATTCTGGGGCCTCGTCTAGTATACCGCCTCGTCATACCACTCCAGTTCCTACGACTCTTCCTCCTCCCTCATCTAGTCAGACTTTTAAATAAATATTAATATTTTCTATTAATAGATATTAAATAAATATTACTTTTAAATAAATATTAATATTTTCTATTATTTTTATTATTTTAATTAATATTTTTAATTAATTTTTTGAATATTTTAATTAATATTTTAATAAATATTTTGAAGCAAAGATAGAATCGGATTCTAAATATCCGATCCTATCTCTTTTCTATTTTTTTATTATTTTAATTAATATTTTTATTAATTTTGTAAACGTATAGTGTTGTCCCTAAATAAAGGCCTAGAGGGGGGTAAATAGGCTCAAATCAATTTCTAAACCGGTTTGGACAATTTTGCGGAAATAATAATTCAATTCAATTCAAATTTGGTTCAAGACAAACAATCAAACACACAAGCCAAATATAATGTAAATAGAGAAAAAGAAATGACAAGCGATGTGATTACGGAGTTCCGATCCGCTAGATAGAGCTAGCCTTAGTCGTACGTTTCCGGGAGTTTCGCGACCACCAAATCGGGCGCGCTCCGTTCTATTCCAACCGAACGGGACTACAATTGCGAACCGAATCACTTCGTCACAATGAACTCGAAGCGGATCGGCCTAACCTCTAGTTAATCACCAAATAGCAACAAAGATCAAGGCTCTCAATCAAATCGCTCAATAATCTAGCTATTAAACTATGGATTTGATTGATGCACTCAAATCTCTACAAATTATCTAAGAAAATGCTCAATTAGGTGAAAGGATGGATCACTAAGGTTTAGAGCTCAAAGGCGGGGATATAGCAAGGTATTCAATAAATCAAATCAGCTCAAAAAGGTCTGATATATATAGAGGGCGCCAAGAGCTCTAAACCAGTCAATTTCTGAACAAAACGTTACACAACGCTACGAAACGTTACACAACGTTTCAAAATAGCCGTTAAATAAAACAAATTCCGACAATAACGTTGGAGGGTGTCCGAAACGTTGTACAACGTTTGGAAACGTTGTGCAACGCAATGAACAGTGGACCTTCAACGTTCAAAAAGTTGTCAGAGACGTTACACAACGCTAGGAGGCGTTATGAAACGTTTTAAAAACTAAACGTTGTGTGACGGACTATAACGTTACACAACGTAGGCCAGAACGTCCTCAAAATGGCCAAAATCCATAGCATTAAAAAAATAGAAACTTGTGTTCTGTAACGCTTGGTTTTGGTTCGTTGTGTAACGCTAGAAAGCGTTACACAACGTTCTTCTAACAGTACTTTGTTTCAGCTGACTTGGTCAATGGGTTGTGTAACGTATTGAATCGTTACATAACGTTTGAGCAAGCGTTACACAACTGAATGAAACGTTGTGTAACGGATAAACACTGTTTTTGCGACTAGCTTCAGTAGGAGGAGTTCTATAACGTTGTATAACATTACCAGCAAATTTTGAGCATTTTAAAACAGACAGTTTGAGGAAATTTATTTAGGATTACAACCTTAAAATCTAGACTTCCTAACTGATCTTCCAGGGACTGGTTAGTCTTCATTAAACGCACTAAGCAAGACTTCATTACCTGTTCCACCACAAACTATATTAAGCACTTAGAGAAGAGATTAGTAAATGTTGTGTTGTTTTACAAATCGACAAATCGAGTTAAAGATTTGTTTGACTCAACATATAGATAGGATTAGATTCTGGAAATCCGATCCAAGCTTGGATCAAATTCCGAGAATCTGATCCAGTCGATTTTTTGGATCGGATTCCCAGAATCTGATCATACAACACTACTTTTAAAATTTGAATTTTTTTTCATTTATTTTCGAAATTCGAGTGAACAGTAATAGTACTTATAATTTTTTCGGATTGTTGTCGTTTGGATAAAAATAATTGGGCATGGTTACTATAGGCCAATTTAATCTTTTCTTTTTAAGTACATTAGTCTCAAAAATTAAATCAAATCTGCCGATAAAAAATAATTAAGTAAAAAATTAAGTAATTTAGTGCAGCCGATAAAAAATACTTAAACATTTGCCTTATCATCAAGAAAAAAACTTAATTATTCTAATAATCATTTTTGTAATATATATTATAAAAATAATTATAATATATATATATATATATATATATATATATATATATATCGCTGCACCCGAATCGGAGATTTTTGAAAATTTTTGAATCACCGCACCGGATTCAGTTCTCGAACCCGAATCCATACAACATAGCCTCAAACGAACTCAATAACAGCCCATCGTACCGCTATCCAATAATTGCTTCTATATAAATATACCTAGCCGTTGAGAGACGGTCACAGAACCACATTGCAAACGAGGTAGGGAAATGTTATTTCATATTTGTTGCTTTCAAAGAAAATATTTGTTTTCAATACTCGTATGATTGTGAAGAAACGTCATTTTTAACCTCTAAATTATTGTATTATATTTTAGAGGTAGACTAAAATCAGTCGCGACTGACGGATGAGGCCGTCAGCTACGATCAAATCTCAATTTTCGAGATTCTAGTAGTCGATCTGAACCGTTCAATGTATTCTCCATATTGAAATCTCGTTGGAGACAAAATTTTATATTTTTCTGAAATTTTTTAGTATTTGTTTGGTATTTTACAAAATTCTTAATCTAAACAATTCTGGACCCTTCAATAACTATGATTTTTTAAATTTTCAAAAAAATAGTAAATAAAATCAGAAAAATATAAAATTTGGTCTCCAATGAGATTTCAATATGGAGAACACATTGAACGGTTCAGATTAGCCATTAAAATCGCAAAAATTGAGATATAATCGCAGCTGACGGGTCCATCCGTCAGTCGTGGCTGATTTTAGCCTATCTCTATATTTTATTCCATTGAGTCTCTAAATGTTTTCTTTCAATCTGCTCCCGAACAATTAAATTTGATTCATTTGATCTTATAAACTGAGTTAGCCATTCTTCCGTGAAGTTGCTAACAGAGGGAATGTAACTAATTTAAAATATAATTGACTAAAAAAGGTATTCCACATATTTTAATGCGGGCATCGATATATCTTTTCAAGTACGGAAGTGATAAATATTAATTCACTTTGTTGTAGTGTTTTTTATTTTACAAGATAGTTAATTACAAATAATTTGACCATTGACTTAATCCACAAGAATAGACTGCAAAATAAAAAAGTTTAAACTTTACAATGTTACTTCTGACGTAAAAGTTATATTTACAAGAAAGGATATTCAAGGCAAAGCAACTATCTTTGTTTATAATAACTAGCGATTGTATAGCCGGTTTGCAATGCTGCGAGAATAAGCAGCAATGCACCAACTAGCAATGAGATGACTGCCCATGGACTGCTGAAGGAACTGTGCCACAGTTTTGCAAACTGACGATTCCAGCTGGATTTGTAATAATTGTTCAGATCCTTGAACCGGCCTTGACAATAATGGTCTTCGTAATCAACCGAGCAAATATTACCAATATCATTGAAGAAAGTTGAAGCACTTTCAATGCTGCTTAGTTTGTTATGAATTATGCGATGTTGCTGAAGTAACTCGACATCTTTTTTTGTATTGATTAGTCCATCCAGAAGTAAAATGTAGCTCGTCAGTACCCGGTCTTTTGAAGGCTTGAAGTCCTCGAAGGCGATGAGGTTTACCAGCAAAGTTGTTTGGTTCTGGTCAAGCTTTAAATGCGGTAACTGCAAGATGCCGTTATGAAATTCGACGCCAAAACCTTTCTGATGCTTTCTCTTCTCAAATTTTACACCAACCTTCTGGTAAAGCTCACACGCATTGGGTATCCTCTTGTCTGCGTTACTTCGAAGGTGAATTTTGACCCAACTTTTATGCCTATCAATATCAAAAGTATTGTCACGGTGATTTTGCAAATATGTATCTGGGTCTAAATCAGACGGCAAGCACCATTTCCAGTAAAGGTCGAGCAGATGATCTGGTTCATTGATTTGCATGCGATGCTTATTGAATTCCCACGGCATATCCAAGCAAATGAATGGGTTGAGCTCTCTGAGGAACTGATCCAAGTAGACGCTGCCCGTGCTGCTGCTTGAAGGAGTTTGAGGCAAGCCATTTGTTTGAGATTGATCGAGGTCTTTGCTATCGAGCCACCGGGGTAGGCTACATATGGTTGAAGGAGGCGATTCATTTAGGAGCATGTGTCTTTCCCAAAGAAAATCATAAACCCTCTTCAGAAAAAAGTAGGGAATTTGATTTTCCAAAAGGAGCAAATCAAATCTCAGCTTTTTAATGTCCAAACCGGGAAAGAACATACTTTCGGTTTCCTCTCTAGAGAGAGAGATGATTATTCGGATAATGAAACAACTATCACGAACCAACATCCGAAATAAATCATTGGCCCAGAGCTTGATCCTCTCACCATACCATTTTCGAATCCGATCCTCCAACTCAAAGACTTTAAGCTCGCTAACAAAATCATCGATACTGGGATCACTTTTATCTGATGGCAATCTTCTCAGAAAGTATGATGTAAATTCGGTCTTAACTTTTTCCATGCGGATGAAGGTTTTTTGTTTGTTATAGTAATTTGGACCAATTGACACAAATTTCGGCTCAAAATCAGATTTTCTGCTGTACCTCATATCTGAAGGGGCACGAGAAAAATCTGTTTGAAGCATGTTGATGAGAAATATGGGTTATGTAATTGGGATTGGCTGCTTGTTGAGTATAAGGAATGTATAATTCTTGGTTGGATTATAATTTCTTGTCCATATATATAAGATCAGTCACTGGTGAGAGGGTATATAACTTGCATTAACGGTACTGCATGAAGATTCTAGGTAATTATTAGTGACAGTCCGTTTATAGTTTTTTTTTTATTTCTTTAAATTTTGGTAAGTGCATGTATCCAATCATTAATAATATGGAAAATCAGATATATACCCCTCAAATCATAGCCAATTTGAAATATCCCCTCTAATTTTCAAATTAGAAAATATCCCCCTCTAATCATTATCTTTAATTCTTTATAGATATTTAACCTTTTGTTTATTTCTAATGATTTGTTAATTTTGAAAAATACAATTATTAAGTATTTGACAAAAATACCCTCACGATTCATCCTCTTGTTCTGTAATATTTGAAATAAAATATAAGATAACAAGTATTCCCCAGCCCCTTTCAAACATTTCCTTTCTTTGTCCGTCATATTAGGAAAATCTTTATTTGTCCTTATTCCTTAATATTATTAGGCTATGTTTGGCAAGGAGCCGAATTAGCTAGTTCGCGAACTAGGCTAGTTCGGCGTTACCAAACATGGGCCGAACTAGAACAAGACCTAGTTCGTCTCCTTGTTCTAGTTCTACCAAAAACCATGAAATTAGAACTAGAACAAGCCTTGTTCTAGTTCTTGTTCTAGTTCGCCCATTTGCCAAACATACCCTTAGAGAACCCTATGAGTTCTGAATTCACCGCTTGGAAGTTTTTCAATCAATCACAAGGATATATCTTACGTGTTGGTATTTTTAAAAACTTGACATTGTATGTGCTTACATGGTTTCTTATTATCTCTAAAGCTGACCTCAAAAAACGTGGTTAGTTAATTCATACGGATTGTATATAATCTCTGGATCCATACATGTATTTGAGCACGATTAAGCTCTACACATACATCACACAATCTTTATTATTTCAAGATTCTACTTCTCTCTCTCTTAGATACTGGTAAACATATACCAGTGTTTTTAGGGCGTCTTTTTTTTTTCTTTGAAGCACATGATTGATATTAAATCTTCATAAAAAAAATGGTGCTAAACATATGAACAGTGTGCTAAAACTGCTAATGACGCAATGGACGTAACTGCCGTTAATCAATGCATAGATCTTTAGAAATGTTGCTGATTTGCTGGAATAGAATAAATAATTTTAAGAATGCTAAAATACAAAGATCCTTCAGAAGAGTTCTCCGATAATTTTAAGGGGATATAAAGGTTTTCTTGTGATGATGGGTGGGGTAAGATAAAAAGGAAAATGTTTTCGAAGGAAAATGAAATTGCTTGATATCTTTAGAAGTTAGAACGGAATAGCAAGAAGATCAATCGTCAGGGGCATTCTTGTCTGATATTTTTCAATTTGATTTTCAAAATTAAAAAAAATTACTAGAAATAATTAAAAGGGTAAATATCTATAATGATGATGATTATAAGGGGATATTTCCAAATTTGAAGATTAGAGGGGGATATTTCTAATTGACTAAGATTTGAAGGGTACGATATAGCTGATTTTCCCTTAATAATATATTGCTTCACTTGTAGGAGTTATTGGTCGGGATTTGGATGTAATTAACTTATATTTGTTACAGTACACAAGCATTTGTTAAAAATAAATTGAAGGAAAACCGCTGGATTTTCACGAAATGGTCCAAAAGACAATTCAGGATTTGAATGTCATGGATTGCAAATTGCTAATTGTTTAGAAAACTCTTTAATACATGTAATGATTTTGTGCATAGGCGTCATGTAAGTTGTGGTTGTTCATTGAGCACTTTTTTTCCTTTTTTTTTTCCTTTTTTTTTTTCCTTTTATTCACTCTTTAATTTGCACCTAAACTATTTGGTTCAATGAAATTGTCGGATCCCTACCTTCAAAAATAAATAAACAAATAAATTGATGTGATATCATAATATTTTCTTCTCATTTAACACCAAAAGGAAAAAAAGAATCTTCTTGCCGATACCTTAATTTTACGTGTGCGTTTGCAATTTGTCTTTTTATTATCATTATAATTTATTGTTTTGTAAAATGTCGGTGAGCTAGATAAGAATTATAGTAAGAGAGAGACGAAACTGCCGTGATGCCATCTACGCGCATTTAGTTCTCAAGGTCACGGCTAGGTCCGTATAATATTTTCCGTATTAACGGAAGTTCCCCTGAAAATTTCGTATTTTTTATTCGGCGTAAGTGTAAAGACTAAAGACTAAACAATTGATATACATATCCATTAATGGGACTTTACGTAGCTGATAAGTTTGTATGTGAAATTTCTATTCAATAGTTATTGTATAAATATGTAGGATGCATGGGAAAGAGTGTAATGCAAATTAGTTGGATTTATAATATTTTCTGTAATGTAGACATGTAGTTCGTAAAGCGAAATTTCCTTCTTACCTAATCTGTATTAACTCTTTCCCATCCTATATATATATATATATATATATATATATAGAGTTTTGCTATGGTGAGTTGCAACTCACCAAAGGGTCGGTGAGTCGCGCTCAAAACTCCTAAATCTAGTTCAAAATGACTGATCCAAACCGTCTAATACGATCTCCCTATTGAAATCTCCATGCAGACCAAATTTTACATTTTTTCGAAATTTTTAAGTATTTTTTTGAAATTTTAGAAAATCGTTAATCTAATTAGTTCTGAACCGTTAAAAAACAACAGTTTTTAAAAATCCGAAAAAAATACTTAAAAATTTCAAAAAAATATAAAATTTGGTCTGCATGGAGATTTCAATATAGAGATCATATTGGACGGTTTGGATCGGTCATTTTGAACTAGATTTAGGAGTTTTGAGCGCGACTCACCGACCCTTTGGTGAGTTGCAACTCACCATAGCAAAACTCTATATATATATATATATATATATATAGAGTTTTGCTATGGTGAGTCACGACTCACCAGAGGGTCGGTGGTGAGTTGGGCTCAAAACTCCTAGAACTGGTTCAAAATGACCGATCCAAACCGTCCAATACGATCTCTCTATTGAAATCTCCATGCAGACCAAATTTTACATTTTTTCGAAATTTTTAAGTAATTTTTTCGAATTTTTAAAAACGGCTTTTTTTGAACGGTTCAAAACTAATTAGATTAACGATTTTCTAAAATTTCAAAAAAAATACTTAAAAATTTAGAAAAAATATAAAATTTGGTGTGCATGGAGATTTCAATAGGGAGATCATATTGGACGGTTTGGATCAGTTATTTTGGACAAGATCTATGAGTTTTGAGCCCGACTCACAGACTCTCTGGTGAGTCGCGACTCACCATAGCAAAACTTTATATATATATATATATATAAGAATATACTAATTCTAATTGTCACATCCCGAACCAAGCCATAATTCAAGATGGACAGCCCTGCCACGCGTACACACGTAAGGCTATAAAACATTGTCACAGAAACAAATGATCACAAATAAAAATCACATAATAAAGGAATTGTTTGTTCATACAACAAAGCACTGGTAAATTATACACATATCAAATTTTCCAGTCATCATACAAACAAAACAAAAATAATAATGCACAACGGATAGTGATTATCCTAACTCGGCTTGATCTTCTGAAAAGATCTCCTCTGCTAAGTCTGCCAAACCTGAACATGCTCCACAAACAATTATATGGGCTGAGTACGCGAATACTCAGTGTGATAAAAGAAGACAACAAGGTCTTGGTTAATTTGAGAGAGTAATGGAAGAGAAAAATCTGATATTTTTTCTGTAATTTTCGTCCATATTAATTAGGTAGAGAGGAAGAGGTTAACGCTAAATTTAGCGATGCTGTTTCTTTAATTAACAGTCCTATATTTAGGCATCCAAACCTCATCCTTCTTTCACCCAATATGGACAAAATTACCCCCTATATGCTGGACACGAGATGGCCTAATTTAGCCATTTTATTTTGTTATTTTGCTCTCATATTAACACATTAAATCAATCATTTAATAGTCTAATTAAATTGCTTTCCTATTAAGCTGATTTTTCAATTCAACCAATTAAAATATATTGAATAAAATTAATTATCAACTTATTGATAATTATTTTAAAATTAGCAAATGCATTAATTTATTTCTATATGATCCCTTTGATTTAATTAATTATAACGGTTCATAACGGTATATAATTAATTCATCAACTTATCATATTTTCATCGCACTTACTGCTGTGAATAAATAAATAATGCACTGTATGGTTAAAATTTTATTTATGTGACCCTTTGAGGATTTATGTTATGTTGGCCATGAAAATAAATCGTTATTTATTTCCAATAATCATAAGCGGTATCTAGCAACACGTTATGACTCCAATTCACATAAATAATGTACTGCTACAAATTTTCAAACCGTGCATAAGAAATAAAAGTATTTCCTTGTCCGATTCTTATGTCACATGATATCATCGTATAATCCAAGATAAGAATGTGTCATTCTTGCAGATTATACGTTTCTTGATCTAGAGTTGATTGCACAAGTTGGCCAAACAATCCAACTCCATCAAGGAGTCCAAACAGATATCATCACTCACTAGGTATACTAATGAGGGACATACGGTTTTCTTGATGAACAACTTTTCCCCGCACAATTCAAGAGAACATAAATAAAGTCCGTATAGCAGCCCTTATCAGGAATCAACGGTAGACAATATTTATAGAACCTATTCTCATATGGAAAAGTTGAACCATCTCAAACTTAAAATCAAACTCATATGAAATAAACAATGACACATAACACAATCCATATGTTTATTTCATTGGATCAAGTCATGTGCTATGTTCCAATAACATACACATATGCAATTAAGTTGGTAATTCTTTACCTATAATTTGTAGAACTTAATCATCACTTAATTTACGTACTAATCTTATATGATAATTAATGTTCCTTGTTAATTATCAAGATTATGACAGTTTAGATTTATTATTGTCATTATAACGAATGATCCACAGAGATCCACAATTCAGATTCTCAACCTGAATGATCTGTCAATAATAAATCCTAGGAACAAATGATCAAATATCATCAATAACATAAACTAATATTCAAGTCATTAAATTATTGACTTCTAGGACATAACTCCAACAGTGACTTCCATTCATTAATCCATATATCTCCATGACAATATATATACATGTGTGGGTATGCATACCTCCAACCATTTATTAATATAATATAATGCAACTTAAACAAAAATATATATTGCTTGACTAAATATTTGAATAGTCGGTGGACTTCCGGCGTACCTCCAACCATCTCCACTTTTATTTAATAAAAAAATAAATTATTCAATCATATATATTTGGTTTCTAATTGAATAATTTATTTTTTTAAAGTATATAACAAATTATTTTAAAGTATCTATCATTGATAGTAAAAAGAAATTAAATACAAAAAAAATATAAAAGATATAGTAACTTTATTAAAAGTAGACCTTTTCATTTGTTAAACGGTAGGTGGGGAAAGTTCACCTATGCAGAAATACACAAGACATATACCATGGTCAAAGAAATCTACCATGGTCAAAGCAAAAATGCACCAAAATTGGACTTTGATTTAATTACGGAATCTGAGATTTCGTAATTCAATTCGAAATCTGGAATTCCGTACTTACGATACTATTTAAATAATTTTGATTATATTGATATTATTATTAATATTTTATATTATTTTAGTATAATTTTTTAAACTGACGACTGACACACACTATAACGAAACAAATATGGATTCAGGTCCAATAGTCTTAAGGCCCATACCCGGCCCAAATAATCACCAAAGAAGCTGGAGTAATATTAACGGATTTCAGCAGAGCACAAGCAAACTACTCAAGGGCGAAGCCAGCACAGGGGCCGTGGAGGGCCTGGCCCACCCTCGATTTTGAAAATTTTTTTACCGACTATTAAAAAAGATGCTTAGTATATGAAATTTTATGATTTAGGCCCCCCAACAAAAATAAGACCCAACAGCCTTCTCTTTTTCATCCGTCAGTGTCTCAATGAAATAAGAAATTTAATGTTGAAATCGGAAAAACCTATTCCTTTCTACTTGTCGCAACCCTGTCTGGAAAAAAAACAAAAAAAAAAAATTTCACACAGTCATGCTTCCTTTCGCCTCTGTTCACTGGCCCTATAGTTCTGCTCACATTTAGCGACCTCCGAGGCTCCGCCGTATTTATAATCTATTAGCTAGGTAATATTAGTTTTTGCTCTAATCTTTCTAGTACCGTTTCACTTTTCATTTGAGAGCATTTTGTTCTAGGTTTCAGGGATGAGGCACTGAGTTATGTAGTCTGATCTTAAATTCTAAAAAGTTAATAGGCAATTGTTGAGAAATAAAATCAAACTTTGGTCTTTAAAAGCAATTATTAGAGATGTACTTATGGCCTCATGCCCTTATGCGTTATGTATTTATGTTATGTGATTCATCTCATGATGGAATTTTGAATTTTCTAATTTTAACCAATTTACACAACTAGTATTTATTAATATGGAATTACTAATGCCTATATTTAATATTTTAATTACATCCTTCTTTTTTATTGCAGATTACGACCATGAAAAGGAAAACTATTGATAGTTTTTTAAAAAAAAGCAGAAACCAACTCAAACTCTCAAGAGCCAGAATCTTCAATTCCATGGACCATCAAAGGCACAACAACCAAGTGTTGAATCTGCCACATATGAGAGAGACCCTGGTAAGCGACTTCAGATTATTGATTATCCTCAAAATCAAAGAGATGAAGTTCGAAGATTTTATTTAAGTAATGGACCATTTCAATCTTATATGGATCAATATCCATATGCTGGATCCACGAGTCATCGTCGGTCTTTTCAATATAATTGGTTCAAAAGGTTCCTGATATGAGTTGTAGGTATGTCGACTTGACTAAATCTCGAAATAAGCATGACAACAGAACAATGGAACACCATTATCAAGTCGACATATTTACAACTGCAATAGATCAAGAACTACAAGAATTGAATGCTCGATTCAGTGAGCAATCAATGGAGCTGTTGACCCTTGCTTCCATCTTAGATCCTAGAAACAGCAAGTCTTTTGACATTACAGAGATATGCAGATTGGCAAAGAGATTCTATCCTACTGATTTTACAGAGCAAGAGAGGGCTCAATTGAAATGCCAATTGGCACATTATGTGTTTGATCGGTCGACCGAGCAACTCGAAGTTTGACCTCGGCCTCCCTTGTCATTAAATCCTGGCTTCGCCCCTGAAACCACTGACAAGCACAATCCAGAATTCAAATTCCATCAAAGCTCAGACAAACTCATTCAACTTGAGGCATCCATTAATTAACAGATTAAACTAGACATCAAATTGCCTCAGTCAAGCACACAATCAAGCTGACAGATCAAGGAACGCAATTTAGGGTTCGAGAGAAAAATACCAAATCAAGAAGGGCAAGGAGAGCAGGAATGGGGTAGGAGCAAGCTGAGCCAATGCCATTGCGCCTCAACGTCAGCACCACCACCTAGCTTCGTCGATCGCCGTTGTCTCCACTCCAGGCCAATAGCCTCCACCTCTCTCTCACACTCTCTCTTTCTTTCTCTTTCTGTTCTTATCAGTTGGTAACGGGTCTGAGCAGAGAGAGGAGAGAGAGGTGGCTTAAATGGGGTGGAGATGGAGAGGAGGGGTCGAGCTGTTGAGGTGGCAGAAGAGGAGAGGACAATATTGGCGGTGCTAAGGTTTGGGTTAAAGTCGAAGGTGACTAGTGGCAGGCTCCCATTCGGCTTGGGGAAGCCATAAGCGGAAGTCAGGGGTTTGAGGGGGCTACTGTGGGGTTTGATTGACTGGGGGAGAGGAGATAGGAGGTGGGGTCGAGAGCTGATAGGAGAGAGGGGAGAGTGCTGCTTGGGGAGAGAGCCAGAGAGTGGGGTCGAGGTTCTGCCAGGTGAGAAAGGAAGAGAGAGAGAGAATCGAGAGGATTGTTCGAGGGTGTCTCCGATTGGAGAAGCGAGAGAGAAGAAGCGGAAAAGAAGGAAAAAGAGGTGGGGACAAAGGTTTGTCGGAGAAGAGAAAAAGGAGAGGAGAAGAGAGAAAGGAGAGAGATGAGATGGATCGGACGGTTGAGATAATTCAGGATTTTCTAAAATCAATCCAAAGGTCCAGATAGAAGGGGTTTAAGTAAATAGGATTGATCAAACGGCTGGGATAAATTCAGAGCTTAAAACATGATCCTACGGTCCAGATTACAGGATTTTAGGAAAAGATCAAATCAAGCGGTGAAACTCAGATTCTAATACAAATTCATTTCATAAAATTTTTGTAAAATAGATATTTGAAATTTTTATAGTATCAACTAGACATTTGATTAAATGGCTTTTCTAAAAATTTTATCTATGGCCGAGTTTAATTATCGTGTCAGGTTCGAAATGAAGTCGACTTCTAATTTAATAAATGGGAGTTGATAGTCTGCTAATTAATCTGAGTGTGATTTTTAATATTATTAATTTATATTTATTTGTTTGCTTGAAGATCTTTATTTAGTTGAATTAACTTATAATTAATATTTTCCGGGTTTTTACACTAATGTATACAAATTATATAAATATATAGGATGGGAAAGAGTGTAATGCAGATTAGATAACTATATTCTTATATTTTATCATTAGAGATTATCCATAATCCTATACCTCTTAAGCGATAGTGTTATTCATTTTCTGTTTTGATTTGTATAAACAGCAGGTACTTATTAAATGAAATATTAATTTATATAATGTAGTCTGAATAATCAGTACACATGTACATATATACTACTATAAGCTATATAAATACCCGATAATATTTAATTTAAAATATTAATTGTATGATCAGTATACATAAGCTTGGCCCTGTTTATCAATCATTGTAGCGGGTTGCAGAGATGAGAGGGGGTGTTTGACTGACTACCTTTTCAATTTGGTCCCTCTTTTTTTATAATAATAAGTAGACTTTTTTACATTTGGTGCTTCTATTTATTAGTAATCACAAAAACTAATATAGGGCCAAGCCCCGGAGCCACGAGTCAATTTCTAGTTAAACATAATTTTCTTGGCGTTCAGACATGGACTTCTTCGATTTTGATGGGGAATAGAAACAAAGGATTTCAATTCATAAAAAAATAATAATATATAAGGCTCTACTTTTCTTTGAAAGATAAAAAAAAACTGAAGTATAACATCATTCATATATAAAGATACAATGAAATCATATTTGAGAAACGATAATAGTAATGTTATTGCTCGATGGACTCGGTAAACAAACATATATTTTTATTTTTTTAAAGAGGAATAGGGGTCAAGCCCCTACCTATTAAGATTTTTTTCCCCCCACATCCATATTTGCTATTTGCTGTAATTCTAGCATTCTTCAAGATCCATGGCCTCGTTTGGATTGTTTAGGAATAAGAAAGAATAACTTCTTTCTAAAAATAGTTTCTTCCTAGACATTCAAACTCTTTCCAAAGTTACACATTTTTCTAATATTTTCTTTCTAAAATCCTTATTCCTTTCTTATTCCCATACGATCCAAACGAGCCCCATATGAACACCGCATGTCCGGTGACCACCCGGTACAAACTCACAAATACTTTTTTTTTTTTTTTTTTTTTTTGAAGTTTAAACATCCCGTAGGATAACTCACGAATACTGTGATACACACTCATGACGGACCATCTCTCATTTAGGCCTACTGTTTGGCATGCACATTTTCATTTTTTTGTTTAGTGCAATTGTCCGCTAGAGTAGTTACCTACTTAGTACTTACCTAGCTAGTTGTGGTCTTGTGGAAGGATGATCTCCGTCGGTAAATAGTATTGTTTCTCCTTTTTAGATGCAATTTGTCTTCCTTATTAGATGTAGGCCCTGATTAGAATCCAATTTTTTCACGCACAATTTCGTTTGATTAGAAATTATTTGATCCAAATGAACGGATTTGATTTCATTTTATTAGAATCTCTATGTTATTAGACCAAACGAAATTTGATAAGTCAAAATTGTAATCAAATGAAATAAAATAAAATCCTACATGATAAATTATTATGATAAAAACCGTAATGATCTTATGTGAAGAATGTAATTTGCCCTAGAGGCCTTTTCAGCCCCCCCCCCCCCAAAAAAAAAAAAAAGAAAGAAAAAACTATATTAACATCTTTCGATGACTGATGGATACGACTGACCATGCTTGTGCTATTGTGCACAGAAAAATGTATAATATTCCATATCGAAAATCAATCAAATGTTATAGTTTGAAAAACCATAAAATTTACATTCTCACAGTAAGTTCCAAAAGTTTTGTTCTTGAAATTTAGATTCATTATATATATATAGAGAGAGAGAGAGAGGGGGGGGGGCTAATGTCCTTTGGATAGGACTGAGCACCTTTCCTATTCACTTGTTAATCGTTCGATAGCATTAAGATCTGTGCAGAGATCAAATCGAAAGGCTCAAGTTTATGGCGCTGAGAGAGAGAATCTGTCGAATGTTATGTTTGTTCCGTTATTTCCTCTCCGTCTATTCTTCGTCATCTCCGTCTCTCTGTCTCCGGCTTCCTGTCTCCCCTTCTTTTCTCTCTCCCGTGTCGCTCCGACAGTTCGACTTCCAGCCTCTCTCTCTCTCTCTCGCACAGTCGCACTGGCTCTCTAACAGCCTCCTCTCACCTCTCCCTCTCTCATCTTGTTCTACACAGATCCCACCTGCCAACTCAAGCGCGATGAAACCCTCTCCGTATTGCATCTCTCTCGTTCAAGAGGCTTCAAGACCATAGAGAGAGGAAGGTCCAAACTCCGAAGCAATCTCTTGCATATTGCTCCGCCCAAATTAGTCTCGAAGCAAAGGGGAAGGAGCAAGAGGTGGCGAAATCGACTTCGCCCATCTATCGGTAGAAGGGGGAGGCGAGCGCGGAGCATCTGGGGTTTCACTTACTATGTTACCAGGTACACCTGGAGCTTTTTCTTCTTGCCCCTTCTTTTTATTTACGCTGTTTGATGTGTGAAATTGCTGGTTTGAAATCGACTTATTATTTCTATCTTTTTCAGGCGCAATTTTTCTTTTTGGCACAAGTGAAATTGGGGGTGTCTGGGATTTAATTGTAAAATTAATCGAGCTTGAGTATAGCTGCATGTCATCAAGTAAATCTGCTACTTGTGACCTAGTAAACTAGTAATCACATAAACATGACTTAAGGGCTAGATCCCTTGATTTTATTTAGTGATTTATTTAATAAATTATTTACATAATACTTTAGCTTCCAATATTTCTTGTGCTTGTTTAGATGTGAATTCTCAAATCCCCAATCTCAATTGGTTGTTTGTTTGCATAAATGTTTATCGAAAAGGTAGTTTGCTTGGTCTCAGAAGAGTTGTTGTTCTATTCTGGTTAATACCAGTATTAGTAGCATGGTAGTTAGTTTTGCACTGACACGGCAGTACACATGTAATTGAAAGGCTGAATAAAAATGTGTATAAGATTTTTCCTTTGTCAATTCTAGCAAATGTAATTGAAGGGCTGAATAATGTGAAAATTAACTTCAAAGACCAAGTTTATACACTTGAGGCCAACAACGATTATGTTTGAACAAGAAATGCAGCTCTTATGTTTTATGTCTTACTATGGTTTAACTAACCAAATTCTTTTCTTTGGATTGAAATTATTCTGAAGGAAATAGTCAGGAAAAGGAAGCAAAAAGACATCGATACACAGCTCAATGCTCATTCAAAAAAAAAAAAAAAAAAAGAGAAAAGAGGCTTCCTGTTGAGATAATCAGTCATCTAATTTTCTAGCACGAGGAACATGCTTTCTTCTCCTTGGTTCATCTTGTCTGATATAGGTGCGTACAACGTACCCATATGAAACAGGTACTGCTGTTCCTGGGGCCGACATAATGGATTAACAAAAAAAGAGAGAGAAGAGATGATAGATAAAGCCTGTCTCAAACTCAAATTGATACCAAATCCAAGAAGTTTGGATTAGATTAATTTAATTGAGCCAATTTTGCATTACATTCATTTGGTTTAAGAATTTCTTCTTCAAAATCGATATGCTAAAGAGCTCATGACAGTGGTCGAGAGTGACGTCATTGCCTTCTCCTTGCCACTGGCTTTTCAACGATGCTTCATACTCTGCAGCAGTGCAGTGGTTACTAATTTAGAAAGTAAAAATTTTTGGTATTTTCTTTTTCTTCGAAGGTGAGAGCGAAGAGGGGATGAGACGGAGAGAGCAGGAGAGATGGAGAGTCGGAGAGGAAACGGAGAGGGACGGAAAAAATTAAACGCGCTTTTGTTCTCAGTGCAAAAATCACATCCATCGGATCTCAATTGTGCACGGATATTAAAGAAATCTAACGCCTAAAAACTAAATAGGACAACCCCTCTATCCTATCCAAAGGACATTAGCCTATCTCTATATGTGTGTGTGTGTGTATATATATATATATAGAGAATGGCTATACTACCATGCATATGTAAACTGGTTTTGTAGGCTAGTTTTTTGGACTGTTAGATTTCGTCAAGATTCGGGCCAAGATGTTAAGCAAAGGCTGAGATAGAGGCGATGTTCTCTTTCTTTGAGTTAAAATTTCCGTCTCTCTCTCAGTTAACTCCCGTCTCTAGCTTAGGCTTTGCTCCAGAAGGGATGAACGGAAGCTAAGGTAAGGAAGCTTAACCAATATTACTTGCTCCAGAAGAGGTTGGTGGGTGAACGAGGGGAAACGGAAGAAATCCAGCAGCCCCAAAATTTAATTTTAAGGAGAAGATCGGTTACCCCCGAAATCGGGGTGTAACGAAGAAACACTAGGAAATAAATCTGTTTTCCAACTATGCCCTTGATTTATCATTGCAACATTACTCTTCCATTCAAATTAAAGGGCAATATTATCTTTTTATCTATTAAACAGAAAGTTATCACCATTTACTCTCATGTATGCTTTTTGTAACATGGAGCAGGTGAACTTCATGTTCTTCTACTTCCTTAGCTTTGATTTCTCTTCCGTTCCTTTCCTTAGCTCCGAATTGCTTGTTCTGGAGCAGAGCCTTAGGCTGTGCTCCAGAGCAGCCTTCGTAAAGGAATGGAGGGGAGAGGAACGGAAAACCGATCTGTCCGTGTGTTTACTCGCTCCACGCACGATGGAAAGGAAAAGAAGGCGATGGAAGCCGCAGACTCAAAATAGGAAAATTTTAGAATAAACTCGTACACCCCAAATCGGAGAGTAACAAAAAATCGGGTACCTTTCCTCTCCTCTACTCTCCGTTCCTTTAAGAAGCGTTACCTGCAGCACAGTCTTAGGAGGCTCCGTTCCATACCCAAAAAATAAGCGCCAGAAAGTAATCCCAAAAATAAAAAGAGAAGCGATCCCAAAAATAAAGGAGACGCCTGATTCCAGAAAGCGATCGCCTGCTCGCTTGGTCGGAGGTGGGCCAGTCGACTCGCCTTTGCTCGCCTCTCTCTCTATTTGATACCCTTTCTCTACTCGACTCGCCTCTGCTCGCTTTGTCGGAGGTAATCCTTCTCTCTACTTAAAGAGAATTTCGCACGGCTGGTGCTGGTCGGAACCTAGCCTCGATCGAAACCTAGCCTCGATTGGAACCTACTATCTAGCCTAGATCAGAACCCTAACCTCGATCGAAACCCTAGCCTCGATCGGAACCCTAGCCTCCATCAAAACCTAGCCTCAGAGCAACTCGATAGCACCTGCACCTGTCAGAGCCTTAGAGCAACTCGATCAACTCGATCAGCACTACCGCCTCCGCCTTCTCTCGTTGCAACTCAATCAACATCTGTGAGAGCAACTCGATCAGCACATCTCAAAGCAGACAAGTACATTGTAATACCATTGATCAGTGTTTTTCTTTTTTTTTTTCTTTTCTGTCAGTACCTTGTAAGCTTGAATTATCTGAACAACAGCATCAACTGTGTGAATTTTTTTCAAGTAAGTTGAATCTTTGGAACTACATAAGAAATTTGAATAATGGAGAAGATTTTCCTACATGGCCAATTTGGTTAGGAACTCAGGATCTCATATATTTTTTGATATGTTACAAGCATGGATGATGTGATTATACCAGAATATCTGTAATGGAGATGATGTGTTTACAAGCATTTTTGATGCGTTTATTCTTATTGATTAAATACATATTATCAAGCCTTAATATAGATGTTAATTGTTCATTTTTTTTTTTTCCAGGGCATTCTAGCGTGGAGCATTTTGGTGGGATCAAGTAGCTAAATCATTAATGCATCTCATTTTGTAGACCTGCCAGCGCAACACTGGTTCAAGCCTTTTGTGATTCTTGTTATAGTTTTGTAGTTAAGATATAGTTGTAATTGTGATTATGATTCCTTTAAATCATAACTTTGGTTTACATTTTTTAAATATGCTTTTAGTTGTGTTAGATTGAATGTCAATTTCTATTCGTTAGAATATGTGAAAGGCTTTGTAATCTCTATACTTATTGACAGAATGTCAACTATTCTTTAGCATATTTCAATTCTGTTTGTAATATATGCTTGTGACGCTTGTAAATCGTGCTTGTACTCTATGCTAGTAATTTGGTAAAATCGATTTGTAGTAATTGATTTGGATCTTTTCATTGCTTTGTATTAATGGATGATGTCCATTTAAACTCTTGCTGTACCACCTTCTATACTTGTACTTGTACTTGTACCTGACTAACTTTCAATGCCAATTTATACTTTGCCTTTTAAGCATTTAGTTTACACGCTCATATCAAATGAGAAACATTAAGGGACGGCAAATTGACAGATCATGTTATAGCAATGTTCAGGGATTGAATCATCAGAGGCTAAATGCTATGCTACATTTTTTTTTTCTTTGCTGTATTTCTTGTACCACACTAATCGCAAGGAATTCGATTTCAATCAACTCAACATGTTTCAAACTTTATCAAATTACACTTACCCTTTTACTATTTGGTCCTTCTATTCATTACTAATTACACAATTTTATTTTCACATCAAAGATAAAAGCTTCAGTTCAGGTCAGATTTACTTCACATAATCCTACTGTACCACAAACAATTTAGATCACTTATCTTAACTTGAGAATCAGAAAAGCAACTGAAGCTACTAGGTCCTAATGGATCAGATTTGGAACTTTTCCAAAAGAAACCCTTAGGCACTTTTTATTATAATTTTGATTTGCATCAATTAAGCAATCAAAACAAATAAACATTCAGGGGATCAAGATATAGTATGGGTCCTAATGCATCATATTTGTAATCAGCCGAAAAAGAAAATTATATAAAAGAAAAAAATCATTAAACTTAGAGAGATTAGGTACTGATTTGCAATATTGAAAGAACAGTATCAAAATTATACCCCACTAAGCAGCAAATATTATACCCACAAAAAATAAAAGAAATTACAAGTCAGTATCAAAATTGTAACAATTAATACATAATGAAAGAAGAAATGTAGGCAAAATCTTAATTTGTTTCTCAGCTTGTCCTTGACTCGAGCCTAGACGAAACAATACTCAATTTGACAAAAGGTTTTACCAACCTTGAGTTGAGCGGTGTCAAATTCAGAGGAGAAGTTCTACGATAGACTCAGTGCAAGAATTTGAAAAATATGGTGTGATCGAATCAAAGGTAGGAGAGATGCGCCTGGGAGAGGGTTTTGTTCATCGCACAAGGTCTCTTTACATATGCATAGTAGTATAGCCATTCTCTCTCTCTCTCTCTATATATATATATATTATTTTCCTTTATCTTTGAACCTAGATGTATTGGCATACTATGGTCAAAAAAGATGTGCTGGCATATGACAACTAAGCAAGCAACATACAACAACACGTTCAACTTTGCATTAGAATGTCTGTTGTGTATGTAACTTTCATGCTAACGGGGGAAAACCCCACAAAAGATATTACAGTACACTCAATTGATACAACTTATGATGTATAAACAGTAGCAGTTCATGGATTACACAAAACAAATACACAAGTATTCCAGTAGCTAATCGAAATTGATACGCTAGAAACTGGTCATAAAGAATAATCTTAAGTTCTGAAAGATATACAATTAAAGTGCATCTCGATTTATTTTTATATCAGTCTTACCATTTTAGTTGCTAGCAGCCTAGCACTGTAATAAGACATCTTTCGACAACAACATGCCAAACTATTTCCATATAAGGAACTATGGTATCACTAAAAAACAGTAAGCCCCCACCCTTCTCGCCTCCCCTTTCAATAGAAGGTATCAATTTTCAATAAAGGAACACCAGCAAGTGAAGCTACTACTGTTTCAGCGGCCTGTCATAAACCGCTATATTTTGAGGCTCACACTCTGGACTAAAAAGCCTAACTAGCAACGCTGATGTGGCACTAACAGTAACTGCACCAGTTGATGCCCACCTCAAACTTCGTGGTATTGTTATTCTTGGACCTACTCAGGCAAAAAGAGAGACAAAAGATATCAGGAAAAACTATTTTGGACCTGAGTTATCTGTTTTACTCAGGTCAGTCCTACCAAGTAGTTTCTATGGATTAATTTTTCATACAAGTAGGGTTAGTTTTGCTTTGGGTTTGGCTGTTTCATGTTCAGACGTTTTGGGGAAGCTTCTAATCAGATTTTGGCAGCACTTCATCTCTGCCATTTGTTTACGATCTCATTTCACCATACTTGCATTTGGTTTTTCTTATACCAGTAAAATAAGCTTTAAATTAGCACAATGAAGTGCCAAATAATGCTGAACAATGCACATGTTCTGCAATTAAGATTCACCAATTTTAACTAAATTACCAACAGTTGACCCTCAATTATAAGACCAAACACCAGATATTCTGATCGATCTAGAAAGCTGACAAAGACAAGGAAAGAAAAGAAAACAAATTGCGAAGAAAGATACCGTAGTGGAGTCTACAGAGAACCCAGAAGGAGAGAGCGCCACCGAAGGAGAAGATGGCGGCGGTCTGGTGCATGAGGCGGGAGCAAGGCTTGGCCTCCGCTCGCATCAGCTCTCCCTCCGACCATCCCAATGGCTTCCTCAACGCCATCTCTCTCTCTCTCTCTCTCTCCCTCTCCTCTCTCTTCGGCGAGGGTTTAAGCCAGGTCGACTGTTTAAGCAATGACAAGTGGGACCACCCGTCAGCGACTTCTAATGGGCTATATGTAGGCCGGGTCGACCCAGTTTTAGATATGGCCAGCCCAAAAGTTCGGAATCCATAATCCAGTGCGGTTTGATTGTGCAATTTTCGAGTTTTTCGGACTGGTCTTAGTGGTCTTAACTGTTTCAACTCGGAATTCACTATTCAGTCAGTATTCGGTAGTAAAAAAGACCAGAAATGATAACCAGCTATTATAAGTGCCATCGCTAAATAAACCATCGCTGCCATCGCCGCTATATGTTACAAATGTTCAGTTTAATAATAAAAAGTGTTCAGTTTAATAATCAGAAGTGTTCAGTTAAATACGTCAACTAATGGGCAAAGTCGCGCCAGGGTCAAAGTCGCGCGTCAGACTTGGAGAGAGGCGCGCCAGGGGCAAAGTCGGAAAAAAATTAATTTGAACCGGATCGGTTCATGACCCCTTCTATTTTTTTCATGTGTTTTGTGTCCGGTTCTTGACCCCCTCGCTTAGTTTAGTAAAAACGAGTTACGATTGGCCGACTTTGCAACTAACTGAACATTTATACTCAATTAACAGAACATTTGTATTGACCCAACTGAACATTTGGACAAAAATAAAAATAAAAAAATAAAATGAACATAGTGAACATAGCGAACACTTATAAAACAGTGGACAATTATAATACAAAGTGAACATTTGTATCTAATAAAGTGAACACTTATAATAACGAAATGAACAAAAAATCGCTGGGTGAGTAGAGGGGGGAGAGCGCTGCTCAGTGAGCGCTGACTGACGCACGATGGCAGCGATGGCACAAAGCGCAATGGCAGTAATCAATTTTCAATGATAACTGTCATCTACAGTTTTATCATCATTGAATACAAAGTGAACACATAAAATAGACAACTGTCATCTACAGTTTTGCCATCGCTTACCATCGCTGAACACATAAAATAGACAAGTAAACATATAGACGATCAAAGTGAACACTTACAAACAAATAAGTGATGTCATCTCTTGTTCAGATTTTTATATGCATATTTAATTTATTTTTATTGAACTTATTTTTTTGTATGTGTTCACTTTGATTATTATATATGTTCACCTTGTCTATTTTCTGTATTCACTTTCTGTTTAGCAATGACAAGCGGTTCACTTTCTGTTTAGCAATGACAAGCGATGACAAAACTGTAGATGACAGTAACCAATTTCTAAAAAAGACCCTCTAATTTGGGTTGGAATTTGATAGGGCCGAGACCCTATGACCCTAGCAATCTAGCTCACCAAACACAGCCCAAGAAAGCTTGTAGATCACGAAACCTCAAGACATGACAGGAGAGGTATCTCGAGTCTGACTAAAGTCTGAGCCTCGAGTATTCTCTAAGGCTCGAAGGTGATTTGCGGGATGAGATATGCACAACCCTTTGACAAAAGACAGAAAATGTAATAGAGCACCCCCTCTGCTAAGGAGGAGGTCGACACATTGCGAATTTCCACTTGTAACTAGACTTGTACTGGGATGATTAATGAAATGAGATCTTTCTACTTTAGCCATTAACTTCCTTCTAATCTATGCAAAACACCTCTAATCACTTGACACTCTACTCTATATGGTGACAGAATTTGTATATGTTGTCATTATCAGTGTTTTTTAAAACGGTTGTTAAGACCAATAGTCAGTTAGGTAGTTAGAATAAATTGATAAATCTCCTTAGATCTTACATATTTCGTTTTGAATAATTAATTAGTTATCAAAAACCGATTAGTTGGCTTCCAAATCAATGATATCTTTATACTTTGGCAATGCACCTGTCAGATTCGTATTATTATTCCATGATAATTAGAAACATTAATCATCATTTATTTTCAGGACCACACAAAATTTATTAGTCCGAAAGATCATCTAACAAATTAGTGGATCAGCCCTGCGCAAAATAAAGCTGACCATTAAAGACGCTAGTGATGCAATCATTTATCATTTCTTAGAAGATATATTTTTTTCAAGGAAAGCATACTAATGATATTTGGAGTATGTAGAATCTGATCAGATATGATAAAAAAATTAAATTAATCCCGTATATTAAAAAAAAAAATTCATGTATACACTGCAAATTGCAATCTGTAAATCTTAAAATAATCCTCTCAAATTAAACTTGTAAAATACCCCAATAAAAACTATTTTTCCACAGCAACCCTTTCAACAAAAGAGTACTACCGCTTCTGTACAAGTATACCAAGTACGTAGACCAACATTTATAAAATTTGCGAGGTTACACAAATAATTGTTGCAAAGATGAAGAAAAGTTGGATCCTAGATGATGCAGAATTTTCTTCGTCTCTCCAAAAATCCTCTTACTTAGCCTCGGCACCGGGTAATGGCCGAGCAGCCACGCGAATACGGGTTAGCATGAGCCCCGGGGCGGCAGTTGTAATACGAAGCACCTCGGTAACTACACGGCACGCTGTCTCGGCGCAATGCGGCATAACCGATGTAGCGAGAGGTGGCCAGCACGCGCCGAGTGTGTTCTTCATAGCTCAAATTGAACTCATCTGAGCTCCAATTCAGATTCAAATCTGACATGTGTATGTTGGTTCGGAGGGTGTGTGCAAAGACTGGGAGAGAAGTGAAGAGATAGGAGAAGAGGATCAAAAGGAGGAGGTAGTATCTCGCCATTGTTGTGTATTTCTGGTTTGAGGGTTTCGGAGGGGTGGAGACGTGGAGTGTTGAGTGTGGTTTGCTCTCTCTAAGCAGGAGAGGTGTTTGATTTAATGCCTCACAGAGGAGAGGAGAGGAGTGTGAAGCTCTAACCTCGGCTGTCGGACCCCAATCCCGTGTCGCGCGACACCCACGTGTAGCGCACCTACGAGCCGTCCGATCTGATCCGGACGGTTCACTTTTTTCGGGCCTTACAATCTGGTTACATGCACGGGGCTCCCATCATCCATCCGATCTTGATCAGACGGCCAAGAGCTGCGTGACACCAGGCGTCGCGCGACACCTGATTTCAATTCTCGGCTGTCTGCCTCTATGGTGTACTGCTTTCTGCTTATATGATCAGTTCAGAGTGAAGAGAAGTTTAATTTGAGAACGCGGTTTAGCCTGTATACATTGTCTGTTCGGTCTTGTACTCTACAATTATAATTGCAGTATTCTTTGATCTTTTTGATCAAGTAGGTGTAGGTGTGTAGAGAATTTTATCTGCCAGTCAAAAGAAAACTATAAGACTATACGAGAAAAAAATATACAAGAAAAATTTAGTTAAATAAATTTATCAAGCATCAACTATAACGTAACGTCTATATTAATTATTAAAGTTGCCTACTCTTCAGAAGTATAACTTTTTTTTAAAAAAAAAAAAGAAGTTATTTCTCGCTTTTTATAATTTTTGAAATATCACCATAACTATGTAATCTTTTATGATGTTTGAGGTATGCTAATATAATAGAAGAATCAAAATATATTTGGTATGGATAAAACATGTGATAAAGTTGCAAAATTATTCATTATACATGTATAAACATTTTTCCCTTTGTCGTTGTACTAGTCATGACATTCTAATTCTCCCCAAAATTATTACAAGCTTTGATGATTGAATGAAAGGAAATATAAACTCATGAAGTTATAGCACGATTTTTCTCTATAAATCTCATATATAGAAAGGCATTGTATAATTAGATGAGTTATCTCTTCTACTCTTCAAAAAAGTTGGCATCCAAAAATAATTTCAGTAAATGCAGCAAATAGATCATCATCTTACACGGAGGGGTTGGGGGGACCATCGCTTAGAATTAATCCTTTTTCATCCATTTGCAATTGGAATACAAAACAGATCACAGGAACAGATAGGCCAAGAGACAGCTGTTCAGTGGGTCCCACTTACAAAAACGGAGGCGGTTCCGCGTCCGGGTGGGCTGGGTTAGGAATTGGATGCTTCAATACTCGGATAATTGGATTGATCCCCTACTGCCAGCTAAACGCCATTCATTTTACATCTGGATCTCTTGTTACATTATTCGTGTTTTCATCTATGGTGCCGATCGCGAAACCTCCTGAGGAGCCAGAGTGGCAGAGCCCATTGTTTGGGAAAGAGCTCAGAGTCTCAGACTTCAGAAAGGTTTGCATTTTGTAGAAGAATGTTGTTTGTCTGCTAAATTAACAAAAAAATAAAATAAAATAAAAAAAATAAGAGTGCTGACTCCTGAGTTGATACTGTTTTTTTTTTTTTTTTTTTTTTTTTTGAATGGTGAGTTAACACTGTGTCGCTGTGTAGGGTCTTACGAGTCGCTCGACGCGGCTACAGGGATTCTTACGGCGTAGCCACTAATGATTATTTATTTTTTTAAAAAATATAAAAATATAACAAAAAGGGTGATTTAGATTTATGCCACTCCAAATGTGTGAAATTAGAAATATGCCATTGCTAGATGACAAATTATTTTTATGCCACTATAAATAAAATAATATAAATTAGTTTTATGCCATTGATTAATTCATATGACCATTTTACTCTTTTAAACCATGAATATTATTTTCTGTCTCAGCTCATCTATCTTAGGTTCAGACAGCCTTGGTTTCTTGATCTTCCGTTACCTACATTTGTACCAATTAAATTGAAAGAATAGCACATAAGAACAAATAGACACGCAAAATCAATTGTACAATTATTTTTACCAACGAGCCATGTGCAAATTCTTAATCTTATATATCTTACCCTATTAAATTTATTAACTTACAAATTAAGAACAAAGGGATATACAATAGACGACATGAAATATTTCTTATGATATGCATGACATAATAGAGGCCGCTCATTAGTTGGTGCTTTTGCACAACAGTGAAGAAACGGGCGAGGCCTGGGTAGACCTATTGGGAAGCGCACGCTTCAAAATTCCGAGGATTCGGTTCAATTTTTTTTTCGTGCAAATTTTTTTTTCCCTCCGTTTCACCATTACTGACACAGGATTCGGTTCCAAGGGGAAGGGGGAGGGAGAAAGATGAATCTTTTAATGAGGGTAATTTGGGAAGATTTAAATATAATGATAGAGATGAGGTTGGCATTTTTAGAAGTTATTATATTTTTGAAAAGTAATAATAGCATAAAACTAATTTTAACAATTTTGTAGTGGCATAAATCCGATTATCAATTTAACAATGGTATTTTCATAATTGACAACTTTTTGTTGTGGCATATATCTAATTATTCCTAACAAGAATAAAAAAAATAAGAGAGTTACCTCTCAATGATTTCCCAAATTTGCCTCACGGGCGTACCCAGACGTTGAGCATAGATTTTTAGACAAAACTAGATAGGGGCTATTAGTGGACGTTGAGCATAGTTGTAAAGTTAAATTTTTGCTCCCTAGCAAATAGCAAAAATTCTATTAATGAAAAAATTGACGAAAAATATGGCCTCCGTTCAGTAAAATTTGCAGAAGTTAGACGAAACAGAATGAAATCCAAATACAATTCATAAACCTTCACATTTTTGTAGAGAGAAATCTGCATCACAGCAATTTCAATACTTTGCATCGCCGCCGCCATAAGTGGGGAGGTACCAAAAGAAAACATAACTCGTATTAATAAACAACAATTGAGCTTAGCTTTACAGCCCGACGAAAAGTTGTTAAAGGAAGGAAAAAAAAAACTATATTACAAAACACCCGCAGCCAATTAAATGGTATCTCAAAAGAAAGATAAACAAGAACACCAAAATAGAACAGAAAAAGGAAGAAGAAAATCATTTTTCAAGTTTGCTTAAGAAATCTTCCAAAGGTGGCAACTCCTTCACTATCTGGCTCCAGTCAGGCATTCCCTACATAATTGAAATTTCATTTCTGATTTCAGGAACCATAGTAGTCAAATTTTAATAATACTGATCTAGTCTCTAAATTCGAGCTTAATTTTTCATTGCATTTTAATAAAAAAAAGTTCAATGATAATATAAGGTTCTTAAATGGGTCACATACTAAAGAGAAGACGTACCTTGCCAGATCTTCTAACACGACCATCAAGACGCAGAATGATATACACATCCTCTCCTGGTTCAACACCTTCTGCCTTCTGCTGGTCCTTTATCCATCTTAACAAATAAAAGGGTAGAAAACAATGATGGTTAGATCAACTTAAGTAATAAACATAATGGTCATGTGATCAATGCATACAAATAACAGTTTTGTTGGTAACAAAAACGTAGGAAAAGTAAACCAAGGAAAATAAGAAACCTTTCCCATTCTTCAGGAGAAACGACCTCGGCTTTGAATCTGATCTCGGCTTTTAATTTGGACTTTGCTATTACAGACTCAGTTTTCTTCTCAAAATCATCCTATAAAGATTTCAAACCACGTTGGGTAAAATTAGAAAGAAAACTGGTATATTAAATGTTGGCATAAAGGTTTAAGTGCATAATATGGTGCTTAACATTATTAATGCTTCTTAGTTGCAGGTTCTGAAGGCTGAACCAATAATTGGTAAAGAGAATGGGTAAAATATAGCACTAACTTTAGCAGCATTTTTTCATCGCATGATGTTTCAGCCTAAATTTAAACCTGTACCATTATACAAAGCCTCATTCAAATCCAGAGGAACCAAGTAAAAAGAACAGCCTGAGACCAAACTGCTATGGAAACATTTTTCACTAGGTACTCTTTCAATTTTCAAACATATAGGATAAAAGCCTTTCTTAAGTAGCACATTGGTCCACTTAAATTCAAATAGCAGTATCAGAAAAGGCTGGTAAGGCACTTGGAGGGGCACAAGTACCACAGTAACTGGAAATTTATTCGGGTTAAACCACATCAGGCCAGATCCCTTCATAAACATCATGCAAAACCAAATCACTACCAGTGTATACCAAACTATTATGAACTTAATGATTATCAAAATCAGAGATAATAATTCTTTTATTTGAAGGACATACCCCTGCAGAAGCAATGGGTGTCGCTGGCATGGGACGAGAGAACTCCTTTTTACTGAGGACTAATTCTCTGTAAGAACCAAAAACAAGTGGCACCAAAATGACTCCTCTTTTGATGAGCTCAGTGCGGAATCTCTCAGCACTCTTCAATGCTGCAGATACCGACTTCCTCCTACCTGCCAAAATAACCTAAAATACTTTTTCAATCCAAGATTTATAAGTTTCATAATGACAAAGATCAACATTCCTTAAATCTTACAAACTTCAATGCCAATAAAATAAGTTGTAGACCAGCTAGTACAGAGCCCAAATACACATCCAGCCATTGAAATGCTATACCCATCTATGACCGCACCTTAATTGACAGTAAGGTATATGACTGTATGGTCCCAACTTCACCAACATGAAAATACACACAAAAACAAGGTTTCTAACCAATAGTGCATTCATGCTTACTTTTGCATCAACAAACCCTGTTTGTCAACCAAGGTCCAAACAAACCATAAAAAGGCTATACCAGCTGTTATCAACCAATTGTCCTGTAACACAGCAATATTTACATAGGAGAAGAACCATGCAACATAATACTAAAAAACTTGTTACATTATTAAAAAATAAACTCTTATGATGTTAATTTTAAGCTGTGCAATGTGTGCCTAAGTTTCTCACTCTCTCAGATTCTAAATAATTCTGACTCTAAAGATCAAAGGGTGATAGACACTAACTGGCCTGGCTGTATCTCTGAGTTCATTAAGTTGAATCATGCGATTGGTGGAGAGACGAAGAGGCAACCGAGAGAGCGTTTCATCACGGGATATTTGAGCAAGTTGCTCCTCCTCCCTGTTGTTGTCCCAAAAAAACAGTGCCACTAGCACAACTATGCCTGCACATTTACTGATCCAAAATTTTCATCAGATATTCTCTGTACCAAAGTATCTAGTTCAAAGTACATTGTTCACATGATAAAGGGCTCTTTTGGCGTTCATAAAAATCCAGCTCTTCATGATTGTATGGGCCGTATCTTGTATGGTACTAATTAAACTATCAATAATTCAATTGAGACTTGAGAGTCAATATTTCAATTATCCATTAATTTGACCAATGCATCCCAATTTTGCCTGAATAAACCCTCAACCTTGCAGTAATATGTTTACTCATATGAAATATCCATGTGCAAAAAAAAAAAAAAAAAAAAACTAAATATTTGATGGACCTATATCAGTTGCAGTAATTTGTTACACAACATTGGCACCCTAGCAATTCATACAAATGCATAACCAAGTGTCTTAATTAACAAGATAAGAAAATTACCTCCAAGGTTGATTCCGGCATTACCAGCTGTTTCCAATAAATCTGGTGCACCATCCCCACCTTGTACTGCACGAATAAGCCTTGGTATGGTAAAAAGCAAGGAGATACCAGCTGCAGCAGTAAGTGCCACATAAAAGAATCTCCTGACACCCCGAAATGGTGACCGCACCTCTCCGATCATCTTCAGATCTCTCCTAAATCCATACCCTATATCCTTGCTGCCACGTCTTGCCTGAAAATATACCAAAACTGACAACATAGTAAACTAATATCTAATAATGATCTTGGACTGCAACAAGGTTGGTATTCCGAAATATTGATTAACTAACATTGCTACATAAGATTGTATTTTTCTAAAACAAAATGTAATTTGAACCAAGAAACTCTTCTATACAGTTCAACTTTTCACGAGGACCACAAGGGACAAAACTATAGTTCAACTGTTCAACAGGACATCACGGGATTGAACCAGGTATTACCATTCTGATTCCATTGCAAACTTGAAGATGACCTGAGTTAAATCGATGATTTACATTTTAGTCTTAAATGATGTGAAATTGCGATGAATAGGCATTTTCTTTTTCTTTTTTTTTAATTGCAAATGAAGAATCAAATGAGGTTCGTATTTAGGGTCATCTGAGGTCTGGCTTCAGAAACAATTAAGAGCTACTAGAATTGTTTGGTGGTTAGTTACATTTAGGTTTCTACTCAGATAAGATTGAAATTTAATTGCACCATTGTGCATTATTAGTGCTACAAGAACTATTACAATATGATTAAAAAAAGGTTACAAGACAAATGAAAACCTCTTCTTGCAGTTCCCTGAATTCTGGCGAAGCTCTGAATGTGGTTAAATCAGGGTCATTTAGGATTGTGCTGAACTTAAGATCATAATCCCGCAAGGCTGTCCTTAAACAGTCAGCTGCCTCCTTAATTTCTCCTCTACCTCAACAATAAAATAAATAAATAAATAAGAAAAGAAAATTAAGTAAAACAAAGGTAAACTAATTTACTGATAAATGAAAATTGAGACTTATTTGGTGATAGTCTAAGGAATTTATAGTAAATTGGACACATGAGGGTTAACTGAAGCCAAAAAAAGAGAAGGAAAAAAAAAAGGAGCAGACCTAAAAGCATGGCAACAGGCTTTGTTATAGTAGGCAGCTTGGGCTTCAATAGGATTTGGATCTAAAGTAAGCGCCATTTCAAACTTTTCAAGAGCTTCTGCTACCTACACTTTTCCAATATATATCAATATATTTCTAAAAGTGACAATACCATATTTCAGTATCATATTGTCCAGGTATGACTGCTCAAAACAGTGTATTTCAGCATTATTCCAAAGAGGAGGAAACTAGCAAAGAAATAGATGAAAACTAAAACCCTTGTGTACTAATTGAAATTATCATGAATTCCTCAAAATTACGCTAATATGAACCAATCAAACTAACAAATGGTAGAAATTGTATCGTATAGTGACAGGTACTGAGGCGGGAAAGATGTCACTAACCCTCCGTTTGGAGAAGAGATCAAGGCCTGTGTTTACACACGATTCGGCGGTCGAAACAGTTGGCGCTTCCTTGGAAGAGGAAAAGGAGATGATTAGTTGGAGACGAGGCAGCTTTTGCGAGATGAGATGAGGTTTTCTGAAGTAGAAGCATCTTTTAGGGATGGAAGAAGAGAGGAGGCCAGGATGGAGAGAAGAGGCCGCCATGGCCATGGGAGGGAGGGAGTGAAGAAAGGAAGAAGAAGCGAATGGCGCGTATCTCTCGAGCAGTCGAGTCGAGTGTTATCTGAAAAGAGAGGAGAGGAGAGAGGTGATTGTTTTACTGTCATTGGGACCCACTTCACAGATGGAAACTCTTCTCCAGTTTCAACCTTTCAGTTCAGGTCCCTATTTTTCCAGTTTTCAAATTTTACAAGTGCATTAATTTGTGTCCTTTAAAAATTACCCAGTTCCTTTTTTTGGTTTTTAATTTTTAGGAACAAACTCGTTAAATAAACATCCAGTTTTAAATCCCCCCCCCCCTCAAAATGTGGCACCATTTAAGTTTCTGTGCAATAATTTAAGTTTTACCCAAGCATTAATCATAATAAGCGTTTTATTAGACACGTCTCTCAATGAAAAGAAATTTCAGATTTTAGTTCCGAATATTTAAAAAAAATAAAATTGATTTTTAAACTTTAGTAACAAAATAAAAAAAATTTTGAAAAGGTAAATATTACTTGCGCCAACTTTTTTTTTTTTTTTTAACTTTCGAATGTGAACTTGGTACTTTGACTATTTTTTAAAAGAACCAAACAAGTCATTTGCGTCAATCATTTAGAAAGGTTTTAATTTGATTTTTTTTTTTTTTTTGAGAAAAGTGTAAGCACTAAAGTATTGTAGAAGTCTAAAGATCACGTTTTCAAAAAAAAAAAAATAATAATAATAAGTCTAAAGATCAATCCACAAATGAAAGTTCTAACGCTGTATACTTTTAAAAGGTTAAAGAATCAACATGATGCAAGCAATGATTCAAAGACGGTAATTGGATTATCGTTTTAAGATAAATAAAAATCAGAAAATTCTAGCTAGCATTGGAGAATAAACCCAATATTTTTCATCGGACATCAATTTTTTATTGCCTTCTTTCTAATGCATTGTTTCCACATATTTGTGTAGTGTTTACTTAATCAATTAATTAAACACTTCAATATAATTACCGTATGAAACTTTACAAGTATTGAATAAGCTTAAAAATAATCTCCATTTAGAATTTCTGTTACTCCAACTATTCAAAAACAGTGCAATTAACTTCAACCAATCTGAATATGTTCATACCCGGTTCTGATTGTAAATCTGATGTAGAAAATAACTAGAAGTAACCTGTCTAACAAACCATGTAATTAACGTGCCAATTCTGATCTGAAAACTTAATTGAGGTGATCGTTTAACCTAAACTTAAGCATCTCTGTGGCAAGCTTCCCCCCTCCTCCTCTCGGTAAAAACCCGCCGGGACGAGACTCGTCTCCTGTCCCGTAAACAATCCTCAGTATCTCTGCAGGGGTACGTCTGTAACCCAACGAGTTGCTGTCGGCAGATAGGATGTTGCTACTGGTTCTTCTCTCAGCTCCCGAGTTCCTACTAACAATAAGGCCTTCATCCTTGTCACCACAAGCGCCGAGCCGGTCTCTTAGGCACGAAATGTGTGCCGTGAAGTCAGCAACAGTTAGGTTCTTGTAAGGCGGGACAATCTCTTCGGCCTTTTGGTAAAGAAGTGTTCGGATTACTGCATCTTGGCCTGATTCAACTGCCAGTAGGCCTGTTAATAACTGCAAAAGAAATGGTTAATGTATCTAATCTTACACAGGCTTCTTTATGCAAATAATATTTTGGTTGCAAATTTCCATAATTATGCAAAACGACATACAATTTTATCTCCTTAGTACCCCTCGAAAATGAGAGGCAAAACACTGGAAAACCGAATCATTCACCTATATTTGTAAAAAAAAATTACATATTAACAGAAACAATTTTAATTTCCCAAATTCCTTGTATCAGAAAATCCATTTAATAATATCTTTAAACTTGAGGCCTTGTTCATTTTGTGGGTATTAATGTACGACAATATTTTCTGCTTTGTGCAAAAGATGTCCACAATTAACATTTTTTTTTTTTTCTGTGTTGGATATTGACTTGAGAAAAACTTACTCCTTTTGAGACATAGCCATTAATGTTTGGGCTTGCACCTACATAGCCTACTAGGCCTACATAAGGAATTATGTAGGATGCAAGTAGGTAGTTGATCGTGTTGAGGTAGGGATTAAATGGAGGGTCCAGATTGTATCCAAATGCATTGTCCATTATTTTTGCAAAATTACGAGCTCTGAGATCAATCAGAGGTCTTGGGAATCCACCAACAGTCGATTTTATGGCCCTGGAATCAAAATAAAGTTTAAACAATAGGAAATGCACTATTATCAAATTTGTAAATGAAGCTAATCGACCCATTATTAGTCCTTGTGCATACCATGTTTTATGTCTCAAAGGGGAAAAAAGATTACATGTCTTTTTGTAGGAAAGAGAGCGTAATTTTTCCTTAATATAAAGCAAAAATTTGGAGATATAATTGTGATAATAATTAAATAGTATTACAGTCCGATAACAGTTAATACCTATGTTGCATGGATGCTTCTAAAATACTGCCGCACCTGTATCACACCCGTATCCGATACCGATTCTCGTGCGATTCTCACCCGATACTCCACGTGATGAATCATATTATTTTAATGTGTTTGACCGATGTATTTGGTCTAAATTCGTCAAGATATGTGTTGGATTCATTTTTTTTAAGTTTTGAATATATTTTTGGGTTAGGTACACTATAGTGGTAGTTGAACTATAAAAAAAATCATATATTTTTTTATATAAAATGTGATTTTTTTATTATTTAATATATATTCTCGTATCCTAACTTTTTGAAAAATATTGAATCCCCGCACCCGCATCGTATCCGATACAATACCCATACCCGTGCAACATAGGTTAATACATTTTCTTTGTAAATATAGAAATAAACATCCGTAACATTTTCTGTGTAAATGTAGAAATAAACAAACGCAATGATAAAAGATTTACTTTTCCAGCTGAGTCTATTATGGTTAGTGCTACACTGCTACTCAAATTAACTCGTGCATTTTTATCCTCTCAAACCCCAAATAATGAAAATTTTATATTTTTCCACGGAATATTTTTAGTTAGCCTGTTAAATTAAAAAAATTGTCTTGTAGGAGATGCATAATTTATTTAATATTGTGTTACCTTAGGTGGCCAACTTCTTGGTACCCAAACTCTGCTATAATCTCTTTCGTAAGATTGTCAAGCTTGGCAATTTTAGCACCTAACGGTGGGGGCCCGCCGGCAGCCAATCTCGGCGCAATGTTATCTAAACCGTAACCCAATGCACCATTGAGAAACCATTCCGTCTCCAAATACTCCAAATTCAGTGCAAATTGAAGTAAATCAATGTCAGTAGGATAAATGGGCCGGCCAAGCACTGGTAAATGGGGGTTGCAATGGAAATAGAATGCATTAGAGTGGTGAGTTTGAAAAATTAAAACAGATAAGGCAAAGAAGGTGATGAGCTGAGGAAATCTTTGTGAGGTTCCCATATTAGTTTTGATGTTGGTATCTATTTTCAATTGTGAGGATCTATGGTATAAGACTTTTAAGTATGGTATAGTTAAGAGTGAAACTTTAAATGATCATCACACACCAAAGGGATGTCTGATAGTTGAAAGGATGGTATGGGGTAAGAGGAGAATGAAAATGAGATGAGGGAGGTTAAATATGCTCAGATCTTTTGTGCCATGAGTAGATGTACTATATTTGTATGGATTCTTGATCTTAATTAATGTAGGTGAGGTGATACATCACAAGGATCCTTCTACTTGATTGCCTTTTGTTTGAATTTGTTGTATAGAACTATTTAGGTAAAAAAAATAAGCAGAATAATTAGTAAATATGTTAGTTTTTAGAATAAATTGCTCAACTCTTTAGTTGCATTTAGGTTTAATTCTTAACACGACAAAACTTAATGTACAAAGGTAAAAAAAAACAAAAAAACAACTGTAAAATATGCTTAAATTTTTTTTTAAAAAAAAAACAGTAAATGGGTTATGACCCAACCCGATCCTCTGCGAGTCAGTCTTAAATAGATTGGTCGGCTTGGATGCGGGTTCATATGTCTGGTTATATAAAAACTTGAGGTCCTACATGTGGATGTTTAAAAGTGAAGGTTTTATCTTTCATCTTTTTTAAAAAAAATGTGGATGTTTAACAGTTGAGAGGTTTTATTTGTTGTTGGAGAACATCTTTTTGTTCCTTTTGTAAGTGTACAGTGGTAGTGTGCATGGGTCTAACTCATATATGAGGATTCTTTACTGATTGCAGAAAAAATATAATATCTATTTTCTGGTTTTTTTATTTTTATAAGAAAACCCCAATGAAAATAAAACAACAAATTCTTACATGATTATAAAAGTAAAAATAATCAAAATATGATGAAAGTAAGACGGACATAAAGATATTGGACAGTTAATACTTGTGCCGAGAAGAGAAGACCCCCTCCCCCCCCCCCCCCCCAAAAAAAAAAAAAAAAAAAAACAAAAACAACATTTGCTGAGGAAAAACAATGTAACTATGTAAGCATAAGATCGAAAATTTTATGTTTGACCAAACTAAGATATCCTACTTTCCTATGGACCTGGGTTTTTTATTAAATCCAACCCATTGCCGTCCTCTTTGTGGGCCTGTGTGTTATGTACTCACTGGTAGCTCCGAAAAAATTAAAACTAACGTTACTGTTCACACGAATTTCGAGAATAACAGTTAAAAATTTGGAATTTTAAAAATAACGTTGTTGGATCGGCGTTTCAATCGCCGATCCAAGGTCTGAGCTCCTATATAAACGAGACAGCGACCCCTCATCCCCACCCCTTCTCTCTCTCTCTCTCGCGCGCGGGACAGAAACTCTCCTCTCCTCAGGTTAGTTTTTTTTTTAAATATTTATTTTATTTATTTAATTTAATTAGTTTAATTAGGTAAGTAATTAAAAAATAGATTAAATATTGAAAAAATAATGAAAAAATAAGTAAAAATTCAGAATAAATATAAATAATTATAATATGTAATTTGGGAATTTTTTATTGAATTTAATTAGTTTATTTATTTAATTTAAGTAGTTTATTTAGGTAAGTAATTAAAAAAAGATTAAATATTGAAAAAATAATGAAAAAATTAGTAAAAAATCAGAATAAAAATAAATAATTTTAATATGTAATTTTAAAATTTTTTATTGAATTTAATTAGTTTATTTATTTAATTTAATTAGTTTAATTAGGTAATTAATAGAAAAAATAGAATAAATATTGAAAAAATAATTAAAAAATTAATAAAAAATCAGAATAATTATAAATAATTATAATATGTAATTACAAAAAAAATTTTGAATTATTTTGTATATTTTATAATTGTGGATAAGTTAATTACAAATTAGAAAAAGTAAATAAAATAATAAAAAATTGATAGATTAATTTTTTAATGTAGGGAAATTTTCTAAAAAGAGACAAGCAGCGCTTCTAGTCGAGGTGAGTTTTTTTTTAATATTTATACATTTAATTAATTTATTTTATTGAGGTAAATAAATGAAAAATTAGAATAATTATTCTAAAAAAAATTTAAAATATGTAAAAAAATAGAAAATTGGAAATGTTGTTGTATGAGATTGGAAATGTTGTTGTATGAGATTGGAAATTTTATTATATGAGATTTGGGTTTGTAATTAGGAGGGATTTGGGTGTTTTTTTTTCGAAAACACTCCAGGTACAGGGGAGATGCTGCAGAAATTTTATTAGATTATTTACATTGATAATTTTTATTGTAGTGTAGTAAAAATGCCACCGAGAAGAAGAGTACCAGAGGCACCACCTCGTAGATCTACGAGGCTTCGTGGAGATCCTGGCGCTTCTACATCTACCGCTTCTATTGATGCCGATGCTTCTACATCAGCGGATCCTGTTGTTCTCCCCGGTCCTGTTAATGCAGATCGTCTCTTGCATTTGGATGAGTCGAAAGTTTGTGGCACTGGTGTAAGTTATTATTGTTCTTTTACTTTTTTTTACTTATATATTTCTATTTTGATAGTACTTTTTAAAATAATTAAAAAAGAAATATATACAGCATTGGAGGGCAGTACTACATAGGGCTAAGATGTCACGAACTGCTGAGGTGGATGAGCGTTTGATGACACTTGGACTGATACATTTCGTTCAGTTAGGTCATATGCAGCTCGATCATTCGTTTTTGCAGGGTCTAGCCATGTTCTGGAGGCCAGAGACCCACACTTTCTTTTTTCCGCACGTTGGCGAGATGACGGTCACTCTAGAGGTAAGGATCAATACCTATTTGTAATATTTTTTTTTGTAACTATATATGTATAAAATTTGAACTATTTGCAGGATGTGGCTTTCTTATACGGTTTACCTACGGCTGGCAGAACCGTTACTGGACGGACCGATTACGACGCCATACAGTTACTCCAGAATTTGGCGTTGCCGAAGGATACAGACACGGCGATAGTTGAGAAGTGCTTTAGGAAAAAAGAACGGAAGTAAGAAGGTTTTAAAAAATTTATTTTTATGTTAATTTTAAATATATATAGTTCTTACAATCAAATTACATTAATAATGTAATGTAGGAAATCTCATTCCGTTAGGTTAAAGGAACTGCGTAAGATTTGGAATCAGATTGGGGGGCCTGGCACGAATAACGCAGCGAGGATCGACAGATACACACGCGCTTGCGTGTTGGAGATTTTTTGGTGCGAGTTATTTCCTGACGGCACGGGTGACTCGGTTCCATATTTTTATTTGCAATTATTGGAGGTTAGCCAAGAAATAAATATCTCACATTTATTGCACTTTAATAAGAAATTAAATATATGAAAGAATTGATGATATTCCTTAAAAAAATAATTCCTATTTGCAGGATCTTCATTCTAGTAATTCGGTGCAGTACAATTGGGGTGGTGCCACTCTTCCCATGCTATACCGAGGCTTGGACACTGCCTTCATTAATAACAATATAAATATTGGTGCTCCTTGGTTGCTCTTGCAGTTGTGGTCGTATGCAAGATTACTACTTAGTCGGCCGTCGATCACGAAGGATTTTGATGGTTGGGCTCTACCAAGTATTGACTCGTGTCCGCCTTATGGGAGATATGTTGATTTGATTTTAATTGTGATATTTAAAATATGTTTTATTTGACTTTAACAAACAACAAAATGGAAATGCAGGAAGTGGACGACGAGACATAAATCGAAAAAGTTCACCGGCCCTACTCGCAGTGGGATAGAATATGCGAGGGATGTCTGCATGAAAATGAAGCCTGAGCATGTCGTGTGGAGGCCTTATGATCACATCATGGACCGCATGCCTCGTTGTGCCCAGGTTGAGCAGAGGATGTTCCTTCTACGCATCCCATGCATTCATTATTGGGTCGTGATATGGCACCACGTAGATCGTGTCATGCATCAGTTTATACTCTATCAGACAGTTCCCCCACCGCCACCTGAGGTATATTTAACTCTTCACATTGTTAATTTCATTATTTAATTCTCGCAATTATATTCTGTTGATTAACTGTGATTTGAATAAAACAGCATTGGTCAAGAATGGAGGAATTGATGGGATACCAGCATAATACCTATCGAGGTATTGACTGGCATCAACTATTTGTGAATGAGATCAACAAGTGGGCGAACACTAATGAGGCTAGGGTGATAGAGGATCGGCCGTGGAGCGAAGATATTTGGAGCGACTACCGACGCTGGTTGAGCGTACATGGAGGTGCGCATCTTGTGCGAATTCCTGAAGGGGCAGCGTCTGGTCCGGCTCATAACTTGTCATACCTTCGCGAGACGCCTGGTCACATGAATTTGGTAAGTTACATTACGCAGAATTTTGTGCCTAATAAATAATTCAGTGGCTAACAAAAATTGAACATGTCAAGCATACTTTGCGGGAGGCGTTGCGAGGATGTGCATGGGTTGTCAAGAAGGGATTTCGTCGTGCTGGGAAGCAATTGCTGAGGGGGTGCAGCACGTCCTTGGATATTGTTGGCGAGCCTGATCGATTACCTCGACTCTTAGAGTCGAAGGGTCTTCATTCAGACATCGACTCTATTCCTGATACGGATGATGAGGATGATGCGCCAGAGCCGGGAGCTGTTGAGGAGCAGATTTTCATGCGGGTATAATACATTTTTCAATCACTTTTATTAATATTATTGTTCATTTCATGCTTAATATTCTATAATTATTTAAAATATTTTTATTATTTTTATAATATTATCTGTAACAGGATGATTTTAGTCTGCATGATTGGGATTCATATTTTGGTGCTCCACGACCCAGTCAGCCTCTGGTTCGGAGCAGACGGTCACATTCCGGTGTTTTTGGGCCTCACTCCGGATCCACAGGACCTCATTCCCAGCCTCAGACCACAGAGCCGCAAGCCCCACCCCATTCGCAGCCCCGGACCACACAGCCGCAGCCCCAGACCATACAGCCGCGGCCTCCACCGCACAACACACAGTACACATACGGGAGTCCTTATCCTCCACCTCCACCATATACTCAGACTCAGTACGGAGGAGGGTACAGTCAGCCCTTTGTGCCTTCCCCCGCACCTATCTCTCAGGCTGATGCTTATTATCAGGCATACGGTACCCCACTGCAGGACCCATTCACACCTATGTCGCACCATCCATTCGGCGATTCTGGGGCCTCATCTAGCAGACCGCCTCGTCATTTCACTCAATTTTCTACGACTTATCCTCCCCCCTCCTCCCCCAGGACTTTCTCCCGGTCGAGAGCCTCGAAACTTGCCTGGTGCTGCATGAGATTTATCTCCTTCTCAGGGATGGTTCCGTCGTGATGGACATCAGTAGGATAGTGTGATATTTATTGTGATATTTATATTTTTGTACGAGTGTGATATTTATTGTGATATTTATATTTCGTATTTTGTTTTGATTCCGTCACTTGTTAGGATTGCAAAACTACGCGAAAAAATTCTAACAAATTCATAAAATATCACATTAGGTAATAAAGGCGCTGCACTTTCATGTCTGTAAGTTTCATACCATAAGGTCAAACGCATAAAAAACATAAAATCGCTAAAATACCTAAGATATCATTTCCGAGGAACCCTACTTCTAATTTGTTCCATTTTTAGGATTGCAAAACTACGCGGAAAAAAAATTTAAAAAAAACCATAAATAATTATTGTAGATGCAAAATATTATGAATTTAGTCAACCATAAATATTAAAATTAGAGCTATCTTCACCGAATAACATAAAGTCAACCCTTACATCGATCTATAAAGGGTAAATTTAAAAAAAAAATAATACATAAAAATATTACATAAAACTAACGCCGGCCTCCTCCTGGTAAGATATTCATGAACCTTAATCCTAGCCGGGCAACCCCACGTCGTAGTCTCCCTCCCCTACTGTTTGTGTTTTGAGATGGTCCCCTGCTACTTGATGCGCCATGACTCTCCCTGCTACTTGATGCTCCGTGACTTGTGGGAAATCGGAGCGACATTGATCGGTCACCCAGGCTAATGGAATTTCGACGTGGTTGAATACCTTCTATCCCAAGACTGACGCGACTTTCATTGCGAGGATCAATACTGATAGAATTCCGGCTAGGTTGAACCGGCTCCCTAGAAGGTTCACTTTGGTTCCCTGTAGAAGATTGAGTTCTGTTCCTTGCAGAAGGTCTTGTAGTCTTCCGTGTCCTCGGTGTGTTGATAGGATGACCTGTACGACGACCAGATTGAAGGTCCTCCATCGACATAGGTTGCTGAGTGTCGTTGGCCGCCGCAGCGTCCCTTCTGGTTCGGCGCCTCTGGTTTGCCTGATTTTTATTTCTCATTGCATCCATCCACATCCAATCACGATCCTTCTTTCGTCTGCCCCGATTAATCATTGTCTTATCCGGATAGATCACGAGACCATCATACCCAGGCCACTTATCTTCGTCTTCGTATCAGTGAAAATCACATGTTGACCATATTTTAATCATATTCTCTGTGCTGTACCGTTCGTCTACAAAATCA
This sequence comes from Rhynchospora breviuscula, assembly GCA_027562975.1. NCBI lineage: Eukaryota > Viridiplantae > Streptophyta > Magnoliopsida > Poales > Cyperaceae > Rhynchospora > Rhynchospora breviuscula. The sequence continues at coordinate 55,097,720 of CM050402.1, forward strand.
GAAACATCCCACCTACAATGACCGCATACGGCAACCAAATGAAGACATGGTATTCCTGTGAGTTGAGGTTTTCTGCACTTACACCAAGCACGCCTGCTCGGTAGTTGAGGATCTCTCGGTTGGTAATCACGTTTGAGGAAAACTTGATACTTCCAGGTTACTCCCGGATCATTTTTTTCGAATGGCACTTGAGCTTCAAATTCTCCACGTTCAATGTCAACGGTGATAACGTTTATTGCCGCTGTAAATATGAATTTATATCATTATACATTTTAAAGAGTAGAAGTAAATATGATTACATTGGAAGTACATTTGTACCTGCTTTGAGAGTATGTTTCATTAGCTTAAGTTGGATTTCTTTTGGCCATCGTTCTCCCTCCGCCTGTCTCGCCAAAGCTATTTGCTTCCTCTCATTAAACCATTTAACAGTTTTGTACCAAGTGCCTTCCACAAGTCCAACAACTGGTAGTCTTCTCTCAGCCTTGTACCTGCTATTGAGACTTTCTGATCCATTACTCGTCATAATTCCCCAACGATAACCACCGTCATACGTTTGTGCCCACCTTTCAGGTTTCCACTGCTCGTTGCCATCTGTTTCATTTTCTTTCCCACACTTTTCAAGGTAGTCGATCGCCTTTGGATTCGTTTTCTTCAGTTCGTTCCACATTTTGTAGAAGGGCCTCCTTTTTTTCTTGTTGGCCAACTTATTTCTGAATTTGTCTGGTAGAGCTGCGTCTTTTCCAGATGTCTTCAACACGTTTTCACATACATGTTGCATGCAATACCGGTGCACGGCATATGAAGGGTTCGCATCCTCTTGCCAACCGTATTGGGATTGTTTGAACGCGTTCTTTATTCCCCAATGGCGATCTGAAACAACACAGGATTTTTTTCCTTCTCCGATAACTTGCCGCCTTAGAAAATTCATGAACCAACCCCAACATTGTTCGTTCTCAGTTCGCACTAGTGCAAATGCTAGTGGAAGCAACCGCTGCTCTGGGTCATAACCGCATGCCGCTAACAATCTTCCCTTGTAGCGACCCGATAAGAACGACGCGTCGATGCTGATAACAGGCCTTAGGTATGGTACTGCCGCGATACAAGGCCCATATGCCCATGCTGCTGCGGTGAACATAGCTCTGTTGAGATCCCCTACGCTCTCTGTCAACCATTTGATCTGTGTCCCTGGAGTCGTTCTCTGTATAGCCAATAATAAATTCGAAAGTTTGTTGTATGATCCCTCCCACGATCCAAAAAGTTATTCGATCGCTTTCTCTCTCCCACGCCATAACTTGTTATAGGTTGGTTTTACATTTGGATATTCTTTCTCCAATATAGATTTTACGTCATATATAGAAATACCAAGATCTCTCTTCACTGCATTCCTAATGCTGTTTGCGATTACCTCTGCCGTCAGATTTTCATGCGTGAAATCTCCGGCCCTTCTCACGCAAGTATGTCTTCTTCATTCTTTATTATTCTCCAAAATTCACCTTCCCTTTCTGTACGGGCATACAAATGCCACTTACAGGTAGGCACCTTACAATCCAATACATACAATGCTGGAGTACTTCTAGTGGCTTTATGCTGTACAATATTATCTACGGCGTATTTATTACAAGCTTGTTTTAATTGTGGTTTTGACATAAAAATGTTTCCTTGCGCTAAAGGCCCAGAAGTTTCTGTTTGAGACGGTTGTGGAATCGAATTTCTGTACTCAGAGATATCCAGAAATTGCCTAACGGGATGGTAATTATCGGTCCTTCCGGTAATGTAATACTCGTGATTCGCGAAACCCCGCGCATACAAACCCTCTCCCTCCATATCCTGTGACGCCCAAAACTCTTCCTCTTCATTAGTGAAGTCCTCCCCCGTTGCATAATTCGACTGATAACCCGGGCCACGGTCGTATGTCTCGTCAAGTTCGTCTATATCCCCTTCTTCTTCTTCTTTTTCATCTTCCTCTGCTTCTTCTCTAACTGGTCTACTACTCTCAGGTTGGTCCCATGGATCCCAATTATGTGCATTGGTATTGTACTCATTATTTGTTCCATCTTGTCTTTCTCGTCCGCTACTACTCTCAGGTTGGTCCCAAGGATCCGAACCCCATGCACTCATATTTGTTCGCTCTTGTCTTTGTTGTCGACTACTACTCTCAGGTTGTTCCCAAGAATCCCAACCCTGCGCACTCGTATTGTATTGATTATTTATTTCTTCGTCTTCTTCGGTATTATTGACTTGTTCATTCAAATTATAATTATAATCATAATTATAATTATAATTTGTGTGTCCCCCTAATTTAAAAATATATAATTAAAAATTATATAATTTCTGTGTCATCGTAATCAAAATTATTGATTTTCTTTTATTTTAAAAAGCTTAATTTAAAATTTTATTATTCAAGAGTAAAGGCAAGAGCAAATTAATTATAAATGCGTACAATTAATAGCAAGAGCAAATTAATTACTTTAAAAAACTAATTTTATCAATTCTATAATGGCACAAATTTAATTAGTAATTTTGTCCAATTATGCAAAAGATTTTTTAAGCAAAAGTTTCTTAATAAGCCAATTATGTTTAGTAAAGAATTATAATCCTAATTTAAGCAAACCATATATTGCATATGTTCATGACAATTGTAATCCTAATTCAAAAATAAATAATAAAGTAATTTTACTGATAAAATTTGTCGTAAGTTACCTTGTAGGCCACCACCAGTAGCTGGAAGCAAATCAACGTGAAGTTGAAAGCCGTGTAGCCTTCTTGCTTGGAAGCACTCACGTCGTACGTACCGTCATTCATTTTCAGAGTTCACCGGCAACTGCATCTGCTGGAACCTCCCTTCAATTATGGTATTAAAATGGAAAACAATTCTCAAATTATAATAACCTTGATAAAATCCCAATGCTGATAAAATTATTTCTTTAATTGATTCATAATCAGTTTGCGAAGTTGCATCCAAACTGAAATAATTTGATAGATTATATGGAGATTGATTAACGAAAACCGGAATGAAAATCATATTTTTGACAGTATAGAGAGTCGAGTATTTGAAAATGATGGGTGATTTTCGAATTCGGAGCGGCATGTTCTATTTATAACCAAATGAGAGTCGAAATAATGATGAGCAATCAAATCAAATCGCACTAAAACGCACTGTTAAATCGCACTTAAATTCAATTTACACCTTGGATCGACATTTGGGACGCCGATCCAAATCTTTTAATGATAAAAACCACTAAAAATTCATGATTAAAAGCATTAAAAAAAATCACTTTTAGCGGGAAACCAGTTGGATCGGCGTTCCAATCGCCGATCCAACTGATTTCCCGCTAAAAGTGACTTTTTTAAATGCTTTTATTGTTTTATCTTTTATTATTATTTTCTATTATTACATTTACTTATTAATATTATTATTAATTGCTATTACATTATTATTAATATTAATTTGGTAATTGTTATTAGTTATTATATTAGTAATAATTTAATTATTAAATATTATGATTTATTATGTATTTTTGTGATTATTGCATGATTATTACTATTAAATTGGTAAGTGTTATTAGTTATTATATTAGTAATAATTTAATTATTAAATATTATTATAAATTTGGTAATTGTTGTTAGTTATTATATTAGTAATAATTTAATTATTAAATATTATTATAAATTTGGTAATTGTTGTTAGTTATTATATTAGTAATAATTTAATTATTAAATATTATGATTTATTATGTATTTTTGTGATTATTGCATGATTATTACTATTAAATTGGTAAGTGTTATTAGTTATTATATTAGTAATAATTTAATTATTAAATATTATTATTTATTATGTATTTTTGTGATTGCTTATTAATATTATTATTAATTGTTAATAGTTAAAAAAATAAGACTAAGGTAAATTTGTTAGACTTCATTAATGGACCATTTATTATTATTGCACCATTTTATTATTAATGCATGAAAAAAAAATTAAGAATCTACCATTTATTATTAATGCAGCATTTATTGTTTAACCTAATAATTAGCTGCAAAAGGACAGGCGTGGTCTGATAAAGTCTGAAAAAGTATACTGATACCCATCTGCCCTCTGCAAAAGAACATGCGTGGTCTGATAAAGTCTGAAAAAGTATACTGATGTCCATCTGCCCTCTGCAAAAGGACAGGCGTGGTCTGATAAAGTCTGAAAAAATATACTGATGCCCATCTACCCTTTGCAAAAGGACATGCGTGGTCTGAAAAAGAATCACGTGAAATTAATTTTTTATTGTGTGATTCTAAGTCTAAAATTGTCTATAAAATCATATTTCATCAACCAGATTATGCAACACACACTCAATTCTTCTTCCTGAAAAATTCACTGTCATGGACAAAAGAAATAGCTCTCACTCCAATAGTGATGTCCCAAATTGGCGAACAGCTACCCGAGATGAATACTGGCCAAATTACCAACATTCCCCTGTCAATACAAATGAAATAGAAAAAGGAGATTATCATGCAAGATGTCGCACATGTTTTCGCATTTTCAAATACAATATCTACGAAGATGACGGGATAGAGTTCGATTTAAAAATACACTACCAGTGGCACATTAATGGTGGGGAAGAAAGAGATCGCAAAGAGCACCTCCAAAGAATGCTGAGCAAACCCAAACATAAGAATTGTGACTGGTATGAAAATTACTACAAAAAACCGCAACCAATTCTCCAACAAACATCAACAGAAAAACCATATTCACCACACTGCACCGTTTATGAAAGAATCTACAACTTTCGTGGAGACCACACAGTGACATGTACAAAGTGTGGTCAGGTTTTCAATTACAAAGAGACCATCTTGCGTGACCACTATGATGACCACGAAAAATAAGCTTGGTGGGATCAACAAGAAAAGAAATGGAAAGAGAGAGATGAGGCGGAAAAAAAGAGAAAAATTGCACAAAAGGCTGCCGAAGAGAGGCAAAAATTGAAAGAAGAAGAAATTGGAAAAAAATCAGGGAGCGCCTGAGATGGCACAAGGAGAGAGATGAACAAAAAAGTATTGCAGCAGCTAGAATGACAGAGATAGAACAACAAGAAACCGATGCAGCTTTCTGGAACGAAGCCGCTCAATTCGCTGATAATCCTGGTGTGAGCAACTAACAAAAAAAGGAAGACGAAGAAGAAGACCCATGGTGGGATGAAATTCTACAATATGCGGACATCCAAAATATCTAAATATTTTGTTTTCTTAGGTAGTTTGTTTTTAAGTAGTTTTTTCTTTTTTTATTTTGTTCTGTTACTTTATATTATGGTTATAAAATTTAGCTCTTCTTCTAATAGTGTGCATTTTTTAATTCTGAATTTCTTTGCATATTAATTTTCAATACATATCATAAAAAAATTTAATAAAAGTAAATAGACAAAACAATATATTTCAGTAATATAAGGCAAACATTACAAGTGACGACTGTCACACAAACTTATTTCACTAATAATGACCATAATAAGATACTGATGACAGAAACATAATACTATTCCATTTAGCGGAGATGGACAACATTTGAAGCTGCGGGATGATTTTCAAAACCAGGTGGAACTGCTGGCAGGTGAGTCAACCACGACCCTCCAAGATCAAAACCTTTATTCCTCTCAACCAAATCTGTAAAAAATTTGGGGCCCCTAACATGATATTGATTTCCTTCTAATTTTTTAACTACAAATTTTTCCCCATGATATTGTAACATCAATGCAGAAAATAATCGTTGTTCGCTAGTCCGCTCATCTCCGATCAAAATAACACCAGAAAAGACGCAGCTTGGCTTAGGACCCATTTGCTTAAAATTTCAAAATTAAAACTCTATTAGCAAATCAAATAAAATAAATTTAATAATTAATTTACAATTATTACCTACGGAGAAGTGATATTGCGAATATGAAATGACGAGGAGAAAGTTTATCAATTTCAGACTAACGAGAAAAACTTAGTTTGTGAAGAATAAATGATGACAATTGAGCTTATATAGACAATTTTAAGCGGGAAAACGACAAAAAAAATTATTGCAAACCAACTTTGAGTGTTTAAAAATCAAATTGCGCACTAAAAAAAAGTAAATTCAGCGGACTCAAATGGTCAGACTTTGGATCGGCGATAGTAACGCCGATCCAAGCTTGGATCGGCGGCGATTGGAATGCCGATCCAAGCTACAAACCAACTTTGAGTGTTTATAAATCAAATTGCGCACTAAAAAAAAGCAAATTCACACTCAAAAATCAAATTGCGCGCTAAAAAAAAGCAAATTCAGCGGCTCAGACCTTAGATCGGCGATTGAAACGCCGATCCAAGGGTTCTGTATTTTCGGCGATTTAAACGCCGATCCAACAACGTTAATTTTAAAATTCCAAATTTTTAACTGTTATTCTCGAAATTCGTGTGAACAGTAACGTTAGTTTTAATTTTTTCGGCTGGCAGCTCTTATTTCGTTAAAGGTGTACTAATCGGCATAGCCATAGGCCCATAGTCCCTTGAACAACCCATATTAGGAGTATTCCGACTAGCTAAGAATGCCGTACTGTTTAAAAATAATAATAAAAAAATATAAAATATTAATAATAATATCGACATAATAGAAATTATTTAAATAATAACGCAATTACGGAATCTGGGATTCTGACGGTAATTACGGAATTCCAGTTTCAGTAACAAACTAAGTACGGAATCCGGGATTCCGTACTTAGCTTGTTAGGGAAAACTGGAATTCCGTAATTAAACTACAGTCCGAAAAAAGAGAATTCTGTTTTTGTTTTTTGTTTTTTTTTGTTTTGTTTTCTTGTCATTATAGTTTGAAATTTTGTATTATAGTTTGTATTTAATTAAATTTTAATTAAATTTTGTATTATAGTTTTAAATTTATCATTTTGTATTTTGTGTTATTTAAATAAAATTTAATTATATTTGAATGGCTTAGAACACCTAAAACTTAATAAGTCGTAAACTAAAAGTTTCAATTACCATTATGTCCTAAGCCATTTCCGTAAATTTCTTATGTCATAATTTGGCAACATTATACTAATTCAGAAAATTTAGTGTATTTTATTGCGTACAAAAGCGAATGTGAGGACAGAAGCGATCCTTTGTACAATTATATTTGTGTTTCTATAATATTGATACGATCCGTTATACAAGAGTTAACCATTTAGATAGTTTAAATTGGTCATAAATTTATGATTTAAAAAAATTTTGTAGTAGTTTTGAGTGGTTTTTAGATTTGCAAACTTTCAAAGTGAATTTTGGAGGTTCAGAGAGCATTTTTTTGGCTCCGAAAATGGTCGTTACGGGGTTTATCCCGGTAAATCATGTAGATCTCGTCGCCAGCTTTCCGAATTGTGGTCATTTATCCCAAACGGACATTCCTATCAAAAGTTATGCCTATTTGAAGTTCTAATCTTTAAAAACATCGATTTTTTTAATAACTAAACATTTCTATTCAAACAATAAAAAAATATACATATAGAAAAACTAATCTCGAGTAGAAACGGTTCAACTCTCTTTTCAACAATTTTCTTTAATTTTTTTAATATTTAATTATCAAATTCTTAATTATTAAAAACAAAATTTCAAAATAAATTTTAATTACATATAAAAATTTATTCTATTTTTTCTGATTTTTTTATTTTTTTTAAATTATTTTTACAATATATTATCTATTTTTGTAATTAATTAACTAATAAATTAATAAATTATATAAATTAAATAAAAATAAATATAAAAAGGTGAGAGGAGAGAAGGTGAGATCAGAAGCCAACACTAATTACGGAATCTGAGATTCCGTAACAAGCTAGTTACAGAATCCGGATTTCCGTAACTAGTCTGTTACGGAATCTCAGATTCCGTAATTCAGTTCGGAATCTGAGATTCCGTAATTGCGTTATTATTTAAATAATTTTGATTATATTGATATTATTATTAATATTTTATATTATTTTAGTATTGTTTTTAAACAGTACTGCTAAGGATGATTAAGGAACTAATAAATATCTTTTGAATTAGAGCCCAGTATTGTCCTTGTTTATCCTCGTGGCCGGTGAGATAACAACAACCAGCATAAATTGAAAGAGATGTTTCACATTTTACCAATGCTTTGACTACATGTTATATTAGGTCAAGTTTAGGATGTACGGGATGCGTTACAAACTTACAATACAATCCAACTGCAGTCCAATCCCAAACACAATCTGCAAAGTTGCAATGATATACATGTCAACCGGCCATATTATGATTCTCTGTACTCGCTAGAAATTCAAGTCGACTACATTAGAAGGCGATTATGCCCTCAGCCCCTCACACATACCATATGAACTCCCTAAATAAAGATACATTCTACAATGTACGCATTCATAGCACGTAACTTGCCATATGAACTCCCTAAATAAAGATACATTCTACAATGTACGCATTCATAGCACGTAACTTGCACTGCATGCTCATGCGAAGAAAGGATCAGTTTATTAGTTACTATAAACCATGCTTTTCACTCACTAAAAATGGCTCCTTTTGATCCAGTATATATATATATATATATATATACTACTTATAAAAGCACCTTACAAAGGTTGTAAGAAAAATCAGATAAAGGTTGTATTATACCCCTAACATCAGATATGGATCATTGATTTAATTGATCTAATATGATCTGTGGTCTGGATTTGTATATCAGATAAAAGGATAGTTATTTGTCTGAAATTGGCGAGGTGCTGGGATGGTTTTTAAGCGAACTCCTTCGCTGCACTTCAGCAGTTCGATTCTCCGCTTGCTGCGCACCATATATTTTTTTTTCATTTCACGCAGCCCCCTTTATTTCCTTCCGCTCTTGGCCCATCATCGAAGGAAGTTTCTCTCTCCTCCAAAATTTCGTAGAAATAGAAAAAAAGGACCAGCGCCGTTCCTCTCTCTCAACCAAAATCTAGGGTTTAATAGATCGACCTTTCTCAGCCAGAGGATGCAAGGGACGCAGCTGGTGCCGTCGTCGAGGAGGAACTTGAGGAAGCGGGGCTTGGCTTCGACAGAGACCACGATGCCGAGGATCTCAGCGCATGAGATGGAACTAAGGCAGCGACGTGGGAGGGAGAAAGATGGAGGAGAGGTGGGATGCAGTGTCACAGACAGGAGCTTCGCCGCTCCATCTAAACCCAATCCAATCGAAAGAAATCCCTAGATTGGCTTTGCTGTCTCATCTCTCTCCGATCAATTCGCTTATTCAGAACATGATTACACCTCTTTGCACCGTTGTGAGCTGCCTGACACTGTCGCCTAAGCCGTTCCTATTGTCTCACTCCGACACTATTACGGGAAATTTAAGATTAGCTAAATATATCAAGCAATCTTGGAAATTAGGAAGATTTGTTTTCAATATATAGAAAGATGTAGAAAGATTATATGCTGTTTTTATGTATCAAGTATATATAATTGTGCTGCCTTTGTAAACAAAGAGAGAGAAAATCAATAAAAATATTTCTCCATATTTTGTTTCTTGTTATGGTATCAGAGCCCTAACGCACGGACATCCATGGCAGGCGGCGACGACGGCAATGGCAACGGCGGAGGTAGCAAAGGATCGGCGATTTCGTCCAAAGTTATCGATGGGTCGTCTCCTTTCTTTCTCTACCCGTCGGATAATCCTGGAACCATGATTAGCTCATGTGTGTTGAAGGGAGAAAACTATGATTTGTGGCAGAAGGCCATGCGAAATGCGCTTCGTGCCAAAAACAAGCTTGGCTTCATTGACGGTTCAGTGATGCAACCTGCTGATGCGGGTGCACCCGAGGCAAGCTTGTGGGGGCCTTGCAACTCCATGTTGGTGTCTTGGCTCTTTAATTCGATTGATCCTGCACTTCAACCGAGCATAGCATATGCAGAGACGGTGAAGGAGCTATGGGACGACTTAAAGGAGAGATTTGCTATTGGTAATTCTACTCGTATTCATCAACTCAAGGCGGACATCGCGGCTGCACGACAACAAGGGCAGAGTGTTGTTGCCTATTACACACGGCTCAAAAGCATGTGGGATGAACTCAGCAACTATCTTAAAGTGCCGATATGCACGTGCCAGGGGTGCACCTGCAACATGGCTAAGGATCTTCTTAAGGAGCGTGAAGATGAGAAAACTCATCAGTTTCTCATGGGACTTGATGATGCAGTTTTTAAAAATGTGAGATCGCATATTTTGAGCATGGAACCGCTTCCTAGTTTGAATAAGGTGTATTCTCTGGTGATCCAAGAGGAGCGCCATAGGTCTATTGCTCGTGGTAATGAAGAGAGGACCGATGCAGTTGGGTTTGCAGTTCAAGTATCTAAACCACGTGACGGACTGCAAATGGATCACAACCCGACTAAATCTGGGTCAAGTGCACGGCCGGTATGCTCCCACTGTAGCAAAATTGGCCATGAAAAGGCGCAATGCTATGAGTTGATTGGCTACCCAGAAGGCTGGGGTCGTGGAGGTCGTGGAAGTCGTGGAGGACGAAGCGGTGGTCGAGGTGGAAGAGGCCGTGGACACGCATATGCAAATGCAGTTCAGGGTGCAGGCGCATCTGGTGCAGGTGCATCCGCCGCTGCAGGTGCATCCGGTTCAGGTGCTTCGAGTGCAGGCGCATCTGGTGCAGTCTCTATACCCGGTCTCTCTGATGTCCAGGTCCAACAAATCATAGCTATTATAGCTAAATCCAATGCAGGTGCATCCAATGAAAAATTGAATGGTAAGATACTAGAGTTAGATTGGATACTTGATAGCGGAGCATCCCATCACATGACAGGCGATTTTGCTTGCCTTCATAATATTTGTAATATAAATCCCACAACTGTTGGACTTCCCAATGGTGAGCAAACAGTGGCAAAACACGAAGGGGATGTTGTCTTGAGTGAAGGATTTATTCTTGAAAGGGTGTTATATGTTCCTAGTTTGGAATGCAACCTTATTTCTATTAGCAAGTTAGTTAGCACCAAAACTTGCCTTGTTACATTTACTAATGAGCTTTGTCTTATTCAGGACCACAGTACGAGGACGCTGATTGGTGTGGGTGAGCAAAAAGATGGGGTCTATTATTATCATCGGGGTGCATCTGGAAAAGCTTTTCATGTGAGCCGAAAAGAACCTTATGACTTGTGGCATCAACGCATGGGGCATCCTTCTAGGCAGATAACTTTACTTTTTGCTGGATTTAGTAATAATGATGTTTCTAAAGATGTTTGTGAGATTTGTATGAGAGCTAAGCAAACTCGAGATGTTTTTCCTGATAGTTTGAATAAAGCAGCCAATTCTTTTGATCTTATACACTGCGATATTTGGGGACCATATCGTGTTGGTTCCCACTGTGGTGCACACTATTTTCTAACTATTGTGGATGATCATACACGTGCTGTATGGGTTTATTTGATGGCTGAAAAGAGTGAGACAAGTCACTTGTTAAAATCTTTTTGTAAAATGGTTCAAACACAGTTTGGAGTAACTGTTAAATGCATTAGAAGTGATAATGGGTTGGAATTTCAATCGCACCACATGAAAAAAATTTATGCTGATTCTGGAATTTTGCACCAAACATCTTGTGTTTTCACTCCTCAACAGAATGGTAGAGTGGAAAGAAAACATCGTCATATTCTCAATATAGCTAGAGCCTTGCGGTTTCAAGCTAATTTACCACTTGAGTTTTGGGGAGAATGTGTTCTAACTGCTGTCTACTTAATCAATCGGACACCCACTCAAGTATTGGAAAATAAAACCCCTTATGATCTGCTATTCAACAAACCGCCTTCTTATGCAGCTATAAGAAATTTTGGATGCTTGTGTTACATTAAATCACGCACTTCTGACAAATTTGAAAGTAGAAGTAGAAAATGCGCATTTGTTGGATATCCGTATGGAAAGAAGGGATGGAAGGTATTTGATTTGGAAACTAAAGAGTTTATCATTTCTCGGGATGTTGTTTTTTGTGAGGACAAGTATCCCTTTTCTGAGATAAGATCTGAGAGTGCACCCGCATTGGGTCTCTCGGGTCAGAATGCACCCAGAGTGGGTCAAAGTGATGATGCACCGTTTATACAGCTCATAAGGAGACCAGTTGAACATCTGCTAGAAGATGAGCGTGTGGAAGCAAGGGGGAGTAGTCTTGATTTTGATAACTTAGAATCCACAAATGATCAGAGTGCACCCGCATCGTCCGGTGAGAGTGCACCCACATCGGGTCAGAGTGCACCCGCATCGTCCGGTGAGAGTGCACCCACATCGCGGCACAGTGCACCCACATCGTCCGGTGAGAGTGCACCCACATCGGGTCCAAGTGCACCTGTATCGGATCAGAGTGCACCTGCATCTGAATCTCGACAGATTGCATCCAGACGATCTCGCCAACCTCCTACTCGTCTACAAGACTACATTTGCTACACTGCAAAATGTGACCCATCTTACGCTCACCCCACATCAGCAGCTACCTCAGGTACTCCTTATCCTATAGCTCATTACGTAAATTGTAACAAATTTTCAGTTGCACATAGAAAGTTTTTAGCTGCAGTGACAGCAAAGAAGGAACCCGAGCACTTTGGAGAAGCCATGAAGGACAGTAATTGGAGAAAAGCAATGCAAACTGAGATTGAGGCACTAGAGCGGAACAAAACTTGGTCCATTGAGGATTTACCGTCTGAGAAAAAGGCGATAGGGTGTAAGTGGGTGTATCGCATCAAGTACAACTCAGACGGGTCTGTGGAAAGGTACAAGGCACGGCTAGTTGTGCTAGGAAACCGACAAGTTGAGGGAATTGATTTTAAAGAGACATTTGCTCCAGTTGCAAAGATGGTCAGTGTTCGCACTTTCTTGGCTGTAGCAGTGGCAAGAGGTTGGGAGTTGCATCAAATGGATGTGCATAATGCATTTTTGCATGGTGATCTGCATGAGGAGGTATATATGCGCTTGCCACCTGGTTTTGCTTCAAAATATCCTGGAAAAGTGTGCAGGCTACGAAAATCTCTCTACGGTTTGCGCCAAGCACCCCGGATGTGGTTCTCTAAACTCACAGAGGCACTGCAGGCCTATGGGTTTACCCAGTCATATGCTGATTATTCCTTGTTCACATTGGAGAAGCATGATAGATTCCTTTCTATTTTGGTATATGTGGACGATCTGGTTATAGCAGGAAATAATTCAGAAGCTATAGTGCAATTCAAGCAGTATTTGAGTCGCACTTTTCATATGAAGGATTTGGGTGCACTAAAGTATTTCCTTGGTATTGAGATAGCACGAAACCCGACAGGACTTTACTTGTGCCAAAGGAAATATACCTTGGATATTGTGGCTGAGTGTGGACTTTTAGGTGGGAAACCAGCGGCTTTTCCTATTGAGCAAAATCACAATTTGTCCATTGCATCTGGAAAACCTATGGAGGATCCTGAGCGCTATAGGCGTCTCATTGGACGGTTGATTTATCTGACGATCACTCGTCCTGATCTGTGCTACTCAGTGCATATACTGGCACAATTCATGCATGCACCCCTTGATGTTCATTATGATGCAGCAATTCGCGTCATGCGTTATTTGAAGGGAAATCCGGGGCAAGGAATTCTATTGCGTGCCGATAGCGATCTGACTTTGTATGGGTATTGTGATTCAGATTGGGCAACATGTCCATTGACTAGACGGTCTTTGACCGGATATTTCGTGATGCTGGGAACATCTCCCATTTCATGGAAGACTAAAAAGCAGCATACTGTATCTCGGTCTTCAGCAGAGGCAGAATACAGGTCAATGGCTACTACAGCTTGCGAATTGACTTGGCTCAAAACACTTCTTCAATCTCTTGGAGTTTCACATACTCAACCAATGAAACTGATGTGTGATAGTCAAGCTGCTCTCCACATAGCAGCAAATCCTGTTTTTCATGAGAGAACAAAACACATTGAGATTGATTGTCATTTCGTGCGGGATCGGATTCAGGCTGGGTGCATCGTTGCTTCTCACATCCGCACCAATGAACAGCTAGCTGACATATTCACAAAGGCACTTGGCAAGCGACAGTTTCACTATCTACTTGGCAAGTTGGGCATTTTGAATCTTCATGCTCAACTTGAGGTGGAGTATTACGGGAAATTTAAGATTAGCTAAATATATCAAGCAATCTTGGAAATTAGGAAGATTTGTTTTCAATATATAGAAAGATGTAGAAAGATTATATGCTGTTTTTATGTATCAAGTATATATAATTGTGCTGCTTTTGTAAACAAAGAGAGAGAAAATCAATAAAAATATTTCTCCATATTTTGTTTCTTGTTAGACACAGCCATCACTCAAATCCGTCTCGCCCTCCGACGCCCTACACACTCAGGCAGACCTCTGCCTCCTCTCGACCCCTTTCTCTCAGCACCTCTCAACTAAGGCTTCGTGCACCGTCTTTTACTCTTCTGATTCAGCACGGCCTCGAAGTTCCTTGATCTTTTGGAACAAGTGAGTAACTTTCGTGTAGGTTTGGTTTTTCTTTTTCTTCCATATTTACACGATTTATGCAATTGGGACATTTAAATTCCACGATTTATTCAATTTGATCCGGCTTATTTATTTACTCCGGACTTAATTTGGTTTGATTATTTGATTTATGCAATTTTTGATTAACTGAAATGGACCTGACCATGTGTTCTAATTTACGCTTTTGTGTTGTTCAAAATTGACTAATTTTTCATATTAACTCAATTAGGATAAAAGCTTGATCAGTATGAATGGATAGACGCATGTCAAATTAAACGAAAAGAAAGAAAATTTGAGTTCAATATGGATGTTAGGTACTGCCTTGAAGCAAACAACAAAATAGTTTCTATCAGTTTGCTACTAAAGGCACTTTGCATGATGTCCTGCATGGCATGTCAATTAGATTTATGTTCAAATGTTTCATTATTTTTCTCTTTTTCATAATGAATATTGTCTTAAAAGTTAAACTAAGGAATTTTGTTGTTATCTAATGTTATGTAGGAAAGAAAAGTGTACAAGGCGCCGATCCATGCCTGACTCTAATGTGGGCTTAAAGGGTCAAAATTAAGGACAACAGAGTCTTGTAATTTGGGTATGTTAGAATATAGTATAGGAAACTTGGGTCGATTCATGTATGTAAGGTTTTGTTTTTTGTATTTGAGATACAAGTTGCCTCATGCCATTTTTCAAAAAAAAAAAAAAAAAGTAAAGCATTGAATATATAGAACTGTTATTCTTAGAGAGAGGTTAATTAATCGTATAGTTTTCGTATTCAAATTACTGTTACTTATGTTGTAGTATTGGATTTGGCCAATTTCATTGAATATATAGAACTATTATCTTAGAGAGAGGTTAATCGTATAATTTTGGTATTCTAATTACTGTTACTTATGTTGAAATATTGGATTTGGCCAATTTCAGGTACAATTTCATTATCATGGATGCCCTTGTCCAAGGATTAGAAATTTGGACCACCTCTAATTTCATTGAGGTACAATTTCTACAATCTCCTTTCAGACTACATAATTTTACTGGTCGATTCTTATAATTTTGTTCTCCTTGTATGAAGTTTAAACATGAGGTACTAGAAAACTTTAGGCAGCTCCTTGTAATTACAAAAGTAGTGATGGTGTTGTTAGTCATGTAAATTCTCTCAAAGATTTGCATATTTTGGCTTACTTTCAGTATTTTTTAGGAGAATCATTTTGGTGTTTTGTTTACAATTTTTGCTTAAATCAATCAGGCTCAAACTTCTACATCTGACATTCTGGTCCCAATGATATCAATATAATTTAAGTTTTGACTGAGTGCACACCAGAAGCTTACCAGTATATTGACTGAAGGTCAAGGTACCTATAGAAACCACAAAGCACCAATATTCCTAACTACCAAGGAAAAGAGTACAGGCTCCTGACTGAAACCCAATTTATCAAAATATGAATTTGGATTTTGGAATAATGTTTTTGTAAACATTACTGTCAAATAGCAGGATTTGTAGGGAACCTAAATTTGAGTTGCTTTTTTATTCTAACAAGAGTTTAACTCTACATTCCTTTTGTTCAATTCTATTCATCAAACCTATAGCAAGGCAATGGATCCAAATAAACTCTTTGACAGTTTGCCGAGCTCTCTTAGGCCGTCATCAAAATCACCCGTCTGAAACAGGTAAAAACTTGACCAATGGGAACTTATCGGAGAAGCAGGAAGTAGCAGTGTACACACCTAGGGTAAGTATTTTTTATTTGTCTGTGATTTTCGTTGAGCTATTTTGAGTTTTCATTGATTCCATTTCTGTTCCTTCATTCATTTCACAGCTGAATAAAATTGAGAAGAACACCATAAGAGAGAGAATAGAGAGAGAAAGTTGAGATGAAGGTGGAATTGGTACTAGCTACGGTTAGGTGAGATGGTGGCACCGATGGGGAGGCAAGGCTAGATGGGAATATGCTGAGTTTGGCTCCTTCTTTTTGTGTCTTGGTACAATAATCAAACTGCAACCTTAATTTACTTGATTATTAATCTGTTGAAGTTTAATTAAGGAAGTTATATGTTAGAGAAATGATTTATTGGTTTGCTAAATCTGAGGCTGTGTCTGACTTGGTCAATTTGTGTTTGGTCGTATAAAGGAGGGGTGATGAACTGGTATAATTAGTTCATGATAAGATCTTTAAATTGAGCTTTCTGTATAAATTTTTGGGGTAAATCCTTGTGCTGTAACAAAGGAGTTGTGAAATTATGCTTTAATTAAGGAAGGAAAAATACAAAAGAAGAGTAGATTGAAACTGATCCAGTTATTTGTTTAATAATGGTACCAATTTTACTCATATGGTGCTCTGTTAGGTATGTATACTAAATTACTAATTGTACAGCTTAAGTTTGATGTCTGGCCTTACTTTGATTTCTTAACTTCATGAGAATAAGATAGCTCCTGCTTGTTTATTCTTGTCAAACTATAGTATAGAATCTGCTGTGTATAACTTTTTTTTTTCTCTGTGTTGCCAGTAAATACAAAATGATGTTTACCTGCATTCTTGCTTAAGTATGGAGGTTTTGTAATAAAGAAATTGTAGGGACTTGTTGGTAAAACATAGAGAGATCCTTGATAACAACTTGCTGTTATAGGCCAAATGAAATTGAAACCAACTTTCATGTAACATCAAACAAAAGTCTAATTTGTTGAGAATATGGGTGCTTAATAAAGAGGCTGAGGGTATGAACAATACTATTTTTAATTAATTCAATCAAAACAAACTCATGCACAAAAGGAGAGAAACATGATAATTCTCAGATACCAACTAATTTGTTGATAATGTGTTCATTGTTTGATGTTGTATTATGAATTAAAGTAAAATTTTTCTTCTTTTTTTACTGATAGGTTTGAAGGCATCTCACGAAAAATTAAGATTTAATTTGATAATAAAAGTCTTTATTAGATCATGTATAACAAAATTCTTTAAGAACCAAAAAAATTCACATAAAAAAATATATATACTAAAAGTCTTTAACTTTTTGAAATATATCAAATAAAAAATTATCCGCACATTGAGCGGGCATTGCTGCTAGTATATATAATGTTCAAAGGGTTAGATCGCCACTGAGTTTGTCGAGTGAAACAGGACTCTTGTCCACAAGAGAGACAATCTGTTCTTTAATTTAATTTGTAGCATTGATGATGAATTAAGTTCACCCTGACATTGTAAAGTTAAGATAAATAAATAAAACCAGAATAATTAAATACAAAAAAAGGTATGTGTTGGATTATGGGTAAATTAAAATGCACAGAAAATTTATTTAAGATATTTGAGGAAACAAAAATTTTAATACAAATTTAATAAATTTTATTTTATCCACTTGCTAGATTAGAGATTTGAAATTAATTGTCATGATGGGTCTGTTTACATAATCGAAGAGAGTTAATAAAAATTTTTAATCAATTAGACAAAAATTACTAATCATTTGGATACAAGAACATATTCTAACTTTTGTAATTAGGTAAGATTTGAAAAAATCATTATATTTAAAATACATAATTGATATGGGGATCAATTTGGGGATAGATTAAATTTGAAATTGTGTCATCTTATTTTATCGGGAAATGGACCGTAAGTAGAATGAAAGTTTATCGGGAAATTATGTCATCTTAGTTTATGGGGAAGTAGAATGAAAGATTAATTGTCTTATTTTGACGGCCTTGACAACACCAAAATGGAAAGAAAGAATAAAAGCAAAAATAACAAGCTGATAGGCATCTTCTTAGTCTTAATATTGATTGTGTATTAATAAAATTTTGTGCAATTTGTTACGAAATGTTCCATTGAATGGTCATTAGTTCTAAACCATATAATTTGGAATTTGTTTGGCGAATGGTAAAACTTGTATCAAAATCAAATGTATGATTTGCAAAAAAGTATGTATTTTTTTTTTTTTTTGAGGGTTGGCAAATACCGACGAAATTTCATTAATAAAAAAGTTCACAAAAGTATTAAAAGTAAAACTCAAATTTCATATCAATTATAAAACTGATATGAACAACAAACAAAATAGTGTAAATTCCTTAAAAAAAATTATACCAACAAATGCTGGTATCAAAACAGTACCGGCTCAACGACTCTACTCCCACACCGCAGCACAATAGTTGACCACACAACAATTACAATGACTACAACACACATGCCAACCACAACACAATCATGTCATATCACCCTGCACAACAACCTCACTCCACGGTTGTACCGCACCACAGTCCCAATCATACCACGCTATGGCCAAACCGCACTCATCTTTATGGCCGACCATAGTGCACAACAGCCACACTATTCTCGCTAGATGCACTGAAATAATGGCGGCATTGTATGCTATAGAGTATAGAGCACTCGACGATCACAACATAATTACAGTCATCCATGACAACACCGCACTTGCAAGCCACACCTTAATGATGGTCGAACCACCCACAATCGCACAACACTCGCTGGCTGCCCCCACAACGATGGTCGAACCACACCACAACCGCACTGCACTTGTCGCCCGCCTGCGCCCGCACCACAACAAAGGTCGAACCAAACCACCACTACTTCGTGCTCGCCCGCCGCATCGAGCGGTGGTCAAACCCCACTGCACTCGCCAGCTGCGCCATGAAAATGAATGTACCGACCTCACCAACCGCACTACTCTTGTCGCCCACCAGTCGCTAAGTCGTCGGAGAAGAAATCGAAGAAAAAAAAGATATAAAGACAAGGAAAGAAAAATTAGAAGAAATAGAAAAGAGGGGAGGGGGAAGGGAGAGGGAAGGATGGGGGAGGCCCGCCGGCCTCCCAGCCTAGGGTTTTCAAATGGAAGGGGTTTTTTAGACTCCTCTAGAAACGTGCTCAGGAGAGAGAAAAAGCATCGCAAATAGTATGTATTCACATATTAAGTCTCGAATTTCAAAATTATAAGTTTTAAATATTATCAAATCTTTTTATGGAATATCAAAGCCCCGCCGAAAATCAGAATTTTCCTCTGACTTTTACTTTTGATCGGCTACCCACTCAACAGAATCTTCTAATTCGAGGTTGGCCTTCTTCTTCTTGCCCTAGCTGCAACAATGGCCACATTGAAACTGCGGATCATCTTTTTTTTTCACTGTCAGTTCGCTACTAATGTTTGGTCTTCAATCCAGATTCATTTCAAACTCCCAATCCTAGACCTCACCCTTAATTGTTCGGAATTTTGGCTTTCTAATAGGGGTCAAGGGATACACAATTGGGATATCATTTGGGCGGCAACCTCTTGGAACATATGGAAGGCACAGAATAGACGTATCTTCACAGGCGCGGACTCTACCGCTGATTTATTACTCAAGACAATTTTGGATGATGTCAACTTCTGGACTAAGCATGCCTAGGAGCCTTTAATTTTAATTTTTTTCTATTTTTTGTTTTACACTTCTGTACAGTTTTCCGTTTTCTTTTTAGTTTCTTTAAGCTTATAATTATATATTTTTATTAATAAAATTTGTCGGTGTGGTGATTGCCACCTGACCCTTAAAAAAAATATTATCAAATCTCTTTCATTCTTAATATATAAAAATAAATTTATGAATTTGTCTTTCGACCTATGGCATTTCAATTTTGAGCATACTGTGATCTTACTTGAGTTTCCTGATAATATTACTTGAACCGACTAGTAAAACCAGTAAACAAGTACATCAAACTATTTAAAAAGTACATTAACTGATATTATTGAGGATAAACCAAACTCGCCAAAATCTGAACAATCCATCACAATGAGTTAAAAAGAACGAGAATTGTACAAGCACTAAATCATTTAGGTACAATTGGACGTTTAGCAGCCTCAACAGTGTTCTTGAGCAACATGGCAACAGTCATTGGGCCGACACCACCAGGGACAGGTGTCAGACATCCAGCCACTTTGCTTGCCTCTACAAAATCCACATCGCCCACTAGCCTATAGCCTCTTTTCTTGCTTGGATCATCTACAGCATTCATCCCTACATCTATAACTGCTGCACCTGGCTTTATCCAATCTCCCTTGATCTACAATACATACAAACGAAAAGGAAAATCATGCATCTCCCCCAAAGGTCAAGAAGGATTTTGCACTCTAGATTAAGCCTGTCGTCCTGAACAGATCCTTTCTCATTTTTATGCAATTACGGGTTAACAAATGGTCACAAATTCAACATAAGGCATAGTGCGCTGAAGTAGCTGTGTGCCTGTGCCTGAACAATAAAAGTAAATAACTAAATATGGTGTACCATAAAAGCTTGACCAGCAGCAGATATGACTATGTCGGCCTCACGCACAATGCTTTCAATGTTCTGTGTGTGCGAATGAACGACAGTCACAGTTGCGTCAGCTTTGAGCAGAAGCAAAGAGACTGGTAAGCCCACTATGTTGCTTCTTCCAACCACAACTGCTCTCTTTCCCTTTAGGGTTACACCACTTCGTGTTAAGAGCTCGATACATCCCTTTGAAAGAAGAATGATTCAAAACTGTGTTAGGGATTTACCAAAAGGAAAAATCTCACTGATTTAAAGGATCTCTGTAACATCTTTCTTCTATGTGAAAATAAACTTCCAGCATAAAATTAATAAGAACAAAGTAGTGATGAAACTTTATACTGGTGCACAGACAACAAGTTACAAGTACAACACCTTGCATTGTAGAACCAGAAACCTCACAGTAAGTACTAATATACTCTTCTTTTAAAGTTTATATAAAGCATAAAAGTCGTAAAATTTCCAGCACATAAATAAGTAGTTTTCTTCCTTCTAGAGTGAAAAAATTAAATTAGCCAACAAAGAATGAGATCAAGATGCTGAATTAACACATGAGAAAACTATAATACCTTAGGAGTACAAGGAACAAAGAGGGGCTCTCTCCCTTTCATTGCGAGTTTTCCAATATTCAATGGATGAAATCCATCCACATCTTTTTCTATGCTTATCTCTCCCAGTACTCTCTCCTCATTTATATGCTTAGGCAATGGCAGCTGAATCAATATACCTGTTATTTTATACAAGGAAAAGTATAAAAATGTATCAGCTATTTTAAATTAAGGTTGCTTAAGTCTTGGATATTGAAGGTCCAACTGAAAAGCCACAAAGCTTATAAGGACATATACAGTTTCCAAAATTATAGCAAATCTCAAAGAATAGGCGAACACATCTATAGCAAATACATAGCTCTATATCGAAAGAGTTGCCATAAAAAAAAAAAAAAGCAGACTACAGTAAATATAAATGAAAATTCAATTTTAAATGAACTGGAAACTAATACAGATAAATAGACCAAGACACAACAATACAACCTGACTAAAGCTGAAGATTGACTGCGGAAAAGAATTGCAACATTAAACATCATAAACTCAGAATGGTGCTGCCAAGACTATCCCAATCAGGTACTGTACCAGGGCGACAGTTGTACAGAAACATATCAGAATGGTTTATGCCAGTATGTAAACCAGTACTCAGGTAAATACCAGCACGACAACAGAACTAATAGAACAAACCTACCGTGTACATCAGGGTTGGCATTAAGCTGATGGACCTGCTTTAAAAGCTCAGATTCTGAGATGGACTCAGGGAAGTCTAAGTCAATGGAGCGAATGCCGGCCTCCGCACAAGCCTTCCTCTTAGTTGAGACATACGTTTGAGAATCTTTATTGCTACCAACTATCACCACTGCTAGCCCTGGCACCTTTCAACAAACAAATCATTATACCAACAAGTATATGAGTGCAATCTTTCACAATAAATCTTTCTTCATTAAATAATTGAATGTTACACAAAGTTTTCACATCTTTCTCAAAAAAGAAAAGAATAATCAGAACTCTACATATTGTAATTTGCAGGTGGTGCATACTCAGTTACAAGAATTGCAACACTGCAAACGTGACATATTGAAAAACATAATAATAAAATACATGTAAAGTCTTCCAATTTTTAGTAATTGGGTCACAATTTGGGGAACCAGACTAAGTACTATGAGAGGCTAGTATGTGCTATTACAATTGGAAACCATTTGACAATCATATCTTGCCAAACACAATTCCTTTGTGCAGTAAATTCTGAAGTTTTTATGAGAGGTAGCCACAATTTGAGCACCAAATGAAATGATATTCGAATTATTCCTAACAAGTGATACCATTGGAAAGGGGAAGGAAGGGAAGAGAGAGTACCAAGTTATGGTCGGAAAGGAGAGATCTGACCTCAGTAGCAAGGCCATCTCGGATCGATTGAGCGATAGCTTTCCCATCGATGATCGTCGCCATGGCCGAGAAGTGAGAGAGTGGAAACTAACTAGAAGCTGCAAGTGGAGCAGAGCAGGTAACGATGGAGCGATGGATCAGATTCCTTTTTGAAAACGGAGTAAATAATGAAAAGCTTTTTGCATTGCGGATGAGATCAGTGAAAAGGATGTCGGATCTAATCGGGTTAAGATCCGAATTCAATGCCTGGCCCAGCGCGCCAGCCAATTAGCCTGCACCGTTAACTCTTTATCGACTTCTTTGTTTATCAGAAAAAAAAAAAAAACTTTTGTAGACTTTTTTTTTATAGATTTTATTATTTTCTTTGAGGGTGAAGTCACAGCCAGAAAAATTTTAATTACAGATGCTGCCAAAGCACGATGTGGCCGAATGTTTCATCTAATTTCTTAGAAAAAAAAAAATGAGGATTATTTAGAGCTGCCTTTCAAAGAAGATAGCAGGGAGAAATTAATTTTTCTCCTGTTCATTGACTCTGATAAAATTGTATGGATGCGCATTATATAGACAAAGATTAATAAATAGATTGGACCATGCTAATTGCTAAATATCTGATGAAAGACGATGCAAAGTTGTAACCAAAATATCAAATAAAAAAAATAGTTAGATATTTATGTTTTGCAAGAAAATGAAAGACAAAGTTGGAAACAAGAAAATTTTGTTAGAGAAGTTCCACATGAAATCCAAGCCAGATGATAAAACAATAATTTTAAGTCTAAGAATTGATCAAAATATTGTACTATCCCATGGGTTCAAATACAAAATTGGTCGACCAAAATCCTCAGTATATCATGTATGATTTGTTATTAGAGAAAAATGTGCACCTCAGTAATCAATTAAATTATCACCATCATTATTTCCGAGGAGATTATTTTGAAAAGAAAAGTTAAGATCCCACTAGAGGGGCCGTTTGGATGGGGCTAGGAATAGCCAATTCCTAGGAATTTGCTATTCCTAGACATAAATCTCTCTCACAAAGTTACACACTTCCCAATATTTTCCGCCTAGAAATAGGAATAAGAGAAATAGTCTATTCCTAGACGGAAAATATTGGGAAGTGTGTAACTTTGTGAGAGAGATTTATGTCTAAGAATAGCAAATTCCTAGGAATTGGCTATTCCTAGCCCCATCCAAACGGCCCCAGAGAGTTTTATAGAATTGTTCTGATTCTCCTGTTCTTCTTCTCTACATAACTACATTGTGTTTTATTAGTTTTTAACCACCAGGCGTTATTTTTTGTTTTGTTTTGTGTTGTTTGCATGTTTCAAGTACCACACAATTGCTCGTATGTGCATGTAGAGGATTACAGCAATTGCAACTTCTATTTTTATTTGTTTTTGCAGGAATGCAATTCATCAAACATCACAGCCTCGCAGGCTGCTAGTAAATATTTCGATAATACCGTACATAAACACAAATATTGTTTGTTCATATCAAGTCCGGGAAGAAGCTTGCCCAGTTTAAGGTTGTCTGTGTAATATTTTCTAACATATATCTAATTTTAATAGTTTAGTAATTTGTACATTCGTTAATGAAGCCAATAGAAAATGTCAGGATAGTAAGGAAATTAGGAAAGTGGATTGATCATTGATGAAATATAGTGGGCTTATAGTCTATGGGCTTTGAACTAGAGGACCAAAATTTATTGGACTCTTGTGTTTCACACCGGAATGATTGTATTTTGGGTCTGTGGTGTATTTGCAAACCCTTTGCACATAGCTTTTGTTGCCTACATTGTCGGGTGGGGTGTTAGGGGTCTTCATATCCTCTCCGGCAATTGCAGAGATCAATTCTCTATAATGTCCGTCCGATCAATAATGGATGTCCAGTGATTAATAACAGATTCGTACGGTCCGTATATCTTAACCGTCGAGATTAGATCGGATGGATTGAAGAAGATTTGCAAGAGCAAATCTCTGCAAAGGATGTTGATCGGAAGGGGGGGGGGAGGGAGTTGTCAAACTTGTTGTTTGGTATTAGTTATACTAAAATTTGTTAGAGCTAATCTATTAATTAATGAGAAATGAAGGATAATGAAGTAAATAAATATTATGTGGCTATAATGCTGATTATATATGTGAAGATTTAATCTCAAGAAGAACTAGTGGAGAGATTTTTTCCGAAAATTTTGTTCAGAAGATTAAAGACGGAATAAATTTTGAAACAATTTTTCTCAATATCGTAATTCAATCCATTTGATTTGTTTTGGAAAAAGAAAAGATCAAAGCTGAAAAAACAATTAATATGTTGTATCGATCTTATTACTTAACTAAATTCAATTTTACTGTTTTCCTGTAATGAATGATGTAGTACAATAAAACCAGTTTTGCTATGGTGAGTCGCGACTCATCAAAGGGTCGGTGAGTCGCGCTCAAAACTCCTAGATCTGGTTCAAAATAACCGATCCAAACCGTCCAATACGATCTCCGTATTGAAATCTTCATGCATACCAAATTTTACATTTTTTCAAAATTTTTAAGTATTTTTTTTGAAAATTTAAAAAAATTGTTAATCTAATTAGTTCTTAACCGTTCAAAAACAGCAGTTTTTAAAAATTCAAAAGTAATCGCTGGCCTTTTATATATATTAATATTAATATATGGCGCCGTTATTAATTATGCAATGCATACTCTCTCTCTCGATAAATAGTTCATTCATACCCCATGAATGGATGATTGCTATTTACTTATTTCTAATAAATTTTGGAATGAATATTTGCTAGAAAAGAAAATTCTGTCATAATTTTATTCCTAGTAAATAATAACAATACTTAAATATTGAAATATATAGCTGAACTATTAAGGAAAACATCAACCAATGTATGATTATAAGGACAAATTGATTGAAAGATTTTTGGAAGATGTGTGTGACAATTAAAATGTTCTTTGAATGAAATTCTGTAGAAAATTTTTTGTACAATGTCACATTCATTCATACTCGTAACTTCTTGTTTTTTTTTTTTTTTGGACAGACTAGATAGAGGCTATCTAGTTAATACTCGTAACTCTTTGCTCTACTAATATTCCTCCTTGCAACATAACCAATTGCAAATGGTAAGCCTTTATTTTAGTATTTTTGGCAGATATAGCAAAAGTAGCCCCAAAAGTGCATTTTCTCCAGTTATTATTCGTTGTCAAAAGTTAACTAGGTCAATAAAGTGGTCGTGCTGATAGATAAATGACACAGATGAGTTATGTAGGGAAAAAAAAATGCGCACAAGTCTACTATATTCTTGACAGGGCAGTGAGTATATATTTTACGAAATTCGGTAATTATTAGGGGTCAAGCCTATAACTTTTAATTGAACAAGTAAAGAAGTTAAAAATTACGAATTTCGATTTTGAAAAAGAACCTAAAAAGCTTTAAAAAGTCAAAACATAAAAAATGAAAGAATAAATATTATTTCTAGATTATACAAAGAAGAAGTAAAGCTGCAGAAGAGCTAGAATACTAAAATATTACTTTAATAAGGACCGTTACGCAAAAAGACCAAAATACTCGTATAGTCATATTCGGTATAAAATATTCCCCAGCTACATTATTACAATCTCGAATGATCGTGGTCCCTGAATTGATGGAGAAATAAAATTTGGGATATGTAGAAAGATACCATATTTTGCACCATACGTATGAGAAGGAAGAATTATAAAGGAATAAATATCAAAATATCCAATTGGCCTTGTACAAAAGGTGATGCCCTTTTTCTTTTGCTTGTTGTGCACGGATGCTGATTTGGGATTTGGAGTAGCATCAACATCTCTCCGTCGATTCCAGAACTTCTCGACTGATCAATGGCCGTGCATTAAGCGCACCCACTAATTTATTGCAATTTTATGTCTGTAATATTGACTTAGTTTTGTTTCTCAAAATGAATTTTGCCATACATTTTTTTTTTATAAAAACAAAGATGGATGTCAAAGTCACCTTCCTTTTTTTCTTTTTTTTTCTTTTTTTTGTGCGCTTACATGATGCTTGAGGGTTTGTTCATAGTTCATACAGTCATTTACATGAGCAACATATAGATTGTGATATTTAATATTCTCTACCAGTCATAAATTAAAACATCACCCATAAAAAATTTCTAAATTATTTATTTATTTTTTATAGGACACACCTATATAACTCTGCCACGTGTCAAACATATTCGGGGACAAATTAACCGCGAAATCTTAATTAGTTATTGGATCGATGTAATACATTGCTAGGTCAATTTCCAAGGCAAAACCGCTGTAGTTATAAATGTTGCTTTAGAAAAATAATTATTTAATGTATTCATTTACTCAAAAGACGCCAAGATTAAGAACACATAAAGATGTTTTATTCAATAATTTTTGTTTTTAACAAATAGGCGTAGGTTTGACCTTTGACTCTATGTGATTACATGTACTCCCATATATTATAGCATTATTAAAAAGGAAATGTTGTGAATATGTCTCCCATTTGCCTCTTTTGGCCTTTTCTTGTTACTAGGGGTGTCAATATCGTGCGAAACGCACGTTCCGTTTCGTTCCGTCCAAAACGGAATAGAAACGGAAGGATAAATTGGTTTCATTTTTTAAAAATGGAACGAAAATGAAACGGGGACTGGTAAACGTTAGTGTTTCGTTTACCGAAAATTAGAATGAAATCAATAGAAAATTGAAAATGAAACAGGAAAATCATTTTGTTTAACGAAACGGAAATGAAATAAGATTTTTGTTTCATCGTCGAAACAGAATGAAAACGAAAGAGGATATTTCCGCTACCGTTTTTCACGTTTGACACCCCTGCTTGTTACATCACCGAGGTGCCAACTTAGCTGAAAGAGAAAAAGGAAAAAAATTAGTACACACATTCTTTTAATACTCCATACTCCACATCTCAATATAGTTATTTTCAGCCTCCGCCCTCCAGTACTTATTCTTCTGCCACTAATTATGAATTTGAGGTAACAGTAACATTGTAGTGTACTGACATTTTGAAGCATACATGTCATAGTATAATATGCCTTGTGAAAATTTAGTAGCCAATATGATGCTGGAATATTATTATTTAGTTTTTTTTTTTTAAATAAGATCATTTTATTTATAGAGGCATAGTCCATTCTGTGAAATAGAGTTTATCTCTTTTTCGCGTCCAGCGGAAATTCAATCCGTTACCTCTAAAATAACGACGGAGTTACTGACCATCTGTACTGAACTCCCACTGATATTATTGATAGTAATATCAACATTCCATTTAAATTTTTTAGATTATTAATGTCCGGACGAGTGAGTGGAGAATGAGCTCTTGATCTAGTGACAAAGAGCAACACACCCTTTCAATGGCTAAATCAGTCGGGCTTTCTCTGTCATCTCTCTCACGGCTTGGATATGACGAACCCCATACTTCTTCGCTGAGAGACCACATGATGGGCATGGCACGAGCGGCAAATCCTCCCTTCGACTTGGGTGGGGGCCGATGCTCGAGGACGCTGAGACGGTTTCTGATCTGCTCAAACGACGATACATGGCAGCACTTAGCAAGGAGACAAAGGAGCGACGGAATAGTGGAGAAGCCTGGGATTAGAAAGAGCGCATTCTCATCTGCTCAAGAGAAGCGACCAAGAGATGAAGCTTTTAGGATTTCCCACTGAGCTCGCTTGCGAGAACTAATCGACTGGGTTCGAAGCTTTTAGAGATGAAGTTTTAAGGTTTATCTCTAATCGAAGAGAAGAAGATACGAGGAGAGGAAGACAGAGGTTGGGGAATTGCTTCATACACTCCTCAAAATTTGAGATTCACTCCTACTTGGACGAAAATGCCCTTCTCACTCCTTCAATTTACGTCCTTCAATTCACCTCAGTTTGAAAATATTTGAAAATAATAAGAGTATTTTCGTCCAAGAGGAGTGGATCTCTAAGTTTGAGGAGTGGAGGAAGCAATTCCCCAGAGGTTGGGTTCCAATCGACTCGACTTGTTCGACTCGGTTATAATGGATCGATTTAACTGACTGGGTTCGACTGGTTTATAGAACATCGAGGGTATAATCGTCATAAAATTAAAATTTTTATTTTTTTTCTTTAGAAATATCGTTTAAAGGAAGAAAAGGACATTTTCGGAAGAAAGTCGCATTTTAGGGTGGCAAAATCAGAAGGTTTAACTTTCGGGTGGCAAAATCTCAATTTCGCAACTTCTGGGTGTCACGGAAAAAAATTTTACCTAATGCACTACCGCCGGTGCAATATTTCTTTCTTTCTTTTTTTTTTTTTTTGGCAATCACCACTGATGCAATTTGTGGAAACAAATAACGCAACCCCTGTTTTCAGGTGACAATTTTCAATAAAACAAATCAGTGAACATGCACGAATGTTGCCTACAACATTAGAACTGTTATTAAGAACCACATAGAGTGCATCCTGCAAGATTTACATTTCCAAAAAAAAAATGAAAAAAAAGTTAAGAAAATTAGACTGTTTATTTTAAGGCGGCTAGAAAGAGAGAGCTAGAACCCCTAATTGTACAAATTGTTTCAACAGTCGATGCTGTCTTTGCAGAATGTTTTATTGTTGCCCCATAAAACAACCAATCAATGCCGTCTACTTGACAGCAAACAACCAACACGTACCTTTCAAAAATTATGTAACAAAAATATCTATTAAAAAAAAACTGCTAATTTGGATGAATGTGTTGTGCACCTAAATTTTCGTTCTAGCACCAGTGTAGTTGTTACTACTTAGTACTTACTAGGTGGGATAAGGCGGCTTCGCCGCCATTTGATTGCTAAAAATCTATTATCAAGCCAGAAATAAAAAGATAAAATTGGTCAATTAAATGGCACCTTGCTTGTTTTTGCAGATATAAGTATGTGTTCGTGGCTTTTTATTTTCCAATTCTCATTTGAAACTGTCTATTTTGTTTTCATTTATTATTCTTCTACAATTTTTATTTATAAACCGGTACATCTTTATTTTCGATATCCATTGAATATCAAATACTACATTATTTTTTCCTATTGTTCTTACTATGTTATAGTTCAAAACATCCAAATTCTGAATGTCAAGATCTAAAATTTTTAAAAGATTCAAAATTGGACACAAAAGAATTAGAGAAAATGGGCGTAAACCTTGAGTGTATATAAACATTTCCATATTCACTGTTTGCTGAAAGTTGTAGATAGCCATCACTATCTCTTTGGACTCTTAAAACTTTTCGAGCATATGCTTTTATATGTGATCTACCAAATGTCCATTGAGACTTATTTACATGAATATTTTAACAATGTCTTTTACACTCTCTCCTTGACATCAGTCTCTTAGCCCCTTCTTTCCACCTTCGCTGAAGTCCAGTACCTAATGGTGCCATAGTAACATCTCAACGATGCTAGTGAACCAGCTGAATTGTAGCATCCAAAGGAAAAGTAATGAACTAATTAGATGGACAGTTTACTTTATTAGAGATGGGTTGGCAACAAACATGAACTAATTAAATCTGCCAGTTAAACTTTATATCTCCCTCAAATTTCAGTAAAAGTTTTCAATAAAAGCATGACAAAATTAAAATAGAAAACAAACCTTGTAAGAAATTACATGGTCATCATCAGAAGACAACTCTTCTTAGCCATTGCAAGATCTGATTAATTCAATATTCTTTCCAAAGAAATATTAGAAAATAAAAGGGAAAAATATAACCTTAAAATGTAAGTCTTGGTAAACTATTGTATTTACCGGTTTCAATGCCCTTGATATAAACAGCAAGAACCGTCACCTTTATGTACCATACAAAATAACATACAACTGTATTTGACCACATTTACCAGTTAGATAACCCCAGGGAGAGTAAACACATTGAAGATTGACATTATAAGCAAGATAGAAACCCTTTTTATGACTAAGCTCGTAGTAATGATCAACTCATTCAATTTGTCAATTAGAATAATTTCCTCCAAAGTTGTCTCAATTTTATTTCCTGGTCAATAGGAAAATGTAAGAAAAAAGTTGCCAGATCCAATTATCGCTCAATATCTGAGGATAAATATAAGAAAAACCATTTTTCTTTCAAATAAACATTGGAAAGAAATCAAGTGACATCTAGTTGTCTAGCAACCAATTCAATTTCTATGTTGTTGATGAGCATATATGTGTGTGATTCTATCAAGTAAACCATTTTTAGCTTCATTTTCACTAATAAGACTCGGTAGACAATAATACAGAACTTTGATAACTTATAAATTATAAGAGATAAATCATATTTTGACTGCAAATACATTTCGGATTATAATTTAGGCGATAAATCATATCAATAGTAATATGGATTATATTTTGCCACACATCAGGTTTTATGGGCTCAAATCCTATCTTTTCGTCTATTTAAGAGAAAAAACTTATTGTTAATTTAAAAAATGGATGCAACTTGCAATAGTAATTTGGATTTATTAAAAGCATTAAAAAACAAAAGAAAAAAAATCAAGTAATGCAAAAGATAAAAATAGTACCTTCTTCCAAAAACTTTACCAGAAAATAGCCCCTTTCTCTCCAACTATTATTTCATTGTACATATGAAAAGATATATTCTGATATTCATCATAGCAACACTTTTACTTCCATTTAGTTTGCCACCACAAAGGAAAATTACATATCTAACCTTAACTCTTCAAATAACTGAATCGGCTAGCCTTTCAATAAATTTTGGATTGTCATAGGTGGCGCTGATGCGAGTAGTGTCCAGAGAAATGCCCACGTAAGTAGCAATGCCCACGTTTTAGCAGATCTCTCTTCTGTCTCATTAAATTCAAGGAAAAAAAATATTTAGAGTTCAACACTTTGATTTTTAGCCTAATTAAATTTAAGGACCAACATATGACCTTCCTTCTACATGTAGCACATGTGATAAGGAGCTAATTACTTCATATTTGCTCTTTTGCCCGATAAAACATAATTTAGCTTTGACATGTGGAATGCATCAGAAAAATCCCAATGTACATCACAGCTCTTAATCATACAGTCATAACATGATATAAACTTTTAATAAAACTAATATCTCATATGAGCAACAAAAACCAAACATGTCGCACTACAACATTCAGCAGCCTTATAGGAGTAGACATAATAATAGACAAATATAAATTAACTACCTTCCATTAGTATAAATTTCAAGGGCATCAACATCAGTTCTTTCCAAAAAGCTCCAGGTGGTTTTAGGATCCCTCATAGCTCCTACAAAGGTAAGGTCAGAGTAGAAGTGATTAATATCTAAGTAGTTACAGCCATGAATAATATTGTATCATAAGATCCAGGAGATTATACGCAATATTTTACCTGAAAGTATGGCAAAATATTTTACAAATCAAATTAAACATGAACAAAAATCCTAAATAGGTAATTTGTTAATATATTAAAGAGGTATATGAAACAGTGAAAAAAAATATAAATATGTAACGTAATAACTAATCAAATGGCCATCTTTATATGCAAATGACATTGTACAATACATTGTGGATCCTCAAGCATTCATTGTATCAGCGAAATCACCAAAATAATCCAAATATGTACTACTGATGAAGCGAGAATTTGATATACTCTTTCTAGAAATATGTATTCCCTGACTTCATATCAATTGCCTCTTTTTGAAGACAATAGTAGAACCCACTAAGTTGAAGTCAAAATCTAACAATTTCCCAAATGGAAATTCTAATATTTTATTTTGAAAATAAAATTAATAGCTGACGGCAAAAAAAGTCTGGACCAAATACCAATAGAAATTTGGTCAATAAACTACCAATAGAATTAACAGGTAACAATGAATTAACATTTTGCATCGACAATAAAAATAGTTCAAAATTTATACTACCTTCAGTTATCATCTATTGGAAGTTCGAGAAGTTCTTACTAATCACACCAGCAATTTGGTACCAAGGTCGACCTGTACATAAAGGAATTTCAATCCATTAACTAAAAAAAAAAAAAATTAGGCGTCAGGGCAACTAAAAAAATTGACAGAAAATATTTCCAACATGATCATAAAGAGGAACAGTACAAACAATACCGCAATCAATTTCGAGGAGCAGCCAGCGATATATGAAGGGATCGAAGAACAGATTTGGCGGAGGACCAGCAGAGGACGGGTTGTGGGTAGGGCAGACAAGGGGCGGATTTGGCGAGGGTTTTGAGGTACCGTAACTTTGGCGCATAAGAAGAGAGGTACCGCTGGGAGGAGGTGGGCCGCGGTTGGCAGAGAGGAGGAGGAGGCTGAGAGACAGCGAGAATTCGGCAGAGAAGAGGACGTGTAGGATTCGGAAAGAGGTGGTGCGCGAGATCGACGGATCGAGGAGGCAGAGAGAGAGAGAGGAAGGAGCTGAGTAGCGCTAGGTTTAAAAAGAAGGAAAAATTCGACGATCATATTTCAGCGAAAAGAAACGACTTAGATTGGCGTGTCGCTGATGGAAAAAAAAACAGTCCACGACACCCACGGGATTTAATTAATACTATAGATTACTTACTATCGAGGGATCCATTTCTTTGTTTTCCTTCGCAAGCTAGTTTAATTGTGTCGGCAATATACATCTGGCATCAATATTGCAACAAAATGCTCGTTAAAATATATTAATGTCCTGCAAACACTGGATTGTTTCTTAATTACATCATTACATGACAGCACAAGCATTGGCATTCTCTTCACTAAACATATAATAAGACCCACCACTTGCCGGCACAGTCGTCACCACGACCGGTGGATAGAAGCAGCTCCCATAGTGTCCAGGCCCCGTAGGTGGGGCCAGAGCAGTCGGATGATGATGATATGAACCGCCAAAAGTTGCACTTGGTTGTACCGCACTGTAGCTTACAACATAGGATGGTATGTGTGGAGCCGCACCACCCGGGTAACCGATCGCATCCAGGTGTCCTCCAGGACCACCACCCACAAAACCATGACTCACAATGGCATTAACCGGCATCTCTTGTGTGGTTAATTCGGTGCCTTCGCCGCCACCACTGTTTCCACCATTGTTACTGTTACTGTTATTGTTGTTATTTTTCTTCTTCTTTTTCTTTTTCTTGCCACCACCGCCACTGCCACCGGTACCAGGACCACCTCCGCCACCGCCACCGCCACCTCCAACACCAACTTGGATGGCCTGTGGTGGTGGAAATGGAGTTAAAACAGGATGTGGGGTAAAGGCAACAACACCGCCGCCTTCACTTTTCTCCTTTTCATTCTCTCTATCTTGATCCGGTTTCTCAGAGTGCTGATCCTCAGGGGACGCTTCGTCAGATGAACTAGCTTGTTGCTGTTCAGAGTTCTCATTTTGTTTCTGAGGTTCAGTGGGGTTATTGTTGTTGTTGTTCTTTTTCTTATTCTTACTCTTCTTGCCACCGCCGCCACCGCCACCAGGCTGATTTTGATTCATGAGCTCAGGCCAGAGCTCAGCATGTTTTCCAGTTTTATTGAGCTTTCTTACAAGGCTGTTAGGATCTACATTGCCAACCACAATAACTTTTTGATGCTGCATGTCTATTGTAACATGGTAGACGCCTATTGAAGATAAATTTAAAGATTATTTAGATTCTTGGAGAGGAAGTATTAAAGTTTCTCAAGTGACCAGAGCATATAGTGGAGACAAAAATGGGACAATTAAATTTTGAAGTGTACTCCACCAAAATAAAGCAGAGTGTGCTGGACACATGATATAATTTTTAAAATAAATATCGAATAAACAAGAATAACCTAAATTGTAAATTGACCAACATAGGCTGCAAAGCGTAGTATCAAGTAACCAACGACAACGAGTCAACAAGTAAAAAAGGTTTATAAAGGCCTTCTTACTATATATGCACGTTCATTATTCCAACCAAATACCCAAAAATACAAATAATGGGAATTTAATACTTTTTAAGATTCCAAATGGAGGGAGATAACAATTGCATTCACTTTATCTGCAAGAGGTCCAAATGGTAAAGGAACAAAGAACAAACCTATTGGGTCAATTTGTTTAAGATAAAGAGATATGGTTGCAAAGCATGAATGCACTAATGATTAAACTAAATTATTTAGTTGGGTAATCTGATAACAAATATGCCATAAGAATCTTTTAATTTTAGATTAACAATTTAGAGCACTAAACTAATCTAGTAGGCAGAATTTCAGCTTAATATAAATCAAAGATAGTGATGCTTGACACTTAAGACTTCCAACTTTTACAGTCAACTACCAATACTTACATATTTGTTTAATCAACTACATTACAAAATTAATCACTGATAGCTTTTGATAACTTACCAATTCAATGCTCAAATTAAGGTGGAAGTAGAACTAGCTTTGAAATTCTTGACATGTGCTTAGTAGAACTTGCTTTATATGGACCCTTAAAATGACAGATTTGGCCATTTGGTAGCCTAGCTCTTGTAGATTAGTTACAACACAAGCTTGACAGTGTGATTTGCACTTCTTCATAAAAGAAATGTTGGGGTTTTATGATGAAAGTTACAGCAAACTTGAGAAACCTTCGTCTCCCACAGAAAAAATTCAATTTGGAAGAGCATATATGAAAACATTCAGTGTAAACTGTCTTACGAACTAAATTTCATTTCAACTTTATACTATTGTGCTACCTTCTATGCTTTGAAGCACCTTCTTCACCTTCCTTTTGCAACCTTCACAATGGATTGACACCTTCAAAGCTGAGGTCTAAGAACAATTAAATAAATTAAATCCAGTGACCCAATATCTCAAAAACATCAAAATCAATAATGAAAATTAAAAAAAAAACAATAAACCATAACAGACTGTAAGGTAACAGAGCCTAGAAAGTTAGAAGAGGAAGGAAGAACCTGATACTTCAATGGTTCTGGGCCTTCTTCAAAAGATGCCATGAGAGAATGAGAGAGGGAGAGAGAGCAAAGCCAAAATCACCAAGCAGCAGAAGAGAGAAAAAACAGCGCTATAGAATATAAGAATGTACTTTTGCTAGTGTGCGAGTACAGTCTAGACTCTAGAGAGAGAGAGAGAGAGGAGTAGCAAAACACACTTTGGGTCTTGGGCCTTGAGTAAGAGCATTAGTGTCGTACATGGGATTTGACATTCCGGAAGTGAAGATACGCAAATTTATTCTGGATAGATTTTGCTGGAAATCTGCAAGAAACCTGAATTTACTATTTGATCCTCAGAGAAACAGCAAATCCGTTCTGGTCTAATTACCAAACGCTGTTGCTGCTTTTTCATTTTGCTTGAACAAATTTTTCATAGTAGGCTGATAGGCTCTGAGCCCAATCCGAATCCTGTGGCGCGCGACACGGACCGTCCGATCAGATCTCGACGG
Source organism: Rhynchospora breviuscula (assembly GCA_027562975.1). NCBI lineage: Eukaryota > Viridiplantae > Streptophyta > Magnoliopsida > Poales > Cyperaceae > Rhynchospora > Rhynchospora breviuscula. Next base: position 55,133,748 of record CM050402.1, read on the forward strand.
TTCATCTTTTTCGGGCCTTACAATCTGGTTACATGCACGGGGCTCCCTCATCCATCCAGATCTAATCGGACGGTCTGTGGCGTTCTACACGCTGTGTCGCGCGCCACTAGATTTGGATTTGCTCTGAGCCTACTAAATTTAAAAATAATAATATGTTCATTACGCTTTTCTAACTGTGAAACCTTGATGATAATTATTATGCTGTGATGCAAATAATTTTGGAGTTATTGAACTATATTTTTATAGTTTAACTTTTTCTTATATCTAGTATGTAATTGGATCACAAATAATTTTAGAGTTATTGAACTATATTTTTATAGTTTAACTCTTTGTTATATATAGTATGTAATTGTAGATTGTTGAATTAGAGTGAATAATTTAATTTTAATTTAGAGGCAAGTTCTCTCTCTCTCTCTTCTTCTCTAGCCGACTAAATTATGACAATAGTGATAGATATATATTTCACAATGGAGGCTCAAAATAATATTTCGGCAAAGACACGAGATTTTAAATTGAATGCTGTGTGACTGAGATGTATTTTTATGAACTTGTAGTAAAAAAGTCAGTAATGAGTATTTAGCCAATAAAGAAATTGATTGCTTAATTCTTTCAGATTTTACTCATTGCTGGTCAAATGATATATTCAGAAAAGCAAATATTATGTTAATTTACATTCTATATAATTTTATTAGAGATTAATTTTTTCTGAAAATTTTTTAGACATAATTTAAAAAAAGAGAGACCTCTTGTATGTCCTCAATGTAAAGATGAATTCTCGATTTATACTAGAAAAACAGAGAACCAAGTAAGATAAAGATGAGATTAAGTAGCCCTTCCTCTTTGTTAAAAGTCTGGTCACCAATGTATGTTGCATGAATCTAGAACAAATGAATATAGCTCAAAATTGCTCCAAATTCATGCTACTTCTTTATCTCTATGTACTTTTTATTCTGATTGAGACAAATTAAGATTTTTTTCTCTTCTTGAATTATAATTACTTCGAGCATTTTTTTTTACCTAATTAATACTGAGTTTTAAAATTGGAACAAATAATATGCGTTAGCTAATGGGGAATAACATGTGTTATTGTCTTTCGTGAATCAGAAAACTACAAAGTTATAGAACTTATATATATAAAAAAAAAAATTCTATGTTAGCTCTTTAGATCTACCACGAACTTATATCCTCTCCGCGCATGAAATTTCCTACACGAAATTCTTCCATTTGTTGTTTCTAACTTTCATGCTAACAAACATTTCAAAAATCTTCCAAAAAAACACATTGTGTGCACACTAACCTGGAAGCACATTTCTTCATGTGCCTGTTTAAATTTCTTCAGGATTGATCCTGTCCAAACTTTAGATTAATCAAACATTCAATTTTCTTAGACCTTTATCCTAGATTTTCGAAAGCTTAATTGGCTATTTGTTATGCGTCGGATAATGAATTCGACACCTAGGTCGGATTGTCTTTCATGTTCAGTATTGGACTTTGATTTTTTTTTTTTTTTAAAGCCCTCCTATCTTCTGCGCGGTTGTTGCATGTCTTAGAAGCTTTAATGGCTAGTAATTTTATGATGATATAATTCCTATGTGATAATATTATTGTTACATTATATACTCGGGCTTTACTAATTACTATTGCAGACAAAATTGAAACAGCAATATGAACAGAACATTTTTAGACAAAAAAAAAATTAGGTAAAAAGAATCAATGTGATGCTTATATAGTGCATGAATGTCCTTTGTGTTCTTTTATCTTACTTCTATGAAAAGGGTTGAAGGAAAAGAAGGATTTTCCTGTTCAATTTGCACGAAAAGTTATCTTTCAAAATGATAATCTTTCATAAAGGAAAATTGTTTAGGAGCCCTGATTGGTTCTTTTATTAGGTGCTTTCCAGCGAATCTTCCTTGCATATGGATGGATATCCAGCTACCGTTCAAGTTGAGTTAAAAGATAAAAGGTCTGTTTGTTTGTGACTTAAGTTATGCATCCTTAAGTCACCAAACACCTCTTACGTAAGACGCCTTAAGGGTGCATAACTTATGCAACCTAAATGGATTGCATAAGTTATGCACCGGTCCCCTTTAATTTTTTTTCCAACAATACCCCTTAGAAATAATTAATAATAATATTTAATAATTAACAAATAATTAATAATAATCAATAAATAATAATATTTAATAAGTAACAATAATTATTAAAAAATCATAATTAATAATAAAGATTAATTATTATAGTTAATAAATAATAATAATTAATAATATTTAACAAGTAATATTAATTATTAATAATAACATTCAATAGTAATAATAATAATAATTAAAAATAATAAATCATTAATAATTTTTATTATTAAATAATTAATAATATTTAATTAAAAGTAATTATTAATATTTCATAATAATAAAAATGATTTATTGTTATCATTAATAATTAATTTTTATAAATAATTAATAATTAACAATAATTAGTAATTAATAATATTTATTAATTAACAAATAATTAATAAATAATAATATTTAATAAGTAATAATACTTATTAAAAAATATAATTAATAATAAAGATTAATTATTATAATTAATAATAAAGATTAATTATTATAATTAATAATAAAGATTAATTATTATAATTAATAATTAAATAATAATATAATTAATAATATTTAACAAGTAATATTAATTATTAATAATAATTAATTAAAAATAATTAATCAATAATATTTTTATTATTAAGTAATTAATAATATTTATAATATTTAATTAAAAGTAATTATTAATATTTCATGATAATAAAAATAATTTATTATCATCCTTAATAATTAATTTTTATAATAATTAACAATAATTAGGTCACAACGTATTATTAATACATAATACTAATTCAAATTTAAGGGCATTTTAGTCTTTTGACATGAATATATGCATGCATTAAGTTACTCATCCTTACTACACAACCAAACATCCATTACATAACACTACATAAACACTTAGACATCCTTAACTTATGCAACCCCCTACTACACAACCAAACACCCCCAAAAGGAGTACAACTGCTTTAGCTGCGAATTTTAACTGTCCAGTCTCCTCGGTACAAACCTTTATAATACAACGAGCCCTCAACTATACCAAACATTTTTGTGCAGGAAGAGAACTAATAATGAGCTCGGTATAGATCCTAATCAAAAGGTAAAACTCCAAAACAAGTCTTTACCACACAAGTCACAAGTGATAAATTAAGGGAAAATTGGATATAACCCCCTCTAATTTTCTCTAATTGGATAAATATGCTGTAGCTGAATGTGTTTCCCTTGTTTTTCTAAAATCAACAAGACGACGCCTATACATTCTAAGTCGTAAGCTCTACCGTTTATAAAAGCACTCATAAAAAAATCAGAACAATTTCACTCTAGAGGTAGTGGAAACAATTGTTATATCAACTACGGACCATTGATTTGTGTGGTCTGATCTGATGTGTGGTTTAAATATTAATTTCAAATAAAAGATCAAACCCTTTGACAGAAAAGAGTTAAACCAATTTATTTTTTGAAAAGATATCCACATGTATCGTTGCAAAATTCAACTAGATAGTTTTATTGCCTAACATTATTTTGTTGCCCACATAGGGACATCTTCTGCTAGTAAATAATATATCATGCAAACTTAATGTCCCATTAAAAATGCCAACGAAACAAGAACAAAAAAAAATACAGATTTCACAAATTAAGTATCTATGAATCTTCATCTGCTAACCACTCTTTACTTCTTTCTTTCTCATTTAGCCTTTTTATTTATGAAATGGAGAAGGCTCAAAGCTTAACCCTCACATTTGTGAATGTATCAATGATGATTCCATTACATTTTATTTCATGAAATGGAGAAAGCTAAAGGCTCAATCCTGAGCTTGAAGAGAAGCTTAGACTCTACAATTTAAAAAAAGTATCCCCAAAATTAATTTCAAGCATAGTTAATAAGATCTATTTTTCCAGAAAGGTCAAGGACCAGAAGTTATCATATTGTTTCTGTTAACTTTTCTATTGTAAAATGATTTCATAAATAGATTGCAATTTTGGTTTATACCAGTAACAGTATGAAGGGTAACATAACTGCAATAATAGGCATTAGTAAAGTTTCTCTTGCTTTTCTAATCAATGTTAACTTTACCATATAAGAAACAATATTTGTTTTCCAGGCATGAGTGTTTATTCCTAAAGCAGACAGACAAAAAACAATAAGCAATTAAGCATATTACTGAAGTTCCACAAATCTCATGCATTTGAATGGAATACAAAGCTGAAAACAGAAACATTTTTTTCTTTTGATACCTTAGATTGTAACTATCCTTGTACCAGGGGCGGATCCAAGTGGTGCGGTGCCATGGCAAGTGCCTAGGCTAAAATATTAAAAATTAAGGTCCAGTATATGAAATTTTATGCTGTGCCCAGGCTAAAAAAATAATTGTGCCTGGGCTGTTAAAATATTTCTGTGTGGCTGTGCCTAAGACTTGGTGTGAGACAAATGTTCTTCGCTTCTCTCTTCGATTCACACTACAAATAATATAACAGTCAATGTTGAAGGAGCATTTTCTGTCATGAAATTTATCAAAATTCGTTTAGGAAGTCAAATGGGGATGATTTGTTGAATAATAATTTTGTTACCTACATAGAAAGGGATGTATTCAAAAAGGTTCCAAAAAAAGTAATTATACAACGATTTCAAACTATGATTCCGTGAAAAGAATTGTTAATTTTATTAGAAAATTATAATTAAAATTTTTTATTTTTTTATTTTTTTGGTGATTGATAGAGAAGTAAAGTTAAAAAATGACTAGATTTATGAAAAAGATGATGTATTTTATAATATTCTAATTATATATGTTTAGTATGATTTTTTAATTAAATTTATTATTTACTTTATTTATATTTATTTTTTAATTTAATTTTATTATGTCATAATTGTGCCTAGGCTAAAAAATTTTCTGGATCCGTCCCTGCCTTGTACGATAGCCATCATAAACTTGTGTATTCGCATTAGATGTGCAGTGGTGCAAGAACCAATGAAATGCATTATAGCAATTTGCCACCAGTCTGTTACACCATCAGTTTCAACCACGAAGTGGATCAACTTCTCCTGTATGGAATATTATTTTAATTTATATCCATGTGAAATAATGATCCATAAAAACCTAAAATACATAACTAATATGTAAGATTTTATCCAAATTACTTTGGAGCCCGTTGGGCCATATCATTGTTTTTGTGTATTTTCTGTATGTAAATGAAAAAGACAAAGTAAGAAGAGTAAGGATTAGAATTTTACTGTCAGACCCTCTATCTTCTTTAGCCGATAACAAACGAAAAAAAAAACCCTCACGCTGTACATTATAAGTACCAAAATACAAACCTCTTCTGATAGCAGATCAGACTGGAACAACATCTGACCACTAAAACTTCACATGTGAAATAAAGACCAAATAAAATCCAAACTTTTCCTGAAAGTGATATGCTTAAACCTGTACTCAGTAGAGATTTTGTTTATACTTTCTAGCCTGCCCCAACTTGTTTGGGACTAAAGGCTATGTTGTTGATGTTCTAGTTGTTTTGTTAAAGTAAATTTATAAACAGCCGACAAAAGCTTATAGCTCTTATAAATCAACTAAATGAGAGAGAAAAGTATGCAAACGGGCACTCAAAATAGAAATTCTAAGAGGAGAAAGACTAACATAGAAAAGCTTTCAGTCTCAGATTTCAATACCGCAGGTGCCATTGTCAAATTCTGACCATATTCTTATTTGCATAGACAAGAGAAACCTATCAATTGCGAAAGGAAGCTCCAAAGCGGCGGGATCAGATGACAGCGGCTCTCCGAATGGCTTCTAAAAGCCACGGAAACCTAGGAAAACCATCCAACGGATTAAAATAAAAAAGGATAAATGACAACAAACGGTTCAGATGAAAGCCACTGAAAACTAATTAAGGTATACTAATCAATTGCAAAGACCGATTAAATATATTAAGGAAAAAACAAAAATTCCATCAATACTTCCCATTAAAACCCAAGCAAGTCAAGAAAGAAATACAATCAACCAAGTAAAGTCAATGTCAGATAAAAGAACGGATAACAACCAAAACCAGCAAAACAAATTCTGAAATCCAGCTGTATCTGAACAAAATAAAATCTCTGCAACTTTCAATAGCTTACACAACCATACATGTTTTTCTCCACTACAGGGACGTAACCAAATTAATCATTTGCAACTGATTCTACTTCTTATAGTAGCAAACTTAAACCTTTCAGTAAGATAAACTATTTGTAAGAACCAGCTCTTGGTCTAGTGGCAAAAAGCAATGCATCTTGAGTGAAAGGTCCCAGGTTCAAAATCTGACTGGGGGGTCTTTCATAGACATTTAATTTAAAAATAAGTTGGATGGCTTAGACCCCCCAATTTATCTTCAAAAAAAAAAGATAAACTACTTGCATACACATAAACACATCAAAAGCGAAAACCTAATTCATTTATCACATCTCATTAGAAAGTCGGTAAGAGAAATCGCTATTTGCTTCCTCCACACTCCTGTGGCTAACAGGCCTAGAGGCTAGAACAATATATTTCTTAGCCAATTTTAATAAAATTGTTTTTCATCCTTGTGCTTGGTCATTCCCTATTGCAATTATTTTGTTTTATAGTTGCCCCTTTCGTTCATGTACTCAAATTTTGTTTTATATTTGCTGTGAAATATCTATTATGGTATATAGGATGTCCATAAAGAAAAGTTAAAATTGATTAGAATTTCTAAGATATTAAAATTGAAGGCACCAGTTAGCAGAAGAGATCAAAGTTGGGGAAAAGTACAAATTTATGAGTGGTAAAAATAAAAAAGAAAAGTTGACTGTAAACATTTTAGTTATCTCATTTTTTGTTTGTCTATTTAGGGTGTGTTTGGATGAGCCTTGAATAAGAAATAAGAATAAAAAATTTCGGTATGCGTGCTTATTCTTATTCTTGTGCAACCCAAACAACACAAGAATAAAGAATTTGGGTCCTTATTCTTATACTAACAAAACTATGGTATAAGAATAAGGAATATGGACAAGCACGCATCCCGAAATTCCTTATTCTTATTCCTTATTCAAGGCTCATCCAAACAAACCCTTAAATATTTACTCATTTACTTGTTATTTACAACTAAATTGTATCATTTTCAGGGCTATATTGAACCCACAATAGAATCTTACTGCCAACAAAACAGGCAAAAGCTACAATTTAGTAGAACAGCAAATTTAGAATAACTGCTACTCCAAAAACAAAATCAATTGAAAAAGTACAGAAGAAATCTAGCAGTAAATTTTCTTACGAACTAATTTCACTTCCTTTCTTTACGATTTTCTACCTTCCGGGCTTGGAAACAGCTCTTACAATGGATCGAAACCCTCAACGCCCATTGACAAGAAAATAAAAGCATGCGTGAAACGATCGAATATCTGAATCTCTTATTAACCATCAAAAACTTTCTTGAACAAAATAAAAAACGAAAGAAAGCATGGGTTTTCAGTGTATTGGACTTATTTGCAAAATACCCGATCCGGACGGGAGCGTATCTTCTGCCAACCTTTTAAGGTTGTCAAAAGATTGGCAAAGTGCCAACTTTTTATCCGGACCGTTCGATCTAATCTGGACGGTTAAAGTTTTTCAGGCCTATCAATCTGGTGTTATGCACGGGGCTCCCATAACCGTTGAAATTAGATCTGACGGTCATGATCAAAGGTTGGCACTCTGCCGACCTTAAAAAGGTTGGCAGAGGATGTGGTTCCGATCCGAACCGTTCACGATACCCGCATCTGGGCGGTCCGCTTTAGAACAAAGAAGATTATTTTATTTATTTATTATGGGAAACTTCGGAGTGGGTTTATTTTATTTATTTGTTTGGTTAAAACAAAGAAGATTATATATTTTCAAATTATGAACATTGACGTAAGCAAATCTATATCTAAAATCGGATTGAAAAAAATTGGCTCGCGGAAAAATGTCCCTGGGAATATTATTCGGCTTGTCACGAATGAAAAACTTAACTGATATAAGTCGATGGAACTAACAAAAACTGAATTAAAAAATAATGCTTGTATTTTATAATTTAAATATTTGACGATATCTACATGATTTTTAAACATGTATGTTCAATATTTTTAATTGAACACCTACACTCCAACCAAGCATAAGTACAAGCATTAAATGAGAGAGCAGACTTGAACAAATGCGTTCACAAACACTCAATGTACGCTTTGAAAAGCATAAACTAATTACTGTACTTAGGGCTTCCGAATTTGATTCATTTACCTTGTACTTCAAAAAAAAAAAAATCGTTTATATAGACGTAAACGCACGCATTAACTTTTAAGCATAAAATTATCAATGATTGTAGAACTTAAAATGTGATTTTTTTTTTTTGTAAAAAAAATGCGGACATTAACCTTCAAATAATGGTGTATATTTCACGGTAACACTCGAGTCAAGATTTCAGTAATTTGAATTGAGTTGTTCGAACAAAATGAATCAGCGGATTCACTTTATTATTTCATAAACCCATCTTGCAATAACAGCCCCCCAACTGCTATAGTAAACATAATTCCAAGTTTTACTAGACAGCAAGTGCCTATAAATCTAATAATCTATAATTCTAAGAACCTTCTCATCATTATACATTTTTAAATTCGGGTTCCACTCATTGTTACATAATAGACTTAAATTTACTTAAAAAAACTATAAATGCTTCTATAGATCAACAAAATCGAAGTATAATACAAGCAAACATAAAAACATTCTGATGTATTTTTACAACAACTTTTCTCTCAAGTGGACAACAAATCAGAAATTCTCCTTATGGAATTCAAATCTTGTGCTTGTTTTGTGGGTGAAATCCTGGGACAATTGCTTCAACTGCTTCACCAAAATTGGCTCCCCACAGTAGAAAACCCCTAAAATGAAACAACCATTCTTATTATCACAAATAAAAATAAGGAAGCGCATTAGTAGAGAATGCATGAGTGATGGGTAGTTGGTGAACCCATGCCATATGATTTTAGATGCTGCTTAATTGATGCATAGTAGAAAACTGTGGCTTATGGGTAGTAAGTGAACCCACGCCATATGATTTTAATTGCTGCTTAATTGATGCATAATAGAAAACCGTGGCTTAAGTGGAACCAGCACACTTTTATACTTTATGCACTAGAGCCTAAGCAAATGTACTAGGCATAGACACCGTATAAATACTCTGTTTGACCAGCCCAGCATCCTTCCACTTCTAAGATCACTAATAGCATTAATAGCATCAAACTGTCTAAATTTAATTTTAAACTGTCAAAAATATAAAAAAAATCTTTTACACGTTTTTCTATGAAATTGAAAAGATTTGTTAGCAATATTGAGGACCGACTTTGAAAGGATTTTATAATCGGAAGCAAATGGTATTGATTTTTGACTTTTCACACAAATCTAAGTAAACCTAAAGAATTGTACAAACTTCAGGTTATAGCCCTGACCCGAGTCATTAGAAGGAATGGGAGGTTAGAGAGAGACAGAGAGGGACAAAGACTTACCAACACGCTCATCAGGATGCTTCACTGCTACGTGCTTGAAGACGTTGCGCCAATTGGGTCGGGCAAAGTGGGTCTTCACACGGGTTCCAGAGACAATGTCAACCCCTTTCTTGGCATGATGGAGCTCTTGAAGCATCACTATCAGGGCTGATCGTGCATCCCCTTCCTGGTAAACACTCGAGCAGTGGTTGTGCAATTCTATGACTCCGTCACTATTATGATATACAAAAGCAAAATCATTCAGAAGGTATGTACATATTTCAATATGTAGAAGTCGGACTCAAAAATGTCTAAAGGAACACTTTTCTCTTTCTTGCACTGGTGACATTGTTTTTTAGGCCGAGTTTCCAGTATGCCAGAATAATATGGATATTCATTATTGATTTGATCGAATGGCTATTGTTTGATGAGAAAGCTTTCTAACAAGGTTACATTGTACCAAGACATTAGGTAAGAATCAAGGATGGCAAAATATGAAAAATTCTCTTTTTTAGTTATATTTACAAGATGTATTACTAAAAATTTGTAACTCATTATGTTTACTATATTGCCCTTGCCAATTGGATGGTTAATGTCAATTTCACAATTTACTTCAGTAATAAGTGTACTAAAGCAACTTCTATAATTTATGTTTTAGAGTAAAATTTCCTGCTTTTTTTTTTTTTTTTTTTGAAAGGCTCCGTAGAAGCTACCAAGGAAAAAAAATTTCCTAGTTGAACATATCATTTTCAGGTCCTTGTGCTTCTGGTAATTCCCAGGAAAGAAAACAATACTAGATGAATAAAAAATAAGGAAGAAAAACAATTGGTACCTGTCTTTTTCAGCTACCTCATTCATAATCCCCCTAAACCAATCAAATGAACCCTCTTCCCTAGTTACCCAATAAAAATAGGCTCTCTTTGTCATGAAGGGTTTTTTGTGAGCATGGGACCCACTAGACCCCTCACCGCCTTTTTGAATATGGTTTAGCACATCCTTGACAATGCTTATCAATGGTGTGGCACCAATCCCGAGGCCGATTAAGAGTAAGACGTCATATTCACGATAATCTTGTGCTGGCGCACCATATGGACCATCTATCAAGAGCTTCGGGAACCTATAATAACAAATGTTTAGTCATAAATTAGATTAAGATAATACCTAGAAAGACTGTTTTACAAATCAACTATGCAATGAAAATAACATAACTAGTAACAATACCAAAGTCTACAGTTAATGATTACAAGAAACTTAAATTTGAATCTTTTCAAACTTGATTCTGGACAAGAGGCATACAGGTCTTGCATCAGATGCAACTGGTACTCTATACCAACTACCAAGTGTGTTACAGGTCTTTAAGGAAATAATATAATAGGATATATTTAGATTTCGGAAATCTGATTTAATAGATATTATTTGATTTCAATATATTTATGTATCTTTCTATTTCTATTAGCTAGCTGAGATTGAGAATTGATTTGTTGCCATATTTTAGAAAGCTCTATATATTATGAGCTCAATGTTGTATTAGAATTAAGCAGAAATTAATAAAAATAGTCTTCCTTTATCTCTATCTCTCTTCACCCTTTTCTCTATTCTACATCCAACCAAAGCTCATAACAATTTGGTATCAGAGCCAAAACGATCCAAACCAGATAAGATGTCCAATACCCCACTATTTGATGTCGTTGCCACCTTCTAACAGTTTCTTCAGGGTCAGAACGAGATCATGCGTCGCCTAACTCTGGTCGAAGGTCGTTTGCTCGCCTTAGAGCATCTTCCCATAACCGATGAGAACCACCATCCACAATCTCGTGCCACCGCTGATTTTGTTACTCCAACTCAACAAATTCATGTTTTCACCGCTGATTTGGTTACTCCAACTCAACAAATGCATGTTTTCACCCCTGATTTGGTTACTCGAACTCAACAGATGAACTTTGAGTGTTGCTACCTCAAGACTCCTGCCACCCGTATTCTTCCTAAACCTCCTCAAATGCTTGTGCTACTTACACCGTCAGGGTCCAAACCGTATCAATGTTCTTTATGCCGTCTCACCCCAACTGAGATGGCTGAGAGACGTCATAAGGGTTTTTGCTTTAATTGTGATGAGCTATACACAAGGGGTCATAAGCGCAAGCGACTATTATGGCTAAAGGTCGTGAACGATGATAATCATGAGCATTCATCATTGCTGATTACTATTGAAGCACCCGGATAATATTCGCATTTGTTACCCCATTTTTTCAGCTTGAGGACAAGCTGATTTCCATGGAATGGGGAAATGTTACAAGTCTTTAAGGAAATAATACAATAGGATATATTTAGATTTAAGGAAATCTGATTTAATAGATATTATTTGATTTCAATATATTTATGTATCTTTCTATTTCTATTAGCTAGCTGAGATTGAGAATTGATTTGTTGCCATATTTTAGAAAGCTCTATATATTATGAGCTCAATATTGTATTAGAATTAAGCAGAAATTAATAAAAATAGTCTTTCTTTATCTCTGTCTCTCTTCTCCCTTTTCTCTATTCTACATCTAACCAAAGCTCGTAACAAAGTGAGATTGATAAAAGAAGATATGCACCTGCAGTTGCTCTCTCCTTTGGTAAAGTCAGCTCGTAGTAGCCCGCTCTCATTTTCATTGGGAGGCTTGCATGCCTGTTTCATTTTAAAACAGGATTTAATCAGCAACATTCATGTACCTCACGGAGTTCTCTTTATAGCCCAACTTTTATTATTTCAGACTTCAGAAAGATGGCCTTTTGGTATGCAAACATTTAGTAATTTCATTATTTAAGAAAATCATTGAAGAATCTGAAAAGATAGTAAACATTTTATTGATAAAGTAAACATTTTTTCTAGATTGCATTTGAGCAATCTAGATTGACGGTTCAAACAGGAAAAGACATTGTTTGGTCTGTTAGGAAAAGTAACCTGTACTTTTATAAGAGCCTCACAAACCAAACTTAATGGAAGCAACGAGAGGATGCAGCACAGCGAAAGTTGTCATTACTAAAATTTCGAGTCTTTGAACAAAACATTTCCACAAGGGTACAGATTAAGATGGGCTAATGTGTGAATCATGTGATTACCTCAGAAAAGACTGTTCGAAGGCGCGAGGTCCAGTCTCCTCTTGTGCGAATATGTACACTAAGATAATCATCTCCTGGAGCTGAGGTAATAGAGAAAGGATGCCTGAAAGAAGGATATGCAAAACCAACTAATTCCAGTTAGCACACTAAAACATGTAACACTAAAAGAGGTCATCACGAATCTTAGACGAAATATTTTATTTTTGCATGTAATGGCCCACATTAATTTGTCATTTCGCAACTGACACCCAATGTCAGTGAGATATTTTCAGATAAAACCAAAAACAATAAGTTGGTTTGCTTCGAATGGTGTAATTAAAAAGTTTGTTCAGAATTCTGATTCTCCCTAATAAAACTTTCTTGTATATATATTCAAACTGAACTAGTCAGGACCAGGACAGAAACAAAGATTTTGGTTACGAGGTATATCAATTGAACATTAGGTGGACTGTGAATGCTTCAAAAGTGATTTTTTTTTTCCAGTATTCGGGCTTTACTTAAAAAGAATTATACCATTGAAAAATTACAATTTAATTTACAGAACATTGAATAATAAGTACAACAATCACCATTCACAAGGTGAGACAGCCTTGCAATTGACGAAGATGTATTGGCCACTCCGGTATCTGAAACCATGTGGTTTTGACATGAAAAGTGCCAGCACATTTCCTGGGTATACAGCCACCTGTGAATCCAATGAATCATCAAATAGATATCAATATAGCATTTATTGGCCTGTGTGTGATGCTGAAAGGTACTAATAAAAAATGAAAAACAGAAGTTAGAAATGAACATACCCTTTGGATTTTTACAGCATCATGACTCCTAAATGCTCGTAGAATGCGCTCAGAAGCATACAGCAGAACAGGGACAGCAAGGTACATCCATGTCTGAGACCAATTCAAATTAGATTAGCAAACATACAAAATTTAATTTTAAGCAAAAATGACAGTCTGCTCTACAGTACGGATGAATCCAGACATCTGTGTGCTAAGCAACAGCTTAAAAATTTCTGATTTTGATTTTTCCTTCTTTCTTTCTGTTTTACTGGTAATGAAATTATTACCCAAGATATCTTTTGTTTTCTTTTAGCAAAGCAAACTTACTGTTTTCTTGTACCACTTCTTGGTCAAGTAAAGGCAGAACCCGTGCACAACAAGCAACACATAAACCACGACGAATAAGTGATGGGTAAACCAGAAAGCATTAAACCCCGTGAACTTCTTTAGTGGGTTCTTCGGGCTTAACCTGTTCCGGCGGAACCAGGGCTGTGCCAGAGTATATGCAAGTATCATAATAATCAACATGACAATGCCTGTCCATCCTTCAATTCCCTTTACAAACCACCAGTAGTTTGGTGGCCTTTTTTCCCCGAAGAAAGGTTTCATTGGCTCATAGGCAGCATCACTGGCATGAAGCAACTTGGGAAAGTCGCAAGTCAGGTGGGCACCCACATGCAGAAGAACACCAATGCCTACACCAGCAGCAATTACCTATTGCAAGACAGGAATTTAATATATGATGTTGAGTGGATATGAAATTCTAAACAAACAAATTTAAGCTTGAAGCTGATCTAGAATCCAGGATTATTTTGACTTAATTGGGCCTGAATTTGATCCTACCCTTGGCAAAATTAGTAACATATTGTATAAATCCAAAGATTTCTTTTGTTTAAGGGCAACTTTACCAAACTTACCTTATGGAAATTGATGTTGTCATTAAATGGTACAACTGCTCCAAGCTTGGTTTTTGATCGAATCCAAGTCACAGTGTTTCTGCACACTGGTAGAAGTATGAGTGCCATGTTAAATTTCAGAGTCTCAGCTGCACCTTTTGCTGTAGTAACACAATATCCCATGATACCAAAAACAGCACGGTGCTGGTATTGCACAAATTTCCATGCAAAAAGGCCACTACATATAGAGAGCCACAAGGCCAAGACCCACATGCGCTTCCAGTTGTCTTCTAAGAAATAAGAGACATTGGTTTTAAAGCGCTCAAATGAGCTCATGTCCTTTGTTGGGACCAGCTTCTGGCTGAGAAGTCGGCTCAGTTTGGAGCTTTGGGTCTGGGTGTTGCTTGGTTCAGCTGGGCCAGATGGCTGCAGCAACAATGTCTCCAAATTATCCACCTTCATATGAAAAGGTAAAAGTAAATTCACGTTTGGAAATCTTCCGCTAGTAAAAAAAAATGCAATATAGATGATAAATTATCATATAAGACACATAAAACAGACTAGAAGACAAATTGCATGTTTGATCAAAGAGACTATGTTTAGTAGATTCAAGAAGGCACAGAAGATTCAAACATGAAAATTGTACAAAGATGGGTAGATTTCTTGTCTGAACAGATTTGTCCCACAAAAGGCAAAGAAAATCAAATTTAATTAGCACCATGATCATTAAGGTTTACTTTCTTGTTTACATTACAGGTGGTTTGAAATGACTAGTGAAGTTTTCGGTATCTCAACTAGTAGGGCCAGATTGGCAAGTTTCATACAATTGTACAAAAATCAAGTTCCTACCCTAGCTAAAGCAAATTTCATACTCGCACAAAATCCAAAAGAACAAGTATCCCTCGAATGCCGAAATATATATATTTTTTCAAGGGTAAATCAAGATAAGCATACATTTGAGAAGATGATATCAAATGGCTAAACCCTAATACCTCAATGTAGCCTAAACCATCAGGATCTAGCTCCTCCATGATAAGAGCTGTGTATTCCTCAGCTCTCTCTTTGATTTTTGATAGCTTGTTGGCTGAGGCACTTAATGTGATGATCTGGAAGTAAATCTGTCCTTGTTATCCTCTTTTGGTCCAATTATCCAAAGATCTCATTATAGCAAATTTAGTGGCTTTTTGGTTTTGTGTGGTGTTGTATTGACCAAAAAATTAACTGCTATCATTAAATTTTTTATTTTTGATATGGTGCTCCATTGCACAATTGCTAGTTATTTGATGCAGAATTTTCTTATTGAGGTAGGTTAGTTATAATATAGCCACAAATTGGAAGCACTGCACTGCCTAGGAACCAGTATATGTACCTATCCTATACAATTATTTATTAGCTGCCACTGAAATGGTTTGTATTCACTGCATATACTTTTACACCTACATACTTACCTCTTTGACCTCTTCTTCTGTGATCCGACCATCAGCATTCTTGTCAACCCTAAATAAATTAATTCACAACAATGTAACAATTAATTCAATTAAATCAGTGATTACCAATTGTTCACACCCATGTGTGCATCACAGTGTTTAGTAATAGGCAATTTGAATCAGGTTCAATGGTAGGACCAGCCTAAGTTGGTTTTGTCAAGATATGGTTCAACAGAATACTGGTTCAGTCTCAGCGCAAGGTCAGGTTGGTGATTTATCGGTTTTGCACCTGTTCTTTGTCTGAAGTTAACTCTTACAGTGAGCAAACAACGCCTACATGATGATTAATAACAGTTTTCACAGTTGCCCCAGTAAGCCCCAGTAAGGCATCTGACCTGACTTGGACATGATCAAGAGCTGAACAGATAATTTTTTTGTGGTAAAAGATCAAGTACTCAAAATTTACAAATGTTATAGCAGGTGTTTACATGTCAAAAAAAGTTCGAAGGCGGCTATCAAATCCCTTGTCGGTCAATTGCTCCCAGAATTCTCTCAATTCATCTTTTGTTAACACCTGTTTTGTTATACCTCTTCTCCTAGCCAATGCATCAAACATCTGTACTGCAAACTCATCTGAACCCTCCATCCCTACAACCATATAACAAAACAAAACAGAAGGCATATTCAAAATATAGTCGGACTTTCTTTTTTGGAAGTTGAAGAGTAGAATCTTAATACTACTTAAGCCTTCTATTGGCCTGTGGAAGGTTATATCAACCAAACCTGAAATTTAACTGAAGCAACAGCAAAAAGAAAGAAAGCAACTCAACCATTTCTAATTGGAACTTAAGCAACCAAAACAATAATTAAAGAAAATCCTTGAGTGTGTTGAAAGCACATGTGTGATGATAAAAGCCAACTGAGACTAACCACGCTATTAGCTGCCATTATTAGTTATTTGCCAATATGAGGTACTTCTATTGACTGTCTTAGATCCAACCTTATAACTGGTACGGGCTGTGTTCATAAAAATGATACAACTTACCAATGCATTTTCCAAAGCGGCTTCTGATAAGCAATCCATCAACTGCAAGCAAATCAAACCTTTTCTCAACATCCTGCCAACTACCGGTGACATACTTTGTCACAAACTGCAGCCCCCTCAGTGCCCCTGCCGCTGCACTCTTGCTCCTGTCAAGCCTGCGCTGCTGCCTTGCTGGTGGTGCTCCTGTTTGACGCTTGCTTGCCCCCAGGCGTAAACCATTAGTCACCCGTTTGAGTTTGGAGGCCAGCTTTCCTCCTTTTACGGACTGTGAAGTGAGATCCATGCCATCATCTCCCGCTCCTCTAATGTCCTGTATATACATATTAGTCTGTTAGTGCTAGACAGAGCAGAATTACAACTTCAGCCATACAAATTGTTGCCATGCTTGATTAGTGGTGTCAGCATTGCAATAGAGTAACCACACATGCTCCATATGATTTATCCTGTATTGACCATAATCTGCTTGGGGCCACCAATTTTGTTGTCCTTTTCTTTCGAAAACTCTTTTTAATGGTCTTGTATTTCTTTTTATAGGATTCCAATTGATGACTTGTTTGGCTTCAAATAGGCCATAAATACTTCAACTTTTAGATGGATCACCCCTAGCTAGCCCATTTAAACAATTGAAGGCTAAACGGGACGCCATAAGACAAAATCATTTAAAAAGACAGTTAAAAGTGGTCCAGTAAACAACAGTAGCCAGTAAGAGTATTTCAGTTCATGCTCACGGACAAACCGTTTCGAAGTTTAATATGCAGATCCTCAGTATGCATTAGTATTTGAAGCTCTTAATCTCAAAATTACCTGTATTTCGACGGTATCATCCCGAACATCCAATGTAATCTCCACCACCTCTTCTTCACTGAATCGTGCAGTTTTTTTGCCTCTCATGCTTGATTCCTCAGATGCTACACTTAAGTGGCTACTGCTCGAAAGTCCGCTTGAGGTTTCATGATGTATATCTTTTAGTATGTTATTTTCATCATCAGTCTTGACATCCGTCATTTCAGGTGGTCAACCTGTTCTAAATCAATAAGAGGAGGAAGGAATTTAGATCAAGGAATCATAGCTGATTCAGTTGATGTGCTATAGACAAGTTGGTAGAACTTAGTCAATATCTTTGCTAACTGGACTCAATTTTGGTCTTCAGCTGCACACTGGAGTACAGAAGACTAGGTTAATACTTAATTGCGCAGTTAACCTCTAATTACGAATAATAGAGGTTTTATTGTTTTAATATGATTGATGATTATTGGAGCCATGTGAGCAGTTAGAACAGAGCTGGTAAAGATATTGACAGGGATGAGGTAAGCACTAACCATTGCTACAGTTTATATGCTGATCGATGGCCTTGATTTGCTTATGCAACCTCTATAGTCTTGTTGAGAATTTCAAATGTGTTGATGCTTATAAGTATATATATATCCCCTTCCTAGTCATATTTATATACAGGCTTCCCTGGCATAAATGTTAGTTTTTTATAGGAGGTATGTGTCTGACTACATTCTAAATATACCAACCACATGCATGTAGAAACCACAAAAGGAATTACAAATATATCAACCACATGCATGTAAAAAACACAAAATGAGAGTTAATTATGGAAAATAACTTCAAAGAAATAAGTAATGGTCAGAATGGCATCACATGGTCCACACCATAATGGTTGAACAAACAAATATAAAATGATAGAGACCCAATACCAAATGCATGTTTTTAATTGGGTCTCTCAGCCAAATTAGACAAATAAACAGCAAGTAAGCACATGCATACTAAGCTGTGCTAGAAGATGAAACAATATTAAAAGTTTTAGAATGCACTCTAATCAAGTTGTTACAGTTTCACGTTAAAAAAAAAAAAAAAAAAAAAAGAAAGCCACAAACCATCGCCACTCATTCACTGATTTTGTAGCTAATCACAAAAACAGGTAAGTAGATAAAGCTCCCAGGTGCTTAATACTGCGCCAAAAATTGCAGAAAAATGTTTAAAAGCTTATTTATTTAGGAAGATAGACTAATAATTGTAAAAATTCGTTTGTTTACTTACAATTATATATGACTACAGATTAATTTTGAAAACCAAATTGAGGTTGTCTATTAACAATCATGTCGTTTGTGTGTCAGTAGCAAAAATGTCCTAGTCCATTGGGGAAATTCTTTATAATTATATTCTGAATTCTTCCTTACGAAACTCTTATCAGCAATGGTTCATAATAGAAAATAAAAGGGTTGGGAAAATTTTCCAGAAAACAATAAAGGGAAGTGTACATCTCTATGTTATTACCTTTAATAAGGAAAAAAAGAACCAAAAAGAGAACAGTTGGAGTAAAGCTTTTGAAACAAAATATGGTTATCCAAAAAGTAAGGAAAAAAAATTGAAGGCACAAAGCTTAAAGTCCAGTAATTTAAGAGATAAAAAGACAGTAACAAAGCTAGCAGCATATTGCGCATGCGCAATTGAACCCTTTCAAAAATAAATCCTCCCAAAAATATATTTTAAAACTATAGAAATTGCAAAAGTCCACCAAATGCTCTTTCTTATTTTCATTAAAAGCAGCAAACCAAAAGAAAATAATTTTACCTTAAAAAAGGTGGCCACATTATTCCATCACAACCTAAAAATTCTAAATGAATGATACCCATGCAAAACTAGAAATAGAATACTAAAATTGAATAGAAGTTTCACTAAGAAAGGGAGGCTTTACCTAAGCTTGAAGCAGGAAGAGTGAGAGTGTGCTAATTGCTTCCTCACACACACATTTAGAGGAAGAGAGAGAGAGAGAGAGACAGAGAGCACAAGGCTCCAGCCTTCGAATGAGAAAGATAGCTGAATCGAAAGTGATTTGTTACAGATGCGTCTAATTTCTCTCTAATTTATAAGTTCTTTTTTTTTTTTTTTTGTTGGTGGGGTGGCTTAAGAAAGTCCGTGAGACAGCTTAACAGAAGAGGGCAGTTTGCAAATAAGTACTGTACTTCATAGTAATTAATTTAACGTGCCCCAAATGACCTAGTCCTGGTCACAACTCACAACCGGGTCCCACATGGAAATTGAACGAATCGGACGGCGACAAACTGCGCTTCTAATTTATTTCTAGCCGTACTGACTACTGAACCATTGATTGTTGGATCCTCTTTCGAAACCGTCGGTCAAAAATAGTACCCGAATCCGTCTTGATAAACTATTAATAATTGTTAAGTTTGTTCAGGCTAGAATATTTGATAATTGTTTTTTGCATGGGTAATTATGTCATAAATATTTTTATTGTACGGGCTTAGATCAAAATCATTCATTCAGAATGATGAATGATTGTGATTTGATTATGACTTTCAAAATTTATTTCTCGTTATAGAAATTGTTATTGTTATTGACCAATGGTATTTCTATTCAAAGCATTCCGTGCACATGGAAAATTAGCATGTGGACAGTTCGGAAATCTCCTTTTATGCAAGCCTTGGATGCCCCCAACAAATTGTTTTTAAAAATTATGTTGACAGACATTGTCAACTATCTCTTTTTTTTAAAAAAAAATTGTTTTTGAAAATAACTTAGGGTGTGTTTGGATGGAGTAGAATAAAGCTTGAATAAGAATAAGCTCCAAATTCTTTATTCTTGTGCAATCCAAACAACACAAGAATAAAGAATTTGGGCCCTTATTCTTATACTAACAAAACCTGAGGGTGTGTTTGGATGGAGTAGAATAAGACTTGAATAAGAATAAGTTCCAAATTCCTTATTCTTGTGCAATCCAAACAACACAAGAATAAGAAATTTGGGCCCTTATTCTTATACTAACAAAACCATGAAATTTGGATAAGAATAAGGATTGGCACGGGATTCTAAAAAATTTTTATTTTTATTCTTATTCGGCCTCCATCCAAACACACCATGGAATTTGGATAAGAATAAGGATTGGCACGAGATTCTAAAAATTCCTTATTCTTATTCTTATTCGACCTCCATCCAAACACACCCTTAGACCATAAGCGGCATGTTGCATCATAACTTTTACCTGAAGTACGACATTTTAGTACCGTAGGGTTTGATCGGTATTTTCGAATTACTTATATTAATTTTGTGAATATTTAGATCATTCTCCCTCAAAAAAAATAAGAAATCATTCTAACATGTAAGATACCGTCACAAATTAATTTTTGGATCACCTTAATATTCAATTTTAGGAATTTCTACCATAGTGCGAATTCTAAATCGGGCTTTGATCGCAATAGTTTATTTTAAAAAAAGATCAATTTATTATAACGCACGGTTTCGATTAAAAAATTCAGTTCAAAATTTTTATCCATGTAAGAATTTGCCTTCAATTTTTATTTAGATCGTAACGATTCTCATAAGAGTTGTAATTAATAGTATTTACAAAATTATTATTAATATTTTGAGTTGTAATAGTTTGATAAAGTCGTGCCGAGTTGAAGTTTTCGTCGTTTATACATACAAATTTTAGATATAATGTTGTCAAGTTTTTAAGACCCAAAACATTGCTCATATTTTTGTTTTAAAAAAATTGCAAGATAGACAAGTTATAAATTCCAGACAAAAAGATACTTCAGATCACTCACAGTCATAGAACATGATAAGTGCTTCGGCAGCACTGGCGCATGGAATTCATTTATGCTTACTAGTTAGTAGTTACTCGTGAAAGCATCGGATTCAGGTTATTGCATTTTTTTTTCTCGATAAATTCACAATTAATAAGGTCCAAAGTCGACATGAAAGCTGCATCATTTTCATAAATAAAATTAATGTTAATTGTACCAGCCCAATTGGCACAAGCGCATATACACGCGATGAAACTGATATGAAGGCGATATCATATTTATAGCAAACAATATATAATTGAGTGCTAACAAACAACAATAGTCTTGATCGCATGCATTATGAAGTCAGAAAATCTTTCTATGAGATTCAATTCAATTTTGATTGATAGTTACACTTTTTTAAAAATTAGCAATAGATACCTCGATTGCATAACATAGTAAATAAAAAGGTTAATCATAACAACAAGAAATCAAATTTATTGTTGAATCTAATGAAATAAAAAGTTTTCAGAATCTGACAAAAAACCCAACGATTCTAATTGATAAAGAAATTATTAAAAAAAAAAATTTCTGATGAAGTTCGATATTTATTATCAGGAATTTCAAGTTAAACAACTTGATTTCTGGTATATCCCTTCCTAAAATTGTGAACTTCATAAAACCTTTGTTTCTTTTTTTTTTTTTTAATGTAAGATGGTGCCAAGCATCACAACTTTAATTAAATATAAATATAAATATCCATACGCGATCCCCTATCATATTTCAAACTTATGACTTTTATCGAAGACGCGTTATATTTTGTCACTATATCAAAAAAATGAATTTAAATAAAATTTTTATTTTTTAAAACAAATTAGCATAAAAGCGCTCTATTCTAATTCATTAAAAGCAAACAGTATCTTACAAATTTCTGCACATATACTTGATTTTTCTATATATATCTATACTACTTATAAAAGCAGCCATAGAAAGGTCATGAATTCCAACCACTAGGGGTGGAAACATGTGTTAACATCAATTATAAACCATTGATCTGTGCAATTTGATATGATGTGCGGTTCAGATTTGTATTTCTAACAAAGAGTCAGACTCTTTGACAGAAAGTGTCCGGTCGCTGAATTGAATTAAAGTTTTTAGGGAGTTTGTCAATATTTCCTGAGTTCGATTCTTGACTCTAGCGATTTTATTATTTTTTTTCTTGCACTATTTTTTTTAATTTCTCTTATTGCATGCACCATTTCAAGGACGTTCCAAATCTGTTTTTTTCAAATAATAACTTGACGCATATTTTTTATATTGCGTTTGCATATCATAATTTTCTTTGCATCTGGAACATAAATGATGCAAAATACTTATACCTTCTATGTACATAACTATTATTTACTTTTATATTTAAGCTTGACAATCCCACATAAATTTTTTAATAATTTTATTCGTTAAAAAATATCCATGTTCATCAATTTATCTTTTCTCATATTTATATGTTTATCTATTATCTATTTTATTTAAGTGTAACAAAATAATAAAAATTTCCCCACACATTGGGTGGACGTATCTGCTAGTAGTATAAACGACTATAAGTTTTGTTCACAATCTCGAGGGCTAGAAAGCTCGATTCTTTTCCATAGGGGTGGCTCACATTAGTGAAGTCAGTACTCACTGCTTTGTCTCTGCACTTTATGCAAGCGTTGAAGTTGCCTTCCTGGCTCTTAAAGCAATTAGAAAGTATCAGAAGAAGATTCTTTTGGAAATGAAAAGATAAATGCCTAGGAGGACACTGTCTCGTAAATTGGAATAAATGCTGCCCGCCCAAATCTAATGGTGGCTTGGGGATTCTGGACCTTCATCGACAAAATCAAGCTTTACTAATGAAGTGGCTTTGGAAACTCAAACATGAGCCAAATTCGATTTGGTCTTCCACAGTTCAACTCCTTTATGGCACTTCCGAAGTGAATGACCTGCTCTCATGTAGAATCTCTTACGGCCTATCGGACATTCTTCAACAAAGATCATTTTTCGAATTCTTCGTTTGTTTCCCAAATGGAAATTCTCTCCCAACGTGAAAATGGACTGCCACTAGAATCTTCTCTTCTGCCAGTGCTTACAACTTACTGTCCAATACTGGCGTACTTTCAAAGTACCATCCTTACATTTGGAAAATTAAAACTCCACCGAGAGTTAGAATTTTCCTCTGACTATTGCTTCAAGATCGACTACTAACACAACAAAATCTCATGCTAAGAGGTTGGCCTTGCTCTCCTACATATCCTTCTTGTTCTTCTGCATCCCTCGAAACATCATATCACATTTTTTTGCAGTGCCAATTTGCAACGTCAGTCTAGTCTCTGATACAAATCTAGTTTAGGCTGCCTGTACTCGACTGCACTTTGGGAATTGCTGATTTCCGGCTATCCCACAGAATTTATGACAAATTGTGGGACATCATCTGGGCTGCTATATCTTGAAATATCTGAAAGGCACGGAACAGACGAATTTTCTCTGATGTTTCAATTGCTCCGGAGTTTGTGCTGAAAGAGATATGTGCATGTGTTCAATCTTAGATGAAACATGTCTAGTTTTTTATTAGTTTTAGTCTTTTCCTGTATAGGCTTATAGTTCTTTTTTCTTTTTATTCTTTTTGTAAATATTTTTTTATTTAATAAAAATTGCCGTGTGGTACTCTGCCACCCGATCCTAAAAAAAAAAATTTGTTCACAACTAATGAATTTTGGTACTTGCCACCTGGCCCTAAAAAAACAATTAATGAATTTGTTGATTTGGAATATTCTATAAAATATTGGTCCTCAGTTTCTCACCCTTCAGTGTTCACTGTTCAGAACAAGTTGGAGTGCGGTAAAAGTAAATAGGATGATTTTCACTTTACAAAAAGTTAGTTAACTGGTTGTAATCAAAATTGAACCTACCCCAATAAGGGGAGCGTATCCGGTCGGCAGAGTGCCAACCTTTGATCCGGACCGTTCGATCTAATCTGGACGGTTAAAGTTTTTCGGGCCTATCAATCTGGTATTATGCACGGGGCTCCCATAACCGTTGAAATTAGATCTAACGGTCAGGATCAAAGGTTGGCACTCTGCCGACCTTAAAAGGTCGGCAGAGGATGTGATTCCCCCAATAAGCACGTGCTTGTCCTTTTGCTTAAAAGCACATCACTCGAACTGTCGAACATGAGGTGGGTTGGGGCCAGGAAAGATCACAAAAGAGAGTACATGGTTCCTTTGAAAGAAGAGTGAGAATATCCAAGGACCCTAAACCAACGCGCAACCACAGAATTAGGCCTCCGTACTGTCATGGTCTCATGGAAATATGGAATGCAACTTATGCAAGCGATACCGCGAATAAAAGGTTTGTAATCGTCAAGTCCCTACTACTGGGATATCTCCACAAAAGAGAAACCACTACTGACTGGAATAATTGTAGCTTTATCACTAATGACATTGCTTTGTTCCTCTTTTGATGATTGATGAGGAATAATTTTCTTTTCTAATTGTTGGTAAGTGCGGTCAATTGAGCATAAACACAAAACTCAATTTAAGAATTTTGCGCATTATATATTTAAATTTTGACAAAATTAATATGAATGTATTTAATTAATTAAATAAGTAAATTAAAACAAATACGGGTACTGCATGCTCTTTGACTTTTTTTTTTTTTTTGATGAACTATTAGGAATTGGAAGAACGGTGAGTTGTAACCATCATTTTTTTAACTACTTATGGATAATCATTATGTCCAGTCCTACCAACAAATTTTACCTTAATTAATAATTCAATAAATTTTCTTTTTGGATATGACATGAACCTTTATCTGCCACTATAAATGTTTCGTCATGTCTCCACCAATTCCAACATGCTATATGCATGATAAATGTCTTCCGTTTAATTCAGATTCTCGAAATACTATAAATCTAATTAGTTTTATGCTGATTCTAAATTCAGATTGCAAGTTTTGTCCATATTAGAAACAGGGGTCTAATCCTTTCATACTAAATAAAAAATAATGTCAATACTGTTGCGTTAAATAATTACCAATGATTATAATTTAAAAAAGACTGTACAAGGCTTGTTTCTTTTGCCTACTTAAATGGACTTCAATGTTAAAGTTCATATAAATAAAACTAAGAAAAAGGTTAAATGTGTATAATTATTTTTTAGCATTTAGTATTTGATCAGGTTATGTTTGGATTGATATGAAATAAGAGAAAGTTTAATATGCACCATAGTGCATATGGACTTCTATGTACCGCGAATTTTTTCGGAGATATTTTTATAAATATAAATATTTTACAATATTACTCGATGTGCAGAAATGGTAGTCTTTCAAAATAGTCATTAATCTTCTTAATTTTTTTCTATTTCAATTAAATAATTATTAATCACTATTCGAAAATTTTAAATTTGCAACCTGATTTTGTTAATAAAACCCATAACTCGGAGAAGCATATTTAAGCATAGTTGTCTTAGGAGGATATTTGTCAATACTCCTAACTAATTAAAGTTGTAATGCATTTAAAATATGCAAGTCTATCAGATGTGGGGCTTATCGGCTATTAGAAAAAGATGTTTACACTAATTGGGCATCGTAATCAAAGGGACTGCGCCTTGACGTGGTGCAATGCACTTTTGACAAACAAAAAGTTTAGGTCGTAACGATAATATCTATTCATCATTGACCCCTAGTCTCTGCCGAGAATGAAGCAAACCAAAACCTCTTTGATTATTAGAAATGTAGAATTAATATAGTAGAATAGGTAAGCACTCTCTCTTGAAAAAGATAACAGGCAAGCACTGTTGGGTGGGTAAGGTACGACGCACAACACATTTAAAGTTGTATTTTCATAATCAAAAGGAGATTGCTTCCAAAGTTCCAAAATTTAAAGGTACAATGCATCATCTCTGATTGACACATGAGTAGTTTTAATTTAAAGGTACAACGCACAAAATCTGAATTATCTAGTTGACACACGAGTAGTTTTTTTTTTTTCTGAGAAACAGGATAAAGCTTTTTAAGTTCTTCGAAATTAAAGATTTATAAGAGATTTTCTAATTAAATTTCAAATCAACGATTTCCAATTTATCACTTAAAGTGTGTTGTTTTTTTTTTTTACATTAATTAGATCAGTATAAATGATAGATATCGATACACGAATAAATTTTAAAAAAGATGATCAAAATTTGAAATCTATAATAACAAATGAACCGCCGAGTGTTGATTAAAGAATCTAAATACATAGGATGTGAAAAGTTTGTCGCCTTCTTCTTCCTTTAAAAATCAAACTATTACAATTACCTGTAAACAATGGAAGAAATTATGCGTACTTGAAATTGATGTTTTAAGAATCCCATAAATGAGGGCGAATACGACATTCATTTCTTTTTCCTTTTTTTTTTTCTTTTTGAAAATAAAATATTATTATAGTAGATCCCCAAGTTTATCATTTCTTACACAGCAAATTTATTACTTGCGTAAAGAATTACATTATACCATGTATGATTTAATTTATTACAAATTTTTTTTGTTAACAAAGATAGAAGTCAAAGTCATACTACTATAAATTTAAACACATGCACGACTTGATATTTAAATAATTCAGATGACTCAAATACATCTTAAATGAATGGCATCTATAATAAAAATCATTGCCTTATCTAAGTGAGGTAGACACGGTTCTTCTGTTATTTAAACTTCCATAATCCAAAATCTAATTTTTAAGTATTAAAGTAGAAACAATAGATACGACAGATGTGAACTTTTCAAACGCATAAAAAGTTATGATTTTTGGACTCCGTTTGTTTCACTGGCTTAAACAAATTACCGATATGGATTAATTTCTGAATGTTGACATTTGCAAGTTCTCGATTTTTGTTAGCATAAAATCAAAATAAATTTAACCTTTTATAAACGCAGGAGGAAATAGTATCGACCATATTTAACAAAACATTTTGTTATTTAAGTCTTACAATTTTTGTTATAAATAATAATTTAATAAATAGCATTTGGTCAGGGCGGTTTTGGAAGTAAGTACGAGTCTCAATTGGTACTGATATAAAATTATAGCTGGGTTGTTTGTTCCAAATAGCACTGATATATGTGCCAACTAACATTGGATTTTTTTTTTTACTTTCTTTTGTGTCCTAGCTAATTGGTGCTGGTTTCATTCTATGCTAGTTTTGGAGTAGCTCATACCAGAGTTGATATTGGTATTATATGATGCTTTGTTTTGCCTATGTAATTTTTTCCCTTATTGATAAAAATTGTCAGTTTTATACTGGCCCTCGAAAAAAAATTAATAAATAGCGGTAAGATGAAAGCAAGAAAAAAAAAATTAAAATAGTTTGAACCCTTTCTACTAAAAAATTGCAGTACATGCAGCTCAATTTAAATACCTAATATAACACTTTTTTGGAAGATTTTTTAGACGACTTGACTTCAAATTTAAACGCTTGGTGGTAATGCGTCAATCCTCATCATGGTTTCTTTACTTTTTGATGAAAAAACGTGATTAATTTTCTGCAGCCTAAAATCGAATAGCTGTAATCAAGGTAAAATGGTCTTACTGAATTTGAGGGTAATGTCAAATCAGCTCAAGTGAATGTATTTAGAAAGTAACAATAGTTAGGCAAGCGTCGTGAATAATCAAAATAATAAGAAAGGCCATGTGCTTGGGTTTGTTCTTTGTTTGATTGGAGCAATTTTTTATTTTCTCAGTCATTAGCATGACATTTTGTGGTCCCATGTTTTCCATAAGCAAAGAAGTTGTGTACACGAAGTTAAAGCTCACAGTCACAGCTCTAGGTGTTCTATGATATGCTTTGTCTTTTTTTGCCCCTTTCTAGAGGATTTGACCACGCATTTATTCAATTCTTAATATAAATTTTTTTTACAAACAATTGTTGGATCCACCAATTACGAATATATTGTTAACCGTCAGGAAATGTCGTACTTTCTAATGCTTAATAGATTGTTTATTGCTATTTTGTGGAATATGTTCTATTTTTTGGAAACAGAGAGGATAGTTAATGTTTAATTTAAAGTATCAATAAAATTTCTCCCGTTAGAATTTTAAGCAGCAACATATTTATATTTAAGATGTATTATCCTCAGGCATCAGAGAAAAAAGCTAATTCTTAAAAAGTTTAAATTAAATATGTATCAGGAGTTAATTAACAAATAATATAATGACATTTTTGTTTTTGTTAGGAACTACACTCTTTAGTTATGAGCATGAGAAGATCCTCGAACATAGTACTTCAGATGGAGACATTAATTTTTATCTTATCATATACAATTAAAAACGAATTCATGCAATTGATGAAGGGAAGTTGTTGATAACAATTATATAACTGTATTATACTCTCTAAAAGGCAACGAAGCCCATGGAGTATAAATGTATAATAGAGCTTTTAAAAATTCTTATGCCTGAATAGTAGGCCTGTTTAACGTTCCAAACGGCAACGGAACGGGCCATTCCGTTTGCCGTTCCGTTCCATCAATGGTATGACCATTCCATTCCGTTTTTCGTTCCGTTTCAAAAAATGAAATACCATTTCATTCCGTTATTCGTTCCGTTTGGAAGGAACGGAATGGAACAGAACAACGTGTTTTTGCACTAAAAACTGCACTATTTGTCGAAACGGAAGCGAAATAGGCCATTCCGTTTACCGTTCAATTTCAACAACGGTATGTCCTCCCATTCTGTTTCTGGAAACGAAATGGTATTTTGTACCGTTAAACGTTCCGTTTGGACAGAACGTCCACGGAAAACGGAAAACGGTGTACCTTCGTCACCCCTACTGAATAGCGCTCAAACAACCTTTTACGGCTATAAGTATGGTACTATGGTGTGAAGCACACTCTGGTTCAACTACCGTATCCAACCACTGATTGTCTTATTTAAATAGTGGCGAACTGAATCAATAATAAATTAATTTATTTTATTGTAGAGATTAAATATAAATTTTTTCAAAAAAAAATCGTATATCTAATACTAAAATATTAGGCATACAATACTATATTATTTTTTAAAAAAATAAAAGGATATAATTTCATTTTCTCTTACTCAATTCGTAAGAATTAATGTGTGTGAATTTCGATCATGTCTTAGTAACAAGATAGGAATTTGAACTATTAGATCAATATATTTCTAACCTTATTTATTCTTATCTCATTTAAATAGATACGAAGGTTAATTATAGAAAAAAAATTAACGAAACAAATTAAACATATTTGTATTTTCTTATCTAAAATATACATATCGATACAGAAACGGGGGGGGGGGGGGGATGAAAAATATCGACCCATTATGCCATTATCCTCTATCCTATCCATCACCAGTCAACTGGTTCAAGTTTGTGTTGTTAAGTAGTCACCTCACCAAATAAATAATCTCCGCAAAGCACACTAAAGGTAGCACATTCAACATTTAAACCTGTATAATTGTTTTGGTCCCTGAAATTATATATATTTCTATCACTTCAACACGACACGTCATTTTTAATAATTAAAATCAAAAGAACGAAAATATTTTTCTACTCTAGTGTAAGACATAATAAGGACTTGTTCTAATTTTTCTTTTTGTTCCCACTGCATTTGGTTCTAATGCTACAATTAAATATAAGTTTGGTGAATCATGAAATGCAATTTTGCTATCAAGTGCATTATTGATTTAAGTTATTGACAGAACTCGTGGCATTTCAATCGGTGGCATTATTGTTTACCTGGAATATATTAATATGGCGTCTTCATTTTCAAATGCATTCCATGCTTTTTGTGGTTAAATTTCTAAAAAAAAAAAAAAAAAGTTTCAATTCAAATAAATATATGCATTTAAGATTTTAGTGCATATACTTTGATGGGTACAAATTGATGACACATATTAAGTTCTTCATATGCGATAAAAACCTTATTCTAACACATAGGATCTTTTTTAAAAAGTTCAATAAAAAAATATTCTTAACGCTGGATCAAGGTTAAGAGCTCAAGAAAACATATGTTTATTTTTTTTACATGTCATATATTATTTACATTTCAATTGTTCAATTTAATCAAACTGCTAAATATAATGTACAGTTTCAAACAGTATTTATCAGAGCACATAAATTTACGCGGAGAGTGTACATTCATAGATTCATAGGAAGACCAAGCATAATACGCAATTTATTTTTTCGATCAAACATAACACGAGACTGGAGTGGAAATAGGTGGCTCTCCAGCCGTCCAAATTTTTGCAATATTTAAAAATTTAAAAATTTAAATGCTGAATTCAAACCGTTGATCTTGTTCAATTTTACGAACGATGCGTTTTCATGTAAGTTTTATAAATTTTGGAGTTCATTTGATACTAGAAAAAGTGGCCAACAAATGAACGAATCTCGTTAACTATCATTGATTAATTATAATACGTTCATATTTTGGTCACTTAATCAAGTATCAAATCAACTCTAAAATTTATAAAACTTACATGAAAACGTATAGTCTGTAAAATTGAACAAAATCAACTGGTTTGATTCAACATTTGAATTTTAAAAATTTTAAATATTACAAAAATTTGTGACGATTGGAGAGCTCTGCAGCCATTTACGGCTGCAGACGATTTCAGTCCGTGGGCCCATTGTTTAGTGCCTTGGGAAAACGAGAAAGCAATCCAAAAGCAAAAAATAATATATGTAATGCAATTTTTTTTTAGAGAAAAGTGAAACAGAATCGGACGAGGAAACACCGTTGTGTCTATGGGCTCGTTTGGATGCATTGGGAATAAGGGGAATAAGCAATTCCGGGCGGAAATTTTATTATAAACAATCCAAACTCTTCACAAAGTTACACACTTCCCAATACTTTCCGCCTAGGAATAGGCTATTCCTCTTATTCCCAAGCGATCCAAACGACCCCTATGATGTGACGCGACATCGTGAATAACAATGAATTAATAAAAATATTTGTGTATTTCCCTCTAACAATTATTATTTTTTTCATTTTTCTCAAAAAAGGAAAAAAAAGTTAGTTATAAATGATTTGAAAATTTATCTCTTTATATTATAGACATTTAGAAATTTTATAATTGTTAAATTAATTCAATTTAACTATATTGCGACACTTCTGCTAGGAAAGAAACGGTTTGGAAAAGTTTGGTCCCAGAGATTATCAGTATGTATATGACATATTCACCAACTGTCCCACAATGAATTTGTTTCGGAGCATTTAGCCATTTGCAAGTATTCGGTGTGCAAATAAGATGCAAACTGATGCTTGGCCAAAGAAATGCCCATGGTTTTTAGAATACAAAACTATACATTTTCCAAAAGGGACTTATCTAAATACACCTAAAAGTTAAGTGACCTAGGATTTTAATTTATCAAATGCTCCAAGAGCAACAATTATAAATATACAAGCAAACAAACGACATCGTAGTCTAAGAATAGGAGAACTAAAGATGCCAAAGGTTCAATCTTTTTGTGCATAAAAAAAGTTAGGTATATTGACTTCCATCTATGCTTTCCTTTTATTTAAAAAAAAAAATACAAGGAATATATCGTTCGATTAAAATAATAATAATATGTGGTCAATTAATATGTGTTCTCACTAGAAATCTTTGTTTTAATTGCTTAATCAAGGCTAAAAAAATAATATGCATAAACTA
This sequence comes from Rhynchospora breviuscula, assembly GCA_027562975.1. NCBI lineage: Eukaryota > Viridiplantae > Streptophyta > Magnoliopsida > Poales > Cyperaceae > Rhynchospora > Rhynchospora breviuscula. Next base: position 55,165,780 of record CM050402.1, read on the forward strand.
ATAATATAAAATAGGATGTACCCACAAAACAGTGGGGAGTTAATTTTGTGTAAATGTTAGTGTTAATAAAATGGTCGAGGACGAATTAAAGAATTTCAATAATATTTTCTCGCAAACGTATGAAATTTTGTTTTCTTATGGTGCCATGGATTAGATTAAACTGTGCATAGAGTTCTAGCGCTACATGAAAATGAAAAAGACAATGCAAAATAAAGCCTAATATAGATACAACGCAACTTCATGACTGTTTTATGTACAGAACGAGGTTTAATTTATTTATTAATTTAAATTTACAAACAACTAAGTATATTAATGTGTAACTTTGAGGCGAGATGCCTTTGATAGTTTGATGCGATGAGATGAGATGAGATTTTCTGGATAATGTTGGGAACTACATGTGGCTGTGTTTACATGTGCTTTATCTGACGGTTATTTCGTATTTGTTCTGTTTCTGACAGTTTTAAAATCATGTTCTACATCTGGTTGCAAATTATTGAAGTCTGTTCTGTTCAACGCCACCCGACAAAAATTTGGTTTCAAGTTTCGCAAACAGGCCGTGTGATGTCGCCAGCTTTTAGTTTCAACATTTAATTCGAGTTTGACGAATGAATCATAGGGATTTTCAAAGACATTTTTTTATTTCATTTTATTCATCGATATTTCCATACAAATCGACAGTATATATGCTTGTTACCAACTTTTGATCCGAACCGTTCGATCTAATCTCAACGGTTAAAATTTTTCGGGCCTATCAATCTGGTATTATACACGGGGCACCCTTAACCGTTGAAATTAGATCTAACGATTCAGATTAAAGATGGGCACTCTACTTTAAGGTTGGCACTTGGCAGAGGATGTGATTCCTGGGATTACGGATGGTTTAAAGTCTTCTAAAATAACGCAAAAAGATGAAATATTTTTTTTCACATTGTGACGGATTAGACTCTAAATAAATATTAGTATATTTAACAGAAACCGAGTTCATAATGTGAGCCGGATCATGATTTAACCATTTGTTAAATCCCAGGGCACCAACCCATTTATTTTAATTTTATGCTAAAATCACAAATCATTTGTTTGTACTCATCGAACAAGTGTTGAATTATTTCCGACAATCCCAAATAAATGGAAGAATCAAAGCCTAATAAAAGTGAAGTTTAAATAAATAAATCGAAATGAAACAGACTTCTAAAATCCAAACTAGAAACAGTGCAGTTTTATATGCTTACAACTTAGCGCACAAATATTGTCGCTAAGGGATAAATAAATATCAATAGCAGAAATAAAAAAGAGAAAGTTCTTAAAACAAATTGTAGAAAACAATTCTCTACTACAGCTGCTGGATATTGAAACCGTTCACCGCGATGCTTTGCTCGGCGAAAAATGCTTGGCCCAAAAGAAAAAAAAAAAAAAAACTAGACACTCAGAATAAATAGTTGTGGGCCTTGATCCATATGATATTTCTATGCACAGATAAATTCGATTGTTCATAGTGTTTGTCAGAAAGAAAATTGATTGATGCCATCGCACTCTGTGCCATCGCTGCCATCGCGGCCAGCGTTCGCTGAGCAGCGCTCTATCCCCTCTACTCACCCAGTGTGAATTTTTTGTTCATTTCGTTATTATAAGTGTTCACTTTATTAGATACAAATGTTCATTTTGTAGTAGAATTGTTCACTGTTTTATAAGTGTTCGCTATGTTCATTTTGGTTTTTTTTTTTTTTTTTGCCAAAAATTTCAGTTGGGTCAATACAAATGTTCAGTTTAATAAGTACAAATGTTCTGTTATTTAAATATAAATGTTCAGTTAGTAGCAATAGGAAATATAACTATTATAAGAAAAAAAAACCAAGTGAAGAGGTCATGAACCGAACAAAAAACACATGAAAAAATTAGAAGAGGTCATGAACCGATCCGGTTCAAATTAAATTTTTTCCGACTCTACCCCTGCCTCCTAGCACACCTCTTGACCCACGCGCGACTTGACTCTGGTGCGACTCTGACGCATTTAACTGAACACTTCTTATTATTAAACTGAACATTTGTAACATACAGCAGCGATGGTTTATTTAGTGATGGCAGTTATAATAGCTCTGTCAGAAATGATAACTGTCGTATGTAGTTTTGCCTATTCCTTGTTATCGCTAAACACAAATGAACACATAAAATATATAAGATAAATATATAGATGATCAAAATGAACACTTACAAACAATTAAGTGTTGTCATCTCTTGTTCAGATTTTTATATGCATATTCAATTTATTTTTATTGAATTTATTTGTTTATATGTGTTCACTTTGATCACTATATATGTTCACCTTGTCTATTTCATGTGTTCACTTTCTGTTTAGTAATGGTAAGAGATGGTAAAACTACATATGACAGTAATCAATTTTCAATGCTGTTTATCAAATGTATTCCTATAAATTACAATCGTAGTTGGAACGTAGGCAAGCACTTTTCCATATATGTGGTGCAATAATATCAAATTTAGCGTTTTTTATGCTTCTACATTTAGTTATACAGCTGCCGGATCTCACCTTAAATGCGTCAAAAGATAATTAATAAAACGGAACAGTCGAACAGACGATACTTGGGAAATTATAGTTGGCAAAACCTCACAGCTCAGTGAGCTCACATTCACTTGTCATCAGATTCCTATATCCTAATTTCTAAGTTAAACATTAATTCACAGAAAAAAGCTAAAATCAAGTAAATTATTCAATAAGGAAATTGATTAAATAAACTAAAAATCGAGTAACAAAAATATGTAAGCTACAAGCAACTAAGCAAGTGAATTATTCAATAAATAAGGAAACTGATTAAATAAATTAAAAAACGAGTACAGAAAAATATGTTTTCTGCTAGGTTGGCATCATTAGAGACGCCATGTATGCGGACTGTTATTCAAAGTGGTTCTACAAGCCCTAATTCTTCCATGAATTTGGCCCACAAATCATCATCCGCATATTGGTCGCCGTATTGGTCTCCGGTGATGAAAGGCGGTAGGCTGTTTGTTGTTTGTGCACTGTCAACCGCAGCCATTCGACGTTGTATCTCATGCATCCGATCTCGTAGATGCTGTGGCACCTGTGTGTTACCAGAAGATCGTTCACACAGATGTTGTTGCTGGAAGTCAGAAGTTCCATACTTCCATATGACCCTGCTAGATCTGGATTCATCGGTTCGGGCCTGGCAGCTTGAAAAACATCATCCTGCTTTTCTGTGAAGACTGTGTGCGGCAATGGAGATGAAGACGGATTCAATGAAGAAGGATTTCCCATTCCATCCACCAGTACCCCCAGCTGCTGCACTTGTTGACCGCCTCTTTGCCGTAGGCCCCAATTTAGAGCCTCGGCAACTTCTTGTTGCTGTTTCAGCATCAGTAATTGCTGCTGGAAATGAGGAAAACATATGAAAAATTTGAGGTTTTTGTTTCCTTAGAAAATGAGAAAAGCAAAATGTTTACCTTTCTCAATTCATTTTGATGCAGCAATTGAAGGAGACAGTTCTCCATTTCGTTGATTGTCTCCATGCTATTGATCTGATCTATATCATCAATTAAGCTGCAATTTTTTGTATGAATTACAAAAAATAATTATGCAATAAAAATAAAACAATAAAAAAGAAAATGTGACATTTGCTCAGAGTTGCAAAATGCTAAGTCTTATATCTAATTCTACAATAGTAAATTGTTCGTACAAGTGCTACTGCAGTGAGTTACTGTTGCACTGCATGTGTCATACTTTTTAAGCTTGGTAAAGATATATTATATATATATAAAAAAAAAGAGATAACTCAAAGTTCATTGAAGTAGTATTACCTGAGCGGACCAAGAAAATTTTCAATTTTAGAAATTTCATCTTGGATATTCTTTAATTCAGCCTTCTTTTCCTGTGCAATTAAATCCCATAATGTATAATCAGTATAGTCCATCGGCATAAAGAAAAGAGGGAAATATTTTGCTGAGAAAAAGATTAGTAACCTCATTCTGCTCATTCATTTCAATAACTTGCGCACTGCACAAATGAAATTAAAACATTAATTAACAATCGCTATCCTCTTCTATGTTTTATTGTTTGGAAATTAAGCAGCACAAAAGATAAAAAAAGACGTACCTCTGATTTGCGAACTGTGAAACATCAATCACTTCTCCTGCTTTTTCCAGTGATTCTACGAGTTTCTGTTGATAAATCAAGATCAGACGTACGTGCAGAATTTATAACCCAACAATTAATTTATTATACTAGTAGTTTAGAATTTAGGTTTAAACACCTCAGATAAACCATTCAGCACCAACATATACCTCTTTTTGGTGCACGGTAACTGATTGTTAGCCATAGTGTATAAAAATTTGGATAAAGCAAAAAAGTATGATTTATTCTACATACTAAAAAGGGTTTGTAAACTAACCTTAAGGCAATCTTGTTTCCTGTCAACAACAAAAAGAATAAAAAAAGGAATTTAGTCCAAAAAAGGGTTAATGAAGTGATTATTATTTCCAACAAATAGTGCCAAAGAGACAAGATTACATCTTTTACTTAGCAATATAAACTATATTTTTTTCCTGATTTGAAAGGTATTAAATTGTTATAGTTACTTCCCAAAATTTTTTCAAAATCCCAACTAAAATTTAATCAAGTGCCTCAACCCACAATATGATCTTGTCAATTTTAATAGATCTCCTTCAACTGTGCAGTCCGGCTACCAATATTTACCAGACTTAACCTTTATTTACCCTTAACTATGCGCTAACAACGTACTAAATGATAAAATGGTATGTATAAAATAAAATTATGAAAGAGCTAGGAAGATAGAAATTACGATTTAAGTCTTGTTTCTGGGCTTAAATTGGAGTACGCTCTAAGAATTTCTTCAAATGTGCTGGAGGAAAAAATATAAATAAGAAAGGAAATAAGCATATTAGAACTTGCAAATGAAAATAATTACACAGGTTTGGCTGATTACAAAGATTAAATGTGCATCTACCTGTTTTGTGTGGATATAGTAGGTTCACCCGAGGGAGAGAGAGTCAACAAAAGGTGAGGCACATCACACATGGTAGACAACTCCTTGGCTTTTTTAACGAGTCCTTTGATTCTCAAAGCATATTTCGCTTTTTTCTCTGCTAAACTTGGTAAGCCCTTGATGCTTATTTTGTTCCTACCCATTTCCTGCATTTCATTATCAAGATTTATCAAAAGAAAAGTTGAACGATAGATGAAATCAGATAAATTTTTTTTAGTCCGTTTGATAAATTGCCAACAAAAGCAAAAAAATTGTTATTATTAATCATAGAAAAAAAAGTTAACAGTACATGTTAATTCGATAAGTATTTGTACTGAGTGTAACTCGTTTAAAATCAATCATTCTGTTTTTTTTTTCTTTGGGGAAATTATGGCAAATGGCCTTATGACTTAACCCTAAATTAAACCGATCATAAAAGACGTTAATAAAATTGAATAAGCTCACAAACATGATTTACGTTATTTGACGTCATGTAATTTTTCTATGTGGGATGGAATAACACATGCATAGGCGTCGTTAATACCTTACTAAAATACTAAATTTTTTCTATTCTTAAAAATTTTCAACAACGCAAAATAAGTTGCATTTAAAGGAAATTGTTGATTGAATTACGATTGGAATATACAGGTTTTCTATCAGGAAAGATTAATATATAGTCAACTGTTTATTTCTACTCTGGCAGTCAAGTTAATATGTTTTTTAATAAGTTAAACTAACCGACTTACAAAAGCTGCCTTGCTTGATAAATTCTCAAACAACAGTACTAGAGAAAATCAGATCTAATCCTCTAATTTGACCATAATCACAACATAGCCCAAATAGAAATACCTAAATGGGGAAATTTTCTTTCAAATCAAAGGTATACTAGGGTTGAAATAAGGAATCTTTATGATGTTAGATTATTTCCATATAGGCTGACGAGTCTATATGGAAACAATCTAAATTAAGTATGGGCTGATTATTGTTTGGTATCCAAGTTTCTATTGATTATGGTAATAAGCTAAACATGGCTGTAAAGAAATAACAGATTTTGTGCAATAGATGTGTTGCCTTTTATAGGTGGTTATATTTAGAAACATTACCTATTTTATGATGGACAAAATATGGTATTGTGTGGTGGCCAAGAAGCCCTTGGCACTATAAATAAAGGGGTTGGTCCCCAAGGGACAGGACACACACGAGTATTGCTGCATAAATGCGTTGATAGCAGCATCTCTGCCTCTCTCTCTAATTATTCCATCGATTAGAGAGAGATAGTGCTTTTGTTCAGGCTAAAGGCATCAAAGGGCGCGTCTTGTTCTCTTGGAAGATCTTTCTCCCTACTTAGGTGCGTGGAACAGTTTTGGTGAAGGTGCATACACATCAGGACACATCAAGAAGTGCTTAACATCAAGATTCAGACCATAGCAATGGAATTAGGTAAGCTTCCGCTCTCGATTTAGTTTTCTGGTGTTTTGGAACGGTCCGGTCTATGACCAGAACGGTCCGTTCCAACTGCTGGTTCTGCAAGTTTATGTTTTCTGGGTTGCTTATTTGACTTGTTAGAATTGTTTATTCCCTTTGGCTTTAAAGCAAACCCAACAAGTGGTATCAGAGCCACTCGTCGTGAGCCAGTAGCATGACACATAATTTTGGATCTAATTGAAGTGTTTGAATTGATTTGGTGAGATTGTTGATTTGAACTGAACTGTTTAAATTTCTGGCACGTATGTTCTAGAATTTTTTCTGGACTGTTTTCTGAACTGTTTCTGATTTATCTGGCTTTTGGACGGTCCGTTTTATGGCTCGAACGGACCGTTCCATTAACTTTGGATTGTTTATGATCTGTTTATTGAGTATTGTGCCAGACTTATTGTTTGTAATTGCAAATTGGACCCAAAGGGCTACAACTTGAACTGTTATTGAATTGTTTATTTTGATTTAGCTTTTTGTTATGATTCAAATTATTTTGAAATTGCAATTGCTTGAAAAGATTTTGAAAATTAAGTTAAAGTTTTAAAAATTCAAAATCGTTTAAAATCTGACCTAATTGGATGATTTAGATTTAAAGTAGATTGTCAGGTTAGGAGAGAAATCTTTAGGGTTTCTCGACCTAGATTAGGACGACATTTTCTACTCTTCTCTGCGGTTTTCAGGCGGTCCGTTCCACTCTGGGACGGTCCGTTCCACTTCAGTTTTGGTTGCAAACTGTTAGGTACTGACCAGAGTTTAGGACGGTCCGTTCTACAACCAGAACGGTCCGTTCCAGAACCAGATTGTTAGATTTTAAGCCAAAATTCAGGTTGTTTGTACTGGTTAGGTACAAATGACACTTTATGCATCCATCATCTTCTCTTCTTTGCCGTGGTTTTCATTAGTAAGAGCTGTAAGCGTTGGGTTACACCATGTTGTCATGAGGACAAGTTCTGTCGCAGAAAATAAGGTCGGCGCCTAAAGTGTCCATATGACCCTGGCCTTTTCTGGGAATCTTGCCTGGATGTGGTGTAATTTCAATGGCTGCTGGCTGAACGGGAGACCACCGCTTTCTTTTCTTATCTCAATATGACTCGTACTAGCTTGTATGGTCATATCTCTCTTTGGTTCTCTTCTGGTCTATTTAGGGCGGACCGTTCTCTCACCAAAATGGTCCGTTTCAGGTTTGTTGGTTTGTACGATCCAACGCGTATATACCTTAGGGTTTGCAACTGGGTCCTAAGTCTATATCATCCTAGGTCAGTATTTAGTTAGGCTTTTCATCTTAGGATTGATATGCATAATGAAAAGTCTAGGATTAGGTATATTTTAAGTCTAATATAAAAGTAATTTGAGTTGTATTTTGAGAATTGAACCAATATTAATATCATCCCGCCAAAGTGGGCTCTCATATTAATGGTTGTTTCAAAGACTCAGGTACAAAGTGTATTAAGGTACATGTAACTTCTAAACTATGGATCGGCCCAAAGGAAGGACATAATTTAAAAGACTACATGTACAATGTTTTGGTAGAATCAAATGGGTAATGATTATAAGGTTTTACATACAATTAATTAATCGGCCCAAAGGAAGGTTAATTAATTGATATGTTATGAATCGTTACATTTGATGCTACACCTAGTTAATTGAAGTTTGCTTGGAGACTCCAAAGAGCACTTGCAAATGAATAAAGACTAGTAGATGGGATTTAGACCTTTATATTTTATGATTTAACTTATACATTATGGTTATTAACATTAGTGTATTTTTTGTCTTTGGTTTATTTTAGCAAACATTCCAGCTAGCATTAACAGCATACCCATGCTGACTGGTTCCAACTTTAAGGAATGGAAAGAGAACTTGATGATAGTTCTCGGTTGTCTAGATATTGACCTTGCATTCAGGGAGCAGAAACCAACTGAGATTGATGCTAAAAGCACTCAACAACACATTCAAAGTGTAGCTCAATGGAATCGCTCTAATCGCATGGGCTTAATGATCATTAAGAAGACAATTCCAGAGGCATTCAGGGGTACCATTTCTAATTCCGATGAGGCTAAGGCATGCTTGGAAGAAATTGAGAAGAGATTTGCCAAGAATGAGAAATCGGAGATTTGTACATTCATGGCAAGACTCACCTCTATAAAGTATAATGGAAAAGGCAACATTCGTGAGTACGTTTTGGAAGTGTCTAATCTTGCTTCAAAGTTACAAGCCCTTAAGTTAGACATATCTGAAGAAATTCAGGTGTGTCTAGTGCTTAACTCTCTCCCTAGTCAGTATAACCATTTCAAGGTTACTTATAACTGCACTAAGGACAAGTGGACTCTCAATGAACTGATTTCGCATCTAGTTCAAGAAGAGGAAAGGTTGAAGCTTGATAAGACACACAGTGCTAACGTTGCCTCCACTTCCAAGAATAATGGAAAGAAGAAACAAAATAAGAAAAAGGCTGCTAATTCAGAGTCAAAGAAGGAACCCAATAAGGGGAAGACTGGCAAGAAGCCAAAGAATCCAAATGGGTGCTTCTTCTGTGGCGAAGAGGGACACAAGAAGACTGATTGTGCAGGCTACATAGCTTGGCGCAAGAAGAAAGGTATGTCTCTCTCTTTGGTTTGTTTAGAAGTTAATTTAACTTCAGTACAAAAAGATACTTGGTGGATTGATTCGGGTGCTACAACTCACATAAGTATCTCTATGCAGGGTTGCCTGAGCTGCCGCAAGCCAAATGATGGTGAAAGATACATCTATGTGGGCGATGGCAAGAAGGCACAAGTTGAAGCTATTAGGCATTTTAGATTGTTACTTAGGACTGGATTGTATTTGAATTTATATGAGACTTTTGTTGTACCGTCTTTTAGACGAAATTTAGTTTCTATTTCTGTACTGGACAAATTCGGTTACTCTTGTTCTTTTGGAAATGGAAAATTCAGTTTATCTCATAATTCTAAATGCGTTGGATCTGGTTTTCTTTCAGTTTATGACAATCTATATTCTTTGGAAACTATTGCTTCATATAATGAAAACTTGCATACAAGTACTAGAAGTGTTAAGCGTAAATTAACTCATGAGAATTCAGGTGCACTTTGGCATAAGCGTTTAGGTCACATTTCTCCAAAGAGAATTGAAAGGCTTGTGCAAAGTGAAATACTCGATCCTTTAGACATGACTGATTTAGGCCCATGTAAAAGTTGTGTTAAAGGAAAACAAACCAATAAAAGGAGATATGATGCCAATAGAACGAGTGATGTCTTAGAACTGATTCATACGGACATTTGTGGACCATTTCCTATGCCTACTAGGAATGGTCAAACTTACTTTATCAGTTTCATAGACGATTATTCAAGATTTGGTTATCTATATCTATTAAGTGAAAAAGCGCAAGCTTTGGACGTATTCAAATCATTTAAAGCTGAAGTTGAGTTACAACTCAACAAAAGGATTAAGCAAGTCAAATCTGACCGTGGTGGTGAATACTATGGTAGATATGACGGTTCAGGTGAACAACGTCCAGGGCCTTTTGCTAAGTTTCTAGAGAAAAATGGCATTGTCCCTCAATATACCATGCCAGGATCTCCTAGCATGAATGGAGTAGCTGAAAGGCGAAACAGGACATTGAAGGACATGGTTAGAAGTATGCTCAGTCATACTAATTTGCCAAGATCTCTTTGGAGCGAAGCGCTTAAAATGGCAGCCTATTTACTCAATCGTGTACCAACTAAGGCAAATAACAATAAAATCCCCTATGAAATGTGGACTGGTAGGAAACCAAGTCTGCAACATTGTCGCATTTGGGGATGTCCAGCTGAAGCTCGGCCTTACAAGCCAAATGAGAAGAAATTGGACGAAAGGACAGTTAGTTGTTATTTCATTGGATATGCCGAACGTTCTAGGGGTTACAAGTTTTACGATCCCACTAATAGGAATATTTTTGAGACGATTATAGCTAAGTTTTTTGAGGATGTTTTGGCTGTGGGGGGAGATATGACACATCATGATATTATCTTCGAGGAGGAAATGAGCACTGATCTTCAAACAGACCATGACAGGGCTGAAACGGACCGTTCCAGGATTGGAACAGACCGGTCTGAGGCTGAAACGGAACGGTTGATCATAGATGCAGTGCTCAGGATTGAAACGGACTACCGTTTAATTCAAGAAACGGATCCTGTTCCAGATCCTATGGACTTGGATCTTGGAAATAATCAAGTTGAAGATAATGATGTCATTGAACAACTGCAAACGCCTCAAGAACTTGTGCCTAGGAGATCCACTAGAGAGAAAAGACCAGCAATATCTAATGATTATGTGGTCTATCTCCAAGAACATGAGTTTGACATTGGGATGATAGAAGATCCTCATGATCTTCGTCAAGCTTTAGACAGTCCAAACTCACAAAAGTGGATCGATGCCATGAATGAAGAAATGAAGTCCATGTATGACAATGATGTATGGAACTTAGTACCATTACCAGAAGGAAAGAAACCTATTGGTTGCAAATGGATTTTTAAGACCAAAAAGGATTCTAAGGGTAATGTGGAAAAGTATAAGGCACGTCTTGTCGCTAAGGGCTTTACTCAAAAAGAAAGTATTGATTACAAAGAGACTTTCTCTCCAGTTTCATCGAAAGACTCTTTTAGGGTAATCATGGCACTTGTGGCACATTTAGATCTTGAGTTTCATCAAATGGATGTTAAGACTGCGTTTCTCAATGGTGACATTGATGAAACCATCTATATGGTTCAACCACCCCACTTTGTATCGGACGATCCAAAGAGAATGGTTTGCAAACTTAAGAAATCCATATATGGGCTCAAACAAGCGTCTCGACAATGGTATTACAAATTCCATCGAGTGATTCTCTCATTTGGTTTCGAGAGTAACCCGGCGGATGATTGTATATATCACAAGTTCAGTGGGAGTAAATATTCTTTCTTGATTTTGTATGTGGATGATATACTGCTTGCCACAAACGATAAGGATATGTTGCATGAAACTAAGAAATTTCTATCTAGACATTTTGAAATGAAAGATCTTGGTGATGCATCATACGTGTTAGGTCTTAAGATACTTAGATATCGTTCTCAAGGTATTTTGGGTCTATCACAAAAAACCTATATCGATCAAGTACTCAAGCGGTATGATTTGAAAAACTGCAAACCAACAGAGACCCCTGTTGCTAAAGGGGACAAGTTTAGTCTAGAACAATGTCCCAAAACACAGTTGGAAAAGAAGCAAGTAAAGGACAATAAGTATGCCTCCATAGTTGGAAGCATAATGTATGTCCAAGTGTGTATACGTCCAGACATTGCTTTCATTACAGGTATGCTAGGCAGGTATTTGCATAACTCAGGAATTCAGCATATCAAGGCAGCTAAACGAGTTTTGAGATATCTTCAAAGAACCAAAGACTTTGCACTAACGTATCGGAGATCAGATAGGCTGGAGGTCATAGGATATTCTGATTCTGATTTTGTGGGATGTCAAGATAGTTTAAAGTCAACCACATGATTCATCTTCATGATGGCAGGTGGAGCTGTTTCATGGAAAAGTGTCAAACAATCCCTAGTGGCATCTTCAACCATGGCAGCAGAATGCGTGGCTTGCTATGAGGCGTCATTATTTGGAACATGGTTGCGAAATTTTGTCACTAGGTTGCGTGTAGTGGACTCTATCCAAGCTCCACTAAGAATTTTCTGTGACAATAACTCAGCAGTCATGTATGCTAATAATAACAGAAGCTCAGCCAACTCGAAGCACATCGACATCAAGTTTCTGTCTGTTAAGCAAAAAGTTGAGAATGACGAATTATCAATCAAGCACATTGGAACAAACTCAATGATAGCAGATCCACTAACTAAAGCATTAATACCCAAGCAGTTTCTGAAATATATAACTAGTATGGGTGTAATTTCAGTTGAGGATTCTAGACTTTAGTGGGAGTTTTGTTCAGTGGGAGTGCTAGATTTGATGATAGTTTTAGTTTATTCAGTTTATTCAGTGTATTATGTAATGAATATTTCTGCAGAAATAAATAAAGTTTCAGTTTTCAGATTCAGTTTCAGTTTTCATTCTCAATTTATTTAAGTTGACCTCACTTCAGTTTTTGGGTGACCAATAAAGTTGGAAATAAACACGTGACAGTCACACTTACGTGTATTTTCCACACCACTTATACACATCTTAATTCAATGTCGTTCTTTATAATGATATTGTGATCATTGTGAGTTTAGTTACGACGGCTTTATAGGATTAGAGGCCTGTAAATGCTATAATGTAACGAATGCTTCCTTGGTCTTCTATTATTGTAAATGATGGACGGAATTAAGGACACAAAATTTTATTACCATAAAAGATGAGCTCATTAAGTTAAGGACATTGGATAACACTAAACATAATAGCCCAAGTGGGAGATTGTTAGATTATTTCCATATAGGCTGACGAGTCTATATGGAAACAATCTAAATTAAGTATGGGCTGATTATTGTTTGGTATCCAAGTTTCTATTGATTATGGTAATAAGCTAAACATGGCTGTAAAGAAATAGCAGATTTTGTGCAATAGATGTGTTGCCTTTTATAGGTGGTTATATTTAGAAACATTACCTATTTTATGATGGACAAAATATGGTATTGTGTGGTGGCCAAGAAGCCCTTGGCACTATAAATAAAGGGGTTGGTCCCCAAGGGACATGACACACACGAGTATTGCTGCATACATGCGTTGATAGCAGCATCTCTGCCTCTCTCCCTAATTATTCCATCGATTAGAGAGAGATAGTGCTTTTGTTCAGGCTAAAGGCATCAAAGGGCGCGTCTTGTTCTCTTGGAAGATCTTTCTCCCTACTTAGGTGCGTGGAACAGTTTTGGTGAAGGTGCATACACATCAAGACACATCAAAAAGTGCTTAACATCAAGATTCAGACCATAGCAATGGAATTAGGTAAGCTTCCGCTCTCGATTTAGTTTTCTGGTGTTTTGGAACGGTCCGGTCTATGACCAGAACGGTCCGTTCCAACTGCTGGTTCTGCGAGTTTATATTTTCTGGGTTGCTTATTTGACTTGTTAGAATTGTTTATTCCCTTTGGCTTTAAAGCAAACCCAACATATGAAACAAAAGGTGTTTCATACCTGACCTCTGGAATTGCAATCAAACCCTAATTCTATAAAAATTAGAAACCTTAATTAGAGAAAAATCTTTTTTCTTTTTCAAGCTTGGCTTATGCCAACTTTTAGTGAAAGAATTACAATCGAATGTTTAGCCCGAGTAGGCGTAAACCAGAGCAAAAATGAGAATTATCCTAGGTAAAACCAAAGTATCCAAGATTGCAAAGTCTCACCAATTCCTCAATACTAGATCCAAAGAGCACAATCTTTTTCAACTTTGGATTAATTGTTAGCAAAACATAGATGATTACCTCTACTCAAGGATTGTAAATCAAAACAAATGCAGGGGAGAGAGACAGCTACGAGAGAGAGAGAGAGAGAGAGACAGAGAGAGAGAGGGGGAGGCGAAAATCAAGAATGGGATGAGGTCGGTGTAAAGAAGCACTAGAGTATATATCGACGAGGCTCTGCTCGTGCAAACAATGCTATTATTCTGTTTGATCTCTTTCCTTTTAACTTTCCATATTTGTTTGTCAATTTAGAAGGAAACTGTTACTATCCCGTATTTAGTAGTTCGTAAGAAAAGAACAGCGCAATTATAGCGTCATCATCTGGATAAATTGCATTAGCACTGTATGTTTGACTAATCATCTGGATAAATTTAGAAGGAAACTTCTTTTATATAACATATCTTTGCATGCTTTAATAGATAAAAAGTTTCATACACTGTATTTATCCAAATGAAAAATAAATAAATTCCAAAAGGCCGTACGACTAAACTCAACTTTTTAATCTTTTCATATTGTTTGATGAAACTCAATTTATAATTTATACTTACTCTTTTTTATATACGCACAATACACACTCTATATATATTAGGAAAAATTAGATATATGCCATCTCAAATTTGAGAAATTAGAAATTTGCGACTCCAAATATAAGCCTGTGAAAATTGCCACTTCAATTTTAATTTACTTAGAAAATTGTCATTTTTCATTTTCAACTTTTCATATTGACCAAAATATCCTCTTCCTTCTCTCCCTCACTGAAATTGCCTCTTTAAGGGCTTCTACCTATTAAAAAAAATATCATCTCACCAATTATACAATACGAAATTAATTTCGGGCTGATCAATTGAATTCTTTAATTAATTAATCTCTCTCGAATCTGAATATTTGTATTTTTTTTTTTAGAATTGAGTCTAATTAGCATCTATTAACGAGACAATTTTTTTTTTTAGTAAAATATGGGGTCAATTCGTCCCACAACTTTCAATTAAATAAACTATATTTTCCATTAAACAATCCGTCCCTATGAACCCTGAATTTTGAGCGATTTCTTTTATAGAGATTGCAATTTTTTAAACAAGAAGCGATTTTTTTTTTTTAAAAAGTCGGTAGTTCTAGACACAGGTGATTTCAATTTTTCAACGGGCAGATAAGAGGGAGAGAAGAAAGAGGTAATTTAGTCAATAGAAAAAAATTGAAAATGAAAACTGACAATTTTCTAAGACTTAATTTTAGATTGGCAAATTTCTAATTTCTCAATTTTGAGATAGCATATATCTAATTTTCCCTATATATTATTGTGTTTCTGTTCGTTGGTGTCTGAAACTGGTTGTGAACTTATTAAATTTGCAAAATTGAAAATGCTCTACTGTTGAGTTAGGACCTGTGACAAGTGCAATATAAATATATTCAAGCGCAGAGCAAGTAAAACTTGAACTATTTCAAACCTAGAAAAATTATATTACTTCACCAACAATTTTTGAAAGTTAAATTTAGACAAGGGCTCGGACATACCATTACATATATACACTCTGCGCAGGTTTAAGTGTTTTTTAAAAAAGAAACTTAATTAATGACGAAAGAAGGCACATTTACGGAAAAAATAAAAAGTGCTCGTTGTATTATTTGCACTTCTTCTCGATCGACTTAAAATCTCACCATAACGACCGAATTAATGCATTCACAATTAATTTTGTAAAATTGACAAAAAGATGTTGAGGTATTCAATCAGTGTAAATTGTACTTCAGCTCAGGTATAAATGGATCAAAATTGGCTCTCGTACCATTGCTAGATTAAATCAAATATAGTGAGAGAAATATATGTTGAATTGTTGAAAGGCTTTTTCTGTTTTTCACAAATCTTACTTCTTAACATGAACGAAAATTAATTTAAAAATATAATTTACAAATCTTTTTTGTCGAGTTTTGTCAGGGACTTCAATAAACAATCGCCGAAATAATGAGAGAGAAAACAAATTTTCATTACCGATCAAACTACGATATTGTGTTTTTCACTTGCGATAGGTGCTACATTGACAATTTCTAGCATCTTCTCCTTTTTTTTTTTTTTGTTCTTTTCATTTACAGTTTTAACTGGTTGCACGGAAATTTGAAAAATATATGTCCCATTTATGCTGGTCAAAGTTTTTTGCAAGAAAAATTCTTTTTTTTTTTTAAAGACAAGATGGCGACTACCATCCGGAAATTTATTAAATTTAAAAAAAGAGAGAGATTGCATAAAGATTCAAAAGAAAAGGAAAAATGAAAAAAAATGAAATAATATAATTACACAGAACCAAAAAATTATTACGTGAGCCAAAATTTTAAAAAGAAAATCCTATGGAGCCCCTAGTGGTTATCTTCAGGAGATGGCCATCCATGTCGAGCCGAAAGATATTACAATTATTTTTAAGCTCAGATCATCAGATGTAGCTCAAATAAATTGCATTTTTCTGTACAACTAATAAATATTGATCATATTTTTATTTAAAATAATTCACAACGAGATTAAACTTAACTTGAATGTAATTTATCCGAAAACAAGCAACAGTAAGTTTCTATAAGTTATATTTCTCTTAATTAATTTCAAATCTCCTACGTGGCTGACATAAATCTGCTTTAATGCCTTCTTTCTCAGCTTCCATGCACATTTTTTGTGCTGGCCTCTTCAATTAGTACTTTGGCAATCCTATTCTCTATCTCAGTATCAGTCTTGTTTGCTCATAAAGTCATAATAAACCCCCTTGATTCAATTATTATTATGAAGCAACAAGCATAATTTAAGATAAAAATAATGGAAAATGTTGGGAACTAGATAAATTACTGCTATTCTAGTTCTAAGTCTTGTTCTTAGTGGTAGGAAAAGTATGGGATATTTGTACGTTAGCAGTTCATGAAATAAGAATGATCCAAGTTAATGAACTGAACTGAACTGATCTGATCGTATGTAATGAATGACATAAATTTTACACTTCAACTAAATCTAAGATTCATCCTAATGTTATGTCTTGTAATATTACTAGATTTATAAAATAGAATAAAAATGTATCACTTGATTTCTTGTAATTTTGAAAGAATATCCATAGAATTTCATGCAAAAAATGATTTTAGAAAGGCTTGTAAACAATTTAAAAAATTAAAATTATTGAAATTTATTGATTATGTTATTAAAGAAAGTACCAGGGCTAATGATCGAGGTGAAAACCAAGTTCAAATAAAACCTTGCTTACCTGACTAGTCGTTAGAGTAAAGCTAAGGGTCGAACCCACAGGGATGGTGATGAATACTAATCCTATTTGTTTGCTAAAGCTAGACAATAATTTATTGTGGTGTTTTAGTTTATAAAATCAATTTATAAAAATAAAGATGAAATTTAATCAAAACAATTAAAATAAATATTTTTTTTAATGTTTTCAGGGTTTAAAAGATGCAATTAAAGATGTCTTAGGGTTTAATTTCACTTTGGTTTGGTCACAGTGGTGCGAATCGTAGCACTTTTGTGATCTAACCCTGCAATTCGGTCCGAATTCGTTCACGTAAATGTCATGTTCTACTTGATTTTGGTGATTAAGTCCTACGAAGGGTCCATCTAGCCATACCTAAACTCTCTAGTCCTCTGCTGTCGCTTATTAATTGGACACGGTATTTGGTATAGAACCTAGTGTTAACTCTCATCAAGTGTATTGTACCTCAACTTTCTTGTGTTGGTAGACCTACTTGAGTTTATTTGTTGTGTTCTAAGAGATATCTATTTCCAATCATCGTTTTCAACAGAAACTTTCACCTTTTAGCTACTAGTTGGTTGTCTTTCGACTTCTAACCTATCTCAAGTACTTGTCTAAATTAATCAAACAATTAAATTCCAACAAATAGATGTTGTCATTCATCTAACATGTAACACAATCAACAAATCAATTCAAACAGATGTTGCCTAAATTAGATGTGGTCATTCATCTAACATGTAACACAATCAACAAATCAATTCAAACAAGCAAACAATTAAATTCTAACAAATAAATCACATAGTATAATCATATATCAAGTATCACAAGACAACCCAAACAAAAGCTACATCTACTCCTAAGACAACATGAGTTTGAGCCTAACATACTAATAAAACAAATTGCAAATGTAAATAAATAAGATACAAACTCTATCCGATCAAATATCAAGAGAAAGGAATAAATAAACCAAGAATTCCTTCAAACTCGAAATACTGAACGTCCAGAGTCGTGGTTGGATTGGTTCTACCACCGTCACGTTAGAAATCACCTCCAAAGTCGCTGTCATGGTCGAATGCTGATGGAAAAGTGGAAATCCCATGTCTTTCGGCGTGAGAACGGTGGTGGAAGGTGGGAGAATGGTGGATATCAACGGATACCTCCTCTACAAGAAAGGGGATCCATAAATAGTAATCTTTGACCTCTCTAAACGCCCTAGAAGCCTTCCATACATTGCCAACCACTTTAGAAAATTTTCCATAGAAGAAAACCCCTTCCAAAGATGACTAGATCATACCATATATGTACAATTCGGTTCGAATTGCGGTGCGAAAATCTGCAGTGTGTGTTTACATGGGACAATTCGGTCCAGATTGCTGGAAATTTGGTCCGAATTGATGTGTGAAAGTATGTTGTGAGCGTCTGCGGACGCGTCTGGTGCGTAGGCTCTGCTCTAGAGTCGAGTCTAAGTTTGATCTAGGCTAGGAATGAGTCGTCTAGCCATCTAAATTATCGATTTCATGCTAATTTCTTCTAATTCCTGTAAAACAATATAAAAATATCGGCAGTACTAAATTATTGCAAGCAAACACAAAAGCATGGTGAATTCATGATTTTAGTCACAATTTCGATATAAAGTCTATCCATGTCACACCTCGAGTCATTTTTACATGACTTGGAGTGCATCTCAACAATCCGCCGCATATAAATACGCGAGACGTAGAACATCATATACACTATAAATAATTCACATATGATAATAAATGCCACTTCCATAAAATTTAACCATAAATATCCAACAACTAAGTAAAGTAAGAAAAGACATAGACTATAAGGCTAAGTTTTAACACGAGACTTCCCTAATCGTCCAATGTTCCAAATCCATTCTAGTTCACAAAAATAAAGAAAATATTACAAAGGAAATGTGGCATCTTAGAAAACCCGCATCCTTGAACCTTACTCTTTTTGCGATAATTCTAATTTCTGATCTTCAATACTTGGAACCCATATAAAATGGAAAACAAACCGATGAGAGACTGAAATAATCTCTCAGTGCGGTATTCAGTTCCAGCCCAGAGAGTTGTCAAATTTAATGAAACATGAAATGACAATTAGTACAATAATGATTTATCGGCAACATGTTATCCTACTGTAAGAATATGTCATGATAAAGACAATCTTCAATAATGCAACATCAAATTTAATGGTTTCAAAATTCTCTACTGTTAACAATAATTTCATTTCACTTTATAACACCCCCCACTTACCAAGCCCACTAGTTTGACATTTAATCCACTAATCCAAGAAGCCCGCATATCCATCGCGAACGGATATCTTCTGGAGAGCGGGCTAGTACTTAGGCCCTTAAGCCAAATGCTTGGTACAACGATTATCATCCACTCCACTTAACATTTACACAATTAATATACATTGTCACTAATACTACGCACATGCAATTATATAACCAAGTCATGCATATTGACTATGTAACTTCTATGTTTACTTATCTTTATTTATCATGCATCAGATCTTTAACCAACTAGCAATGCATTTATTCACTATATAAAAATAAATGCGAGTAAAATATAAAGGAAAACAAATCATATACTATAAAGGAAAACAAATCATATACTTCTAATATGACTATCTAATATATATAAAGGAAATCAATTTCACTTCAAATCAAGATCCGCACCTGTCAAGCAATGCGGCACATCAAACTTCTAATCTTCCTACTCTTCTTGACTTGTACCTAAATCATGGGTAAACAACTCTAATTACTACAAAATCAGAGAGAAGAGATCATAATTAATTAAATCAACAAAGTCTTACAACGAACAGAGTGTGTCGATATGAAGGAATAACCTACTCGCATGATACTGACCAAACTTTAGTGCTTATGTAAAGTATATGTATATATGATTAAATAATTGAAATAGTCAACACAAAAGACAAACATTAACTATATACTATATATATATATATATATATATATATATATAGTATAGCTATGGTGAGTTGCAACTCATAGGGGCTCTGGTGAGTCGCAATCTAAGCCATCTGATTTCCATCAAAATTCGTGCGATGATGAGTCGCTGGATCGAATTAAAATTTCGTTCCGTCTGTTTTTCTCTCCGTCTCCGCTCCTTCTATCTATACGAAGCCTCTCTCTCTCTCTCTTCAAACTCGAAACAAAACACAGATGCAGACTTGCCTCTCCAAACCCTAGAAATCGGAGAGGATGAGTGCGCCTCCGCACGGCTTCCTCCTCTGATCACTTCCGCCTCAGCATGATCTCTGTACTGGCCTCCTCATGAAAGTCGATCGGAGCAGCCGTGAACCCTAGATCACGATACAGTGCTTGGATCGTGAGAATCGAATCTGCTTCTATTCCGCACACTAGCTGCTTCTGTTCCACACGCTATTCTCAGAGCCTCTTCCGTACTGAACTCGCCTTGTCGTGCCTCCTTTCTTCTCTGAACCTCTCATATCATCTTCTCTTCGTGAACAGGTTCTCTCTTTCTCTGATTTTTCTTTAATTTTTCAGAGCCTCTCAGCAACTTCTCTGATTTCTCTAATTTTTCTTTAAAATCTGCTGTAATTTTGAATCTGCTAAATTATTTGCTAAGCCAACATCATTAATCTGTAAAAGAATTATCAGTACTTGTAATATTACTCTCCCTCCACTTGTAAACCACTAAAACAGACCCTTTAATTTTGCAGCAGAAGTAGCTTCGTTAACTCAATTATTGTTTAACTTAACTGTACTAAGAATTTTAGACTCCAAACTTGCAAGGCGCACATTTTAAAAACAAAGGACATCAAACAAATTACAACAATTGACCCAGGCTTTAATGAAAATCAAGATTGATACATACCTCAATAAGGAAATAAGCCGAGGGGTCAGACATGCTTCTGCTGATATGGAACATGACCTCGTTTAGTTTATCTGATTGCACAAGAATATTTGCAATTTGAAACATCAAACAACTAGAATATTTGCGGTTGGGTGTTAATTTTGCTTCTGATATGTCGACTTCTTTAATTTTGCTTTTGTATTTAATTTTCTGATTTTAATTTTGCTTTAATTTTCTGATTTTAAGCTTCTGCTAATATTTTCAACTTCTGCTAATATTTTCAACAGTAATTATGTCGACTTCTAGGTCAACAAACGGTGTCGAGGACGAGGAGCAAGTTCAGTTGCGGTTGGGTGT
The DNA here is from genome assembly GCA_027562975.1 of Rhynchospora breviuscula. Lineage (NCBI taxonomy): Eukaryota > Viridiplantae > Streptophyta > Magnoliopsida > Poales > Cyperaceae > Rhynchospora > Rhynchospora breviuscula. Next base: position 55,187,090 of record CM050402.1, read on the forward strand.
TAGCGATCCTTACATCGGAGTTGAGGAGCTTTGCCGGTTAGAAGAGCTTTGCCGATTAGAAGAGCTCACCTCTGATGAAGAAGAGTTCGCCTCTGATGAGCCCACTAAACCATACGTCGGTATGCAATTTAGATCAATAGAAGAGGCATATAATTTAGTTCAAGTATATGCCCATTGGTACCTCTTTCTCTACCTCATTTGAGATACTAGCTCTGTTCCTCTTTGAGAGACTCATCAGGTTTTTATATTAATTTGCTTTGAGATGCTAATTTCTTTTTCTATTGTTTAATCAGGCCCTGGAAATGGAGACAAGTGAAGGCACTGAACTCCCTGTATCAGCAATAGCAGTGAAGGTACTTGTAGTGAATTTCTGTTGGTTTTTATATTTGTCAAATAAGTTTATTTTTTCTAAAACATGCGTTTGTTTCCATGTAGTGAAGGTACTGCTTCTGGTGTGAAGAATTGGGATAGCAACAACGATTTGAATGCTTCTATTTTGAATTTGTTTAAATTTGACTTGTATTTTTAATCATGTACTTCCTTTTGTTTTGAATGCTGCATGAGTTGGTAATTTGGAGATAGAGTTGGTAAATTTTAATCATGTACTTCTTTCTGTTTGTAGTAGACTACCATGTTTGTTATTTGAATCATTTACTGGATGCTCTGTACTAATATGTACTGAATGTTATTTTAATCATTTACTGTTAATGCTTTGTTTCACTACTACTAATATGTACCATGTTTGTTATTTGATAAATTTTTCTGAAAGTATTTTACTGGATGTAACTGTATGTACATACAATGAATGTAACTGTTTAGACAAACATCCCCGTGATTATTCCATTGCTGCCAGGGGGTCTTCTTTCCTCGCAAATTATTCCATTGCTGCCAGTGCATGTAACTGTTTAGACCTAGCTACCAATGATTAATTAAGTCATAACAGATTTTTTTGCATGTAACTATTTAGGATATTTAGTCAAACTGGTACATATCAAATAGGTACCAAATTGCATCCATTTAACATTAATAGTTAAAATGCCAACTTTTTTTGTTTCAGGTTTGTCACCTCTTTAGAACTACAATCACAGATCTTCGTGTAATTACAGGGACCTATGAGGGTTTGGTATAGGAGGTGCTGGTACAGGGATACTAACACAGGAGGGATTAGCAAAGATAGTCTCAGGGTCTCGAATTCTTGTACATGTTTGGTACAAGGAATGCTTGTACTGTGACACCCCGTCGAATACTGTAACTGGACAACACACGACGGAGTGCCCGCCGCGGATACCTGCTGCACCCGCAAGGCTTACTAATACTCATTTTTCAATTTAATATTGATTATACACAATTAATATACATGTCAATTATAAATTTATGATTAATTACTTAAACATAAAAATAAATCCTACAACGGTCTGGTACATATAGGTTGCTAACCACAGTATCCAATGGCCTGCTACTCGTCTCGCTGTCCAGCACTTGATCTGAAACCTGGAACCTACAACCAATTGTGGAAACTATGCAAAAGCATAGAATGAGATAAATAAAATTTATCTCAGTACGGTATTCAGTTCCAGCCACTTGAGTTTTGATTATCATGCGTTGGAACTAAATATATGACTGAGCCAAGCAATTTTCAAATCAAATCCACCTTTATTTCAATAATCATTAAATATAAAATTTTGATCAAACAATACAATTATGAAATAAATTCAATACTCTTCAAAATCATTTAAAATTCAAAGTATGACAACTGTCATTGAAATTCCTTGGAAAAGCAATCAATCGTATGCAACCACTAACATGTAAAAACATTCACATCTCGTTTCAAGCAGACATGACAATGTCAAATTAATTAAATCAATGCAATATGCAATGTGAGCTCGGCATCAATTCCATAACAATCTAAATTTCAAAGTATAACAAATGCCGACTCATTTGGTTGGACAATTATCTAGTATGCAAGTCTGGTTTTTTTTTTCTCATCATCAAAATTAAATATGTCGCGAGACACCTTTCATGAGGGCTACCAACGACCAATTCAATTCACATATCATTCAATCAATAAACATCCAAATGTACAAGCAAGCTATGAACACTCACACTCCGGACCATTCTAGACTGGACCTACTGAGTCCCGGTACATAAGCACTTATTACACGGTGCTTGGTAGGATGGGTCATGACTCTACTTCCAAACATTACAAGTGTCTATCTCAACCACACAAGCTGTACTTACCTCAATCAAATCACATTTCAATCGGATACCATTCAATATGCCTCTGTACAATCATGCATCATTTACATATTCACAAATTAATCAGATTTTCATGAATTCAACAATTAATGAACACAACATGCATGTTGCTAATTAAATCTCTACATTTGTTTATGTATATAAAATTTAAATTAAAACTCAAGTGGAATCCGTACCTCAAGCAGCAAGTAAAATCCAAAACAAAAGCAAGCAAGCAATCAAATTAACTCTACAATGCCTCCGTCATGTCAGCTGCTCCTAAATTCCAACTCAAAATCTCTCGACTCTAAACAAATATAAATTCTCATTTCAATTTTAATACTCAAATAAGTTCCGTTTGTATTTTTAAGTAATCTATATTTTAATAAGTATTGCCATTAGTGCCCAATATACTAAAAACATGTAACTACAGCCTTTGCTTAACATCAGTTTATATGATACTAAAATACTTCTATCACAAGTATTAGTATGAACTAAGAACATTAATCAAGTTTGAACATGTATAAATATTTCATGCTTAAAAGAGTTTCAACAAAAATTACATTTATTCTATAACTGAAACCAACCTCTAAATTAAAGATAAATTGTGCACTTGCTGCCAAAATCTCATGTAAGCTTATTGTGTTACAATAAAACCTAAACTATACATATGCATTACAATATGACATGCAACACTTGAATGCATTAGTCTTGTTTACTAATTATCTTTTAAATCAAAATATTTGAATACCCATAGCATGTCATGCAACTTAATTGATACGATCGAGTACCAAGTACGAATCTAATCTCGCATGCAAGACTTATGCAATATTAGTGTCCATAGTTTCTAAACAATTCCAATAAATAGCATTTATCACTTCACAAATTCATTTTCTAATTTTAAATTCACATGCATGCATGATATGCCCAAGATTAAGGTTTGCGGCCAAACCTTAATTCAAACCCAATATCATTACCCTTTTTACCAATCAATCCTTTAAACCCACAAAATCAGTATTGTAACCCAATGAAATTTCGTTACCACAAACATGCTTGACATGCAAAACTTCATATTACCATTTACATACATGAAACTACATTTATTTGAAAATAATGCAAGACTTGAATTTAATCCATAACATATACTTAACATTTGTGATTCTCTTTGAAAGTTCAATGCACATGCAAAAATCTAATGTAGCTTACAAATATCATTTTTGTATATTTCCACATAAATCTCCAATTATCAAGCATCCGACACAATACATAATCAATCACAAATTTACACAAATTAACCATATTTCACAAATTACACAATTACACAAAAACTCGGAACATTCAGATTACACATTCTAAATTAAGTTACACATCTATACAAGAGATTAGGAAGACTTACCAGAAGAAATGACTCAAGGAATGATGGCTCGCACATCAAGCAACGCCATCAACAAATCGGACGATCAAACAATAGCATGGTGATTGGGAGAGATCATGGAGTGAGTCAGTACTTGTCGGCTGGTCCGAAACCCAACGGATCAGATTTGAAGCGGGTTTAGGGTTTTGGGTGGTTTTGGCGGTGCATGCAACATTAGAGGAGATAAAATGTAGGATAAAGGTACACGGCAGTGCAAATGAGGTCAAGGCAGTGGTTGGTGGCGGTTTTCGACGAATAAGGTGAAGTTCCGAGGTTAGGGTTTCTAGAAATGAGAGGGAAAAAGTGTAGATCTGGTCTTAGGAGGTCACGGCGGTGCTCAGCAACTCGAGGTGCACCGACAGAGGTGGGGCATGACTGTAGAGAGGTGGGGCCGAGCTAGAGGAGTGGTGGGGTGGGTTTGTAAAGGAGGAGAGAAAAAAGTGTAGTGGTCGGGTTTTAGTGGTGGGGTCATTGCGCCGACGCGATGGCGGAGCGGCGACGGCGGGAGGCGGAGGAAGGCCTTAAAGAGAGAGAACGAGAGAGACAGAGGAGGGGGTCGGGAGAGGAAAATGAAAAGGGGGAGGAGGGGTTCGGAACCGTATCCTCTGGATTTCTTTTAGAGAAATCCAGTGGACTTCCTCTCATCTGATCCGTCCGATTTAATCTTAACGGCTAAATTTTTTTCGGGCCTATCAATCTAGTACTATTCACGGGGCATTCATAATCATTGAGATTAAATCGAACGGTTCAGATGCAAGGAAGTCCACTGGATTTCATTTAGAGAAATCCAGAGGATCTCATTCCGGAGGGATTCACGGGTAGGGACTTAAGTCCCGTAAATCCCATCCAAAAACTAATTTTTCAGATTTAGTAATTTTGCCAAATAAAATTTTAAGTTTAGTTATTTTATTTATTTATTTATTATTATTATTATTATTTTTTAACGGGTATCACATGTACATGCTTGTACATGTTTGGTACAAGGAATGCTTCGTTTTTTTATTATTGAAATTAGACCCCTTGCTAATGTGAAACGTCCTCTTTACAAAATGAAACATCATTTGAAAACAACATATCATCATTTTAAGACACATGATGAGCTATACAAAATGGTCATATCATATGTTCCAATATCCAAATAATCAAGAGTAAATCCAACTTAGTAAATCCAGAACAGAAAAGAAAAAAGCAAGAGTACCAACTCAAAGAGTTTGGCCTGGATAGAACAAACCTCTATCCTAGTTGCTAAACATAGTACTGTCATCACTAAAAATTAAAATACAAGCATCAAACATTCAGTTGCTTAGATCATCACATTATAATTTAAGCAAAATCATCACTAGTAAGACAACAATTATGATGCCAATTTTGACAAGGCAACGAATTGAACCTTTTACTTCTTTCATAAATTTGAGATTCTCAAAAGGAGTGCACAATCCATTGAATTGTTGACAAACTCGATTAGTACACGAGAAAAATTCTCGATCGGGGTTTCTTGTAGTTGTGGATAACTTGACTACTGTGTAGTTATCACATCGCACACAAGGTGGGTTTGGTCACTCATTCCAATTGCTTTGACTGCTCATTCCTACATCACAAGTAATTTGTGTTATTTAGGCCTAGACAATAGGGCGTGTTTGGAAGTGTGGTGAATAAGAATAGAATAGCTTATTTTAGAACAAGAGTGATGAATAAGGAATGTTAAATAATTGCTTATTCTTAAATTAAGAGATGTTGTTTGGGTGGTTAGTTAAGAATAAGAACAAAAAAAATATATATAATAATGATTTGTTGTTGGATGGTTAGCTTGTTCCAATTTAGTTCTAATATTTTGTTAGAACAAGAATAAGGAGCCGAATAAGCTATTCGGCTTGTTCTAAAATGTGTTTGGCAACCCCAAGAACTAGCAATTCCGAATAAGGGCTTATTCCAAGGGTTCCAAACATCCCTATAAGAATTAAGTCAAATTCAAATATCAATATTGAACTATTACATACATATTTTCAACATCACTTTTCTGTATACTTTTAAAGAAAATAACAACATTTTAACCTTGTCTAGCCTGCATCAAGAACTTGTAAAAGGTAGATGCATGATGAATACATCAATAATTAAGCATGTGTGCCCTCCTCATTTTTTGTAAATTTTAATCGCAAATAGGAGAAATTTGGTACTTTTGAACGAAAATGGGTTTATTCTTCGTGTGTTGCAGTTATTTGAACTCAACTTTTATTGCATATTTTCTCCAACAGATCAGATGGAACTGATGAAATTGCTAATCCCTTCTTGCATTAAACCAAATAAACCATTTTATCAACAAATTAGAGAAAAAATTCACCTTAAAATAAATCAGATAAACCAAAATTATGGATGAAGGGAGTGCTTACTTGGATGGATTGAGGAGGAAAGGGTGAGAGCACGATCTGAGGAGATGAGGTAGAGAGAGAGCAAGAATTGAGAGTTGATCGGAGATGAGTCGAAGAGAGGCGCGATCCAAGCACTGTATCGCGATTGAAGCAGATTCAATTCTTGAAGCAGATTCGATTCTCACGATCCAAGCACTGTATCGCGATCTAGGGTTCACGGCTGCTCCGATCGACTTTCGTGAGGAAGCCAGTACAGAGATCGTACTGAGGCGGAAGTGACCAGAGGAGGAAACCGTGCGGAGGCGCACTCATCCTCTCCGATTTCTAGGGTTTGGAGAGGCAAGTCTGGATATGTGTTTTGTTTCGAGTTTGAAAAGAGAGAGAGAGAGGCTTCGTACATATAGGAGGAGCGGAGACGGAGAGAAAAACAGACGGAACGGAATTTTAATTTGATCCAGCGACTCATCATCGCACGAATTTTGATGGAAATCGGATGGCTTAGATTGCGACTCACCAGAGCCCCTGTGAGTTGCAACTAAATTCATTTAGTCAAACAATAAAGTAATTGGTTAATTTTCTCAACTTCATAAAAGAAGTTCGGTGCTTATCAGAACCAACAAACTTGCTTTCAAAATTTTATTCACATATCTGATTCTCCAAAGAGATGCACACCGTATAAAATAAGGGCATCAAAGTTACTCATATCTTAATGGATCAAATTCATTTATTAAGTACACGAGTGAAATTTTCATGGGATAAAAAAATAATAAAATCAACTTTTCACAGACAGTAGCTAGTATTAAAATTTCGTAGTTAGGATATACATCGATTAAATAAACAAGAATACTAACCATTTGATCCACTAGTTTAGAAATCTTCTAACAGTACATAAACATGGAGAAGATTTTAGAAAGGAGATGCTGGGTTTAAGCGAGAAGTGATTTACGGGGATGAATAACCGACTGGAAGGAAGAGATATAAGTAGTGCCACTTTAACCTAATTAGAGCATTAACTACCTCTATTTTAATCATTGTGCTCATTGATAAAAGCGCCCTTTAAAAATAACTACCAAGTTAAATACTCTGAACCAAGAAAAATAAGAAGTATAAATTTAGACCTCGTTATGAAAAAGTAACCTTAATTAAAAAGGTTTAATCTAACCATATACTAAACAGAGAAAATAATTAACACCCAAAATAAATTTTCATGTACTTATACTATTTAAGAAATTAGTTTTTCTTTAAAATATCGTTATTAAAATAAAATAAATTTTAATTTAAAAAAGGCGTTAAATAATAGAATGTTACAAGCCAAAATAACAGTATAAAAATGAAATATCAGGTAAAAATAAAGAAAAAACTATACATTTAAAAAAATAGAAATCAATAAAAAAACTAAAAATTTCACATAATACCATAATATTATTAAAATTTCATCATGCACAACCAGAGATCTAAAAAACTATCAATAAATTTGAAATATTCATAATATTCAACCTATATTTTTATTTTTTTCTTGAAAATAAAAAATAAATATTTTTTGACTCGTGTAAATCTATTTGAAAATTTAATATGTTCATTTTGCACTGCCCTAAGGCTGAAACGCAAAACAACATACCAAGTAATACCACAAACAATCCTTCCTCTATCGGTCCCGATGACAAGTGGGGCCGCTCTTTATCGTCTTTTTAATTTGCTCCGTCGTTTCTTCTCCTAGGTCATCGTGGCTATCCCCAACCCTTCTTCAAACTCTTATATATCACAGAATGGTTTTATCTTTTCAGATTTTGAGAAAGCTTTAAATTCTGGGGTGAAAAAAATTACAATTTTTTCTGGTTATTTTGTATACAAGAATTGGAATTCCCTTGATTTGAGCATAAGATTTGGATGAAATTCGAATATTACAATGAAATAAGTTATAGAAATATGACACTATATTAATTGTAAGACATAGCATGGAGGATGAATTTTAGCTTTAATTGAAGTGTAAAATTTGCGTCATTCACTACATACAATCAGTTCAGTTCATTAACTTGAGTCACCCTTATTTCATAAATTGCTAACTTACAAGTATTGTACACTTTCCTGACCACTTAGAAAAAGAATTATATCTGGAATGATTGTAATTTATCTGGTTTTCGCCATTTACTGTTGATTTTATCTTAAATTATTGTTATTGTTTCATAATAATAATAATAGAATCAAGGGGTTTATTCTGAGCAAACAAGATGGATCTCGAGACAGAGAATAAAATTGTCAAAGCGCTGAATGAAGAAGCACGGAGAATGCGCATGAAAGCTGAGAAAGAAGGCGCTGACATGTATTTACGTCAGCCAGGTGCAAGGGCACAGCAGAATTCACGTTTCCTCAGTGCCACTGTGCTTGGAGTGCAACAAGGTGTTACCATATTACTTTTTCGTTTTATCTAGTCAATAGGCGCTCTTTGCAAATTCAGTGTTACTAGTATACCTATTCTCGCCTATCCTAACTTTACTGGAAGACCTTTCAGGTAGGCTCTCTACTTAGACTACACTGGGCCTGAGTTGTGCACTAGGTTTATGAAATTGTACAGGCAGGACCGCAGGAGTATTTGGGAAGTGCTTTGGGCAATATTTTTTTCTTGGAGCAATATAGTTTTTTTCAAAATGTCTAAACAGTCCTTAGCATCAATCAAGATTTATTTTCTTAATTTATTTCCTTAATCGTGCTCTCCTTCTCTTCTAGATTTTCCACTAAAAGAAAATCAACCTTTTTTTTTAATGAAAATCACATCTGGTCATTCTTGAAAAGAAGTTCAACTGATAGGAGCGAACATGAGAAAGGAAATCAAGGCACTCTTGTTCATGTCACGATCCTGACCATACAGAATATTACTCAGATTGGGATCGACATGGCTTGCAGGATGATGAAATCAAACAGTTCCCTCGTTCAAGGTTAGATTTTCTTAGATATCTTATATCTTTTTTTTTTCAGAAATAGAACAGAATAAAATTCTCAGTTTATATATTTTTTTCTTATGTGCTCTGTTTAGTTTGGTTCCAAGATATGCTAATTGGCATAGGAGATAATAAAAGTTCAGCAACTTTAAAGCCTTTAGTCCCAAGCAAGTTGGGGTAGGCTAGAAATGAAATCCAACAATGTCAAATTCACCAAAGGAAATAAAAATTGTACAGCAGTAGTAGTTAGTAATAAAACCTAAATCATCTCCCTGAATAAAAGTTCGAAGTTTAAATATAATTTAAGGCAAGATTATGCATGATACTGGAAGGGTACATCCAACCGGGTGTCTCGGATACCAGCTAAATTGTTCTGACAGCAAATTGGTACTACTATCTGATTTGACACGACAGGCACGTGTGCACACATATGCATGCAGTATTTTTCAACTGAGAATTGGTTTTGAGTTGTACAGCTAAGATTTTTTTAATCTTCTTTTACTAAGGTTATATATGGTATTTCAGGGTAAAACTGGGAAGATGTGAGATAGGTTTGAGAATGGATGAGACTGGTCCATATTTCCGTTCAACGTATCATACTTATAGCTCCAATGTACAATATGAAGACAAACAAGAGCGAATGGTTTTAGGACCAGAAAAGCAACTTTCTTTAAAATCTTCTTCAGAAAAGAATAGAAAAGAGAATAGCTTCTCCAGAGATAAGAAGAAGGAAAAGCACAAACAAAAGAAGAAGAGGAAAGAGGAGAGATCAAAACACTGTCATAGGAGCAGAAGAAGTGAATGATATTTGATTAGGGTGGAATTTTCTCCCTGTATTCTGCGCTGGTATATATGGTTCAATGAGATCTGTGTATCAGAGGCAAGTAAAATAATGATTTGGATAAAAAAAAAGTTCTCTTCTTGTGTTCTGAGCTTGGGTAGATTTTGCAGCAAGTTCTGTATTGAAGCTGAAGAAGTGAATGGTTTCAAGTCAACTATAGAAAAACTTGTTGTTGTATTGCGATCTGATGTGTTTTCAAGAAGAGATGTATAGGAAAGGATGCGAACTTTGTACTACCAGCTGTAAACTAGTGTAGCAGGAACAAGTGTTTCCATATTGCAAACTAAATAATTTCTTCTCCTTTGGTTTTGCATAACCGCCTGAACACTTAACCACCGCTATACTTATTATTAACAAAAAAAAATTGACACTTGCTATAGAAGAAGAGAAGCGGAGGCCAAACGGTATATAAAATTTCATTTCATTTCCAGAATGCAAATTATTTGAATTACGAAAATACAGAAGAAATCAGACAAGCAGCCTTATTTATTCAAATTTCAAGTACAACATTCAAGATATACAGTTGGCTTCGCTTTTACTTCCCAAGACAATATAAAGCTGGTCATGAACATAGGCACAACTGCACAAAAGTCTAAATAATTTATAACTGAAAAGAAAAAAAATTGAAAAAGAGTTCAGGGACAACCACCCAACCACAAATTTGATAAATATGCTTATTTGAGAAATTAGAAAAAAATTAAGATACATTTTTCTTAATGACAACAATCCCTACAACCACAGACAGAAGAATAGATAAGACACCATCTCTAGAAAAGGTGCGTTCTTTGAGACTTAAAGGGCTGTTTACCCGAGAAAGCACCTGATCAAATTTTACTTTTGTCTCTTCAAGTGATCCCGAATTATCTATAACTAAATCAGCCTTTTCCCTTTTCAAATCAAGAGCCATTTGGGCTTCTATGCGGTTTCTGGCTTGCTCCTCTGAAATCCCATCCCGTGCCATCAGTCGCTGGATTTGGGTTTCTGGGTCAACCCATACCACTATAACAGGATGGGTCCAGAGATTCATTTTTGTCTCGAATAGCAAGGGGATGTCTAGTATGATGACTTTGCATCCCTTTAACCATAGTTTGATAACCTCCCAGAGAATACCAGTTGAGATATGTGGGGCCAGGAGACTGCATTATTAAAGAGAGTACAAGTATTTAGGTACAAAATCAAATAAAGTACATGAATCAGAAACTATTCATTTTTTTTTTTTGTTACAAGGAGAGTATAAACCAAGGCTAAAACAGATTTAAGAAAAGCTGAAGGCCAACCAAGGTTAATTAGGAACAGATGCTGCCATTCATGCAGTATTACTTTGCATCCTTTTCAAAATAATTTTAGCACCTGCAAACTTTATGCTTGCTGATAAATGTAACAACAATGGTGATCTTGTGGGTGGATCACTGATACTTCAAATAATAATACATATCAGCTGTACTTCTATCCACCACGTATTTGGAGTTTTCTTAGATTTATTCAGCGTACAGGTTGTGACAGCAGCAAATCATACTGAATAGGCTGAAGACATAGCTAGAGTGACATGCAGATATGATATCTTGATGAACTGATATTTAAAATGCTGGGAACTAATGGCGGAACGATATTGTCTTTGTTAATTTACCTCCCTTCTTAAACATGTATGTGAATGTGGCAAAGAGGATCTAGCATAATTTGACTATTTAATCCATGAACTAAAAAGCAGGGTCCAGGGGCCACTCAAAAATTACATTTGCAACCAAGAGTGAACCCTTTCAAATATTACCAGACAGCTTAGGCAGCATATAAAAACGACTAGAGTAATATTCGATCTATAGCCAAAGCCTAACCATATGCTGACAAAAAAAGCAAGAAAAAAAATATATATATATATATGAAATACCGATTAAGAAGCTGACGCTTTTCAGGATCAGAGAAGACGATCTGGCCAAGACGAGCCCTGTCAATTTCTCCACTTTCAAGCAGGATAGCATCTCCAAATTCTTTCTTAATCTTCTTCCAACCACCAGTTCCTTTTCTAACCACATTCTATAATTAATTCCAGATCGATAGCTTGGTATTAATCAATAATCACAGTAGTTGATGAAAAAAAAAGGGAGGAGTTTTGCACTTTTACTTTCCTTGGATTCCTTCATTTTTTGATTTGAGGTTGTATCAAAGTTCTTTTTTTTAAAAAAGTTGAAGGATAGAAACGCAAAAAGAAATACTCGAGACAAATTGGGTTCAATTAAATCTCCACTGATTCATTTGGGAATCTATGTTAGTAATTTCATGATGAAAGTATTGCATCGACTTTACCTGATGAATTTATATGGTAGAGTCAATTTCAATTCATTTTTTCTATTTTACAAAAAAGGTAAAAAAAAAAAACAGTAGAAACAATACAAATTTTACAGTATGACATGTATCTGGAGGGAAAAATAAGATAGAATGAGAAAGTGGCAGGCATAAATTTGGAAAAATAATCCCACTGTAAGAGAAAATCACATACACGAGCGACTATGTCAGCATCAACGACAGGAATACCACGGGATTTGAAGAGATTAGAGACCGTGCTCTTACCGGAGGAGATCCCTCCAGTTAGTCCTACGATCCTCATTAGTCAGGAAAGAGGGCTTGATATGATGAATCTGTGCCTTTTTAGAGGAGGTGCCTGAAAATTACAACATTTACATTTTCCTCTTAAATTGGCACCAGTATGAGTCATTTAATTAGGACAATTGCAGAACCAGTTCTGATACAGTTCCAAAATCGAAAGTATACCAACTTTAAACTGCTTGATTTGCTGAAAACAAAAAGACAAGAAAAATTAATACCCAAATCAACTTAACTGAGCTAGTGTTTTCAACAGTAATTATTATGTAAACAAGATATTCCAAGATCCATAACAGATAAATTTCTAGGTTTCTGCCAAACTAAAAGAAAGTTTACTACTAAATTGAAGCCAAATAGATATATGTCAAGGGGAGAACTAAATTGTAGGGTAAAATTCAATTGTCAACCTAAACTGAAAACAAAAATGAGGTTCATCTGGTCATATAAAAATATGGTCAATCTGATAATACGAACTATGATGCAGAGACTTGTGGGGTCAAAGTTATGAATCAGAAAAACCTGTGCAGGAAAGAGGCGACAGCGAGCTCAGCGCAGTAGAGGCTGATCGACACTCGACAGAGAGAGCTTGGAGATGTGATCGTCTGTGTGGGGGTGGGTGCTGCCGTACCTCCAGACGGAGAAGACAGAAGAGAGGAGAGGAGTGGTTTACCCTTACCGTGGCGTTGCGATGGGTAGAACAGAGCCTGGTTGGAAGGAATTCTAATCGGAATTTTAATGTTGATTTTAGTTGATTCGAAGCAATTAACTTTCATCGAAATTTTTTACTCATGATATTAGCATTAATTTTTTAAGATTTTCGTTGGTCTAATAATATAAAAATTTCGATTAAATGAAATTAATTAAATTCATTTATTTCGATCAAATAATTTAAAAAAAAATTCATTTCGATCATGACCAACATGTAACAATTACTGGAATTAATTTTAATCACAATTTTAATTTTGATTTTAGTTGCTCGGAATGAACTAACATAGTAACATGTAACTGTTAGAATTCATTTGATATATTTATTGAAAAACGTTTTAATTTTTTTTTAAATTTAATTTGAAGTATCGCTGACCTCTAAACTCAAGTTTAATTCACTCAAAAAAAAAAAAAAAACAAAACAAAAAAAACCCCTCAAGTTTAATTTAATAGATATAAATATGATGAATTTTAAAAAAAAAAGAAAATTTTTTATGACAATAGGGAGGGGAAAAAACACCTACTCGTGATTAAAAATGTCCCTAACGCCTAAAAATTTCTCTCTAAATTTTATAAGAAATAACTTGCACTCTAATCAAAACATAAAAGAGGACGCAATAAACGAATGGAATTGAATTATTACTGAAAATATGTTTCAGGTTAAGGACGAACAGTTGATTTAACAAATCGAAGAAACAATTGCTGAAGTATTTTTTTTGTCACTCAATTGAAGCAACTAACATATAGTAAATGAGTCATCATATTTTGTGAGAGTGTTAATTTCATTTCACCAAGCATCTATATTGTTGCGAGAAATTCCTAATATAAGTATAAGTTCTCAAATTACGATGTTTTCTGTCTCTTCTTATCAGCAAGGTGAGAAAAATCCTGATTCATGCTATTTTTTATTTCTCCTCAAGTCAATTCTTTTTCGTTCATAAATTCTCTTTATTTCATCGCATAGATTGTTATTCTTTTACCGTGTTAAACTCGAACATTAAAGACCACAAAAATCATCAAGCAATCTGACGGTATCATTATCATGATCTATTATGCAACTATATGCTGCCAAATTTAAATTCCTTTTTTATTTTATTTGTATAAGATTTTAAATGTTGAAAACTTAGTTTAAATTATTTATTTATTATGCTATATTTATTAAAAATATGATTTGAATAAGTTCAAATTCAGCAAAAAAATTTAATAGAAGAACAAGATAAATTTGAACTATAAAAACTAAATGAATAAATGTCGAGGTTGATTTCATTTATTTCGTAAACCACAATTTTTCTAATAACCTTACTAATCATTTTATTCTTCTTGAAATGTTTTTGTTTCAATCAATTTGTTAAAATAAATACAATCGAAATTATTTATCGGATTGTTTGTGAATAAGGTCAGTGGTGTCTCGTGCGTTCTTTTCCAAAAGAGTCCTACAGACGCCCGCTCCATTTCATTTTGGAGTGGCCACAGATGGACGCCTCCATTCGTCCCAATCGCACAGAGCCACAGTCCACAGAGGACTTGAGGAGCGAATCTCTCGAATTGCCCCGATCAAATCCCGCCAAAAACCCTCGCTAGAATTTCATACGACGAGATCTTCCCAAGCCTCACGTCGACGGGAAGATTTGGAGCCTCGATAAGTGAGAGCATCTCTCTCTCTCTCTATTTTCTGATTCTCTGGCGACGGCTTATTTGATTGGTTCGCTTATACAAATTCTTTTGTTTTTAATAAGGTTTTTGGCATTCGATTCTCGAATTAGAAGCCGAGAGCAATGGCGCATGATATTTGTGCTGATCAGACCCTAGCGGAGTTGCTAGAGATGGGATTTGAATTCAACCAAGTCGTAAAGGCTATCGAGTCGGTGGGCCCGCATCGAGACAATGTGCTAGAGTTCTTGTTAAACCCTTCTGACAATACTCTTAAGCCAAGTCAAATTAGACCAGCATCCAGCCTGAAGCAGCCCAGCATCAAGGATCATGTTTTGAGATTTGGTAGGAGAAGAAGAAGAGAACCTTGTAGTAGTAGTTCAGGTGTTTGTGAAATTGCCTCAGAAAAAGAAACCAGTGCACAAATTGAATACCATATTTCTAATTCTGGTGACAGTGAGAAGAAGCACTTGAGTCCTTCTCGAAATACCTGTGGAAATACTGCAGAAAATGAACCCTGTGCAGAAGAAGCATCATATAATTACAATACTGAAAATAGAATTGAAGCAGTTCTACTAAAACATTTCGGGTTCGGTTCATTGAAAGGATTCCAGAAGGAAGCTCTGGACTCATGGTCAAGTAATAAAGACTGTCTAGTTCTTGCGGCAACTGGATCTGGTACTTACTTTTTTCTCCATGTAAGGGTGATTTTTTTTTTTACCATTTTGTCTTTGTAAGACCAGGAATTTACATTAATAACTCTCATGTCTAGTTAGAACAGAAATTGCATTTATGAACTCATAAAATGTAGGAGTGGTTCACCTTTATCTGTACTTCCCTTTTGCCTCACCTGACCCTAAATTGGTGCAATTAAGCTCCAGTATCTTGGTTTCTCCGAATTTTACATCAGTTGCCATAATACTGCAATGAAGAACAGAAAGCCAGAAAAGAAAAATGAATAAAGAGATGATTGTTTTGGTTAAACTGGCACACACACACACACACGCACGCACACACCTTCTCAACCTCCCCCCCACCCATCCCCGCAACAACATGCAGTTACACACACAGGCCATGCTATGTGTTGCAAATACCAATGTTTTGGACTTGATATGTACGGAAGGGTTTTCAAATTTATTGTTACATTCTATGCATGCAGGGAAATCTCTATGCTTTCAGATACCAGCACTGTTGACTGACAGGGTCGTGGTTGTGATTTCTCCTTTAATAAGCTTGATGCACGATCAGTGTTTGAAGTTGGCTAGGCATGGTATCACAGCTTGTTTCCTTGGATCTGGTCAGCCTGATGCTCAAGTTGAGAAGAAAGCCATGCAAGGTGCATACAAGATTGTTTATGTTTGTCCTGAAACAGTAGTAAGGTACATAATTTGATATGAGGATTTATGGCAGTGCTGTACCTTTTTGTCTCATTGAACCTGGATATGCAATGATAACTCATCTAACCCATAATAAACCTATCTCTTAACAAAATCATATCTAATTAAACTCTATTAAATTCATGCCGCAATTAACCCTCTATATGCAATTAAGCTTGAACTTACCCAATTTTGCTTGAATTGGCCCTTTGTTTTGGTAAGAATTCTCTAGATAACAATTAAGCCACAACCAACCAAAGTTAATGTTTAAATGAACATAAAAGAAAGGTGGTGCTGAAGGAACATGCTTGTTCCTAGCACAATATAAGATCCTTTTGCTTGACTTTTGGGTATATAAGAAAGTATTTCATGTAGGCTTATGGATCCGCTTAAGAGGCTTGCTGTTTAAATGAACATGAAATAAAGGTGGTGCTGAAGGAACATGCTTGTTCCTAGCACAATATAAGATCCTTTTGCTTGACTTTTGGGTATATAAGAAAGTATTTCATGTAGGCTTATGGATCCGCTTAAGAGGCTTGCTGAAAATCCAGGAATTGCCCTTTTCGCTGTAGATGAAGCTCACTGTGTATCCAAATGGGGTCATGATTTCAGACCAGATTACAGGTTTGTTCTTTTTTTCACTCACAACATGCCATATCTTACAAAGTATGTTTATGCATACACATTCTGGGCAGAATATCTATTATTATTATTATTATTATTTTTTTTTTTGATGAACGCCAATAGGCCTACTTCGTTAAATTGAAAGTAACTGGTACAAGTGAATGTCTGTTCATGAAATTGAAAGGAAAACAAACTCCCGGTGCTCTAAACCCATTGTACTATAGTATCTTTTACATATTGTTTTCTCTCGCATGTAGAACATGTGGAACTTGCAAATATGCTAAAGATACTTTGTTTTCCTTCGGATTATTCATTTTCTTTCTTTTTTTCCTGTTAAGTTACTTTTATATTTTTCATCTTTGTTTAGTTTTATATTTGCTAACTTTCCATGTTACCAGGAGGTTGTCTATACTAAGAGAAAATTTCTGCACATCTAGTTTAAGTTTTTTGGACTTTGACATTCCAATCATGGCACTAACTGCCACGGCTACTATTCCCGTTCGTGAAGATATTCTCAAATCATTGAAGATGTCACATGATTCAAAACTCATATTGACTTCCTTTTTTCGGCCAAATCTTCGATTTTCAGTGAGTTCATGTTGTACCTTTTTCCTTTTGTTCATGAATCATGAGTTAGTATTAACCTGTGCTTAACTTATGGGATTCAGTGACACTGACATCTGAGTTCACTTTAGTGGTGAGGTATTATTATATGTTGCACTGTAAGTTTTAGCATTTGCCAACTGATACTGCCTTGGTTTTTAACCTCGCATATCATTACTGCATACATTAGGTGACACACAGCCGCACCAATGCTGCATCATACAAAACTGATTTTGCCAAACTAATAGAGACATACACCAAATCAAAAGGTGTCAGCCAAAGATGTTTGGGAAATTACAAAGCTATCCAAGCTGATTCTGAGAGCTCTGAGTCTGAGACTTCATATGACATTGAATACTCTCATGATGAAGAAAAATGTTCGCCAGAGGACGCTAGTGCTAACCAAAATAGTTCTACTAATTCTTCAGCAGCTGAGAATAATAACCCAGAAGATGAGCTGGATTTACATCTTGATGTTGATGACTTTGATGGTACTAGAAAAAATTGCTCTTTTTTTGTCCATAACTTGATTTATGCTGAGACCTTAGTTATGACCATAAAACCAATAGATAGTTAATTTCTTGATAATTTTGATGGTACCCAACCTTTACGAATAAGGTATTGCACAATACATAATGTTTCTCTAAAAAATGTTACAACTGCATATTATTAGCATAAAAAATAGTTTTCAGTCCAAAGTTTGCAACTTATTACAAGCCACCACAACATGAGTGACCCTTACAATCCTTCTTTTTTTGTTGATAACCACTTCCTAGTTTCTCTGATTTAACTAACTTCAGACGGTTATTCCTATTGTAGTTTCATGTGGCGAGTTTCTTGAAAGACCTCCCTTACGAAGATACTCAGATGCATCTTGTTCAACAAATTTAGAGGTGGGGCCTACTCTTATATATGTACCCACAAGAAAAGATACACTTAAGGTGGCTGAATTTCTTTCTCGGTCAGGTGTCAGAGCTGCAGCATATCATGCAAAGGTATGTAGTTTCCAATCAAAAGATAATCTACCTGTGAGCAAGCTTGCATGTCTGATGGTACCAGTTTCCTGGGTGATTACACCAGGCTTCTTATAGTATTGTCTGACCATTATTTTGGTTATGGTTAATGGAGTATTTCTTTTGTTATTGTTCTTTTCACTCATAATTTATGAGCTCAGCTTATACTTTGTGTGGGTTCGTCCCACCAGTTATAAGTTACCAGACAGCATGTAACTGTCGACTATGTGTGAAAGCCACGCCAGCTTATGGTACTACCATTTGGCAAAAACTACTATATCATAAGGGTTTAGATACCTTATGCTGGTAACACTATTTTTAGGTGTTGGGCTATTATTGTGATTAGTATGGTTGTTTATTTATTCTGCAGTTGCCGAAAGCACATCTAAGGCGTGTTCACCAAGAATTTCACCATGATGAATTACAGGTGAGTGATAAAAAAGAAAGATTTTGGAATAGATTTTGCTATACAATGATTTTGGAATACTCACAAACTTGTACTAAAAAAAAATTAACTAAATTTCTTCAAACCCTGATATCATTTTGTATACTATTTCAAGAAAATAATATCTGTAGTTCTTTTTCCTAGTGATGTATGGCATGTTTTTATTGCATTTGCAAGTAAAAGACAAAAAATTAAAATTTGAGGTGCTATTCATAACTTTAGCGACCTTTTAGGTGCAATTTTTAAAAACGCCAGCTATTCTCTTTCATTTTCCTTATATCTATTATTTCGAGATTTAAATACAAGGTATCTCCATCAAGTTCTGTATTGTCAGTTTACTTAAATGTATAACTGGAGTTTGGTTGTTCTTTTAGGTTGTGGTGGCAACAGTAGCATTCGGTATGGGTATTGACAAGTCAAATGTTAGAAGAATTATTCACTATGGTTGGCCTCAGGTGTACATTTGCTTATTTTTCATTTTCCTTTTTGTTTTACATGTGGATCTAACATGTTTTTGTAAGATTATATTAGGTTATTAGTATTAGCACAGTGATACATTCTCAGTAAAACAATGCTCAGCTTAGACAGTTTTATATTGTTTGAGAACTTATTGCTCAGTAATATTGGTTTAATCTAGAGCTTAGAGGCTTATTACCAAGAAGCAGGACGTGCTGGGAGAGATGGCAAATTGTCAGATTGCAGTAAGTAGGTTCTGTTACAATCATTTTCAATTTCCTTATCTCTGGTAAGGTTCTTCATGCATAGAATTGTTTACAAAGTATATTATTCATTATTTTACATTCCACTTTTCCTCTTTGTGTCATAAGTACAGGATTAAAAATTATTCCGAATACATGTGGTCTAGTAGCTCAGGTGGTAAGAGCACTGGGCTCTCTTCTAAGAGGTCCAGGGTTCATGCCCGCATGCTTGCGATAGGCTTGGCGAGCCAGCGTAAAAACTCAGCCATATATACAAGAAATGACTAGGGTCGGGGTGTCATTTCTAGCCTACCCCAACTTGTTTGGGATAAAAGGCTCTGACTGACAGTTTACACTCTATTTTGTTGATTCTAAAGTGAATGTGAGAAACTTTGTATTGCAGCTTTATTTGTCAACTTACTGAGAGCACCTACACTTCTCCCCAGCAAAAGAAATGATGAGCAGACCAGGCGAGCATATAGGATGCTGTCTGACTGCTACCGGTATGTTCCAAATTTGCATTTGAGCCCTAATGATCTAATTAGCCCTGAGTTCTGGAGTTCCAGTTCAATTTGCCTAAACTAAGAAACTAGCTCAATTTGACTCATATTATCTGTGTCTGTAGTCAGAGGGAATACTGACAAATCAAGGGATAATTTACCCTACCCTGTTTTTTTTTTTTTTTTTTTTTTTTGTCTCAGAACCTTATTTAGATTCAACTATCCTTATTTGAATCATTTGAACCTGAACTTGACATTTGTACATCTAGACACTAGACAAGCAAGGATCATCAAAAGAAAATCAAATAAAGCACAGATTAAGCAAAGAAAACATAACACATAATGCTTAAAAGTGGAGCAAATACAGGGCGCTTTCCAAGCTGGTCAATATCTGCTTACCTCAGTACAACATTGACCGAGTAATAGTGCCACAATTTGTGCAATCTGGCTACTGTTCACTGTCATGCAATGGAACACAGTTTATTAGAAGACAAAAAAATGCAAATTCAAATTTCAGAGTTGCAGAAAACGTTGATTGTTGTAGAGATTATATGTTAATTCTTCATTTGCAGTTATGGAATGAGCACGGCTACCTGTCGGGCCAAAACCCTAGTGAAGTATTTTGGGGAGGAGTTTGGTCCCAACAAATGTCACTTGTACTTTTCCTCTTCTTGCCTGGGCTTTTTTTTTTTTTTTTCCTTTTGTTTCTATTTCTTATTGACTTGGACATGCTGAGGAAAAGGTGTTAATTTCTCTCAATTTAATATATTTTTAGCTCAGCTGTTTAGCTTGTGATGGGTGTATTGGGGTCTAGTTTACTCTTAATTTATTTCTTTCGCATTCTATTAACGTGTTCTGGGAGGTAGGGGGAGGGGGTTATTAAATTGGGAAATGGGTTTGGTGGATATCTAGTTTTTTTACCATATTTTTTTAAGATTTTTTTTTTTTTTAATGTTAACAAGGGTTTACAATAAACTTGTGATTGTTGACATTATTCTGTACATTTTTCCTTCCTATTCCATAGGTGTGACATTTGTGAAAAGGGACCACCAGAAATGCAAAATCTCACAGAGGAAGTGCTTTCTTTCTTGCGAGAACTAAAGGTTATAAATTTATTTCCAACTTCTTTGGTTATTTTATTTGTTTATTATTTCTCCAACTTAAATGTGCCTTGTCACGTTACTGTTTGAAGGCTAGATCAACCTTTTTTCTGAGAACGATGTTGTTCCTGATAACATGGCCTCTCTTTTTAATTTACAGCCTTAAGACAAAACAGTAATGAACGAGCTGGTAATAGTATTAATCCAAATAAAGCAGTAATTCCTTTTTTGTTAGAATTGGGAGGAACTTGATGCTAAGCATAATTAAATTGTAGGCCTTGCCTTAAACCTCTGTCACACACTGATAAGCTGAAAACAAACAGAAAGTATATTCATTATTTGATTAAGATATTTGAAAAAAAGTTTAAATTTTAGGGTATCTGTAATATATAATTTTTTTTTTTTGCAGGATCACATAGGGGATATTAATCAAAGACCAAATTTTAAGATGGTTGTTAGCCAACTGAGAGAAAAGGTTGGAGAGTTGAGTAACTTACTGCAAAACAAGTATCACAATTATAGTCTGTATTGGCATACATTTGCACCAGACATGGCATTCCATATACTACCGTAGACATAATTTAATCCTCTATTTGTTAATTTATACTTCACCTAAACACGTGCAGTACAATGAGAAACAGAAAGAAAATAAAAGCAAAAACAAAGCTTTCTTTCGCATTTGGTGCTATCAATATAGGTTGGTATGTCCTTTTAGTAAGATCAGCTCATGTTGAACAGTACACCAGAGGTGTACATTGTTACGTGAACTATCCTCGCACCAAGGGCTGAGTTGGACGGGGTTTTTCTAGACAGGTTGGGTTACAAAACTCTTTGGGTGGAAATTGCCTTCCAATCAATCATCTTATTTCCATGCTATACACTGTAAATAGTAAAATTTCCTAATCAGCATCCATATCCAGCAGAATGACAGCTACCTAGCTTTATTTGGATTTGAAAATGTATATGCAGGTGAATTTGATCAAAAAAATAAAGTTGGATTGGTCTAAGTTGAGCCTGATTGGTGATTAAGTGATTTGTATTAGGGCCAACTTGGGGATTAATTGAACATTTGGTAAAGTACCACCCCAGCATTGGACCTCTTAAGCAAGTTACACCCCCCACCCCCCCCCCCCCCCACCCCCAAAAAAAAAAAAATCCTGTCGCATTTGCCTCCTACTCTTGTTAAAATGTATATTTTTCTGCTTTTCTGTGCCTTGTTTTAGTACCAAAAGTTTGCGACAAGTGACAAACTATGGTGGCAAGGCCTTGCACGGATATTAGAGCATCAAGGGTACATTCGAGAAGGAGATCCATTTGTAAGCCATTATTTAAAAGTCTACAAATATTTTTAGATGATAGCTCTTGAGGTATATTTAATCTCAAGACATTTTTCTAAGAATGTGTCAGTAGTATAATTAATTGACATTTTTTTCCAGCCTCGGGTTTTAATGCGCAGCCCAGAGATAACTGAAGCTGGCTTGAGCTTCCTTCAAACAAGTAATACAAATGGCCAGGACAAAACTCTTTGCACATATCCTGAGGGTGACATGCTTGTCTGCAGTACGACCAGTCACCCCAAGCCATTTTCTACCTTTGCTGAGTGGGGTCGAGGCTGGGCTGACCCAGAGGTGAGGTGCCAGAGGCTGCTTGACATCAGAAAAGGCAAGAATCAGAATCAAGATGCAAAACGAACACGAAAGAGAAAGCGGAATAAGCAACGAAGTTTTTGGAATCGGCGCCATCATGACACAAGCACAGTTCGAGGGAGGCTGGCTGAAAAGCTCAGCAAGCGTAAGAGATGAAAGGACGAAGTAATTTGTCAACCTCAAAGGAAATGAAAAGGGTCAGGAATAAAGGCACACGAACATGATAGAGATCATAAAATCAGAATTATAGTTTTGGCATGGTAGCCACCGTGACACTTTTAAGGGAGGGTGCTGGAAATCTTACCAAGCACGAGATACGAAGAATGAGCTAAAATTGAATTTTTTATTATTTTTTTTCCCTTTTCGGAATGAGATTGAGATTGCTCGACATTGTTATCATTGTTACTAAGATGGATACCGAAATTAGCTTTTCTGACTTCTTTTGTCCAGTGGAGATGACTCCACACGGTTCGTCCTTTCGTATTTAGAGACAAATTGTCCGTGTTGATCATCCCAACAGCTGGCTTGTCCACTCAAATCTTAGCGTGCATAGAGGAAAACTACGATCCAGGATAATTAGCAGGTCACCATTTCGGAAAACTTCACTTTTGTAACAGAATCATGTACCAAAAAAATTACTCCAAACCTACTAGTTTTGTACAAACAAATCTAGTAGTAAATTCGGATGCATCAAACCTAAAAAAATCTGATTATATATATATTTTTGGGAAGGGAATCAGTATGTAGGTTTCATTCGTGCTTCACATTTAATATAGAAACATGCTTTAATATTACTTTTTCCTACCCACACAAATAAGAGATCGATCATTAATTTTTCCCTGCTCACCCAAATTGGAGAAAGCCGATCCTCAAGTTTTCTGATCTCATAAAAGATTTGAAATTTCGTACACTACATTAGAACCCAAAAGCCTTCGTCTGTGATTTTCATCAGCACTATACTTTTTTTTTCTCAATTAATCTTTTTCTCGAGGTCAAGGTGCTTATGTTCATTGCAAGCATATACGCCATTCAATCTCAGTAGTCAGCTCACAAATTAAAGAAAAGACTACTTATAATTAAATAAATAGCTATAATTGAACAAATCCAACAGGAGCAACATTTTCAAATAATTGTTTCGTTCAAATTGAAGATATAAAATCAGACACGTAAATGCTCAAGAACCATCATTTCCTATATCCCCAATTTGACACCAGTCAAGAAGTCTTCTCTCACGAACAGAAGCCAAAAATTGTCTAAAAGGTTCGCCTTTGTTAACTTATGGCTGCTAACCCAATTGGACCATCCTCCTCAACACTGGCTTCTGCATGTCTCACTGGGTTGCGGGTTCTAGCTGAAAAATGATGGAACACAAATGTGTTAGGAATTTGCTGTTAGTTACAGGTCCAGTCAACACTTACAGAAAGTATATACCAATTTGTGCTTGAGTTCCAACTATTGCCTCGCTAACAGTCAAAATTAAAGAGAAAGGAACAAAGACTATTGCATTGTCAGTGAACCAGATTTACCATATGAGCTGTAACAGCTTGATGAGAAGAAACAAAAAGAAAACAGAAACATCTATTGGATCTTATTATTGGCCACCAACCCACACTGCTTTGATCCTCGTTCAATTGAATAAAATTTTCAATTTGGGAGGCCACTACTAAACCACTAAAGGTACACAGATGTAATCAACTCCCAACACACCTTCCCGAACAAAAAAATGAAATAAAGAAAGAAACTTCAACTCACATGCAGATGCACACAAAGATGTAAAGCTTTCAAAGTTTTAACCTGGAATGATGGACCCCTACTAAGTCCACACCCTGAACTGAAATCACCAACTATCAAAGCTGGCAAAGTTAAACCAACCACGACGGATGATCCCCTCCCCTACTCCCCTCCACCGTAAAGAAAATAAAATCTAATATGAATTTGACAGAACTTTGCAGAACTGAAAACCTAACAATGATACCTGATAAATTCAAAACTCAAATGACTGAGACCCAAATAAGCAGATACCCCAAGGGGAAATGGCAAAAAGCAAAGTGTATTGACCCTAGCCCAACAATCACCAGTATCACTTAACACAAGTCAGAACTGTTTTTTTCGACATCTAAGATGTTCAGTGCCAGTAAAAATTAGTTCCAAAGTGTAGGAAACAAATATATAAAAGCATGGATTAACCTGTGACATTGGTGATGAGGTTGGTAGATTTTTGGGCAGCTAGAGCCTTCAACTGGTTGCCCGTGGCCAACACGAGGAGGCTACGCATGTGTTGTTTCTGTTCTTTCGGGCTCATTGTTTTGCTCAGAGCATCTTCAAAGGCAGCTAAATCCTCTTGCTTTATGTGGGGAAGGGACATTAAAACCTATAAAATCAAGAAGACAAGTAACATCAGCCCTATTTCAATCCTTCTGTTAATAAAATATTTCTTTCTTATTGACATAAGGAATAAAAGAGTGATCAGCAGTCAAATTACAAACAATGAAGAGAACAGAACCCTCACAAAACACCGAAAATAACAAAATTATAATGATTGGGGGTTATAATGTACCTGTCGAGGTGTAGGGTCCCAATCTAACAGATAAACATATATCTCACGGCAAAGGCCCAAAAGTTCAGCACTTATAAAGGCATTGGATTCAAATGCTAGACCTTGAATAATGGCAGAGAAGAGGTCCTTGGTGACAAACTGTCTCAGCTCAGTATTGTTTGTGGCAATGGAAAGGAGAACAAGGGCCCTACAAAATGGGACAGCTCTAGTCACAGCATCCGCATCTGTCCAGTTGAGGACGTCAATCATTATTCTTAGCAAAGGAATAGCTTGTGTTTCGTGCAACAACAGAAATCTGCAGACAAGTAAAACATTAGTCTTATATGTACAAAGTTTCTGCCATTGATACTATTACTTGTAAGGCATTTGTCACATTCTTTTGGACATTAAAGAGAGCTGTACTGTAATAGACATTTATCAGTCAAAGACCCAAATAGGTGCAGCACCCATCATCAGGAGGATTTGATTATATCATGAAAAAGAGGCTACACAGAAAGAAAAACAGAAATCGTGTTACGTGACCAGTAAGCATTACCCGACAAGAGAGGTTGACGAAAAGGATTCCAGATTTCTAAGTGCTGGTTGATCCCCCCGATTTGTACCCAATTGGTCCAATGATGGGAGCCCAGCATTTAACCCAGGAGATGCTATGGCAGAGAGAACCGAACAAACTTCGCGTGTCAAATCACGAAGAAGCTTCTCTTCCATTACCTCCACCTTAAGCTCTAACCCTACAAAGTACTTTACAAGTTAATCCTCAATTGATTGCAGTACAACTGTACTTATGCAATCCAACCCATTTTCACCTCAGTTAATCCTTAATTGATTGCAGCCCATATTATACCACAATTAAACCCAATCTAGCATCATTTAACCATTTTTTTAGCACTAAAAAGGCAAGGAAAAATATATACATTAGAAAAGCAACTAAAATCCCTCAAATTGCTAACAAAGTACATCCAGCAACTTACTCCTCAGTATACCCATTTGCCACAATTTATTACCTCAAAAATGGGAAAATTGAGGCTTGATGCAGAAATCAGGAATAAAGGAATTTGTTGCTACTATTTAGCAATGTAACTTTAATAAATAGTTTTTTCAATAGATGAAGTTGGTTCTCACACCAGCATTAACTACATTCCCATGAAATCATCATTAACACTCATGGAGGAAGTTGACACAAATAAACCAATTATGCCTTAATCCTCAATTCAACTTCACTGTATAATTAACCACCCAAAGAGCAATAAGAAAAGGGAATGAAAAAAATTAAGAAACTAAAGATGTCGGCATTAAATCATAGCCATACCTGTAAGGTTACCAAGGTTATCAGGTACCTTTGCCCTGCCCTCCTGCAGAAGACCAGCCCATGAAAAACCAAGTGCCTGATGGCAATGCAAGAACAAAGGATGAAGGAAATTCACAATGCAGACCTCCCACAAGTCGACTGGACAGTTCTTGACCACCGGAACAAGCACCAAATGGATGAGTTGGCGCATATGCCTAAACTCCATTGATTGGATGTTTTCCATTAGTGCAACTGCGAGAGAGGAAACCTCAATTGACCGGTAGAATGGCTCTCCTATTGTGGCCGACAGACCAATCACATTGTACCTGAAGATACACATTTTTCTAATTAGGGACATAATCATGTTTAAAACCAGGATTGTGACAGCTTGTTGACATCATTACCAAAAAGATAAAATCCTATCAGAAAACCAACACTAAGATGGCTGCTAACAAGGAAATAGGAAATTAAGTGTGTGCGTGTGTGTGTGAGAGAGAGAGAGAGTTACCCACTGTCACGTGTGCCCTTTAACCAATTTCTAATGTTATTCTCCTTCGACTCTCCTTCAGCATGCATATCTCCATCTGAAGAACCAACTTGGCTTCTACCAGTGTTTATTTTATGAGTCTCTCCTAGAAGGCTTGCTTGTTCCACCGAGCTCATGCTCTTAGCTGCTTTCATCTCTGCATTCAGGTTTTGAGCCACCGGCTCTGACCAAAGAGCATGTATAGCTCGTATCAACTGCATTAAAAATATCTCATTCTTAACTCAAGCTCTTCAAAATTACTTGAAGCATAAGCAGTTTCACTCAACCATCGCAACCCCCCACCCCCCAGCGTGTGCGCGCACTTTGCAATGACTTGGGGGTATTTTTATTCTTCTTTAGTGGGTGTAGACCAACAAATACAAATACAAATGAGACAGAGGGAGAAACAGTTACTCTTAAAAGTGGAGGAAGCATCCAGGGGAGATGAGGTGACACAGGGTGCATGCTTTTAGGAACACCAGCTGATGCAGGCTTTCTGATGCCACTCCTTTTGAGAGCCTTCTCAAAAAAGGTCACAGTGTGGTAGATCGACCACATGAACTGTGAGTCAGAGCAGAGGCGCACCAGGCCAAACTGGTCTGACAGGTATGCATTCTGCCACTCTAGCGGGGTCCACATCTTGCTTAGTGGTTCCAGTAACCATGCTAACACCTCCTGTTGTTGTGGAAGCCTAAATTTGACCAGGATAGGGTATAGATTAGGCCAATAATCTTTATAAATCCAAGGCCCAACCAAATATTTATACTCTGCTTTATTGGTTTAGAGAAAGTATGTTACTATGGCATAAGCTCATATTCATTATCCTTTTAGAAACTACTTTCAGTTTTTTCTTGAATGGCCCTGACTAAGAGTTCAGGATGGCGCCATGGATGATTATACGTACGTAGAGAGAGAGAGAGAGAGGGATAAAATTATAAAGTACATACCCGGCAGAAGAGGCCGTTACAAGAAATGCTTCGCAAAGGAGGTTGTGCTCCCCTCGAAGAAGTTGTCCCTCTGCTTGTAAATATCCCATCGTATCTGCTATTGCCTGTTAGTTATTTTGCCGCTTATTTAAGATTTTCAAGGATAATAATCCATCCAAAAAATTGCTCAATTACTAACCTTCATATGAGGGAGGAGGCTTTTGTCAGCTGCCAGAGATATGCGAATAAAGGATGTGCATATTTGCAACCGTGCATGCCGAGCTCCAGTTGAGGAAGGGTCCTATCATAGAAAAATCTTGTTAATTTTACTATCGAAAAAGAAGGTGATTGATGAGAAATTATCTCTACCCATCAATAATTCCAACATTGGATATTTTTCTTATTAAATTCTTATATTTTATCATTGCCCATCAAAACTCAAATGGTTTATTAATTAATATCTTCATCTATGAATTCAAATTGCAGACTAATATTTATTAGAATGTGCACAAAGAAGGTGAAATGAAATCATGCTTTTTAGCTTGAAGTTAATTCCAATAATAACTTAAGTTCAGTAAATAAGACGTCACCTCTTGGTGCCAAAACTAATTATGTTTAGAAATGGAACAAAAAAACAATAGAAGTTGTCAAGGGCACCATCATTTGAGTCATGCAGCTTGATAAAAAAAAATAACAAGAGATAATATCTGGTACAGACGAAAGAAAGATTTCCAATTAGGGAGGGATGGTGAAAAACAGATCTGTTGAACAGAAGATATGGAAGGAATTTTAAAAAAGAACAATTTAGGCAGAGGAAACAGGGACCTTTTGTTCCTTTACCAAGTTGAGAGTATAATAGTTGCTCGCTTTTTTTAAATAGATAATAGTTTATAAGTTTAACTTAAATTTTAAAATGAGGATTTTAAAGAAATACTTCTGTTTATGGACAAATAACAAATTTGAAAATTTTGATAGATTTTCTGGGATGATTGACATATAACAAGTACTTGACTGTCTTTAAATACAGAGGATATTCTGTGGTGGACTACTATTTTTAGCCGGGCTTGAGCCCTGATCAATTGCAACTGTTCATAATTTTGAAAGAACGGTCTGGATTTCAGCCCATATAAAAAAATTAGTCCATTGCTGAATTTGCCAAAATACAGAACCAATCTGTTCTTGGTACTTGCATGTTTCCATCAGGGCAAGATGGAACAGTTAATAAAAACGAAGGTAAATGAACAAAGAAGCATGTGTTGCTTCTCTAATATTTAATTTCAAATCCCATTTGACCAGTAACATTTTAAAACTTCAAACAAATCACAATAAAATGGTGGTTAAAACAAACCAGGAGACCGATGAAATGAACAGAACAGTTTTCCCTTCTGTTTTATTTTGTTCTTCTCTTCCCATGACACTTACATTAAGAGAGATAGGTATGCAGGTTAGCAATTCAAAAAGCTTGTTGACAACACTGGCAACAGAATCAGGGAAGTACTTCAAATAGGGGCCAAATGATTCTAAATAGTGTCCCAAAATCACCACAAGAGCTGGTTCTGTCCACTTTATCAAGAGGAGCTGCTGAAGTATACCTAGAATTTGCACATAAAAAGGGTTTAGTCGACTTTTCTTTTGTCCAAATCTATCCTCAGAAAATTATTTCTGCTTGGACTACACTGTCTGGAAAAAGCTCCTGACTATTCTGTTCAATTTATTTATCTATACTTCATTTATAGAAAAAATATTACATCAATCATTTCAAGTGAAAAGCATATCCCTTTTTTATTGTTTCATATGAGGTAATGCAATTGAAATGTATGCAAAATGGTTCCATTTCAACCATAACCAGAAATATTGATACTCGTCCAATTCATACAAGTTACCACTAGTTTCAAGCAATGACTTCAAATCATATTTTGCATAGTATCATCTCGTGTATCGAGTCAGATCGCCAAGATACAATAAATTAGTATCAAAGTAATCAGGAACATCTATTACTATATATATATAAAATAAACTTCACTTTAAAAATAAACACATTTTGTATAAAATAAACACATTTCCGACGCGTAAGATACATATCATTGTAAGATAATGGTGTTTCTATTACTGACCAATACAACAGCAAGATACCCGCCTTTTGTCTTTCGAATCATTTCAACTCACAAAATACCTACCTATTGTCTTTTGAATCATTTCAACTCATAAGATACAACAGCGATTCGATGACTGAACTGATACAACAGCAAGATATGTATCCTTTTGTCTTCTAAATCGTATTGACTAGTAAGATACATATCGTGAATTGCAAGATGCTAATAACAGTGGTTTCAAGTGTTTGTCAAGTTTTTGTTTTTCTCTGTTATTCAATTGTTCCTAGGCTTATTTGAGTCAATAGAGAGCTCAACCACAGCTTAGAGTTCAACTCATGGGCAAATAACATCGAGAAAAACAGCTTTAACTGATACCAGAATTGTACCACTATAGAGTCGAGTATCCATTCAATATGGACACCTCACTAAAATAATGACCGCAATTCTGGTAAGAATTACAAGCCCATAATGCAAGCCAGAAACATTCCAAAAGAGTACCAACCTTCAAAAATGGAGTGTAACTGAAACTTGGCTTGTTCATTCATATTTATTACTGATTCCATCGAGGCATCAAAAACTGCATTAATGACAGCCTCTAGCCCTAGCTGTGTGCTCTCCACTACTGCTGTCTCCTGCGTAAAGCATAATCAATTAACAGTATTGAGTAACCCCTAGTATAACAAGATTAATATTTATTGTCCCCCTTGTACGCTGCATATCAGTACCAATGCAGGTTCTGCTCTGTACATCCCATGAAATTCATAAAGTATAAAGTAATTTGAAGCGCAGAAATAAACTAGTCCAGTACAGTTACCAGTACCACCTGTGATTAATGAAAGTATACAGCCAAGTTCCTAACATGATTTTCTCATGGAGAAATAGTAGTTCAATAAAGGGTTCCAACCAATGAAACGTGAAGTAATAAATGAAACTAAATATGCTCTCAACATTCAAAAGGGTGCATGGTGTTAAACTAACCTGTGCTGAGGTTGGTAAATGAGAGGTATTCCCTAAAACAGTACCCATTCTCTGCGCAACTCTAGTTGCAGCTATTAGCGGCTTTTGAGAAGAGGTAAGCTTAATGACGTCCAACTGCATGTAATATATAAGATATCAATTGTAAGTAATCATAAATGCAAGTCTCTCTTTCTAAGAAAAACCAAGCACATGATATCTCCCGCTTGGGTAATTTACCCAAGATAAAATCTCTAATACTAATGCACGTTACGCACATCCAACAACAACTACTAAGTCTTTTGTCTCCCAAACAAGTTGGGTATGCACGGAAACTTCATAAAGAAATTTGAGAGAACATGCATATTTTGATACTTATTTGTATAAACAACGGCCTTCTTTACAGGGCGTCCTAGGATGTGAAATTCCCCTTTATTCCCCTATCTCCCCCAGTTAATCTGTTATCCAAATTTCTTTTTCCCAGCGAACATCCCCCAAAAACTGCCATCTAGCACCCCTTCCTTGCAAGGCTGAAACCCACTCATGGAGGAACCGCAATGCCACTCACCATCCTCGAGGTTATTTCAGCAAGTTCTAATTTCAAAGGTATAAACTGCACAAAACTTTCTAGGCAGAAGGAAGTAATAGAATTTACCAGTCTGGAGCGGTATTGGCTGAAATCTGCTTTACCCTCGAGCTCATCAGACCATAGTTCCAGTACTTCTCCTGATACTGCACTTTTCTTGAGCATTCTTTGAAGGGATATGTCTAGAATAACAGAGCAAATCTCATCCGTAATAAATGCTGATGTTCCTTTCCGATCCTTCTCTGCTGGAGACACTGAACTATTAGAAGAAGATGAAGTATTACCTCCAGAGGATTGTGCAACAGATTTTGATTTTGCTGGTTCTCTCAACAATGCCTAAATAACATACCCAAATAAGTTGAGTCAGTTGTCTCCAAAACATATATATTAAAAAAATGTATTTCGATTTTTGAAACAACATTCAAAAGGAGGACCAAATTTTCAGAGTCCAAAATATCATTCTCCACTAAACCCCTAAGAAAATAAAGAATAAAAAACCAAAATTTCCAAAATACCAAGAATCTACTAGGTTGCACCAACATCCTTACCATCATTTACAAAATCAAGGAACCTTGAGCTAACATACAATGGAATTGTGTGCTCAAAGGCATATTAGATGAAAGTATTGGTGGAGAAACTTCTAAATGCAATTGTGTGCTCAAAGGCATATTAGATGAAAGTATTGGTGGAGAAACTTCTAAATGCAACTGAGAGATAATAATATTTACTTTCATTTAAGAAAGTACACCTCAGAAGAAGGAAAAGGGTACAGTATATACCAGCCAAAAGAGCAAGGACTGAAAGTGAAGGCTAATCCTGTAGTGTTGATAATACTCCAGCATCTGATTCCATAAGAAATAAACAAAAAAATCAATATAAGAAACAAACTAATGATAATTTAAAACGACAGGAGTAATCAAGAGCCGTCGCAGTCAAACATAGCAATCATATGTCCGAATGATATAATACAAATATCATTACACCCAACTCTAATTTGTTCAAAAGAAAGTCCCAACTCCTAAATATACCTCCTCTAGTTTATGTAGAAAAATAAGTAACAAGGAGTAATAGTTTGGAAATTTTCCTTACAAAAATATGAACTAGTAGGCATAGATTATAATTTCTTTTCACAAAAAAGAACGCTTCCATTATGTAATGCTTTGTGTTTTGTCCTTCAAGTATAGGAACATACTTAAGAACACAAAAACAAACATACACATACCTGTTGGAGAAATTGAGATGTCATAATCACATCCCCAATTATGCACTGCATATTGGAAGAGCCCAAAGCTACCATACTCTCTAATATACACTCGGCGAACTCATACTCGCTCTCATCAATTGTACTGGGGTTCGACTTGGATTTGTTCAGGAAACCCCTCGAAACACTCATCAGTATCTGGAAGGTGGAGTTCATCGCTGAGTCAAACTCTAACGCTGTACCATCAACCGGTCTTTTCCTGAAAATAATAGAGATTGTTAAGCAAATGGAGCATAAGTGAAAAAAAAATGTTTCAATTTTCATTGAATTTAACTGCAAAACAAAAGGATTCAGTTCATCCTCAGTCATGCAAGTTTGAATGAGCTTCAGTGTTGTCATCAACCACTATGCAAATATATCTCAGAAATTCAACAAGTTACAAAAAGGGAAACGAATGGATCAGACCAGCAGCCAATGATATAATATGTTTAGGAGACTTATTCCACTATCTACACAGTAAGTTGATACAAGGATAGTCTAACCGTTCAATGCTCATAAATCTCCTAAACATATTAATTCCCTGTAACATAATCTAGGTGGTTAAATCAATAATCCAAAGTAGCAAACTAGGTTTTCTATAAGTGCTTTCTCAACTTTCTAATAACAAATGAGAGAGAAACATTATGGAAATATTTTTGCAAAATTAGAAAAAAAAAAAAAAAAAAAAGAGAAATACCTCTGGCAAATGAATTTAAAGAATTCACATGCATGAAGTCGGAACTCATTGTATGGAAGCAAGGACGAACACCTATTAAATATAATTGTACATCATTTGAAAAGGAAAAGAAAAATACTTAGTTACATTTGCAAAGGCATGCTGTCATAGTGTTTCCAACTATTATAGCACAAGGTACTAATCCATAGATGCAGTAGTGTAAATATCAGTATCAGAGCTGTACTAGGAACCACTTAAAATTAAAACCAAGCCCCCTTGGATAGAGTAA
The DNA here is from genome assembly GCA_027562975.1 of Rhynchospora breviuscula. NCBI lineage: Eukaryota > Viridiplantae > Streptophyta > Magnoliopsida > Poales > Cyperaceae > Rhynchospora > Rhynchospora breviuscula. The sequence continues at coordinate 55,220,975 of CM050402.1, forward strand.
ATCAAGTACAAATTGACTGAAGAGACTTGGGGTATGTTTGGCAAGGGGCTCACCGAACAAGGAACTGGGAATTAAACCCAGTTCTTGTTCCTTGTTTCCAATTCCCTGATTTGGGAGGGACAAGCCTTCCTTGCAGACCAGAGTAATAGGCATCATATGGAGGTTGGGAGACTGGGATTTTCGATGCAATCCCTTGCAGCCTTAATTGATGGCCATGACCTCGGGGCAAAGAGGATTTGAATTAACCCCGGTTCCTTGTTCGTGGCACATTTGCTTCTCCTAGTTTGCCCCTAGCTCGCTAACTGCTTGTTCGCGCCCCTTGCCAAACATACCCCAAAAAATCTAAAAAGAACACTGGGTTTCAAATGAGGTCTACTAGCACTGATGCCCGATGGCAACAAAGCCCAAATTGGGTGAAGTTAATCAAACAAAACCACTAATACTAGGAAAGATAAACTAGGTACCCATGAATGAGGCCAAATTTTGCAAGATCTGGAACCGGCGCCCACTCAGCATAGGCGTTGACAGCATTCAAGGCAGCTGTAACTGTTGCTGCATGCTGTTTAGCCGACTCAAGGTTCTGATTAGCGTGTTCAGTCATAGCAGAAATAAAATGCTTCTCCAGCAACTGAAAGAAAAAAGAATAAAATTGCCTTTAAGATTTCTTAAATTAAAATGCTGTTGATCTAATTGCATCCGATGACAGATCACATTTTTTTACAACCTCCACTTCATGTGGATACAACTAACAATTAAAATATAATGACATAAATAAATATGAGATCACATGGCCATTTTGGTTTAGTGATTCTTTGCTTGATGTAGGGAACTAATATAAGGATGTCAGGTCAATTTAGTAGATACCATCATTCTAGAAATTAAGTCACTAAAAAAAATGAAACATGTTGGCTGTTACCAATAATGCACCAAAATAACGATTTTAGTGACAAAACTATCAATCCAACCAAAAAAAAAAAAAAAAAAAAAATCCGCAGTACAAATGAGAGGATGAGAACCGAGTATAGGAGAGGCAAAATCTCAGACAATGATTCTGTCAGGCCACGTAAGAGCTCCCTTCTCCTATCCCCTGTGACCCAAAAGGGCAAAATTATCAGGCCATAATGGTCCTACTTAGTTTCGACTTTGAAATACATTTGCATTATTTTATTTCAGTCGGACACCATAGCAATCACTCAGGCCAGGGTAAAACAGATGCAGATTGGTATATATTCAAATATTCCATGTAAATTAATATGTTATAACAAAAGACCAGCATAATAGACAAAGTATGTAATGTAAAATTGCATATGAATACAAATAGCATACTACCCAAACAGTATAGGAAGGAGGTGAAATACCTTCCAGATCCTCATTGTGAACTGTGATATCCTCCGGAAGCCATCTCAAAATCATGGCAACAAGCTCAGCCTTAAGAACAAGACGGGCACAAATATAAAAAAAACTTCTCAGCAAGACATCATCTTTCAAACGAAATACCAAGACGGGCACAAAAAAAAAAAAAACCTCACGATTGGTCAAGCAGGCTATAGTACTGCAATAATCAATACATCTCCATTCATGTGAATATGGTTTAAACCAATACAATACTATATCCATAACTACAAGGTGACAAAGATAATGGATAATGGTAGAAGCATCACCTCAGTGGGACCTTTATTTGATAAAGAGACAACAGAAGGAAAAAGCTCACTCCAAATTGTTATGCCTTCCCTCCTTACTACCTGAAACAAAAGACAGTGTAATAACAGAATGAAATACATAAAAATAGAACAGTTACTGCTACAGTCAAGGATGAGCTTAGGAGCCAATGGTTAAGGCAACCTAGTTAATTCCTTTATTTTCCTTTTGCTCTCTGTTGCTTCATAACTTGTTGAGACCATATTGATGCAAAACATCATGAATCTATGTAACTACACCGCAACAAGAGAAACATGGAAAATGGTACAAGCATGTACTGATACCAAACTAACCAGGTCCAGCTGTAGAAGGGGCCAAATCTTTGGGATATCAGTAAAATTATAACACTTTCTCCAACAGATCAAGTACAAACACAAGCAAGAAAATTAACACATAAAGGGAGGAATAGACCTCGGCAACTAAAGCTGCAGTTTGACTCTTCAAGGCCCATTCTTCAGTGGGACCCGCCACTTCTGTAATTAAATTAAGTGTGAAATTTGCAAACTCTCTCCTTTCAGTAGGGTTAAATTCTTCCCACCTAAATCTCACCAGATGCTGTCAAAAAAAAAAAAAAAAATTAGAGAATTCTTTTCTTTGGAGTGTTTTTGCTTGCATCTTATATTGGCAATTCTACTTTAGAATTATAAATTAAAAATAGATTGCAGCTTCAACTGAAGGTACATTTGCAATCAATAAAATATAAGAATGAAGAATGAAACCTGCAACATTTTGAACCCATGAAGCCGAATTTCAGAAGACCAGTTTTTGCGCACCAAAAGAAGGGATGTGCTGGCTAGAGCACGTATATCTCCACTCTTGACCTATAATTTGACAAACCAAAAAGATTTTAGATACTAAACAAAGAAAAGGAGGAAAAAAAAAGTATAGATTCCTAGTTGAAATTCTCAAACGTGATGGACAAACAAGGTATACTAAGATGGGAAAATAATAATAGGTCACTACAAGAAAGGAGAAAAAGAAGAACAGTAACATGGAAGGAAAGAAGAAAGACTTTTTGCATTTTGTAAAGAATATTTTGTATACTTTATACATGCTTGATCAAAACCTTCTTCACAGTGCTAACTTGAGGCAAATATATTAGGATGTATAAAAAATGCTACTATATTATCAGCCGAAAAAAGAACCAATTATTGATCTTTATAGCATTACTTTTTATAAGAATTTTTATGTGATATTAAGATTAACAAGGAGATCAGTCTCACAGGGAAAAAAAAAATAATTATCTCCCATGCTTTGATATACCCAATTCATAATAGTATAAGTATCTTCCATGCAGATAACAAAATAGCTTTCAGAGAATATAGATAACAAATTCACAAAATAGAAAAAAAAAAACCAATAAATCAATAAAAAAACCCAAATCAAATAAAACTAATCACCTTTTTATCAGCTACATCAAGGGGGAATTATCAATTATTAAACCTCAGAATGCAATGCCATCTCCCAATTCCCCATTACATTAGCATCTACTAGTCACTCACTCACTCACACACACGGATACACACAGTAACTCACTAAGACTTACCGATTCCAAGTAGGAGACGGCGGTTTTGCGTGCGTCAGGCGGGGAACTCCAGTCGAGCGCGGCGGCGATGGCCGCCGCCACATTGTTCGCCGCCGCAGAGGCGGTGGGGTCCTCCATGGACCGACGATCCTCGATTGGTCAGGCGCGCAGGGTTTAGGGGTTAGGAAAACCCTAAGGATGCTCGCATTGATCTAAACCTTGGTTTGGTTTAGAAAAGAAGCGGAGATGGTCAGATGGAGATGGAGATGTGAGCTTTTTTTTTGGTATTTTTCTTTAATTTTTTGGGAAGTTTAGATTGATTTTGGATGTAGTGGGGACTGGTGTTGTGGGAAGTATGGGTTGTGTTGTGTCAGAATCTTTTCTATGCTTTTGCCTTTTTGTTTCTGTTTCTAGAGATGAGATCAGATTCTAGTGAGAGCTTATCAAGTTAACAGTAGTTTTTTTTTTTTTTTTTTTTCTTTTAGCTTTCTGCTTTCGGCTCTCCTTTTCCCTTTCTGGGTTTTATAGGGTTTTCAAATTTTGAGTGAGATTTTATATTACGGGGTTTTTTATTTTTTTCCCCTAGAAATTAAGAGATGGAGTAGGGGTTAAGGAAGGAGAGAGAGTGGGGGGCAAGGAAATGAATAGCGTAAATGTGAAACGGAGGCTGGAAAAGTATCATCCCTTTTATCCCTTTTATCTAATTTCACAAGATATTGAACATTTTTCTTATTCTTTCGTCTTTTTTTTTTTTGATTGATGGAAAAGATCTGACCTATAATTAATATTTTATGTTGTATTAAAATTAATGTGTTTGTATTTGTCAGTTGTACTGTGTCTATAAAGATGCAACGTCACGCTATTACATATATACATATATACATGTATTAAATTAGATTTGTTGTATTGTTTTTAAAACCTGAATCTACTTTGTAAATATATGCATGTGTGAATGTATGTAATGCGGCCCTTGGTGCCATTAATTAATTTTGATTAATTTTAATGTAACTTGTGAGGCTTGCATGCCCCTAAGGTTTAGGAGGAAATTAGGATTTTTTTTCACATGTATTTATTTCCATTAATTATAGGATATAATCAATATAATTAGTGGAAGGGCTTGGATTAGATTAGTCTTGCTACATGGAGATGCAGCGAAGATTAATATGCAAGCTGGAGCCATACAAACTCACAACAATAGTTGTGCCTTGAGATGCTTATTATGTGATTGTTTGCATGCTATGAAATGTTATAGGATATGTATGGGTGTATGCTGACATGACCACCAAACAAAGTCGCATAATGATTGTCCCAATTAATTTGATTAAGTCGACCGTCCTCATTCTCTCTATCCCTTTCACGTCGCTTGCCCTCTCATGGCGCGGTCCGCCCAAGCGGACGTCATGGTTGTCATGCGGAAGTCGGGGTACAAATAAAGAAGATTTGTTATGAGCAAATAGAGAGATGTTACTTATCGATGGACCCAACTAGAATTTGGACATCGGAGCGAAGTTTGTAAATATATAGATATTCACAAACCAAGAGTCATATGATTGATATGATTAGTTAGAAAACCTACCTTGTCTAGTTGAGTAAGGTGGCGTGCCATAGCAGGCTCTACTTGATGAAAACGGAAATCTTGAAAAATCAACTACATCTGGGATATTAAATAAATGTAGTGAGAGTTTTATTTATCATTATAAATAAAATATTGCATAAACTAAAAGACCTTAATTTGAAATTGTTATAGATACTAAATGTGTTAATTTCGTTGCGATCAATCTTTGAAATTTGAACAACCTTATTTCTAAAGGTATCTACTTGGAGAAGTGGTACCGATTCCTGAGACATGTTCTTAGTGAAGAAAAACTTGAGTATGTTAATTCCTAATTTCTTTCCTCGACTTTCCGAACGTAGCATAGCGATGATTGATTGATTTTTATGAAAAGTCATTCAATATAGCGGATGCTGATATCCTCATTTTAGGATCTCTAGACCTTTGGATTAGAGAATTCATACGGACTAGATTTGACTCATACCCTCGCATCCACTTACTCAAGAAGGAGTTCTTAGAAAAAGTAGATGTTGACTCAATCATTTATGATCGAGTAATGGATCATGAATTAAGTAAGAGAAACTTCTTTTAAGAAGGTACATGAAGATTCCATTGGCTTGCGAACTGAAAGTTTGAGTAGCTAATTTGTAACTAGAGATATCAAGATCTCCAATATCAAGGATTGTTGATATTGTCATACGATCTCTTCCTAATTAAATGAAGAATATGATGTTATATTTTGCAAACTTGTTTGTGCAAATTGTAATTAGTTAAGTATTCAAGAAATACTTCGCTTAAGTATGAGTTGAGACTTCGAGACCCTCATTTGTGACCTTGTGTCACATGAGATGTTTCATTTGTTGTTTATGGAGGCATTTGAAAGGATATCCGAAGTACCATGATTATCGTGTTGGAAATATTCTAACCCTTCGAGAGTATTTGTCGTTCAAATTATCTCGCTATCTCTAAATTCATACTAGTAACTTTACACTAGTTCATGTGCTCGCATTTAATGAAATGTGAAGGCAATGAAGAATGAGAGAAAGTTCGAGAGTAGTAAAGTAAACTCCGTATAAGGAAATGGCTTATTCGTTTAAACCACTACCATTATATACGTAGAGTTGTCTTTACTAATAGAAATTGTAGGTCGAGTGCCTCGTTCCTTACATCCTAAAACTTTATCTCTTTTCATATAGATGATGGATGATTATGTTTTGTAAAAGACAAGCGATGTTCTTTTATTGTGGATTGTTTATATGATTTCATGCATATTGCTTAAATATGCTTGGAATGGATAAACGAGTTTTGAATAACAAATAGAATGCGTAAGACTTCACATAAAGTATTTGACTTTCGTGTGAAATGACTGCTTAGTTATACATAAACGAGAATCGCATTATGAGAGTCTACATAGCGTAGAGCTCGTGGATCAATTCGATTGCGAATCAATTGAGATATGCGGATCATGTTTGTTAGATGACAAAAGCGTCTTTGACCTATAAAGGTTTAAGGACGAGTAACTTGATTAGGATTTATACATATCGATGTATGTAAACCTATAAGTACTTGTGTAATGAAAGATTATTGACACTTTACTACTTGACCAACGATCATAGTGGATATTGACGTATCTATTTGATAAGGTGTAAGTAGGAACCTTTTGACTAGTTCAAAGAAGTTCAAGAGTGAAGTTGAAAGATCATTCAAGAAATGTATAAGTCTTACAATTGATCGTGGTAAATAGCTAAGTCATATGATTTGATGAATTATCTAAAGAGTGTGAAATAGTTTCACAACTCATTCCGTTAGGAACATTATATTAGTATAGTGTGTCCAAGAATGGAGGTATCGAACTTTATTTGATATAGTTCGATCAGTAATAAATCGAATTGACTTAATCGACTCATATTAGGGATTCGTGTTTGAGGACAATACTGTTTACACTGAATAATGTTCTATCAAAGTCCGTTGAGAAAGATATCTTACGAGATTTGATCTGTAAGTACATTATTTCTCAAGATTTGGTGTTAAGAAGCTTATTTCAAGGTTTGTTGATTGATAAGCTTGAACCCAAATAGGATACTTAATGTTTTGTAGGATAACTTAAACTGATTGATAGGTATTACTTCTACGAACATGATAAAAATAAAGTAGTTGTTGCTCATCATGACGTAGTCTTGGAGAATGTAATTCTCAAGAAGAAGTAGTGGGAGTAAAGTGAGCATTAAAAGAGTTTATGCGTCACTACAAGAAGTATCATTGAGGGAAACTTGTCACTCCATTGTGCTTAGTGGGAGTTGAGCGGAAATTCATTCACAAGACGTTGTGAAAGGAAAAAGTTCATGAGCACGCTCGCTTCTAATGACGACTTAAACATATCACGAGCTAATGATGTTTGAGAAACTCAGTATATATGAGGATCGAGAACTTATTCTACAAGTCGTTGTGAAAGTAGTTCATGAACCTCGAGCACTAATCCTACAAAAGGTCAACGAAAGTGATTGTCTAACCGAAAGGTGCATAGACATCACGACATCCTCGCACCTAGCATATGAGGATCCGTTGATAAATTAAGAGCCGATGGAAAAATTTATTTCCACAGGTATGATTGGAATCCATATGATCTTTAAAAGTAATCCATGTATACCGACAAGGTATAGACCTTGGTTTATGTTTATGAAGGAGTAATCCATCAAGAACATTTAGATCTTTAATAAAAGATTGACATGGATGACAGGTCGACTATATACAAAGCACAACTCTTTGCTTGTAGCTATGTCTAAAGTCAATAAAGATCATTCTAGCAATTGTTGTGTTTCATATATATTGATATATGGAAAGGTACATCAAAATCGCCTTCATCGATTGAATGAAGAAATGTGTTGTGTATATGACACAAATCGAGGTCTTGATTAAAGTATTGCTAGAAATATATATATATGCTTCAAGGATACATTAACGAATTGAAGCAAGTATTGTGAAAATTTGAATAAAAATTTTGACAAGGAAGTCAAGGAGTTGAACTTTGTTAAAAGTATCTTGTATAGACAAGATATTCAGTAGGAGTATAATTGTGTTATTTGTATTGTACAAGATAACTGGATATTAATTGAGAATAACGTAAAGAAAATGAAAATTGTCAAAATCTCATTGGAGAATTTTTCTCAATTGAGAACTTGGGCAAAATCACCTAAATCCTAGAAAACAAAATTTATGAAGATAGATTATGATGGATGTTAGGTTTGAGCAAATGTGCATATAATGATGAAGTGTTCTAGAAACATGAAAGGTAGACTCCAATGAAGGATGTCAAACCATGTCATGTGGCATATAACTTGAGTTTGACTCAGTTTATTGCAACTCAATTCGAGAAGAAGTGCATGAAACAGTTCAATCATTCTTTCAATACGAGTGTCATTATGTACGCCATTTATGCACATGTCCCAATGTGTCATATCCAAAGAATGTGACAAGCAGTTGTCAAGTGGATACAAGAAAAATGCGTTTGGACAATAATCAAAAGATATTCTTGAGTATCTTATGAGAAAGAGAAATATGTTTTTATCTGTCATGATAAAAAATAGCTCGTGTAAGTTGTTACACTGATGTTATTTTTCGAAAGATTGATATAATCATAATTAAGCGACATGTTTTGCTTGAAGGTGGTGTTGTAAGTTTAGAAGGTGTTCTAAATTGTGTCTCAGGTGCAAATTCATGCATATTAAAGGTTATGAGAGGTTCAGTTTACATTTCAGAGGCATATGGATACTTATATCTTGATTCTGTTACATTTTTATACTTATCAGTTAAGTATAATATAATTTCTTGAATATGTCTTGATGTGACAGTGAGCATGGGGGATAATCTTTAATTGTAATAGCATAATTCATTCAAATCAGTGGTGATTAGGGATTTGTAACTTGAGATATTTCAATTTTTGCATGGAAAATGACTTTTAGAAGACTTAGAGCTTGAAACTGTATTTTTATGCATGAATTTCATATTACTTAAGAGATACTAGTGTTGTTTAACATTACTGTTATATTTTCATGCGTATCTGTTGGTTTTAAATGCATATTTATGCATACACAGCAAGTGTATCATAGTTATAAAGGAAAAGTAACTTATTTATGTTGCATTTTGTATTTAGGATGCATAATCATGCTAAGTGATGAGAGGATATACTGATTTGACCTCTGTACCAGTCACTGGTACGCTTGCTAGACACTTGGTACCCATCTGGTACACTATCGCAAGCTCAGGGATGAGTTTGTGAAGAAAAAAAGTTTTGTGGACCTTTTTGTAAAATTCTGAGGATCTAATTGTGACATAGGATGAGTTTACAATTAAGTTTGGGCTGTTGTGTGAAATATAAGAGCCTGGAATTAATTTTTGGGCCTTAGAGGAAGTTTCCGACTGAGTTAACAGATTGGATGTTATTTGAGACTTGTCGGATCGGATTTGGAACCATTAGACCCTGTCGGACCCGTTACGGACTGACTCAGTCAGCTGGGTCAGGCTGACTGGGTTTAGCCGAGTGTGCGCTGGATTTTCTTTTTGGGGCGAATCATTTGGGCTGAGAGAATTTTAAATGAAGTTGGGCCGGATTTAATCCTTTGAGCTCTCTTTATTGTAACAGGCCGGAATTAAATTCTGATTGGGCTTTTTGTGCAGGCCGAAATTAATTCTTGCGGGCTGAAACTAATTGAATTTCGGATTTTTGATTAGGCTTTTGAGAATTAGACTTTCGGATTTAATTAAAGTCTAATTAACTGCGAATCTGTTGAGCTTGATTAACATTAGACTAAAAGACTTGGACCCATTAATATTAGTCTAATTTCGATAGTCGGATTTTAGGGAGATGATGAGATTAAGTCTGCTAATTGAACGGATACTGTGGCAAATAAAATAATACGGACTATTCTAATCCCGCAAATTATACTTAATTTGTATTTTTGAGTTTAGTTATTTCTTGATTTCTGATTTACTGTTAATTATTGCTTGAAGATATGTAATTATGTATTATGAGACTGATTCTGATTTCGATATAATTATTATTGGATAATAATTATAACTATGTTATTCTGGACAAGCAATTAATTACAGTATTAAGATGATTTAAAACGATCGGGTAAGTAACTAAAATAATTTTGTAATGGACTTGAAATCAACTAAAACGGTTAATTAGTTAAGAACCAGCACTTGCTTAGCGTTTGTCCACTCAATGGATTATAGAACACCGTTAAACGGATATTAACGGACCTTGATCTATAATTATGAACAGGACCCGCTAGCAGAGGTTTGTCCCAGCTTGACTTTGAAGGTGTGGATTTACACGGACTCTTTATTAGAATCTGGACAGTCGGTAACTTTAAATTTCATGCATAGCATGTTGAGAATTCATTTGAAAATGCATTCTATTGCGCATTTAGCAAATAGTTTCCCCAAAAGAATTAAACTGCATGTTGATACAATATCGTTTGTTCAGCTGGAATCAAATAAGTCAGATTTTGAATAATCCGCTTGAATAATAACTTTGAATAATTCAGACTTAAAAAAAAAAGACTGGAATGGTTTCAAGGAATTTATTATTCTATCTAATGATAGACGGACTTGACTTGAAAATGAAACCATATGAAACTCAGTCAGCATAACATTTTATATGTATAACTCACTCATCCGGTGATAATCGGTTTGGCCACCGATCCGGCCAGGGTACTAGCGCTATTGCTTCTGGATATTCCCTCTGCCTGCTTTGTACCATATGATTTGGAACCAATGGTTTGGGAACGGTTCTCCTTGATTCTGTAGGCCTTGAGAACTGGAGTGTATATTATTAGGTTGAATAATATGCTTGGTTATGCTTGATTCTGTTCTGTTGCATATTGCATATTTGCAGCATGCTAGTGATAGGTCCATTCCGTCTGGTGCCTTCGGTATGAATTTGATTTGTTTGAATAAACTTGATTTACATATATATTCAGTTATTTGGGGGTTAATTCATGTTCTCGGATCCGTATAAAGAATCGTGTAACTGGAACTAAAACCCACACTGAGAAGTATTTCTCATCTGTTTGTTTTGCTTGTGCCTCATTAATTTGGGGGTTCCAGGAGACGCGTAGCCTGTCCAGGCCCGCGATTGCCATGATCGAGTGCACGTTTATGAAATTTAAAATTCGAGTCCTTAGTGTAGATGCTGATGCCACACACCTCATTAGTCTTGAAGACCTGCCCGAAGTGTATTTGTATTTGTACTTTGAAACTCCTGGTCCGTCGAGCCCTAGCGAAGGTATGGTGCCAGAGCAGGAGCCTTCCTCGCAAGCGTAAGCGAGAAGACTTCTATTAGGGTGTTGGGTTGTATGATGTTTTTTGTCTGTGCTTGGCTTGGCTTGGAAATAAACAATATATTTGTATAATATGTATAATATGGTAATAACTGTGTTAGAGTGAGATACTAACCCGAGTTAGTGATCTCAGCATTGTAGTTGTAAAATAAATAATGTGAAATATGTTTTGGCTTTGTATCTTGTGCACAAATATTTGTGGGATCTGTGGAGTTATGTTTGTGATATAAAAAAAAAAGGAGAAGCCTAGTTAATCAGTTTAAGTCGCGCCCCAGCAGTCCTAAACGGCCTTAGGATGCGGGGGTGTGACACTACCTAACCTTTTGTGTGCAATTGAATATTGACTTGATTTTAGGGTTCTTGTTACCAATCTATAAGACACGACCTTTCAATCTAATGGGTACAAACCTTCAAACCAAACAATTTAAAATCACAACTTGAGCAATCAATTCAAGAAAGGCAAAGCGAATAGAATAAGATATAATTCCTAATTAAACTTCATTAACTACCAAGTAGAGGTTCCCTACAATTGCCCTAATTAACTAAACTACTCACTACTTGTCATATTAATCATATAAAACTCAGGTTTCATCAAATCAAACATTAGAACAAACAAACAAAGGAAGTTTACAACAAGAAGCAATGAAAATCTCTCTCAGCTTGAATTCAAGCGGGGTCGACTGGATCTCGGCTGTGATTGTCTGCTGCAACTTCCTCTCCAAAACTCACTCTAAAATCTGACTCTCTTGAATTGTGGCCTTGGGTTTGCTTAAATAATGTCTTGAGTCGGTTGTAATGAGTGGAGAATATGATTGGCAGGTCTGAATTTAGGAAAAACCTTATTTCCAGATTTATGGCTCTATTTCTACTCTGGCGGTTCTGTTTCAGGCGGGGTCACCTGGTTTATGGCGGGGTCGCAAGAACAGGTGTCTCGTCTGGTTTTGACTCATTTATTCGCTCAATCTGCTTGGGTTCTGACCTGCTCCGCTTGAACACTATCCAGACTCCAGAATTGCACCAAATCTTCAATGAACCTGAAAATAAACCAAGGGCAATAGCAGTACCTTGTTTCTAACCTAAAATGCAATAAAATCTAACTAAAACACAAACATTTAATTGAAATTAAGGCTTAAAAGGGTTGAATATTTCAATATGAAACCCGACTATCAGGTTCCTATGCCACAATATTTTGGTGTCACAAATGGCACAAATTGTCTATTTCATGAATATTTAAAATTTCAAATATATGTCGTTGATCTTGTTCAATTTGACAAGCGATGTGTTTCCATATAAATTTTGTAAAATTTGGTTTTCATTTAATACTAAATCGAGAGGCTAAGAATAAACATATCTTATTAACTATAGCAGATCAATTCTTATACATTCAAATTATTGTCTTTTGATCAAGTATCAAATAAATATTTAAATTTACAAAATTTATATGAAAATGTATCACTCGTCAAATTAAACAAGATCAACAGTTTGAATTTAGAGTTTTAATTTTTAATTTTAAAATTATTCATAAATTAGAGAACTTATGACATTTAAGGCCACCAAAAAGTTGTGGCACCAAAAGTACCGTACTCACTCTTGCAACTTCTAATGGTATAGAACTAACGTTACGAACCAAAGAGTAGAACCATTCAGAGAACCAAAGTCTCACTGGGAGGGAGTGCAACTGTGACAAATAGCAAACATAGGGTGGGATCCTTTCTTACCCCCTTCTTTCAATCGGTTCACTAATCTATGAAGAGTGAGTTTCTTACACCATCGAGAAGTAGGGCTTACTTAGTTCCAACTCTCCTTCTGGGTCGAGGCCACCAACCCCAACACTCGTAGTGGCTTATGTGGTCTAGAGCGGGAGAAGGGAATACGACCTAAAAAAGCAAGATGTCTTTTCTCTTCTTTTCCTCAGCAACGGACTTCTTACCTCAAAACACAAAGAGGAGCTTTCAAGATATGATTCCTTACCAGGTGGGCACTTCTCCATAGTTGGGTGTCTCGATTTCTTTCCACAGATCTTGGTTCGGGTGCTAAAACTTCTTCTTTTTCTTTGACGAATGACCAAATAGAAGATGTCAAGTGAGCAGGATCACTGGCTTGCTTGGGCTGTCCAGGCAAAGAAACAAAGTGGAGTATTTATCCCTCACAAGTGAGAAAAGTGAAGAACCTAGAGTCAGTGAGTTATTACAGGATACAGTTAGTTATTAATATATATAACATAACAAAACATCACAGGAAAACATAACACACATGCTTAAAATCGACTAGGATTGTTGCATGATTAACAACCCAAATGGGTGGGAAATTACAAATGAGAAAACTTTACATATGTGTTCTATTTTCAAAATACAAAATAATTATTATTTTAATGAAGTTTTTCATATTTGTCGTGCTCTCTTTCCAAACACAGTGCACAATCAATCTAGTAATAAATTTCTTTCTATTTTGATGATAAGTGCACAACTAATCCAGTGAAAAAAAAATTCTATTAAAAGTGAAGAGCTTGTAAACTTATATCCATCGCTAACATTCAGCCTTTGATTTAAACAATCAATGGCCAATATTGCATGGAGTAAACAATTGTTTACACCCTTGTCTAATTATTTTATCCCTTGGATACGTGCTTTTATAAATAGCAGGGATTATATGAATAATAAAGCTTGAACATCGATAAATGGAGACAAACTGGGATCATAGATTACTTCTATCGGTTGGCTGAGTTTTCCTCTTAATTTTACTTCAATAATATGGAAATCGAATCGATTTTTTTTTTCTGAATCAAATCGAAGGATGATGAGTATTTTGTAGCAATGAGATTTATGTAAATATGTTGTCAGTTCTAAACGGTAAATTTCTGGATCATAATTAACTGTAATGAAATTGAGAAGGAGATGGTTCTGGTATTGTTTACCAGTAAATAGAGAAGAGATGTAATGAGCGAGAGAGAAACTGATTCTGTTAGAATGATTTTTTATTAATGATCTCAAGTGTCCTTTACATATTTATAGACCTCCTAGGTACATTGCGCTATTGTAAACTAGACTAGATACAGAGTAGGCTATTCAGCTCTTGGGCTCTTGATCTGCACCAGGTTCATCCTGAGCTATAACATGGTTTGTACGATGGACCTGTGTGTCTTCTTGAATTAACTGGACACGTCCAGTTGTAGTCTTAACATTAACTCATATGCACCTTGTCAAATTAACAATGTGAGCGCAAGCTGTTATATTTTTCTCATTGCAGTTCTCTAAATATTAATTTTTAGGTTTTAATTTGGTCCAATTCACAAGTTGAGAATTTCCTTTCTGTTCAGGTAATGATAGGCTAAAGTTTTGCGCAATACATCACTTTTATTCTTTTTTTATTTTTATGATTTTTCTTTTTGTAAATGAAGCAATTGGTTGCTAATCATGCAGGAGTAGACCTTGTCAGTTTTAATTTTCTGTTATACAAAAGTACAGCGTAACTTGTAGGAGTAAGTCTATTGGCACTTCTATCTGTTATACCGAAATACATACTAGGAACAGAAAAAAGAAACACAAAAAAACAATTGAAGAAAGATCACTTTAGAGAACACAAAAAAACATGCTGGCTTTCAGAAATTATTCAAAAGTACAGCGTAACTTGTAGGAGTAAGTCTATTGGCACTTCTATCTGTTATACCGAGATGCATACTAGGAACAGAAAAAAGAAACACAAAAAAACAATTGTAGAAAGATCACTTTAGAGAACAGAGATTTTTTTAATTCATAAATCATCAAAATTAATTAGAAGTAATTCTTCAAATATAATTTAAGACACGACTGATCAAAATTTATAGATAAGTCCAATACCACAAATTTATGATATGCTATATATATATATTAGAGAAACCGAAACCGTAGTTCTGTTAAATTCAATCAAACATGTAACAGTTTAGAATAGTTATTATGAGAATTGCTAAAGTTCTACGCATAGGACGGACGTAGTTTGTCCAACATGATCTTATCCGCGTATCAAATTTCAAACCACCGATCTAAACCATTAGATTGAATCTTCATATTGAAAACTTATATGAAACCAAATTTTACATTTTTTCAAAATTTTTTACTATTTATTTCTTATTTTAAAAAAATCGCTCCTAGAACTTATATGGAACGTCCAATAACAACTGTTTTTAAAAATACGAAATAAATAGTAAAAAAATTCAAAAAAAATAAAAAAATTGGTATCATACAAGTTTTCGATATGAAGATTCAATCTAATGGTGGATCGGTTGTTTGAAATTTGATACACGAATATGATCATGTTGGACGGACCACATCGGTCATACGCGTAAGACTTTAACATTTAAAAACACAAAGTGAATAATTAAATACAACAAAATGAACCGATACAAGAAAAAAAAATAACAGATAAATTAAATAAATTGAACAAATAAATAAAAAATAAAGTGAACAAATACATGAAACAATTTGAACAGATGAATGTAATAAAACGAACACATAAATACAATAAAAAAATCGCATAAATAGCCTGAAAAAGAACGAGATGGAGAGAGCAAATAGAGACATGGAGAGAAGGTGAGAGGAGGAATCAGAATGGAGGGAGAGAGAGAGTCATCGATTGAGCGTTGGGTGAGAATAAAGAAAGAGAGGGAGGAGAGCAGATCGTGAGGGGGGGGGGGGAGGGGGATTGGGCGACACGAAATGAAAAGAGGGAGCGCTCTGATGGATGGCGTGTATGGAGATTGTTTGAATGGTAATTACCAATTACTTTTATTCAAGAAATTTTAGTTTACAGAAGTAATAAAATCGCCCAACTTATATATAGATAATAAATCTTTTCCAGAATGTTCTTGTCCAAGTATATTGTTCATGTGATTACATATACTACTTGCAAGTCAGTAAGATTACTTATTTGGCAAGCTAGAACATCTATCATCGTTAGAATCTATGAAAATTACTATAATTTCAAGGCGTTGGCGAGTTTATCTGCCAAATCAGCACGTCAAAATATAAACCGTCTCAGCCTAATAGAATATACATACAAAATCATCTTAATATACATATGCTTATATACTTTTCCTCTTTTAAACTGCGGGACTAATTAAATCATACTATACTTTATCACTTTATAGAGTGTGATATAAATAAGAGGAAAAGAACTGTAGTTCGTTAATTTCAGTCAAAATTCTACAGTTTAGAATAATTATAATTAAGTCAATTTTGGCATATGCAATATAGGACACTTAAAAGGTTCCATTTAATTATATACGTGTATTTTAATTAAATAATATATGTGAAGATTCTTTATTTACAGGGATCTAATTATGCTGGGTTGACGCAAGAAAGAAAATACTATTTTTACTACTAATAAACGGAGGCCTTTTAATTTGCACTGTAAAAAATTATATAAATAGTTCCAGTATCTCAGTAGGGACGATTTTAAATTGTTGCTATATATAAATTGAGAGAAATATGTTGGTCTATAAACCAACCAGTATGCCTTCCTTGTTCTTCCATAGGAAATTAATGTGACAATCGAACTTCTCATAAAAAACTTGGAGTTTCTTGGTATCCATGGAAAATTTCACAAAACACACACCGTATCTGCTCACGGCATGCAATCATGATGATAAAGAAAATAGTGGTTTTACCCTATATAGCATCTCCGATAAACTTCATTTCAAATTTGACGAACCATTTCTACATGAAAAGGTTTTCATTGGCTCGCAACATGGCTGGCTCATTGTGCTTGGCCAACACTTTGAACCTAACCTCCTCAACCCTTTGACAGGCGAGTCGATATCACTTCCTTCTATCACCACGTTGCAGACAGGGCGGCCTTGCTACTCGGTCAATAGTAATATAGTCTCGTATTTTTGCCGCATGGAATACCCACCAGAATCTCAATTCCTTAATTGTGCATTTGATGAATGTCTTACACAAGTCGGCTTCAGAAAAGTTCTTGTCTCCTCTAATCCTTCAATATCTTCTAGCAGCTTCTTTGCTGCAGCACTTGTTGGTACACTATTTCCAACTCTGGTGGTTGCTAGACCAGGAGAAAATAGATGGAATCTCTTGCGCGAAGAAGAATGGTATATGGACATCATGTTTCGTCAAGACGGAAAGCTTATTTGCTTGACAAATGAGGGAGCAATACATGAGGTTGAATTAAAAAATGATAAAATTGTGATTACTGAGATGTCAGCACCGTTTCATGAAGATAAAAGTGTATTCAACATGTACCTCGCAGAAGATAGTGTCGGTAGAGTTCTTGCAATCAAAAGGGATAATGATTTCAGTACTAGGCCAGAAACTTCTGATGTAAAGGTATTCAGATTCATAGGTAGTAACAGAGAAGAAAGCCAATGGGAACGTGTAAAGAGCTTGGATGAAGAAGCCATTTTTGTGGGTGCCAATGCATCAATTTCACTGGCAAAGCAGGATATACGTGGAGAAATTAAGCCCAACACAATCTATTTCACGGATGAATGGTGGCAGTATATAGGAAGTGAGAGGTCAAAGAGTAGGCCCCGCGACATTTGTGCTTACAACTTGACGAGCAACTCCATCAAGCCATGCTGCCCTTTCGAGCATCGGCAATGCACGTGGCCCTTGCCAATCTGGATTGATTTATCAAATCCCAATCTGATACTTAATTAGTCCGTCCCCCTTTGTTTATGCCTTTGTTTTGTTTGGAGGTTCAATTGTACCGCTAAGATGCTAATTGAACACGTACATCCGAAGAATAATATTT
Source organism: Rhynchospora breviuscula (assembly GCA_027562975.1). Taxonomy (NCBI): domain Eukaryota; kingdom Viridiplantae; phylum Streptophyta; class Magnoliopsida; order Poales; family Cyperaceae; genus Rhynchospora; species Rhynchospora breviuscula. The sequence goes on from CM050402.1 coordinate 55,238,838, forward strand.
ATTAATTAAGTAGGCTCCGTGCCAATCTGGATTCATTTATCAAACCCCAATCTAATACTTAGCTCCCTTTTGTTTATGCCTTTGATTTGTTTGAAGGTTCAATTGTACCGCTAAGATGCTAATTAAACACGTACATGCGAAGAACATAATGACTCTTAATTATTTAAGTAGTCTCGTGGGGTTATATCAATGCATGTCCAAAATAGTTTAAAATTGGATAAAAAAACCTAGTGCTGAACTTAAGACTTCAAATAACCTAGACAATCAACAAGGCTATACATGACTTGTTAACCACCAATCGTCTTCTATATATCAATATAACAAGTTATGTTGATATATAGAAAAAAATAAAACGATTGGTAGTTATGTTGACATAACTTGTTAAGCAACCGCGCTTTTTTTTTTTTTTTTTTTCACTGCGTGGCACTAGATAAAATCCTCCGAATATATTAACAAAAGAGGGATGAAAATATACATTTTCGTATTGAAGTACTTTTTTTCCCTCAAATAGAAAAGCAGAAATAACATTAATATACTGTCAATATTAGTTTGATTTTTTCCATTGAAGAGAGACATCCTCATGAATGCTTCTACCAAGTGACATCCTCATGAATGTTATTTATAAGCTTTGAATCATGGAAAAATTATAACTTTTGAAAGACAGGAAAAAACTAAAAAGATACGTAAAGCGGCACTTTGTAAAATCGCCCAATTTCAACAGCACATGCTAAGTATCTAGCGGTACCAAAAAATTAACACAACATCACAAAATTGTAACCCCTTAAACTACCAAAAAGCCCAGAACAAGTCTCCTCTTAACAAATACCAGCACCAAAAAAAAAAAGAAAGTAAAATAGAAGAACAAAAAGCAATACTCTAATACCCTCCCTTGAGGTCATTCACAACATCGTAGGGGATGGGAGTAACAGTCTCCAAGGTGGCACCCTCGACCATGAAACCAGGTTTGGGACCCTCAGGTTGGCGCTTGGTGGAGATGATCTCACCCCTGGCCTTGGCTGCTGCCTTCAACTCATCATTTTTCTTTTTTCTCAATTTGAACTCTTCATTACACCTTGACGGCATAACGTGCTCCACCCTCATGTGGATTCTCTTCCTAATGATCCTGTTTCCCACCTAATTCCACAATTGAAAACAAGTCGGTTATTTTGAATGATTTAGTAGGATCCAAACTATATTAATCATGTAGTAAATAAAACCATAGCAATAACTTAGATTGTGGCTAACAAACAGCGATTGTATGATAATGATCAGTTATCAACACATAGTAAACTACTATGATGGTGACAACAAGCAGACTGATGAATGATGATGCTGAATTGCAAATTTTAAAAAGTTAATCATAGCATGTGTTATGGTTTGTTCGAGCTAATACAGCTGTATGGAACTTAGAATAAATCCAAATTGCTAACTTCAGGGTATACTTAATGATAACAGTCTTAATTGCATTGAGCATATTTTTTTTTGAAAGAAAGGTGGGAGCGCCATTGCATTGAGCATATACCATACCAGATTTATAAACTAAATTAATTCAAAAGGATAATTACTATCATACTTGAATAATCTACTGTTTACTGCGTATTCCATTCCGGTATATACACTGGTAAAAATGTTGTATACGCCTCATTTTGCATTCTCATTAAAAGGCACCCATTTAATAACTTATATAAATGAAGCTAAATACTATGTCAAACCAGATCCATCCCTTTTACCATCCAATCAGTGCTACAAAATGAACCAAAAACGCACACCAACTCAATCTATCTAGGCTACAAAATCACTGCACCAAAACCCATTGTGGCACACAAAGAGGAGATGAGGCTATCATACCTGCTTGTTGATCTCTACACCAATGGCACGCTTGGTGACATTCCACACGCTACCTGTACGACCATGGTAGAACTTGTGAGGCATGCCCTTGTGCACGGCGCCATTGACCTTTACATCGACGTAGTCGCCGATCTTGTAAGTGCGGAGATAGGTGGTGAGCGCGATGTACCCCTTCTTCCTGAAAGGACGAGAGAAGGAATCCCTCGTGCGCGACCTCAGGCCGTGTCCAGCTGGCATGGTGGCCTTTGTTCCTTCGTTAGGTTACACTTACCTCTCCTCCCTCCACCTCTCTCTCTCTCTGGCTGCGGCTAGGGTTTGGAGCGAGAGAGAGGTTTTGGAGCGTGAAGGAGTATATATGTAAAAGCGAGGCTTTGAAACGACCATATTATACTAGATACTCCAGCTTCTTTGGTGATTATTTGGGCCGGGTATGGGCCTCAAGACTATTGGACCTGAATCCATATTTGTTTCTTTGTAGTGTGTGTCAGTGTGTGCTATGTACCCAATGGGTGTGTTTGGTAAAGGTGTGAACTAGAACAAGAACTAGAACAAATCCAGTTCTAGTTTCATAATTTTGGTAGAGTTGAGAACAAGCACGTTGTCCCTTGTTCGCACATGTTCGCGTGACATTTGGTGAGAGCCGAACTAGCCAGTTCGTGAACTACCCAAACATAGCCATGTAAATAAAGCAAATCAAATAAAACATATTTATTTATTTTTTTTTTAGAACAAATAAAGCACGTTTCATTCTCAGTTCTGTAACTTATCCAAGATCTGAGCTGATCAGGTGCCATTTGATTTGCTGTTTATGTATCCTATAAACATTCAGAGCTATATATTTTTGCTTTTTAGATTTCTTAATTAGAATTTCTGGTGATCGTCCAAGCACGTTTCAGGCATTTCAAATTCACGACACATGATGATTTTACAAACATATTCTGGAGGAGACCTTATATGTTGAACTGAGTTTTTTTATATAGTGTCGCCTGATGCCACTGCTTAGTTTTATTGTTATCTGTTGTGAAGATAATATCCTTTCTTAAGAGGTATGACATGTAAATCAATGGTGCTCGTGGCATGTTAAAAGTGCCGCCAAACTCAGCAAATCAATTTCATAGCATTCCAATAAACTCAAAATGCTTTTGTTTTGAATACAGAAAAATCTTCCAAGGCTCTTTGGTTTCAAACAAAAACCAATACATTTACAACCAAACACTATCACAAGGTAACTTCTCAAGCACTCACCAATGGAAAAAAAATATATATCAGAATTAAATGTTAGCACCTGAGTCCCACTCACACTCAATCATACCAACCGTAGTCAAGATACTGTACACCATTGCTCTAAGCATCAACAAATATTAGTTTTTCAGTGCTGCGGTAATGCACTTCTTACATTAGGACTGTTAGTAGAATGAGGGCCCCTTCTTGCTCCCTGATCTGCCTATTTACTCATCAAATTTGTTGTAAAGGGACCAGTTGCACTTAGGGCTGAAGAAACACTTTTTTTTTTCTTTTTTGTGCTAAGCGGCATATGCAAAGAAATTAAACATTGTTTTAACAAAAGCATGAAAGAAGCAAAATTATAATAAAATTCACATTAGTGAAAAGAAAATTTTAAGATAACCTGAACCCATATCAGAATGGTACAAGTACTGGTATTGCACCAGTACAAGTGCAAGGAAATTTTCAGGCTTGTACCAATGATGCTTAATTATGAGTTTTGAGAATGTATGAAGTTTAGACCATTGTTTAAGACGAACTAATACATTGCAAGTTTAGAGCACACAGGTTTATTGATCCCTACTTTAGAACACTTACAAAGAAATATTTCTCATGCTGATACAATAACATCAGGCCATGGGTTTTAAAAGACCAACATTTACTGCAGAGTTTTGAGCTTGTATTGTTCAACGATGATAAAACAATAATCAGTTATAATCACGTAGAAATATGATAAAACAATTAATCCTATAAACTACAAGGGCAAAATAGTCCAACCAAATATATATCGATGTATCAGCAAATAATAAATCAAACATATTTCCATGTTCCAGCCCTTCCCTTATATCTCAAGGGGAGCAAGTAAACAACTATTTTTAACTTTCACCTTCCTTCCCGTACCCTCCCCTCTCACTCTTTACATTGTTATGAAAGATAGAAACTTACATCCTAAGAAATTTAAATTCATTTCGTTTCCAAAATTATGAATTTTTCAACCGTAGAATTGATTATCCACTGCATTGTTTCTGCTTGCTAGTAACTCCTACGCCTTGGGGTTCATCCTTTATACAATGGGATTCATCCTCAATTGCACATTTTGTTCATGATGGTGCTGAAAGTTACAACATCAGCTTCCTTCCTTCTGGCTGTCATGTCATGAAACAGCTTATTTGCCATCTCAGTATCACTTTTCTTGCACAACTTCAATCTATCACAAGATTAGGCTCGTGCCCTTTAGAAATCATGGTATGCAGCAATTCATTCGCCTTCTCTATTTCACCATTCTTGCACAGCCCATCAAACAAAGTGGTGTACGTCACAACATCAGGCTCGTGCCCTTTAGAAATCATGGTATGCAGCAATTCCTGTGCCTTCTCAATTTTACCACTCTTGCACAGCCCATCAATCAAAATATTGTATGTCACAACATTAGGCTCATGCCCTTTAGAAATCATGGTGTGCAACAATTCCTCTGCGTTCTCAATTTCACCGCTCTTGACCAGCCCACCAATCAAAATGTTACACATCACAACATCAGGTTCGGGCCCTTTAGAAATCATGGTATGCAACAATTCCTTTGCCTTGTCCAATGTACCCTTCTTGCAGAGACCCTTAATCAACGACCCGTATGTCACAATATCAGGTTTAAGTTTAACCCCCATAGAATACATCTGTTTATACAACCCAAAAGCCTTAGTGACTTTACCCTCCTCATAGAGTCCATCAATAACCGTGGTATAGGAGATCACATTAGGATCACACACACTACTAGTTTTAACCATTTTATTTTAAAAAGTAATTGAAGGGCAAAACCAGTCTTGGCATTAGAGCAAAGCCCCTTGATAAGAATGTTATATGAGAAAGCATTGGGCACGCATCCCAGCTTTGGCATTTTGCCAGGCACCATGGCTGCCACCTCACCAATCCTTTTCTCAGAACAAAGGCACTTGAGTATTAGACTGAAGATAACTGCATCAGGTCTGTGACCATCTTAGAGAAGTTGTCCGAGAAAAACAAAAGACAGATTGAGCCGATTCATTTTGGCAGAGATGTGGATCATGTAACTGTAGGTATATTCATCAGGAGTAACTCCTATAGTTTGTAAATAATTGTAGAGGGGAAAGATATCAGGGTGAATTCTTGAGGTTTTGGTGCGTACTAAGGCAGACAGGAGCTGATTGAAGTGATGGATGGATGTTGGAGTGTTCTGCAAAGCCAAGCGATAGCGAAACTGGTTAATTGTATCTTGGGTAGAAATAGCGTCCCCCTTCAGGTGTTGGTTTCTTTCCTCCTTCAGCTTCCCCTTCTTCCTAAGATTGCTGTTACTAGGGAATTTAGTTGTAGTGGGCTGTGGTTTTGGTTTCTTGGTGATTCTATGGAATTGAGATTTGGATTGAGGGATTGCATAGCAGATAATGTAGGCACTATGACAAGAAACCGGTGAGGATTGGGATTGAGAAGCTGAAGGAAACAACGAAGCAAAGGGGGCAAGAGGCAACGCATGCACCAACTTAAACTTATGTGGTTTTCAATCTGGTCCCTTGAAGTGCCAATCTGCCCGTGAATTTTCCATTACTGCATTCATAAATGACATCATCAACATTGATTGTCAACAGCAGTGCAATTTGGTTCTTAAAATTGTCCAATCTTGTCATCTTCTGGAAGAACATGAACCTTAAAACAGTTATAAAATCAGCTTTATACACCCACCAATCGAATGTCATATAAGATCTCATCCTACTTATTTAGGTAAATTATATCCATTTTCTGGCAACATACTGTGTTGAGGATAAACTCAACAGCTGTCTACACCACATGCTATTGTGTGATATATTTTCACAACGGAAGAATGAAGTACTGGAGGGGAAAATAGATAGCCAACAAAGCTGAATATTGTAAAACAGAAATACGAAGCTGTATTTTAATTGCAACAAAGTCAAAAAGTAAGTTCAGAAGATGGACAAAGCAGTTAATCAATCAAATTATGTTTTCTTTCCTACCAGCATTTGGTTTTATGAAAGCTCACACTAAGATTGAAAACATAAAATATCAGCTCTCATGGCATACAAAAGAGGAAGGATAACATAATACAAATAGACAATATAGCTTAGCTAATACCTTAAACCTCAAGTTGATACGTAAAGTAACGCACCTGAATGCTTGTTAGAAGATCTTCAGGCAAGGTACTGACATAGCAAGCGACAACAAGCCTCCATCTGGCGTTCCCCATCCTTCACCCTCCAAAGATCATTTCCACAAGCACCTTGTGTGCATGTGCATGACCCTGTTCTGAAACGCACCAAAAAAGAAATAAAGAAAGACTCAATTAAATTCAAGGACCAGAAGCAAAGACATTGCTCTTGTAAGTCGTAAGGAGAGAAAAATAGAGAGAGAGAGAGAGAGAGAGAGATAAGATACCACAACTAGGAAGTAATGCTCAATCGAACCGAAAGAGGAAAAAATTTCGCCGATTCGTACAGACTTCGCTCGCGAAAGGAAAGAGCGGCGATTTGTTGTGCTCCTAGTTCTCTCCTTGGCACAATGGCACTTCCCTAGCGCTGAGCCTGAGCCTGAGCTTATCAGCTGATGAGTGTAAAGAACAGGTGAGGTAGGCACAGGAAGGATTAGAAGGAAGGATCACATCCTCTCCTTGCAGTTGCCGCTAGGAATGGACGGCCTTGATCTTATGATCTATTCTGGAACGTCGTATCGGCCATAATTCGTTTGGGGGCATACAGTACATTAATGGTCTTTATTTGTTGAACCCAAGGGAAGGGGTTCTGTAAAATGTAAATAACAAATTTTCAATTTTATTCCTGTAACTTGTCCTTTTCCAATCGCTAGTTCTAGATTAGATGGTAATTGATTATCGCATCGGGCGATTTACCATCGCGCGCTCTTGCTCAGGCGCTCTCCTCACGATGGTCCTCTTATCCTGCGCACTTACTTTTTATCTAAATGTTTAGTTGAGTCAGTACAAATGTTCTTTTAGTTGATATAAATGTTCAGTTAGTTGCAATAAAAAATATAAATGTTATAAGCAAAAATATTCATTTTATTAAGTCTAAATGTTTAGTTTAATAAGTACAAATGTTCAGTTTATTATATATAAATGTTTAATTTATTAAGTATTAATTTTCATTTTTTTAATAGGTGTGATGGCAAGCGAAGGGATCACAAACCGGACAAAAAATACATGAAAAAATTAGAAGGGGTCATGAACCGATCCAGTTCAACTAAAAAATTTTCCGACTTTGCCCCTAGCACGTCCCTCTCCAAGACTGACGTACAATGATATGTAATAAAATCATCAGCTGACACATTTAACTGAATATGTTTGATTATTAAACTGGACACATTGGTTATTAAACTGAACATATATAACAAACACCTGCTAGTCACGCGAGGGTCACGCACCCGCACCCTCTGTTCAGGGATGATGCGCGATGGCAAATTTGCCGGCACTTATAATTACCGTAAATGGCCACTTTCTAGAATTTCTGAAAAACATTTCCAATCGCTGAGTTGATCAGGTGTTACTTATCGTGTGTGTATATATATATATATATAATCAGAGCTATATTTTAACTACAATTGCTTGTATAACTTCAAAACTGGTTGTTATATTCTAATTTAAATATCAGAAGGCATTTCAAACTCATGACAGGTGCGTGATTCACTACTTTTCTGGAGAAGATCTTTATATGTGAACTGAGGTTCTCAAAATCGTGTGGCCAGAGGCACTACTTAATTATATGTTTGTGTAGTGAAGATCTATATGATATATCTTTTCTATTTAAGAGGAAAGACATGTCAATAATTGGTGCAAAATATTGGAAGTGCTACTGAATTCAATCAGCTTGACAAAAATAGATTCTATAGCAGCATTTATATCAACTCTATTGTCCCATCAAACCAAATGTTTCTTTTTCGCAAAAAAAAAAAAAAAAAACAAACAGTAAAAATAAAAAAAAAATCTATGGCTCTTTGGTTTCAAACAAAAACAAAAAACAAAGGGCCAAAACATTTACAACCAAGAACCAGCCAATCCACAAGATAACTCCCAATACTCACAAATGACAAAAAAAATAAAAACAAAAAGTTAGCGCCTAAAGAGTTCACTCAAACACAAATCGTACCAATTGTAGTTAAGGTACTGTACACCATTTCTCAAAGCATCAACAAATAGAAGTTCTTCTTCTGTGCTGGGGTAATATATTTCTTACAGTAGGACCATTAGTAGAATGAGAGCCTCTTCTTGCTCCCTGATCAACCGATTTACTCTTCAAATTTGATATAAAGGGGCCTGTAACACTTAGGGAATGAGATCCCGAGAAATTCAAATTCTTTTTATTTCCAAACTTTGAATTTCTCAATTTTTGAATTGACTCTCCAGTGGCACTCTGTCTCTGCTTGCTAGATACTGTGGGTGCCATGAAGTGAGGTTTCACTTTGGGGCCAAGTTTTTTCATAATTTTTTCCGCATGTTGTGAGATTTCAGTGAATTCTACTTGTTCCAGAACCAGTGGGCTTCTCGGGGAACCATCTGCAAATTGTGCCTGATTTTTTTCTCTGATAGAACTTTCAGCCTTTTCTATTTGAACTTTCAAAATTTGAAGCTCCTTCTCAGCCTCTTTGGTTATGTGATCCAGTTCTGCAATGCGCTTTTGCCTTATCTTCTTTGTTTCCTTCAAAATATACAGAAACTATTAAAGATAATATGGACTTACAAATTACAAGTCTTAACTCTTAAGTATGTTATGTTGCTGAAAATATCAACCTAATACAAATTCATTAAAGTTAAAAAAGTATTTCTGGTTAACAAATGGAGAGTTTGAGCATTAAAGAATCAAGTACCTCTGAGAGTTCTCTGTTTGATTCGATGGATCTTACACGTTTTGCAAATGTCAATGTGCACATTGTCTCCAACAAGTCATCCTCACTTGGACTTGTGTGCACGATCATCACAACCCGCGATCCTTCCCCTAATAATCCAATAATCAAATTTCAGACAAATTGTGGAGAATTTATAGTCTTTCGTTTCCAACTCTAATAATCTTTTAAGATATGGAAACCTTTAAACAATAACTCAAAAAGGAGACTATATTTTACTGATTACATAAACCAAATATCACAGCATCATGTACTCACTTTTATTTTTGGCTTGATAAAATAAACAAATTTATTTTGAATTAAGATAGCATACCAAGAGAGTCGCTCAGAAGTTGTGTCAGCTTGCTGTTCCTGAAATACAGAAACCAAAAAAGTTTGTCACAATTGACTCAAATTAAAAAAGGAAATATCCAATGCACAAATATGAGCTCAATATGGAGCAAAATGTCCACTGTAGGGAGTGTGTGTGTGTGTTGGGGGGGGGGGGGGGGTTGTGGCCTCAAGAAGTTCACCAACATCAATATTTGATATAGAATGGTGAACTTCTTTATGCCAAATCATGTTGTTGGTCACACTAATTTCCACAATAAAAGGAGGACCTTCAGCTACTTCAATTTTTACAGTAAAAATTGTCACTATCTCATTCGTTCAAAATTGAATCGGAAACAATGGTATACCTGTAGGGGACATGATGCTTCTTCTGTTTCAGTGCAGCTATGACATCACCGAGTGCAGAGAGAGAAAGGTTGATTGATTTCCCTTCATCCAGAGTCTGACCCAGTGCACCTGTTTTCAGCAACCTCTCGCTCCCTCCCAGATCTACCAACCATATCTTGCTTACAACTTTTCCCTTTTCACCATCTCTTATTATAATTCTTGTCAAGCTGCAGGTACAAAACTAGAACAAATAAAACCAAAGTTACCAACCAAGGTAATTTGGGCCAATAATTTGGTAATGGGTCATCAACATTCTAAGGTAGTTCAGTGATAAGAATATGGTTCCAGTTTTTCAGTTGTTCCAATTCAATCCAACTCCAAATTCAGCTTTCTCTAATTTCTCTGCTCCCAAAAATAGAGATGAAGATTGTAAAAAAGGATGGAAAAAAAAACCCACCAATGAGATCTACTCGAGGTTTCATTGACATTAGTTGAAGAGGTAACACGGGCCCGTCTTCCCTTGTTGTACAAACGGGTTGCTTGTTTGAAGTTCATTATTTCAGCATCAGTCAAGCCCTCAATTTCTACTGTGCCGCTAGTTCTTGCCATAATGCTTATACTGCTTCAGAAGTGAGGATAAGGAGTTAAAAGAGTTAGAATAATAAAATCATGAAGATATTTCTTGAAAGTTAGGTCCCTAAATTGTCTTTTTGACAGCTCGAATTCTAGCATGGGTTAAAATGCTGCTCAGCGCTATAAATTGGTATAATCTGGTACTGGAATTAACAATACAATACTAAGATAGCAAGGTATCAACCAAGCCTTGGCCCTTGTATCTATAAAATTGCAGCTAAATACAAAAGATTATTAATATAATTTTTAATAAAGCATAGACTATCAAACTGAAGCAATGATTGCAACAAAAACAAGAGGTCTTGTACCATCCAGAACTATTGGCAGTTAAGGTTTTACTGTCATCACCAAATATGCTATTTACCTTTTAGTTGCTGGATCCATTCTTAGAGGATGCTGCTTTAAGGCTAATAAATCCTTTAAACTTCCCATGTAAACTTCTAACATGCTCATGGTCAATGTGTATTTTTCACATTTTTCCTGTGTAATCTCACGGAATAGCTCTTCCATTGCCCGAAGTACAATTCCAGGGTTCCCTCGAACACCTTCCTAGAGCCAGAGAGCCAGAGAGACAGAAAGACTCACGAGTTAATTTTGTACAGAATAGCTTGAAAATGGCAATATTAACTGTTATGACTTGTCAAGAAACACTTTCAAAAATGTTTGTGTAATAACTGTTGTGCAGAGAGACTAACCATTGTATAAGTCTTTCCTGTGCCAGTCTGGCCATATGCTAGAACACATACATTATGTCCATCGAAGGCTGATTTTATTATTGGCTGTACCTCCTTGTATACATCCTCTAAAAAGATTAAAGTGAAAAGACAGAACTGCAACATTAGTGGCATATATGTTAAAAGGAAATACCAACAACAAGGAAAAACAAGGAATAAATTTTAAAGGAAGACAAGTGTTATAAAAGCACAACGGTATGAAAAATTGAAAAACTTTCAGGAAAAACTAAAAAGCAAACAATAACAAAATAACTGCATCACAAGAGCTGCACAAAAGCTGGTACCAACCAGTAAGTGCATGCTACATACTTAGAACTAAGAGGCATTAGTACATACAGGTACAAAAGTCCCAAAGAAAGAAGATACCTTGTGTGGAGTATTGATCAAATGCACGATCTACAATGAACTCTTTCTTGCTTCCAAGAGATTTTACTTTAATCTTATCTGTCTCCACTGAAATAGGTAAACTATTTCTCCAATTTTCTGCTGACTTAAAAGGTCGAATTCGGGAAAATACCCTTATACTTCCTGAAATAAAAAAATGAATAAATAAATTAGCAGAAAATCAATTTGGGAGTACAGCTGGTTCCAACTACCAAAAACATAAATCTTGTTAGATGCCCTCTACTTTGGTGATATATTTAATGGGGCAATGGATCTTTGATATAACCAAACTAAACACTCAGCTGTGTAACTACTACTCAATTTAAACAAATTCCAATGACTGTTCAAAACCACCAGTTGTGCAGTAAGCTCAATTTGAGCCAATTAGATCTCAATTAATAATTCTGTTTTGTGTACTTATCAATTAAGCTTCCACCTAGACTCGATGAAAACAGGATTGGTTAGTTATGTTATCCTATTTTCATAATTACCACAAACCAAGTCAACTAATTGGTTAAATAGGTAGTAGTCCATGTAGTAGTTGCAATTACCCAGGTCCAGCTCCATTTACCAAATAATATAAATGAAAACAAAAAACAATTAAGGTCAATGTACAAAATAAGTACACCATTTCTAATGCATATCACCTTCTTCAAAGTAAATAAAGCTGCATGGATGTAATCTACAAAACTAAACCACAGAAGAAAAGAATATACGGAAAAAGAAATTGATTTATTTTAGTGATACCTTTGATGTCTAATAACTTGTCAAGTGCCACCCTCCTTTTCACATCTAGAGACTGATATCTTGACTGCAACGCCATAATATCTTCTAAGAAATAAACAAATAAAACATGCCAATTTAAACTAAAAGTCTAATTATTGCAACACTACTATAGGTATGAAGAAGAAATAAAGAAAGAAGACAGAAAAAGGAACTAGCCTTGTTCTACCATCTCTTCAACAGAAGCTTCTCCCATTTTTTATCTACTTGTTACTTGTTAAACTGAAGAGGAAAGAACCACAGAACAGCAAAAGAAGAGTAAAGGAAGAATTGTTATGGATTTTCTTTTTCATGAAATTGTCATATTACTTGAACAAGAAGGAAGCATTCATGAAAAAGGTGCACGTGTGCCAACTCAAGGCAAGCAAGAAAATCCTTGTAAAAGAATCTCACAAAAGTAACTACACAATACGTGTTCTTATGTTTTTCGTTCATATGGGGTCCAATGTGCCTAATTAAGTCCCTACCAAACAGTCCTAGTTTAATTTGAACACATACGTTCTCAAAGCATGACATAGCAAAAGTTGTGATAAATCTTTTTTGTGGCATCTGAAGTGACATTTGATTGATGGTGGGTGGGATGTGTCATGTACAAAACTAACTAGAGAATGTGTCTGAGTGTGCAAGTGCAATAAAATGCACAAGCTTCTTTTGTGCATGAACCTAAAATTTCTAGTCCGGCCCATCAGGCCTTTTTGTTGTTAAGACAATTAAGAAGAAAATATATGTGAAAACAATCATGGTAAAAGGGATCTAAGAAAGTAAATCATTAGCTGTACCCTGTATCCTGTAGAGAATCTGACTTTAAAATAATGAAGAACTTGTGGTATATTATTAAAGTTTTGTCCCAGGTCTACCCCTTACTAGTTCTTTATTGAACACATGGATTAGATCCTAGATCTAATGTTATCCTTTACACATCAACCTATAAAGAGATATCTTAACAACCCAAAGAAAATAGGTTACTTGGCATTTTGCAAATATGTCCACACAAACTTTCAAATCTCACACAGCAACAAAAAGCTATCATACTGAACAGCAACCAACTTGTCATCACTTATATCAGCACTTGGACAAATAATGAGCGTCCCTTGTGTCTTGTCATATGATTGAGTTTGGCACGTTTGTGCTTTTACAAAGATATCCTATTAAGTTTTGTTATCTTAAATAAGAAATGCTATTCTAGCTCTTGTTTCTTTTTCTTTTTTTTCAAAATTTTCCTACTAATTAATTAAGCAGCTTCAATGTGCTCAAGTAGTACTCGATCAGTAAAATCGAGAATCCTTTTGCTATTCAACTCCAATACACAACGAATTCAACAATTTGAAAGATTCGGATGTCTCTCTTAAAGCTATTTTATAATAAAAATATTTGAAATTGATCACAGTTGCGTGACTATTAATTGCCCATTGCAATCTGTTAGCAATCTAGGTTGCTATATGAGACAATTGGCATCATCCGTTCAGATTTCATTCATATTTGTAATTTAGACATGAAAAGCAAAAATTAATCCTACTTTGCAAGGGTAGCGTTAACTACAAAGTACAAGAAAATACAAAGAAAATCACAAGCAACAAAATGCTCATGAACGGAGCAGTTCGCGATTTCAAAGAAGGAAATTAAGAAGAAAGAATCTGTATTAGTTTACCTGGAGAATGAGAAAAACCAAAGAAATGATTGCACTGGGATGCGGAGAGGTGAAGGCAAAGCAAAAGGGGGAGAGAAAGAGAAAGAGAAACTGAATCGATTCTTCGATTTGAACTTTACAGATTGCACTGGAAAAGCTGATTCATGCTTCTTTTGGGGAGAGAGAGAAAGCGCCAAAGATTTGAGAGGTTTTAGAATCCCAAGATGGAGAGAAGAATGAAGGAATGACCGAATGAGGAGAGGTGGAAAGTGGGAAAGAGAAACCGAAATGGGATGGCAGTTTTATAAAACCCAATTGACTAGTCCAAGGCGTTATTATGACAAATTGGAAAATTAAAAAAAATGGAGAAAAAGACAAACGTGAGAAATGTTTGGGGATGCCGTTGAGTGTACACAGTAGTGTTTACCAAAAACCCGCCGGGTTAGACCCGCCCCGCCCCAAACCCACCCCATGGACCGGACCGCCCCGGACCGTCCATGGACCGCCATGGACAGAAGGGTTAGACCGGGACGGGTCTACGACGGGTTTGGGCCGCGATTTCTAAAACAACCCGTCTTAACCCGTGGACCGGACCGCCCCGCCCCGTCAACCCGTCTTAAACCCGTGCTAAACCGTCTTAACCATCCAATAATTATATTTGAATTTTTTCATTTAATAAAAAAATTACAAATCAAATATAAAAAAACAAAAAAATAAAATAAAAAACAGAAAATATAAGTAAAAAAATAAAGAAAAAACGCAAAAGTAAAAAATAAAAATAATTAACAAAAAATAAAAAAACAGAAAAAAAATATTGAACAAACAAAAAAAACGCAAAAAAAACAGCAAAAAAATAAACGAAAAAAAAAACAACAATAAAATAAATAAAACACCCGCGGACCGGACCGAATCGTCATAACCCGTGCGGGTTACAAGGGGCGGGTTTAGGAAGGGTTAGGGCCAAAGTTTCTAGGATGGACCGTCCTAACCTGCCCCGTCTTAACCCGTTGACCGTCCCTAACCCGCCCCGTCCTAACCCGTGGACCGCCTCGGGTTGGACCGCCCCGGCCCGCCCCGCCCCGTTTGGTAAACCCTATTACACAGGAATTTTCTGTAGCAGTTTGCGAGGATAAATGGATAATACTGATAGCCATGTTAAATAAAAATTAACAGTTTGAGTTGACCCCAAAAAAAAATTTGTACCCAAGTTATCCCAAAAAAAGGTAAAAATAAACTAATGCTGCCAAATGAACTGAAACATGATTCTATAAATGTTCGGGTAGGATTTAATTCTATATAAAAAAAAAAAAAAATAGAACGTCAAATTGCTACTTTTTTTAAAAAAAAAAAAAAGCAACAAAGTTGACTTATTGCATTATTAAATGTAAAAACAAGTTATTACGAAATTTAAACTGAAAGCGCGGAATTAGTATAATTTCATCTCCCGTTATCTTCTAGTTGTTTTCATTTTAGCAAATGGTTAAGTTCTGATATCGTCGTAGTTTAATTCTTCACAATTTTTTACTCGTTCTTTCTACTATTTTGGCTGTTTAATTATTTAATGAAGCTATCAATTAGTACGTAAGAGCTTTAATACGTAAGCAATAACAAAACGTGTGTAAGTTTGAGCGAGTCGAAACTCAAAAAAAAAAAAAAAAAATGAGCGAGTCATTAATGTGTCGTGTTGATGCGCACAATGCAATGTTTGTCATAAATTTAAATCACTCCAAACTTTGTTCTAAGACGTTGTATTCTATTACATAAAAAAATATTTAATTTTAAACAATTAAGAAGGTGCCATTAGTTTAACATTACTATTACTAAGGTGGCAATATGAATTCAAACACTTCAAAACCAATCAATTTAGTGAGTGAATGAGTGAGATGTAATTTTGTAATTTATTTGGTATAACTTCAAAAAAAATTTTAAAAAATGATGAAAACTGAATATTTATAAATAAACTTCTACCTTTTTATTTTTTTAATCACTTGAGTTTAAATTAAATAACTCATTAATTAACAAATATGTCACGCAGACACGTAACATAATTCAATCGGGTTGGATTTGTCATGCAAAGCCAATTTTTATTTAAACCTGTATAAAGGTGAATCTAAATTCATATTTACTATATACATTTTTTTTTTTACTTTGAAAACAAAGCTCGCGGTAAAAATTTTAAATGTCAGTACTAACATATCATATCAAAAGAGTGGTAATTCATGATTGTGGTGTGTACAATTTAATTGTACATACGACAAGTCGACAACCCATTGTGATTTGACCGAATGAAATAAATGAAAACGACAGCAGGAATTAATAATGTGCCTGATTCAGTTTATTTATTCAATATATAATGTGGTGGCGAACAAATAAGATCTGATATTCCGGAAAGATTTCAAGATAAGTAGATAACCAACAAAGTGGCACCGAACCAGAATCATTTTGTTACCTACAATTCAACTGGGTGCAATCAATGTTGCAAACAGTCGGATCCAAATACAAGGTAACCTAGGCACTAGTCTAGGATCGTTTTTGGAAAATTAAGGACTCAAGAATAGTAGGATTTGATAGGTGCATGAGCTTTAAAAATCATAGTGCCTGGACTAATATTTAGAAAATATTGGACATGCCTAAAAATAATGTGTTTTTTTAACTTTTTTATGTTTTTGGTGATTGATAGAGATGTAAAGATCAGAAAAAATGATTAGATTTATGAAAAAAAATAATGTAGTTTGTAATATTTCAATTATATATATTTAGAATGACTTTGTTTATTAAATTTATTTTTATTTTATTTTTTAAATTTTATTATATTATAATTGTGCCTCGCCTCGCTAAATTCTTTTCTGGATCCGCCCCCCTAGCAACGGCCGAAAAGCGAGGATAATGGTTCGTTTCATACATGCTGAGAAGTGGATCCAGATAAGCTAATCATTCTTTTTAAATTATCAGGATAAGTTAATCAAGCAACCAATCATATCTGCATCTCAAATTAGGGACCCAAAGCAAAGAAAAGTGCTTCCTCCTCCACTGGACAAGCAAGGCCTTTTGGGAAGTCAAATTTCGCCAAACAAAATAGACAGCACATAATTAAATAATTACAATGATCACTAGTTCGATTCGGCCGGACAAATTGTCTTAACGCTTCACGACTCCAGAAGATACCAGAAACGGTACTATTATATCCAATATCCATAATCTGATCTGAATTTGCAT
Organism: Rhynchospora breviuscula; assembly: GCA_027562975.1. Classification (NCBI taxonomy): domain Eukaryota; kingdom Viridiplantae; phylum Streptophyta; class Magnoliopsida; order Poales; family Cyperaceae; genus Rhynchospora; species Rhynchospora breviuscula. The sequence continues at coordinate 55,255,836 of CM050402.1, forward strand.
GTTGATTTTAAAATATTCATCCGATGAATTATTAAACTACATGTACATCTTTAATGGTCACTTAGTTTATTGTGTGTGTTTGGAAGTGGGCATTGAACTTGAGAGTGTGCATTAAAAAATTGATTTCCCAGTTTGTGAGCATAGTTCGCTAGTTCTCCCAAAATGCAGGAATTCAGAACAACCAAGCGAACAAGACTTTTCGCTTGTTCGGCTCATGTTTGGTTCGCGTCGAACAAGGCTGTTCACGAACAAGCCTGTATCTCTTATTATAGAATCTATGTCTCCATTAGTTACAAATTCAAGTTCGATAAATATTATTGAAAAAAAAGAAATTTCCTACATTAAGAAAGTATTTGGGATTTGTAACCATTATGAAAATTTCTAACTTTTTGGTAGAATGATAACTTTGTCTGTCACTAAATTATCTAATAAAAATATTATCGATGATTCTAATCTAATCAGATCTCAAATAGCAATGTTGGTCATATTACCACGACTTGTATAAATTGCTGATAATATAAATATAACATAACAAAAAAAAATGATATTTTTTCAAATTTGTCTCCGATGTTTGCCACTTTTCAGATTCATATAGCTGAAAAATATGAAGCAATACAAATTAGACGACAATGTGTCTTCCTGCTGGTTCTCTTTTGATTAAATAATAATTTTCTGTTTAGGATCCGCGGCAGAAATTCTACTTTCTCTTCTGGATGCTTTTAATTTTGATTTATTAGTGTTTGAGTTGATCAATAGAAACAGGAAAAAAAATTTGAAAAAGCCAGAGATTCTAAAATAGAAAAATCATAGAGTCAAAATTATGTTGCGTATATAATGATACTTAAAGATATTAGCGTATGTAGTTTATTTATGCCGGCTATTTAAATTAATGTTAAATAAGAATACACTTTCAGTTTTTCCATTGTAATTATGACAATTTTTAATATGTAACTGAAATTTTGAGATTAATTGACAAGTACACGTTTTTTTCTCTTTTTGTTACGTAAGATTTTATTTGATGTGATGAAACTCGTCAGCTGACAATTTCTAACTGATTTTTAAATAACATTATCTCAGGGGCGTTTTGGCAATGTCAAAGTTTAGTGGGATCAAGACTTCAAGAGTTAAAGTTAGCATTTTTTGATTAGTGTTTGAGGTTAAAGTTAATAAAAGTTAGTACTAACTTAAAGTTAGTAATTGTTATTTGGCATTATAGGTTAAAGTTTGTGATAAGTGAATGCATTCACTTATAACATTCATTTTAATCTACACATTTTAGAATTCGAAAATTTTAAATCTTGAAATTTAAAATTTTGAAATTTTAAAAAGTTGAAATTTTTAAAATCTGAAAATTTGAAGATTTAAAAAGTTGAAATTTCAAAATTTTGAAAATTTTAAAATTGTAAAAGTTGAAAATTTGAAATTTGAAAATATGAAATTGGAAAATAAAAAATTTAAAAATTTAAAATTTGAAATTTAAAATTTTGAAATTTAAAATTTACAATTTAAAATTTTGAAATTTGAAAATATGAAGCGATGGCAAATAATATCTTATAGTGCTTATCAATATGGACATAAGCGATGGCAAATAATATGCCTCATGAATAGTCCAATTTTAAATTAAAATAGTTCAACAAAAAAAACAAATTGAAACACTAATCAAATGAACCGTACAATCTGCAATATGGACATAAGGAGAGACTATCACAAAGTTAGGGAGGTAGTGCTAATCTTGTTGATCCCTAAGTTGTTTGGCAATGCAAGACCATAGGTTAGCTTGTTGACCCAAGAGTCAAACTAAACTTGCCACTTCCAAACGTGCCCATTAATAAGTTTACATTTAATGTCCAGGCAAAATAACATAAGGTACTCGCCTGCTATTAATCATTCGATATAGATTAACTTAATCAGTTGAAGTTATGGAGTAGTACTGGCAAGCTATAATTGATTCTATTTCTTTTTAGTACAATTTTATCGTTGTATGTTGCAAAAATTGATATGTATGGTAGTGCTATTTAAATATATGAAATTCATCAAAAGATGGTGGACACAAAGAAAAATCATGTCAATGACTAAAAGAAAAATTTGGGTTTAATAAGTCAAATATTAAGGTTATCAGAACACAGATCATACAACTAAATAATTCCAAGGAGTTTCTACAGCACCCCCTCAAGTACCTTTTTCAGATTTTCTGCGACTGTTTTGTATACTATTTTTCTGTAGCGAAACTATTAAAGATACTATTTCGCCAGACAGCATAGAAAGCTATATAGAATCGTCTATTGAAAAAAAGTTTGCATAACCATGTGCAATTTTTCCGGATCAATTGTGACGGTTTCATGCTAATATATGTAAAGAGTCTATTGTGTACAAAATCGTCTATAGAAAAAAAAAAACGTGTATAGAAAAAAATTTGCGGGAAAAAGGCAAAATCCATGTGCATTTTATCCAGATAGTTTGTGGCACTTCTCATGTTATTTTATGTAACATGCCTCATGCAACTGTAGTTTCTATTATGCAACATCAAAAAATGTGTATGGAGATATACACTAAATAAAATAAATATGAACAAAAGGTCCTGGAATGATCAAATAAAATGAGGAAACAGAAACACACGTGGAGGGAGGGAGGAATGGCTCTTTTTTTTAGGCCCTCAATTTTTTTTTTATTTACTATTGTTCTTATATACCGGCCCTCTATTTTTTTTTATTACATATCAATAATTTTTTAAAATTTTAATTCTTTTGTTTAATTGTTTACAAGACTTCTCAGAATTATTTTTACCTCAAATTTTGTGGATGTTCTTAAAAAATTACAAGCAATACAATTATATTATGAGAAAGTTTAATATGCACTATAGTGCATAGAGCTTTCTATGCACCGCAAACTTTTTTGTAGGTATTTTTGAAAATTGACAAATCTAATTTAACCAATCTAATCTACATATTGAAATCTCATAGCAAACCAAATTATATATTTTCTAAGATTTTATTACTATTTTTTTCGAATTTTTTAAGACCTGTCATTTTTTGAATGTTGTAAATAGTAGTTTGTTTCCAATAATAGCATGTTTTAAAAAATTAAAAAATAGTAATAAAATCTCAAAAATTGTAAAATTTGGTTTGCTATGAGAGTTCAATATGTAGATTAGATTGGTTGAATTAGATTTGTCAATTTACAAAAATATCTCCGAAAAAGTCCGCGGTGCATAGAAAGCTATACACACTATGGTGCATATTAAACTTTCTCATTATATATATGTTAAATTTATTTTTAAATTTTTTAGTTTACTTAATTTATGCTATTTTTATATTTTGGGACCCAAATTATTTTATTACGAGCTTTGCTTTTATATAGTCCAATATGACTATGATTAGTTATAATTATAATTATCTTATGCAAATATATTTTTTATAACAGTATATTAAGTTACATAAATCATATAGGGGCCGCCACAAATTCAAAATACACATCCAATTCTACAAATTTCATTTTTTAAATTTAGTTTATGTCATTTATTATTATAACATCTGTACAATACTACAATTAGATGTGAACTCTTTTATTTTGATTTTAAAATAAAAGAACGTAATAGGTTACTGATTTAATATTTCAGATTTCTAACACTTTGCTTAAATTTTTTTTAGACTGATATTATTTTTTATATTTTGAGATAAGTGAAATTTCAAAAGGTCCATATTGTCTTGTAAAAAATATTAAAAGATCAACTTTGATCCAGTATAGCGCGAAGCGCGATATTATAGCCAGTTATATAAAAACTAAGCAGAGACCGGTTCTTCGTGGAACCTGGCAGAGTTTGGCTTTCAAGATCAAGCCAAACAAAACCTTTAAAGATAACGGGAAGAGGAACAATGATTGGTCCACTTGTCAGATAAAAAGGTTAGGTAAACAGGATGGGGATCGGTCGACCTCGGTCTCCAGTTTTATTAACACTGGATACCGCCAAAGTTCCTATAAAAAAAAAAAAAAAATACCGCCAAAGTTTCAAGTTAAATATCGTTTTGAATTAAAGTTCTTATTTTTATTGAGAGTTTCCAACAGTGCCAAAAGAGGTACAAATATTCTTACTGTTTTAATATATCTCGATATACAATATTATTATTATATTTCATAGGATTTTTTAATCCACATTCTTATCCATTATGACAAGTACAGCTGGAAGCTAAGAATAAAAAAAAAGCATGGCATAATTAAAAAAAATAAAAATGCCAAGACTAATTTTATAGTCCATATTTTATATTATATTATTATTTTTTTTAAGAAGCAGCAAACCTGCCTATTTTTTTTTTTTTTTTACTAAAATCAAAACTTTGTTCTTGCTTTTCACAATGCCGTCATTACAATTTACAAACTAGTAAAAAGTATATTATATTGAAAATATAAGTTTTTAAGGATTGCGTTGACTATCGCAGGCGTCATTGTGTTGGACTATACAAAAGTTAAATTTGAGCATAATTTACATTTTATACAATCTATTAATTTTGTACACAATTCATACTTCCAAGTTCCAACGCATCAAAACTCATATTTGACACATTATAAACTGTTCACACATTGTCTACATTCTGTATATAATTCACATTTTTATATGATTTACACTTAGCTTATAAATCTTTATAGTTTACACTTTATCTGCATAAAAATTATACTGATATATTTATACACGGATTCCCTTTTCAGTGCGTCCAAAGTTATATAACACTCCAAAACAATAAAAGTCCATGATAAAATATATTTATATCCGATTTACTTTTTCAGTGCGTCAAAAATTATATAAAAATTCATAATAAAAAAGTGCACGATAAAATAAAACACTAATTTTAACATATTCTCGTTGAACTTTGAAGTTGTTGTCCTTCAAAAAAAAATAAAAGCTGGTAATTTGACGCGTGCACATTTGAGTTACACTCGGCCCATCTGACCCAACCGGCCCAACAACGCATCCCTCCTCTCTGATGCTGAGATTCCTGAGAAGTGAGAACCGAAAAGATGCCCATAAATAAAATCTCAATATACAAATAATTAAACAGAAAAACAAAGCAATAACCGGTCACGTGGTGGCGCTCTGCCAGACTCCCAGTAGCCGATTTCGATTCCCTTACCCTATCCCTCCTTCTCCTCCTTCTGCAGCTCTCTCCATTCGTTTCCAAGGAGCAAGGGTTTATAACAAAAGACACAACGATCGGCTTGGATTGGATTCTCCCCATCTCTTTGGTTAAACTACTCTCCTTTTTCTTGCTTTTAACTTTTTTACCTTTCAACTCATGGCGGCACGCTCCAGTCAGAGCGAAGTTGAAGTGGAAGGTGAAAAAGAGGGACAGAAATATGTGACCGAAGAAGGAGTTGAAGCAGGATTCTTCGATCCCTGCGTTGAGAAATTTTTCTCTGACATGGATCATATTCACAAACTGTGTTCTCCCTCTTCTCAACACGACTTGGATTTGGATTCCGCAGACATTGACCATTTTTTCTCTATGATCACCTTCCTCAAGTATTTCCTTATACTGCTTTTTTTTTATTTGTGTTTTTATTTTTTGGTTATAATGGACAAATTCGCCTTGATCAAATATGTTCCTACAACTAAATTTCTTTAACTTCATAATTAATGCCTCCAGAAGAAAAAAAAATGTTACAAATAATTGATGCTTAGATTTGATCTTTTCTAATTGAAACCTTATGCTTGCCATTTGAGTTTAAGAACATGTGTGCTATATATTTAGGGAATGGAAGTACTTACAGTATGAACCAAGAACTGTCAGATTTTCCTGTGACAGTGAAGTTACAGCAACTAGTCCTGGCCCTATCAGGCGAGAGCTTAATCTGCCACAGTTTTCTTCTGCAGCTATTCCCAACACTGGAAAGTTGGCTGGAGAAGCAGATTCATCCATCAGGTTATTCTTTTTTTCTTTTTAATGTTTTATCACTTCATACGAACTTGGCTGTTTTGTTGTTCCTTTTTTTTGTTCCTGGTTCATTTGGTGTTTACTGGTTAGTTGTTTAGGTGGCAAATTCAGTTTTGGGTTGGCAACAATAACCAGAAATCCTGATTTCAAACCGACTGATTAAGACATTGAGCAACTCGTTACTGGTTTCATAAATCAATTGATTAACCAATTGGGTTGGCCGTACCTGGTCACAGGTTAAGTCAAGGCAACTGCTACCAGATTTGGGCTTAGGTATAAGAATTTGCATGTCCTTGTTGAAAATATGGCATTTTGCATTGTTATTATGAATGTATGAAAGTGTTATATTATATTACTTCTTTTTTTTTTTTTTACATCATGTTAGAAATCCATTTTGTCAATAAATTAGTTACTTTATGTACAGTGATTTCGTGTTATATGCTGGGGGCAATGTGTGGGCATTAGATTGGTGCCCTCGAGCAGATGACAAGCCTGATTCTACCATAACATGTGAGGTTGCATTCTTTGTCTGGCTATATTGATCTGGATCATTTGTCTAGTTAATTTTATTGTCTATCTAATTTTTTTTTTTTTTTAAATTCATTGAATTCATGCAGTATTTGGCTGTGTCAGCTCATCCGCCAGGGTCCAATTATCACAAGATGGGTGCTTCTTTAATGGGAAGAGGTGCTATCCAGATTTGGTGCCTCGTTACCACCATTAAGACTGTTGAAATGTCTAAACCATCTTACCGTGTTGTCAAAGGGAGACCTAAAAAAGCCTTTACTGTGAAGGATGGTGTCGAAAATGATAAGCAAAAACCATTAGCTTCGACAAAGCCAAGGGGAAGGCCTAAAAAAGTGTCCCTGACAGATGGAACTAGCAGTACCCAGGTTGCTGAACCAAAGAAACGTGGGAGGCCCAGAAAAAGGCCTGTAAATGAGGATGAATGTGCAAAAGTGCCGAAGAAAAGGGGTAGACCTAGAAAGCATACACAATGCACCACTCTTGAGGAGAATGCATGCGCAATAGTGCCCAGGAAAAGGGGACCTAGAAAAAATGCACAAAGCTCCACAGTAACTGCACTTGCCAAGCTGCCTCCACCTGATGCAAATTCAGCTGAAAAGTGCTACAAAGGGGGATGGAAAAAGGGAAAATTCCAAAGCCTAAAGGCGTATCTCTTGGCTGCTAGTACCGAACTGAATGCAGATATGAATAAAGATTTACAGGCTCAAGAGGGGCATAATACTGCAGCAGACAATGAAGCAAATCTTCCCCAAGTAGTAGAACCACTGAATGTTGCATGGCCATCATCTTTTATGTTTTTTAAGAAATATTATAAGAGAAGGTCGAAAGGGAATCAATCAAAGCAGAAATCAGATTTTGTTGCTGCAGACAATAGCATAGGTCCAGATGTTACTTCGAATGAGCATCAGACTGTACAACTTCATTCAACTGAGACTCAGTGCAATTCAGAATCACAGTTGGTCAGCTCAGTGTGTCACTCAAAGGAGACGCTATTGCCAAAGTTAGTATTCTGTTTGGCACATTATGGGAAAGTTGCATGGGATATAAAGTGGAAACCCTTTGAGCCCAGATCTAATGCACGCATGGGCTATCTTGCACTGCTATTGGGGAATGGATCTCTTGAAGTGTATGTTATATGTTTCCCAACTCTTCCCCCTTGTTCTTTTTTTCCTGAGAGATGCTTACATTGTTGCTATTTTTGTACTAAAATGAATGCAGATGGGATGTTCCAGTTCCAAATACAGTGCATAGATTATATAATTCAAACCCTGATCGGGATGAGGGTACTGATCCCAGATTTTTAAAATTGAAACCTATCTTCAGATGCTCAAAGTTAACATTTGGCAATAGGCAAAGGTAACTCCATCTTCATGTGAATTTGCAATTATCAATTAATCCTTTTTTTTTTGTTTTTTTGACACCTGTGTTTGAATGTAATGCAGTATTCCCCTAACTCTCGAGTGGTCACCATCTCCTCCCAGCGATATGATATTAGCTGGATGCCATGATGGCACGGTAATTTTGTTTTCCAATTAGAAGTGTTCATATTTACTATTGTGTATGATGTTTTGATGTAATTTTCTCTGTTGTATTATAATATCTTTACTAGCATTGAAAAGTTTTAGTTATTGAAATGTCAGGTCGCTTTATGGAAGTTTGCAGTTCAGTCTCCTTGTCAAGGTACTAAAGCATCATTTGAAAGTTTTTCTGGTATAAAAGCACAAGTTGAATATTTCTAGGTTTAATTATATCTGTTTTATTCATGAACTTGCAGATTCAAGGCCATTGCTTGTCTTCACAGCTGACTCTGCTCCCATTAGGTCACTTGCTTGGGCTCCTCATGACAGGTTTGTTCTGTCTCACCTTAATTTAATTTTGTGTTCTTATTACTACAACCTAGTATTAATTATTGAACACATACAGTGAGAATGCAGAAAATTCAAATCTTTTTGTAGCTGCCGGTCCTGAAGGTCTAAAATTTTGGGACATCAGGTATATTTTAAATTATGTGCTCATTCTATAACGTTATACCAGTATAATATAATAAACACTGTTGCTGAATGATAAAAGTATTTTTGAAGGAAATTGTTAGTCAAATCGAAATGATTTGTCAAGAATGAAATTACAACATGTTGCTTTTGCAGATAATCTTGTCCTTTTAGTTTTTTGGTTTATTTATTATTTTTTTTTCCTGAAAACTAACACTATGTGCGCAGAGATCCCTACCATTCATTGTGGGAAGTGAATCAAGCTCATAGAGCTGTGTTGAGTGTTGACTGGTTGAAGGATCCAAGGTAATGTAAGATGACGGCATAAATTTATTTTAACAGTATTGTTGGAAATTATTGTTAAGAAATTTAACTTCTTTGTCGGTTCAAAAATTATATAGATGCATTTTGATGACTTTGGAAGATGGGACTATGAGGGTTTTCAGCTTGCCAAAAGGGGCAAATGACTTACCTGTGACTGGGATGTCACTTCCGAGAAAGCAATTTGAAGGTTTATATATTTATACCATGTCCCATTTTGCTATTTGGAGCATCAGTACCTCTCCTACAGGTCACTTGTTCTTTTGTTTTCTTCTTGGTCTTTTCTGTTCTTAGAGGCTATTGTAAATAAAATTCATGAGGAATATGAATACTGATATGCGTTAGCTGTTAACATATTTATCAGGTATGGTAGCTCATTGTGTTTCCGACGGCTCGGTTGTTGTATTTCAGGTACCCGTTTATTCTCCCTCTTTCTTCTCTCTCTAGAGTAGCTAAACTGAAATGACTTGGAGCACTGTATTTATTTTGCTTTTTTTGTCATTAATCTCTGCTTTACCATATAGCTTACTGAAAGATTCTTGGAGCCAGATCCGACCCGGAACCGAACCCCGTACTTTCTTTGTGATTATTTCAAAGATAAGGGAGGAATCCTTGGACTTGGTCCCTCATATGAAAACATCATCGTACCTAACCTTCCTCTCAAACCTATTAAAGGTTCCACTCGTTATATTATGGGTAAGCAAATTAAACTTTTTTACATGGTCCCTTTGATTTCATAAAGTTACTACATTCATCTAATGTCTCCCTAAAATTGCTGCATGCAGGTGAAGACAAAGCCCTAGTTTCAGCATGTGATCCTCCAACAAATGGTGGTGTGGGAAATATTGCTAATGCAGGGACATCACATGAAGGAGATGATGGCTTTGACAATGCATTTCCTTCTAAACTAGTGGCATTGCATAAAGTGAGATGGAATAAAAATAAGGGAACTGAAAGGTGGCTTTGTTATGGCGGGGCTGCTGGTATCATTCGTTTACAGAAGATCTCCATTAATTTTTAGAGGTGGACCTTTGATCTTTGTGTCAAATTCTCTCAATTATTAGGCATAGATCCTTTATTGTATTGTGCTGTTCCGTTCAGCAAGTATTGAAGTCTCTGTCATCTTCTTTATAAGAAAATTCCATTAAACTGAATAATATATACTTTATTGCAGATCGGTAACTCTGCCGAAAGCATGCACAGCGGGATTGAGAACTGCCATTGTTTGTTAAAAGAATATATTTGTAAGAAGGTTTACCGACTTGGTAACTAAGAGTTCCTTAAAATTGAGCTGACAGATTCTTATGATCTTATCTACAGAGGTGATATTATTTTCCTGTCAGAATTTCATGGTTTGTGTTTGAATGGAAATTAAGTGGGAATGAGGATGACACTATCTTGTAATGTCATATTGTCATGAAACAGGACGTATTCCTATGTCTGTGATTATGTCCAATACAATTAAGTTGGGTTATCTGTGGTTTCTTTTGATGTTGGGGGACATTGTTGGTACTACAATATTCTTTTAGGGATCCATGATGTAAAATGCAAGTTTATGTTTGGTATGGTTTATTCTGGGTCTACATTGCGCACTTAATTGTGAATATTTACTTCTGGTAGGCAAGACTGCAAAGGGACGTTTGTGCCATTGAAACTGCTTTTAGATTAACATCCCCCCGGCCCTGACCAGACAGATTTTGGTAAATGATATAAGGCGGTACCACTAACTGCCATATGACCTACTTTTCTGTGACTTATTTGATGCAGATAAGGTGGTTGACCATGGAAGGCATAGTTTTAAAGATACCCATAATAATTCAGTGGCTGTAAGAATCAGTGAAGGTTTGCTTGGAACCTCTCACATGGTGTCGAGTTGAGAATCAGCCACTGGGAACTGCCAGGGCCCCTCACTGTGGCTAGAGAGAAGCTTACAGTTACCTGCCTCAGGGCAATCCCTTCTTTGTGCTAAACAGCTACGCCATCAGCGAATACAGTTTTCCTGATTAATACAATTTCAAGGCCCTCGGCCAAGTGTTTTTGGTTGGTATTGATTTTAAAGAAATTAAGATGAGAAAAACTGTACAAGCACGTTGCATACACATTTTTTTTTTTGAAAAGTACGAATTGATTGATTTTAAAAATTTTCAATTAATGAACTACAAAATTTCAGCTCATGGGGTTGATGAGCCATTGAAATATTGTGCGTTAATAATGGAAGAAGAAACAAGATATTCACTATTACGGCTGTTATTGGGAGTTTAAGTTATTCTTATTGTATGGTCATTTTTTCCTTCTTGTTTGTAATACATATGTTGCACATGGCACAAGCCTTGTGCCATTAGTTCTACACTGCGTTGCTTCTTTGTTTGATTTATTTTTTTATAATTGCACTTTTTTTTTATGATGGGTTTAAATTGATTTTGTACTGTACTTAAAGTTAAAATGCTCTGTGCAGATGTGATCTGTTTCAGGAACATGTGCTCTGTTTCAACCGGCTGTTTCTCTAATATGTTTATTTATTGTGCTTTTGCTTTGAGCACATTTTGTTACAAAAGATAGTTATCTTGCAACTTCTGCCTTGGTAATTATTGTTCGAGGTGATTTTAGAGACCTAGGAGAAATGTTGTATTTGATTTGTTGGACGCATATCGCATCTCGTTAGTTTAATTCATGGCTTGGTTCTTTTACTTGAGGACTACAACACTGGCTGATTCATTTTAAAGTAGCTATGTAATTTCTTAGCTTTGTTTGGTGGTTAATTGGGCGGGGGTTGGTATTTATACAGGCATTTTCAGGTACTTGTGATTTTAAATTAAATTTGAACAAAAAAATAAAACCGCAACAGTTTTAAAAATCTACTAGGAAAGTTTGTTAAATGATGTATAATAAATATCTCGTTTTGGGGAATCAATATTAAAGCACGCAATAAAAAGTATGATGCTCAATGCTAAAGCACGCAATATTTCGTTTCCTTCATCGTTGTTCCAAATATGCAACCCGAATAGCATCTACTGAATCCACGTTATTCTTTCCGAAGTTAAATTAATGTTGAAGTAACAAAATAGGACTTTTAAAGCCCATTCCAAGGAAAGAAAAGGCCCATTAAACAGTGCGAAAATGCAAAGAGTGCTGTACTTAACGAGAAGTCCTGCGCGAAGTACATACATACAAGCTTCTTTCTCCTCTGAAACCGTCAAACGGTGCTTGTTTGGTGTGTACGGGGCTCAGGGGTTTGGAAGTTGGTCGGAGGAGGCTAAGGCGACGATACTTCGTTCCCAACTGTGGTAAACCTTTGTCCCCCTTTCTCTCTCTCTTTTTTTTTGAGCTGTTAGTCGCCATTATTAATGGTGTTGTGCTTGGTTGCTTGGGTTGTTACTTGTCTAAACCGTGAGTTTCTCTTGATTAGAATTTGAATTAGGGGCTAATCGTGGATGTTGTGTTCAAATATTTTGCAAATCTGCCACATCTGAGGATCTCACAATGTCAGACAGACTGTTGTGGGAAAATATTTGGTATCTGGGTTTTTATGGGGCTGTTGTGAACTGTACTGAGAAAATTTAGTCATGAATTAGCCCCTGGCAGGGAACCAAAAGCTACAAATTAGTCAAGTGCTACAGAAAGAGGCCAATTATTTACTGGTTCTCTGTTGGAATTGCTATTCAAGAGCCAAACTTGAGTACTTCTGTGATTGTGTAGCAATACTGTACTACAGTATCTGTGCTGTCCTGTCAGTATAGGCTATAGCGTATAGACCCCTGTGTTCTGTGCTTCTTTTTGGCTACGGGTTGACCTGGTTATTCTGCTCGCATTTCCTGGATTTACTTGTTATTTTCTTGGCTTATTCAGGCTAATTAAATTTAGTTATTATGTTTTCTATACCAACTTGGTATTTTGTCAATGAAGTATGCTCGGGTGCAGAGTAATTTGCTGATCAGGTCTACACTGCTATTTAGTATTATTCCAATATAAATTTTCTTAATCTGTTGATTCTTTTCAAAATTTTAGAAACAATGTCTGATAACAACAAGCAAGTTGGGCTACTGTTAAACTCGGAACTTTCTGAGAATGGAAACTCAACTGCAACTGTACCTGCTCCTCCAGCTGATGTGAAGCCAAAGAAGAAGATATGCTGTGCATGCCCAGACACTAAACGGCTGAGAGATGAGTGCATAGTGGAGCATGGTGAGGCCGCTTGCACAAAATGGATCGAGGCTCACAAGCAGTGCCTACGTGCTGAAGGGTTTAAAGTTTAGAAATTTTTCCTGAATGGGATGTAATTCCCTCTTTTTCTGTTTTGAGTTTAAATAGAGTTGATAGTAGGATGGGTGATATATAGAATAAATAATTGGTGCCCTGAAAATAGATGGGATTTTCTAATAGCTCAGATTTTCTTTTTCTGAAAATTTTGGCTACAGTTTTCCTATGAGTATGTGCCAGGCTTGTTTTCATACATTTGCTCTGTTGGAGACAATTTCTATTTAAATTTAACTGTTATTTCTGGCTTGGTGGCACACATTAATTTTACAATTGTTTTCAAGTTGAAATTGCTCGATCGGGAGCAATGAAGTATAGTGCAGTAACATGTACTGGTTACTGGTTCAGGTTAAGACATATGACGTCTTTGCTGTATCTACCATGTGTTGATCTTTCTGTTCCTGTAAAAACTATATATTTTTTTCCCTTATGGAAATTGCTGATGCGGCAATCGCCATCCAGCCTTATAAAAAGGGTTATTCAACAAACTTCATGGATAAGCCTTTATTAATTAATTCTATTGGGGCTGTTTGGATCACTAATTAATTCTATTGGGGCTCTTTGGATCACATGGGAATAGGAGGAATTTCCTATTCCTAGGCATAAATTTATTATAAACAATCCAAACTCTTCACAAAATTACACACTTCCCAATACTTTCCGCCTAGGAATAGGCTATTCTTCTTATTCCTAAGCGATCCAAACGGCCCCATTATTACTTGATCGACCCTTCTAACCTCCTTGATCCGATTATGGGCTAAAGTGTTTTTTGTATTAAAATATCCGCTGAATTTAACAGACAGAACCAGCGAGATAGCATTCCATTTTGTGGCGGTTAATTCCAGTATATCTATGGCTATTTTCTCTTACTTTTGTTTTGTTTTTTTTTTTTCACTTGTAGTTGAAGTTGGACTGTATTTCATAACCTTTATATTCATTTTCACCAAATAGCTTTTGAAAAATGTTGAAGCAAACCTAAAATTAGTAGAGCATATAGAAACGCTTCAAACTAATTTGAAATCTGAAAAAGGAGGGTTTGAGTGTCACATTTTTGGAGCTGATATGGGACATCCAAAAAAAATGACATCTCAGACATCCTACATGCGAGGCTGGCCCAAATCTGGCCCAAAAAAAAAAACGCTCTGTATTTTCGACTGAATTTTGACGTGTTACGCGACCCATGCGACGCTGACGTCACTTAAAAACTGAGAGTACTTAAATTAATCTAAAGGAGTATATAAATGTGTTTTCTAATAAAATAAAAAAAATTTAATAACATTATTAATAAATCAAATTATGTCATTTGTAGCTATAAGTTGGAGATACAAGAGAGTATATAATTGTATACAAAGAATTTAATTATTATCGATAATGCAGTACTTATTTTTCCAACATTTAGTATTCAAAAAGGTACTTAAAAAAATTATTAGGTGATAAATATTTTAACTAAGAATTGAAAATATTAAGGAAGTAAATACTTCTCCGTAAGGGAGTATATACTTCTACATATGGAATACAAAATTAGCATTTAACAAATAGACAAAAAATTGTACAAATAAGAATTCAATATAATAATAATTGAAAATATTAAGAAAGTATATACTCCTTCGTAAAGGAGTACATCCTTCTCCATACGGGAGTATATATTTTTTCGTTAAAAGATTCAAATAAGCATTCAACATAGGAATTTTAAATAAGAATAATCAGATAAAAAATGAAAATATTAAGGAAGTAAATACTTCTCCGTAAATGAGTATATACTTCTACATATGGAATACCAAATTAGCATTTAACAAACAAACAAAGAATTGTACAAATAAAAATTCAATATAATAAGGGAGTATATAATTCTTAAAAAGGAAGTATAAACTTCTTCTTAAGGGGTTCAAATAAGCATCCAATATTAAAATTTCATCCAACCTTGTTTAAATAAGATACCAACATTACTATTCACTAAACGAAATTCACTAAATGAAAAACCAACAGTAGCACCAAGTTTCAATCTTCTCACTCAAGGTCAAGGAGAACACATCCACTTGTCTTGTTGTTTACTTCTTTTCTAACAACCTTCAAGATACACGACATGACATGAAATAAAGAAAAGATACTATATAAAATTAATATATACATTCAGGATACATGACACTTGATATGTACTTCCTTCTAAATTTTATTTGCTCCCTTAAACATTAATTAATACTCCTTTCCAAAATATAATTTACTCCCTTGTTGCGAAGTACTTGCTGTACTAACTACACATTTACAAAAATCAATAGTCACTATTCAATATTATACACTCCTTTCCAAACTATGATTTACTCACTTATTGTGAAGTACTTACAGTACTAACTACATAGTTATAAAAATCAATAGCCATTATTCAATATTATATACTCCTTTCCAAACTATAATTTAATCCCTTGTTGTGACCATTGTGTAAATAAAAAAAAATGTACCTCAAACATGTCTTCAAGTTAACAAAGAAATTGATACTTTCAGTCCTCTATGTAGCTGACGCGCTAGCCAAAACTGCTTGCTCAGATAGGCAGGTACCCAGCTTCCCCTAATTTCAAAAGACTTAGCTGAAAATTAGTAGTAAATACAAATTAGATCGTTTATAACCTTTAATGTGAATACATAATTACTTAAACAAATTAAATATTCTATTATTAGAACATATTTTAAATATGGCACAGATAAATGTCTTAATGCATAATAGATATTCTAATATAACTTAGGTACTCCATTAAAAATAAGAACTTACGTCCTCTAAATTAAAATTATACTCCCTTGATAGAACCTAGAATACTACATTAGTTTGTAATATCATATAACTACTATATAACAACTAATAAGGTACTCCCTTATTAGCACATAAATGCACAAATATAAAATTATTTTCAAACCAATTTGAAACACGAGGTCAGATCGTGAATTAATAATAATGTAAAATAAAACATAAAAATTCATGAAATTTCTAATCTAAGTCAGATATAGGAGTAACAATAATAGACTTCATCTTACAACAATAGTATATCATGCATCTCTAAATAAAAATATCAATATCATGAAACCCTCCAATCTTTTCATAATATCTAGAATTGAAAATAGAAACTAGAATCAAAGAAATACAATTAAAAAAATCAATATTTACCTCTCTTTAATCTTCTTTACTCCCTCCAACAGTGTTGGCCTACTGCAATTGAGGACATTTATTAACAGAACATAACTAGATCCAAATAACAAAAATCAGTATTGAATTACATGCAAATAATACCTCTCTTTCACTATTCCTACCATATCTTTCGAAATATCATGAGTGCATATGATGTTGAGAAGTCCTCCAAATGTATCTTTTGCCTCAACTAATATCTTCAAACATTTCAGCTAGGAAAAAGTGCAAGGAAAAATTATCAAGCTTTGTCTTATTAACTACTTTAAAAAGAAAAGAAAAAGGTTGTTGAACTATTAATAACTTTTAATAGATACTCCCTAATATTTAACTATATAATCCCTTATTCATAACTTACTTGATATTATATTGTTGAACTTTTAATAATTAAATAGATACTCCCTGACATTTAACTATATAATCCCTTATTCTAAATATACAATCCTTTACTTTTAAGATTCTACTTCTAGTATATTAGTAGTTAATCCTTATATACAAATTACATACTCCCTTATATCAGATATAAAAATATATGCTCCTTTATTCTAAGGTGATTACACTTGTAACAAACAAATAAAAAAATAACAAATAATTAAGGATGAAACTTACATTTTCTATGACATGAATTTCAAGTTTTACTACCTTAGTTCTTACTCCCTTAATCTAAAATATATACTCCCTTTGTGTGAATAATTAGACCCACAATGTAATATCTAATTCAACTTCTAGTACATTAATAGTTAATCCCTGTATACAAATAATATACTCCCTCATATCAAATAATATGCTTTAATAGATACTTCCTTGTATAAAAGTATATACTTGTTTGTGCTGAATATATATTCTTATGTGTTTCAATATGTACTTTTAATAACTTTTAATATATATACGCCCTTTAATTTAACTATATAATTCCTTGTTCCCTTATAGTTAAAACTTTTCATGCTTTAGTAGATATACTCCCTTATATTGAACCATATAATCTCTTGTTCTAAATATATATCCCTTATAGTTAAACTTTTCATGCTTAAAAATATACTACCTTATTCCCTTATATAAAGAATATACTCCCTTATATAAAACTATATACTCAGAAAAATGGCCTAGACCTACCAAACTTCAGAGGTTACCATCCATCCTCTTCGATATCTCATTCCAAAAATTTCCAGATGCACCGCTCTATTTTTTTTAAATAATAGAAGTACCACTCCTTGTTGATCTCTTCTAGATAAATAAGGATGGATGTAGAGACAACCAAGATATTCCCTTTTTTTTAAAAAAAAAAAACTAGCAGAAAATAACATCTAAAGGGTGTTATTTCTCAAGTCCTAGTAGACATACACTTTCAAATTTTGCAAGGAATACATTGTTATTACTGTTGAAAGCACGACAGATTCACTACTGTTACACAATCCACTTGTACATCTCAAATTCTTTTGTTATTTGCAACATTTTACTATAACGATGTGTGAAAACATAAATAGAACTATTTGACAAATTTGGTTTCATCTATAATTGGTGGTCATCCTACAAGTATAGTAAAAAGGATTAGTGTTTCACCATGTATGTGTTATTTCATATGTACTAATTTTACATGAAAAGAAACAATGCGCTTACTTTTGTGAGTCAATGATGTGCCACTATTGTATAATCAATTCACAGTAGGCTTCCAGAAGCTCATATAATTATGAATGGAGCAAGTGAGGAAGCTTCTTAGAGAGCAAAAATGCATAATTATGAAAGTAGTAGATATAATTAGAATGTGTGGAAAAAAAGAGAAAGAACAAACCCAGATTCAAGCAGTGGTTTCCTCACCAGATTGAAGAAGCTGAGCAACCTCATGATAGACCTGTTTGACTTGCACATCTCTTTTGTTTCTCACAAGCTTCATTCGAGCCACAGCTAGTAGTATAGAGGTTTTGCTGAAAATCTATTTCATCCATTAAATTCAGGAATATATTAAGGGGTATATAATTATTTTAAACAAATTGAACACAATTCAATCTAATTTTACACATAACCTAGAAATCGAACACAATTTAAGCACAAATTAGATCTACAGATTGAAAAAGCTTATTTTTCCGACAGGAAATTCATATCTACACCAAACTTTGAACTAATTACAACATAATATAACCAAAACCTAGTTCTAAACCTAGATCTAATTTAGTTTTATGTTTCAGTAACCTAAACCTAAACGGTAATGTAAAAATAATTTAGAAAAACGACATCTAATAGAGTAAATTGATAGATACCTGGTGGAGATGCCGATGTAGATCCTCCGCTTCTAGGTTTTGACACGACTGATTTTTTTCTCATTTGATCAGAGATCAAGAGAGAAGATAAGGTAATGATAGTGTGGAAGAGAGAAAGGAAGAGATTACAAATTTGATCGAGAGAGATAGGAGAGACGGAGGGATCGATTTGTGTAAGAGAGATTTCTCCGAGGGAGAGAAAGGATAAATGTGTAATTATAATGATAAATGACTTTCATGACTACGGAAAAAAATTGGGCTGTATGTGCGCGAGGCCCACAGGATGGCAGGATGGCAGAATGGTAAGATGGCAGTAAGCAATTCCGTCACATTTTGGGTGCCTAAACATTTCACTTTTTAATTGCTTGTTTAAATTTTAATGAACATGCATTTCATGTCAGTTATGTAAATGTTAGTGATCATGTGAAACTCGATCAAAGGCCAAAACTTGAATGTATTAAATGAATCTATCATATTAAAAAATCACTATTATTTTAATCATGGCTATTCCAAATATGCAACCCAAATAGCATTTGCTGGAATAACGCTATTCTTTCCGAAGTTAGATTACCACTATTATACTTGATCACTAAACAAACAAACGAAAAAGAAGAAAACTGTTCTTGTACTTGTTTTCCTTGCTGCTATTGTCATGCATCCAAAGACTTCCAAAGAATACTGTGTTTAAGATGGAAATATGGAATAACAAACTTGTCACACATAACAGAGAAACACATAGATAGACCAAAATAAAGAAAACTTGCAAATAAAAGACGCAAGCAGTCAAATGGTACAAACTACAAACTCGACTCACATTTTAACTTACTGGACCTGTCATGGTACAAATAACAAACTTCACAAAAGAAATAGGAATTTTAAATCTCGTGGACCCATTGGACGTTTCTACCTCTATAAACCCATTCCAGGAAAGAACAGGCCCATTAGATAAAGTTACAATGCACTATGCACTGTACAGTCTGTACTATACTCGCGGAAGTACTGCGCAAAAAGTATTACAAACCCTCCCCATCTTTTCATCTGAAAGAGCGTAAGACACAGATATAAGGAATGAAAATGACGTTGATATCAAAAAAAAAAAAAAAATGAAAATGACGAATTGGAGGAAATATATCCTAAATGTGAAATAAGCCAATCACACAGTAGGGCAGAAGTGATGGAATAGATCAATACAGGATATGGACCAATATTCTTCGGCCCTAGTATTTTCTCATTCCATATTCATTGAATCACGTTATTAAAATTTTAATTAATTCCAAATTAGCTTAATTTGCTTAGCAGCTAACGAGTATATAAAAGAAGATATGTGATTAATAGAATCTATCAAATTATCCATCAAAAGGAATCAACCATATTTTTCTTGATTTCTTTTCCTTATTGTTCCTTCAATTTATTTCTTTTTCTACAACTATTATTATTACAAAATCTCAAAATTCAATAAATCTGTTCACGACAGCGTGCAAAGCTGGGTTTGAAAAATGGCCGGGACGTGGAGGAGGATAAGGCAACGCATCTCGGGTCTTAAATTTGGTAATCCTTAGTCCCCTTTCTCGCTATTAGTGGTGTGTGCTTGGTTGATTGCCTTGTTGCTTGTCTAAAGTCTAAACCGTGAGTTCGATTTGATTAGGACTTGAATCAGGGGTTAATCATGGATTGTTGGTGTTACTATGTTTTGCAAATCTGCCACCTCATACAATGCTAGACAGGCTATTGTGAAAATAATTTTGGTGCTTGGTCCTTTCTAGGGGCTATTGTGAACCAGACTGAGAAATTTTAAACATGAATTAGCCCCTTGAAAGAGGCAGAAATGACATGTCACATGTTCTTGTTTTTTTGGAGACTAGGACATAATATTGTATTGGAGTCGGTCCTTACCATGGATGTATTTATGACAACCTTAAAGTTTGTCACGGAGTTCTTTATCATATTAAGTAACAAACTAAAAATTTCTCCCTAGTTCACTTTACAACTTTAAATACAACAACAAGGGAAAATTTTTCTTAAGAATGAAAAATTTACCTCCTACTTAAGCTGTGGAATGCTCTTTTTTTCTCTGCTCATTTTATTGTTTCTTGATCTTGTGTAGTTAATCTAATTGTCGGATCTTGGTGCTTGATCTTTTTTCCTACTTGATCTTTTTTCTCAGGTTTATACTGATATTTACTGATAAACTAATGTATATTCTCTTAATCTGTTGATTCCTGTTCATAATTTTAGCCACAAAGGCTGAGAACAACAAGCAAGTGGAGAATGGTAAGGCCGCTTGTTCAGCCGATGCGGAGCTAAACAAGAAGATCTGCAGTGCATGCCCAGACTCAAAACGGCTCAGAGAAGAGTGCATAGTGGAGCATGGTGAGGCCGCTTGCACCAAATGGATTGAGGCCCACAAGCGGTGCCTCCGAGCTGTAGGCTTCAATGTTTAGAAATTTTTCTTTGAATGAAATCTAATTCTCAATATTTTGCAATTTTGAGTAAATTGAGTTTAAGTAGAAAGTTGATAGTAGGATGGAGTGATATAGAATAATTTGTTATTCTGGAACTTTTCTATTCGTGGAATATTGAAATAACGCATATTTTTTGCTGAAAATTTTTGCTGTGTATGCTAGCTCCCTTTATATATATGTGTGTGTGTGTGTTCTTTTGGAGACAATTTCAGATTAAACTTAATCGTTACTTGAGCTAGGTGCCACATATTTTATTTACAATTGTTTTTAAGTTGAAATTGCTCGGTCTGGAACAATGGAGTTAATACAGTAACCTGTATCTGTTACTAATACAGGTTAGACATAGGACATCTTTGCTGTATGTCATGTAAATATGTAATTGATCTTTTTGTTTCTATAAAAGCTATACGGTACTGGGACTTGGTCTTTTTAGTGCATAAAGTGTTTTTGTATTACAATATCGGCTGAAATTAACAGACAGAGCTAGCGGGATAACATATTATTTTGTGATGGTTAGTTCTAGTGTATTATGTGGTATTTTGTCTTAATTTGGTGTTTTTACTTGCAGTTCAAGTTGAACTATATATTTCACAACTTTATTTTTTTTTTCACCAAAAAAAGCATTTGAAAAATACTGTGGCAAACCTAAAATTAGTAGAGAGGGGCTATTATAGCATATAAAAACACTTCTTACTCGAAACCTGAAAAAAAAATGAGAAGAATCCATAATAACTTTCTTGGAGCTATTTAGCTCGATGATGATAATAATTTGGGGGAATAATTTTACAGTAATTATAAATCTAACTAGGCGATTTACACGCTCTGGACATGTATCCATCCGTGTTGGGAAGAATGTTAGCATAATCCGACCCATAAAAACATCTTACAAAATTGGCCGCATACCACAGAAGATCCGACAATTGGAGTTTTATTTTTATCAGAAAGATATTGTGTAGCGAGTATTATATCATATACAGTATACATTCTAACCTATTTTGACCTGCTACACCTTTGTCGCATGCCGCAAAAGATCCAACAAAAGTACTGTAGTTCAACAATGCCAAATTGCCAATCTATGGCTTTTCTATGTATAAATTTCAGATTTCAAATAACAAAATAATAAATTTTACCTCTTATATGGTATTTAGCATAAGTGTCCGTTGTAACAATTTATTTTGCATTGTTTTTTTCACCTCTTATTAATTCTGCTCTTTAACTCTAAAGTAAGATAAGGTTTCCAAAAAAACTCTCAACAAGTAAGATGATACATGCATGCTTTTCTTATTAAGGGTATGTTTGTTTGGAGTTGAATAAGTCTTATTCCGAATAAGACTTATTCGGGATGAAACCAATCATGTTTTGAATAAGTCTTATTCCGAATAAGAGTTTATTCAATTTCTTATTCTAATTCGACCCCTTAGGTGGTATTAGACCCCTTATTCAGAATAAGAGGAGAGAAGAGAGAGAAAAGTTAATTCCAACTCCTTATTCCAACGTTGTCAAACACACCCTAATTCTTTACACACGTAGCTCAACCTTCTCGTGCGAACTGCGAACAATGGCCAAGCATTTTATGTCGCACGAAATAAATTCGAAGATTTTCAAGAGGAAAGTAGTATCTGTGGTATAGAAATAACTCAATGATTTGAGTCTGTAATATGAAATTTGAAATTTGACTTGTCGACGCTGAACAAATATGTTTTCTTAATAACGTATTAAAAAAAAAATTGTTTTAAATTTCTTTCTTTCAAAAAGGAAAAATCATTTAGGTTACAAATACTGAAATATTTACCAGTTGTACTGACATGACATATCACCAAAGTTTTTTATCGAGAGAGTCAAAATCAACGTATACCCTGGAATTCTGTGGACCTAAAATAAATATATCTTCTTTATAATAAAACTGGATAACTAAGCTTTAATGAGGGTGGCTGGATTTGACTTGCAAATGACAGAAAGTCGCAATTAGTTGAAGATTTGGTTCCCCAGCTTCCTCTTCCCATATTCTCACAATTTTATTAATTTTTAACAGAACAGAACTCTTGCTAATGTTGCATTGCAACTGAGAATACATTTGTTTATTTACATGATACAAGCTAGTTTGCAAGTAGTATAAAATATTGCGGACTCTTTAACACCTCTCGGCTTGCTATAAGCCTATAACAAAAAAATAATAATTAATTTATTAAATCCGTATTGCATTCTTCTACCATGAAAAAACTGTAATTTTATTTTATAAGGATTAAAACATCTGAATCATGTACGTAGGTACTGCATAATTGGTAGCATCAACAATTGGTAGGTGCAAGTTGGGTTTGCATAAGAGAAGAAACTTTTTTAGTCAACTGGACGTGTAAAATTGGGCTCAAAAAAAGCGGCTGCTTCTGGAGATAGCTACCTAACTTCAGTTGAAAATTTGGAGATAATATTTTGAAATTTAGCTGTTTTTTCAGTGGCGCTTACTGTGCATTCTCAATATTTCTCTTTCCATGTTTCCACACTCTTTATTATGCCATCAACATCATCTAATTAAGCAGCATTTGAAAACGAAAAAAATAAAATGTCCGCTTGCTTGACAAACCTCTACTCATGTAAATAACATAAATGCTAGCTAGAGCTTGTAATGCTTTAGCATGGTAATATTATTAACAATTAATTGTATGCACCTATAGTTTTATTAGCCTTAATTTAAGCTCTAAAATTATATTGGAGTTCAAATAAATTTTGAAGTTATATATAATGGGGAATTGATCGACATGGAAAATATGTTTTGCTAATTAATTGCATATATATGTATATTGATGGCAATTAATATATAATGAGGTAAAGTGACAAGTAAAACATTATTGTCACAAACGTTATCACGTACAGGATATAGATTCCAATTGATGAGGTTTGGTCGTTTGGTACAGCTATGGAAATTATACAGGCTCGTATGAAAATCAGAATTGGTTTCTTACTCGGAAGAGTTTTGTATATATAGGTCCCTCTAAAAATTTATTTGTTACATGCAATAATTAGGATGCGGACCCGCATGAAGCATCCCATACATAAAGAGGATAAGGATTGTAGGCATTCTGTGAATCAATTTATTCTAGGCGGCACATCAACGGTGGATTAATTCACAATTTTGAAAATAAATTTTTAATTTCTGTGATTTATATGATATTTATATTATATGTATAAAATAAGAAAGTTTATATTATATAATTTTTCATGAAATATTACATGTCTGCACTTAAAGTATATGATATTTAATACCCTATATCAAGGATTAAAATAACTGTTAACGATCCTTAGCGGTGAGGAAATCATTTGGTGTTTGACTGTTTTAGCATGAAGTGGACAATAAGCCATAATATAAGTATATAGGTCTCACAAACAATTTCTTTTTATGCAAGTTTTATGAAACTTTGTCAATTATCAATATAATACCACCAACTGTAAACAACAATTGTAGTACCATTATGACTTCGCAATATAAGTCGGTGTTTTTAATACTGTACCGGCATTACTACCGGATAAGTGGATGAAATCTGATATTTTCTGAAATTTTCCGGTATTTTGTCTCACAATACCGAAACTTTCCATTTCGATTCCTATTACGGTTCCCGGTATTAAATTTTTTTTTCCGGTATCCGGTACGATATTGAAAACACAGATATAAGTACGGGATACAAGCATAGAGAGGTACCTTTTTCGTAATGCTAAAGAGAGAATGTGTGTTTTAAAAATTATCTAAAATTTTAAGTTAATTAACTTGATGTAAATAGTTCCCGACCCGGCGACCCGTGTATTCCAACAACATTTTCGATCCTTTTTATATTCGTTGGTGCTTCTGGCTATTTTAATCAATATTTCTAAATTATGGGAAGTAGATTGATTAATTCAAAATAAATAGATAGTGGAAATTAATATTTTCCCTTTTAATAATTTGAGTGTTACTAGAATTTCTTTTCTTCCTTTCCGGTCATTTGGAACAATTTCGAAAGGCAAGACACGCACAATGAAACACACAAAACTATGGAAGAGTGCAGTATATCAGATCGATGTTTATATATACCGGCATATATAGTTTATGTGTGAACCAGATGGTGGAGAAGTGCCTAATTTTCAAAGAAAAAATCCTACTTGAAGACAGTAATCATGGCCAATAATGAGAAAACTACGTAATCTATAGCAAATGGATTGCATAAAACTAAGCTCGCTATTATATATATATATATAATATCTATTGTGAACCATGATGCATAGAGGGCTCCGTGCACCATAACCGTTTGATCGGTGGTTTTGCAAATTGACAAATCTAAATTAACCAATCCAATCTATATATTAAAATCTCATAGCAAATAAAATTTTGCAATTTTTGAAGTTTTTTTATTATTTTTTAAAATTTTTTTAAAGCTTGCCATTTTTGGCTATAAATACACTAATTTGTAGCAAAAAATAGCAAGCTTTAAAAATTAAAAAAAATAATAAAAATTTTTTAAAAATTGTAAAATTTTGTTTGCTATGAGATTTGAATATATAGATTGGATTGGTTAATTTAGATTTGTCAATTTGCAAGATCACTGATCAAACTGTCATGGTGCACGGAGCCCTCTATGCATCATGGTTCACAATAGATATTCTCTCTCTCTATATATATTCAGATTTTATTAAATCCAAAAAAAAAAGTTGGTACTTGCCAAAACGGTCGGTAAATATTAAATAATTTGAGATACGAAAACGAACACGCAACTAACAAATGCGTCCTAAGAGGCATTACAGCCTGAGACTAAAGACTGAGTTTCTCATCAATACAAATTAATTTATTGTTTGCGTTCTCCTTAAACATTACTAGAACATCCTTAGATTCCAAGATGCATATTTTGATATTACAAAAATCATTTACAGCCCGTTTCAACCAGTACTTGTACATGAAGAATTATTTCGATTAAAATAAAATTCTCAAATATTTCCTGAGTATGGACAGAATCCATTATTATTAAAGCAGATAATATCCAATATTTCGCTCCAAAATGAAAGGCAAATAAAAGAATAGCTTGCCAATGACATCTATCCACTCAGTACCAAGTGTCAAAAAACCAACCATGTTCACTCCTTTAAGTCTCCCATTTCACACATACAAGCTGTGAGCTTGTTTCTCTTATGGCATTTGCCATTCGTGTCAATAGAATTAATACAACTTATTTCAACACAAGTTGCCATGAAGTCATGAAAGAATTAAAGCCTTTTGTACCTATATATTTCGTTTACTAATTTGTCTTTTACAAATGCATTTCATTTTTTTCTTCAAAAACAAAATGCATTTCATTTCTTTTCATATATATGTCAGGTAATTTCGAAGCCATAAGAAAATTATCCAATTGAGCAACTATTGTTTAGTATTAATTAAGTGCATAAATTTCTAAACTATAGCAATCTAGTAACCTCATAATTAATCATGGCGCAAGTTTAACAATATTAACCTATAGAGATCTGATGATTATCTAGATATACATATATAGGGCCCTGATCAAAATGCTCTTTGCACAGGATTTCATTTCATTTGAATTGATTTTTTAACTTTTTGCGTTGGATGTAATTATATGGAAATTCCAACTAAATGACACCAAATTTTTTCATTTTGATAAAAAAATTTAATGAAAAGAAATGAAATGAAATAAAATCTCATATAAAAAAAAAAGAGATTTTGATTAGGGCCCTACTGTACACCACAATTATATTATATATTGACGGTTCAACCAGCAGTGCTACTATATATTTTTTCATCCTTAATTACTAACTAAATCGTTGCTTGGATGGCCACACAAAAAACACCACACAAGACCTGCTTTTCGAAACAACGTGTATATATGATGGATCATTGATTTACTTTGTGTGCCATTCGCTAACCATGCAAGACCTCCTATAAATACCCCTTGTAACCACACTCTTACGACCATCTCATCACATTTTCTCTTCTTCTGATCAGTTCTCACACTCACTTAGCCATCATGGCTACTAGCACTAAGACACTGGCACTTGCATTCCTTCTGCTTCTTGGCATTAGCCATGTAGCCTTCGCTGCCCGTTCCCTCACTGGATATGGTGCCGGGTCAGGTGGCGGGGGAGGCGGTGGCAGTGGTGGAGGTGGCGGTTACAATGGTGGTTCTGGCTCTGGCTCTGGCTACGGGTCTGGGTACGGTGAGGGTGCCGGCAAAGGTGGATATGGCAGTGGTGGAGGCGGTGGCGGTGGCGGAGGTGAAGGTGGCGGTAGTGGTGAAGGATCTGGTTACGGATCCGGATCTGGGTATGGATCCGGATCAGGATATGGTGGTGGTGCTGGCGGTTATGGCAGTGGCGGCGGTGGTGGCGGTGGCAGTGGTGGAGGTGGCGGCAGTGGTAATGGATCTGGGTATGGATCCGGTTATGGCTCTGGGTCTGGATATGGTCAAGGTGGTGGTAGCGGTGGCGGCGGTGGAGGTGGAGGTGGAGGTGGAGGTGGAGGTGGTGGCAGCGGATCTGGGTCGGGATATGGGTCCGGATCTGGATATGGTTCCGGGTCTGGCAGTGGCGGTGGAAACGGGCATCACTAAGCTTTTCAAATGTATTAGCATCTGTATCGGTTTGAAATTTCGATTACAAAAATAAATAAGTGTGATAATTTGTAGTTATGCAATGGTGTCATGTAATGATGGTACTTTGTCAATGTATACAGTATACATGTAAGCTTTGAATCAATAATAACTTTTGAATAAATTACAAGTTAGATGTATTTAAAGACTCGTATTTTATTGTTTGCTTAATTCTTGTGTATGTGTTGTTCAGTTTTATTACGATTATCTCGTTATAATTAGAAATAAAAATCATCCACAGATTATTCGAGTGACTTTAATTAGTCAAAAGTTATAACCGAAGAGCTAATTAAGCTTTGTCTCACCAATAATTTGTCAAATTACTCTTTAAGTACCATATAATAGCTAGAATGTTTGCAAAATAATTCGAATGTTTAATTTTGATCTAGCTACTTCATTAGTAAAATATTTACGCTCTACTTCTAACATTGTTTTTAATTTTTCAAGTTTATTCGATAGCTAGAAGGCTAAGGGAGAGATTAAAAAATATTATAAGAAAAATAACATAAAAATAGCCCAATTATAACAACGTGATTTTATATAAAACAAACTAAAACTATTTAAAAGATACAATATAAACGTTTATTTTGTCAAATAGATCACGTTAATAGCGCCAAAATTTGGTGAGTGAAATGATTTCTTCTTAAAAAAAAAAAAATGGTGAAGGGATTCGATTACAAGTAGTGGGCCAATTATTTTGGGCCAGTACATAACACTTCGTTCATTAACCAACCAATTAATTAATTAGGCCTATCTTTCTAGTTGAGTCAGCTAAAAAGTTTGCTACTGTCTCAGTCTCACGTAAATTGCGAAGGATTCAAACTTCTTTGCAGTTTTTCAGGAAAAAAAAAAAGTTCATGGGAGTGCATCTTTCTAGTCACCTCACCCTCTTTCCTTTTTCACTCCACTCCGTAAATTCTATCAGACAGTGGCAGAGCTGATATGACTTGATTCCTATTTTGACAAGTTAAACAAAATAATCAATATATATATAGCTACGTACTTAGCTAGCCGTGAGATTAGTTGGTGGCTTGGTGCATTGTTATTAATCATTCCACCTTCTCTAATTGTATCAAATGCCATCCCTCGTCTGACTTGTTACCAATGCCGCATTATTGGCTTATTGCTCATCATCTAATTTCGCAAGTCAACATGACCGATATGAACCTGATGCATCATTTTGGACCAAAGGGGAACCCGGCCTCTTTGTCTTTCTTTTTTTTTTTTTTGTAGTCGGCCCTCCAATTAAATCAAAATATTACTTAATTCAATTAAAAACTATATTTATTTATAAATATATGTTTTATTTTCTATCTTCTTAACTGCTTTTTATATTTCATGGCAGCTATGGTAAATTTCTAACTTCGTAAAAAAGAAAAATAATTTAAGATTGGGGGAACGAACTAACAAATAAGCCTCGGTAGTTGTCCTGCGTCATTTACCTTTATTTTTTTCGGAATTATTGTGTAAAGAACATTTTTTTAGTCACTACTGTATATTTGTGCTAAAATATGAACAGATGAATTTGTGTGATGTTTCATGTCTGGTAATTTTACTCCGTGTATTTCTTGTAGACCTTTTTTTTTTAAAAAAAATTGTAATTTGATTAACAAAAGCATGCCAAGCATAAGAGTAATTACGAAATTTTAAATTTTTAATAGAATTATTTAACAGATATCAAGTCAAACTTCGAAGTCAAAAGTTCGAAATTTTTCATTGATATCACCAGAGCTTGGCCTCCGAGTCAAACAAAATAGATGCATAAATGAAAGTTGAATTTCTGAACGACAATGATAGTATACCAACATTGTCCCCGGTATGAGACGGTCCCCATTAACCACACCTATGGTCCAGTAAATACAAGGGAAAAGGATTGCTTTAATTGTTGACTGTTCAGGCGGTCTCCGTTTACTACTAACACTGGTTACCTCCTGTTTCTTGTGTTTCATAGCTCTCAATTTTTTTTATTGATTAAAATTGACATTAATAAAGAGGGCTGATCACCAATTAAACTATACTAAAAAAATGACCATATATATATTTTTTTTCCATAGATTGTAAAATCTCTAAAGTTCTAATATTCAATGAAAGATTCTCTGACCAGATTTTGAATCTATGTCACTCAAAATTTATTGTTCTTAATCACCATACCAAACTTTAGATTAACTTTATATTCAATTTTTATAGAATTAAAATTTATATTGAATTAAAAATATTTCTGTGAATCAAAGTTTATCCGTTATGAGAGTGGCAACTGGCATAGAGCTGTTCAAATGAAACTCCAAATTTGGAAAATAGTTATTTATTTTTCACTGTAAAAGGTGTCATTCGGCTTTTTAGTTTGTCCTTTCCAAAGCCACACTTGAGGTCCCCTTGGGTATATTTTTCGTCTAAGACGTCTATTAAATGCATGATAAATCTTCAACATATATAGGATTTCGCTTTTGTTTTAATTTATGATTCGAAGCTATTATTAATCTGCCACAAGGAAAAGGCGCAAACAGCTGAATTAAAGCTTTAATTGTCTTAATAAAATGCTCTATCTATTGGAAAACCACTGTTATGCAAAGTACATTAATAACTAGTTAACCATACATTTATAATTTTCCTGTTCTACTTGGTCTCTTCTCTTCCGCACTTCTAGATTGAAAAAGTTGAAAGCTAATGTAATCAATATAGAGGAAACTTCTCATGCCAACATTTTAGTTGCCCCAAATGTCAATATTTTACTATTTAGTTATTTTTTTTAATTTTAAAATTCAAATGTGAAATCTAAACCGTTGATCTTATGTAGTTTAACGGACGATGCATTTTCATATAAGTTTTGTAAATTTTAGAATTAATTTGATACTCGATCAAAGGCTAAAACATGAACGTATTAGAACGAATCTATCATAGTTAACAAGGTTCGTTTGTTTTTCTATCCCATGATCGAGTATCAAATAAATTCCAAAATTTACAAAATTTATATAAAAATGCAGCGCTCGTTAAACTAAATAAGGTCAACGGTTTAGATTTAATGCTTAAAGTTTTAAATTTGAAAAAATAACTAAATAGTAAAATGTTTACATTTGAGGCAACCAAAATATTGGCATTGAACCTTCTTCATCAATATATATCAACCAAACAAAAGTTTTTTTTGGTAAATCGATTCCTTGTTCCGAGTAAGAAAAAAAGAAAAAAAGAAAAAAAAAAAAGGAGGAAGATTAGAAGGGTGGGGGTGATATGCTAAATGAACCACACACTTTTACACATTAAAATTAAGTAGCAAACATATGGTATACATAACAACATCAGGAAATACAGTATTCCAATATCCACTTCTTCTCCATCTACTTGGACCTCTTGTGCAATGAAATAATTGAAAGTACAACTAGCCCAAAAAATACCAGTGCACCAACAGAAGACAGTGCAACTGCAACTATGACCTTCTCACAAAATTTTCCATACACATTGCACACTTTGTTCCACCGCAAATGCGAGTTTCCATGCATCCCAATAAGCCCGAAATCCATAGATGCACCGATGCTCGAAAAAAGGACCGCCACCATGACGAGGTCGCCTATGGCGATCGGTACAGCTAGGCTTAGGTTTTTCTTTCTTGCACTAGTCAATAATGAGGCCAGGAGCGAAAGAGCAGAGTATATGCACACTAATGCGTTTGCCACTACAAAATATCTGCAATTAAATAATGGCAAAATTAGCCGTACACCCTCCAAATCTTCTCTAATTAGTCATATACCCTCCTATTCTTTAATATTAGTCATATATCCTTTAAATCATGGTTATTATTGTTATTTATCCTTTTGACTAATATAAATAATTTATTAATTCTAAAAATTCAGTTCTTAATATTTAAGACTAAAATGCCCTTGACCTTTGTCCTCTCTATTTATCTTTCTGATCGACTCATCTTCCTATCTAAATTTAGAATCATATATGATATGGAAAATTACAAATACGATGTGGAAAGAAATAAAGGCCAAATCAATATTTAGAATCAATAGAATATGTTCTCTTGATAATTGCATCTCCAACCCTTTTGATATGTTTTGGCAAACTAATTAAATAATTCTAGAAAGAATTGTATTTGTCTATTTGATGATAAGATAATTGTGTAAGGATCCTAATCACCAAACTCATAATCAACCTAAAGAATCAATTTACCAAATCAAAATACTAGAGTTCAATCAAATTGAGACAAGTTTAGTCATTATTTGCCGAGGTCAACTAAACCAATAAAAATTGTGCATCTTTGTCGGAACAACTAGAATAAAGATCAAGAAAAATACCTAATACCATTCTCAGCACACATGTGAAACAAAAAATACGTATACTAAGCATTCTTTATATTGTAAATAATATACTGATTTAAGAAATATTTCTATAATAGACTCCTATTTGGTTCTTTTTATTTCACGATCAAATTAATCTCTATAGCGATTCTCATTTTTCAATCGATCTGAAGGAAAATTAGGGAGGGGCGGAGGGCAAATGTCAAGGACATTTTAGTCTTAAATATTAAAAACTAACTTTTTAGGATTAATATATTATTTAAATTACCCCAAAGGTTAAATAGCAACAATAACCATGATTTGAGGGATATATGACTAATATTAAAGATTAGAAGGATATATGACTAATTAGAAAAAATCTGGAGGGCATACAATTTTGGAAAAATTGGATGTATACCCTTCTGATCTTCTCTAATTGGAAATATACCCTTGTAATCTTTAATATTGGATATTTACCCCTCTAATTGTGCTAGTAATAGATATTTACCCTTGTTAACATCTTTACCGATTTTTTAGATCATTAAAATCAATTTTAAGTAAATTGGACAAAAATGTCCTCATCTAATGTCTCTTTCCTCAATGAAATTAAAAAAAAAATTACTTCGAAACACAGGACAACTCTCTCGATTTCTCTCCGTGAAAACATGAAATTATATAGGAAGAGACTGTGATGTCCTTTC
Organism: Rhynchospora breviuscula; assembly: GCA_027562975.1. Lineage (NCBI taxonomy): Eukaryota > Viridiplantae > Streptophyta > Magnoliopsida > Poales > Cyperaceae > Rhynchospora > Rhynchospora breviuscula. The sequence goes on from CM050402.1 coordinate 55,288,335, forward strand.
ATACAGAAAATTATATCGTCCCCTTTCATATAGATATAGGGACGTCGGATTCAATGCAAACGAAAAAATTAATATTTGTCCTCGTCCCCTATTCCACACTTAATATGTAAATTAAGAGCATATATTTATTTCTCGCATAATGTTCAACAAGTAACAAATAAAGAATATGTTATCGTGCTTCAATAGACCATATATTTTGATCCTTCGGTTCCAAAAATATTCAATTATACAATTCAATATTTGATTCCAAATAAAACTAAAAAAAAAAAAAAGCATAAGTGCAGTCCGACTGTGTCCAATTCGATGTGCATGATTTATGTACTAGTTTTGGAAAAAATCAACTAAATTATATTGCCAAAGCCTTGTTGCCATCACATTTCAGATGGTTGTCCCATGATAGTTAAGAAAGTTAATTTCAAGAAAAAAACATTCGGTATTACCATTATGCCACGGTAAAAGGTGAATTAAAGCGATTGTTGGAGCAAGTTTGAAATTATGTCATTTGGTTTTAGCATCCGAGATTCACTTTTGACATGGCTCGTCTAGGTGAGAAATGCCGCTGCACTTGAGAGATAAAGAAAGGGGAAACGTGACAAAGATCATATTTCACTATACTTCTAATTAAGCATTGAGATCTCGAGATTTGAGTTTTTTGACATAGAGAGCCTAACTAAGTAAGCTTGAAAAGAATCGAAACAAAATTGTCATGTGCTTTTCAATTGAATTCCCTGCTATTCCATGGCGAAAGAGACATATAGGAGACGAGGGCATTTTTCTCTATTTTTTCTAAAAATTCATTTTTATGATTTAAAAAGTCAGTAAAGATGTCAATAAGGGTAAATATATATTACTAACACAATTAGAGGGGTAAATATCCATATTAAAGATTATGGGGGCATATTTCTAATTAGAGAAAATTAGAAGGGTATACACCCAATTTTCCCTATAATTTTCTACTACGCTTTTTTGGGCTGGAATGATAGATTTATAGACAAAATTTTATAAATAAATATGATGGCTGTTTATAAAATCTACATGCCTCGGCCTGTGAATAGGCAATTAATGGCTAAGCCCATGTATGTTAAATGGGATGGAATCATGGAATGTAAAGTAGCAAATACAAATCTAAAACTAGAAATAAATGACCCTGATAAGCCACATAAGACAAAGCTTGAGTTCAAGGAATCCCGAAAACTTGGAAATAAATGCCGCAGGCCCGCAGTAATGCCGCTTTTATTAAAAAATAAATAGCCCATAAGGATTTAGTTGGGGACATCACCACGCGCATATTTCATTATTATCTTTTCATTGTATGGGGAATATATGTTTTAATTAAAAATAGACATATATAACTGGTTTAGTAACAAAAATTGTATCGGATAAGGTTGCTGTGTAATATATATATTTCTCATTTTGTTTTAAAAAAAATGTGAAGCTCCGGACGACCATTTAAAACTTCCAACTAGCTATATTAGATATATCTTAATAAATGTTGAAATCTCTTTTTTCACCTCCGTGTTCGTACAACTAAGAGCTCATCTAGATCCCACTTTTTATCTAATAGGCATAGCCAGACAATGGTGAACTGAAAAGGTACAGATAGGAATGGAGAATAAGGGTCCAAGTTTTCACACTTGTTTAAAGATTATTTTTCTAAACATTTTCCATGTAAATATATGTGTGTTATTTTTTCCATGACAGTGTCACAAATTCTCATTGCTAGGAAAGAAATCCTTTTTATAGGACACAATTTTTTCTCTCTCCCGGATGTCGTTATAAAAGAACTGTTATAGACCTATGGTTCAATTGTACATGTTCCGTTTGTAATTCTTTTGTAAGAAAAAAAGTGACATGTGATTGATCTCTGCAACTTTTTTTAGTAATATAATTATTTGGAAATTTTACATCTTATTATTCAACTCTCGTTATATTGGTGAACAACATTTTGAACAAGATAAATCAATACATACTAAATAGCTAGTTCGAATGCATGTGGAGTAATTTTATAATTCATATGAATATAATTTTCTTGAAGAGATTTTAGACAGGTACAGTATCGATCAGCATCCTGGTTATATTTTCGTGTTTCTAGTTAGTCAATTTATATTTGTTATTTTAAGGTTGCTTTGAATCCAATGATTTTTTTTAAGAAAATTTGAAAAAAAATGTTCTTCTGTTTTTTTTTTTAATAAAATGTTCTTCTGTAATTCGAACCAAGGGACACCAAACCATGCACTGGACCGAACAGCAATTTTTTTTTGTTTTTTAATTGAAAATGACAAAAGATAGGTGTTGCTGCTTGTTATTTATACGAATACAAAACAGCGAAACTCTCTCTTTTTATGCAATTTCGTACTGTTAAATATATTATGTATTTATGTCATTTGCAGAAAATAATTGATAATTATAACCTTTATGCATATACACACACACACACACACATTTTATAGTATGAAAAAACAAACTTAATTGCTAAACTTGGTAGCCACAACGTACCAAGACTATCTAAAAAAACTTACTTGAATGCTGATGAGTGAGACCACTTGGCAGTGACCGCGACTTGAAGGGGCGGCAGTGTCGGCACCACCTGGAATGGTACGGTGGTCGTCTGTTTGTCGAGGCCCATCACGACTGCCGCAACTAGAGTTAAAGCAAGCGCAAATGCACGTAAAGCTTCTCCGACAAGTCCGAGGGGCTTCCCGGCTGCCTGTGTTGCCTCCTTTTGCCCCTCTACGCCATTCAAACCGGGCTTAACTCTTGATGTCTCCATTTTTGGTGCTTGGGTGAAAGAGAGAGAAGAGACAATAACGAGTCTTAAATTTTAAAAAATGGGTACGTAGTAGAAATTAACTAGAAAGTAAGTAGATCATAGAATATGGATGTGTACACCAATGTGGTTGTGTATTTATGATAGAACTCGAGAAACAATTAATATAGTTTGGTATGCCATCGCATGGTAGGCTGACATCCTATAGTTGCGGAGGGTTTCAGACGCTAAGTTGCACATTAGCGACGTTTAAGAATTTATAAATTTTGAAAATAAATTTTTGAAAAATATTTATAGCAATGAACGATCTAATTGGCCTATAAAAACATATATATCATGCAGACTACATTCCAATAATTAAACCTTTTAAAAATATTAAACAATGATCAAGATTTCTGATATAATTAATACCCTTTTGATTCCTTACTTCAAAACTTATTTTTTTTCAAGTACGATCACAACAAGAGGGAATAAATGCAAATTTTCAAATAAGTTTAAAATTAGATAATAGCTTAATGTCGACAAGGAGAGTTTTGAGGGTATTTATTGGAAAATTTTCTTATTATTTTTTATATGAGACATATTCTATTTATTTATAAATAATTAGTTAATTTCTGGGAATATAGTAACTATAGAAAATACTATTTAATTTTAAAATAACTTAGTTTTGATATCATTAGTTCGTAGTCGTACGGTGTACATGACAATTAATCTAATTAATTTATAATTTGCACAAGGATGGTCCAGCACTTGTCGCTTCCTATGTAAAAAAATTATCACAATATACTAAATATTTTTATAGATTAAAAAAAATGTACTTTCCGTTGGAAGTAATAAAATTATGTTCAATTCCAAATTTGTGTTCTATTCAGGCGTATGTATTTTCTTACTCTACATGATTTAGAAGTACAACTTATACATATTCAGATATTCTACATAGATCAATAGACATGATAAGAAAATGGGGATTAATATTTTGAAAATTCATGACAAAGTGATTTATAGTACACGCACAAACATATACATTTTCTGATTTATGAGACATGCAAATATTACAAGTACATTTGAAAATAGTAGTTCTGCAATTTTTTTGTATAAAAGGACTAAATAAATAAATAAAACAAGGTGATGTTTCGACCACGGCAGCTGCAACCTGCAAGTGTGAATATTATCAAAATTCAAAAGAACACTGCAAGTCTGCAACAGACTGCAAGTGTGAAATGCTGAAATGAATCAAGCAATTTAACGCCAGGGTGGCAGTTCTGCTCTTGGCCTTATCGACAAATTCACGCGGCAAGACAGCAAGAATTTTTTAAACACAGTTATTCGAAATAATAAAAGAGTAAAAATTTGGATAGCACAAACTCCTCTACAATTATTGATGTAGAATTTTATTTCACTGTACTTCTTTTTTCCTTTTCTTTCAATAGTTTTGTAACAAAGATGACAATAATAAAAAAATAATTAATTTTAAAACAAAACAGACTTAAGTACTCAAAATGAAATTTTAGAGAAGAAAACCAACTCAAGTATTCATCTCGTCAACAGAGAAGGCAGCAATAATATTTATTTTTGCTCATTATTAAACAACTACTGTTAAATTTAATCAATTGTACATTCTCACCATTAAATTAGTTGTGCTTTTGCTCCAATTCAGGTCCTTTGTGTGGGTCAAAATGATAAACTGAATGTTTTTGCTAATTTATCTCCCTGTAGCAGCAGTAGGCTAACTTTTCTTTTAGCTTTTCTAAGTTAGTGTTTTCTTTTAGTGTTCTTGCTTTTAGTTTGTCTTTGGGAGTTCTTTTGCAGTTCTCTTTTTTATTTTTCTAGTACGAGTAATGTTAGCAGCTAAGGGAGATAGAAGTCTTTTATGTTTTAGAGCAAACTTTCATATTGTAATGTTTTCCTTTGTGTTAATGTTAAGCCTACGGGCAGTTCATCAAAAAAAAAAAAAAATGATAAACTGACACCTTGAATCTAGCTACTAGCTAGTCAATTTTAAAATTCATTCAATACCCAATATTATTCTAGAGGAGTAAGGATGTGTACAGCTTTCCCACATGAATGCAACCCGGAGCCGTGGCTTACTGGCCTGTAGCCTTGTAGGCGAGTTAGAGGTGCAATAAATTGGGGCAGAAGTAGGTTGGAAATGCATTAATACGAGATAGATATTGATATATTTCTTTATTGTTTTTCCCATGCATTGTTTGATGTGTATTTTTGTTTTGCATCAAGTGCGTTCGGTTTGCATGTTCTCACAAGACTGGCAGTCTGGCAGAACCGTCTGGTTGGATATGTTCCGAAAAAATTGATGATGTTGACGTATAGACAATTAAGACAAACTGATAGCGTACGTCTCCAAACACAATGTTTTTTTTTTTATAAAAAATATAATATTATACTTACCTCCAATTATTCATTTCCCAAATATACAGCGGAATCATATCCTCAGGATGGCAGTCCATGGACTGCTTTAATTTCTGTATGTCCGACCAATGGATGTCACATGGTTAATATCTGACCGTCGAGATTCGTGCGGTCCGTAAAAAATAGCCCGTTCAGATTAAATCGCTACGGCTCAGATCAAAAGAAGTCCACTGGACGTTCTTTGAAACGTCCAGAGGATATGGTCCAATATATAGCCCTTAATTTTTCAAACTAATTTTTATGAAAAAGATCGCACAAATTTATAACTTCTTCTGTATTTTGATGTAATATGTAAGCATGTATTAGTTTAACACTGAAGTGTGTATGAGCACAATAAATAAATACAGTTTTAAAAAAATAATAAAAATGAATTCAAAATAACCAGACAATTATTAATCTCTGTTGGTTACGGAGAATTTTCTAGAGTCTAGCAGACCGCTAGAGGTCCAAGCGACTCGCTGGGTCGCGAAACTAGAAATGTGTCGGTTTGGTTCTATAACCGACAGATGTTATATAATCTTAGAATTAGAATTATGTTACTTGGTTGTTTTGTCCCAAAGGTCCAAAATCCTAGAAAGAAGGAGAGTCTTCCCCTTCCTTGCTTGATGGTTTTCCAAGTATGAAAGAGAGGCATGGCATGTCAGGAACTTGCATATCATAAAAGGTGACGCTAGGTCCTAACTTGAGGTCATAGTGTATCAACAGCATACGGAGAAAGACGGAGGTTGTGCGCAGCGAAACGATATGATTGATGGCTTGCGGTGCTACCTACCATATCGAAGTCTGGCATATTCAATCCTTCTGCAACAGTATATCCAATCTCTATTAAATTTGCATTAATCATGATCGATAGTAGTTCTACCTACAATGTTAAAATCAAGTGAAAAATCCTCAATAATTATGTTTTAATTAAAATTAATAATATGCACGGGAACAATAAATAAATGTGCATCGATACAATATGCAAGAGTTTTAATTATTGGCATATATTCCAATATGCATTAAAAATTAATATGAAGTGTTTAGGAAAATGTGTTCATGGACATATATGGTTATTAGACTCATTACTAATGTTTCCTATATATATAAATGTGAAGGATTCTTTATCTAATTGCTATAGTATGAGAGAGTTTACTGTTAGAATTAATTGATAGCTGCAGAGGCAGACTACCGAGATGGATGTGGTACGTTTTTTTTTTAAAATTATTATAGTAAATTTAAATTAATTGATTAAGAGAAATTATTTATCTTATCAATTTTGACAATCATAATAAGCATGTTCTATATAGTGTAAATATCATATTAATAAAAAAATGACGAGATTTTACTCATGTTTTACCATTTTTCGATTGGTTTAATAAATATAGCTCTTGAAATCTCAACAAATAATATCTAAATTATTTTTATTGGTGCTTTATTTATAAAAATATTTTTTAATATTTAAATTTATTTAAAATAATTTGAAAAAATAATTTCAAGGTTGTGTCATTGTCGAATAATTCCTTAATTAAAATTAAGGCCAAGTGGTAAATCTTGATGATTGGCATGGCACATCGTTCTCTTTTTTACTAATGCCCACGGGCAAACAAACAATATAACACAAAATTAGCACTTTTGTAACACTACTTAAATTAACATTTTTCTTGCACTATACTATATATCATCACAGACTAAACAGAATCTTGCACTGAACAAAGGCCTAGCTTGATAGAAAATAACGAATGGAATTAACACCATTTTCATATAAATAACTTTTATAGTATATACTTTTTAACTTATGACTTATCCTACTCTCAAGTCTCAACATAACCTTTACGATCCAAATAAATCTTATAGTTTTTGTTAAACATCTTAATATCCAGTGCTTGTCGCAGCAGGCCTGTCAACGGATAGGGTACGATACGGTAGAGACATTTTTCATATCCATACCCATTAAAATTTTCTTTATCTGTACCCTACCCTTACCCGTTAAAAATTGACTTTACCCGTACCCTACCCTTACCCGTTAAGAATTAACGAAAAGGGTAGGGTAACGGTAGAAAATGGATAATAATATTAATAACTCAATGAAAAAAATTGTACAATAGAGAGAAATAAATAATATGAGATAAATATATTAATAAAGTGCAACATTGAATAATACTTTAAATATAATAAAATCATACAATATCTTCTCATATCAATTGTCACAAATTTTTTTTTCCATAACTAATTACTAATTATACAATATTTTTGCAAACGACAATGAAGAAGGGATCTTCTCAAAAAATTTAGTATTTTTTTTTAATGTAGCTTGTGAATGAATGATGTAGCGCATGAATGAAAATGAAACAAAAATAATTAACATATCAATTGAAACTTACCATTATATTTTTCCAATTTAATGTAGTATTATCTCAATCAAATCTTACAATTTAATTGTCTAGTTTAATTATTAACATATCAATTGAATCTTACAAGCATTTTTTTTATTTAGTTTGTTATTAACATATTAATTGAATCTTACAATTATATTTTTTTATTATGATAAAGATTATAAACTATATATATAACGGTACGGGTAATTAATGAATACGAAATAGCCTTACCCATACCCTTATCCAATAAATTAACGAAATTTTTTTTTATTCATATCCATACCCGATAACTTAACGAAAAAAAATCTTATCCATATCCGTCTTATTGAATACGATACGGTTAAGATAAACGGTAAAAAGATACCATTGACAGCCCTATTGTCGCTTTTGTCTGTCAGCGTCTCTGTTCTTTCTTTTTTTTTCATACTGAAAACCTTTTGCAATTATTCTCTGTACGAGAACCATGCACAGAAGTGTCTGTAGTACAATGCCTACTGAAAAGTGAAAACTAAATATTAATGTTGGGAGTAGATTCTCGACTCTCGAGTGGACACTTATAATTGTACATTTGTACACAATTTGTAGGAGGCTTTCATTACTCCTTTGACCAAGTTAACAAATGTGAATGCAATTAAAATTGCATCCAAGATCTCTAGCTTACGGAACTGTTTAACGATTGACGCAGCCATTGAAAAATGAAACACTACTAACAAATTATGCATGAATTAAGAAAAAACATACGCACGCTATCTTTCAATTTTTTCAAAAAATAAACTTTATTGTAAGTAGATGAAATTCTATGCGACAGAAAGGAAAATATGTTCATAATTTGTAAAATTGTTTTTTTTTATATTAAATGTTATAGTAAAATTAGTGATCGCAACAAATATCCCAAAAAATAAAATAAAGGGGTAAATATTTAAATATAAAGGGGGAGTTTGGTTGTGTAGTAAGGTGTTGCATGAGTTAAGGATGCCTAAGTGCTTATGTAGTGTTATGAAATGGATGTTTGGTTGTGTAGTAAGGATGAGTAACTTAATGCATGCATATATTCATGTCAAAAGACTAAAATGCCCTTAAATTTGAATTAGTATTATGTATTAATAATACGTTGTGACCTAATTATTAATTATTATAAAATTAATTATTAATGATGATAATAAATTAATTTTTATTATTATAAAATATTAATAATTACTTTTAATTAAATATTATTAATTATTTAATAATAAAAAATATTATTGTTTCATTATTTTTAATTAATTATTATTCTTAAATCATTATTATTAATAATTAATATTACTTGTTAAATATTATTAATTATTAATATTTAATTATTAATTATAATAATTAATCTTTATTATTAATTATGATTTTTAATAATTATTGTTACTTATCAAATATTATTATTTTTAAATTATTTATTAATTATTAATTATTATAAAAATTACTTATAAATGATAATAATAAATCATTTTTGTTATTATGAAAGATTAATAATTGCATTTAATTAAATATTATAAATATTATTAATTGTTATTATTTATTAATTATAATAATTAATCTTTATTATTAAATATGATTTTTAATAATTATTGTTACTTATAAAATATTATTATTTATTATTAATAATTTGTTAATTATTAAATATTATTGTTAATTATTTCTAAAGGGTATTGTTGGACAAAAAATTAAATGGGACCGGTGCATAAGTTATGCAACCTATTTAGGTTGTATAAGTTATGCACCCTTAAGGCGTCTTATGTAAGAGGTGTTTGGTGACTTCAGGGACGGAGGCAGAAAATTTTTCAATGGGTGTCATTAAAATTTGATTATAAATTTCATAATAATATTAATAGAATTTGAACATGAAAAATCTGGATTTTTCATTATGGGGTTCAACAATTGAAATATATTTATATTTTTATGGGGTTCAAATGCATAATTTCTTATGAATATGGTCTACTTAACCACAAAATACATACAAAAATATTGGACTCACAAAAAAATAGTGGTGACATTGCACCCCCTTTGATCTACTTAGATCCGTCACTGGGTGACTTAATGATGCATAACTTAAGTTATGCATCTTTTAAGTCACAAACAAACGGAGCCAAAGATTAGAGGGGTGAATGAGAAAATTTGAAGGGTGCATATATAGTGGTTTTGTCAAAAGAAATGTGTCCGTAATTTTCCGTTTTTACGAAAGGTAAAATCTCTAGCATTACAGAAATTTCCCCGTTTGGTAGCTGGGGTAGAACTTATTTAAAGCTAATCACTTACATCGTGCCAAATAATGTTTGAAGTTTCAAGTAAGGTGATGTAATGCGCTTTAAAAGAGGATTTAACTCGCATATATATAGTTAAAGCATCTAGGAGCACTTCGGCCCCTACGAAATTAATTCTTATGGAGGATGTTTGGAAGCTTTGGAATAAGTCCTTATTTGAAATTGCTAGTTCCGAGGGTTGCCAAACACATTTTAGAATAAGCCGAATAGCTTATTCGACTTTTTATTCTTGTTCCAACAAAATGTTGGAACTAAATTGAAACAAGCTAACCATCCAATAACAAATTATTATTTTATACTTTTTTTTTTGTTCTTATTCTTAACTAACCACCCAAACAACATCTCTTAATTTAAGAATAAGCAATTATTTAACATTCCTTATTCACCACTCTTATTCTTAAAATTGTTGTAGGCTTTCCATGAGTGACGAATAGATAAATTAATCTATATATATATATATGAATAAAGAACGTAATCCGTATTAATTGTTCGATTGCCCGAAAGGTTGACATGTTCATTAAATTTTGGGCATGATTTGGGCTTCATGAGAGTTGCCAAACCGAATCCAAAATAAATGTAACTCAGTTTTTTCTATATTTCAGAAGAAACTTGCCTTTGGCATCATATTAGGCCCATACATTTATTATTTTTGTATTTGTATTTGTCTGCAAGTTTTTTATTGCTTTGCTTCATGTTTGTGCTACAAAACCGAAAAACTTCAAATTTAAGCTACAAGCAGATGAATTTACATTGAATATCTTAATAACCTTTTTTCCCTCCCCAGCACTCCTGGCATTTCCAAGGCCATAATCCAAACTATTGAGAAATTGAGAAAATGATAAAGCACAAAATAAACTTTTTTGGTAAAAATAAAAACAATCTTTTCTTGCACAGCTGATTTATTAGAAATAAAACAGAAATTATGAAATTTTATAAAATTTTATAAAAACAATCAACTCCAAATTTTATAAAATGTATATGGAAACATATGACTCATTCAATTGAATAAGATCAACAGTTTGGATTCGAGGTTTGAGTTTTTAAATTATAAATTTGAATAAAAAAAATGAAATTATGAAATTTGATGAAATCCAAAAGCGATAGATTTTTGTTTTGGCGATCCATAAAATAACATTCGATTGAATAAGATCAACAGTTTGGATTCGAGGTTTGAGTTTTAAATTATAAATTTGAATAAAAAAAATGAAATTATGAAATTTGATGAAATCCAAAAGTGATAGATTTTTGTTTTGGCGATCCATAAAATGACATTCCATTACGATGCACAGAGCCGTGCCTTAGTCATGGAGCCATGAGCATCACATGCTTGCAGAGTTCCTTCTCTTGTCTTCATTCGTGAAAGCATCCCCTCTCTGTTGCTTCCACTTTACAAGGAATTCCATGTTGAGCACAAAACAAAGAGAACATTAAAAGAAACCAAAGAAGAACATTAAAAGAAACCAAAGATGGCCACTGGTGAACAGTGCCCACCAGCCCCACCACGTTCCCTGTCTTATTTCCTATAATCGAGACATAATTATGCCGTCTTAATTTGTTCTGAACCTTAGATTTGCTTCAGGTTTGTATGACCGAGTCATTTATTATGACTCTAAACTTTTTCTTTTGGTTAATGATATTGGGTTCCCTTCTTGAGACACTTTTTTCAAAAAAAAAAAAAAAAACATAACTATGCCCTCTGATTTACAAATTTGTTCTTTAAGAAGGCCCATGATATAATTTACTAACATACGGGTCCACCAAACTTGTATTAATTAGGTTACGAACTACTAATTAGTATTTAATTTAATATAATAAAAAAATCGTAACATATTCATTAACAATAAATTAATTTGACAATTTATTTTTACCATGCTTTGGCAGCAATGTTGCGATATTTCTCTGGCTGCAAAAATGCCAAGATTTTCCAGAAGAATGTATGAAACTACAAATTCTCGTAAAAGAAGAAACCTTTTCGAGTCAAGATCCTCTCCAAAACAAACCTCAATTTGTATACTAGTTGCTTCCTAGTGTTTACCAAAAATCCGGTCCGTACCATGGACCGGCCCGGCCCGGACCGTCCATAGACCGCGATGGACCGAAAGGTTAACGCGGGGCCGATTTATCGCGGGTTTGGGCCGTCTTTTTTGAGAAAACCCATATTAACCCGTCCCGTCTTAATCCATGGACCGGACCACCCCGTCCCGTGAACCCGTTTTAAACCACCATAAATCTGCCAAAAAAATACAGTTGGAATGGAAAAAAAATAAAACTCAAAAAAAAAAATAAAACAGCAAAAAAAATAACGAAAAAAATATACTAACTCAACAGCAAAAAAAAAAAAATGTTATGCAAAAATGTGGGTTGCATGGTGTGGGTTGGACCGCCCCGCCCCAAGCCGCAATAATCCGTGCGGGTTGCATGGTGCGGGTTTGGGTCAAGATTTCTAAAATAGACCGCGATAACCCACCTCCGATAACCCGTCAACCCATGGAGGACCGCCCCGCCTCGTTTGGTAAACACTATTGCTTCTTGACATTTTTAGAGAAATGTCATTCTTAAATTGCAAATTAGCTTTATGCCATTGTAAAATTGTCTTAATTAGTTTTATGCGATTACTTCATGTCAAATTTAGAGATATGCCACTCTAATTTTTTATGTCCAAAATATCCTCATCAGATTAAATCACGAGGAAATGAAAAAGAAACTTATTCGCGTGAAAAAAATTCTGGAAATTTCAAATAAAAATTTTAGATTTAAAATTTTAAATTTTCATATTCAAAATTTTTTAAATTTCGAATTTAAATTAAAAAAATTCCATTTTCAAATTTTAAAATTTTCAAATTTGAATTTAAATTTTTATAATTTCAGATTTTCTTATTTTGAAATATTTTATTTTTTTGAAATTTTTTCTTTTTATTTTAAATTTTGAATTTTTCCTTAAAGATAAATTGGGGGTCAAGCTTTCCAACTTATTTTTAAATTAAATGTCTATGAAAGACCCCCCAGCCGGGTTTCGAACCTGCTACCTTTCACTCAAGATGCATTGCTCTTTGCCACCAGACCATGAGTTGGTTCTTAAATTTTGAATTTGAAATTAAAATTTTTTTATGGCGTAAAATAAATTATTTACTTTACGATGATATTTTTAATTTTAATGTTTTATGGTGGCATATTTCTGATTTTATTATTTTATAGTGACATATTTAAAAGAGTATAATGATAAAATTAATTAATTTTAAATCTAATTTTATCGTTTAGTGATGATATAAAAATAATTTGTCATTTAGTGATGATATTTTTCTAAATTTTTTTAATAGGGAAAAAATCTAGAAATAATTCTCCATCTCTCTCTCGGGAATCGCTTTTAGGCAACGGTTGCGATGTGTCTCTCCGACTCTCCGTTCCCCTCGCTTTCTCTAACCTCTCTTCTTTTGTCTTCACATGCGCTCTTACCTCGTGGCTTATCATTTACCAAAACCTTGTTTACCTTTCTCTGTCTACTTCAAGCCACTCGACACTACGCAGTCTACACACAACAGCAGGTACTTTTTTGGTTTCTTTGGAAAGCACCTTTGTTTCTTGTAACTTCTATAATAAGGTTTCCACTATCCTCTTCCCATTCAAGCAATTTAGCCTTATTTACAATCAACTCAAACATTTATATATTTAACACCTCATTATTCAATTTTGTTCTTCATAATTTCCCTTTGCCATGTCTCTAGCATTTGCTTCTCTGTCTCATATTCCACCTCTCAAAAGCACAACCCACAATTTCAATTCGAGGTGCACACACCGCACTTTCGCACTGAACTATGCTTCAAAGACGGAGCCGGAGACTTCCCGGCCCGACAAAAGAACCATTCCAGTAGAGAAGAAGGTAGAAGAGCCTGGAGAAATAGAACTGGAGGTGCTTTATGATGATGGGTTTGGGAGTGATAGTGTAAAGGACTATTTCAGAGCAGCAAAGGATGTAGTTAGAGATGATGGGGGCCCACCTAGGTGGTTCTCTCCCGTTGAGTGCGGCAAACCGGTGAACAATGCTCCATTGCTGTTGTTCTTACCAGGTCAGGGTCTTAGCTTTTACAGGTGCTCGATGAAATATCTCTGATTGAAAGTTGATAGTTATTAAATTGTATTCAGGAACTTGAGATTACATGTAATTGCTGGGTAAAATGACTAAACTGACCAGTTGACACTAACACGTCTATCAAAGTACAGTTTGTCTAAATTAAAGCCTCTGACCAGCTCAATTATTTTGTTCATGCACCAGTCAGCTGTAAATACTTTGATTTTGGTACACAACATGGAAGATAACGTTCCCTTTTCGTTCAATTAAGTACAAGTTTTTTAAGAAATACATATTTGACCTCCGATATAATATATGATTATTGTACCGTTATTGACCTCTGTTAGGTCTTAGCTATAAATCATATCTTTTTATTAATCATCATCATAATATCAACATTTGTAAATATTCTTATATTATACTGACCCCATTGAAATTTTTTTACTCTGCCATGCAGATGTACAGTTATATAGTCTACCCAACCCAAATTAGCCTCAACATTTATTCTTCTTACCTGTTTGGTTCTGGTTTTTGATGCAATCCAGATTAATCTAGGAACTCCCTTAATTGTAATTTTGGATGCAAGTCGAGGTTTGCGAGTGAATGACTTTTGGAATTCATTTTTTTCATCTGTAGGATCTGATGGTGTAGGATTGGGACTCATTTTACACCATAAATCCCTTGGCAAGTAAGTTACATGCAGAGTTTTATGCCATGATTAATGTACCACACATTTTTTTGGCTTTTTACATGACCAAACAAGCCTTTGTAGGGAGTTCAAAGATTTCATCTCTTCCAATTTCCTCACTAAACCAAAAAAGCATAAGCAGGGTATATTTGAAGTACAAAGATCACTGATGGGATATTACAAATTTACGGGCATCATATCAACTCCATCTTTGTTTTGTAGGGTTTTTGAGATTAGGTGTTTGCATATCCCGGTGAAGGATCGAACTTCTTTCGAAGGTATGAGTAGTCTATGTAGCTTATGATACCAAGCCATGCAAATATATTAAAAATGTGTGCACATTACATATTTGGAAAGCATGTTTTCTATCTTTGGTTCTCTAGCTTAATAATTTTTTTTTTAGATATAGCATGTGATACATGCTACAGCTCGAAGACCTTTTTGTAGAAGAAAAAAATAAGAATAATGCATTGCAACAAAAGTCTTGTTAGTAGATACTCATACAATAAACAAAGGTCTATGTTTAATGTATAATTAGTTATCAGTGATATTCATGATTTATACAATAACAACATGAACAAAAATGAAAACACTGAGAATGATTTGCACATTTTTTATAATTCATACTGGTTTTTATGAATTTTTCAGTATAAGACTTGTAATTTTCATATTCGTGAACTCAGGGTTGATCCACATCGTGGAAAAGTGCATTAAAAGTGAACATTCGATCAGGCCGAATAGACCAATATTCCTTTTGGGGGACTCATTTGGGGGATGCTTAGCACTTGCGGTGGCAGCTCGCAATCCTAACATAGACTTGGTGCTCGTGCTAGTCAATCCAGGCAGGTTATAAGTTGCAACTTGCAACTTAATTTTAGTGGGTAGTAGTTTCAAGATTTGTGAATTCTTCAGTTTGGTTGAGAATTTAAAAACATCTCAGTCCAAATTCATGTAGCTGCATAATGAAACCCCTGGTATAGCCCAATAACATCCGAGTTTACCCTTGAAAACAAGGTTGATTACCAGAATAATTCCAGATTGTCTATTTAAGCCTCAGCTGACCCAATTTATCCCCAATTTATGCTAAAGTTGTAATTAAGCATATAATGATGGTATGTTGCCTTAAAAAAAGATCATGTAATTTTTCCAGCAATCAGTAATTGTTTTCTCATTTTTTCTTTTCAGCTACTTCATTTGACAAATCACCACTGCAGCCTGTATTTCCTCTTTTGGAGAACCTTCCAAGCAACCTTCATGTTACTGTTCCTTATATGCTAAGTTTTGTCATGGGTAAGTTGAATCCTTACCTAGTAACAGTACAGGACACTTGGTAAATATTTTTTTTTACAGTTTTCTGAACTTCTTTTACTTTTTTGTGTTCATTAAGGAATGGTCTAGGTGCTACAATTGAGTTCCTTGTTTAAAAGAAAATACTAGAAGATCCCTGTACATCAACAATTTGTAGGAAATTATCTTCTATCCACTATTTACAACATGTTCACTCCTTTATCCGTCAATAGTTAGTTATTTGAAGCATAAATTCTTAGTATATGTATACTATTATAATCACCAATTTCCTTATCTACTTACAAATGGAATTTATTTCCTATGACATAAAAGGAGATCCAATAAAGATGGCAATGGTGGGGATAAAAAAAGACATCCCCTCTCCCCAGACAATAGAGAAATTGTCAAATGCTCTAACCTCAATGCTACCTCTACTGTCAGTAAGTTGTTCATATTTATTCAGTCTTTGTTTTCTGGCCCTTAAGCCCCAAATGTGTTTGGATTCAGGGGAAAACATTGGCTATGTATTAGCAAAAAATCGTTGGATAATGCACTGGTTAGACTGAATAGTAGAACTTCAAAGGGGTCATGACACTTTACCTTTACTGGACTCCTTATCATAATAATCTTAAAATAATTATAGATATTATCCACAAATGGGGTATTAAGCAAACTGCAACTTCAATTTTCTACATTGTCCGTCTCTGAGGTCAATCCGTTGTTGCATTATCTAAACTTCAATTCAAAATCATGCCTCCATTGAAACCAATTTTGAGTAGCCGAACATAAAACTAATCCAATTGAAATAAGGTGAATAGCAGACAGTAGAATGCACAGTAAAAATGGGAGGTTTTCATCTTTTAAATGTCATAATCAATTTTGAATTTCTGCAATTTTTTCCCTTAAAACAGGAGTTGGCAGAAATAATACCAAGAGAAACTCTTCTGTGGAAGTTAAAGCTTCTCAAATCAGCTGCTGCTTACACCAACTCACGTCTCCATGCTGTCAAGGCTCCAGTCTTAGTTTTGACTAGGTAAATTTCTTTCTGGTAATTATTCATTCAGAACATCAACATGAAACATGAAAAATAGTATATTTACTGGTTGGAATAGTATCACGGAGCCCGAAAAATTCTCTTAAGAACACAAGAGAAGGTGTCTGCTGGTGCAATATGGTTCTTGGTAGATGGGAATAGTTTACAAAATTCTTTTATAATGATTTAATTATGGTTTCTCTGAAGTTGGAGTTTGATATGGAGAAGGAAAAGAATAGGTATGGAAAAAAGCAACAACTCCATTAAAAAATCACAACAATTACAAAGCATGGATACACACACACATTCTTATTTGAAGTAGCATGAACAAAATATACGAAAACCATTTCACATGAAGTTCTGTTAAGTGAACCCAAATGCATTCAAAAATCGTAATTGCCTCAATTTGGATTTTAACAAGACATATTTGTCATGACGTTTTCCTTTAATTCTAAATTTACTGCTAATGGTAATGTGTTATGTAATGCAGTGGTAAGGATAATTTACTGCCAAGTGCGGACGAAGGAGACCGGCTCTTTTCAACCCTGAAGAACTGTAAAGTTCGCCATTTCAAAGACAATGGGCACACATTGCTTTTGGTACTTGAGCACTTTTGCATTTATGTTTCTTTTTTTTTCTTTCATTCTAACACATGCACCATGAAATGTCCAAAGAATAAAGAAAAAAAGACTACAGAGTACAGACTATCAAATATTATCGAAACTTAGATTAGAATCCATCCAGTAATTCATGGTCAGCTCTGCTCTGCAACTATGTATGCATTCATAAGTAATATTTCTTGATCTATAATTACATGCAAAATGAGAGAATTATTGTACATGCAAAAACTCGCAACTCAAAAGTACTTTTAATTTTTTTTAGGAAGATGGTGTAAATTTACTAACAGTAATAAAAGGAGCAGGCATGTACCGTCGCTCACGCCGTAGAGATGTCATCATGGATCATCTGCCCCCTACAAAGAGTGAATATGATAAAACATTCATTCAGGGCGAAAGGTTACACTGCATTGTTTCAAAAGAAAATACAACTCTTATTTGCCTTGGAAAGTTATACCACACTGCAATAAATTGTAATTTCGTCAAATTTAGCCTCAAAATGAAAATTTAATCAAACTCACTTGAGCAATCTTTCTTTGTTTTCAGTTTTTATTTTTTTGCAAATTGTCTGAAAAAAACCAGACACAAGAAGGACAAATTATTGTCCAAATGGTAATAGAGGTATTGGCCCCTGATCTGGTAATAGAAGGTATTGGCCCCTGACAGTTTAACATCTCCAGTATGCAAATGTTACATGAGTGAATTGCTCCTAAGATCTGGTGAATTAGTCTTCAGTAGTCATTACTGATTTGAACCCTTTCACTTCAGATGGTTCAGTCTTGCAACAAGCCCAGTCTACTTTTCAACTCTACCAAGTGGAGAAATAGTACGTGGACTTGAAGGGGTGCCTAAAAAGGGTCCCGTGCTTCTAGTGTCATACCACATGCTGTGGGGCCTTGATCTGGGCATGCTTTACAAACAATTTCTAGATGAGATAAAGGTGAACTTATTTGGCATGGCCCATCCAGTAATATTCAGTCCGCGAGCTGAGTCATCTCGTCGTGAGTTCACACATTATGATAACTTATTTTTATTTGGAGGGATCCCTGTCAGCCCAGTTACCATGTACCGACTCTTACAGCAAGGATCATTTGTTCTTCTTTTTCCTGGTGGGGCCCGGGAAGCACTACATAGGAAGGTAAATTCAGTCTCAGCCCTTTTAGTCAAGTTAGTAGTTATTGCATTTTCATTTGCATTTTTAATACCCCAGGGGTGGGGGTATAGGAGTCGGTGCAACGGTGGTGTAGTGTTCTAAAAAAAAAACGACGTGGCTGAACACGGCACGGAGGTGGTACGACACGGTAAAACATGGACACAGCACGGCACGAAAACTTAACCATGCAGTGTCTTTAGGTGTGTTGTGTCCAACTTTGATGGCATAAACACGCGGATTGTCCATACACGGCACGGCACGACACAAAACAAGGCATCACACGGCACGAGACATGGCACGAGAGACATAACAAGCTTACAATGAGGGTTAAAGATAATAAAAATTATGAAATAACAAGAAAAATCCTTATATTGTCTATTTTAAGGATAAATTCATAATTTGGATGCCTAATTTATCCGTAAACATGAGTATATAACTATATTTTATGAAATTCAAATGTGTTCGAACATGACACAGCACGACACTGAACGAGGACACGAGGCGTGGCGCGTCCTTAGGCGTGTCGTGTCCATCCTTAAGAATTTAGACACGACACGGTATGACATGTGAAACATTTAGAAACGACACGACATGGTATGACATATGATCTAGACACGGCGTGTTTGGCATGGCACGACATAGCACGGCACGTATTTAGAACACTACAGTGGTACTTAATTTTTTTGGTACTTTTTGTTTGACGTTTCTTTTGTTGCCTTTTCTTAACTTTCGGATTTTTTTAAGACCATGACTAAAACCACATGCCCTTGTCCAGGAAAGATGGATAGCTGAAAGAAGTAAATAAATAATTATATGCATGAATAAAATATCCTAGCATTTTGATGACCCATCTGTATGTGACTAAAGAACTGCATAATACATTATCTGATGGAATCTAATTAGATATATATGATGATATGATGCAGGGAGAGGAGTACAAGTTGTTCTGGCCAAAGCAGCCTGAGTTTGTAAGAATGGCAGCACGATTTGGGGCTACAATTGTACCTTATGGTGTCGTTGGAGAAGATGACTTGACTCAGGTTATTCTGACTTTCATCACTGCTATTTACATACAACAACAACAACTAAGCCTTTCGTCGCCACTATTTACATATAAAGTTATAAACTAAAAATTTTCAAAAAGCCTGCATAATACATTATCCACACACCCCCAGACCTCCAATGTACTACTTTTGTTGAAGAAGTACCATTGTAATGAAGGTCTAGAGCTAACTGTCAGTTCCTTCTTGGTACATGGTCTATATGCAGCTTTTCTTTTTTATTTTTTTTATATTGAAATGAGCATAGTCAACATCCAGGAGCAAAGCCAGTAGGGTCTGACGGGGGCATATACCCCCATAATATTTGAGTTTCCTTTAATTATTAGGTTAATTTTGGTATAATTATGTGTAAATATAACACAGAGCCCATCCAAAATTAAAAAATTTCAAATTAGCACCCTGATTTTTTTTTCTAGCTCCATCCCCGCTCAAATTTCTGCCACTTTCTATTAATAGAAAGAAAACCCAAGCAAGTTACACCATTATCAAACAACAGAAAAATAAAGCTGGTTACTAGCACCAGTACCATTACATCTACAAGTCTCAGCAGTGTTCAACTGATCAATTTTTTTGTCCTCTGATTGTGACATCTTTTTTTATTTTTGCAGTTGGTTCTAGATTATGATGATCAAAAGAAGATTCCTTTCGTGAGAGATTGGGTAGAAGATATGAACAAAGATATGAAAAACATTAGGTAAATCTATATTTCGAATTAATATGCACGTGCAAAGTTATCCTTACTTTAGCATGCAATTTAAATTGGCACGAAGTATGACAAAACAGGCTTGCTAGCAAGGTCCTCTGCTCAGTACCCACAAACTAAAAATAATCTGATTTTTGCATATACTGACACGTTTAATTGTCCTTCTAATTGGTTTTAGATCAAACGTAGATGGAGAAGTCGCCAACCAGGAGCTATGCTTACCATTTTTCCTACCTAAGGTACCTGGTCGGTTCTACTACCTCTTTGGGAAACCAATTGAAACAGAAGGAAAAGAAGTTCTTTTACAAGATAGAGAGAATGCAATGGCCATGTACAGCCAGATTAAGTCAGAAGTTGAGGGTCTCATTTCATATTTGAAGAAAAAGAGAGAAGAAGATCCATATAGGAGTATAGCTCAACGGGCATTATTTCAGGCTACGTGGGGCCCATCAGCGCAAATCCCAACATTTGAGCTGTGATATTGACACTCATTGACTTGTTTATTTCAATGTATAGGTATTTAGTTAACAAACTGAATCTCATAGATTATGAGATTATTGCATTTTGTTATTTACATCCATTGTTTTAAGACTGCTCCATAATATATAAAATCTCTCATCATCTCATGTCTGCAAGTAGCAACCTAAAATTTATTTCATTAGAATCATCTTGTTGGATTCACATATTATTAAGACATTTTGAGCAAATGAGGTAAACTGAAATACTAGGAAAATGGATATGCAATGCCTCATGGATGAAATTTCAATTTAGCCCTTGACTACTGGGGCTGTTATTATAACAGGGGTACAGCGTTGTAGCGCATCATAGTACCTCCATTTGTTAGACCGCTGAATTTGAAAAGTACCAATCCGACAAAAATTGCTAGAGGCAACATGATTTTTGCTATTGCAACATATTTTGTACTAAATTATCCTTCAATTAACTGGTAAATTCATTAAACAGTTAAAAAATTGATTAAATGGTAATTTAGTTATTGGGTAAAAAAATATGTTGCACATGGTAAAAAGAAAAAAACATGCTCTTTAGCAATTCATTAAACCAACGGTTTCTTTGCCCCAGCGCGAGACCGCTTGTCACTTGGCATCTTATGAGCACGAAGCTGTACAATTCTACAAGAATCATTAGATGGATTATGCGGGATCTAGGTCGTCCATTTCATATCAGACGGCTAGGCTCATAACTGTTTTGAGTAGATCTGCCATCTCCTTGTATTCCAGTAAAAAATGAACGGTTGAGATTTCATAGGATAATCGAAAGGTTCGGGAGGCACTGGAGAATCTTATCTTAACCCAAGTAAAGAGGACAGACCATGTTATTTTTGAAAGAATCTGCATCTCTCTCTGTGTTGTCTGTACCCATCTTCGCTTGCATTTACCTTATTTCTTTTGTCCCCACATGCTGTTACCTCGTAGCTTCTCATCACCAAAACCTTGTTTAGTTGTTTACCCTTACTTCAAAGTTCAAACCACTCGACACTACTCGCACAGGATACAGCAGGTATTTTTCAACTTCTTTGGAAAGCACCTTTCCTTTCCTTCTGATAACTTCTCTAATAATGTCTCCACTATTCTCTCCTCTCTTTCCTACATCCTATCCCTTGCAATCAATTAAGCCTTACAATTGCATCCAAAAATAAAAGAGCCTTACAATCAATTCAGGCATTGTTATCTAACACCCCTCATGTCTTTAGCATTTGCTTCTCTTTCTCCTATCCTTCCTCTCAAATGCAAAACCCACAATTTCAATTCTAGGTGTGCACACCGCACTTTCGCACTTAACTATGCTTCAAAGATAGAGCCGAAGACTTCCTGGCCCGACAAAAGAGCAATTCCAACAGAGAAGAAAGTACAAGAGTCTGGAGATATAGAACTGGAATTGTTTTATGATGATGGGTTTGGGAGTGTTAGTGTGAAGGATTACTTTGGAGCAGCAAAGGATATAGTTAGTGAAAGCAAATATTTCTTGTGTCTTGTTTACTGGTACGATACCAGAGAAAGAGAGAGAGAGATAATGAATGAATGATAATGATAATTGTATTGATTGTTAATTATGTTTACAGCGTTTACATCCTTATATATCAAACGTCAGCTAATCTCCTAACACTAAACAGCTACCGAAAAAACACATCTAATTAACTCCCTAATTACACATGTTAAGAATCCCCAGAGTGTGTACCCAGAATGTTATCTATTACTCTAACCCCCCCCCCCCCCCCCCCCCCCCCCGCAAGCCAAAGGTGATTTGTCAACTTTGAGCTTGGATTTTAAAGATAGGAACCGGGGAAGAGGTAAGGCTTTTGTGAAGACATCGGCAAGTTGATCCTTTGAAGAAATGAATCGGACTTGAAGTTCATTGTTGCAAATTCTCTCTCGAACAAAATGGTAATCGATCTCAATATGCTTGGTGCAGGCATGAAAATTCGGATTAGAAGCTAGGAATGTGGCGCCTATATTATCACACCATAATGTAGGAGGATCGGGTAGAGTGAAGTGTAGCTCTTGAAGAAGATATTGAAGCCAAAAGAGCTCGGCACATGTAAGGGACAAGCTTCTATATTCGGCCTCCGTACTCGATCGGGACACCGTCGGTTGTTTTTTGGCACTCCAAGAAACTAGATTACCATTTAGATAGATGCAAAAATCCGTTGTAGATCGACGGTCATCGGAACAACCGGCCCAATCGGCATCACTATAGGCGTGTAGAGAGGATGTTTGAGTCGAGAGATAGGTTAAGCCATGTGAAGTTGAGCCACATAAGTATCGAATGATCCTTTTTACAGCACCCCAATGGTTTTCGGTTGGATTTTGCATGTATTGTGACACCTTATTGACCGCAAATGATATGTCGGGTCTTGTAAGAGTCGCATATTGAAGAGCACCAACAAGACTTCGATAGAGATGAGGATTGTCATACAAGGGGCTGTCATCTTTGGCAAGACATGAAGCCGAGGTCATTGGTGAATCACAATGCTTGGCATTTGTCATGTTGGCTCGGGAAATAATGTCAAGAATGTATTTGTTTTGTGAGAGATGAATTCCATTAGAGAGATAGGCAACCTCAATGCCAAGAAAATAGTGAATTTGGCCAAGGTCTTTGAGAGCAAATTTATTGTGAAGATGATCAAGAAAGGTAGAAATAGTAGAAGAACTACTACCCGTTATGAGGATATCATCAACATAGACTAGAATGATGGTTATGTGATTATCTTGATATGAAATGAAAAGAGAAGGGTCATATTGAGATATACCATTTTGTTGAGGAGTATACGGACATGAAGTTTGATGGACAATTGAAGGAAACAAATTAGCAAGTGGTTTATATTCCGTACCTCCATCGGTCCTCAACATTTTAATGGTACAACTAAAAAGGTTTTTAACTTGAGCCTTGAAAGAAGTAAAAATAGCAACCACATCACTCTTATTTGACATAAAATAAATCCAAGTAAATTTCGAGTAATCATCAACAAATATCACATAGTAACGAAAGCCATTAGAAGAAGTAATTAGGGATGGACCCCACACATCGGAATGAATAAGTTCAAGAGAAGAAGAGGAAGAAGAAAGAGATACATCAAAAGGCAATTTATGAGCCTTTGCCATACAACAATCTCCACAATTATCTAAACTAAAGGAAGTACAAGCTAAGTCATTATTTTTCAAAACAAACAAAGTGGTGGAATTTGATGGATGGCCAAGACGATGATGCCAAATATTTGCGGTGGATTTGATGCTAAACAATGCTTGTGGATTGAGCAAACGAGAAGGAGAAGCATGAATGTAGTATAATCCATTTTGACTTGGCACCTCAAGAAGAGTAGTCTTGGTGTGGGGGTCCTTGAAAACACAAGCAAATTTACCAAATGTGATATCTATTGAAGGATTATCTAGTAATAGTTTTGATAAACTAATGAGATTTCTAGAAAAATTAGGAACATGAAGGGTATCATTCAAATGAATTAAAGAATTAGATACAAGAAGAGATGTTTTACCAATATTTTGTATTGGAAGACCGATACCATCTCCTATTTGAAGGTTGTCGGAACCATTGAATTGAAAGAACGAGGAGAGGTTGTTGATGTCATTCGTGACATGATGAGTAGCACCCGAGTCCAATACCCAATCACTTGAGTTGTTGACAGTCGAAGGTTGGACAACATAGGCTTGCGGCTGAGGAGGTTGCTGTTGATGTTGCGACTGGTGGTGTTGCTGGTAAGATGGATCGGGCTGGTACCTCCATCTACAGTATTTTGCTGTATGCCCATACTTTATACATATTTGACATTGTTTGGGGGGTTGACTGGAGTTGGCAGTGGTTTGTTGAGAGTTTGTATTGGGGGCAGAATTGGTACTGGTACGATTGGGTTGAGAGGAAGGAAAGATTGGTTTGCCATTGGAACCAGACCGATTGCCTCCATTATATCCACCATTTTTGTTATTATTGTGCCGATTTTGAGATGAGAAGTATCGATTGCTACCATTATTTGACCCAGCAAAAAAATGCAGAAGGATTAGAGAGAGATTGTTGCAATTGACCTTTCAATAGAGCCTCATGAGAAAGAAGCATTCCATGGACAGCCGAAAAGGTTAAGGCTTCATTTCGACTGGTGGCAGTAAGAGCAGCCACAAAAGCATTGTACTCCGACCCCAGGCCATTGAGCAGAGCGAGAACTAAATCGTCGTCAGAGGGTGGAGCACCTATGAAAGAAAGTTCATCAGCAATACTTCTTAGCTGTTGAAGGAATTCAGTGCAAGAAGACGATCCTCGATGAGCCGATTAGAGTTGTCACTTCAAATCAATAAGTCTTGCCCTTGAATTAGAAGAGAATTGCTGGTGTAATGTCGACCATAGCACAGCTGAAGACGGGCAAGAAACGACCTGAGCAGCAACGGATTCCGATAGAGAGGCACGAAGCCAGCCAAGAAGAAGTTGATCTTGGCGATTCCAAAGAAGGTAATCAGAATTAAACTCAATCTGGCCAGCAGGGTTTGATCTTGTTGGGTTTGGAGGGGGAAAGGTAAGAAATTGTGCAAGATTATGGCCATGGATGAGAGGCAATATTTGAGCTTGTCATGACAAGAAGTTGCTATGGGTTAATTTGAGAGGAACAGGAATGTTAATCGATATTGGCTGAGCAATTTGGAAGAGAGAAGGAGGGAAAGAATGAAAGATTGGGTGAGATGGTGGTCGGATGGTATGAGAAATGGGTGGTGGCGGAGGTAGGAAGACAGTAGTAGCCGGAGGAGGTGGCGGCGGAGGTGGTGGCGTGGGTTGAGAAGACGCCATGTGGAGAGGAAATTGAGCGGAAGAGAATGGATCAGAGGCGGTATCCATGTGGCTCTGATACCATGAAAGCAAATACTTCTTGTGTCTTGTTTACTGGTACGATACCAGAGAAAGAGAGAGAGAGATAATGAATGAATGATAATGATAATTGTATTGATTGTTAATTATGTTTACAGCGTTTACATCCTTATATATCAAACGTCAGCTAACCTCCTAACACTAAACAGCTACCGAAAAAACACATCTAATTAACTCCCTAATTACACATGTTAAGAATCCCCAGAGTGTGTACCCAGAATGTTATCTATTACTCTAACAGTTAGAGATGATGGGGGCCCACCTAGGTGGTTCTGTCCTGTCGAGTGTGGCAGGCCGGTGAAGAATGCTCCATTACTGCTGTTCTTACCAGGTTAGGATCTTGGCTTTATAGGTGTTCGATCATATAGATTTGATTGAAATTTGATACTTCAATTGTATTCAGGAATTGAGATAATATATAGTTGCTTGGTTGATACATTATATAAAAATGAGTAGTTTAATGACCACCTAAACTAACGCTCCTGTCAAAGTACTGTTCTCTACATTTAGCTTCTGACGAACAAATTATTTTGTTCAAGCAGCAATCAACAGTACAGTACAACAGTTATATTAATTTAACCCCACCCAAATTATCCATTATTGCTCTTACCTGTTTAGTTCTTTGATTATTTAGTTTTCTGATGCAGTGCTTCTAATTATACTTGGGACTCTCTTAAATTTGTAATTTGGGTCACATATCGAGGTTTGTAAGGTTAATGACTTTTGGAATTCATTATTTTTCATCTGTAGGATCTGATGGTGTGGGATTGGGACTTATTTTACACCACAAATCCCTTGGAAAGTAAGTCTTTCTATGCAGAGTTTTCGTCCCTTAATTCCTCTTTAACCCAAAAAAGCACAAGCAGGGTATCTTTGAAGCACAAAGATCACTGCTGGCATATTACATATTTATGGGCATCAATCATGTCTATCAATTTTATCTTTGCTTCTCATCATATAGGTCATTTTGGATCTCTTTTTCTTAATTTCTTTTTGAATGTATATTGTTTTGTAGGGTTTTTGAGGTTAGATGTTTGCATATCCCGGTGAAGGATCGAACTTCGTTTGAAGGTTTGAGCAATCTTATTTCCCTTATCTGATGATAACATGGCATGTAATTATATTAAAAATGAGTTGAAATTACATATTCTGTAGCATGTTATCTATCTTTGGTAACATAGATTAATCTACAGCTTGGAGATGTTTTCTTACAAAAAAGAAACATGAATATTGCATTGTGAAAATTTATAAGTTTGGTCATTAAAAAATGAATAATAACTCCTACAGAAGTAGATACAATTAACAAAGTTCTCATTGAAGTATTTTTCAGAAATACTAAAAATATAGTTTCAGAAATAAGAACCTGAGTTGCATATGTTGAACAGTTGAAGGCGAGCAAATTTACAATTTCAGAACCTGGCCAATTGGAAACCTACAATTAGCAGACTACGAGACTAGTATAATTAGTTAGCAGTGATATTCATGATTAATACAATAAGAAAATGAGCCAAAAAAAAAAAAGATTTGCACATTTTGTTATAATTATTATTTTTTTCTTCTGGAGCTTGAACATTACATCTTGGCTTCGGAAACTATTCTGGCTGGATGCTTATGAATTTTCATTATATACTTGAAAATTTTATTTTCATGAACTTAGGGTTGATCAATATTGTGGAAAACTGCATTAAAAATGAACATTCCATCAGGCCAAGTAGACCAATATACCTTGTGGGGGACTCATTTGGGGGATGTTTAGCACTAGCTGTTGCAGCTCGCAATCCTAAAATAGACTTGGTGCTTGTGCTAGTCAATCCAGGCAGGTGAAATATGATATTTAATTATAAGTTGTAACTTTATTTGATTGGGTATTTGTTTCAGGGATACCATTACAGAATTTGTGAATTCTTCAGTTTGGGCAGAGAATTTACAGTTTCATCCTAGTCCAAATTCAAGTAGCTGTATGATGAAGCCACTGGTATAGCCCAATAAAATCTGAGTTTACCCTTGAACACAAGGTTGATTAACAGAGTAATTCCAAATTGTCCAATTAAGCCTAAAGCCCTCAACTGACCCAATTTATCCACAATTTACGCTTAAGTTGTAATTAAGCATTATACAGGAAACTAAAAAGAGTATATTTTTCCTTGAATTGTAAATATCTTCTCTTCATACCTTTACAGAAGCCTGCCTTGACTACAACTAGCGGGCTTTCGCGCGTTGCGCAATCTACCGTTTTTATAAAATAATATAAATTATTCTGAAAGTCAGAAAAAAAATTGCATTGTATATTTGTTCTAATTTTGTGATTATGGTGGTAAAATTTTATGCAGAAATATATTTTGGAAAGTCCAAAATAATAATAAAAAAAAAAGTAAAGATCAAACCATAGAAATAAAATATGATGAGATTTGAAAATCTATTTTAATTATTTTAAAAGCATATAATCGAAAATCATCACATCTATTAATTATACATATATTATTTGAGAATGAATATAGATTTTCATGGAGAAACTAAATTTTTAAGGGCTTCAAATAATTGAAAAAAGCAACATATATTCTTCTCAAATATCGGAAATGGAGACGGCCAGTAAAAAAAAATGGAGAGCAAAAAGTGTGGACATACATTGGATTCCGACATGGCCCAGGGCTGTTATAAAAAAAAATTCGGACATGGGATTTTCTGTGAAAACTATTTTTAGTTGCAATTGAGTTTTACTTTGACCGCCATAGAAAATCCTAGTAACCCACCATCACCAAAGCGCATGGACCCCGCCCACATGGCTGGATTTGCAGACCCGATTTTCTGTGGCAAGTACTCTTTACCTGTGTTCGAATTTTGTTCAGACCACCATAAAAAATCCGAACAAACTATCCATGCTGAATTTAAAATATTTTTCTACTGAGTGGACCCCACTTGTCAGCCACACTGTTCGCCAACGGTGCTTAAATACAGTAACGGATCCGGATCTATTTGGCCAGGAATATAGTATTTTCCGATATCGCTCCTCCTATTCCAAAGAGAAATGATAAAAATAATAAATAAAAAGAGTTCAACCCGTGCTCTATAAACGACCACTTTTTAGAGCATATATTTGTCATGGGTACAATTGTACAAAAACAAGCATATAATGCAGGTATGCAGCCATAAAGGGGAGAAAAAAAAGACATGTAATTTTCCAGCATTTAGTAATTGTTTTCTCAATAGAGACAGTACGGAGACAGTACGGAGACACCATAAGAGATTATTTTGGTACAATGTTCTTAACTTGTACTTTTTTGTGTTCACTAAGGAACAGTCAAGGTGCTAAGATTGAGTTCCTTGTTGAAAAGAAAATATTAGAAGATCCCTGCACAGCAAAAAATTGCAGGAAAATCTCTTCTTTCCACTATTACAAAAAATTCACTCCTTTTTTTTATTATTATTGCAGTTGGTTCTAGATTATGATGATCAAAAGAGAATACCTTCCCTTAGAGAATGGATAGAAGACAGAAACAAAGAGATTATACATGTTGGGTAAATCTATATTTTAATAAAAATATTAATTTATGTTGCTTTAGTATGGAAATAATAATGGTACAAAGAGAAGTCCTTTCCTTAGAGAATGGAAAGAACATAGAAACAAAAAGATTAAAAATATTAGGAAAATCTATATTTTAATAAAAATATTTACTTATGTTGCTTTAGTATGAAAATAATATTGGTACAAAGAGAAGTCCCTTTCCTTAGAGAATGGACTGAAGATATTAACAAAGTGATTAACAATATTAGGTAAATATACAACAATATTGATCAGTACCTACAAAATGAAAATGTCTGATTTTTGTCTATACTGATGACACCTTCTATTA
This sequence comes from Rhynchospora breviuscula, assembly GCA_027562975.1. Classification (NCBI taxonomy): domain Eukaryota; kingdom Viridiplantae; phylum Streptophyta; class Magnoliopsida; order Poales; family Cyperaceae; genus Rhynchospora; species Rhynchospora breviuscula. Next base: position 55,318,015 of record CM050402.1, read on the forward strand.
AATCTCCAATTGGTTTTTGGATCAAACAGGGATGGAGTAGTCTCACAGCGGGAGCTCTACTTACCATTTGTCCTACCAAAAATACCTGGTCGCTTCTACTTTCTCTTTGGGAAACCAAGCGAAACAAAAGGGAAAGTTCTTGTAGATGATAGAGATAATGCAATTGCAATGTACCGCCAGATTAAGTCAGAAGTTGAGGGTCTCATTTCATATTTGAAGAAAAAGAGAGAAGAAGATCCATATAGGAGTATAGCTCAACGGTCTCTATTTCAGGCAACGTGGGGCCCATCAGCTCAAATCCCAACATTTGAGCTGTAATATTGACCAATGATTGTGGTTGTTAATTCATAATATAGATCTCTTTGGTTAACACTGATGAAGTAATTAAACCCTAGGATCAAATAAAATTGTACCTAGACCTAACCTCACTAGTCGTTCGAGTTAAGCTTAGGGTCGAATCCAAGGGACGGTAAAAATGAGTACCGGACTTAGTCTTTCTTAAAAGCTAGACAGAAAAAGTATTTGTGGAGTTTTGAATTAAAATCAAGCTAAATACTGATTAAGAATGAGAGAAATAATTAATAAGATATTTTTGGATTACTTTTTATATATTTTTCGGGAGTCTAACAGATGCAATAGAATGTCTCAGGATTTCGTGTTCATTTGATTTAGCTTTAAAGCACTTCTATCTTGATTTTCACCAAGACAGAGAACAATTTCGGACCGAAATGTATAGATTTCGGACCGAAATCTATACAAGTTGGGCCGAAACGAACCTTAAACTCCTTGTTTCGACTTGGCAAAATTACACAACACTATGTGAAGGATACTGGGCGACCAGACCTAAACCCTAGCCTCAGCTGTCGCGATTTTGGGTTGGATTTGGTAAGGAACTCGGTTTTCACCACGTGAATAACTAAACCTAAACTTTCATGTCGGACTTTAGTTATTTAAGATTATTTAGAGGGATTTCTAGAGGTATTTAAGGTCCTATCGGTTCGATAAAAGTTACACCTTTCGGTTGTGAACTAGCCTCCTCTTTCGAGTGCTTGGCTTACCTCAAATACTTAGTTGATTAATTAATTGTTCTAGTCTAATGTCCTATAAATGCTGCAGTTCATTAATAGGTAGCAATCAAACAAGTAATCAATTTGACTAAGCAAAAATATTAATTTCTCAACTAAACAAATGACATAGCATAATATAAATTCATCAAGTCAATCCAAGTACTAAATCAAACTACTAACTGGTCCTAAGACATAATAAAATCTAGCCTAACATGTTCAAACAGAAAATAACAGGTATCATGCGAAAAATAGAGATACAAGCCATAAAACAATGAAATAAAGGCATAAAAGATGAAACCAAGGAATCCTTATGCTAATACTCTCTGTTCTCGGGCCGAGGAGTCAAGATGGAGAGTCAAAGTCGCTGCCGTCGCACGCAAACGCTGCTGCCTCTTGAAGAAATCCGTCGAAAGAGCCAAAAACACGCCGAAATAATGCCAAATATGGTATCCCAAAGTCAGAATAATTGGAACCCCTTCTGCACGAAAAATAAGTGCCTAAATACTGCCCCCAGGAAGGTCAGGAGGCGGCTAGGGCAAGAGGTGCTCTTTCCATTCCCAAAACTTTCCAAAATTTTCTTTCCATGTATGGATTTCGGACCGAAATGGAGCCATTTCGGACCGAAATCAGGCTCTGGCGAGATGAATTGGGCTGGAACCAAGGTTTTCGCGTGACATCTGATCTGTCTTGGCCCATGAGAGTCTTCTCTGGTCCTAGGCACGTCTGTTTGGGCCGGGAATGAGTCGTCCGGCGGAGAATTGGGCTCCATTCTTCTTATTCGGCGCGTTTAGTCTTCGATTTCCACGAGAATTCTACAAAACAAAGATAGAGGCGGCGGCAGTACCAAAATTCTGGAAAACACAGTTAATCATGAGCAATTATGTTGGTTTGAGTGTCATTTTGGTGCTAAGTATGGTCAAAATATGCATATATTTGATAGACATCAAATCTCCCCAAACTTAAACATTTGTTTGTCCTCAAACAAGATCCTAAGCTTAAAAGAATTAACTATACTTAGACCTAAATTCAATCCATCTCAAACCAATTTATGAAAGATCAATTTTCCGAATTTACCCTGGATTTCACACAAGTTTGAAAATGTAAAGCAAGTTCAAAAATTCAATTCAAAGACAAGGGTTTAGTTTTCTTTTGGACTGAATTTGTGCCTCTCTTAGTCCTAAATGAATTTCATTTTTCAAATTAAGAACCTTAGCTTCTCTTTGTCAATTCAAAAGCGATCTCAATTTCAATTACCCGTTCTTTTTCATATCTCACAAAAATTTGTAAAGTCCTTTGTCAAAATCAGAAATTTTATAATGAACTCTTCTCAAAATCAATTCCATTTTTCACCAATTTGTTTGTGCAAGTCGAGTCGTGGGACTTTGCATCCTAGAGGATTTTTTGTGCGAGTCATTGGCCTTATTTAAGCTACTGGCACGTGTCGTACCAGGGAGGTTGGTCCGGTTTTTACGCATTTTTTTTTTCGCTACAGACCACTACGGACTCAAGCATTTTGCTAAGTACCTTAAGCCTCCAATTTTGTGGTTTAGTTGGTGGAAAAAGGCCTCGACGCATCCTCGTTTTCACAACTATTTGATTTAATTGTCCCATTAAATTTTGCTCGTTGGTGATTCAAGTGATTAAAATAATTTTCGACAAGACAAGTTCATTTCATAATTTCCAAAGTTGACAAATTTCTTTTTAAACAAAAGTTTGTCAAATACAAATCCGTTCACTCGGTAAAAACTTGTGAGAATCGACTAAAACTGTTTTGACAATTTTCAAGCATCTAAATTCAGGTTCTTTATCCTTCAAACTAATTTTCGATTTGGTCTATTGGTGCACAAAATAATTTAAAATCTTTAAACAAGCAGGAGTCCTTGAGAATTTTTTTTTTGCAAGTGCTTTAAAAATTCAAAACAGTGTGAAACAGTGATAAGTTCAATCAATTAAGTCCAAACAGAGATCAAGCATGCATCAAAATTAGTTTCGAAATTTTTCAAACAGTTCTGCACAAAATTTCACATTCCAGAGAGTGATTTCGGACCGAAATGAGATAAAATTTTTCGAAAAAAGGCCAAAACAGAGACGCATTTTCACAAAAAAAAAAATTTCAATAAGTCCAGAATTTCTTTTTCTTCCTGTTCCCCCCCCCCCAAACATGAATTAAGCACTGTCCCTAGTGCTTTGCATTCATCACATGAAGAATAAAATAAGGAGGGAAAGGAAATGATACCAAATCAGTAGGGCGGAGGATCGGGGCCGTCGAATGGCCCGCCAGGTGGCTGCTGTCCAGGGGAATGAGCCGATGGTACGCTCGAGGAAGATGGTGTGGAGTCCCAGTCGGGTGGCCACCGTCCATGTCGCAAAAAGAAGTTGTTCGCATTGGTGATGCGAGTCAACTCGTCAAGACGCTGCCCATGGCGAACTACTGCCTCCTGTGTTGCCGTGGAGATAGTCAGAATGCTCCTCACCATACCACTCAACTCCCCATACCAAGAAGGGTACTCACTGGGGTCCTCCTGTCTCTGGGATCCCTCTGGTATGTCAGTCTGAAAAGGGACCTGCTGCTGTGGCACTGCACCCATGTCTGGAGCTGGTGCAGTATAATCAAGTGGGACCAGCCAAGTGCTCTGGTCCCTAAGATCAATCCTGTGAGGATAAGGTAAGAAGAACCCAGGACGATTCTTCATGTTCCATCTATACCGACAACCAGAACCGGTCCTCACAATATCAACGAATTTCATCTCCCTGTACTTGTCCACTGTAGCTCTAGACCATGTCTTGCAATCTGTCCTCGAAGGAATAGGCAATCCACATCCCATGGCTATAAGGGTGACATAGGCTCCCATAGAAACGGCCCCCGTGCTAGTCTGATCTCGCTGCTCGATCCAATGATCCACCATAAGCCTGGAAATGCAGATCTTCTGTGTGGTGGGTCTCAGAATCAAATCCATGAGCAAAAGATCACTAAGAGTAGCACGTCTCACAGTCTCTCCACGAGCAAAAACCGTAGAAGCTATGCACCTGTGCAGAAATCTCAATGTAGGGTGCTCAATCAGTGTCCCTAGAGTGTCAGAGCCCGGAGAACGTGCGATCCTACACCACAAATCATCTCTACCTAGCATGTTCCCTATCTGCTCCACTGTCATCACTGGATGTCCTTCTTCTAACCCAAAAAATTCTCCAAGTACGTCCACAGGTGTCCTCCAATGGTTATCCATGAGCCGGTACTCAATCCAGTCTACCCCATTGAGATTGATCAATTCCAAGGATGAGAGAAACTCAAGAGTAAGCCGTTTGTAGGCCTTGACATCCTTTCTCCAAAAATCCGGTGTAAAACCAACCCGCTCAGTCAATTCCAGAAATTCCTCCAAAACCCCAAATGTAGATAAGACATCCAAGTCAACTAACCTCGTATTCTCAAACGACCGCCTGTGGAGCTTCTTGTAGTTCTCAAATTGCCTCTTGGTAGGCATATGGAATCCGGCCTCACGCTCGTATGGAGCGGCCGCGGGGGCACTGGCAGAGGCACTGGCTCTGCCCCTTGTCTAGACTGGGATCTGGTTCTACGCTTGAATGGGTTCATGGCTCACAAAAATTCACTGGTCAGAGAGGGATTTCGGACCGAAATGGTGAGGTTTCGGACCGAAATAGAAGTGAAATATGCGAATAAGTCCCTGTCGTGTGTCAAAACCCACTGAAATTTCGGGTAAATCCAAATATAACCTCCACAATCCTTATAAACCTTTCTCCAATCTCTGTTTATTCCATAAAGATTGATCCCAAGTGAAAGAGAGTAAAGATCCAACCTTAAACCCGTGAGAAAAAATACAAACCGTGCCAAAACGAGAGAGGGAATGATCTAGGCAACAGTAAGGTGCAACATGGGGCTAAAGAGATCGCTTCTTGGTCGCTACAACTCGAGTCCACGTCGATTTCGTCCCAAACTCGCCCCAAAACCGCCAATCTTGCCTTCAAAAATCGGCTACCGAGAAGCCGCTACACTTGGAACGAGTGGTACCCGTGGAAAGAGGGTGGCGAGAGGGTTTTAATGGATGTCCGATCTGTGGAAATGGTGGAGGGATGTGGGGTGAGTATGTGGAGGTGTGTGGTTTCGGTTAGAAAAGAGGGGAGAATCGAAGAGGTGGCTGTTTTTTTCGAATGGGAGAGAGATGAGAGGAGGGAGATGGGATTTTAGATTAGTGGGTCGGGTTTGGGTTAGATAATTCACATCCAATAGGAAGAGGGCACCTATTTCGGGTTGGGCCTGCAGAAAAAAATGTATAGAATGAATTAAATAAGCCCAGTGAACAAGTAAAATAAGGATGACCCACAAAACAATTCAATTTAACCCCAAACTGTTCGAATCAGCCTGGATTTCGGACCGAAATAGAAGGATTTCAGACCGAAATCGTAACGCATGTGTAATATTTTATGGCTGTGTTGTTCGTGTTCCTGTGAATTTTGGACAGCAAATACAGAGAGATATAATTGAATTTTTGATGCAAAGAAAATTTCGAATTAGTCTCTGGAATTTCATAATCGTCCAAAAAGGTCTTCTTTTCTCGTGTTTTCCAAGGCTCGGGGCGGTGCAACTCGCATGGGGTCGTGCGTAGGCCATTGCTTACTGGCCGGTGGTGCTCTAGCACGAGTTGCTGGCCTGTTTGACTCTCATCAACCCTTTTTCACCTGCAAAAGAAAAGAATTAAACTAATTTTATTTTTTTTCTTTTCTTTTTTTAAATATTTTCTCATTTTCCAAATTTTTTATTTTCTGATTTTCTGATTTTTTCTTTTGAATGAAAAGTTAAAAACAATTAAAATTTTAAAATTTGAAAGAAAGAGAGAGAGTCTTGGGTGGCCTCCCAAGAAGCGCTCGTTTAAGGTCATTAGCTTGACCACCATTGGCTACGTTTCTTTTGGAGGTTCGGAGAGGTAAACGCTAGCCACCTTTTTCATATCCTCGTTGGCGATATAATGCTTCAATCGTTGTCCATTGACTTTGAAAGGCTCCGAATCCTTGTCACAAATGTCAATAGCGCCAAAATGATAGACTTTCACCACGCGAAACGGTCCAGACCATCGCGATCTAAGCTTGCCAGGAAAAAGCCTCAACCTCGAGTTGAACAAAAGTACTAGGTCGCCTTCCGTGAATTCTCTTCTCGAAATTCTCCTATCATGCAAAAGTTTTGTCTTTTCTTTATAAAATTTAGCATTTTCATAGGAGTTTAGGCGTATCTCATCTAATTCGTGCAAGTCTAGAATTCGCTTTTCTCCAGCCTTAAGCAAATCCATGTTGATGGCACGAGTCGCCCAATATTCCCTGTGCTCGAGTTCGACTGGCAAATGACATGGCTTCCCATAGACTAGCTTGAAAGGACTCATGCCAATGGGTGTCTTGAAGGCCGTGCGATAAGCCCAAAGTGCATCATCAAGTTTGCTTGTCCAATCCTTGCGCGAGCGAGCCACTGTCTTTTCCAAGATGCTCTTGATCTCCCTGTTGGACACTTCAACTTGTCCACTTGTTTGAGGGTGATATGCTGTGGCCACCTTGTGAATGACACCATGCTTCTTCAAAAGTCCATCAAAGTGTCGATTGATGAAATGCTTGCCACCATCGCTTATCACCGCCCTTGGAACGCCAAACCGAGGGAAGATAACCTTGGAGAAAAGGCGAATGACTGAGCTTGAATCTGCCGCCTTGCATGCAATTGCTTCCACCCATTTTTAGACATAGTCGACAGCTACCAAAATGTACTCAAATCCATGTGAACATGGAAACGGCCCCATGAAATCCACGTCCCATACATCAAAAATTTCAACTTCAAGAATAGGGTTAAGAGGCATTTCATTCCTTTTGGATATGTTGCCCGTTCTTTGACATTGATCACAAGAAGAAACAAAAGAATGAGCATCTTTGAAGAGAGTAGGCCAGTAAAAACCTGATTGGAGTACTTTGGCCGCTGTTTTTGAAAAGGATGCATGGCCACCATATGCAGATGAGTGACAACTAGCGAGGATGGCTCTAACCTCTTCATAGGGCACACACCTTCGAAAAAGATTATCGATTCCAAGCTTGAAAAGGTACGGCTCCTCCCAAAAGTAATACTTCGAGTCCGATTTCAGCTTTTTCCTCTGTTGTGCGGTCATGTCAGAAGGTACATAGCCACTCGCCAGAAAATTAGCCAGGTCCGCGTACCAAGGCTCCTCTGTTCTGCGTTTTTCTCCTCCATTTCGGTCCGAAATTCCTGCTGTCGCCACGATTTCTGCCACCAGATTGTCGGATTTCGGTCCGAAATGGTCACATTTCAGTCCGAAATGATCCTGCACAGAGAATAACTTTTCATCAGGGAAGAAGTCATTGATGGGAATTTCATTACCTTGTTCCTGTTCCCAATGCAAACGAGATAGATGGTCTGCTACTGAATTTTCAGACCCCTTTTTGTCCTTGATCTCAAGATCGAACTCTTGAAGAAGTAACACCCATCGAATTAATCTAGGTTTGGCATCCTTCTTGTTCAGGAGATATCGGATTGCCGCGTGGTCAGTGTACACAATCACTTTGGAGCCCACAAGATACGACCTAAATTTGTCAAGTGCGAAGACTATGGCGAGAAGTTCCTTCTCCGTGGTTGTGTAGTTGACTTGGGCGGGGTCTAGCACCTTGCTAGCATAGTATATTGCCACTAGCTTCTTGTCTTTTCGCTGCCCAAGAACTGCTCCAACTGCATAATCACTCGCATCGCACATAAGCTCGAATGGTTGGCTCCAATCCGGTGGTTGTAGGATAGGGGCTGAGACGAGAGCCTCCTTCAACCTACAAAAAGCATCAAGACATTCATCATTGACAATAAATTCATTATCTTTAACTAGAAGATTTGTCAGAGGTTTGACAATTTTAGAAAAATCTTTAATGAATCGGCGATAGAATCCAGCGTGTCCTAAGAAACTTCGAACATCCTTTACACTTTTTGGCATATCTAGCTTTTCTATCACTTTGATCTTCGCCTTATCAACCTCTATGCCTTTTGAAGTCACCACATGTCCAAGCACGACTCCTTGTTGCACCATAAAATGGCACTTTTCCCAATTCAAGACCAGGTTAACCTCTTCACATTTCTGCAAAATTTTAGAAAGATTAGATAGACATGAATCAAAGCAAGTGCCATAAACAGAGAAATCATCCATAAACACTTCCATTTCTTTTTCAATAAAATCCGAGAAAATTGCCATCATGGCTCTTTGGAAGGTCGCTGGTGCATTACAAAGACCGAAAGGCATACGTCTATAGGCATAAGTACCATAAGGACAGGTAAAAGTGGTCTTTTCTTGGTCATTTGGATGGATGGGTATTTGAAAGAAACCAGAATAACCATCTAAATAACAGAAATAAGAATGATTAGCAAGTCTTTCAAGCAATTGGTCCACAAATGGAAGTGGGAAGTGATCTTTTCGAGTCGCAGTGTTGAGCTTGCGATAGTCGATACACATCCGCCATCCAGTCACCATTCTTGTCTGAATCATCTCATCTTTTTCGTTCTTGACCACTGTTGTAACTCCTTTCTTGGGCACCACATGCACTGGGCTCACCCATTTGCTGTCAGAGATTGGATAGATGATGCCCGCATCGAGGAATTTGAGGATTTCCTTCTTGACCACCTCCTTGAGATTGGGGTTGAGTCGCCTTTGCCCTTCTATGGATGGTTTGTGGCCTTCCTCCAAGAGAATCCTATGAGTGCAAATTGAGGGATCGATACCCTTCAAATCATCAATGGAATAACCAATCGCACCCTTGTGAGCTCGTAGTTCCACAAAAGTCTCTCTGTTTGATCTGCATCCAATCCAGAATTAACAATAACTGGAAAGGTTTGATCTGGGCCGAGAAATTCGTACCTGAGAGTCGCTGGAAGGGGCTTTAATTCGACCTGGGGTGCTTCATTTCGGACCGAAATGGCTGATTTCGGACCAAAATCCTCTGCTGCTGCTGCTCGGATCTCCTCCAGGGACAGATTTCGGTCCGAAATGGGTCCTGACAGAGGTGTTTCATCACTGTTTTGGTCGTATTTTAGCTCCTCCATGGTCTTCTCGACTCCTATGGCTTCCTGAACATCAGAGAGAAATTTTTGGTAAGAATTTCAAGCAATTTCATATTGATCTTCGAGCGATTCTTCAACTGTGGGTTCGATTTTCTCGATCATGAAACATGAGTTGTTGATGGGACTAGGGCACTTCATGGCTTGCTCAATGGAAAAACGAAGTGTCTCCCCCCCCCCCCACTCTGACCAAGATCGTGCCGTCTCTAGCATCCATCATCACACCTGCGGTCCTTAAGAATGGGCGCCCCAAAATGATAGGGACCTCTCTGTCTTCCTCCATGTCCATCACAACAAAATCACCTGGCACCAAGAACTTTCCAACCTGCACAGGGACATCTTTGATTTCGCCCATGGGTAGGCGTTTGGAGGAGTCTGCGAGCTGTATTATTTTATCAGAAGGCACCAAATCTCTAAATCATATCCTCTCAAAAACTGTCTTAGGCATCAGGCTCACGCTTGCCCCCATGTCACACAAGGCTTGTTTGATGAAAGCATTTCCAATCACACAGGGCAGAGCGAACCTTCCTGGATCTTCTAACTTTGGTGGCATCTTGCTTTGTAGAGCCTGACTGCTTCGGTTTGTCAAGGCCACAGTTTTCAACTCCTCTAAGAACCTCTTTCTAGTGCACAACTCCTTCAAGAATTTAGCATAAATAGGTACCTTAGTGAACACATCAGAGAATGGAATAGTGATATGGACTTCCCTTAACAATTCCCCAAAATGCCTGAACTGAATATCCTCCTTCTCTCTGGTCAACCTCCTAGGAAAGGGAACGGGGGGTTGATAGGGAACCTCTGGGATTGACTTGCCCTTTTTCGCCTTCTCTGGAATCACTTTTTCGCAATCTGGACCCTTCATTTCGGACCGAAATGTGTGGATTTCGGACCGAAATGAGGGTTCTGGCTGCGCCTTTTCAGCTGCTGGTGCACCGGATTGAGGCCCCATCGCATCGACAGCGCCCTCGAGAGGTGGGAAAGGCAGAACTTGCTCCAAAGCTGGATCTTCTTGCTCGTCGGTCCTCTCGCCCATGTTGGTTGCATGCGTCTCAGCTCCAGATGGCATAGGTGGGTCCTTGTATTGTGTGCCACTTCGTAAGGTGTGCAAGGCTTTGCACTGAGCATTTGGGTTCACCTCCGGTTGGCTTGGTAGCTTGCCTTGTTGCCTTGAATAGTGCGATTCCATCATTTGCTCCAACCTGGACAAAGTTCTAGAATTAGTTTTAAGTTCCTCCATGCCTTCAACCAACATTTGATTAAATTTGCCCTGTTCATGCATAAAGTCTTGAACAACTTGTGGTATACCATCCCTATTGTAGACAGATTTCTTTGAAAAGGGTTGGTCACGACTGTTGTTATTAAATTGAGCATTTTTGAACAAAGTTGGTAGGTTGGTGTTCTTGTATTGGTTCCTAGGCACATATGGTCTATTTGTCACATTATTATGATATTTGGGGTGGTTCATGTTTTCCCAATCTGCTTGTTCCCCATCACTCAATGAATAACTTCGACTGAATATGTGTCTTGGAAAATATGAGGGCTCGTTGTTGATCGAGTTGACTTCATCCACTCTTGAATCCCGTGATGGGGGCAAGAGTTCTCCAAATCCCTAAATCTTTCCCACACATCTCTCATTGACTCTTCCTCTTTTTGAGCAAAGTTATTTAATTTCCTTCTAATCGCATCAGATCTGTCCGCGGGGAAATACCTATCCAAGAAGGTTTGTGCCATCTGATCCCAAGACCGAATTGACCCCTTTTTTAGTGTTTTATACCATTTCTGGGCTCTATCCTTAAGGGAAAAATGGAACAATAATAGCCTAATCGCTTGTTGAGGAACACCATTAAACTTAATCAATTTAGTGCAATCAATAAAAGTTTGTAAATGAGCATGGGGATCCTCTTTGTCATCTCCATAGAACGGGTTCTGTTGCACAAGTGTGACGTGGTTGGGGGCGATCTGCATGTTGTTGGCCTCGATGCCTGGAATCACCACAGGTCCGCCCACGTCTTTGGCATTAGGAGCTCCGAATTCTCCGAGTGTCCTGTTCTGATCATCATCTTCCTCGTCCTCGGAGTTGTGGTTGCTTGCCTCGTCCTCATGTGTCCATCTTCGCCGCTCGGCCTCAAAATCTCTCCTTTGAGTTGCAAGAGTATTACGATCGGCGGTGATACGAGCTTCTCTCTGGTCCAATTGGAGTCTTAGGGCCTCCAATCGCTGGGCCTCTATCTCCAAGTTGATCGGCCCTTCGTTCCCTGCCATTTTGCCTGTTGTTTCCTCTGTTTTGTCTAGATTTCGGACCGAAATGGGAGGATTTCGGACCGAAATGGGCTCTGGTCGAAGCGCTGGTTGATCTACGGAGTGGCTAGAGCTCGGGTTCGCTTGGTCGCTGAGCTCTGGATCTGTGTCAAGCCTTCTGGTGAAGTATTTGCGCGAAATCTGAGGCTTTGACTTGGTCTTCTTAGTCTTTCCAGCCAGTTCTCAACCTAAAATAAAAGGAAACAACGAAAAATTAAATAAAATAAAAAGAATCTAGTCTCTTAATACTAAAATAAGTAATCGATATCAAAACCGTCCCCGGCAACGGCGCCAATTTGATGAAGTAATTAAACCCTAGGATCAAATAAAATTGTACCTAGACCTAACCTCACTAGTCGTTCGAGTTAAGCTTAGGGTCGAACCCAAGGGACGGTAAAAATGAGTACCGGACTTAGTCTTTCTTAAAAGCTAGACAGAAAAAGTATTTGTGGAGTTTTGAATTAAAATCAAGCTAAATACTGATTAAGAATGAGAGAAATAATTAATAAGATATTTTTGAATTACTTTTTATATATTTTTCGGGAGTCTAACAGATGCAATAGAATGTCTCAGGACTTCGTGTTCATTTGATTTAGCTTTAAAGCACTTCTATCTTGATTTTCACCAAGACAGAGAATAATTTCGGACCGAAATGTATAGATTTCGGACCGAAATCTATACAAGTTGGGCCGAAACGAACCTTAAACTCCTTGTTTCGACTTGGCAAAATTACACAACACTATGTGAAGGATACTGGGCGACCAGACCTAAACCCTAGCCTCAGCTGTCGCGATTTTGGGTTGGATTTGGTAAGGAACTCGGTTTTCACCACGTGAATAACTAAACCTAAACTTTCATGTCGGACTTTAGTTATTTAAGATTGTTTAGAGGGATTTCTAGAGGTATTTAAGGTCCTATCGGTTCGATAAAAGTTACACCTTTCGGTTGTGAACTAGCCTCCTCTTTCGAGTGCTTGGCTTACCTCAAATACTTAGTTGATTAATTAATTGTTCTAGTCTAATGTCCTATAAATGCTGCAGTTTATTAATAGGTAGCAATCAAACAAGTAATCAATTTGACTAAGCAAAAATATTAATTTCTCAACTAAACAAATGACATAGCATAATATAAATTCATCAAGTCAATCCAAGTACTAAATCAAACTACTAACTGGTCCTAAGACATAATAAAATCTAGCCTAACATGTTCAAACAGAAAATAACAGGTATCATGCGAAAAATAGAGATACAAGCCATAAAACAATGAAATAAAGGCATAAAAGATGAAACCAAGGAATCCTTATGCTAATACTCTCTGTTCTCGGGCCGAGGAGTCAAGATGGAGAGTCAAAGTCGCTGCCGTCGCACGCAAACGCTGCTGCCTCTTGAAGAAATCCGTCGAAAGAGCCAAAAACACGCCGAAATAATGCCAAATATGGTATCCCAAAGTCAGAATAATTGGAACCCCTTCTGCACGAAAAATAAGTGCCTAAATACTGCCCCCAGGAAGGTCAGGAGGCGGCTAGGGCAAGAGGTGCTCTTTCCATTCCCGAAACTTTCTAAAATTTTCTTTCCATGTATGGATTTCGGACCGAAATGGAGCCATTTCGGACCGAAATCAGGCTCTGGCGAGATGAATTGGGCTGGAACCAAGGTTTTCGCGTGACATCTGATCTGTCTTGGCCCATGAGAGTCTTCTCTGGTCCTAGGCACGTCTGTTTGGGCCGGGAATGAGTCGTCCGGCGGAGAATTGGGCTCCATTCTTCTGATTCGGCGCGTTTAGTCTTCGATTTCCACGAGAATTCTACAAAACAAAGATAGAGGCGGCGGCAGTACCAAAATCCTGGAAAACACAGTTAATCATGAGCAATTATGTTGGTTTGAGTGTCATTTTGGTGCCAAGTATGGTCAAAATATGCATATATTTGATAGACATCAAACACTAGTCATTGTTACACGCTTCGTGCGATTAGATTTTGTTTTCCATATTTTATAAAAATACTAAAAATAGAAATATATATCTATCGGCAACTATTTTTTAATGGAATTAAGGTCGGATTAGAAGGTACCATTAATATACTCTCATGAACAACTTTCTATAGTTAAAGGCAACAATTACCATTCCGACATGGCATTAATTAAGGATAGGTACAATACTGTCATAATTGTATTTTTAGAACAGAGCAATATCCATTTAAATTTCTAACAACATATTTGGTTGTTAATACAATAAAACTATGCCATCAAACGTTATTAATTCTCATTGATTAATCACATGTTTTAAAAGAGTTGAAATTCAATTATTAATAAATATCACTTTATAATCACACTGAAAATTTATCGAAGTAAAAAATTACAAAAATATTACAAAAGTATAAAATAAAAAAATTCATATCATTAGATCTTTTTATTTTGTTATTATGTATATAAAATTTTATATATATACAATTTTTGGGAAGGTTTGGAATCAATGAAAAACAAAAATATATTTTTAAAATTATAGAACTAAGTCATCAAATTTAAAAATTTGAAGAAAAATATTTTAGAATATTTTAATTTAAAATTTTATATTGTTGGGTATTTCATATTTTTGTGATAAAGGATATGAAATTTTATGGCCAATTGAATTAATAAATGTCCTCAAATAATTAAAATAGCACCACATATTCCATATTTCACAAAATTGTATGATTAGATTAATAATTACTCCATGGAATGATTGGATTTGTTATAATTTTGCAATCATTTACATAAAATTTCATGCATTAATAAAATTGTAAATTCCTTTGAATAATTAAAAACCTAATGACTTCTATAAAATTACGGAGATACAATTTTTATGATATTTAAAAAATTATTTAAAATATTTTATAAGTCTATAATTATAAAATTTTACATCACTAAATTCTTCTTATTTCTGTGAGTAAGTAAATAAATTTTCATAGTCTAATGATTTTTTCAAGGCCTCCAAACAATTTAAAAACGAAACTCTTATGCAAATTAAATTTTATTAGATTCAGAAAAATATTTTATAAGTCTATAATTAAAAAAATTTATACTCCTGAATCTTTTATATTTCTTTGAGGACACATACAAATTTTCATAACCAAATTAATTTTTAAATGCACCTAAACAATTTAAAAAATAATTTATATTTAATCTGAAATCATAAAATGGAGGCGTCCATTGATCTGTGGAATGGAGATAATCTTGTATTGCATGACATGGCCCATGTACCGTAGAAAATATCCCCAGAATTGGAGTATTTATTGATTGATGATTATTGATGATGATTGATACTGTAGCTTAAAGACGAAAAGTTTATTAATTGTGGTTATTTATATCCATTGTTTAATAATGTTTTATAATATATGACATCTTCCATGTCAGCATGTTGCAAATGTATTTCATTTTAATCGGCTCGTTGGGTTTGCATATTTATCGAGACTTACTGAGTTAATGACGAAATCTTATCTGCAAGGAAGGAAAAAAAAATGCAATGCTTCTGCATGGATAAATTTTATTTTAGCCACTGATTATTGAGTACGTGGGAAAATTTACCACACTTGTAACTTGTAAGCAATCTAGTAATAAAGGCGCTTGAACTCTCTGGACGATTTTAAAAAAGTTTTAAACACCAGAAGGACATAAATGACATTCTGGTTGAGGCCCACGCGTGGAAGTTCACAGTCTACATAAATTATTGCGAGTCAATTAGTCAAATACAGCGCATAAACTTGAAATTTCCATATACAATTTAATGCAAGATCAAGAGTCAAGACCCATCTTAAAAGTCAGAACTGTCCAAAATGTTCCTTTCGAAAATGACAAGTAGGACAAGTCTAGTCGCTGTCCTTAAGTCCAAACAAATAGTTGCTAGAAAAAAAATATTTACAGCTCATCGAAAAGTACTATGGCTCGGAATAATTGACCGGACACTTGTATGTATGCAACAAGAAAAAGAAAAAGTATATGTGTTTCCCACATCATCATAATTACAAAAAAATATGTACCATTGTCGAATTCTGAATTTCTCCCATTTGTAATACTAATATTGCGTATGTTCTTCGATACACAACACAAATTTATCTGCCAGTTGTTCTTCTCAAATGTTCAAAAATTTCCTTTTCAATTCAAATCAAACTATTTTCATAATCAGACTATATCATATATACATTTTTTTCCTCAATTGCATATTTAGGTGGTACACATCGGCTCAGGTATATCGGATAGTTTAAAGTAAATAGTGGCACATCCATGTGGTGGTAATAAGTATAAGTAACAAATATAAACTTATATAGAATAAACTTAATTGAGGAATGTCTAGGCATATGAATACTGGCGTTGGATCTCCAAAACTTTCTATACCTTTCAAAAGTTAGATACTTCATCACTTATAAATGATATAGTCAAAGGATATATTCACTGCTACTAAAAAGACTTCCCTTTCTCAAATAGAAGTGACACACCTATTCTCTAATATCTTTGAAGACTAAGAGGATAATCTCTGCTTTCCATGTCACCTCTCTTTCATCTCCTTTTTCTGTCACTCTTTATTTCTACAAAAGCCATTAATTATCTAGATCTTGGTGCTTTTTTATCAGTAGAAGATCCTTCTCGAGTTCTGAAGTCCTTGAGTGGCACTTTCACATGCGGCTTCCACAACATCTCACCAACTGCTTTCACCTTCTCAATTTGGTTTTCCAACTCGGCAAACTATACAGAAGTTTGGGCTGCAAATCGCAATCGACCTGTTTATGGTGTTGGGTCTATCTTTAAGTTACGCAGAGATGGTAATCTGGTTTTGAAAGATTTTGATGGAGGGGTGATATGGGTCACCAATGTGAGCAGACAAAATGCTTATCGTGCAGAGCTCCTGAATTCAGGAAATCTTGTCATTAAAGATCGAGGTAATATCACTCTCTGGCAAAGCTTTGCTTATCCTACTGATACCTTGTTGCCTAATCAACCTATCACTGCAAACACAAATTTGATCGCTTTTAGGGCACCACTTTCTTCAGATTACTACAAATTCTATTTTGATGATAATTATATATTGTCACTAAGGTACGAAAACCCCAACTTCTCTACCATATATTGGCCAAACCCAGTGTACACTGTCTATGGAAATGGAAGAGTCTCTTCCCTAAGTAGAAAATATGGTTCATTAGATCCAAATGGTCTTTTCACCTCGAGTGATGGTTTAAGGTTCGAAGCATCTGATTTGGGTCCGCAAACTTGGAGAAGGTTGACCCTAGACCCTGATGGTAATCTCAGGTTATATAGTCTGAACGAATTTGATGGGAGCTGGTCAGTCTCATGGATAGCTGTATCTCAGCATTGTCGAGTTCATGGATTTTGTGGCGAGAATGGAATTTGCATGTATACACCGGAGCCCACCTGCACATGCCCTCCCGGATACAAAATGAATGATCTGAGTAATTGGAGTAAAGGTTGCGGACCTAAGTACAATATTACCAGCATAGCAAAATCTAAAGCACGGTTTGTTAATCTCCCAAACTCAGATTACTGGGGCTCAGACATAAATGTCACAAAATCACTCTCTCTTGGACAGTGCAAGAAAATTTGTAGGAATCATGTCTCCTGCAAAGGTTTTGAATACCAACCTGGGAATGGAGATTGTTATGCCAAAGACCTTCTCTTCAATGGTAGGTCTCGTCTTGGCTATCCAGGCGACATCTACCTTAAACTTCCTCCAAGCATTAAGGATGCAAAACTATTGTTCCCTAGAGTTCTTACTCCTATTTGTCAAAGTAAAGAGCCAGAAATCATGCTTCCTTTACAAAAAAAAAGTGCAAAGGGAAGAACACCATGGGCCTACTTGTATTGGTTTTCATTTGCAATTTTTGTAATAGAACTGTTCTTCATTTCTTTTGGTTATCTATTCTTGTTCAGAAATGAGAGCAGTCCATTAGAAAAAGAAGAAGGATATAAGTTGGTCTCAAGTCAATTTCGTAGATACACATACAAAGAACTAGAGAAGGCTACTAAAAAGTTCAAGGATGTTATTGGGCATGGAGGATCTGGAGTTGTTTACAAGGGGGTACTGAGAGACAGCAGAGTCGCAGCTATGAAGAGATTGGATGAAGTTAACCAAGGAGAAGAAGAATTCCAAGCTGAATTGAATGTTATTGGGCAAATTTATCACATGAACCTTGTCAGAATTTGGGGTTTTTGTTCAGAGAAATCACACCGGATCCTGGTTACAGAATATGTTGAAAATGGTTCCTTAGACAAAGCCCTCTTTGGAACTGGCAAGAATTTCTTGCTCAGGTGGAAGCAGAGATATAATATTGCCGCAGGTGTGGCGAAAGGGTTGGCTTATCTACATCATGAGTGCTTAGAATGGGTAATTCATTGTGATATTAAACCCGAGAATATCTTGTTAGATCGAGATTTTGAGCCCAAGATCACCGACTTTGGGTTAGCAAAGTTGCTTCATAGAAGGGGAGGAAACTCAGTGCTATCACGAATTCGAGGGACGAGAGGTTATATAGCACCGGAATGGGCAACTAATCTTCCAATTACTGCAAAAGTCGATGTTTACAGCTATGGCATATTGCTTCTTGAGTTAGTGATTGGGGTTCGAGTTTCAGATTGGGTAACTGATAATGGGGAGGGGGTAAACATGGTGCTGAGAAGTTTGGTTATGATGCTCAATGAAAAACTTACGAATGATGAACCTTCTTTCATTGGAGAAATTGTAGACCCTAGATTAAGAGGTGATTTCAACCTTGCAGAGGTAATTGCATGTGTGAAGTTAGCCATTTCTTGCTTAGAAGAGGAGCATAGCAAGAGGCCTAGCATGAACTTTGTTGTTCAAACTCTACACTCAGTAAATGCTGGAGCCAATTTCCAAAGATATACTTAGCCATTAATGCAATTGACAATAAGCAAATACTTCCTCTTTCTCATACATGATAACATGTATAGAAGGAAATCTAGTACAACCCACCAATAAATCCTTTTTCTTGTATTATATAATTAGTTGGACACTTTTTTTTTGGGGTCAAAACTGTCTACTAATTAGCTAAATAAGATGACCAAATTGTTTGCTATCATTTGGATAACCTATTTGCTGGTCTTGATGTTAACAACATAAATACATCTTTCATACATACAAATTGACATCAGTTTCATGTATAACAAATAGTAGCATTTTTCTTACAATTCACACCCAATTACTGAATTGTGTTTATAGTAGCATCCAATCTTTTCTGCAAGGATGTGTTCCAAGCTTTGGAATTACACTATCTCAAACAACAAATATACCATGCATCTATTGGATGAACTCTTTTCTTTGGCTCCCCAGACCCCTTTCTAATTAAGGTTACACAAATAATATTCAGTCTCTAATGGAAATAACTGAATGGTTGAAAGAAACGTAACTGTAGGAGACATCTCGCTAGGTACATAATGCAACCTATTCCAATCAATGCTGGTCAGAAATAGTTTCCTTGCATCTCGTCTCCATTTGGCAATATCCACTATGCCATTTTTTGTTATTAGTACCGGTTAAATATAGATTATTAGTACCGGTTGTCAAGCGGTACTAATAATAGGGGGTGCTAAAGATAATTAAAAACCGGTACTAAAAAGCCGGTGTTAAAAACGCACTGGAAATCGCGGCAAAAAAGGCGGAGACCTTTAGTACCGGTTTTTAACTAAAAACCGGTACTAAAGATATCATCTTTAGTACCGATTTTTAGTTAAAAACCGGTACTAAAGATCTCTGCTTTTTTTTTTAATATTTACTATCTTTAGTACCGGTTTTTGTTAAAAACCGGTACTAAAGATCATTATAAAAAAAAAAAATTTGTTTCTGGGGCTAGCGCCCTTTTTTGCTAGCCATCAATTAATATCGATATACCAGTTGGTATATATACGCATCACATACAATAATACATATCGAATTTAATCAACACAAATCAATAGAAATCCTAATTAAGATTTAGGATTTATTTCGGTTTAATACAAATCCTAGACAATTAACACAAATTAACAAAAATTAACACAAATTAACACAAATGAGAGGGAGATCGACGTGCCTTACACAAATGAGCAGTGATAGCAGTGAGGAGTAGAGGCAGCAGTGATAGCAGATTGAGGTGAGAGGAGTAGAGGCAGCAATAGAGAGAGAGAAGTAAGAGGAGAGGTGGCGCAGTAGAGAGGGAGAGGCAGTCGAGAGAAGAGTGAGAGGCGCGCGCAGTGTAGAGGGAGAGGCAATAGAGACGGTGAGGCAGTCGAGAGAAGAGGGAGAGGCGCACGCAGTGTATAGGGAGAGGCAGTGGAGAGGGAGAGGCGCTTAGGTTTTGGAAGAGAAGAGGGAGAGGCTGTGTAGAGGAGTACTTAGAAAATTTCGTGCGAAGATATAAGCTGAGTCAAGGGTTTTGGCGGCATAAACCAAAAAAAAAAATTTTGAATTAATCTTTAGTACCGGTTTTTTAGAAAAACCGGTACTAAAGATACTATTTTTAGTACCGGTTTTTAATAAAAAACCGGTGCTAAGGGTTTTCAAAAAATCAAAATTCTGTCTATCTTTAGTACCGGTTTTTCTAAAAAACCGGTACTAAAGATAAACCGTTTTTTTAATTTTTTTCGCCAACATTTTAGCACCGGTTTTTCTAAAAAACCGGTACTAAAGATAATCCCTGACAATTACGAAATTATCACTGACTATTTTTTATACCGGTTTTATTAAAAACAGGTATTAATGGGACGGTACTAAAGCTCTTTTTTGGTGTAGTGATCATGAGACATGGCAACACTAATTCATTAGCCGTTACCTTCACAGTGGGCGGTACTAGTCTGCACATACAAATTTAAACCACATTATACTTTCTGGTGAAGCCCCTTTCTACATATAACTTGGTAAAATGAAATCAAAAGTTTGCTATTAATAATCTTCTCTCAATCTGTTCCAATGCATCGACAAGGCATGCATACTTTGTAACCAATCAGAATAACCTGATCAAGTCTTTCTGATAGAAAAAAACAATTTTAAGTTTTTCAGGTTTACTCGCATTAGCCAACTTATAATAAGTAAAACAAATTAAGAAAAGCAAACTTTTCATTTGCTGATTCTAGTCATCAATCACTGTGAAAGAGCAGCCTGATCACCTTAAATTATAATCTAGGATCTTTTCAAATCGATTTGTGGGGGAGGGGGTGGAGTTGATGTTTTCGGAAGTGGGCTCCACCTCAACAACACGTGGCTTCCCTTGGACAGCCCTACCGCATGCGGCATAACAAACGGTAGATCAAATCGTAGTTTCACCAGCGAGCAAACCTTGGATCAAATTTTAGGTTTGGCCATGGAGAGAGAGAGTCGGATCATGAGATCCATAACCGTGCATTTTGAATCTGACAGTTCGAATCGTATATGCTCGGATGGACAATTTAGCCTTGTCCAATCGGTTCGTAATTTTATGCTGCGTTTAGATCCGATATGTTAGGACTCTCTGATCTGAAATAGATTGTCAAGATTTGACTGTTTGCGCCACAGAGTTTCTGTCCGGGAATTAAATGGAGTCCTATCGATCTGGACCGTCCGTGACAGCATCTATAGCAATCGGACAGTTGGGGATTGTGATAATGTAGATTTGGAAGAAGCGGGACATTCCAAAAGTACTTGATAGCATGGAAGAAAAGTTGGATAGAGTGGGTTAAGGTTTAATAAATTAATGTTTAGCTCAAAGTACAAAACATATTTAATTAGAAAAATTTAGATAGAGTGGAATAAAAAATATTATTCCAATATATCTCTTTTTTCATTTTATCTTATTTGAAAAGTAAATAAAAAAAATTACAAATGGAATTTTCAAGGCGAGGCGGTAATGAGATATTTAAAATGCGGTTTAAAAGAATGGTTAGAGGTTACTAGATATGTACAATACATTCCAACCATTCTTGGTTGTATTTCTTTAGTATATCACGAAAAAAGCCATATAAGGATTTAATATGTTCTTTTCATCTAGATCAGTAAATTATTTCAGTAATTATAATAGTTATTTCAAATAAAATAAAAAAGGATAATTTTATTGTTGATCTTGAAATCAAATGCTTGATTTGCTAATTTATGTTGAATATTTCTCTTTTTTTTCTTCTTTCATAATCGCAATGGATCCGCAATTCCGCATATTGTAATGCGAAAACAAAACAGAACGGAAGCTTGAACGACAGAAATATGTGGATTTATGTCTTTTTTTTAAACAAATTTCTTGATGATTTAAGATGTCTCGTGGAATCATGCCAAAAATATTTTTTTCTCTTGAATCCTAAAATTTTGCAGGTCAACAATATGCGATACAACTATACAAGTTTATGCAGAAGTTCTATAACGTGACAACTAATAACGAAGGAGTGCTAGCAATAATTGAATTCCTGCATTAATAATGGAACTTCTTCAATCATTTTTAAATTCTAAATTTCTAATTGAAGGACGAACTAGGAGTTAAATAGACAAAAGACAAAGGTCCACATTAATTTTATTTACACAGGTCAATTCTAACAAATAGTCTACATAAGCAGTTTTGAATGCAAGATCAGGACTAGAGATTTCAACGGAACCAAAGAGAAAAATCCACAATCCACATTTTATTTACAGATCAATTCTACAAAAAACGAAAGGGGTGCTAGCAATAATTGAATTCCTGCATTAACAATGGAACTTCTTCAATAATTTTTAAATTCTAAATTTCTAATTGAAGGACGAACTAGGAGTTAAATAGGCAAAAGACAAAGGTCCACATTAATTTTATTTGCACAGGTCAATTCTAACAAATAGTCTACATAAGCCGTTTTTAATGCAAGATCAGGACTAGAGATTTCAAGGGAACCAAAGAGCAAAATCCACAATCCACATTTTAATTACAGGTCAATTCTACAAAAAATGGAAGGGGTGCTAGCAATAATTGAATTCCTGCATTAACAATGGAACTTCTTCAATAATTTTTAAATTCTAAATTTCTAATTGAAGGACGGACTAGGAGTTAAATAGGCAAAAAACAAAGGTCCACATTAATTTTATTTACACAGTTCAATTCTAACAAATAGTCTACATAAGCAGTTTTTAATGCAAGATCAGAACTAGAGATTTCAAGGGAACCAAAGAGAAAAATCCACAATCCACATTTTAATTACAGATAAATTCTACAAAAAACGAAAGGGGTGCTAGCAATAATTGAATTCCTGCATTAACAATGGAACTTCTTCAATAATTTTTAAATTCTAAATTTCTAATTGAAGAATGAACTAGGAGTTAAATAGGCAAAAGACAAAGGTCCACATTAATTTTATTTACATAGGTCAATTCTAACAAATAGTCTACATAAGCAGTTTTTAATGCAAGATCAGGACTAGAGATTTCAAGGGAACCAAAGAGCAATCCACATTTTATTTACAGGTCAATTCTACAAAAAACACGTACAGCTTTTAATGCAAGCTCAAGCCTAATGGTATTACATGGTACGTAGACTTATCTGTAAATATACTATTTGTAATTTTTAATTAATTATATTACGAGAATGGATATAGTACACTGATGCGTACGGATTGTCACGTACACATGAGTCGTTTTTCAAGATTCAAAATTCAAATGCACAATCCGAACTGTTCAAGTTGTTCTCCATATTGAAAAACCCAGATAGACCAAATTTTACATTTTTTTTAATTTTTTTGCTATTTATTATGATATTTTCAAATTGGAGGGCTTGAAATACTCCAATATAGTGTTTTTTGAAAAAAAAAATCATAATAAATAGCAAAAAATTCAAGAAAAAAAATGTAAAATTTGATCTATCTGGATTTTTTCAATATGGAGAACAACTTGAATAGTTCGGATTGACCGTTTGAATTTTTAATCTTGAAAAACGACTCATGTGTACGGAGACAATCGGTACAAATCAGTGTACTATATCCATTCTCATTATATTACTCATGTTAATAACTTCGTATTCACTCCGTACCTATAAAAGGATGCGGATACGGATGCATATTATTTATAAATTATATAATTAAATAATGCATATAGTCAAACATATCCAAATTCAGAATAAAGCAGGTGCTATAAATTTTATTATTATAGAATAGTCCACTTTGTCAAAAGTCATCATTTGTGCCTCGTATTTTTTTCCAACTTCAACTTATTTTTTCCATACTTGTTAATAAAACCCTCGTATTTTTTTTTTTACACTTTGTATTATTGTGAATATCCGATAATATGTGAATCTTTTTCACGAATTCTGTTTATTTCAAGACTATTTTATTATTCTGAAATATTTATGAGTTGATTATAAGCTCCATTTCATATACGTCTAATTTGAGTTATTAATCTAAATTTGTTCCAATTACACCCCGGGTAAAAACCTATAATCACTAAGGCCATGATCAAAATCCCATTTTTTTAACATGGGATTTCATTTCATTTCATTTCGCTGGAAAATTCTTGATCAAAATGAACAGATTTGGTGTCATTTGGTTGAAATCCTATGTAATTAAATCCAACGAAATTCTATGAAATCAATTAAATTGAAATGAAACGAAATGAAATCCCGCGAAAAAAATATTTTGATCAGAGCCTAAATAGTCGGACAAATGGTCCTTTCCATTGAATCAAAGCGACTTATTTAATATCTGCATCATTTATATGTCCACGCACTGTGTTACAATTTACAGATCATAACTTGTGAATTTGAAATTTGGAATTTCTACGTGCTTGTGTAGATGTACACGGTCAATTCATCAGTGGGATCGACTCTCTGAAGTCAACAATTCAACATAATAGTTAGTTAATTTGTCTCTTTCCCAATAAATGAAAGAAAGAAAATATCACTTATAATCAGTTAACGTCTCAATCCCGTTCGACTTGTCTATAATTGGATAAGTTCCGGTGAACCAAATACCTAAGAAGGCATTGGTCGCAATTATTATTATTATTTTTGGTTAGGTGTGTTACAGATTTTGATATATTTTTAAAGCTCAAAAAGTAGAATTTTTTTACAACTTCTTATCTCAACAACTTTAATAATACTACATCTCAAATAAAGTTTTTTTTTAAAACATTGATATTGTTTGTATATGATATTTCATAATATTTGAATGTGATTTTGGATTCCACAAAAACAAAAGTAAGAACCATTGTATTAGACTTGGAACAATTTTTTTCCCCCTTGTGTATGATGTGCATATATATATAGTATCGAGAAGGCATATTATTTGACAACTACCATATCCATTACTTTTTTTAGATATGCAAAATTGTTATTGTTATCAAATAAAAAATGTAAAGTTGTAGATATATTTCTCCAGTTTAGATATGCCGAGTGTAAAATTTGATATGAACCATTATCTTTTCAAATTTCCTGATAGATGACCAATTAATTTTCAAATCGTATCGAATTAAAAATCATATCCAATATATCTACCTAAACTATAAAGAAGATATATGCTGTCATGGTTATAAATTAAGTTTGTTGGAAGTATAAACTATCCCAGTTGTAATAAGCACAATTCAAGTGTTGAATTTTAATTTTATAATTTATATTTAATGATTATCAAATTTGTCAAATACTTTCATTATCAGTGGCTCCCCGCTTTGACGAGGTCTATATGTGCTTTAGATAATGCGAACCACAATTTAAAAATAGTAAGCCTTTAATATTATAAATAATTTGGTTTTAAAAAAAAAAATTTGT
The DNA here is from genome assembly GCA_027562975.1 of Rhynchospora breviuscula. Lineage (NCBI taxonomy): Eukaryota > Viridiplantae > Streptophyta > Magnoliopsida > Poales > Cyperaceae > Rhynchospora > Rhynchospora breviuscula. Next base: position 55,343,189 of record CM050402.1, read on the forward strand.
GGAGAACTTCACTCGAGACTTTTTTAATTTATCTATCATATCTCTCCTTTGCGAGATAAATGCTCTGATCATTTATTAGTTATTTTGATTATCTTCATTTGTTAATTATATCTATTTCCACAATTGCATCGTCTATCGTGGCTTTCTATCATTCTCTAAACCTATGAATATACAATTTCTTTCCCTAATTATTGATTTACCTGGAGAACAAATTTGATTTAGGAACAATTTGAATTGATAGATACTTTAAGTCAAAATAAAAAAGCAAACCACAGAAAAAAAAAAATAACTCTAAAATTTCCTGTTTCGATACATTCACAAACAAATGCTGCATATATTGAAAGCACCATGAGAAAACATCTAATCCAGATAATTAAATTTATCAGTAACAAACATTAAACAGCGACAAATTATTAAAGATCAAAATATTATATTGATAGTTTTCAGTAGCTGAATGGGCATTCTAATTGACGATTGGTCCTACAAAAGATATAAAGTTGTCTACATATTAAATAAATTAGTTCATATTTGCGTTAATACAAAAATATTAGTATTTGATCCTCGAGACGCTTGTTTCCTATTATTCCATATCATTAGATGTTCCTGTCAGTGAACAAGGATATTTCGGACTCAATAATTAATTAATGTCATCTCCATCTTGCAATAATGGTCACATGTGACAGGCACAAAATGACTTTTTACAATTGATGTTTTGACTTCGGGACCTGATTTTTCAAACTTAGCACTGTTTAGTTTGAAAAATCAGTGATTATATGCAGTTTGAAAAAACTAGTCACAAAAATCAGTTTGAAAAACTTAGTCATTGCCTATTCTCCGATTGGAGATATGCTGGTTGCCCTCTTGTTCTCTACATCTTTGAAGCTAATGGAAAAATCACTGTTTGTCATGTTACCTTTCTTCCACCTTCTCTTTCTCTCACAATTTCTTTCTATAAAAGCCATAAATTATCTAAACCAAGGCGACTCTTTATCAGTTGAAGAACCTTCTAATGTGCTGAAATCTCCAAGCGGTACATTCACGTGCGGCTTCTACGAAATCTCACCAAATACTTTTACTTTCTCAATTTGGTTCTCAAAATCAGTGAACCATACGGTTGTCTGGACTGCAAACCATGCTGAACCTGTATATGGTTTGAAATCGATGATTAAATTTAGCAAAGATGGTGATTTGGTATTGAATGGTTATGATGGATATGTGGTATGGGCCACCAACTCAAGCTCACAAGGTGGTTACCGCTCAGAGATCCTTGATTCAGGAAACCTTGTCATAAAAAACCACAGCAATAATATTATTTGGCAAAGCTTTTATTACCCTACTGATACTTTATTGCCTAACCAACCAATTACCTTAAGCGCAAAGTTGGTTTCTTCTAGAACGCCATTTTCCTCACATTACTACAAATTTTACTTTGATGATAATTATGTATTGTCACTAAGGTATGAAAATCCTGACATCTCAACCATATACTGGCCAGACCCTGAAAAAAATCTTTGGGAAAATGACAGGATTTCTTTTTCAAGTATAAGAAATGCCTCATTCAATGAGAATGGCCTTTTTACCTCTAGTGATGGCTTTAGTTTTAAAGCATCTGATTTGGGTTCACAAATTTGGAGACGTTTAACCTTAGACCCTGATGGTAACCTCAGGTTGTATAGTCTGAATGAATCTGATGGAAGTTGGTCAGTCTCATGGATAGCTGTACCTCAACATTGTCGGGTTCATGGATTTTGCGGTAGGAATGGAATTTGCATCTATGCACCAAATGCCACATGCACATGCCCTCCTGGTTACAAAATGAAAGATCTAAGCAATTGGAGGAAAGGTTGCTCACGTATATTTGATATTGATAACACTAAAAATCCTAAACAAGTGTGGTTTGCCCGACTTCGGTACACTGATTATTGGGGTTCAAACATGCAATTCACAAAAAACATCGACCACAATCAGTGCAAAAACATTTGTATGAGTTATCCCTCATGCAAAGGTGTTGAATTCAGGAACTGGGGGAGCTACATTGGTGACTGCTACCTCAAAAACCATCTGTTTAATGGTAAGTTTCGTCAAGGATTTCAGGGGGACTTCTACCTTAAGCTTCCTCGAAGTATTAAAGCCTCAGAACTTGCAATCCCAAAGGTACAAACTCCTATATGTAATAACACAGATATAGATTTTATTATTTATCCACAACAAAGAAGATCAAAGGGGAGAACACCATGGGCCTATTTGTATTGGTTTCTATTGGCTCTTTTTGTAATAGAAGTATTCTTCATTTCTTTTGGTTGTTGGTTCACGTTCAGAAAGGAGAAAAGTCCATTTGAAAAAGAAGGGTACAAGTTAGTCTCGAGTCAATTTCGTAGATACACATATAAAGAGCTAGAGGTAGCTACTAATAAGTTCAAGGATGTAATTGGAAGAGGAGGATCTGGAGTTGTATACAAAGGAGTATTGAGAGATGGTAGGGTAGCAGCTGTGAAGAAATTGGAAGAAATCAACCAAGGAGGAGAAGAATTTCAGGCAGAATTGAGTGTTATTAGGCAGATTTATCACCGTAACCTTGTGAGAATTTGGGGCTTTTGTTCAGAGAAATCACACAGGATTTTAGTCTCTGAATACGTTCAAAATGGTTCATTAGACAAAGCCCTCTTTGGTACAGGTACTGCCAACCTGTTTCTTGGATGGAAGCAAAGATATCATATCGCAATTGGTGTGGCAAAGGGGTTGGCTTATTTGCATCACGAGTGCTCAGAATGGGTCGTTCACTGTGACGTGAAACCCGAGAACATCTTGGTAGATGAAGATTTTGAGCCCAAGATCACTGATTTTGGACTAGCGAAGTTGCTTCATAGAAGCAGAGGAAACTCGATGTTATCGCACATTCGGGGCACAAGAGGTTACATTGCCCCAGAATGGGCATCCAACCTACCAATTTCTACAAAAGTTGATGTTTACAGCTATGGGGTACTGTTGCTTGAGTTAGTGATGGGGGTTCGAGTTTCAGATTGGTTGATAGATATGGAAGACGGTTTAGACACGGTGATGCGTAGTTTAGTTATGAGGCTCAAAGGAATATTCGTGGATGATCAACCTCAAGACATTATAGAATTTGTGGATCCCAGATTGAAAGGGGAGCTAAATCTTTTACAAGTAATTGCATGCATAAAACTAGCTGCTTCTTGCTTGGAAGACGAGTGCAGCAAAAGGCCTAGCATGGATTTAGTACTGCAAACACTAGTGTCGTATGATGTTGGAGTCAATTCTAAGAGACATACTTAGTCATGCATGTAATTAATCATAATTTAGCAGATATGTTTCTTGATTTTTGTAACAAGTTTCTTGTTTGTTCTTTATAATATGTACTGCAATGCAAGCAAAATCGGTAGAATCCACCTATAATCACTGTTCTTAAATCATTTATATTAGTTAGATGGTTAATTAAATCACCACTGATCATTTGGACATCATGCCTCTAATGTTAAACAAAATGTGAAAATATTTGTTGCTTGCAACAATATGTGCCTGAAGCCCTGAACTTTATATACAACTAACTGTGCATTTTCTCATCTTACAATTCACACCAATTTCTCTATAACATTTTCATTCTGCATTGATGTCTCCACAAGATTTGAGAAATCCACTGTATGCCTATAGATTGTTCTATTACCCAAATTTCTAATTTCCAAACAAGATTTAGTACAACAAAAGATTTAGTACTGCAAACACAATCTAATATTACTTCTTAAAATACAAAATCTTAATTAGCATAGTTATTAAATTTCCAATCTTTGGTCAATCAGGAGTAATTTTACCCAATCATCAAGCACAACTCTTTCTAGAACTGTTTATTTCAAAAAAAAAAAAAATACCCCATTCAGATACGTCACAACATACCAATCGGACTCTTTAGAACATTCAGGTACAAATGTACAACAATTCAATTATGTCTCAAATTATGGAACTTTGAATTCTCCAAACATCAGATATATCAAGACTCAAATTTAAGACAATACACTGAGAATAAGAAACTCAATTGGGATGACATGACACTGACATAACTCACAGTCATGAGTCATAACTCAACTTATAATCATACTCAACCTGATGAAAAACATCCAGGAGTGAGCTTAGTAATTGAAAGAACTTCTCCAAATTAATATTCACACGGCTCTACGACAAAAGTCGAACCACAATTGGAATGACCAATCGGCATATTACCTAATGCATAAAGTATCCAATATTATCTAACGCATAAAGTACTACCCAGTATACTGATTCTAAGTAAAAGCCGAGAAAAGCAGATTGCTTACCTCTGAAGGCGGTATCTTATCCTGAAACCCGGCCCCACCTCAGTGACACGTGGACACCTCCATGAGCGAGAAGAGAGTGATATCGCTGATAGTTTCCCAAATTGAGAGAGGCGGTAGACAGAACAGAAGCGGGGGATTCCATTGGATAGTGATATCGCCGTTGGATCTCTGCAGGAAGAGATCAGCGCTGTCCTTAATTACATTGGACGGTAGAGATTATATCTGATTCTTCTCTTCCAGAAATCGGATACCTGTTCATTTAATTCTATCTGGATTCTGGTCGGTCTAATCTGAAATTGACGGACGAGATCTGCTTAGGACGAGAAACGAATTTATTGGAAGATTGATTGCGATTGTGGATCACTACGAGACAATAAATAATACAGCCCATCGGCTTAGAAGTTCTGACCTCTGTTTGGGTTCGCCAGACTTGATCTAGATGAGTTTTATCTTGTTTGTGTAATCCAGTTGTTTAATATTCCACAAGTAATTTCTTTGGACAAGTTTCTTTCCAGTTTCCTGTATGCTTGTAGTTTTCAACTAGTTAATTTAATGAAATATATATTTTTTTAATTCTTTTGACCCTGTACAACATAAATTTATTCCGTCAGAAGAGATTATCAACTGAATTTTCTACTTTGGTACTTAAATTTCAGATTGTTATTGAAGAAAATATATATGGTCACTAAGGAACACAAAAAAAAAATGTATAGAAATTGAACTCGCGCCAAAATACTGACTTTTTATACAAAATAAAATTGAATAGCAAAATTCCCTCATAAATAAAATAAAGTTACATATTTTAAATGAGACGAGGTTAATTTTAGTGAGCTCATAAATAATTCAATCCATATCTTTAGAGAACTCTCTAGTCTTTTAGCCTTTTAGGTTCCATAGAAATATCAAGAAACAATTATGCAAGTGCTCAAAGAGCTTTATTCTCTGTATGATGGCAACTTTCTTCCCATCAGGAATTTGATTCCATTCCACTCGTTTTGGAAATTAATTAACTTTCACCCTTGAAATGATATTTGTTTTGCCAAATTAACAAGCTCTTGCATAATTGGGTTGGTCATAGAGTTTGATCAATGCTAGACCCAAACTTCTTGCAATTTGTCTGACCAAAATGGACAGCATTAGATTCTTCACTGCCTATATATAACAAGGGACCTTCCATTTCTCTTAGCAACCAAAAATATACACCAAAACTAATCCAAGATACTATATGGATTACTACAATAATAGACCACCTCAAGGGAGAAGGATGGGCTTTCCTCAAGGCATGTTCCAAAAGAAAGCTCAATTTACTGGCAGGACCGATTGTACAGGGGTCAGCTGTGAACCGCAACCAGAGCCAGGGGCGAAGCTAGGATTTGACATTAGCAGGGTCCGTAAATTTTTTTTTTTTTTTGCTGAAAACATATGTACGATGTTACTTTTAATATAGACATAGTATAATAATAATTTTTAAATAAAGAACTCTAAATAATGTAACATAAAAATTCATGATAAATCAAATATATATTATAATAACAATAGAAAATCTAAAATAATATATTTAATATACAAAATAATAATTCAAAAATCAAGACAATAAAAAAAATACAACAATTTCCTATGAATTTTCATTTTTCTCGTAATTTTACATAATAGGTTCATTAGAAATCTCATTGAACACTTTTTTTTTTATATTATAAATATATAAAGATAGGAGGCATACAGAAGAATTTGGCCACTATTCAAACCACAATATTTCTTATCTTTTGTGGCGCTCAGAATTTTTTTGACAGGAATATATAGTATTTAGAATTTTTAGTGGCAGTTTTTATATAATATCCGAATTGTATTTTTGATCATCTGTGGTACTTTTATTTATAATGTCCTAAAGTTCACAAAACATTATATAGACAAATCATGCAATGTGCGAGATTCGCGCTAGTATTTAAATGCTACAAATAATTATTCATTTAAATATTCCATTCTATTCTCAATTTTGTCTTAATAAAATTCATTGGGGAGGAAGGGAGAAGGCGATTAGTCACGAACAAATGCTACCTGGGTCCCTATGCGATTTTTTAGACGCCGTTATGCAATTCAAATTAAACACGACATGTTCAGCTGGGTCCTTCAAATTTTTGAGATGGGTCCCTAACTTCTTGTGATTTTTTTTTAATTACAAACAAATACAATATTAAATAATTTTTTTTTTGAGGTGGGTCCATGGACCCACCAATCACCACGTAGCTTCGCCCCTGACCAGAGCCCACAATCAACACCACCGGTGGATGGGTCCGGCCAACCCGTGCTGGCTGGGCACTGCCTCCTGATGCCCCCCTGCGCGACGATTTCGCAGCAGGAATGGGTCAAACCGTGGCTGGACCGCCAAAGATGAGACCTGTGTCGGCCGGCTTGTTTAATAGGAACAGTGGTACCATAGACAGCAGGGAGGCAGTTAAGAAATATGGGGGACAGTTTATATTTAAATGAAAAATAATACCAAGGTGTGGCTTGCTTCTATGTTTGGATGAAGGTTTATGCTTGGTATGTGATATGTTACTAACTAAAATGGCATAATTGCCCAACAAGAATACAATATCTTGTAAGCCTATGTATGTTTAGGAGGCTATGCTGTATTAATGGTACCGTGGTCCATCGGCATGTACATCAGTCTATCAGTATATGCATTACAAGATATCTATATCTGTTGATCTGAGTGAAAAATTGAAAATCTATTTAATCTAAGCAAAACATTTAGTTAATAACTACATATCACTTTGAACCATTTTACACTTGAAGGACGTTACTCTCTTTTCTTTTGGGGGCGTTCAAATTTGATGGGACAAAATAGAAAGTACGGAAATAACTATTTAAAATAAAACAAAAGGAAAAACCTGATTAGTTCAAATTTTTAGAACCTCAATAACGAATATTGTCGTTGTTCTTTGCGAAGTCCAAAATTCGTGATTAATAAAACACATGGAGGTTCTATTCTTTTCTTCTCTCTTTTTCTTTTCTTTTTATTATTATTATTATTATTATTATTATTATTATTATTATTATTATTATTGTTATTGTTATTGTAATTGTTATTGTTATTGTTATTATTCTTATTATTATTTTTATTATTGTTGTTATTGTTGTTGTTATTATTGTTGTTATTTTTGTTATTATTATTATTATTATTATTATTATTATTATTATTATTGTTGTTGTTCTTCTTCTTCTTGTTGTTATTATTGTTATTATTATTCTTCTTGTTCTTCTTGTTATTATTATAGTTCTTCTTCTTATTATTGTTATTGTTGTTATTATTATTATTACTACTATTATTATTTTTGTGGGAGGGGCGGGGGATTGTGAAAAGGCTTTGGACAATTTTTATCCTGCTTTTCGGGACACGTTCGTAGGAAGACCATATATTTATCCCACTTAACTCTTTTTATTTTGTCTTCTTTCATTTTTTTTTTGTACAATACAAGAAGGGGGATCCAACAAATATTTTTGTTTGTGTAAGTTAGCAAGCGAATAAGAGACGACTAACGGGCTCATAGTAGAGCAATAGTAACCAGATACAAACTGTAATAAATTGGTTGGCTATAAATGATGGAATTTTTATCTAATACAAAAGGATGTACAGTATTATATATTTTAAGCATATATTAGAGAGTAAACGACTAAACGTCAACTGATTGAAAAATGAGAGCAATTTAATATGAAGAACTTATCACAACAAAGAGGCCCAATCGAATCCCCGACCAAACTAAGCAAAGAGGAAATGATATGATATGGAGCTGAAAAATAGGCCACTTAAGATTATCCTAATTATTAGCCGAAAAAATAAAAATAATATTAAAAAGTCACCAATTTTGAAAACAATCCAAAAATAATCAGAATTTTTTAACTAGTATCACGGTATCGTTTTTTGAAAAACCGATACTGGTATCAGTTTTCCAAAAACCGATATTGGCTAGTATGGATTTTTGAAAAACCAATACTAGCATTTTTTTATTTTTAGCAATTTTTAAAATAAAATATTAATATTATTTTTATGATATTAATTAATTTTAAATAAATATTAATATATTTTATTGATGAAAAATATAATACATATTTGTTTTGAGCATATTTGTAACAAAGATAATATATATTATTTATGACAATGGTTATTTCTATTTATGTTTTTATTTAAATGAACAATTTTTCAGAATTGATTTGTTAGGTGCTTTGGCGATTTTTCGTTAGAGTTAGGTTACAAATATCACAAGTATGAAAATAAAGTCGTTTGTTTACACAACGTGATTTTTTAGAACTATTTTTCGTTTATTTTTTTCAATTCCAAAAACCGAAGAAATTATAACGTCTTTTTTAGCATCAGAACTTTAAACAGACATAACTTTTGATAGAAACGTTCGTTCGGAGCCAAAAAACGATGTATGAATCTCCAAAATCCACTTTGAAAGTTTTCAAACCTAAAAATAATATTAAAACAACTATAATTAGTTTTTAATCAACACAAAAACTGTTAATTTATGTGCAAATTTTCTTTTTATATAACCACTATACATTGTTGCTCTAGTAAATGTAGCAACTATACCGACCCTACACTACTCTCTCCCTTGCGTCTGTATTTGCTGACATGCTATCATAGATAGAGCTGTCAAACGTGGCCAACGATCACAGAAATAGCTGTGATCGTTAGCGTTTGTTAAACAGAACAGTACAAATTTAATTATCGTTAACCACATTGTTTAATATACGGCAGAAAATACCATGCGTTTACCGTTTTTGTTTATATAAACAGTTCTAACGATTTAACGTTTATAAACAGAATATAAAAAATGCATGTCTCTTAGCTAACTTCAACAAAAGATTTAGATTATAAATACGGCACAGTACTAGCATATATCAAGCAGACGCATCAAGTTCAACACAGAAGTGACTTAACCAAAATAAAGTTGCTCTTTGTAACAGAGACTTCTACAAGAAACAACACAGAATAAAATGCTCCTTAAGGGAGGCTCTTTGAAACTTCTAAACAAAATAGAACAAGCAAAGTAAAAGGTGTGCTAAATGCCATTGCTTGCTCCTCCTGCACCTTCTCCAGCATTCCCTCCTGTACCAGCTTGTATAAAATCCTGTTCCAGACACATCAAGTTCAAACATGCTGACATGCATATCAATTATCAAGCATACCATTAGTACCTAACTTTATGAAGTTGCATAAAAAAATAGCAATCAACCCAGCAACCCAACTAAATTATCAAGTTGCTTGTTAGTTGTTACACTAGTACCTAATTTCCAAGTTCCAACTGCAATGCAACCCAGCAACAAACACATGTATAGTACTAATTTCAACAAAGCATCAATCGAACCCCAACCCAGCAGTAAACACAGCAAGTCAATACAACAAAAGCATAAATAAAAGTTCACCAAAATGTTCATCTTACTGACCTCATCATCCCTCATAGCCACAGCCTTCACTGGTCCATAAAGATTCACCAAAATGTTCACCATTCTCTAAAAAACATAAATACATAATCATGAAACATGCAAATTAGCTATTCTTTTATAAAGTTTAAAGAAATTAAATAACAAAGCATGAGGGATCATTCATACCAGTAATTGATACCCGCAACCAATCTTGAGTACATAGTAGAGCTTCAATGCTCTCATCAGAGAGAGAGTTTCTAACGGGGCTAAGCACTCTACCGCTTGTACTAAAGGCAGATTCAGATGCCACGGTTGATATTGGGACAGCTAAGACGTCCCGAGCTAACCGAGATAGAACCGGATACTTGGGAACTTTCATTTTCCACCAAGTTAGGATGTCAAACTCCTCATCCACACTTGCTTGATCAAGATCACTACCTATATTCATTAAAAATAGAATAAATATAATTGAAAGTTGTAGGAATTTAAATAATGTGATTAATGCATCACCTAAATATTCATCTAACTCTGATTTTGGAGCATCAGGGTTCTTCTTTTCTTTTAAATAATCTTTTAGTGCAGCCCTTGTATTGCTAATAATATTGGTAGTGGATGCACCTGTTTTCTGGCTGTTAAGATAAATTTCCAAGTTAAAAATAAATAAACAACAAAAATATTTGAATAATCAATAAAATTGACACTTAGGCAAACATGTCTACCTCTTTGACAGCCTATCTTGGTTCTGGTTAGATGCACCATCAGCATTTTCTTCCACATACTCATTGAACATTTCTTTCATGCAATTTCTCAAGTTGTTAATAAATGAATCACAAACTTTAGGGCACAATTCTTTCATGTAATACTCAACAACAGCAATCTTGCATCTAGGATCAAGTACGGTGGCTATTGCCAATAGAGAATTCCCAATTGTCCAATATTTATCAAATTTGGCAAGCATATCTGTTCCCATCTGGACAATAAATTGGTATGGACTGGTAGCCATCTTTTTAATGGTTAGGAAAACTTCACAAAACTCAGTGAAGAAGAGATTCAAGGTAGGATACTTGGTGCCACTTAACTTCAATGTGGCACCATAAAAGACCTTCAACTCAGCAGCTAAAGCCTGCACCGCCTCCCATTGAAAATCAGAAATGTTAAAACTGTACCTCTTATCAAGACTAGCGTATCTATAAATCGCTTGTTTGAGCTCCAAGGCAAGCTCCAACATCAAATACGTGGAGTTCCATCTAGTAGGAACATCCCAAGCTGGCTGTTTGTAGGGTACATTAACCTGAAACAAATGAAACAAATCAAAGTGCAAAAATTAGAAAATTTCTGAACTTAAAACATGTGAATAAGCTGCATATGAAGATAAATTAAGGCTACCTGAGAGCAAGCCAGCTTGAATTTTTCCATCCTTGCTTGCGAGTGACGAATATACTTCATCGTATTGCGTATATCTTTTATCTCATCCTCCAAAAGAGAAAGTCCATCTTGGACAATCAAATTTAATATGTGGCAACCACATCTCTGATGGAAGAGTTTGCCTTCAACTGGTAGGTCATCTTGGAGGGATGTTGAGGCAAAAAGTTCCTTGATGCAAGCGTCATTGGAAGACGCATTATCAAGAACAAGACAGAATGCTCTTTTATCTAAGTTCCACATGACTATCTTATCATAAAATGATTGAGCTATATGTCTACCAGTATGTGGACTAGGCAAAGGAACAAAGGTGATAATCTTTTTTCTCAAAATCCAATTATCATCAATGTAATGACATGTTATTGCCATGAACCCTCTATCTCTACCCTTGTTAGTCCACAAATCACTAGTAAAACTGAACCTACAGCCCATTTGCCCCAATTCTTGATAAAGATTAACATGTTCCTCTTCATAAATGCTAAGGCAATCTGACCTAAGGGTGTTTCTAGATGGAATTTTGAATTGTGGTTGCAAGGCATTAAGAAACACTCTAAAAAAAAAGTGATTTACACAGTTGAAGGGATATTCATGTGCAATCACCATCTTTGCCAACATCTTCCTACACTTCATTTGATCAAAGACCCATGTAACCAACTTTGGCCCTACTGTTTTAACAACATAAGTATTAAATTAGCACAATTCCACAAAGCATGTGCAGAAAATTTATTGGAAAATAATTAATAAATTAGCAAAGAAGTTATACCTTCTGTTTTGGCAGCTATCAACATCTTTTGCAAAACATCAGGCTTATTTCTTGGAAATTTTTTGCAAGCTTTGTTAATGTGATTTTTCATGGAACTTGTTCCTCTTTGTTGGCCTTGCAAATACTTGGCACCACAGAAATTGCAAGTGGCAGAATAACTGCCATCTTCTTGAGTAGGCCCCCTTGTGAAAAATTTCCAAACTTCAGCATATGTTTTCCTTGTTTTTCTCTTTTTAGGGTTTTGTGCATCCTCTTCACCAGCAGCACTAGTTGGTGCTTGTTCACCATCTTCCTTAGGGCCATCAGCCTCTGCTTGTATCCTTGCAATTTCCTCAGGGGTCTCTAGGTTCAACCCAGCACCCATACTAGAACAAACAAGTGTCACTGTGTCAGTACAAGTGTATTTGATTGTGTCAAGTAAACAATCAAGTAATATTCACCGTGTCACATTAATAATATGTCATTGTGTCATTGATTGTGTCACTATGTCACTGACTCACTATGTCACTGTGTCACTATGTTCACTTAGAATGGCCTAAAGTAATATTCATCACATATAGAATTAACTCAAAAGTGTCCTTAGGGCTACTACTTCAAGCAAATTCAGTTCTCTCTATCCAGTAAATACACTTAAGATCAAACCAGAAGATATGTCTTTCTAGTAGACATCTTTTATATTTCAGTATATATACAATAATCATATGTACTTATCAAGCATCCATATCAACAATTTCAAGAGAGACAATTCCTTAGAAATATCAACAAGTGCCAAAATAATCAAAATAGGCAAGTTATAAAACATACTCATCATCAGAAATATCGGGCTCAGATGGATCATCTTCTTTGTCTGATGAAACCATGCTATCTGCTAATATAGATAGGACAAAAAAAAATCATCACAAATTCAAAGGTGTTTACTGGCATGAGTGTGAATATCATATAAATCAATGAATATTATTAAAATCATATTTTTAACACTAATGATATCCTATAGCAGAACCTGGAATATTAAATTGACAAATTCATTTGATTAAAAACAACAAAAAATTATAAGCAAGGGCTAGTAAACTTATCACCTGACTAGCAATGGACACATGAGATACTAACATGCAATGGAAATAACCATATCTCAATCTAATTACCAGTACTATTACTTCAAGTACGAGTGTGCCAGTAACAAGCCAGTAATGTAATTAAGGTCAATATTATGACTTTACTTCTCTAGTCTATTCTTTTAAGCATGCAAATATAAGTCAAATCTCTAATACTAATGTCATCACATAAAAACAAAACTATTTAAGTAGCAGCACATAACATTACCATATTGTCATACAACCAACCATCTGATTCTACATTAGACTAATTGAGATAAGCAATAATAGACTTTAGTACCAGTACCATACTGTACCAGCACCACTTTGGTACCACCCAAACAGAAATAACAGACTTTGGTACCACCTAAACAGAAATAAACAGACGAATTGAGCAGCACATAACATTACCAATTACCATACTGTACCAATACCACTTTGGTACCACCTAAACAGATAAGCAAATAATTGAAATAAGCAAATAAAACACTCAAAATAAATAACTTATTGAGACTTTATTGGCACAGTAAATAAATAACTTTTCTAAATATACTAAGTTTTTGCAATTGACACCTGGGTCCCATTGTTATTTTCTGTTTTTGCAAGCATAGACAGTAAATAAAACACTCAAAACTGAATTCAACCAATCAATAATTATTAATCAGCAAAGGAAATTTTAAGGACTAAAAAGATAAAAATGCTGGGCATAACATAAGCAATCTGCTACAAAGTTCTCAAACGATATTGAAGAGAGGCAGAGAAGAAGAAAATGAAAAAATTGAATGAACTGAAAAAAAAAAATCCAATTTAGTGCATGATACATATGATTATTTGTAGCAGATTGCTTTTGTACTCAAATGGACTCAAAATGTATTATTCAATACAAATCCAATTTAGTGTGTCAATGGCCTCAAAATGTTGTATTCAATACCTAGTTTGCTTATTGCGTTGGAGATAGGGGTGTCAAACGCTGAAGAGAGGCAGTTTTGAACTGAAAAAATTAAAACACTCAAAAAATTTAAAACAAAACTGAAGAGAGGCAGTTTTGAAGAGAGGCATTTCTTAAGAGAGACAGTAAATAAAACACTCAAAAATTGAATGAAATGAAAAAAAATTAAAAGTAAGGAATACTTTCTATGTTCTGAAGTGAAAAAATGAAAAAATAGATTATTGAGTAAAATGAAAAAATTACCTTCAGACTAAGCAATCTGCTATCTTTCTTTTCTCCGCCTCTTCCTTTTTTCCTTTCTTTTGCTCTGCTATTTCCGTCCTCATATATACAATATAACCATTTTAATTAGAAGATGCAGCAAAATAAAGGAGAGAACTTGATTAACTAGAAGAAAATGCTGAATATTGAATAAAATGAAGAAATTACCTTCAAACTAAGCAATCTGCTTTCTTTTTTCTTCTCCGCCTCTCTTCCTTTTTTCCTTTCTTTTGTTCTACTGTTTCCTTCCTCATATATACAATACAACTCTAGTGGCAACATAGTCTGGAAGCTAGTGACAGATCTGTCTAGGAAACTAGCAACGGCCGACGGATTTGTCTAGGGTTTACAAAATAGCAGCGAACAAAATCATGATTGCTCTTCTCAAGGGAGAGAGAGAGAGGAAACAGATGTGACTTGTGAGATTGATTGAGAATTTGAGACTGAGAGAAACGAAGAGAGGCAAAGAGCGGAGGTCAGGTCAGGAAGCGTGCGACTGTGCGAGGTACGGCTGTGCGAAAGAAAGAGGGAAAAAAGAGGAGGAGACATGTGAGTATGTGACTATGTGAGCGGCGCAATTAAGGAGTAAGGGACGGAGTGTGCTAGGTAAGGTAGAGAGGCAACCCACGTTTCTCTATTATTCATATTATTTTACACATGTAGAATTTTATACGTCAAAACAGAATAACAGAAACGGAACATGCCATATCATTTAGCGTTCTATTCTACCACGTTATTCTACCTCCAGACGTTTCCGTTTCACTTTATGAAACGAAATGAAATTTCTTCTCTTTATTCGTTATGTTTCGACTTCACGTCACGCAATAACGTGTTTTTCCCTACCGTTGACAGCTCTAATCATAGATGGTACGGAAGGGATTCAATAAAACACAATTTGAGCAGTCCAATTTGGATCCTACTCCCACGGAATAATGTCACTTTCTTCGAGGTTTTTAATTAATTCGTGCAAGATTCATAACCCATGCAGATCAATTACTTTCATCCAGTGTTTAGAAAACCGGACCGGCACCTGAACCGGAAAGGCTGCCGGGTCGCGGTTTTTTCCGGTTAACCGTGGTTGAACCGGGTTTTTTCCGGTTAAACCGGAAATGGAGAGGGCTCCGGTTCGCGGTTCAACCGGTTCAACCGGCCGGTCCGGTCCGGTTTTCAAAACACTGCTTTCATCAATATTTTCATATTTCTAAACTCTATTATAAATTAATCTTGAAGGAATTCGGTACGGACATACTGTAGGGCAGGTCCTTGTTGGCTTTTGTTTGTGAAATAAGTTTATTCCTCTTCTGCATCTAGCGAAAATTGAATCCGTTACTTCTGGCAGAGTCACTAATCAACTGTGATACGAATAGTATGAAATTTAGTTCCGTTGATTTAGATCTGCAATTTACCGGACGATATTATATTCTTATGAATTGTGGATTTTCTGCAGCGATTATGTGTGCTGAGAGTGCGCAAAATAAGAAAACCTAAAAGAGAACTTCCATAACATGCAACTCACCAAAATGTGTATTATTATTTTAAAAAGAAATGCAGTACAAACACAATATATATAAAAATTTCGAAGAATCACAATATATACATAGTTTGGCTGCAGTGAGATGTGTTGTTCTAAACAAATTAAACTCTAAGTTTGTCGATTTGCAAAATAATACTCTTTCTTCTAACATCTCAATTTCAAGTGTTCTCTTAGGCAAACTCTTAAGATTTACTAAGTACAAGAGCCAGACAAGTCATGAAGTCTTTCAAGGATTAGTTTAGTTTTTTTATGCTGTTTAAATAGTTTATTTTCATGTTAAACTCAATCCATTTGAGTTTGCTGGTAAAGTGCTCTTTCTCAGGACCAGTGCGTTATATAACGTAATTCCAAGTCATACAACGCACCAGTACTGTGTTGATTTTTTTCAGTCCTTTGTGTGACAGAAATAGTGCGTTACACAACGCTTTTTCCCGTTGTGTAACGTACTGTAAAGCGTCATGTAATGCTATAGTCCCGTTGTGCAACGCAAGTTTTTAAGCCTTTGCCAGAACGTTGTATAACGCAAGAAGCGTTGTACAACCTTCCTTTGTATTTTTTCTAGAATTTTTCGCTCGCTTTTGACGCAAAATTCTGATCATTTAATGACATTTAATGCGCGTTGCACAACGATTCAATAGCGTTGCATAACGCATCTGACAAGCCTTGACCGTTTGACCTGAAAGTCGATACGTTGTACAACGGGTCCTTTGCGTTGTACAACGCGTCTGACACCTTAATAACCGTTGAGTTGTCAATACTGAGCGTTACACAACGGGTCGTTTGCGTTGTGTAACGCACTGACAATTCAAACGGACATCTTATCCGTTTTTGTTTGATTATAACGATCTTTACACATTACACAACGGGATAATGCGTTGTGTAACGCACTGTCAACGGATAGTTCAGCTTTTTTACCTTTTTATAACGGCTAGATGTGCGTTGCACAACGTAATATTGGGTCGTGTAACGCACGACAGAAAACTGTGTTGATTTGGAGCTCTTGATGCCCTCTATAAATACAGTCCCTTGTGGGACTGTTTTGCTCTGTTGTTTACCTTGCTATACTGCTGTTTTTGAGCTCCAAACACATAGACCTGATCCTTGAGCATTTTAAGAGCAAAACCAATAGGATTAGATTGCCACAAATCAAACCCTAGTGCATTTAGCCATATCTTAGAGTGTTTTGATTGTGAGCATCATTCCTTGAGTGTTGTTTGATTAGGTTAATGGTTAGGCCAATCCACCTTGAGTGTTGTGTGACAATGTGATTTGGTTCGAACTTGTAGACCCGTTCCTTGTAGAATAGAACGGAGCGCACCCGATTTGGTGGGTGCGAAACTCCCGGAGACGTACGACTAAGGCTAGCCCTTTCCTAGCGGGTCGAAACTCTGTAATCACATCGCGTGTCATTTATCTCTCTCTCTTTTATCTATTTACACTATTTGTGTTTGTTTATTTGTGCATTGTGTGAACAAATTGTTGAATTGAACCAAGAATTGACCAAACCGATTTAAGATTTAGAATTTGTGCCTATTCACCCCCCTCTAGACCTATTATTAGAGACAACAAAGTGGTATCAGAGCCAGGTTATCTTTTTGACCTATTTGTGTGTTAGATAACCTCGGTTCATGGCCTCTATGGTGATAGAAAAACCGGACAAGTTTGGTTCCACTTGCAAAAACTTCCGTTATTGGAAGAGGTGTATGGTTGTGTACCTTAACTTGATTGACTTTTGGGATGTAGTGGATAAGCCATATGCACCAAACCTAGATAGTGAAGGTAGGGAGATTCATACCTTCAAATTTCTTAGGGCAAAAAATGATAATGCCGTAAATGTCCTTCTCAACTCGGTCCATGAGTCCATAGCGGCCATTTTCGGTAGTTCAACCAATGCACATGAAATATGGGTTTCTCTCTTGAACCGTTATGAGGGAAATTCTCTAATCAAGAGCTCCCGTCAATTTGAGTTGGAGTTAAGATTAGACAATTTCCGCATAATGGATGGTGAATGGATGGTGAATGTATCGAGGAAATGTATACCCGGTTTATACAATTGCTCGATGAATTCAACAACATTGGAGAAACCCTATCTAATAGCCGTGTGATAGGAAGATTGCTTAGGGCTTTGGTGGGAAGACATCAATTCGACAATCTCATCTCGACCCTTGAGACACAACAAAGATCCCACAACAACCTCACACCAGAGATTATCTATACTCACTACCGATGTGTAGAAGAGAAGCTCAAGCAACTTGGAGAGTTGAGATATAAGCCCAAATCCATTGCCTTGTCGGCTAGTGAGAATAAGGTATCTCCTTCTAAGAACCGCCAAAATGACAACCATCAAGGGAGACACCGTCACTCAAGTGACAAGGCCAAGGGTATATTCGACCTTGATGAGGACAAGCAAGGAGCCGTGCTTTCAAAAATGTTTCGGGCCATCATGATTTTTGAAGGAAAATTCAACAAGGAACGGCTTGACAATGATGAGAGGGCTCTTTGCTTTGTTTGTCAAAAGGAGGGCCATACCATGTATACTTGCTTCAAGCTTTTCCCACACTTGAAGAAGGATAAGGAAGTAGGTGGCAAGAAAAGAGGTGATGGCCGGTACAAGTCCAAAAAGGGACACTACAAGGGCAAGGAGAAGGGTGAGAGTGCAATGCAAGCCACATGAGACAACGATTCCGACACAACCTCACCCTCCTCATCCGATTCGGAGTCCGAATGCAACTTTGACAACCTTGCTTTAGTAGCCCAAGTCAATGATGTGAAGATACCCATGAATGATAACCTTGATGATTTGGTGAAGGTCTTCAACAAGTATAACCGAGGCAACATTTATGTGCATCCATTGAGCAAAGCAAGTATTGGAGAAGCCTCAATCTCCTCAACAATCACAACTCCAATCTCCACTCCAATTCAAAAAAAGATACCTAAGGTAGCTATAGAAGCGCCTAAGGTTACAAATGAGGTACAACTAAACTCATCTCTATGTAATGATAGTGATAATGATAGTGAAAATGACTTGTGCTTGAATGATGATACCAACTCTCAAATTGATAAGTTGAATGATTATCTTGATGAGTCCCTTAAGACTATTGTTAATAAAAAAGGAAAAATTAGTCTTTTGACGGCTAAGGTGCATGATCTTGAAGCCTTGGTAAGTAAGTATAAGGGTATGATTGAGAGTTTTGAAAAACCAAAAGATTGTGAAAAATGTCAAGCTCTTTTGAGTAAGACAAATATTTTGAAAAATAATGAAAGGGCATCAAGTTCATCTAGTGCTTCTTGTAACACCAAGATGGATCTTGACAAAATTTATGTGGGCCAAAAACCCAATGACAAATCGGGTCTTGGATTCAAGAAGGGGAATCAATCCACTTCTAGATCAAGAAACTCGATTAGTCCAACACAAAATAAGAGGCATTATAACAAGGGCACCAATGGTAGGAACACCCACGGGAAATGGCAAAAGAATTTCTTTGGTTCGCAAAATGGTGCTAAAAAAATTTTTGATAGGAATAAAAATGATTTCAAAGGTTCTCAAAGAAATTTGCAAAATAATCGGGGCCCAAACAATTTGTATTTCAAGGGTCCCGATGGGTGCTTTCATCCTTTTCAAAAGAATTGAGGAAATATGAATAGCACATACATTAGACCTCAAAACAATGGAAAAAACAAGAATGCCTCTCAACAAAACAAAACGAATTTCCAAAAATCCAATTTCAAAGGCTCTCAATCATACACTTTCTCTAAGGATCCAAAGATCAAACCCATGGAGTTTAGGCGTCATTATGAGACCCATTTTGTTAGAGAAAGTTCACAAATGAACAAACCCAGTAGTGCATGTTGCAACTATTATGGTAAGAATGACCATCTCACATTAAAATGCAAGTTTAGGAAATCAAACCATACATCCGGGTCAAAAAATATGATTTGGATTCCTAAAGTCGCTTCCACTTCCACCTCATCTAGTGGAAGCGGTTCTAATGTGGCTTGAAAAGCCATTCTATCTCCCCGGGCCTTATAGTCAAATTTTAAGGGGGAGAAAATATAAGAATTATGTTAGTTGTTTGTCTCTAACTAATATACATTCTTGTAGGTTTGTTTGTTATCTTCATTCAAGAGAAGTGCTTGGATCATAGATAGTGGATGTTCACATCACATGACCGGTGATAAATCTTGTTTCAAGACACTTGAACCATTTGATGGTGGTGAGGTTAATTTTGAAAATAATCTTAGAAAGAGCACTATTATTGGTATAGGCTCGGTTGGTAACCAAAACTTTACGGTATCCAATGTTTATCTTATTGATGACCTTAACTATAACATTTTAAGTGTGAGCAAATTGTGTGATGCCGGATATTATTTGAAGTTTGATCACTCTTCTTGCTATGTGCATCAAATTTCGGATTATTTCCTTGTATATATCGGACAAAGGAAAAATGACGTTTATTACTTGAACTTTGACCACTTTACCACCGATGAACAATGCTTCAGTGCCATAGCTACCGGTTCATGGCTATGGCATAGAAGACTTGGTCACGTTTCAATAGACTCCCTAAAAAAATTAGTCAAATTAAATCTTGTCCGTGGCCTTCCATCACACATACTTGACTTAAATAGGTTGTGTGAAACTTGCATGAAAGGCAAGCAAACCAAGTCTAGTTTTAAGACCAAAGAAATCATTTCTACCACTCAACCTTTGCAACTACTTCACATGGACTTGTTTGGACCAATCATTATTTTGAGTTTAAGCAAAAAGAGGTATGTGTATATAGTGGTGGATGACTATAGTCGCTTTACTTGGGTTTTCTTTCTTGCTCACAAGGAAGAAGCATTTGACTACTTTGTCAAATTTAGCAACCGGGTTGAAATTAAAAAATTGTTGAAAATCTCTAGAATTCGTAGTGACCACGTAAGGGAATTTGAAAATGCTAAATTTGATGAATTATGCATATAAAAATGATATAAACAAGAGTTTTTCGCTCCACGCACTCCCCAACAAAATGGTGTAGTGGAGAGGAAGAACCGTACCCTACAAGAGCTAGCACGCACAATGATACATGAATTTGCCGTACCCAAGTTCCTTTGAGCCGAAGCGGTAAATACGGCATGTCATGTAGTAAATCGTGCATGCATTCGTTCCAAACTCAAGAAAACACCATTTGAATTATGGGTTGGTCGAACTCCAAATATATTCTATTTCCGTGTATTTGGGTCAAAGTGTTTTGTCCTTGATGAGTTTCTTAAAGTAACCAAATTTGATGCTAAATCTTTGACCGGAATATTTGTTGGTTACTCAAATACAAGTAAAGCGTATAGAGTCTATTTGCCTACCTCAAGAGTTGTAATTGAGTCCATAAATATCAAATTTAATGAAAATGCTAATGAGAAAACCGAGAAAGATAACTCTATTGTAGGTATCCAAGATGAAGCAACGACTCAAGAGATTGAGTTTCAACCGAATGATAAGTTTCCACCGGTGATACTTGAGGAGCCTTTGAACCGGGACGATGACAATTTGATAGGGGGAGAGAATCATGAGGAAAACATAATTGACACAACTCAAGATGAAACATCTCATGATGAACTTCAACCCATGCGTCAACTGGTTCATTAGTCTACCGAAGTGCTTAGAGAAGTGTCTTCTCATCCTCTTTCTAATGTTATAGGTGACCCTAGGGAAGGTGTTAGAACTAGGTCGGGTTTAAACCAAATGATTGGTCATTGTGCTTTTGTATCTCAACTTGAACCAAAGTCTTTTAAAGAGGCCAATTTTGACCCAAATTGGATTGTTGCCATACAAAAAGAGTTGAACCAATTTGAAAGAAATCAAGTTTGGGAACTTGTCTTCTTACCAAGTGGTAAGCAAGTTATTGGTACCAAATGGGTTTATAGGAACAAGCTAGATAAACTTGGTAACGTGGTTAGAAACAAAATCCGTTTGGTTGCACAAGGTTTCAAGCAACAAGAAGGTATAGATTTTGAGGAAACTTTTGCACCGGTTGCTCGTCTCGAATCCATTAGAATGCTCTTGGCATATGCCGCTAACAAAGACTTTACCTTATTCCAAATGGATGTTAAGAGTACTTTTCTAAATGGATGGATAGACAAGGAAGTGTATGTCCAACAACCTCCCGATTTTGTTGACCATTTTAACCCCGACCATGTGTTTAGACTTCACAAAGCTTTGTATGGTTTAAAACAAGCACCAAAAACTTAGTATGGTAGACTTTGTTCCTTCCACTTGATAATGGTTTTAGTAGGGGTAAAATGGATACAACTCTTTTCACCAAGAAAAGGGATGACCATTGGTTATTTGTGCAAATTTATGTGGATGATATTATTTTTGGCTCTACTAATGCAACTCTTGCAAAAGAGTTTTCCTCTTTGATGAGTAGTGAATTTGAGATGAGCATGATGATGGGAGAGCTAAATTTTTTTTTGGGACTACAAATCAAGCAACTCTAATATGACATCTTCATTAGCCAAATAAAATATGCCAAGGAGTTGATCAAGAAATTTGGTGTTGAGAATAGCAAAAGCTTGGACACACCAATGGGCAAGAGTGCAAATATTGATGCGGATGAGAAGGGCAAGCCTATGGACATTATTCTTTATCGAGGCATCATTGGAAGCTTCCTCTATCTAACGGCGAGTAGGCCGGATATTATGTATGCCGTATGTCTATGTGCTAGGTACCAAGCCAATCCTAAGGAATCTCACCACAAAGCGGTAAAAAGGATTTTGAGATATGTTAAGGGGACTCAAAATCTAGGTCTTTGGTATGGTAAACAAATCGAACTTGACTTGGTAGGGTATACCGATGCCGACTTTGTCGGTGACCGTATGGACCGAAAGAGTACTAGTGGAACTTGTCAATTACTTGGTGGTTCACTAGTTTCTTGGTCAAGCCGCAAATAAACATCGGTTTCTCTTTCAACCGCGGAAGCCGACTATGTAGCGGCCGGTAGTTGTTGCACGCAATTACTTTGGATGATGCAAACCCTTAGTGATTATGAATTAGAGTTCCAAAAGGTACCAATCTTGTGTGACAATACTAGTGCCATCCTTATTTCCAAAAATCCGATTTTGCACTTTAGAACCAAGCAAATAGAGATACGACATCATTTTATCCGAGATCATATTGAGAAAGGTGATGTGGAATTGGTGCATGTTGACACGAAGGAACAAATTGCCGATATCTTCACCAAGCTATTACCTACGCAACAACATCTTGAACTTAGGTTCAAGCTCGGTATGCTTGAACTCAAAGATTAAATTCTCTGTATCTCATGTTGCTGTCTGCTTGGTTGTCACTGTTTGATCTATTTTAGTTTGAATTTCAGTCAAAATTCATTCTTTCTTGAATTCAATTCAGTTTTCTGGTCTGAAAAACTGTTTTTTGGGCAGTGCGTTATACAACGCACCAGAGATGTTGTGTAACGCATAGGCTCACAAAGTGAATTTAATTTCAATCTTTCTGTTATCTGGTCAGTGCGTTATATGACGCACTAAAGACGTTCTACAACGCAATGGCCCTCAAAACGAATTTAATTCGCTTTAATTTTTTTGGGCTCGCGTTATACAACGTTATAAAGCATTATGTAACATTCTTTACACGTTGCATAACGGGTTAGAGCGTTAGATAACGCAGATCTTTTTGCGTGTTCTATGAAAATTCATTTCCTCCGCTTTTTCTTGCGTTGTACAACGCATTTTTGCGTTACTTGCCTCGACTTTTTGCGTTGTACAATGTATTTTTTACGTCACCTAATGGAATTTTGAAAAATTAGTTTTGTTTCCGTTTGACAGTGCGTTGTGTAACGCACCTGTTACGTCACTTAACGCACTGTTGCTGGAACTTATTATTTGAGTTGTTTCCTCTTCTCTCTTTCTCTCTTTCTTCTCAAACCGACATCACCCTTCTTTTTCTCTCTTTCTCTCTTCTACTCACACCCCCTCCTCACATCCTCTCATTACTACCTCTCCAAACCCTCTCTCACTAAACAAAAACCGAAATTACACTCTCCTCCTACTCCTCTACAATTCCTTTGCCTCCTTTTCTCTCTCTCTTCCTCTCTCTTCCTCTTTACCTAAACCCTAACCCTCCTCTTCAACTTCTTCTTCGGCAATCCGACCGTTGGTTTCTCGATCGGCTTTGGATTTACTTGGTGTCAATTGCAAGGTCTTCTTCTCCACTTCTCCACCTCTCATTTGAAAAGGTTATTTCTCTCTTTTCTTAATGGCACCTCCAAGGCAATATACCAAAAGGCAAAAGGGTAACAAAGATGCATCCTCCTCCCAATCGGAACAAACTGAACCAATACCAATGGAAATTGTCCCCACTTAAATAAATGTGAATTGGAATATCCAAAGTGACAACCATTTTCTCTTCTCTACGGATTTCATTTACCGCTATTTCAATGGTAGCATCTTGGGTAACAACCGCGGTTTAACCGATTGTTTTTACTTCAAACAACGTCCCGAAGAAGGAACTCTAGATTTTGCCAACTATGAGTGGGATCGCCTTACTCCATACCTAGAGTTTTGGTCCATACCCGGATTATTGGGTTGCAACGAGGCCTATCGCCCCGACCTCATCAAGCTCTTCTATGCCAATCTCACGGTGCAATTTGTGAATGACAATCCGGTGGCTCGCTCTTACGTGTGTGGCCGTCCTATCATGATCACCATGGAGCGTCTTTGTGAGGAGTTTGGGTTGAAAAATGAAGGGAAACACATTTACGTGCATCAAGATTGGCCTTCTTCTTATGATCATCAAATAGAGACTTTCGACAAATACCACGAATGGTTCTATTGTTGGCAAGCGTATGATCTTGCTCAATTCTCGGCCACGGAACTTCCGGCATATCACCGATTTCTCTTCTTGGTGATAAACAATATTTTGGCTCCAAAGAAAACTATCAAGACAAATGTGGAGAAGCGAGAGGTTTTTATGTTGAGATTGGCTCTTGAAATGAAACCAAAGGTGAACATACCCTATCTCATCTTGAGTCACATGCATAGGGTCCGTCAATCCACTTCCATGTTCCTTCCTTATAACCATCTAATCTCTCAATTGCTCTACTAGGATGGGGTTGATCCAAATTTGCATATGTGGGGCGAACCACCTACGGCCAATGACTTTCTTCGGCCCAAAAACCTCATCAATTATCTCAAGTCTACGGGATGGTGTCTCACGGCCGATAACCATCTCATAGCCAACCCCGTGGACAAGAAGAATGCTTGGATTGTTTCTCCCGAGGCAAAACCTAACCAATACGCTCTGATTGGCCAAGAACCAACCTTCTCTCATCCACCCGGATCACGGGGTCAATCTTCTTCTTCTTCATCGGGCTTGAGTCCTGAACTAAAAGAATATCTTGAGGCTCAATTTGGTGCTTTCAACACCAATATCAATGACAAGTTTGGGGCCGTCAACAAGACCTTAGATGAGTATGGCACTCGTATTGGAAAGGTTGAACAAGGGTTTGAAGATTGAAAGAAAGAGGATGTGGCACATCGCCAACACACCAATGCTTTGATTACAAAGGTGAACAACGATTTCCAAAAATTTTGGAGTGATTCGGAGAGAGACTTCAAGAAAATATTGAAATGGAGCAAGAAAGCGGCCTCTTCAAGTGGAGCCGGGGATGAGGATTCGGAGGAAGAAGATTGAGTCACTCAAGCCAAGAACTTTGTCATGCCGTAACCCTAGCCATTCTTCTTATCCTTCTTTGTTTATTTTTTTTGTTTTTGTTTTGTTTTAGCTCTTTGTGGGATGATGTTATCTTGTGAACTAAATGGTTTAGTTGTTTGATGTTTGATGGATTTGATGTGTTGGGCGAAGTTATTTAACTATTATGTGTGTATGACTTTTATATATATGCTTGGTTATATCTTCTTCGTTTTTTTTTTTGTTCTTCATGTCTTCTTATTATTTTTGTTAGTATACTTACATTGTGGCCCTACACTCCCTTTTTATCATGATAATTGAATTGTCATTATTTTTTTTAAGGGGGAGGTCCTACTTAAATCGTCATAACCTAGTGGTTTAGGGTTCACCATGAGCTCTTTTTCTCTCTTTGCAAAAAAGGAGAGAAAATAATTGTAAACGAGTAAAGCTTGTAGTGCTTTAACTTTCTTCGCTCGCTTTACATATGTGTTGTTTTGCAAATCGACAAAAAGGGGAGATTGTTGTTCTAAACAAATTAAACTCTAAGTTTGTCGATTTGCAAAACAATACTCTTTCTTCTAACATCTCAATTTCAAGTGTTCTCTTAGGCAAACTCTCAAGATTTACTAAGCACAAGAGCCAGACAAGTCATGAAGTCTTTCAAGGATTAGTTTAGTTTTTTTATGCTGTTTAAATAGTTTATTTTCATGTTAAACTCAATCCATTTGAGTTTACTGGTAAAGTGCTCTTTCTCAGGACCAGTGCGTTGTATAACGCAATTCCAAGTCATACAACGCACCAGTACTGTGTTGATTTTTTTCAGTTCTTTGTGTGACAGAAACAGTGCGTTACACAACGCCTTTTCCCGTTGTGTAACGTACTGTAAAGCGTCACGTAACGCTATAGTCCCGTTGTGCAACGCAAGTTTTTAAGCCTTTGCCAGAACGTTGTATAACGCAAGAAGCGTTGTACAACCTTCCTTTGTATTTTCTCTGGAATTTTTCGCTCGTTTTTGACGCAAAATTCTGATCATTTAATGACATTTAATGCGCGTTGCACAACGATTCAATAGCGTTGCATAACGCATCTGACAAGCCTTGACCGTTTGACCTGAAAGTCGATACGTTGTACAACGGGTCCTTTGCGTTGTACAACGCGTCTGACACCTTCATAGCCGTTGAGTTGTCAGTACTGAGCGTTACACAACGGGTCGTTTGCGTTGTGTAACGCACTGACAATTCAAACGGACATCTTATCCGTTTTTGTTTGATTATAACGGTCTTTACACGTTACACAACGAGATAATGCGTTGTGTAACGCACTGTCAACGGATAGTTCAGCTTTTTGGCCTTTTTATAACGGCTAGCTGTGCGTTGTACAACGTAATATTGGGTCGTGTAACGCACGACAGAAAATTGTGTTGATTTGGAGCTCTTGACGCCCTCTATAAATACAGTCCCTTTTGGGACTGTTTTGTTCTGTTGTTTACCTTGCTATACTGCTGTCTTTGAGCTCCAAACACATAGACCTGATCCTTGAGCATTTTAAGAACAAAACCAATAGGATTAGATTGCGACAAATCAAACCCTAGTGCATTTAGCCATATCTTAGAGTGTTTTGATTGTGAGCATCATTTCTTGAGTGTTGTTTGATTAGGTTAGTGGTTGGGCCAATCCACCTTGAGTGTTGTGTGACAAGGTGATTTGGTTCGAACTTGTAGACCCGTTCCTTGTGGAATAGAACGGAGCGCATCCGATTTGGTGGTTGCGAAACTCCCGGAGACGTACGACTAAGGCTAGCCCTTTCCTAGCGGGTCGGA
The DNA here is from genome assembly GCA_027562975.1 of Rhynchospora breviuscula. Classification (NCBI taxonomy): domain Eukaryota; kingdom Viridiplantae; phylum Streptophyta; class Magnoliopsida; order Poales; family Cyperaceae; genus Rhynchospora; species Rhynchospora breviuscula. The sequence goes on from CM050402.1 coordinate 55,370,465, forward strand.
ACTCCGTAATCACATCGCGTGTCATTTCTCTCTCTCTCTTTTATCTATTTACACTATTTGTGTTTGTTTATTTGTGCATTGTGTGAACAAATTGTTGAATTGAACCAAGAATTGACCAAACCGATTTAGGATTTGGAATTTGTGCCTATTCACCCTCCTCTAGGCCTATTATTAGGGACAACAAGATGTATCACAAAAAGTGCTCTGTGAGTTGCGATCATAACTCTTGGATCTACTTCAAGATGATCGATCCAAACCATCCAATATGATGTCCATATTAAAATCTCTAAACCAAATTTTAATTTTTTTTAAATTTTTAAGTATATATATTTTTTAAAATTTTAGAAAATTAATCTAATTAGTTCTAAAATATTCAAAAACAGCAGTTTTAAAAAGTCTGAAAAAATACTTTGAAATTTAGAAAAAAATATAAATTTTTGCCTACAAGGAAATTTCAATAGAGAGAGAGTTTGGTTACGGTGAGATGCATCACAAATAGTCCTCCGTGAGTCGCGATCAAAACCTTTGGATCTGATTCAAAATGACCGATCAAAACCATCCAATATGATCTCCCCATTTAAATCTCATTACAGCACAAATTTTATATTTTTTTCTAGAAATTTTTAAGTATTTTTGGATATTTTTAAAACTGTTGTTTTTGAACTGTTCTAAAGTAATTAGATTAACGTTTTTTTTAAATTTCACAAAAATACTTAAAAAATTCAAAAATATATAAAATTTTGTTTGCATAGAGATTTCAATAAGGAGATCAAATAGTTTGGATCAGTAATTTTGAACCAGATCTAAGAGTTTTGTTCGCGACTCACGGAGGACCTTTTTGTGATGCATCTCACCAAAGCTGTGTCATCCCTTTGTCATCGAGTCATTTTTCGAGATCCAAATTTCAAATGCTCAATCCAAACCGTTCAAGTTGTTCTCTATATTTAAATACCATTCGAATTTTTTTCTATTTATTATGATATTTTTTAAATTTGAGGGCATGAAATACTCTAATTATAATGTTTTTTAAAATATCATAATAAATAGTAAAAAAATTCAAAAAATATAAAATTTGGTGAACAATTTGAACGATTTGAATTAATCATTTAAATTTTAGATCTCGAAAAACCGTTTGTCTGTATTCCAATATGGATTAGCCAATATATATATTGGCTAGGAGAATTGATTTGGGCACCACTTAGAAGTGATACCTCACCACAAAATTCATCAAAATGACAAAAATACCCTTAAATAGGTAGCTCCCAAACGTATACCCAAACTGACCAATTGTCTAATCACCCTTTGCTATTAACCTTTAAGACAATTTATTCCAGTATTGCCTCACACTATCGTGGTTACCCGCGATCTTCCTCATTCTTTGAGTACTGTACGGTCAGGATAATTGTTTTGGTTGTACTTTTATAACTTGTATTATAGGTTAATATCCAGAGGTTGATTAATTTATACTTTTATTCCAATTTATGAACAATTATAATTCTGACATAGTCGCACCCTTAGTGCCTACCTAGAACAGAAAAAATTTAGAAAGCCATAGAAACAAACCTCGCTCTGATACCAAAGATGAACGGGATCTCCAATAAGATGAACGGGATCTCAGGATCTCAACACTCAAAAATTACGAACTATGTAAGTGTAGAATTTAAGAGTGGAAAATATTGAAAAATATTTATTATTGCGGAAGTTTTGTTACAAGGGAAGAAGAGATGATTACTAAGTTGGGTGATGCCCTCTTAGTGAAACATCATGCTGTTTATATAGAAGGAACGCTACCGGTTGGTGGGCTCGATAATTGAATGCGGGTGCGCATATGGTCCCCATCGTCCATTTCAATTATTCGTCTACCACAGTTGGTATGTCCTTAGCAAACCTTAGTGGGCATCTTTAGTACAATAATTGCCCGACAAACTAACAAGAGATTCCTGCACCTATATGCCAAGGAATAAAGAGAAAATAAAGAGATGCGCACTACCCTGAGTGGCACCTCAAGCAAACATATTATAGAGATTCCCATGTGATGGTGGGTCTCCTTAGTAGTAATGGCTTTGCTGGATCTGACGAAGCTGCTGGTGAATTATCAATAATTCATCTATGTTATGATTAACTGGTTCTAGTGCGCTGCTGGCCCAGTTGTCATTGGATGCCCACTGCTCTAGTCGAATCTTTTGCAAGTAGCTCAAGGATATGAGCCGTTCGACTTCCCTTATGATCTTTTGTATTTGTTCATTATGTATTTCTCCAAGCCTGAGTTGCATGGCTCATTCCCAATGAAAAGACCTTGGGTAGACAGTGAGTAAATCACCAGTGATTACCTCATAATCCCTAAGAGAGTCTGCCTCTCCTCCTAAGCCTGCCCATCTTTCAGCTTGCTGAAAAGCTTGTCGTCCCCCTGGTGTAAAACCAGTGGTTGGGCTTCCTTCGTGGATTCTTATTAAGTTCCTCAAATGATCAAGCACCATTTTTCTGTTAAAAAGATTTCACACAAACAAATTATTAGAAAACTAAAATTTTCAGTAGCTTTCCGTAGATTACTACCAGACAGTTCCTAAGATACAAGTATAGTGGATTTTTTCAGTGGTCCACCATGCCCGCTTGCTTCTATCTAGAGGTTCTAGTATGGCCTGAAATCTAGCATGTTGCCGATGTGACTGACAGTTGTTGCTAGATGAGCTAGAATATCATCTGGTGCGCCTCTAGTTTCTTCGAGCACCTTTTCTAAATCTGCCAACTGCTCATTAACGAAATAACAGTTACTGATTTTTACCATTTTTGCTGTTAATCGTGACAGTGAATCAGCTAGTACGTTCATTTTTCCGTCTATGTGCTCAAAATTAATTTGCACTCATGTTCCTGTAACAAAATCAACAAAATTAATCCATCGAATTCTTGAGGGTTTGTTTTGTGCTGACTTGTTGTAGAAACTGATTATAGCCTGACAATTAGTTCTGAGAGTAATCTCCTTCTGATCTAGATAATGAATCTTGAGTGCCTTCATGGTTTCCATGCAAGCATAAATCTCAGCATCAATTGTAGATTTTATTATCGGAAATTTCCCGCTTGCATATGCACAAATTTTCTCTGTACTTCGGGGGTCATGTTTTGCTTTCTTCCATTTGCACATACCGCCCCATCCTTCCATACATCCATCCGTTTCAAGGATGATGTAGGATCCTTCTGGAGGTAGCTCGAGATCAGGGAGCTGCTGCACAGCTTGTTTGACTTTTCTGATGATCTCATAATCTGAGCTCTTCAGTCTTTTATCTCCATGCTCGCTTGTCTTTGAGTACAGCGGACCAAGTAATGTACCCAACTTTGGTATGTATGACCTAGCATAATTAAGGATGCCAAGCCATGACCTCATACCTACTTTTTCCTTTAGCTTTTCTTCATCAAAAGAGATGATCTTCTTAATTATGTGAGGCTGGACTTTGATCTTCCTGTTTCCAATAACTGCGCCTAGGAGTTCGATTTATTGCACAGCTATTTTCATTTTTGTTGGGGAGAGTACAAGTCCCCATTTCTCACAGATTGTCAACATGGCCTCCAAGTGTCTGACATGTTGTTCTTCATTTTCAGAGAATACCAGTATATCATAAATGTAGACTGCTATGAAATCCTCTGTTTCTCAGAAGCAGTCATCCATTTTTCTCTGAAAAATCGCTGGGGCATTTTTCAAACCGAATGGCATGACCAGCCATTCATACAAACCATTTGGAACAACGAAAGCCGTCCATTCAATTGATTCAGGATCCATTGCCACATGATGGAATCCGCTTTTCAAATCGAATTTTGAGTAAATCCGACTGTTGCCAACCTTCTTTAGGATGGTGTTGATTCCTGGCAGACTGTATTGGTCTTTGTGCGTATTATCATTGAGGGTACGGTAATTGAATACCATACGCTCCTTTCCTTTTATCTCAGCACCAGTTTTTGGATCAATAGATGTGTCTGAATTCACCATCATTGCCATAGTTCTGTGTCGGCTTTTACTAGGTCGTATCACTCCAATTTTTAGCAATGCTTGAACATGCTTGTCAAACTGCCCCTTTCATTGCTGGTGTCACATGTTTTAGCGGCTTGTCTTGAATTGTGATGTCCGGGTTAATAATATCAAGTTTGCATTTCACCCGATTTTTCTCCCAGTGTTGAAGATGATTTTATCTAATATACCCTTGTTCTTTTAATCTTCCCAAGAGAGGTTGGAACTTCTCCCTGAATTTCTGTGATTTCTCACCACAAGAGTATGCAGTGATTCTCTGGATCTCTAAGTACTCTAGTTCAGACAGATCCAGTTCCTCAATTGCTGCTAAAACTGCCACCTCAGCGTTCACCTTAGTTGCAATTGATGTTACGTTTTTGTAAAAAGTAACAATTTGTCCTTCAATTCTGAGCCCCCCTTGCATGGCCCAAATGAAATTGCAACCAATCAACATTTGAATTACGTCCCTTTGCTCTGTTGGGAACGCGTAAGTGAATGGGATCTTGAATCGATTTTCTTCAATAGCCATCATTCCTCCTTTGAGTTTTTGGTTGGCTAGTTGAGAAGAGTTAACCCCATTGATCTGAATGGGATAAGCACTTGGTTCCAAGGCTTCTCTTGGAACTGCATTCTGGTCTATACAACAGACTGTTGCACCAGTATCCAGGATTGCTTGGATTTTGAATTTTTCAACTCCTGGTATCTCCATTGTTAGCTCAATGTTGTAGAGTCTGTTTAAGACCCTTCTTCCCTTTTTTGGATCCGAGACTTGAGTACTAATGTATTCATTTTCCTCTATCATCATTTTGATAATCACTCCCTTTTGTTTTTGGATATGATTTTCAATTGCTTCATCATCCGAATCCATTTCCTTAAGAATTGGCTCTTCAGGAGCTTTTCCTTTTATTGGATCTCGCATCTCGCCTAGATCATTTTCCATCTCCAATTCTTCAATCATTTCCTTGAGCATTTCCTTGAGCCTTTCATTTCGGCTAACAGGAAGTTTGTATACCCAATTAATTCATTGATTAGGGTATCTTTACTGTCGTACTGGGATTTTGACCTTTGGATTATTATTCTCCTCCCCATATTGAACCGTGAACACATTGGACAGACTGTCAAATGACACAGACTGCAATGCGCTCGCATCCGTGGATTGGTCTACTCTTTGCAAAACAGACACCTCATGAACTCTTGCGCTACAGGGCCATTGTCTTCCCATCGGTGCGTACAATTTTTAACTTCCTGAGGTAGTGAGACTGCTACTCGCCATGAGACTTCTTCATTTGTCATCATCATTGCGGTTTCGTATGGCATACCAGCCATCAAAGAATAGCTTGTACCTCCTTCCCCTTCAAAAAATGAACAGATTGCATCGCTATCTGGTTCATTCTGATCAACCGAGAGCACATCCCAGTCGTCATCTAAATCTAGATTTTCGACTATTGCTGCTCTTGCAATGTTGCCCTTCTGCCTTGTGCAATTTCGGGCAAAGTGTCCTTCCTCACCACATATGAAGTATTTGCATTTTCTTATTTTATCTGCATGATTCCTTTTGAATACTCTGATGTGAGTATCATGTGGTTTGCCTCTATATGTCTTTGCCTTTCGAAGGCCGTACTTCTTATTCTTTTGATAGTAGCCTGGCACTGGTATGCGGCTACAAAATGAGAGATCCTTGAGACTTCTCTGGAGTGCTACCCTTTTGCACTGTTCTGCCAAATACTAGTAGGTGAAGTGTATTCTTGGAATAACACCTACAGTATTGCCTGGGTATTTCTCAGCAAATGCCCTCTCAATTTCTCCGCCAATGATGGGAGGTATTTTCCTAAAAAATTTTGTCGAAATCTCAGGAGATATGAACATTCTTCCCGATTTAGCGGCCAAAATCTTGTAATCGTTGATATAATCGAAAAGATCTTTCACATTATGGCATGAAAGTTTCTCCAGATCATTGTATGCCCTATCTTGTTCTTCTGTGGACCCGGTTGTCGGATCTTCCAACAAAAACATTCGCCTAATCTGAGATATAACATTCTGTGGATCATCAGCAATGTTAACCAATTATTCATATTCGGTTGGGTACGCCATCCTCCACTGAACCCAGGTCTTTTTCTCCGTTTCTCCTAGGAGAATCTCAATATAATTGACCTTTGATTTGTTATCTGTCCAATTTCTTTCATTGATGAGGTTAAGAGTGATTGATTCCCAACGGGAGATAACCTCTGAATATAGCCCAATATCTTCTGGTAAAACCAGGATTGCGCCTTGACTGGCTCAGGCTGTTGGCAGGTTAAACCTTTCATTCATTTGTCGTGCATAGCCACTACGGATATTGTCTAATCGTGCTCTTATCTCCGGGACTTGGAGATTCTGTGGCTGCCTTGAACCAGGTGGGTACATAGCGGGACCCATGATTGATTCTGGTGGTATTCTTGTGAGTGAAGACTCTGCTGTTGAGAGCAGTCTCCACTTTTTCTTTGAGATTTTTGAATTACGGGTATTCCATCTCTTCAAGCATGTAAATTGTTTCTGATGGATATTCATCCCACTTTATCTCAGAATATGAGAAACTGGCATCATTCCCACCACCTTTCGCCAGGAGACGTAGCAAGTCTTCGTCTTGGACTGCAGGTGCATCCAGTTGGGACAGGAATTGCACCGTAGAGAGTAGATCATCCTCAATTTCGCCGTCTGACTCATCCCATTGACAAGTCATCATCAAGGCTTGCTCTTCAGACCATTCAGCCTCTGCTTCTACAGTCTCTAGCCAATTAAACTCTGCAAATGTCATTTGCACGAGTTCATCCTCGCTATTCATCTGCTCAATAGCAAACCATTGATACGGATTTATTGGTTCCATCATTTCAACTGTTGGCTCAGCTTGCTCTGTTTTCAGAATTGCCAGGAACCATTTTTCCAATAAAGAATCATCATCTTGCTCGACCTCGTCATCATTTTCACTGAATTCCTCAGGATCTGTATAGATTTCTGGGAATTCTGGATCGTCCTCAAAAGACCAATCATCATCTATTGTGAATACGAATGGTAAGTCATCATCTATTGTGAGTAGATTGATGAATTCTGGTTCGAGTTCTTCCTCATCATTTGCTCCTCGAATAACTTCTTGCTCAGGGATTGTTGTTGCATACCCTGAAAATCTGACAGATAAAGAGCCGTCTGTCCTTGCTCGGATTCGTGTTGCTTGGGGATTCTGAATTTGTGAGATAACAGCTGGTCTCACAAGCCACTGCCTTCCTTGGAGTTCTGCGGTTGTTCTTTGCGAGCCAGGGATGGCCCGAACTCCTCGGCTTGCTAGGTGGTCTGCCACGTTTTGCACATTGTAACGAAAATTTGTGTGGCTGGTATTGGACAATCGCCCAATAAGTGATCTTGAGAGTAGGAGATTACTCTCACCACCTTGCCATCCTTCATACCCGTGAGTTTGAATCACCAGTTGAATGTGATCCCTAAAATCACGAATACTTAGTGTCATATCTGGAGCAGTATATGCCAACTGCGTTCCAGATGTAAGATCCATTTCCATAGAGCTGATAACAGCCATATCATCTCGCCATCTAGTGTCTCTGATTAATACTAGCGCATTCACACCTGCACTCCGTCTGTGCAGCGTGTATAATCGAACCATGATTAGTCCGATATGCAGATGTTGGAGTCCTTCTTGCAAAAGCCTATTAAAGCTTTCTTCAGAGATGAATGATAGCTCCACTTGTTGGCCGTCCGTGACCAATGTTCTTTCATCCGAGTAATGTTGGTATACTCGGTGTCTGTTCTCTGACCATCCAGTTTGGTATAAAGTCTCTGCTGGGACCTGCTGTGCTCGTCTATATTGAGAGATGTTGAGCTCAGTATCAGGATTCATTTGTGACTCTAGGTTTCGCTGGTATCGTCGGGATTGACCAGGGAGCCTCCTTTGAGCCTCAAATCTAAGTCTAGATCCTAGGCGGTAGCCACGGATCTGATCTTCAATAGTGGGAGTTCGGTTCGTGTCTCTCTCAGACACTGATGGTCTTGCTTCCTCTGTTGTTGTTTTTGTTCTGCTAATGCCGCTTTCTTTTTCTCGGCTTCAAATATTTCTTTTGGATTTTTAAACACAAAAAGTTTGCCTTTCAATTTAGGTACTGCTGGCTTACTAGATTCACCTAAGCTCAGCTTCTGAAGTTGCTGTTGGATCTGATCAAGGGAGTCGGATAGGTCGTCAGGCTGAGTGATTTCCTTTCCTTTCACAGCCTCGAGCCTCTTAACTGCTGCCTTCAGATCTTCAACTTCTTCTGTCAACTTAAGCAACAATTGTATGATTATGTTGTTTTGCTTAAATTTAACTTTTGTTGTTCTTCCGGTAATATCCTATGGTCTGACAAAACCGACTGCCGGTGGATGGATTGTTTCGGTTGCCTTGAATGCTTCTTTGTAAATTGTACTGTTTGCACTGAGGCGCCAATCGCTCATAAGGAAAATAAAATATTTATGAGATTTTTAGAACCCTTAGAGATCTGTCTTTAAATGACTTTTTATATTTTCAAAATATTCTAGGCCGACTTTCGGAGTTTGACTATACTATTTCATGTATATTGAATAAACTGTTCAAACATTCATCTGGCTTTTCTTGGGGACAATAATGGAGTTGCTAAATTATTTTCTTATAGTAAAGTGGAGGGTACCTTAGTCTTTACACAAGTTTTGATGGTGTTTTATCATTCTTCAGAGGTGTCCGGATCACTTCCCATTGGCTAGGACATAGACTGAACATCTTTCCTATTCACTTTTTATTCGTTTGATAGCATTAAGATCTGTGCAGAGATCATATCCAAAGGTTTAAGTTATGGCGCTGAGCCGCTGAGAGAGAGGGAGGAAGAGCATTTGTTAAATGTTTTGTTTGTTCTGTTATTTTCTCTGCGTCTTTTCTTTGTTTCTCTCCGTCAATCCGTCTCTCTCCCTCAAATCACAAATCTCTTCCTATGTGGACCTCCTCCGCCTGGTGCTTGCGACAAATCCACTCCATGGCTGCGACATTCCATTCTTCTTCCTCTTTACGTTTTGGCAAAAGTCTTTCCCTCTAATTTTCTAGAAGCATATGATACACGATTAGAGATGAAAATTCTTAACCATATACGTTGCTTGAAAATTGATGGCCTTCAAACCATACATTCTGATTTGATTAGCATAAGTCAAATAATAAGTATAATCAAAGTTAATTCGGTTCACTATGGTCACTCAATTTATCTGAATCAAAGTATTCACTTATATACGCTGGAAAAAATCTCTCCCAGGTTTGCATTTAGTCATTGACTTCATTTGCTTAATCATGGTTCAGTACAACTCAGTACCGAGTGATACAATACCAGTGTGACAGAAACATAGTTCAATTTTTTTTTTTTTTTTTTTTTGCTCTTACTTTTGAACAACAATATAGTTATTTTATTGCAAAAACTGCTTGATAGGAGGCAGTCACAGCATACTTCGTAGCAAACACCCAAGCCTAAACAGGCTCAGAACAAAGTACTTTTAAGATTGCAATGGGGAGAAACCGAACACAAATCCTCAGCGGTCCTTTTAAAGGACTGCTCCAAACAGCCGTTAATATTTTAAATTTTTAAAATTTAAATGTTCAATTCAAACAGTTGATTTTGTTCAATTTTACGGGCGATGCATTTTCATATAAGTTTTATAAACTTTTGAGTTGATTCGATACTTGATTAAGTGGTCAAATTATGAACGTATTAGAATTAATAAGTGATAGTTAACCAGATTCGTTCATTTATTGACCACTTGATATAGTATCAAATCCGATTTAAAGTTTATAAAACTTATATGAAAACGTATCGCCCGTAAAATTAAACAAGATCAAAGTTTGGATTCAACATTTGAATTTTAAAAATTTTAATTAAAAATTTTAAATATTAACGACTGTTTGGAGCAGTCCTTTTAAAAGACTGCCGAGGATTTGGATCGAGGAGAAACCCAACATAAGGTATTGTGAAAAAAAGAGATAAACATAATATTAGGAAATTCGAAAGTTATCGTGTATTTAATTCTTCTTCTTCTTTTTTAGTAGATTAAGGACAGACCGAAGAAGAAAATTTGGTCTAAGGAATAGCTCTTGTAAATTGTAATTAGCTGACTTGTTGTGTGATATGTAAAAATGACTTAGTCTGACTGTCTGATATTGCTAGTGAAGAACTAATTATGAATCTCTCTGATTTGGACTATTGTTTAATTTTTGTTACTTCTTTTCCTTGTTTTGTAATTTTTTGTGATTTTTCATGGTTATCTGTTGGTTACAGGAGAGACTAATTGGATATTTTATCAAGTGCTTGAATTTTTATTTGAAAGGAATCCAGGCATGACACTGGTTTCCCATTAGGACCCGTCTAGTAAGTTCATTGCTTTCAATTTTAAAATTCCAGTTTGGTTGAAAGCGAACTAGTTGGATGCATTGTCAGGTTGCCCATTTGTTGTTTAATTGAGTCAGATGAACTTGCTGTATGTTTCTTTTTTTGTCGAGAAACCAATAGTACACAATAGCATAAAATGTAGTAACAATCACTCTACTAAATAATTACATTAGAACAAAATGAAACATTATATATCAGCAAACAAACCATCACTGAACCACTGAATTTACTGCAATGTACATCTGCACATCACAAATACACTTGAGATATAAACCAAAAAGAAAGAGAAAATGGTAACAATATCAGACAAGATAAACCAAGGAGCAGAAAGCATGTTCCTCGTGCTAGAAAAAATCTGTGACTGATTCTCTCAATAGGAAGTTTCTTTTTTTTTTGGAAAGAGCATTGAGCCGTGTATTGATATCCTTTTGCTTCCTTTCCCTGACTATTTCCTTCAGAACAATTGCAATCCAAAGAAAAAAATATTGGTTAGTTAAACCATAAGACATAAAACATAAGAGCTGCATTGCTTGTTTAAACATAATCGTTGTTGACCTCAAGTGTATAAACTTGGTCTTTGAAGTTGATTTTCACATTATTCAGCCCTTTAATTACATTTGCTAGAATTGACAAAGGAAAAATCGTATCTCATTTATATTCAGCCTTTCAATTACATGTGTATTGCTGTGTCAGTGCAAAACTAACTATCATGCTACTATACTAGTATTAACTAGAATAGAACAACAACTCTTCTGAGAGACCAAGTAATTAAAATACCATTTCAATAAACATTCATGCAAACAAACAACCAACTGAGATTGGAATTTGTGAATTGACTGAATTCACATTTAAATAAGCGCAAGAAATATTGTAAGCTAAAGTATTAAGTGAATAATTTATTAAATAAATCACTAAATAAAACCAAGGGATCTAGCCCTTAAGTCCTGTTTTATTTCATTAAATTTACTAAGTCACAAGTAGCAGATTTTCTTGATGACATGCAGCAATAATCTGCACAATAATCAAGTCAGAGGTAACAATACCAGTAAAATATGCCAACTGAGATATCCAAAAAACGAGATCCCATTTAGTGAGAGATAAAACAGAGGGGATGAAGAATATGGGATGATTTTGGTGGATAATGAATTTTTCTCATTAATGATGCGTTTTTCTCATTAATGATTTCTAAAGGACGATGAAAACGAGAAATATTAGGATGATCTTATCAGCCCTGTTTTCCTTGGATGAGGGGTTGAATAAGGAATAAGAATAAGAATTTAGAAATGCGTGCCTATTCATATTTTTTATTCAAATTTCATGGTTTTGTTAGAATAGGAATTTGGACCTGAATAAGCCTAAATTCCTTATTCTTGTGTTGTTTGAGTTTCACAAGAATAAAAAATTTGGAACTTATTCTTATCCAAACTCTTATTCTTATGCATCCAAACACACCACTGGGTGAAGTTTGGAACACACAAGTACTAATTAACCTATTGCAAAATAGTTGACATGCGATCAGGTACTACTTAACCTATTGCAAAATACTTGACGTGCGATCAGGTACTACTTAACCTATTACAGCTGATTAAACTTCACTCGCTTTTCTGTTTATACAAAAAAAAAAAAAAAAAAAAAAAAACTTGACAGAAAGGGGAATATGATACTGGCGTATGCCACTTGTACCTGGCACCTATTTTTGAAAACCAGTTATTACATCAGGCCGTAACATAAGCCACCCAGAACCAGTAAACGCAAAACATTTACCGTGCACCGATACTGGTAGAACTAATTAACCTATTGCAAAACTAAAAGAGAAAATTGGGCAAAACCAAGAAACGTAAATTAACAACCATACATGGTTGAAAATAAGACTTAATTGAACTGCTAAACCATGAAAAGAAGATACTGGTGATATATGAAAAAGAAGTTGAGACCAAGATGAATTAATCGATTTGTAGAACAGACCAAGAAAGTAATCACGAAGAGGCAAAACCGAAGAAAAAGAAGTAAATTGAAAATTGAAAATTACCAGAGCAAGCGAACCCTAGCTGTTGGGAATGGCAGGAAGGTGTAGTTATATAGAACAATCGACGGAAATTTCTTGCATAAAGGGGAATCGCAGGAAGGATCGATGAAGATTTTAGCACAAATCGCGCCAAAAGAGGAGGTGGTTTATCTTCCTTTTTTCGAAAACCAAATAGACTGTTAATCTTTTTATAAAAAAATGTCTGACCTTGATCTGGACCACTAATCAAATCAAATTACACAAATCAATAGTTCATAATTGATATAAGAATTATTTACATCCTTTTATATGACACATGTTTACTCATTTTATCTGAAATGTTTAACTCTTTCTCTAGGTATTTTTGGTGTTTTTTTAAGTAGTAAGGATATAATATATATATAGAGAGAGAGGGGGGGGAGGATTCAATCAAAGTGCTTTAACCGGAGTGCCGGTTAAATCCAGTCAGATCTGAATTTTGAAAGTTCAAATGACCGATCCAAACCGTCAAATATGATCTCCATATTGAAATCTCCCTGCCGACAAAATTTTTCATTTTTTTGAAAATTTTAAGTATTTTTTCGGATTTTTAAAAACAGTAGTTTTTGTAGGGTTCAGAACAAATTAGATTAACGATTTTCTAAAATCTGAAAAAAAAATATTTAAAAATTTCAAAATGTAAAATTTGGTGTACAAAGAGATTTCAATATGGAGATCACATTGAACGGTTTGGATCGGTCATTTAAAATTTCAAAATTGAGATCTGATAGGGTTTAACCGGGACTCCGGTCAAAGCGCTTTGATTGAACGCTTTCTCTATATATATATATATATATATATATAATAGATATAGTACACAAATGTGCATATGGAACTTATGCACAGCAATTCTGTTCCATCGGATCCACTTTAAAATTCGCATTGAGATTTAGATGAGGGGCTCAAATAGAGGCGCTAAGATCTCAGATGGCTCCGTTAGTTTCTAATTTTTCCGTTTCTATGAGCTTCTCCTCTTATTACTCTCTCGTTCTCTCCTCGCACAGAGAATCGAAGCGTTCTTCTCCGAAACCCTAGTATTTCTCTCTCCGCCGTGCCTCCTCTCGAAGCATCGCCATCAGCAACCGGAAGCTCTCTGTATCCACCTCTATCTCCTCTCTTCTCACCTCTACCGAAAACCCCTAGGAGTTCTACTCGTCTCGACTCGACTCGACAGCCTCTCGGAGCCTCTATCCAACACATCGACTCGACTCGACAGCCTCTCAGAGCCTCTATCCAACACCTCGACTCGACTGGACAGCCTTTCAGAGCCTCTATCCAACACCTCGACTCGACTCGACTCAACTCGACACTGTAGGTCTACTCGTCTCTGTCCTCTCGGAGCATCGCCATCGACACTGTAGGTTGACCACAGCTAGCGACTCCAACACCTTTAGCGAGTCTGGTTTCTTGAGCACAGGTCTGATTTCGGTTTAATTTTGTTCAATTTATTTTCCAATTTCAAAATTTTCGTGGATTTCGAGTTGCATTGATTCTGTCCAATTTCACATTAATTTTCATTTCCAATTTCTTTCTTGTAGTTTCAAATCTGGTACAATATAATCTAAAACTAAATCTTGTCTCTAATTACCAATGCATGGTATAGTAACTCAAACAAGCATGAGACATGTATATGCATGGTTAATTGGTTGGTCAAGTACTGATGAATTTGACTGGTTTCTTGAAAATTTAATTTGGAATTCAGAATGAGTAGCTCTCAGAGGAATTGGAATCAGTGATCAAACCCTCCATGCTGGAATTACTAATTTGGGTTTTAATTATAGCTTTCTTTATATTTTGGGTTTCTTATTTGGTGTATGCTAATTAGGTATGTACTGAATGTAGTATTTGGCTTGACTGTACTGTTTTTATTTTAATACAATTGGCAAGAGCTATATTATAGCTTGTACTTGATGTATTGATGTATGCAATGTATAATGTAATTCTGTAGCAGCCAATTTGATATATGCAATGAGGTACTTGAGCTAGTATCATGCGTAATGTAATTCTGGCTTTTATTTATTTTAATACAATTGGCAAAGCCAGTACCCCATGCGTCATTCTATTTATTTATTGGATGCTTGTCTATTTGTATGCTTGTAAATCTAATGCAATATATACATGGATGCTTACAAATCACGTTGGTACCTAGTACCCATGTACCATGGTACCACTTGTAATCTAATCACGTCTCTCTCTTTTTAAATACTAACACCACTCGTAATCAGAGACAAGTAAAGACAAGTAAATGAATACCACCCAGTAACAATGGATATCAATGGATATCAATAGATAGTTATGGACATCTTCAAAAGCACTAACTTTCCAAACACCATCGGCCAATCTAATAGTAAGATGTGCCCTGTAACCGGTCCGCGTGGTTGGTTTCTCCTTTTGAGGGGTTGTTTCATGGTTTGGTCTCTTTAGGAAGCCTTGCATCGAGCAAACATACTTTATCATTGTCTCCATTTTTAACTTTGAAGATACATAATGATTTGCTTTGCGAATACTAAACCCCATATGGTAAGCAAACTTATTGTAGAAATCTTTTGCATCCTCATCTGTGCTAAATTATTTTCCAACAAAAGGGGCGAACTCTAAATCTTCATGTGGGTCAGAATCATCTAGATGTTCTTGTCCATTGTTGTTATCATTGCCAATTGATGAAGATGCTCCTTCATTTAACATTATGTTCTCAAAAGTAGACACCTACATAAAAGAAAAACTTTATTATTCTCTAATTGATAGTCATTCTCTAATTACTATACTCTGGAAGAAGCAGGTAACAAAGCTAATGTAACTAATATTTTCTATTTGGTGAACGGTAGAAATTTGAAAATGGAATTTGAATAGGAAAAAGCAGAAATCAAAGGTAACTCGTTACCATAACTAAGGGCCAGAAGGAGATAATATCCGTTTCTTGAGAACAGGAAATCAAAGGTTAATTTCTAAGTTTATTGCTTATTTGGATGTGCCATCAAAATCATGAAAAGAGACAAATTAAATGTATGCAATAGAAACCATGTGCGATCAAATTAAACCTAGTAGATTTGATTTGTGAGAGACCATGAAAAGAGAGAAAGTAAACCTGACCTTTTTTAAATTTCCGTACAAACTAGGGTTTCCTTCAGAGAGAGAAAAGAAGAGGCAAAAGTTGCACAGAGACAGGAGAATTGGGAACGACGGAAAGGAGAGGTGCGAAAATATTCCATTTTTGGCGTTGCAATTTTGCGAACGGAGAAAGGGATGGGAAAAATTAGAAACTAACGGAGCCATCTGAGATCTCAGCGCCTCTATTTGATCCCCTCATCTAAATCTCAGTGCGAATTTTAAAGCGAATCCGATGGAACAGAATTGCTGTGCATAAGTCCCATATGCACATTTGTGTACTATATCTATTCTATATATATATATATATAGGGAGGATTCAATCAAAGCGCTTTGACTGGAGTCCCGGTTAAACCCCGTCAGATCTTAATTTTGAAAGTTCAAATGACTGATCCAAACCATCAAATATGATCTCTATATTGAAATCTCCTTGCCGACCAAATTTTTCATTTTTTTGAAATTTTTAAGTATTTTTTTTCAGATTTTTAAAAACAGCAGTTTTTGTAGGGTTCAGAACAAATTAAATTAACGATTTTCTAAAATATGAAAAAAATGCTTAAAAATTTCAAAAAAAATGTAAAATTTGGTGTGCAAGGAGATTTCAATATGTAGATCAAATTGAATGGTTTGGATCGTTCATTTGAAATTTTAAAATTGAGATCTGACGGGATTTAACCGAGACTCCGGTCAAAGCGCTTTGATTGAAGGCTTTCTCTCTCTCTCTCTCTATATATATATATATAGATATATATATAGAGTTTTGCTATGGTGAGTTGCAACTCACCAAAGGGTCAGTGAGTTGCGATCAAAACTCCTAAATCTAGTTCAAAATGACTGATCCAAACCATCCAAAATGATCTCCCTATTGAAATCTCCATGCAGACCAAATTTTACATTTTTTCGAAATTTTTAAGTATTTTTTTGAAATTTTAGAAAATCGTTAATCTAATTAATTCCGAACCGTTCAAAAACAACAGTTTTTAAAAATCCGAAAAAAAATACTAAGAAATTTCAAAAAAATATAAAATTTGGTGCATGGAGATTTCAATAGAGAGATCATATTGGCCGGTTTGGATCGATCATTTTGAACTAGATCTACGAGTTTTGATCGCAACTCACCGACCCTTTGGTGAGTTGCAACTCACCATAACAAAACTATATATATATATATATATATATATATATATATATATATATATATATTGCCGTTCAAGCCTGATTCTACTTCAAAGTGGGCCCAAAATAAGCCATAAAGGAAATGTGCTGCCATTTATGCATAGAAAGAATTCAGAGTTAGAGCTGTCAATGAAACTCGTTTACCCATTTATCGTACCCGTACCGCATTCAATAAGGCGAGTATGGGAAAGGTTTTATTTTCGCTAGACTAACGGATATGGGTATGGGTAAAGAAAATTTTTCGTTAAGTTAACGGGTACGGATAAGGACTATTTCGTACCCATTATCTAACGGGTAAAATTTTACAAACATATATGTAATATATATATATATATCATGTAATTAGCATATTTCATAAGATATGGTGTTGCCGTATTAGTTTTGGTCTTCATCGAAATTTGTTTATATTGATGAAAAAATTAATTTGCACTCTATTATATTATAATTTATAATTATTTATATATATATATTTTTTAATGAGAATAAATTTTATGATTTTATTATATGTTACTTTATTTGTATATTTATTTGATGTGATTTATTTAGCACATTATATAATTTTTATTAAATTAATAATATTATTATTATCCATTATGTACCGTTACCGTACCCTTACCGTTAATTCTTAACGGGAACGGGTAGGATGCGGGTAAAGTCATTTTTTAACGGGTACGGATAGAATATGGATAAAGAAAATTTTAACGGGTGCGGGTATGAAAATATCTTCTACCGTACCGTACCCATTGACAGCCCTATTCAGAGTAAACAACGATCTCCCCATGAAAGAATTCAGAGAACTTGAAAAGTATTGGTGTGAGACACTCTTCAATTTTCGGCGCCAGAGATCAAATGTGCTCCTTCAAAATAAATTGGACATCAACGACGTTTCATGTTCTAACTTGAAATAAAGCTATAATGAAATTTGCCAATCAAATGGACTGGATCTTACATTATATATATAAAGAAATGCATGCAGCACCGACATAATGCATCGTCAATACTCAATATATAACATATAGTAGATACATGTTATGAGGCTATTGTTACAGTACGTAGAGTGGGAAGAAACCAAGTACAAGTTTTGAATTGACATGGCAACCTTTGCACAGAACCCTGCTGAATATCATACCGATATGGCTTGCATTCATCTGAAGACAAGAAGTAGATGGAGTTGGGTTTGCATTCATCTGAAGACAAGAAGTAGATGGAGTTGGGTTTGACACGACCTGTAGCAGCATGAAAAGAGTTAGCACTAATGGAGAAGGCTTCGACGACATCTAAGAAGATCACTTGGTCGTCAATACTGCTTATCTCCTCCCAGCCACATTTGTCTCCCTCAGTTGCGAATTCGTAAATACGAAAGTAAGAACAATGCTCAGTATTTGAGCAGCACTTGGAGTACAAAGACACCCTCAGAAGATCTCCATCACAGTCCACTACGTGACTGCTGACACATCGACTATCTAGCTGAGTCTCCTCCAAGGGGGGTGGTATGTGGCCTATTTTCTCTTCCGTAGACACAGAAAAAAACTCTGTATAGGTGCCGCGTCTTGAAGTTATGAGCGTCTTTCTCGAATAACAGTAGGGATGGGAAGGCCTCCTTTCTGCTGCAATCCACGTGCTGGTGTGTGTGTCAAAGAACGCCCACGACTCAAACCCGTGTCGGTGAATTTTCCAGTACCCTGAGGGACAGGGTCGAGGGGGAAGCCACACTTCTTCCTCTGTGAGCGGATTGAAGAGGTGGCATTTCTGAGGTGATGTACCAAATGAAAATTTTATTGATTTGCATACTCAAATTCTCAAAAAAAAAAAAAAGTTTAATTAATGCAGTATTTTAAATTTCTAATTACTTAAGAATTAAGATATATATATACTCATATACATTGATTCAATGTAGAAAGAAAATTCTAGTAAAATAAGTTTAATCATTTTATATTCAATATATATATATATATATAATAACAAATAATTAGTGGATGCATGTACGGTTGAAAACATAAGCTAAGAAATTAAGAAAAGCAAAAAATGGTTAGTTCATAGTATAAGTAAAGAAAGAGAATAAAAAGGTTAATTAGTTGACGTACTCTTCGAACATTTGTATATCCTCCATCAACCAGAATAAGATGGCCCTGACTCGGTCCTCTGAAGCTCTTTCCCTTGCAGGATGGTTTTACACAGATTGTACCAGTTTCACCGGTGAAGAGAGAATAGAAATGGTGTTTCTCCTCTAAAACTGTCGTTATAGCTTGGCTGTCCTCATTGCCCTCCAGGAGCCAAGGTAGCTATTGGGGAGCGTCAGACAGAGGGACGAAGGAGCGCCACTTTTTGCAGACAGCACGGAAGCGGATGAAATCACCGAGTCCAAGGATATTTTTGGAGATGACGTGAACCAGTTCTGGGAGGAGATCAGACCAATCCCTTTTCCTTTCTCTTTTCATTCCTCTACAACACATTAATTCTTCTCTCTAACAAACAATAAGGCTCGATGTTTTAATTTTTTTTATTAATTGTCGCTATGAAGACAACCTAGGAAGGAAATGCATATATGCATATATATATCCATACAATTATACAAAGAGCCCAAAATAGGAAGCTGAGTAATCTCAACTTGTTTTCCTTCTTTTAGGCCAGAAGCTGCATGCACCTGCATGACATGTATGTTTCGAGATACAAATAGTAAGATTAGGCTGCTTTCACTATATTATAAACTTTTGTATCTTAAAATATATCAAAATTTAAGATTTTTCCTAATTTTATTTAAATATTAAGTTCAAATAATAAATTCAAACTGTTATTTTTGTTTTTTTTTTTTCACAAAGAATATGTTCGCTTAGAACTTGATTATTTCTGAATTTTTTTTTTATTTATCAAGATGTCAAAAACTAGACTCGCTAAAACTAATCTGTCGTATAAATAACTTAATTCATTCAATTTTTTAGCCTAGTGTTATAAAAGGAGCGGAATTTTATTTAAGCAGAACACCATAGGTGGCAACTAAACTAATAATTTTTTTTCTCTTTTGCATTAAAATAAAATTGAATTTGTTACTCTTAGATAAACTATGGAATCACCGACCAGTTATACTAAGCTCCTACTTTCAGAAATTCCACATTATTTAGTCAGGTCGGGACAGAATTGATAGGTCCGATCTAATCTCTCTATTCTACCAGGCCTATTTCTGTCTTCCCGTTGTTCTAGTTATGTATTTTGATTTATATAATTAACAGAAATATTTTAGCCTTTTTCACTAAAAAAAGTTGAAAATTATTTGCTGGAATCAGCTTCAGACAGGACAGAACAAAACGAGTGCAGCGTGCATCGAACTCTCACGTCGGTGCTTTGCAGAGTTCATTGTCTTTGACATACATGTACCTCAGATTTGAATAATAGCATAAAGATCAGTGATATCATTATTTAAATCTAATAAAAAAGTCTTCGAAAGACGTAAAATGGAAGCATATAAAAGAAAATGTTGGACATAGAAAAAATTTAAATATTCTTAAATGTCATATTGTCTATATCTAGGGGGTCGTTTGGATCGCTTGGGAATAAGAGGAATAGCCTATTCCTAGACGGAAAGTATTGGGAAGTGTGTAACTTTGTGAAGAGTTTGGATTGTTTATAATAAAATTTCCGCCCGGAATTGCTTATTTCCCTTATTCCCAATGCATCCAAACGAGCCCTAGAATAAGACATTATATTTAAAAATAAAAAAAAGCTATACTCAGATCTCCATATGACCCTTAAGCAATGATTTTAAAATTGAAAGTTTCATATTTTTTTTCCCCATATGATGAGAAGCCAGGTTCTTTCGGGTTTATTATTATGGATCTAAAAACTAATAGAGTTACGATAATGAACTGAGACTCTGAGAGGCGTTGAAATTATTTTTATTTGTTGAAAGTCTGAATTATATAGCAAGTGTTTCAATTATAATACAGCAACTTCCAAACTCATTTATGATTCACATTTGCTTCGCGTCGGTTTTATAGAAATAAACAATATTGTGTTATGACTTATGAACATCACCACGAAACACAAAAAAAGAAAAAAAAAAAAAAAATCCGCATGACAAGATCCTATTCCTATATGTTGGTGACTCGCTATACCAAATTGTAAATTATTCGCCACAAAGTATCACCCATCACCGCATAAACTAGAGCCTAGAGCCCAATCCACTAGAAACTTTGATCTGTGTAGCCGTCTAACCGACCTGTAAATTCTCAAATTCATCTATTATTTTTATTTTCGCTAAATTCCATCTCGATCAAATCCTCAATGCTAGATCTCAAATAACCATAATTTTCTTCAGTGTAAACACAACCAAAATCGGGAATAAGAAAATTTTCCGTAAGAAATTTTAATTAAATCAACATTCTTTCATCTAGCATTGCAGATATTCGACGAGATATCGATGTATGTATTGTATATTTATATACTATCTTTTATTCAAACCCAAGAAAATAGTGCACAACGCAATGAAACCAGAGCACTCTCATCAAAACTACAATTTCTTTAAAGGTTCTAAACTTCTCATCAAAATCAAGTACAATTAAAAAGGAAAATAACTGAGTAAATCAATAGTTATTACAAGGATAAACAAGGATAGTGCCACGTCGAGGCTGAGGCCGCATACAAAGCATGAAAAGCACAAGAGCTATGAGAAATGCAGTGATGAGACCCATCATATTTATACCTCCATCCGAGTCTCCGTTGCTTTCTTCTGCTGACCCCATGCAACAACATGACCCCATGCTTCTTGCTAAACAGTTGCTTCCTCTTCTTGATTTTAATTTTTGTTATAATATTTTTTTTTCTTATTTTGGAGAGTGGTTTTTGAGAGTATGTGAAGAATTGGAGTGATGGAGATTGGAGACAAGGCAGGATGGAATTGAGTAGGGATGAGAAAGAAAGCGTCTAAGCATCACTTTCTCACGTCATCACTTATAACAACAAGCCCCAAGTTTATTACACGTCGCTCTTATGTAACTCCCGCTTTTCTTCCTTTTTGCGTCCCTCTTTAAATAATCACCAGCTGTTTTAATTTTTTTTCCCCCTAAAAGTAAACTTTATTCAAAGAGCGTCATCGATTACTGACATCAAATTTTACTTTTGCGATCTGTAGGCTAAATTCATACTTTATAGAAAAATAACGAAAATCACTAATCACCAGCTAAAGTTGGACTCCAAGTTCTTATCAATAATTGACTAATATTTCGTGTATATTGCATGCAATTAAAAAAAAAGATAGCAAACCAACTACTTTTAACATCTTTTAAATTTTTATTTATTATTATTTTTTCCTACTTTTAAGTAGAATGTGGTATTCCAAATACAAAGTATATTCAATAAACTCTTAAACAATACATTTCATGACCAATTGAAGAAATTAACTAATAAGAAGTTCCTCTGCTTCGTCCAAATTGAATGTGAGAGGGAAAAAAAATCTGTTACTGTCATATCCATTTTTATTCTGTAAGATTAATCAATTATTCTGACATTCTCTACTTTCTAGTCTTGAATTCCGTTCTCATATTAGGAAAACAAAAGTTTAATTTATTGGGTAAAATGAGAACCAGTTCTTAGTCTAGTGGCAAAGAGCAATGCATCTTGAGTGAAAGGTCGCAGGTATGAAACCCGGCTGGGAGGTCTCTTATAGACATTTAATTTAATTTAAAAATAAGTTGGGAGGCTTGACCCCCAATTTATCTTCAAAAAAAATTATTGGGTAAAATATTTTTCAAATATATGCTCGTAAATAATACAAATTCTTTTGTCGTATTTAGGGCAATGTTTCTGGTTTTCCCATAATTATCACTTTTATTATTATTATATACTTTATTATTTTTACAAGGGCGCGGGCCAATAATTAGATGAGAACAAATAGTGACATTACACATTCCTTGTGCTTACATACAAGTCATGGTCAATGACTTGCAAATCCAGAATGTAGGGAAGTTGGAATACATTCTTGGTTACATCGCCAATTGCGCGTTATTATAATTTACATTAGGGAATAATACTGTAACTCAAAATTTTTAAGGGTCAAAGAGGTACTTTGTGAGCTATGAATTGTTCTGTTTTGCTTCTAGTCGTTTTGACTTGGTACAAGTTGAGTTTTTAAGTACATGAATTCCAACTAATTACGAAGAATGATTAGGAGAATCTACAGAATTTTGTAAAATTCAACTACGAGCGAACAATATTATCTTATCTTTCAAGTCGTCTTATGAAAAATCAACTAATGCAGGATTAACTTCGTACTCGGATCGTTATTATATTATGCATATGATATCTACGAATTGGTATTTTGCACAGCAATGATAGTCCACATGCAATTTAGGCTGACCTACTAGCAAAAATATTTTTTTTTTATGCCTATCCTGGATATCTAGAAAAAATTAAAATAACTTTTTTTAGATATTAACTAATGCATTTGGAAAGTTTCCTAAACAGAATGTTAGACGCAGATGTATAAATTTCTATATTTATAAATATTCAATAGAATCCGAACACAGTTTTAGATATTGCAGCAAACACTCCTATGCATACATGACACACCATAGAATCCGAACACAGTTTTTCTGTCGTTTTAATTTTTCTTTATAGAATTTGAGACAAGACAAGAGTTTCCATGAAACAAACCTTGAATTTGTACAACCAAAGCACTGAACTGGAAAAGAAAATGGTAAAGTGTTATTACCTTATGATGCATGAAATCTTCAAATGTCTACCTAGCCATTAGCCCATTATATTCCCATGAAATCTTTCTGGTCATTTGTAAAATTACCCTTTCCCACCCGCAAATAAAACATACAACATAAATTTATCACTGAGAAGATGCACAGACAATTTCACGAGATATAGTATCAATGTTTAACACACAGCATAGTTAATTAATTACATTATCCACAGATCCCATCTTTTTTCAATAAACGCCAATAAACAATTGAAACAGTCATAATCGAATGCCTCTATAAAATGCGAAAAGTGTATTCAATATTGCCTTTTAGTCTTCCAGTCCCAGAAATGCTGGTAGGCTTGGGTACTTGGGCTCCCAACCAATTTCCTCTCTGGTTTTTGAATTATTCATCTTCTTCCCAAGAGGACCATCAGTACCTAACGTAGTTCACATAAATTTTTATAAAGTCAATTAAGCAGCAGTAGGTGTCCAATGAAACATCTTTAACTTCATACATCCTCAATAGAGACTATATATCATGTAAGCACAAAACTGAACCCATTATATCTTATATACAAATGAAGTACTGAGACTAAAGAATAAGCATCATTACCTAAGGCAGCCCATATTAATTTCTATAAAGTCAATTAATCAGCAATAGGTGTCCAGTGAAACTTGATACAGCCCTAATTGAGACTGTAGGTCATGTAGTCAGAAAAATGAACCCAACATTGCTTATATTCAAGTACAGTACTGAAACTAGACACTAAGCCATGAACAAATTGATAATACATGGAAGATATGAAAAAGTGACTCAAATATTCATGGACTCTAATTTGACCAGGCACATATTACCAGTGTAATATGATTTGTTCAGCACAGTATGATACTCCCAAATTGGTACAGTGCAGTTGATTAATTCACTGTCTCTTGTGCAATTCAGCTTGGATGCATGCCTACGTAATGTGAAATCAAGAACTAAAATACTTGGGGCCTCAAATTAACTGAGTTGCCAATTAGGAAAAGGTTTGTGAAAGCTTCAGTATGTACTTTTAACTTTGATGCAGCGTTACCAGAACTCAGCTATTATAATAGTGAGATTAGGCCTGAAAGTTCTGCAAGTAAACCCCAGCTTAGCCTAATTAGGGGCCTTAAATCAACTGTCATTTCTGCCCCTCCCTGCAACCCCTTCCCCACCATTCCTCAAAACACTGACCCACACAAAAATAAATAATAATAAAAAGTAATGGCATATATAAAAACTAGAGGAATTTCACTCAAACAGCACCATAATTTAAAGTACAAGTCATGGTTGGCACATTCTGACAACAGGACCCCAATATAGTAAAACTGAAAACTCATTCGAGTCTCTATAAGTTATTTTACAAAATTATTGAAGGACAATTTGCACAACTTACCTATGAAGGCCTCAAATTTCTTGCTAAATTTGCCACAGCGATTCACACAATCCATAACTTCTTGCCTAACAACAGAAAATGTTGATCAGTATATGGAACTTTTCATATTTGCTGCATGTAAACTGCAAAAGAATAAACATATTGCCAGATAATAGGATAAGTTAAATTCAGGCCACAGAGAATACCAATACCACACCAAGTTGGATTCCTTTCATCTTGTTTTTTTCTGGCCTTTCGTGAGGACTATTAAAATTGCGATAAATTATAGCTGAACAAGGTTTAACTGAGCTGTCAGGGCTTCATTAAAAAATCAGGGATAGATTTGACCTAAAACTATGATAGTTAATTTGTTTGTCAAGGGCTATAACATCACTCGACTTAATTTAAAGACCTGATAGGCTGACATAACTTGTACATGTAGGTCAAGATTGGTACAATCTGCAGTGACAAAATTATAATGCTTGAAAAAAAGAGTACCTGGATAGAGGGTGGTTATCACATCCAACAAAGATACGAGAACGAAGCCTTTTCTTCATTATTGCAATAGAAAGAGAGGCAGCATCCTGTAATATTACAATATTATTTTCAAATTATATGGAAGACTGACATATCAGTGCAAAGCTCAATCCCATCTTATCAACACTTAAATACATATCAATTCAATGCCGGAAATGACTAAGATATCCTTGTGCGACAAAATTACAAACAGCAGCTTTCTGCTCTATGATTTCAATCAGTTTTTCTTTTTCCAGCAAGTACTAACTTATTGTTTTCTTTCGTGTTATGCTCTCTTGTCCATGTTTCTTTTGTATGGTTATAAAGTAAAAATAAGAGTACCTCATAATGGATAAGATTGAGTATGTGATCAGGACGCGCATCAACAATACCTTTCGCCAACCAATAGGTATGAGCACCTCTATCTTCTTTGTAAAACCAAGCCAGTCATGGAGAGCAATTCATACAGGAATGTACAACATTTTGAAATTGGATAACAAGTACATTTTCCCCGTAACTTGCTGAAGACAGTGATTTCCATATCCTAAATTTAGTGAGCAAAGCACTTCTCAAATACTGAAAAAGCTTTTCAGTACTGAAAAAGCACTCTTTGCATTCATAAACTTTGTTAATAATAAAAAGAAAACAATATCGACAAGAGTAAGGATATATAAAGACCAGCTAGCCTCAAAACACAGCCTCCAGCTTCTAAAACTACATTCTCAGCTTTGAGAAGCACATCAGTACGAGGGCTTCTACCAAGTGGCACTACTGGTGAGTCCTGGAAAACAAAATTTCCTAAATAAGTGCCAGAGGTTGCAACAAATTCTCCAAAACAAACACAATCTAGTCTAGGCATACCTCATAGCACCAGTCATTGTCATACTTATCATATGGGGCTGAGCTAGAAGTGAATAGAAAAGAGCCCTCACCATTCCAATTCGAAGCCGCAATTCTGAGGGAAAATAAACAGCAACAAAACCAATGAATATGTAAGAAAAAAAAATTTCTGTTTACCCTCTTCTTTGATGCCAGGTGTCAATTCTTTCTTTGCATGTATATAGTTGCCCTTCTCTAGTAAAATGTTTGTACCTTATAGTCCTGAACAGTTCCGCATTATTATTCAACAATAATCAAAAGAATACTTTCTTTGTATAATTTTATGTTTCTTTAATTGATTTTATATTTGTGTGCAAAACTAGATAGTAATTTTTTTTTCTGTTACCTGACATCACCAGGGTAATCTTCGGTACGAGATGGAGGGGCGCAAAAGATTACATAAGGTACTTTTTGAGAAAGTGGAGAGCCCTTTAAAAAAGGCGCAATTCCTAATTCAGCTAGTTCACTGTGGTGATCAGTGCTCATTGTCTGACCCAAAATTTTGCTACCAGGAAATTCCTGCAAGATAGTGAAAAAATTGTATGTTAGGTCGGGTTTCATGTCTCTCTCTTTCTGATCTATTGATTTGTGGGGAGTCTATGATTCGAAACAGTTGTGCTGGTATCAAAATATTGAGTTAAAGATCCACTAATAAAACTTCAAATTCAAACTGTAGGTGCTGAACAATATGTTTACCCTTGTTTAACCACTTCTTTGATTTTCTTAAATTAGCTCATTTAAGTGCATAACAATGACACAATTGAGGGAAATTGAGCAATCAGGCATGATTGCATGCGTTGAGTAAACAAATTAAACCTGAACTATTTAAATTGGGCTTAAGTGAATGTGTATGAGAAACTGTACCATGAAAACCGGGCCAGGCCAAGTAACAATATCAATATGTTACAGTAAATTACATACATTACTATGATGAAAAATATTGAATCAAATCAAAAGCAAATAATAACCTGGTGCCACATCTTAGCAATTATACGGCCGAGCACTCCAGGCCCTACAATTAACAGATCATTCATTCCAACAGCATTCGAGCTCGAATAGCTTGATGTTTCTACATAAAACAATAACGAAGGTTATAAGAGAAATCTTTCGCAATAGAGAAGAGTATAAAAAGAAGGTTTTAGTTTTGTACCGATAGGGGAAGAAGAGGAAGCCATAGAGAAAGAGAAGCGACGAAACGAGCGAGATGAAGAAGAAGAAGGAGAAGTAGCTCGAGCAGTAGAGAAGGAAGAGAAACGAACGGAATTGGGATTGGGATAAGTGAAAAGTGTTTTAATGGGGAGTGATGATGAAGCGGCGCGAATTTCGACAACAAACCCCATTGGGCATTCCGGGCTGTGAAGAGAGTCACAGAAAGAGAGACGTCATAGAGAAAAAGACTCAGAGAAAGGATTAGTTGACCAAATAACAATTAATATTTTTATATTATATTTACTTGTACTGGGATAATTGGATAATTGGATAATTGAACAACAAATCAAGACAAAATACTTGGGATTTGGCAGTTGGTATTTATGTGACCGAAACGCTGTAGAGGCGCTGTTTTATGCGGTCCGATTTTCATTGTAATAGATCAGAAATTAGTAAGAGCCGCACGATCTGAAGTGAATATTATATTACGTGAAGTAATGTGTGGATTGATGATACATTATTATTATTATTATTATTAAGTTGGATCGCCTCGTAACTCCCCCTATGAACAGTATCGTTTTTCTATTTCAGCGTGAATTATCGTGAACGTTCATTAGGATCGTGCGGTTGGATCTACACGATGAAAATGGTGTTGTTCTCTAGGTTTCGATGAACTTGGTCTACTTTCATAAATATGTACCGATATTTTATTCGGTTTTATGTCTACTAGGTATAGAAATCGCAGCTTCGCTGCGCTATGTTGTTTTAGATTGAGAATAATTCAAACTATTTCATCAAATTTCTTGATCTATTTGGACCCAATTGAATCATCGACAATTAAATTGTCAGCTCCACAATGCCAGAGAACAAAATATGATACGCAAAGGATTCTTACCATGCGTGATATCTCTATCATGGTTATATATATATATATTTTTTGTCAATAAAGTATTATATTAAATATAAAATTGAATAAAGAATAAAATCAACAAAAGTATATCTACAACCCTTGCAAATTGAAAACTATCCCATGGGATCCCAAAATTGAAGGTCAACTGATTAATAGTAGTAATTGATATTTAAAGTTTAATTTACTTGGAATCATATATAATCGATTATAATTTATAAACAATAAGAGGACTTATTGTATACAGATTGAAATCTTTCGGCAAAGAAAGTAATGAAAGATCCACTTTCTATCAGTTTGATGATTGAATCAAATTGGTTATTTGCTCCAACATGCATCTGATCTAATAATGGTTGCAGTCTCTCCATTAACTGCATGATAAGCCAATAAAGATAAAAAAATAAGCACATTCAAAATATAAGAGAATTAACTGCATGCTAAAAAAGAAAGAGAAAACAATAGAAGAACATGTCGCAGTAATATACAATCATTAAACCTTGAACTCAAATTGATTAGTTGAGACTCATAGGCGCAACTGACTTGAGGGTAGTTGTACCGTCTCCATTTGCTACATCAAATCAAACAAATTAGAGGCTCTTAAACTTTGCTGCATGATAAAAGGCTCAGAAATTGCTATAAAATAATTTATTTAAAACAGCTAAGAACTAATAAAATAAAACAATTTGAGTGCATGTATAGGTTCATTTAACCTCATTCACAACTAAAAATTATCCTTATTCAGATTGAAAGCTGATCTATCTTCTTGTTCTTTGAGATGTAGCTATTGTTATTTGTGGCCAACCCATGATAGTATGCACGTACAATTGAAAAAAAATGAAAGTTTAATGTCAATAAAATCATCCTTGGAAAATCAGTCACTTCTGCACTTTTTCTCCAAATTTGATAGATTTAAACTTCATAAAGCTTATCACATTTTATTAGAACGGGTAGAAAAAGAGAAAAAGATACAACCCAAGAGCTTCTCCATCTCTCTAAGTAGAACAGCTCTTTCTATAAATCTTGTTACTTTGTTAGAATATTCCTTTGAAGATAATGTTTTTTACCAGATTCATTGTACAGTCATGGTTTTTACCAGATTCAAGGTGGTCGAATCAGTCGTTTGCCAAATTTTAATCATGTTTATGGATTTGACAAAAATACTGATACAGAGAGAAAAGATTTAACAAAAATAATCTACTCTCTTTATTTTTCCTTTTAAGTCAAACATTAAATCATATATCAGCAAAAGAAATCATACAAAAAAAAACTGCTTAACTATAAATGTAATGGCATTTAGGCAAGGAATGAGATAAACTCTAACAATAAATGGAACTGAAATAATAAAAAAGTCGAAAATTGTGAACAATAAAAGTAGAGTCCAATTTCTAATAATGCAAAATAAAAAAATTCAGGGTAGAGAATAAGAGATTATCTTGCAAATTTGCAGTCCTGACACCAATTCTCTTTGTATTCTTATCATGTGCGCATCTCTTTCTATGGCAATCCCTTGGCGATCTCCCCCTCTGTCTCGTCTGACCAGTCGAATAGGACTATACAAATTATAAAAAAGAACTATGTAAATCATCACAACATAAAATTGAATAATAGCTCAGAAATTACTATTGTAACAATAACGGCAAAAAAATGTGGGGAAGGTGTTCTGATCATGTTTGCCACAGTCTGACGCATTGCAGCAACAACCTAAAAATTTGTAAGAGAAAAAAGTTATGGCACTTCAATTTGGAGTAAGAAACAGAAATGTTGGTCAAAGGAGTAGAGGAGAAGGATATGCCAACT
Source organism: Rhynchospora breviuscula (assembly GCA_027562975.1). NCBI lineage: Eukaryota > Viridiplantae > Streptophyta > Magnoliopsida > Poales > Cyperaceae > Rhynchospora > Rhynchospora breviuscula. The sequence continues at coordinate 55,400,530 of CM050402.1, forward strand.
CACTTGAGGACATGCCCTCTTTAGAAACAGCTCATACATTTAGATTGTACATTTTTGACAAAAGAATGTCTCTTCTGTTGTCTGGCTGACAGAAGAGAAGCAGAAATATATTTTCATGTTTGTATCTAATTGATCACCTCTACCTTCAAGATAAGCTAATTGTTTGAACAAAAATCTCTTCAAAACTGGCATGTGGAAACCATTGCATTCTTTTTTTTTTTCCCAAAAATGCCCTAACATATATGTTATTTATAGAGAACAAACTGCTTGCTTTTCATTTTATATTTTTCGACGACTCAAAATTACTCCTTTATGTATGGTTTGCTAATGAAATTATTATCATTTATACATATATATTCAAAAAGCTAGATAGATTGATAAGGTTAGTACGGTTACATGAAATTTCTAATGAAATTTAATGATAGAATTCATCGATTTATTTATTTGTTTATTTAATTTTGGCAAAGAGATCAAACCTCCTGCATGATTTGACAACTGAGGATGCCTTGTCATTTTCTCCAGTAAAATCTAAATATAGAGAAATAAAAAGAACATATTAATACTTTATTAACTGAATCATCATCTCAGGAAAGATTCATCAACACAATTATACAGGCTGAAAGAAAAAAGATGAAAAAAAAAGCATTGATATAAAAAATATGACGGGCAATATTTTTAAGGAATTCTTATAGTTTGTGCATATGTGTCATAACAATTGCGCCAAGCCCATTGTTCAATCATAAAAAGTAAAATTAAACATAAAAAGAAAAGAAAAAACTAAAGATAACAAATGAAGGAGACCATTAATTAGCTCCGGGATTCAGATTGGCTCCAGTCTTGTGCTTGGCCATCATTTAAGGAGCATCTGAACTAAAAACAAAGAGATAAAAACAATCAAGCAGTTGTATATTATACCTGATATTAATATAGGAATAAAAACAACCAAGCAGTTGACATCAAAATAAATAAAAAACATTAAACATTAGTACTTGATGAACGAAGAGAGGTGCTTGAGTCGTGATTTAGCCCCAGGCCACAGGAATCCTTCATAATTGAAAGATTCAATAAACACCTTGATCAAAAACTAAAGAGAAAAAGTAACAGAAGTTCCAACCAATTGACAAACTTTGGCATAAAGAATAGAAAATGAAAAGGGAAAATTAAGAGTGTGTTAGTGAACGGTGCAAAAAATTGAAAATGAATGGATAGTTCATGAGAGATACCTTTTTGTGAAGGGAGATGAAAAGTAAATATTAAAAGTCAAGGATGGAGAGAGATGGGATCTATCTCCCCTTCGTTTTCCATTAGGTGACAATACAGAGAGAGATCTACCATGCGACAAAGAGAGAGGCGACGGAGAGGCGATGAACCATGGATTGGGGAGAGAGGCCACTGAATATCAGTTTGTGCCTCCTTTCGCTATCTAACTTTGATGGTTTCTTCTTCCTGTAGGAGGAGGTGGAGGGTTTTTGGGTGGCGTGAATTTGGCGGAGACGAGCATGCGCAGTGTCGGGAGGAGGTGGAGCGGGATTGGCAGAATAGAAAGAGGTGGTGGTGAGAGAGGTGCGCGAGGTCGACGGAGGGAGAGAGATCAGTAGATGAGAAAGAGAGAGAAGGGTTGGATAAAAGAGGAGAAGAAAAAGACCGATCAGATTTCAGCGAAAACGAATGAACGGTTAGATTGCCGTGTCGTTAACGAAAGAATTTTTGGACTATCACTGTACGGTGTTGATGGTAATCGGTAAATATTACCTTGTGTCTTGAAATCTGCGGTCCTACAACATGAATTAAACATTTTTTTTTGAAACTGATAAACCAATCAATTTTATGGTTTCTTCAAATTAAGGAAAAAACAATTCATCATATTTTTATAGATATAATATTTACACTATATATATAATATCTACAAATTCGAACTTTAAACTTAGACTTTATATTTATAATTGCTAACAGTAAGTATCATTATTGATCCGCCCCTTGCTAATAACCCCTAGAGTACGACTATGTGCCCAATGATTTTTTGACCCCTTCAAAAAATTAGAAGCGGCTGTCTCGAATAAAGATTAAGGGGCTTTGGATCATCGACGAATAAAATTAGGATTAGTTATTCGGAGTAAAAAATATTAGGTGTGTTTCGATTGTTTAAGAATAAAATTAAAATTAGTTATTCAGGAAGCATTTGGATCGTCTAAGAATAGAATTAGGATTAGTTATTCGGAGTAAAAAAATATTACTCCTAAACTATCAAGAACAAGTTTTTTGGGATCTAGAGTGTTATTTTTTAAGTGGTCCAATATCTGGATAAAATTTTTATTTCTATGATTTTTTAAAAAATATAAATTATGAAGGTGGTCACGGCGAAGCTGCGACGACAGAGATTGCTAGTGTCAATAGTGAATTACAATCTTAGTGTGTTGTGGTGTGTCGTGCCAAACACGGGTATGTTTAGCACCATGTCGTGTCCTGTCGTGTTGACACAGGTTATATTTGCAACCGTGTCGTATCGTGTCGTGTTGAGTGGAGGAAAATGCCAACATAACACGAAAACCGACACGACACAGTTGGTAACTGTGTTAACACACCACATCAAAGTTGTGTCAACCATGTCAAACCATGTTAGAAGCTTATTACTTTTTTTCGTAGAAATTGCCAAAAATTATTAAAAATTATTTAAAAATTGAAAAATCTAAAAAAAATCGAATTAAAATTTTGAAATTCATTTTCTAAATGAGAATTGTTCTTTTTTATATTTCATGATAAAATGTATTATTAAAAAATAATAGAAATCAGATGATGTTAATTGATAATATCTTGGTTGAAAAATTATATGTTTTTTCTTTATATTTTTGCATGAAATTTCAAATAATCCATCACTATTAATTCTTATGTATTGATATTTTTGTGCTATGTTAAAATTTTAAATTTAGAAAGTATAAAAACATGTAGAATTTCAAATCAATCTTAGTATTTTATAACGCATTAATATTTCTATACTATTTATTTAGTTTTGAATTTTAAAATTTAAAAAAAATATATGAAGTCGTGTTGTAACCGTGTCATGTCAAATTGTACCGTATTGAACCGTGTCGTGTTAAACCTTGTTACTTTACTGAAAAATGCCAACACGACACAATTTTAACACGCCACACCAATACACCCGTGTCGTGTTAAATTCGCACATGTGATATATTGTGTCGTGGTAACACGGGTCTGTACCGTGTCAACACACCAAACACGCCACAAATTTGTAATTCACTACTTGTCAATCTTGGTTTGTGTACGGAAGAACATATGATATGTATAATTTTTCAGTTTTGTTAAGGTGTGATGCAAATTATAATGTTTAGGTAAATTAAAATTAAGTTTTGATATATAAAATTTGAATGGTGGATCCAGGATAGATATTTCATAATTTTGTTGAAGACTATGTTTTAGAACTAATTTATATAGAGCCACAACTTGTTGGTGCCACAAATGTCACAAGTTTTTTATTTCATGAATAATTTTAGAATTAAAAATTGAAACTTCAAATCTAAACTGTTGATCTTGTTCAATAAAACGAACAATGTGTTTTCATATAATTTTCATAAAAGTTGGTGTTCATTTGATACTAGATCAAGAGACTTAAAATGAACGAATGTTATTAATTTTTTTAAAATAAAATGAAACAAGTACAACTATTATTAAATATTAACCGACCTATATTTTAAAACACCGAAAATCTCTTATGTATGACTCCTAAGTTTAATTCAATTAATCCGGTTAAATTGAAAACTTAGTAATATATTGGACCTTAATTGATTGAGTGAGCAATTATGGGTCGTTACTCATTCTTAAGAAAGAAAAAGACGGAGTTGTACAGGCGAGGATTGCGCGATGAATTTGCCTTTAATAGCTAAACTAAACTTTATTTTGTTATGTTCTTTCGGATATTTTAATTTGGTTTTAATTTTCTTGCACAAAATGAAGTTATATCAAGAACAATTAATCACCTCTTTTTTGTATGACGTGGATTAAAAAATTGTGTCTGTTGTGCGATACATTCGATTATGGCCCGTATAATATGAGCTTAATTATAAACTTATTTGCCTAAGTGTGTGAAACATAAGCTATAAGGTATGATTGCATGCTCAATTGCATGAAATATATGTCCAATATCATGTTGGTATGCTCAATTGCAAGTTTATAAGCTTAATTGCATGGATATAATATAAGCTCAATTTTAACAGAAATGCAAATAATTATAAACTTACGACTATATTATTATTATATGATTAAAACATGAATTTCAAAGAAGTACACGAAATTTTCTCCATATAATGGTGCATGTCAGCTGATGGTGAAAAGAAATCAACCGGGGAACTCTATGCTACCTGGCACGTCATCTGGGACCCAAGATTAGACACAGCCTAATTGGGCCATGAAAGAAGCGTGAAAAGTCGTAGAATACCTTAACCTGAAGGAGATGAGTCGACATTTAAATAAAAGGCAAAATTGGATATAACCCGCCTCAAATCTTATGCATTTGGATATAACTCCCTCTAATCTTTTAATTTGGATATAACCCCTATAATCAAGTCAATAAAGGATATAACCCCTTCTGATTAATTTTAATCAAATTTTAAATGACAAAAATGAGATTTGTATGATTGAGACAAAAATGCCCCTCTTGAGTATAGTAATTAGTATATCACGAATCAGGAAAAAAATTCTAGTAAGATTTGTAATTAAAAATACTTCCATGGAAGGAAACAATCTCGCTAAGAAAAAGAAAGTACTATTTAAAGAGCAATTTCTAATTCAAAACTAATGAAGATTGTATGCTGGTCCCAAATTCTTTGATTAGAACTTTTTTTTCGCTCTTTGAAGAAAGAAAGAAGGGAGAAAATAACCAAAAAAATAAAAAATCCAACATGATGTTCAAAATTCAAACCAAACGGAAGCAACAGTGAGAGTCTGAGAGAGCATTGGTTTGAACTGGTCAATAATTCAACATTTATAATATAATATTGTTTGAGAAAAAAAAATCAAAGAGATTGAATTCTAGGTCTCTGTTCGAAAAAAATGTTGGTTTTGTTAAAGAAGAATACGAAAGGTCAGGGGCTTGGAAGGGATGAGGGTATTTTTGTCATAATTTTATTAATCTGATTTTTTATTTAAAATTTAATTAAAACCATTGAAAAGGGGTTGTGTGGTGTCCATAACGGATGTGATTATAGGGGGTTATATCCAATTTTAAAGATGAGAGGGGTTATATCCAATTGGAAAAGATTTGAGGGGTTATATCCAATTTTGCCTAAATAAAAATTAAAAAGCGACATCCGACGATTTAAATCCCATCCAAACAAGTAAAATAAATACGAACAAGGGCAACTGTACAATCCAATAGCACCAATAGAATCGTGAGATCAAGATTAGCACAGAGTGGTGTACTAATATATATAAATTAGTCAGTAAATAAATCCAATATGGATGAAGTACCATGTCTGGACTGAGTTCCCTGCGCGCTTATACCGATCTCCTGCAAAATTGTCTGTAAACTTTTTCAAATAAATGTTAATAATTTTTGAAAAAGACTTGTATAATTTTCTGACACAGCACATTTTAAACGATCGAATAACCTCAAAGTGATATCCTGCTCAAACAGACATCTTCTTGGCTTGAGCTCGGAATCCATGGTGGTTGGTGGTGCTGACTTCTTACTTCAAATTGATCCCAACTGAGTAATGTAACTTCACCATGGGTATACAAAGAAGCTTATGATTTGAGTTACTTGATCAATTGTTTATCAAATTTAGCTAATTGTTCACGCCCTTTTTCCATTGATGATGAGAAAGGAGAGATACGAGAGTGGTGTCTCTGTGCTCATCTTGATCTCACGATTCTATTTTATATCAAATTATGTACTAATATATATAAATTAGTTAACAAAATTATATTTCGAGTCAATTTCGAGCGAGTTGAATTTGTTTTGAGCCCAAATAAATCGAGCCAATGTCGAGTCGACTCGAATTTTTTTTGAGCGAGCCATGAGCCACAAACTTTTTTGCCACCCCTATATCATAATAAGTGGAAGTCAATATGAATTATTACGCAAATGCCTAAAAATTTATCATGCTTTGTGTAAATTATTATCGAAGCTCTAAAAAAAATAGATGGATTGACACACAAGCAATTTCATTAAAAATAAATAGTTAAAAAAGAAGTCAGTAATCTAATAACTAGAACATTACTCCCGGACACTTTTTTACTAAATAGAGCAATTTCTTAATGCGGATTAAGAAGTGATTGGGACTACATTCAAATATTCTAGGAATCTATGGGCTCGTTTGGATCGTATGGGAATAAGGAAGGAATAAGGATTTTAGGACTAAAACGTTGGGAAGTGTGTAACTTTGTAAAAGAGATTTATGTCTAGAAGAAGCTATTCCTAGCCGATCCAAACGAGTCCTATAGTATTAATTAAATCCTGTGGGTGTCGTGGACCGCTTTTTTTTTCCGTCAACGACACGGCAATCTGAACCGTTCATTCGCTTACGCTGAAATCTAATCGTCCCCTTTTTCTCCTATCTAGCGCCCCTACTCAACTCTTCTCTCTCTGCCTCCTCCTCCGCCGACTTCGTGCACCCCCATCCCCTCTTTCACACGCCTCTCTTTTCACCTTTCGGCCTCCTCCTCCAGTCCTCCTCCTTCTCTGCCAATCTCGCTCCGACCTCCTCCCGACGTTGCACAACCTCTTCTCTGCCAAACTCACGCCACCTAAAACCCTCGACGGATTCTTCGCTGGATCTTCACCTCCTCTGGTCTGCCCACAACTCCTCCCGTGCTGCTCCTTGCCCCACCCCCAAATCCTTTTCCTTCTTCACTGCGCTTCCTTATGTATTCTACGACCATGGCGCTGCAACCCTTCCCTAATCAGGTCCTTATGGATACAAATTCTTCATCAGGTCTCATTTTTTTATTTATTCTTTTAATTGCTCAATTGTTTGTTTATTTCTTTCATCAGGGAATGTATTTAGTGAAGATATCACATGTTACTAATAAATGATGTCCAAGCTGCTTATTCTTCATCAGGTACTCAATTTTTTATTCATTATTTGTTGGCACAAGATCTGCTATGTATGAGTAAAGGGCTTAATGACAATGTTATATACTTCTTTGTTTCATTGATACTTCTAACTTCAAGAGAAATAATATGTTCTAATTTTTAGTATTATTGATTTCTTATTTGCATGTATTTGTTTGCTACAGCACATCAATTTTGTACTATCGATTTTAGAAGTATTAAAATTTAGGGTCTATATTCAACTGAGATTAAAGGTTCAATCAATGGAATTGAATTGTCACTTGATTTGAAAATTTTAGTATTTCCCATAGCATTCCAGATAATTGTTCCCTCCAAATTTCAAGAGAAATTTATTTTACTTTTTCTAAATTTGGTACAGTGGTGAAAAAAGTAGGAAAAAATTTCAACATTGTTTCATGTTTCTACTGTTATTAGAGGATAAGATATTAGCAAAAAATTATGTTCTCTTTTTGTAAAGCTGTGATTCTTTTGACAGAACCCCTATTTAATTGTCATTTGCTCAAAAATGCAATAGTCGTTCTTTTTTTTTTAATAGAACCCCTTTTTATTTGCACCAGATGCTAAGAAAAATTTTAGGTCATGGAGTGTTACAAGTTTGTTCATTTATATAATTATTATCAGGATTGTACTATTTGAAAAGTTTGTCTCTACAAAGAGTATACCAATAGTAGTGCATTTTAATATGGTTGTAGATGAAAGGAGTTTGTCTCTGGATAGAGATGTACTCTTTTACTGCAACCATGTCCTTTCTCCTCTCTTTATCCTTGCAAGTATGCTTCTTATATTTGTGGTGAGAGATCCTTGATGTTGAGCTTTTATCTCCTTTTTTATGTCAGAATCCAAGGTTGCATATACATCGAGTACTTGAAGTTGATGCAATGGCAAGAATCAGAGTACTTGAAGTTGATGCAATGGCAAGAATCAGATCTATGTTGAATTCCAATAATAATTGTAAACGAAGCTTGAATCATGGTAGACCACAGTATTTAGTTTTAGTGATTTTTTAACTATAGTAGTGTTCATATTAGTGGATTTTGTTTGATTTTTGAAATACTGCCTGGTCAGTTTCAATAGGTAACTTTGATTAGTGAGTGTAATCTTTTACTAAATTTCAAAAGAGGTTGCTACCACATGGTTTATAGTTGAAGCATAATCATATATATTCATTACGTGAAGATAGTCAAATTACTAATTGGATATGGGAAATTATATCCTATACAATAAAAAAAAAATTTAGGCACTAATAAAAAAGATAATGGAAGCTGACAAGGACCTAGGTGGATTTGCATTGGTTGTCTCTATATTTTACTGGTAAGCTATCCGAATCTCAATTTAGATGATTCAGATAGTCCGATCTTAAGCCTTCTTATAGTATCTATTGACCTTCCAATGTGTAATTTCTTTACAATTAAAATGTCTTTATTAAAAACAAGTCAATTTTGTCTATAGTACCAACATATTTCCTTTGTTTGCACAAGAGATCGATATTTTTAATAGTTTGGGGTTATGCATGAATAATTGATAATTTTTGTTGAGTAATATCTATGTTTTAGTCATATTTTTAGAAAAATCTAGAATAATATACAATATAATATATTAGTTGGTGACTGAATAAATTATACATAGCAATAAGTAAATATATGGTAAATTACAATAATATGTTAGGTTGTAATTAGTAACTATATGTTACTTTCTAAATTTTGTTTTCAGTTTCGATTTCACACCGATCACATAAGTACTGGTGTGTTCTGATATGTATAATGTACTGGTACAGGTACGAGTCTTGAGTAATATCTATGTTTTAGTCATATTTTTAGAAAAATCTAGAATAATATTCAATATAATATATTAGTTGGTGACTGAATAAATTATACATAGCAATAAGTAAATATATGGTAAATTACAATAATATGTTAGGTTGTAATTAGTAACTATATGTTACTTTCTAAATTTTGTTTTTAGTTTCAATTTCACACCGATCACATAAGTACTGGTGTGTTCTGATATGTATAATGTACTGGTACAGGTACGAGTCTGCAAATTAGATGCACGCTGTATGGAGTGTGTTGCTATGGGTCTTGATAAATAACAAAGATGTTCCTTAGTGGTTTAATAGAAGCACCATAGTTGTTAAATAACGAAGATATACATTAAACACACCTCTTACTCTCCAAGTGAGTACAACTTTAGGTCTCCTATCTTTATGATAAGTTATAACAATGTAACATTGACTGATATAATTGAATGTAAACCATAGCAATATCAATGAAAAATAAATTTGAGTTTTTTGCCCTCTTTTAGTTAATGGAACACTACATAGCACAAAAGAGTGCTGCAATGTTGAATGCAATTGTGCATTAAACTATTGAAGTACCAGCAAATTAAATTCTAATCCATTCGCAGATTCAAATCCTCTTTCAATTGCTGTCACATAACTAAGTTGATTTCTGGATGTTTGGATGAGTAACTAGGTTTTCAGCCATTTTTATATACTAAGAAACAACCTATTATATTTTTAATTCTTCCTCAACCTTATCATTCAGCAAGAAATTGTTCTAACCATAAGAAGTAGGTTATGCTCTTTTCAAACTATCTAGCCTTTTGAATAGGTATTAGTACAAATGAGTAAAATTTCATTAGTATTATAACAAATTAGTACAATTTCATTAGCAAACAATAGATATAGGATAAATTTAAAATTATTGACAAATATAAATGAGAACACAAGGCTCTGCAGTTGTAGAGCTAAGATGTAGTTCAATAATTCTGAATCTATGAGGTTTCATTTCAGCAGCAAAATGTATTCTCAAGATTCGTTCGTGAAATGGTCAGATTACGTAAATTCGGCTGAATTTGTTTATGGGCGTCCTTTTCAGTTGTGATCCAATTGAGCAGTCAAATTTAATTAATTTTTGTCCCCCAAATAAGCAATTCTGCTAAGTCAATTAATTTGCTTATATATATTGTTTTGAAGGAGGTTTTGATATGGCGAAAGAGGAATTGATGGCTGTGGGGATGAAGGAGCTAGAGTTGTTGGAGGTAGGGGTGGGGGTGGTTGTGGGAGGCATGGTAAGAAAAATTTATGGGCGGTTAGAAGTTATGACTGTGCATAAACCAATTCAATGTTGTGAGAGGGTTTTTTTTTTTCTTAAAGCTGTACTTAAATTATGCCATAAAAAAATGAGAGAAACTAATAGTTTTGAAAGGGTAAAATATCGCCCATTCATGAATAGCACAAAATATCACAAAACACAATAACTGAAGGGACATTTATAGATTCAAATTAATAGAGGTCGTCTCTCTTCAAACCCTGTAATTTTTTATGCTATTTATTCTATTCTTTTGCTATCTGGTAAACATTTTGTTTGGTGAACCATAGAAGAAATGGTTTTTTTTTCATACTTTGGGATAACAAATGTGTTCAGAAAGTAAAAAAGAAAAACATACAGCGGCGAAGCCGCTGTTACCCAACATAGTAAAAATTTAATCCGGATGTTGGACCACCTAAAAATAACACTCTAAATCCCCAAAAACATTATTCTTGATCGTTTAGGAATAATATTTTTTTACTCCAAATAACTAATCTTAATTTTATTCTTAAATGATCCAAATGCCCCCTTAATAAATAAATTACTATATTACCCATATTGATCGGGTGCAAACCTAGTCAAAATACCTAGTCTACCTGATTTAAATCTTATCGTAGTAAACAAGGATCGAATATAAGGACAGTTCAAATATCTAAACCCTAATTTCCTAAATCAAAAAGGCTTTTTATGAAAATTGAGGAAAATAAAAGTTTCGGTTTGAAAATAAAGATAAACTTAAATTAACTAAGATTATAACAGTAAAATAAATCTAAATTATCACTATCCTAGAGATTAATCACGCAAAAAGACGTAAAACAGGGGTTCAGGTTGAAAACTTCTTTTATGTAGCAGGTTCCAAACGGTCCGTTTGAACCTCGTGATAAAGAATTACTTAGCAGAATTTATGTTGTTTCAAGTACAGAATCATGGCTTAACTTTAATTACCAGATACTAACCATCGTTACAGTTCAAGTTCTCAAAGTTAAGTCAAATCATCAATTAGAAACTCTAAGTTTGGTCATCATCATTTGCTTCAAGTCTCTAAATTCTAGCTTTCATACAAAGGATATCTTGCAACCATCGTTACAAGAAGGGTTCACCTATCGGTTATTTAATTCCGGTTTCATTCATCAATTACTACCATCCTTAATTAGGTTAATCACAAATCAAGCAAAGATATAGATTATTGGTACCAAGTTAGATAAGGCCTTAATCTAATTGGTCTAATCAGTTCTATCAAAGCAATTCATGAAATCACATAGCAATTAAAACCAAAAGATAGAAATCACAAGAAAATAACATAAACTCCAACTAAATAATATCAATATCAACTACATAAAATTGGTTCCCTACCGTTGCCCCTTAAAACTAAAATTACTCTAACATAGTATCAAAAACAATAAACAAAATAAGGTTTTTCCAAAACATAGGAAATCAAAGAGAAATTACAACAGAATTCAACTTGACTCCTTCTGTCTGAAATCTGGCGAAGTCAAACAGTCCGTCTGAGGTGTCAGACGACCCATCTGGAAAGTGACTGGCTAGGATTTCGCATGATCTTCTCCTGAATTGTGACAGACCCTTATTTGGGACTTAGCCTCTCTTATATAGCCATCTAACCTCGCAGTAAGTCGGTCTGAGTCGTTCTAAAAGTGCCTGATCGTGCTGCAAATGTGGCAGTTGTGGCTCAGCAAAAAATAGGATGCCCTGAATAGTGTCTAGTTCTGGAACAGCCAAACGGTCCGTCTGGGGTGTCAGACGGTCCGTTTGACGACAGTCTGGGCTGGGCTGAAAAGCTGTCTCGATCCAACTCCAAAATCTCGTCCAAAATCGTCAAAAATCATCATAAAATAGCAGAAATCACTGGAGAACCTGAAAACATATAGGAGCAACAACAGTATCAAACTTCTACCCTAAAAGCATCAAATTACCATTAAAATACACAATATTTAATCAAATTTAAGACCTAATTAGAGTTGAAATGCATGCATGAAAACCGTTGATCACATATTTACAAATTATCCTTTTTTTTAATAACGTAAATGCTCAACAAATTAAGGAAAAGAACGCTGCAGAGTTGTTGCTTCTATATACGGACCAAATTTATGTATCGCGAGTATTTTTATTTTACATCTGAAATTAGGATTGTAACCTACGAGCCAAAACACAATCTAAACCATACCGGTAAAATTGGTGCAAAATAAAAGAAATTACTTGCAAAGAATATAGAGGTTGAACCGCTGTGTGATGTAAAGTAAAAACAAATCTTGTAATTTGAGATATCAAGAACCATGGGAACGTAATAGAGGCGGGCAGTAAGGATTCTCTATGTTCATTTTTCACACAACGGGAACTCTTGCTCGGGGAATTCAGGTCATGGTACCAATAAAACATAGCAAATACATGTGTCATAATAGTGGACCTTCAGACTAAACATGAAAGGGCTCGTTTGGATCGTATGGGAATAAGAAAAGAATAAGAATTTTAGGAAGAAAACGTTGGGAAGTGTGTAATTTTAGAAAGAGTTTTATGTCTAGTAAGAAGTTATTCTTAAGAAGAAAACATCCGTCCATTGGTTTGTTTCCGTAATCCTCTTCATTGGCGACTCAGTAAGCATCCAATTATCAGAAAAGTCACATAGCCCAATTTTAATTGATTGGTAGCAAAGGACTTAATACAAAAATAGTACATAAACATTGTTGAGGTCCTTGTGGACGGATATAGCTGTTAGCAATAGAAAATTTGAGATACTTTTATTAATGCAGACTAAAATGAAGTAAAAAGCCTAAAAGGGTTAAGGTATGACAAACTAATATTGTGTCCGATCTGACTGAAATTAGTCGACGGTAAAGAAGACATGAAGGTATCTAATGACCATGTAGGATCAAATCAGTGAAGGGTTAAGAACTTTCAACTCTAATTACTTGATCTATGTATTTTCTTTTCCTTTTTCAATGAACAGCAATTTCTGTAGCGTTCTTAATTGCTATATAAAGTTGTAGACTGCAGTCAACAAATGAGAAATCAAAACACAATTTTAAACAGAAATATGCAATTTAAAATTCATAGTGACCGTCAGTCTTGGTCACCAATTGAAAGTAAGATAAGATACAAAATTTCTTTCAGAAACAATAAATACTTATCAGAAAAAAAACAACTCACTTCAGAAAAGAGAGAACAATCCATCCAAACCGGTATGGCTCAGACCAGACAAGGAATGGTCAACAATTCTGAGTCCATTAGCAAATAAAACCTTCCTGTGTTGAACGATTGGTCCTAAACCTTTGTTAAGCGGTCACATTATTACCATGTCATTACTATGGGACTACCTTCCTTGGTGCTGACGGTACACCTGTTAGTCGTTTGCCGTCCACGTTCCGTCCATACAAAAAAATCTGACCCGCTAGCACCTGACCTCCCTCAATCTCTCTCAACGTTTAGTAGATGTTATTAACGTTTACAAGAACGGAACATCAACGAATCAAAATATCAAACCCGTGCATTAAACACAACGTTCTACGGAAAAAAAAAATTGAAATCGTTCATCAAACGTAACGAATAACGGATGTGCATAGTTCCGTTACCGTTGTAAACGTTAAACAGGCCTACCTTCCTATTTCATTTTGCTAGAAATAGCACATGCATATGACCTTCCCCAATTTTTGTGAACGATTTTTTTTTAGGATGCATACATTACTCATACCTTAGTAGGTAATGCTCCATACAAATTTTTTTTTTTTTAAATGAGGATTGCTAAAATGCGACGTGTAGCTTGGATGATCCTGTACTAGGCATTCAAAATTCATGAATTTCACATTTTTATCACATGGACTTTGTGGTTGTGGATGCATGAAACCATCTACATGTGCATTAAGTTTGGCATAAATATAAAAAAAAAATTGATCATGTATATTTATCAACTTCTTTTATTTCAATCTCAAATGCCTTTTTTTTGTCTCAAAAATATCAATGGAACATTGGAGGAAATCAACCCAAACAATATTTGCTACTTTAAAAAAAATATTTTATGATATTTGTTCATGCCTATATAGGTACTTAAATTGTAACTTCAGCATTCCAACATTCAATTCTTGAAATTGTAACTTCTCTTGTTGCCGTTCAATGGCATTAATTATCTGGGGGAGTGAGGTGCTTGTCAGATCGAGTTTCTTTCTTATTGAACTATTTATTTTCTCAATTATTTTTGCTTTTGTGCTTGTGATATAGATTGTATAATATTTGAAAAGGATAGGATCTAGATTCCTAAAAGGATAGGATCTAGAAATGGGCTGTGTTGTTAAAGACTTGAATAACAAAAAAGAAAAAAATTTAAATTAATTTTATTGTACATCCTGATGATTTTTTTTAAAGGTAAAATCTAGCTAACTGAGTAGGTTCAATTTGTTTGTTTAATCATATATGGAACTCAAAATAGAAGAAGGAAGAAGAAGAAGAATATCAATGATTTTGTTAGATCATGATGAAAGATAAGGGCAGTTCGCATTATTAAACCGAACCTAACATTTTGACTAGAATTAAATCAACGAAGTAGATAATAATCTTTTCTTCTTAATTAATGCAAATGTTGTTGGCACCTTACCAACTAGCCTTCGAAAAAAAAGATAATAATCTTATCAAGCTAATGTATGAGCCACAAACAACATATGATGTTGTTCTCATATACAAAAGCATCAGATGAGTAACTGGAACCGCACTAAATATATAATCATCCAAAAATACCAATCTTCATGCCATCATTTCTGATGTTGTGCGTGCGGATAGTAATATATAAAACAAGAGCTCAAACATATTTTGTTTGCTTTGTTAGATTTACAACTACAATTCAATATTTCTATACTTCTCTCGGTGAGTTGAAGGCAGTGTTTTCAATAACATACCGGCACATCTACCGGCATAGTGACCGAAATCTAGAATTTCCCGGTATTTTCTCTCACAGAACCGCATGCCGCCATTTCAGTCACCGTTCCGGTACCCCGGTATTACCAGAATTTTCTGGTAACCAGTACGGTATTGGAAACACTGGTTGAAGGAACAAAATAAAGATCAGTTTTCGAGTACTAAACTATTATGGATATTTGGTTCAACCGTGATAAACATTAATAGATTGGCAATAACATAAAAGCCAATACCAATACCCTACATACATACCCAAAGTTGCAAACCAGCAATCTTTGCACAACTCAAACTATTACCTTGATTAAATCTACTATTTTCTACTCCTAACTCCACCACACCAGAGAATAATTAAAGGTCCATCCTCCCCATCAAGTACTAAGAAATTCTAACACTAACTAGTCATACATCATCAAAAGATTAAACAGAACTCATATACTATACCATTAGTACCAACCTCACATATGTGGTGGTGTATAGGGCCCACTAGGGGGGCATGGATAAACAGGCATGAAAAATGGTCGGTTACCCGACTGTTGCACACCTTGTTGTGCTTTGCACTGTTCACGGTATGCTTCTAAAGAATCCTTAATCCAGTCTAACAAGTCTTTTCCTTCCTGTTCCATGAAGAGCTCTCTATTCAACTCGTCACGTACAACAACTGACATATCTATGAAATCTGACCGACTTAACTTGAACTGTGAGCGAACCTTAACCAATTTTTTAGCCACTAACTTGTAGTTGCTGCTAGCATCCTTGTAAACGCTTGGGCTCAAATCTGCTAAAAGTTTGAGCCTCTTGTTTGATTGCAGCATCGCTTTTGGAGTTTGTTGCATTTGATCTGAATTTTTCTCTCTTAGTTGGGTATGGCGGCCTGACTCAATTCCAGCAGAGAGAGGTGGGGCATCCGCTGAATTATTTGATTGCTCGGTGTATGCTTCAGAACTGTTTAGAGGAAGCAATAGAGGGTTGGAGGCTTCTTTCACAGTCCGATTGCGGTGCTGACTCAGCTTGTGATGCTCAGAATCTGGGTTCTTGATGCATAGCTTTGTTACTTGTTCAAACCACCAAAATGGTCTTGTCCGGCATCTCTGGTACTTGTTGTTGATCTGCAATAGCAAAGAAATGCATGTTTACAGATGAGAATAAAATTTGAACAATTCAGCAAATATCACATGAATCTCTGGTACTTGTTGTTATTGTAGCAGCATCACCTGTCAAATATGTGTTGAGATCAAATTGATTTTTATTTTTTTCTTTTATGATCATGTACTTGCTACTTCAGGCCCAAATGATAGTGAGCAAGCCTCACTGAGAGCTCAATTCCTTACAAGCATGGTAAAACAACTCCAAAATGCACCAAAATGGACATTATACCAAAAGGCAAGTGCTACCAAATAAAATATTAAATAAGAAAATAGAAAATACAGACGGATCTCATATACTGTACCTTAGTTATCTCATCCCAGCATGCTTCATTGGGGGCAACAGGGAGGCTCTTTTCATTGTCCCAATACCAGTGTTGCATCTCTGCACAAAATTTGTAGTCGCTGAAATCAGATTTCAATCTCTTCATCCTCATCCAAAGCTCTTTGGCCGTGCGATTCGGCTGGGTTTTCTCATTTAAAATATTGCAAAGCTGTTTCCAGAAGTCCTGGGTATATTCAGTTATCCCCACCTCATGTTGTTCCATCAGCAACTCGACCAACACACTGGTCTGGTGATCAGTCCAGTTTGCATGCCTTGTCCGGCTTTTTGTTTCCTTGATCCCAGCCTCAGGTAACCCTTCTTTAGCATCTGTACCGAATTTTGGTTTTGCAGTCAACATTAAAAGTTTCAAAAAGATGAAGATGGTGTAAAATAAAAAGTTGCATGAAATATGTACTATATCCCACATCATGGCATCATAATAAAATAAAATAAATAATAATAGTAAACAAATATATAAACAAGCTATTTATCTTACACTCGGCATCTGCAAATATGGCTAAAAATGTGATATCTTAAGAGATGCTGAAAATGAAATAAAATAACAAAATTTACAATATTAAACTACAATTTTGTTTAAAATATAAACATCATTAATAAAGTTGACCAGATACAAATGGACTATCAGACCAATACATAGCAAGAAATCCTAAATGGAGGTACGCGTACTGACATAGCAAGTATGATAACAGAAGCTAGAAATAGTGGGCCCAAGTGAACATAACCCAGACTCAAATAGAAAATAGAGGTAACAGGATGCATGTCTACAAAGGGCATCGACAATATAAACAGAAATAACAATATAGTCGTAATCAAGTTAACCCAACTAACTAGTAACTCTGGTCGAACTTAGAATCATCCAAAAATATAATAAAAACCCTTATTATCATTATCTCAAGAAAGATATACAGCAGAATTAATTAGAAAGAGAAAGGAAGATACCATTGTTTTGAAACTCTTCTTCTAAATCAACAGCTTCTAATTTATCTCTTGTTCTCTTCCCTGAGGAGGAAGACAAGTCATCTCCTGAGTTAAGCCCAGCAGATTGCTCGGTTCCTTCTCCAGGACTGCTCACAACTAGCGGCAGGTTGTCTTCTTCCATTATATCATTTGTAGACCCACTTGGCTCATTTTCTCCAATGGGAACTTCTGCCCCACATATCTCAGCAACTTGCTTGTACCATGGAAATGGTTTTGTTCGACACTTGCTGAGCTTCTTGTTCAACTACGCAAGCAATTTGAAGATTGAGCAGTTCACATTTAAAATTTCTAATTGAACATAACACTTTTTTTCACATTCCATAGATTCAGAATCATCTAAAATGCTTCTTTTCAAACCATTTCAGTTATCTTTTATATGAACATCCTTATCATGAGTAGTCACCCCATTTGTCCAAAATCAACCAGAAGAACAGCACAGGAAATATTTTATCAAGAATTCAGTAAGGCCCTGATCAAAATGTTTTTTACACTGGATTTCATTTCATTTCAATTCAATTGATTTCACAGGATTTCGTTAGATCTAATTACATCGGAATTCCAAGTTTCCAACCAAATGACACCAAACCCGTTCATTTTGATTGCGAATTTTCCAACGAAATGAAATAAAATGAAATCCCATATTAAAAAAGTGAGATTCTGATCAGGGCCTGAGAATAGTGCACCCAATATTTTACTTCATTTGCATATAATACCCAATATTAATTAAATTTGAGTTGGGTATACATAAAAATTACACCTAGATGTCAGAATGGAAATTAACCTAGGGAAAAAAATATAACCTTAACAATTCTAATATTAATTGTTAAGGAAGAAACCAAAACATTAAAAGGTACAACTAAATTTAGGTAACAAGATATACAAACAAAAAGATACTTCCTCTTCACAGAACAACTAATTTGGATTAAAATTGCTATATTTTGATAGATATAGTGACAGATGCATCACAGTATGTTGTAGATGAGAAAATACGAGATATCTGGACATAAAACAACAATAAAAGTATCATTACATGAAAGAAAGAAAAGGAGAAGAAACTTGCGGACTATTTACCCTTATCGCTTCATCCCAGGATGTTGCACTTGGAGCTACAGGAAGCTTTCTTTTACTGTCCCAGCCCCAGCCAGGCTTCTCGACACACGTTCTATAGTCATTAAACTCGCTTCTTATCGTCTTAAGCCTCATCTTCACCTGATCGGCCTTGCGTTGTGGGCGGCTCTTTTTGTTAAGAGACACAGCAATTTGTTCCCAGACTTCGCCGTCTAAATTTTCTTCTCCCAGCTTATGTTGCTTTATTTTCAGCAACCTAAGAAGTAGGCTTGTCTGACTAACAGTCCAATTTGCACTTCTCAATCGGCTCTTTTTTCGTTTCTTCATTGTTTCAGGATCCATGTGGCTAATTTTGGTTTCAAACAAAACACTTCAGTCCATTAAAGATGAAGTGTAATAATAATAATTATACATCTAGATACCTAAATACCACCTAAGAACATTTAGATAGCATAATAATAATAATTATACATCTACTAGTGCATATCAGTAAAGATACAATTAGTCATACTAGTGAGCCTTTGAGAGGGATAGCAGTTAAGAGGGATAAAAGTGAACAACTCTTATATCCCTTGTTGGTTGTTTTTAAAATCAGAGGAAACAAAATGATCTCCCCTTGAGTTCTTATTCTTAATTGATTGTTCTTATTCCTATTCGTTAACCAAGGTCCGATGAGAAATCATAAGCACAAGATATAACACCAATCAACCGGCTATACAAACAAAACGAGAGAGAGAGAGAGAGAGAGATCGCAAAACGGCACTAGAATCTTCATTGAGGCCTCAATCACCTCGATAGATCTCTAATTCCTAAATTTGCAATTGAGATGCGTTTCTTAACAACTTACATCGATTTTGAAAGAAAGCAATCAGGTACGAAAGAAGGAGATCGCCGATCGTAGATCGCAAGGTCGACGAAGGCGGCGCTCGGCAGGGAATCGTCGGAGATTGAGAGATGAAGTATGGGATAAAATTGGAATAAAGGGGGATTGAATTATTCCATGCCCCAGGAAGGAATAACTTTACTCGATTAGGAAATGTTGTTATTCCGCTTTGTCGCTTGATCGTAGCTTAATTCCGAACCCATGTTTAGGAAGAATTCAATTCAATGGACTTGTTTGCTTAACTTGTACGCTTAAATCTTAATCTGTGTTAATCCTAATTATGCTATTAATATCACATATTATCTTCAGATGATATTTTTTAGGAGATGCGTTCTATTTTTGGAAATTAATGGAAGCAGATACATTAACTTTTTTTGTAGTGGGTCAGGCATTTCTTTTATCTTTTGAGAAAGTTGTTGGGCGTACATTTTTGTATAGTCTTCCAAAACATGGAATATATTGGGTTTGTGTCCCGTAACCATTTTGATCAACTCATCCTCTGAATATTTTCTATTAATTTTTTATACACTACAAAAATAAAAATGGAGAATTATTTATAATTTCGGAATAGATTATTTATATTGTCAATGTTTACATGCATATCCTATTAGTATTTGACAATTGTCAAACAACTGAGCTGATATTTATGACTCAATTTAAAAAAAAAAAAAATCCTGAATGCACACTTGTCTACGCCGTCAATGCACTCTCAATGTTAATAAACAATACCTACGGAGTATTTAGCGGATATAAATATTTAAAAGAGGGAAAATACATTATTCCTGTTACTTTTTTTTTTTCTTTTCTGAATTTCTATACAGTTAGCTGCAATAAGTTCTTTAAGATTTGCGAAATGTTCACGTTCAGTTATGGTTCTTGTACCTTCAAAAAATAACATCATCAACGAAGATGGTATTGTACTATTTTTCGATAGATTGAATTGAGGCTAATTTTCTTAGATAAAGTACAACCATTGTTCCATTTAAGTCATAAACCCAATCCTCGCACCTAAAATAAACCCAAAAGAAAAATATGTATCAAAAGGTCCACTGCCCCGCTGCTCGTTGAACCGTATAGCTTGTGTGAATTGTGAAACTACTGGAGAAATTGACATACTAAACCAGCCTTATTAGTGGAACTATAAAGCCGCAACCATGAGCATACCCTCATCCTAGTCATCAAGTTGATTGTTCCGCTCAAACATTCGACTTGCTTAAATAATTTTCCCATGCTAATTATTTTAGGCCATCACAACTAATTCTTTTCAGTGACAAAATTAAGCCCAAAATACAGCAAATACTATCTAAAATATGATTCATATCTTATTTATTCAAAAAGATTGGATTATACATGGTAATTACGATAAAGTACAAATAATGCAATTCTGAATATCATTTGAGCATTTCAATCGTTTCTAAATTCATTCTGAGTCATTTCATCACAATAATCTATATTTAAACTCTTTATAGTGTCTAGAATATGATTCATATCTTATTTATTCAAAAAGATTTGATTATACATGGTAATTACGCATATCAAGTGCAAATAATGCAATTTTGAGTAACAATTGAGTATTTCAATAGTTTCTGGAATCATTTTGAGTCATTTCATCACAATAAACTACATTAAAAATCTTTATACTGTCTAGAATTTAATTCATATTTTATTTATTCAAAAAGATTAGATTATACAAGGTAATTATGCATATAAAGTGTAAATAATGCAATTCTGAGTATCATTTGAGCATTTCAATCGTTTCTTGATTCATTATGAGTCATCTCATCAGAATAATATATATTTAAACTCATTATACTGTCTAGATTGTGATTCATATCTTGTTTATTCAAAAAGTTTGGATTATACATGGTATTTACTCATATAAAATGAAAATAATGCATTTCTGAGTATCATTTGGGCATTTCAATCGTTTCTGGATTCATTCTCCGTCATTTCATCACAAAAATCTACATTTATAATCTTTAAACTGCCTAGAATATGATTCAAATATTATTTATTTAAAAAAAATTGGATTATACATGGTAATTACGCATATAAAGTGCAAATAATGCAATTCTAAGTACCATTTGAGCATTTCAATCATTTCTAGATTCATTCTGAGTTATTTCATTATAATAATCTAAATTTAAACTCTTTATACTGTTTAGAATATGATTCATATCTTATTTATTCAAAAATTTTGAATTATACAAGGTAATTACGCATATCAAGTGCAAATAATGCAATTCTGAGTATCATTTGAGCATTTCAATCGTTTCATAATTCATTCTGAGTCATTTGATCACAATAATCAACATTTGAGTTCATTATACCGTCTAGAATGTGATTCATATCTTGTTTATTCAAAAAGATTGGATTATACGTGGTAATTACGCATATAAAGTGCAAATAATGCAATTCTGAGTATCATTAAAGTATTTCAATCATTTCTGGATTCATTCTGAATCATTTCATCACAATAATCAACATTTAAACTTTTTATACTGTTTCGAATATGATTCATATTTTATTTATTCAAAAAGATTGGATTATACATGGTAATTACGCATATAAAGTGCAAATAATGCAATTCTGAGTATCATTTGAGCATTTCAATCCTTTCTTGATTTATTCTGAGTCATCTCATCACAATAATCTACATTTAAACTCATTATACTATTTTGAATGTGATTCATATCTTGTTTATTCAAAAAGATTGGATTATGCGAGGCAATTACGCATATAAAGTGAAAATAATGCATTTCAGAGTATCGTCTGGGCATTTCAATTGTGTCCAGATTCATTCTCCATCTTTTCATCACAATAATCTACATTTATACTCTTTATACTGCCTATAAAAATGATTCATATATTATTTATTCAAAAATATTTGGTTATACATGGTAATTACGCATATAAAGTGCAAATAATGCAATTCTGAGTATCATTTGAGCATTTCCATCGTTTCTAGATTCATTCTGAGTTATTTCTTTACAATAATCTACATTTAAATTCATTATACTGTCTAGAATGCGATTCATATCTTGTTGATTCAAAAAGATTGGATTATACATGGTAATTACGCATATAAAGTGCAAATAATGCAATTCTGAGTATCATTTGAGTTTTTCGATCGTTTCTGGATTCATTCTGAGTCATTTTATCACAATAATCTTGATTTAAACAACTTATATGGTCTAGAATACGATTCATATCTTGTTTATATAAAAAAAAAATTAGATTATACATGATAATTACGCATATAAATTGCAAATAAAGCAATTCTGGGTATCATTTGAGCATTTCAATCGTTTCTGTATTTATTTTGAGTCATTTCATCACAATAATCTACATTTAAATCTTTTACACTGTCTAGAATATGATTCATGTCTTGTTTATTCAAAAATATTTGATTATACATGGTAATTACACATATAATTTGCAAATAATGCAATTCTGAGTATAAATTGTGCATTTCAATAGTTTCTGAAATCATTCGGAGTCTTTTCATCACAATAATCTATATTTAAACTCTTTATACTGTCTAGAATATGATCCAAATCTTATTTAATCAAAAATATTTGATTATACAATCTAATTTTGCACATACTTTGCAAATAATGCAATTCTGAGTATCATTAGAGCATTTCAATCGTTTCTTGATTTATTCTGAGTCATCTCATCAGAATAATCTACATTTAAACTCATTATAATGTCTAGAATATGATTCATATCTTGTTTATTAAAAAAGATTGGATTATACATGGTATTTACTCATATAAAGTGAAAATAATGCATTTCTGAGTATCATTTGGGCATTTCAATCGTTTCTGGTTTCATTCTCCATCTTTTCATCACAATAATCTATTTAAAATCTTTATACGATCTAGAATAACATTCATATCTCATTTATTCAAAACGATTGGATTATACATGCTAATTACCCATATAAAGTGCAAATAATGCAATTCTGAGTATCATTTGAGCATTTCAATCGTTTCTTCATTCATTCTGAGCCATTTCATTTCAATAATCTACATTTAAACTCATTATACTGTCTAGAATGTGATTTGTATCTTGTTTATCCAAAAAGATTGGATTATACATGGAAATTATGCATATAAAGTGAAAATAATATATTTCTGAGTATCATTTGGGCATTTCATTCATTTCCAAATTCATTCTCCGTATTTTCATGGCAATAATCTACATTTATACACTTTATATTGCCTAGAATATTATTCATATATTATTTATTCAGGAAGATTGGATTATAGATGGTAATTACGCATAATAATTGCAAATAATGCAATTGTGAGTATCATTTGATAATTACAATAGTTTCTAGATTCGTTCTGAGTTATTTCAACACAATAATCAACATTTAAACTCTTCATACTGTCAAGAATATGATTCTAATCTTATTTATTCAAAAAAATTGGATTATACATGGTAATTACTCATATAAAGTGAAAATAATGCATTTGTGAGTATCATTTGAGAATTTCAATCGTTTTTGGATTCATTCTGAGTCATTTCATCACAATAATCTACATTTAAACACTTTATACGGTCTAGAATACGATTCATATCGCGTTTATACAAAAATATTGGATTATACATGCCAATTACGCACATAAAGTGCAAATAATGCAATTCTGAGTATTATTTGAGCATTTCAATTGTTTCTGGATTCATTTTAAGTCATTTCATCACAATAATCAGCATTTAAACTCTTTATACTATTTAGAATATGATTCATATCTTATTTATTCAAAAAGATTGGATTATACATGGTAATTACGCATATAAAGTGTAAATAATGTAATTCTGAGTATAATTTGAGCATTTCAATCGTTTCCTGATTTATTCTGAGTCATCTCATCACAATAATCTACTTTTAAACTCATTGTACTATCTAGAATGTGATTCATATCTTCTTTATTCAAAATGATTCGATTATACATGGTAATTACGCATATAAAGTGAAAATAATGCACTTCTGATTATCGTTTGGGCATTTCAATCGTTTCCGAATTCATTCTCCGTCTTTTCATCACAACAATCTACATTTATACTCTTTATACTGCCTATAAAATGATTCATGTATTATTTATTCAAAAATATTTGGTTGTACATGGTAATTACGCATATAAAATGCTAATAATGCAATTCTGAGTATCATTTGGGCATTTCTATCGTTTCTAGATTCATTCTGAGTCATTTCATCACAATAATCTACATTTAAACTCATTATATTGTCTAGAATGTGATTCATATCTTGTTTATTCAAAAAGATTGGATTATACATGGTAATTACGCAAATAAATTGCAAATAATGCAATTCTGAGTATAAATTGAGCATTTCAATCGTTTCCGGATTCATTTTAAGTCATTTCATCATGAATGAAGTACATTTAAACTCTTTATACTGTCTAGAATATGATTCATATATTATTTATTCAAAAAGATTTGATTATAATGGGTAATTACGCATATAAAGTGCAAGTAATTCAATTCTGAGTATCATTTGCGCATTTCAATCATTTCTGAATTCATTCTGAGTCATTTCATCACAATAATCCACATTCAAACTCTTTATTCTGTCTAGAATATGATTAAAATCTTATTTATTAAAAAATATTGGATTATACATGGTAATTATGCACATACCTTGCAAATAATGCAATTCTGAGTATCATTTGAGCATTTCAATCATTTCTTGAATAATTCTGAGTCATTTCATCACAATGATCTACATTCAAACTCTTTATACTGTCTAAAATATGATTGATATCTTGTTTATTCAAAAATATTGGATTATACATGGTAATTACGCATATAAATATAAAATAATACATTTCTGAGTATCATTTGGGCATTTCAATCGTTTCCGGATTCATTCCCCTTCTTTCCATCAAAATAATCTACATTTATACGCTTTATACTGCGAAGAACATGATTAATATATTAATTATTCAAAAAGATTGGATTATACATGATAATTACACATATAATTTGCAAATAATGCAATTCTGAGAATCATTTGAGCATTTCAATCGTTTCTAGATTCATTCTGAGTTATTTCATCACAATAATCTACATTTAAATTCATTATACTGTCTAGAATGTGATTCATATCTTGTTTAATCAAAAAGATTGGATTATACATGGTAATTACGCATATAAAATGCAAATAATGCAATTCAGAGTATCATTAGAGCAATTCAATCGTTTCTGTATTCATTCTGAGATTTTTCATCATAATAGTCAAGATTTAAACTCTTTATACTGTCTAGAATATGATTCATATCTTATTTATTCAAAAAGATTGGATTATACATGGTAATTACGCATATAAAGTACAAATAATGCAATTCTGAGTTTCATTTGAGCATTTCAATCGTTTCTTCATTCATTCTGAGTCATTACATCACAATAAACAACATTTAAACTCATTATACTGTCTAGAATGTGATTCATATCTTGTTTATTCAAAAAGATTGGATTATACATAGTAATTACGCATATAAAGTGCAAATAATGCAATTCTAAGTATTATTAGAGCATTTCAACCGTTCCTTCATTTATTATGAGTCATTTCATCGCAATAATCAACATTTAAACACCTTATACTGTCTAGAATATGATTAATATATTATTTATTCAAAAAGATTGGATTATACATGGTAATTAAGCATATAAAGTGCAAATAATGCAATTCTGAGAATCATTTGAGCATTTCAATCGTTTCTTGACTTATTCTGAGTCATCTCAACACAATAATCTAATATTTAAACTCATTATACAGTCTAGAATGTGATTCATATCTTGTTTATCCAAAAATATTTGATTATACATGGTAATTACGCATTTAAAGTGAAAAAATAATTTATTTCTGAGTATCATTTGGGCATTTCAATCGTTTTCAGATTCATTCTCCGTCTTTTCATGACAATAATCTAAATTTATACTCTTTATACTGCTAAAAATATGATTTATATATTATTTATTCAAGAAGATTGGATTATAGAAGGTAATTACGCATATAAATTGCAAATATAGCAATTGTGAGTATCATTTGAGAATTTCAATCGTTTCTAGATTTGTTCTGAGTAATTTCATCAAAATAATCAACATTTAAACTCTATATACTGTCAAGAATATGATTCAAATCTTATTTATTCAAAAAGATTGGATTATACATAGTAATTATGCATATACAGTGCAAATAATGCACTTCTGAGTATCATTTGAGCATTTCAATCATTTCTAGATTCATTCTGAGTCATTTTATCACAATAATCTACATTTCAACACTTTGTACGGTATAGAATAAGATTCATATCTCATTTATGCAAAAAGATTGGATTATACATACTAATTACGCATATAAATTGTAAATAATGCAATTCTGAGTATAATTATTTGAGCATTTCAATCGTTTCTGGATTCATTTTGAGTCATTTCATCACAATAATCCACTTTTAAATCTTTTACATTGTCTAGAATTTGATTCATATCTTGTTTATTCAAAAATATTTGATTATACATGGTAATTAAAGATATAATTAGCAAATAATGCAATTCTGAGTATAATTTGAGCATTTCAATCGTTTTCGGATTCATTTTAAGTAATTTCATCGTAATAATGTACATTTAAACTCTTTATAATGTCTAGAATATAATTCATATCTTATTTATTCAAAAAGATTGGATTATAAAGGGTAATTACGCATATAAACTGCAAATAATGCAATTTTGAGTATCATATGCGCATTTCAATCATTTCTGAATTCATTCCGAGTCATTTCATCACAATAATCTATATTTAAACTCTTTATATTGTCTAGAATATGATTCAAATCTTATTTATTCAAAAAGATTGGATTATACATTGTAATTATGCATATAACATGCAAATAATACAATTCTGAGTATCATTTGTGCATTTCAATCGTTTCTTGATTTATTCTGAGTCATTTCATCACAATAATCTACATGTAAACTCTTTATACTGTCTAGAATATGATTTATATCTTATTTATTCAAAAATTTTGGATTATAAAGGTAAATACGCATATCAAGTGCAAATAATACAATTCTAAGTTTCATTTGAGCATTTCAATCGTTTCTTGATTCATTCTGAGTAATTTCATCACAATAATCTACATTTAAATTTATTATACAGTCTAGAATGTGATTCTTTTCTTGTTTATTCAAAAAGATTGGATTATACACAGTAATTATGCATATAAATTGCAAATAATGCAATTCAGAGTATCATTTGAGCATTTCAATCGTTTCTGTATTCATTCTTAGATTTTTCATCATAATAGTCAAGATTTAAACTCTTTATACTGTCTAGAATATGATTCATATCTTATTTATTCAAAAAAATTAGATTATACATGGGAATTACGTATATAAAGTACAAATAATGCAAGTCTGAGTATCATTTGAGCATTTTAATCGTTTCTTGATTCATTCTGAGTCATTTCATCAAAATAATCTACATGTAAACTCTTTATAATGTCTAGAATATGATTTATATCTTATTAATACAAAAAGTTTGGATTATACAAGGTAATTACACATATCATATGCAAATAATGCAATTCTGAGTATCATTTGAGTATTTAAATCGTTCCTTCATTCATTCTGAGCCATTTCAACACAATAATCAACATTTAAACTCATTATACTATCTATAATTGATTCATATCTTGTTTATTCAAAAAGATTGTATTATACATGTTAATTACGCATATAAAATACAAATAATGCAATTTTGAGTGTCATTAGAGCATTTCAATCGTTTCTGAATTCATCCTGAGTCATTTCATCACAATAATCTACATTTAAACTATTTATACTATCTAGAATATGATTCAACTTTTATTTATTCAAAAAGATTGGATTATACATGGTAATTATGCATATACCAGGCAAATAATGCAATTCTGAGTATCATTTGATCATTTCAATCGTTCCTTGAATCATTCTGGTTCATTTCATCACAATAATCTAAATTTAAACTCTTTATACTGTCTAAAATATGATTCATATCTTGTTTATTCAAAAAGATTGGATTATACATGGTAATTACGCATATAAAGTGCGAATAATGCAATTCAGAGTCTCGTTAGAGCATTTCAATCGTTTCTGGATTCATTCTAAGTAATTTCACGATAATAATCAACATTTAAGCTATTTATACTGTCTAGAATATGATTCATATCATATTTTTTCAAAAAGATTGGATTATACATGGTAATTACGCATATAAATTGCAAACATTGCAATTCTGAGTATCATTTGAGCATTTCTATCGTTTATTGATTCATCTGAGTCATTTCATCACGATAATCTGCATGTAAACTCTTTATACTGTCTATAATATGATTTTATATCTTATTTATTCAAAAAGTTTGGATTATAAAAGGTAATTACACATATCAAGTGCAAATAATGCAATTTTGAGTATCATTTGAGCATTCCAATCGTTTCTTGATTCATTCTGAGTCATTTCATCACAATAATCTACATGTAAACACTGATGTCTAGAATATGGTTTATATCTTATTTATTCAAAAATTTTGGATTATACAAGGTAATTACACATATCAAGTGCAAATAATGCAATTCTGAGTATCATTTGAGCATTTCAATCGTTTCTTGATTCATTCTGAGTCATTTCTTCACAATAATCTACATTTAAATTCATTATACTGTCTAAAATATGATTCTTATCTTGTTTATTCAAAAAGATTGGATTATACATGGTAATTACGCATATAAAGTGCAAATAATGTAATTTAGAGTATCATTAGAGCATTTCAATCGTTTCTATATTCATTCTAAGATTTTTCATCATAATAGTCAACATTTAAACTCTTTATACTGTCTAGAATATGATTCACATCTTATTTATTAAAAAAGATTGGATTATACAAGGTAATTACACATATAAAGTACAAATAATGCAATTCTGAGTATCATTTGAGCATTTTAATCGTTTTTTCATTCATTCTGAGTCATCTAATGACAATAATCTACATTGGAAATTATAATGCTGTCTAGAATGTGATTCATATCTTGTTTATTAAAAAAAATTGGATTATACAAGGTAATTACTCATATAAAGTGAAAATAATGCATTTGTGAGTATCATTTGAGAATTTCAATCGTTTTTGGATTCATTCTGAGTCATTTCATCACAATAATCTACATTTAAACACTTTATACAGTCTAGAATACGATTCATATCAGTTTATAAAAAAATATTGGATTATACATGCCAATTACGCATATAAAGTGCAAATAATGCAATTCTGAGTATTATTTGAGCATTTCAATTTTTTCTGGATTCATTTTGAGTCATTTCATCACAATAATCAACATTTAAACTCTTTATACTATTTAGAATATGATTCATATCTTATTTATTCAAAAAGATTGGATTATACATGGTAATTACGCATATAAAGTGCAAATAATGTAATTCTGAGTATCATTTGAGCATTTCAATCGTTTCCTTATTTACTCTGAGTCATCTCATCACAATAATCTACTTTTAAACTCATCATACTATCTAAAATGTGATTCATATCTTCTTTATTCAAAATTATTGGATTATACATGGTAATTACGCATATAAAGTGAAAATAATGCACTTCTGATTATTGTTTGGGCATTTCAATCGTTTTTGGATTCATTCTCCGTCTTTTCATCACAACAATCTGCATTTATACTCTTTATACTGCCTAGAAAATGATTCATATATTATTTATTCAAAAATATTTGGTTATACATGGTAATTACACATATAAAGTGCTAATAATGCAATTCTGAGTACCATTTGAGTATTTTCATCGTTTCTAGATTCATTCTGAGTCATTTCATCACAATAATCTACATTTAAACTCATTATACTGTCTAGAATGTGATTCATAACTTGTTTATTCAAAAAGATTGGATTATACATGGTAATTACGCAAATAAATTGTAAATAATGCAATTCTGAGTATAAATTGAGCATTTCAATCGTTTCTGGATTAATTTTAAGTCATTTCATCATGAATAAAGTACATTTAAACTCTTTATACTGTCTAGAATATGATTCATATATTATTTATTCAAAAAGATTTGATTATAATGGGTAATTACGCATATAAAGTGCAAGTAATTCAATTCTGAGTATCATTTGCGCATTTCAATTATTTCTGAATTCATTCTGAGTCATTTCATCACAATAATCCACATTCAAACTCTTTATTCTGTCTAGAATATGATTAAAATCTTATTTATTCAAAAATATTGGATTATACATGGTAATTATGCACATACCTTGCAAATAATGCAATTCTGAGTATCATTTTAGCATTTCAATCATTTCTTGAATAATTCTGAGTCATTTCATCACAATGATCTACATTCAAACTCTTTATACTGTCTAAAATATGATTGATATCTTGTTTATTCAAAAATATTAGATTATATATGGTAATTACGCATATAAATATAAAAGAATGCATTTCAGAGTATCATTTGGGCATTTCAATCGTTTCCGGATTCATTCTCCTTCTTTCCATCAAAATAATCTACATTTATACGCTTTATACTGCTAAGAACATGATTAATATATTAATTATTCAAAAAGATTGCATTATACATGGTAATTACACGTATAATTTACAAATAATGCAAATCTGAGTATCAT
Source organism: Rhynchospora breviuscula (assembly GCA_027562975.1). NCBI lineage: Eukaryota > Viridiplantae > Streptophyta > Magnoliopsida > Poales > Cyperaceae > Rhynchospora > Rhynchospora breviuscula. Next base: position 55,431,759 of record CM050402.1, read on the forward strand.
TTGAGCATTTTAATCATTTTCTGATTCATTCTGAGTCATCTAATCACAATCTACATTTGAAATTATAATGCTGTCTAGAATGTGATTCATATCTTGTTTATTAAAAAGATTGGATTATACATGGTAATTACTCATATAAAGTGAAAATAATGCATTTCTGAGTATCATTTGGGCATTTCAATCGTTTACGGATTAATTCTCGGTCTTTTCATCACTATAATCTACATTTATACTCTTTATACTACCTAGATTATTATTCATATATTATTTATTTAAAAAAATTTTATTATACATGGTAATTACGCATATAAAGAGCAAATAATGCAATTCTGAGTATTATTTGGGAATTTCAATCGTTTCTGGATTCATTCTGAGTCATTTCATCACAATAATCAACATTTAAACTCTTTACACTGTCTAAAATAAGATTCATATCTGATTTATTAAGAAAGATTAGATTATATATGGTAATTACGCATATAAAGTGCAAATAATGCAATTCTGAGTGTCATTAGAGCATTTCAATAATTTCTGAATTCATCGTGAGTCATTTCATCACAATAATATACATTGAAACTCTTTATACTGTCCAGAATATGATTCAAATCTTATTTATTCAAAAAGATTGGATTATATATGGTAACTAAACATATACCATGCAAATAATGCAATTCTGAGTGCCATTTGAGCATTTCAATCATTTCTTGATTCATTCTGAGTCATTTCATCACAATAATCTACACGTAAACTCTTTATAATGTCTAGAATATTATTTATATCTTATTAATTCAAAAAGTTTGGATTATACAAGGTAATGACACATATCAAGTGCAAATAATGCAATTCTGAGTATAATTTGAGTATTTAAATCGTTTCTTCATTCATTCTGAGCCATTTCAACACAATAATCAACATTTAAACTCATTATACTGTCTAGAATGTGATTCATATCTTGTTTATTAAAAAAGATTGGATTATACATGTTAAATATGCATATAAAATGCAAATAATGCAATTTTGAGTGTCATTAGAGCATTTCAATCGTTTCTGAATTCATACTGTGTCATTTCATCACAATAATCTACATTTAAACTCTTTATACTGTCTAGAATATGATTCAAATCATATTTATTCAAAAAGATTGCATGACATATGGTTATTACGCATATAAAGTGCAACTAATACAATTCTAAGTATTATTTGAGTATTTCAATATTTTCTGGATTTATTTTAAGTTATTTCATCACAATAATCTATATTTAAACTCTTTATATTGTCTAGAATTTGATTCATATCTTATTTATTAAAAAAAAAATTGGATTATACTAGATAATTACGCATATAAAGTGCAAATAATGCAATTCTGAGTATAATTTGAGACTTTCAATCGTTTCTCGATTAATTCTGAGTCATTTCAGCAAAATAATCTAAATTTAAATTCTTTATATTGTTTTGAATAAGATTCATATATTATTTATTCAGAAAGATTGAATTATGCATGATAATTAGTTAATTGCGTATATATATTGCAAATCATTCAATTCTGAATATTATTTGAACATTTCAATCGTTTATGGATTTATTTTGAATCATTTCATTACAATAATCTATATTTAAATTCTTAATACTGTATAGAATATTATTCATCTCTTATTTATGCAAAAAGATTGAATTAAATATGGTAATTATCATATAAAATGAAAATAATGCAATTCTCAGTATTATTTGAGCATCTCAATAATTTCTGGATTAATTTTACATTATTTCATCACAATAATCTATATTTAAATTTTTTATACTGTTTAGAATATGATTCATATCTTATTTATTAAAAAAATTGGATTATACATAGTAATTGTGCATATAAAGTGCAAATGATGCTATTCTGAGTATTATTTAATCATTTCAATCGTTTCTTGATTTATTCTAAATAATTTTATCACAATAATCTATATTTAAACTTTATATACTGTTTAGAATGTGATTCATATCTTATTTATTAAAAAAGATTGAATTATACATGATAATTACACATATAAAGTGCTAATAATGCAATTTTAAGTATAATTTGTACATTTCAATAGTTTATGAATTCATTTTAAGTCATTTTATCATAATAATTTATATTTAAACTCTTTATACTGTATAAAATATAATTTATATCTTATTTATTAAAAAAAATTGAATTATAAATATTAATTATGCATATAAATTACAAATAATACAATTCTTAATATTATTTGAATACTTCAATCATTTCTGAATTTATTCTAAATTATTTTATCATAATAATCTATATTTAAATTCGTTTTACTATCTAAAATACGATTCTTATTTTATTTTTTCAAAAAAAATTAAATTATACATGATAATTACACATATAAAATACTTATAATGCAATTTTAAATATAATTTATATATTTTAATTATTTTTGAATTCATTCTAAATTATTTTATCACAATAATCTAAATTTAAACTCTTTATACTGTCTATAATATAATCCATATCTTATTTAAAAAAATTAAATTATACATGATAATTACGTAAATAAAAAAATTAAATTATATACATGATAATTACACAACACGGGACTGGAAAGTTGGAATATATATACATGCTTAAATGTTATCAGACTTTCAGGTTTCAATAATTAAGAAACCTGTATGCAATGTTTGATTCAAATTCAATGCAGAACCTATCATAATACTCTGAAAACTTGACCCGAGTGGTAAAAGCAAAACGATAGCCAAGTTATTTTAAACTTTTAGAATACCGCTCCTAAGTTAATTCTATTCAAGGCCCGTCATGCAATTACACTACAAAAAGAAAAATAAAGATTAAAGGCACCGACAGCACTAAATATCCAAAACTATTCAACTACCGCTCGATAATTAATTTTGACAAATTAAACCAGTCTGAGGATCTCATATCCAAGTTAAAAGGCATCTACTTTCTACAATCACAAATTCACGATGCCAAATACCCACCTCACAGATTTTAAATATTAGAAGATTGTTGAATGCCAACATATGTCCGTTGTCCCTAATCACCTCCTTCGTCTTCCCTGAAGTACATTAAATAAGCTGACAATAAGTTTTTATTAAACTATAAAGCGACACAAGACTGATTTAATATAAAGAAACAGCAATTTAAAATTCAAGTCTAAATCCATTTCCATTAATTATAGGAACTATTGTTCCATTTTCTACTCAATCCAGCATTATCTAGAGGGAGAGTTTTTTTATCAGATCGAAGCTGTCCAAATTTTACAGGAATGAGAGAAAATGGCATAATGATGACAATTGTGGCAACTTACAGCAAATACTGCAAGTTCAATTGCAAACTTAAAAATTTTCACCATAAACTTTATATTAATCTCAATTTGAAATGACAGTAGGCAAACAACTAAAACAACAAGAGACGATGTAAGAAAAATGCAAAAGCTAGTTTTAAATTAACAGACTCCTGTTAGTAGGAACTGGCAATAGGTAAACAACTAAAACAACCCCGAGACAATAAAAGAAAATGCAAAAGCTAGTTTTAAATTAACGCTCCTGTTGGTACAAACTGGCACCGGTACATGGACTAGGCATAGAGGTTCCTACAAAGATCCATTTACTGTTTACCACAACAAAAGCACGACATACCACTGTTTACAATAAAAACTAAACAGATTCAGTATGATCGGGAATAGCTTCATGCACTCTCCGAATTTGGAGATCCACTCCTTTGTGGACGAAAATAACCCCTTGTATTCCTTCATGGACGAAAATACTCCTTTGGAGATGCACTCTCCTTTATGGAGATCCACTTATTTTCCATTTGTAAATCTAATGTGATACTTTTCAAGGTTTTGCAGGGTAATGTGAAACATTCTTAATTTAATCATGAGTTCATCAAAACCAAAAATCCAACATGGATAATTAAATGTTGTCAGGTGCATGTCTCAAACTAACTATGTAGACAACTTAATCAAAACCAGCACAAACCAAATATGAAAACTAGGATGATTAGAACATGATCAAAGGCCAACAAAGTAGATAAAATTTTAGCACTCCCCCCATAAACTATTCATTCTAAATTCTCATTCAAGGAAATACCCAAAGTACCACCATCATCTCTCCAGGAAAATCATGGAGAAAGGAAGAGAAAATTGGCAACCAACGAAGAAAGTAAAGAACAAAATGCCTGGATAACAAACATCTTAATTGTCCACAGAAGCATACAAGACATTTCACAATTCACACATAAGAATGTTTAATTGGGAGTTTTAAGGAGCCAAATCTGTCCCCCAAGACAATTTTTAATCCAATTTGATATGAGATCATATTTTGAATCTTTTAATAGTCAAATGGAGTCGGACAACCATACTAAGAAAATAAGTAGATAATGAGAACTTACTGAAGAGCTGACATAATCATCCATTGAGGATTGTTTGCGCCTCTTCAAGTTTGGCGTCTCAACAACAGGTGACCTTGCCCCTCTTTTTGATGGAGTCATATTCTAAAATATCAAAATAAAAACAAGAAAATAAAGTAAAATTATTAAGAATGTTTAGTAGTTCCAAGCAGGCTTAATCATAAATATGGCCATACAATAAAAAATTGATGTTGAAGGTCAGTCTACTACCAAATCTGATCTACTTAATCGAACCCAAACTACGACCTCAAGCACAATTACAAATAGGTCTTGCAGATCTGTTTACAATCGACTTGTCAGCGCTTCAATTAAGTAACATGATGGATGCATGACACCCCTACACGATTTTTAATAATTAACCTCCGAAGGGATCCAACAAGCAAGAAAATAAAAGATTGTCTTAAATTACTATATCTTGTGGGGTTTACTAGTTCATATAAAACCCTACAGTTTGTAAAACAATTTACGACCATCAGAGTGCAACCCACTAGACTCCAATCACATGGCTCATATAGATACTTGTTCTCAATAAAAACAAGCAGAGCAAGAGGACCATCTTGTTAAAGGAATTTACAAGTTAAGAAGTCAATTTTGGCAGAATGACTACAGTAATATTTCAGACTTATTAATGCAACACCCTACAAACCTTTGGATGGGCTTTAGGACAGGACACCAAAGGGATCCAACAGTAGATGGACCAAAAAAGAAGCAAAAATGAAAAAAAAAAAGAAAACCTCCAAAGATGTAGAAGAAAAATATTCTACTGATTATTTTACTGTTTCAACCTATGAAATATTAAGCAAGCATGGCTTGAGACTGGCTAAACTTGTCATGCTCATCAAATTTCTAATGAAATATTAATCTTATCTTTGGCAACCAAACATTAATCAAATTAACTGAACCAGACTGGCAGTCGAAACATGGAATTCAGTAACTAGGCCTTAATACCTCATGTCATATCCCAAAATGAATGATCTGCAGTAGGCCACAATGTTCAAGCCCAGTTTCAATAGCGTAAACCAAGATTGCGGTAATGGAATACTATTTCTATAATTGACTTAAAATTGATCATGCTATAAATTGAATACTAGTTTGTAGTGAAGAAAATGATCATATGTTGGACATTCACTAAGCAAACTATCGGAACTGTCGGCAAATCAAAACTCTCAGTTTTTCATAGTAGTATCCATAGAAGTTGGAATCATACGAGTCGTTAAATATATATCAGCCCAGCGATGCATATCGTGACCTTATATCGCAAAACCAGTGTATCCTAGCATCACTATGATTTCCTCACTTTCAGTATAGAACACTAGATAGAAGCTACGCTATTGATGCTGGAACTGGAGATTACAGATAGTGGATTTCCATAAAGAAGCAAGCACTAATTCAGAGATTGGCAAGCACCAGGTGCCAAAGGCCTGCCACAAGGCCAAGGCTTAGGAACCTTTAATAACCTTCTTAATTTTCTTAATATGGAGAAGGTGGGGTGTATTTTCACATAATCAATTATGGAGGATATAACCAAAGCTTAAGACAATCGTAGTGAGACCCTTCTCAGTTATGATGCAGTGCAAATATTTCTATAAAAAGTCTATATTCCCTATTGTTGGTCCTCCGTACACATATAACAGTGTGATCCCAGGACTACCTTCCAAGAGTTCCATAATTTAGTACTTTATATAATTTAGTTTCCTTAATGTAATATAGAAATGTTATACAAACTGGTCAAATTGGATATAATATATGGTAAAATTACTAAATTTCAGAATTGAGAAGCTTTTAAGTATTTTTTGAAAATTTTCCAAAATAATTATTGATCTCATCTGGAGTTTTCCAAAAAGAGTGCATTATTTTACAATGCCAGATAGAAAAAGAAAACAAAACAGTCATTGCCATGACAGCGCATATTGTTATAAGCATATTTATTAATTATAGGCTGTAAATTTACATACCAAAAATTAATATTAACTCCTTGCTAGTGTAAAGTAGCATGTCTCATTAACGTATACTTCCCTATAGAAGTTACGTATATAATAAAAAAGGGAAAGCCATAATGTAGGTACAAGTTCATGAACAAAACCGAGCAAATCAAACAAAAAATGTATATAAAGCATTGCCAAAAATGTTGAGTGAGATGAGATGAAACATAGCCAATTAAATAATGATGGTATGGAATAGAAGCAATTGATGGGCTCGTGGTGAATCTGACCAAGCACAAGCTGCAACACAGTGTAGACTTAACTTTTTTCCCAATATCTATCACTCACAAGATGCATTTTGGAGTTCAATGATTTCACACCAAGTGAAGTGCATTCCAGATAATATATAAGGGACGTTAATAATGATCACGATGTGGAAAATTTAAAGCTCTCTCATTTTGCAGTAGATTAAAGTATTAAACACATTAGAAAAGAATAGAAGATAGAAGATGGAGGCATCCAGCTAAACTGATTTCAACCCTACAAAGGACCGAAGGACGTACTACTCTTAACTTAACAACAAGAAGATTGTTTCCAGGAAAACACAATATATTACTCTAATTTTATAGTTCCCAAATAAAGTAAAGCATTTTAAGTTCTCAACTAGATTTTACACAATGAACTGAAACTTTTAGCAAACCTCCTGAAGAAGAATCCATGCAAAAGAATCAAAATTTAAGGAAAAAGAAGTGAATGCAGCTTAGATCTACTAAAGCAAATACTTTCATCCTACTTCAGCAAGTCAAACAGAAAAGCAGTAATTATACACCAAACCAACTGAATTTCAAACACTATACTTAAGTTGAACCCAAATCAGATTTGAACCAAACTTAGCTTATCAATTAATTGGCTTTGACTAGTACTGAGTTCACTCATACCTGACCCCACAACAATCACAGACCTTCAGTTCTTTAGGTTCTGGATTCAATCTGATTTGGACCAACTTTTCCCCATCAATTGGCATGGCATTACTATTATCAAATCTATTAAGTACCTTGGCATTTTTCTTCTCCTTGCGCAACTGTCTCTCATGCTCATCATATTCTTGGTTCTCTTTCTCAACGAGACGAATAAGGGTATCACAACGTCTGGCCAGCTCCTGAACAGTGCGTGACTTCACAAACCAGTCGAACCTGAAGAGGGGTGACATGCGAAAGGCAGCCTTCAGCTCGTCCCATGCTCCATACCCAAGCTTGTGAATCATGCACAACTGAAATGTGAAAAAAAAATAAAATAAAATAATAAATAAAGTAGATATGAAATGACAGAACAGGAAATGATGATACAGGTTTTTGCTTATATTGTGTTTTGTTTTATAAATGGTGATGCTTAAACATAGTCAAGAAACACCCAAAGAAGAACCACAATGGTAATATTTCAAAGGTTGGGCTGCCAAAGGCCAGCGCTGAAACTGAACTTCAAGTTAAAAATGGGAAGCATTTCAGCCAGAAATAAGTATAAACCCATACCATGAAACGATCACATTCTTCATTATACAACTTGCCCTTGTTCTGACCATACTGTATCTTCAACTCGAGCCATGGGTTTTTGTACCTTTCAAGCTTCTTTTTGAGTGCCCTATTAATCTCATCCTTTCGAGTGATCCTCGCCTCTCCTCTCTCTATGTTCTTAATTATACGGTCCCAATCTGCTTCCACAAGACAAACATTTAAGCACTGTATCTAGAAGGCTCATTAGATTTCTCTGATCTTGTCAGGTTCAAATATAGTCAGGTGTTCGAAGATTGTTCTTGTTACGAGTAACTGTGCCTAGGGGTTCACATTAAGCTTGCATTTAATTTTCTCATATCCTTTTTATGTCTAGGTATACAAGATGGAAATTATTCGGCTCAGATAATTCTTTCACTGGGTATACACAATGAAGACATGTCTTTCTCTGATACAAGTACTGAAGTACAGATCAAAGAATGTGATATCAAATTTTGGAATAAACTGGCCATTACTGATTCAGTGTGTGGCTTTAGGCCAGGACGTGAAGTCCGAAGAATGAATTGACAGAATGCAGAAAGACATTGCAAGATACCATTCAATTCCTTGTATCTCTGCTTGAAAACAGCAGCATATCTCTCTACTTCCTCTTCTGTTTTACCCTCGACTTCAGTAGCTATGCTCTTGATATCATTCCGGCCATACTTCTCACAAGCCCGGACAAATGCATTGAAGTCCCTCCTAGTCCAATTAGAGAAACCCTAGAAATTTGCAAGTACCAAAGAGTAAAATCAGAAGGAAAAAAAAAAGTAAAACACTGATAGCTTCTACATAGTTCACGGAGCTTTTAAATAGTTCATGGCCTCACTCTCACCTCCTCTAGCAACTGTTCTTTTTCTTCCTGCTCCTCAGCTGTTAGCGGATCAAAAATTTCTGTCAAGAAAAAAAGGTAGATAGTTTAGCTTCAGTCAATTACTGATACTAGATGCCAATGCCAATTTTATTATGGGAAAACATACTGGTCTAGACCAATAATTGTACTGGCACTATTTTTAAATGCCATTTCAGAGGTTCAATTCAGTGTTCTCGCTTTATTGTTTTCAATTATCCTGTTTAGCCCCATTGAAATAACAAATGCAAAAGAGGAATTGGTAAAATATGAACAAAAAAAGTACCATCTTGATCATCAGCATCTCCAAGACCATCCTTCTCTTTTTCCTTGTTCTTATTACTAGTTTGCTAATATATTTAAAAAAAGTAAGAATTTTTTTTTAATAAACAAAAATGCATCCACAGAGTAGCATAAAATAACAATTCTAAGAGGACTGAATTAAAAGGATGACAGTGAATAATTAGAGTTACCACAAGATACTTCACTTCTTTCTCATACAACTCGTTAAGTCTCTGATTATTAAAGAACTGGAAATCATGCCTAAAAATAATAAAAAAATGACTTAGTATCATACACATACAAATTCCAGCTGCAAAATGTGTAATTAATTGGCCATGCTGGTCCCAATTTGCTGGATGTGTGCTTCAGTACTTCAGTAAAATAGTAACAAATAACTCAGTTCAGAAAGCTCACGACAAGAAAAGAGCCTTACAGGTGGGGCATTTTGGGTACTTTTTGCTCCCTGGGCTTAGCTGGTGCGCCTTGCCGCATAGCTTGCTTGAAATACTCAGACTCTGAATAGCTAAAACAACAAAAAGGGGGGAAAACATACAGGTAATGATAGTTAAGAAGAAATTCACCAAATAAAATTTTTGAAGCAACTTGACCATATATTAATCCTTACTTTCTTTTCCTTTCCCTCCTTGGAGGTTCTATCCAGTTGTCAGTAACCAGTTTCTTGAAGTCAACCTTGTTTTCCTCCTTCAATCAACGAAAAACCAGAGTCAGCATAAAAAGTGAAAAAAAAAAATGAATTACAATTTGGAAATATATCACAAAAGAGAAGTGAACCCCCCCAGCCCTTCCCCTCAATCCTAGCAGAAGTATCCGGACATAAGTTGTATTAATCTCACATAATTAGAAAATCAGTAGCCAACATATTGATGAGAATATAAAATATCAAAAAGTAAAGTTATAAGCTTCCAAATAAATGGACACCCAAGAAACCAGCCCCCCCCCCCCCAAAAAAAAAAAAAAAAAAAAAATGGTAGAACATCATAAACAAAAATGTAGAAGCAGCAGCAATGACTTACCTTGTCATCATCAAAGTCATACAATTCAGCAGCTGCACAGAGTAAATAAATATTTTACTCATCAATAGAATAAAAATCCCAAATAGAGGTAATTTCCTTTGTACCCTTGTAGAGTCCTGAAATCATCCACCGGCTTTTTAAAATCTAAACTTCCCTATATGTTCCAAATAAGAGCCCCAAGGGCCCCTACTTCCTCAGTCTTTCATTCCATTATTGAGTGAACAGGATAAGAAATCAGGATGGGACTTTTCTCTGATAAAGCAGCAGGGGCAAGAGATATTTTCATGACTCTACAAGGGACTTTGTGATAAAACATATCACAAACCAAAAGCAAAGATTATTGAGATCCTAAAAATCCAATTCATACTCTCGTCCATCTTGAATTTGATAGCATCTTCAGTGAACTTCTTCATCTTGGCATCCAGTTCAGCTGTAGCCTCTTCACCCTTGGCTATGATTCTGTCAATGTCCTCATCAGTAATAGTGCTATCCCCAGAACTAAACACCATCTCCGCGCCAAACCTCACCATTTGTAATAACTCATCCTTGTTCACAGCTTCAGGGGGAAAAAAATAAATAAACACACCAAGATGTAAGAGAGAAAGAGACTCAAATAATAATAAGTGACAGAATAACAAACATATAGAAGTAGATAATAATAAGTGACAGAATAACAAACATATAGAAGTAGATAAAAATAAAAAATAAAAGGACATAAAAAAATTAAGTACCTTTCTGTTCAGCCAGCCGACCTTGCTGAATAACAAGAGCATCTAGTGCAAGCTTCTTATATGCCCTCTCTATCACTTTCTCCTCGATTGTATACTGCAATTTTTTTTTAAAAAAAAGGAAAAAAATATATTCAATAAGATCACAAAGACAAAGTTAGCTACAATTGAGAAATGGATTGGTGAAGGACTAAAATTTGTACAACCAACCTCAGTACAAAATCGAAAAACCTGAACCTCTTTCTTTTGACCAATTCTGTGGGCACGATCTTGCGCCTGCAGGTCAACTTGTGGATTCCTAAAATAGTAATGTTCCCAAGAAAAAAAAAAAGTGAATCATCAGCATAAAATGGGAATATACTACTGCTTACTGTAACATTAGGTAAACAGTTATCAGAGGTTGACATGTACAAATCAAAGCAGCATAGCATGACGGGATGGCCACAATAAGGGGCATCAATTTACATATTAAGTGTCCACTAGATAATTGCAGTCAACATCATAATTAGAAGACAGGCATGGACTCAGTAGTGTTAACTAAGGCTCTGGATGACATTTATGGCCAATTTTACCATTAATAATTATTCAGGGGTCATGACCTTTACTTGTTTGTCTAATGTATATACTTCATAAGATTTATGAACAATTAAAACTAGAATGTTAAAAATGAACTTCAAAACTAAAATAATAAAATTTTGTAATGGACCGTTACTAGAAGTTGATTTTATACCACACAAAAATATTAGCACAACAGCTAAAGCATTTGAACTGATGAAATACCCAAAAAAAAAAAAAGTGCAAACTTGTCTGAAAAAAGACTATATTGGGCTTAGCCCAGAAGTTTCAGTAAAATAAAATACTAGAACAAAACATTATATCAATGGGAACGGTAAGGGAACAACAAAATAAATGTGGGTTTTCATTTTATGCTTATATGATGTCCTAAAATTTTACTTGTGCGCGATGTTTTTTTAATGCTTACTTGTGGGTGATGGTACAATATGGCAGTCAGTACCAGTGCAATTTAAGGATGCTTTTTTTTTATATTTTTTTAGGACAATATATTTATGCAATGAAAAGACGATGTATGACAATTTTGTTTTCACTAATGGAAGTGGAAAAAAATTCATATCAAACATTCTAATGATTTAGTCCTATAAATCACAATAATACATGAACAAAATACCATTGGAAGAATGGAGAACAACAGCCGAAAGGTCTGCCAGGCAGCCACAAAAAATGAGAAACAGCAGAAGAAGAAAACATACCAATCACTATCGTAAAGGATGACAACATCAGCAGTGGCAAGGTTAATACCAAGACCACCTGCCCTGGTGGAAAGCAAGAAGACAAATTTCTCACTTCCAGGTCTGTTAAAAGCCTCAATGGAGGCATCACGGTCTTCTCCGCCAGTGTTACCATCAATGCGGCAATACTGGTACCCTCGGTACATCAGGTAATCCTCTAGGATGTCCAGTAGTCTTGTCATCTGAGAAACAACTTGTATTTTAGTTGTGTTAAAAGAAAATGAACTGCAGCACTCATATAATTGAGGATTCTACATACACCAGTAATCGTCCAACACAGAATTTAGTAGTACACATGTAGTACAGCTTACTTACACTAATAAACTCTTTTAAGGAGTATTATATAATGGATGCGATCAAATGTGGTTCAAAACAGCATAATATAATTACATTATTTATGAATTTCCTAGATATTAGAGGAAAGCTTTACTTATAACATTAGAAAATATAAAAAAGCAAAAGGAAAACAGAATCATTTAAAAGAGTTGAGTAAGAAAAAGTACCTGCGAGAATATTAATACTCTCGAGTCACGCTCTTTCAGCTTTGGCAGAAGTTTATCTAAGAGTGCCATTTTCCCTGCATAGATGAATAACATTTGAGCATTAACACAGGATTTTCCATTCATTTTTAAACAAACTCCAGCACAGGGTTTCTTTTAATCCTTTAGCAAGAAACCAATGGCAATTAATTAAAGAACAGCTAGACTTAATGCAGCATTTTGTCTACATTTTACAGACAAGACCTGGGCATAATACTCCATAGGATGCAAATATAAAATGTGTTTAGGTCTTTACACTTATTCATGTGTACCTATTTCTGTATTCTTATACCCTAAAAAAAGACCATGTGCATTATTTTTAATTCTATAACTAAAAAATATCATGTTTCTATCACACACCAAGAAACAATAATATAGAGGTGAAACTGTAAACATTAAGCTTTCATTTTACAATTAATATATACATAAGAATATAAGATGGTTAGACATAAATGTACATCCTGATCCTGGGACTGTACTAGCTGTGTATTAAAATCAAGCATTCCACCAACGAGAAAGCAACAGCGAAAGAGTGATCAAGATCGGACCTGCATTGGTGATAAGATGATCACCAGTAGTGTAAGGTGGGCCTGGCTCAGCTCCCTGGAAGAGGTAAGGATGGTTACAGCACTTCCTCAATTGCATTGCAATGTTTAAGAGGCGCTTACGCTCCCCACCAGCATTGACGACTTCCAGATCCTTCTGGAGGAGGGCACGGTAATACTGTTTCTGCATCTGAGACATTCCCACTTTAAGAATGGTCTCCTTCTTTGGAGGAAGCCCTTTCTCCACATCAGACTTCAGTCTCCGGAGCAGAAAGGGGCGCAAAACCTTTACAAAGATGAACAAAAAGCTTCAGTAAATATGGTGTAGAATGGTTCTCTTCTTTCCTATTTTCCATATTTCTATTTTCTTTCTCTAAATGCATGTTGTGTGCACATGCACATGCACATGCTGCAATTATGCTATTATTCTGATGCATCTGTACAATGAAGAACTCAAAGAACCAAACATAATTCTCCATTAACACTAACTATAATTTCTTTATCAGACTACTCAAAATGCATAAAATCAGAGATCAGTTCACCAGACTTTGAAAAGAACTAGTGATTTTTCATGTAACACGCTTTCAGCATGTAAAAATAAAGGAGATGCACCATTAACAAAAGTAACAAAGATCTCAGGACAGAACCTTCCATGTAAAAACAGTTCATGTATTGTAGTACCTTGTGAAGCTGCTGGACAACTTCTTGTTGATCGTTTTCACCAGAAATTTGAAACCACTCATCAAAAGTTTCAGCAGAGCTGAAAACCTCAGGAAGCAAAAAGTTGAGCAGCGACCAGAGCTCATGAAGATTGTTCTGTATGAAAACAATATTATGATGTGGAAATAATAGGAGAAAGCAACCTATAGCTCACCTATGAGAATAATACAATCATCCAAAGATTACTACATCAAGTTTCTGAATTATGGTGTTATCCATTTGAACTTAACTTTTGTGTGACTTTGACTAATATAGCATCAAAGTATAAGGAATGAAAACAACAAACCTGCAAAGGTGTGCCGGTAATTAGCATACGATAGTTAGTATTGTAGATTCGCATGGTTTTGGAGAGAAGCGAGTTCTCATTCTTTATGCGATGCGCCTCATCTATTATGATGTATCGCCAGCTGAAGCGCCTCAAAGCTGACTTTTCCTTAATAGCCATTTCAAAGCTGGTCACGCAAACATCAAACTTTCCAGGAACCAGCAAATTCTCTCTTATATGTGCCTGCAGAGTACCCAAAAGGAAAAAAGTCAAAATATGTAGCATATAAAACTTATCCACAAAGGAAAAACAAAAAGTGCATTATTTAAAAGTAGTAAGGTGAACAAGATAATTGATGACAAATAACATATCATGTACTCTACACAACATCGATTATCAAGTCAGACTTTATCAAAACAAGAATTTCATACCAACAACATATTCAAAAATCAAGTGTACCTAAGATAATATTAAATAATGTCATCTAACCCTCTTCCATTCCACAATCACAAAGATGCCAAGACAACCATTATTTACCTATATTTCCTCCCACTTAAGATAAAATAGGTAATTGATAGTTTCGAAATATATCAGGAGAGATAAAGTTGACTCTCTTACTGCATTTTGGAAGGGATAATTTGCAGGTATTGAACTATATACTTTTGAATATTTTTTAGAAGTTATCATTAAACCTTTTAAATTGCATTGTCCCTTTAATTAGGAAAAATAAGCAGTGTGACAAGCACTTAGAATGATGAAACATATAAATTTTACCCTTTCTTCAGGATTTCCTAGGAATTTGATGGCACGCAGAACAGGACAGAAGCGCTTGATCTCATTCATCCAATTACCAAGTGTTGATTTTGGGGCCACTACCATATGGGGTCCGGTGATCCCTCTGAACTCATGCAGATAACCAAGCAAGGAAATGGTTTGTAAAGTTTTTCCGAGACCCTGGAAATTGAAATATCAGAGATATCACACTGTTTTGTCATGAAAATGTTGAGGCCCTCTGGAAAATAATAATCCAGGTGTAATGATACATTAAAATTTTCAAATTCTTAATACAGATGAAATCGATGCAGATGACATAGAAATTAAAGGAAGCTCAATAAATTGGAGGAAATAAAAAGAGAAGTACCATCTCATCAGCCAATATTCCGTTAATGCCATTCTCATACAAACGGATAAGCCAGTTGAGTCCAGCTAGTTGGTAATCCCTCATTTTCCCTTTTATACCTGTGTGATAGTAGGGTCCTTATTAACCAATTGTAATATAAAAACAACATTAACTTTAAAGAAGTATGCTGTATCATACATGAATCGAACTACTATGAACATAAGTGTAGACTATTACTGGGGTATGTCCTTATCAGCTTTTACTGACAACAATACAATCACTGTGCTGGTAATGACCTTCAGTTTATTCTTAGCACTTTAATCTTAAGGATTCATTTAAAGTTAATATAGTGATTGTATCAAAAAAGAAATGCACACAAATGAGTCAATAGTTCATTACTAAACTTTGTTCGCTAAGTTTAAATTAAAATCTTCATGACTGGAATAAGTTTTAAGTACTATACATGCCAGAACCAGCAACGAACAGACAACTAATATCTTTTTATTGCAATAAATAACACAAGACAGTTGAAGGAAGGAGCTCACAAGATGGCTGCGACACCAATCTAGTCCCACCAGAACCAGCAAGGGCATCCTCTTCCTCCTTAAGGTACTCCTCATCTTCTTCCTCCTCTGTTACTTTTGATGCATGGCGGCCCCTAAATATTAACCAGTAAAAGTTTAGGTTCTAAGATAAAAAGAAAGATAAGATAAATAAAACCCTTTTCTCCTTTAAAAGATGAAAAGTACCCCATCAGAGATCACCAAAGCAGGTTTACAGTAAGAGAGAATGGTTTTTATCATTTCTCCATCCAGAACTTGGTGTTAAATAGCCAAACTAATCCTGAAACCAGTCTAATACCTCGAGCAAACCTTGAATATATAAACAATATTAAGTAATATCTCAAGCAAACCTTGAATATATAAACAATATTAAGTAATTTTTCAGATTTTTCTGGTACAAGCTGGCACTCATACTGTTAACTGACTGGTGCAGTCCCAGCATTTGGTAATCCTACGCATGAAAGAAACAAACAATCAAATTACCTTCCACGAGGCTTCTTCTCTGCTGATTGGCTCCCTTTAGCAAAATGAGCAAATATTTCAGTCTGCTGAAGAAGATACTTCAGCCTACCCTTTCCTTTGTTGTTCTGTCAACAAACCAGCTTATTTCTATTATGATAATTTATAGGAAGTTGCAAGTAGTTGCATAAATTCAAGGAGCGCAGACTACCATGCATGAATAGAACAACGTGCAATACTATTTGTACAACTGACCCGAGTTCTCATTTCTAAGCTGCTAATAATTATTTTATATTCAATCTGATTTCACCTCAATTAGTAGAAGTTTCTCATAATCCCAACATCATCTCAGTTGCATCAAAACACGTCCAACCAGGGGGGGGGGGAAAAAAAAAGCAAAAACCTTGTCAATAAAAACCTAAAATGGGTAACAAGTTCACTCTTCAACAACATTCAGACAGAAAAAATAACCACTTGCCAATCACAACATCCCACCTGAGACCAAATACAGCAACAACTAAAACATGAGCTTCCTCTTTAACAAAATGAGTAACATAAACTCACCATATCAGCATCTATTGAGGCATTTTGAGCATCCAAAATTTCTTGGATCTTTTGTTTCTTAACTTTCTGGAGCTCTTTGAGTCTGGCTTTCTCACGCCTCCCGACATCTGTGCGTGCTTCTCCATCTGCTGCCTGAGATACAAATAATGCAACCAATTAATTGAACATTATAGTAGTAGAATATCAGACAGAAAAGACTGCACTCACAAAAGTAAAATGTTAAACTATATAGATAAATTAATCTAATCCCACCACAGACTAAAAATAAGAAGTTCCATCAATTAATTAGACGTAGCACCTACGCACTGAGAAAGGCATAATTTTTTTCAGAAGATCCCAAAAGGTACTGACAACTTCCCAAGACCCCTGAACAGCTAAAAACCTTAAAAACAAACAAATGCCCCTTCATGTACGGCAAAGTTGCCGCTTAAACCCTAAATTTCCAGCTATACAAATCGTATAGTGTAGAAATGAGATTATTAAAAATTCTAAATCTCCTGAGACAAAAAAAAACTACACATGCACTATGCGGCTTCATCAACACTGAAAACAACAAGATCCACAAAATTCAATAGTTCTTAAGCTATAGAAAACCCAAAATTGTATAGAGAAGCATATAAAAACTCTAAAACTACTATAAATAAAGGAATCAAAATAAATACCATGCCTAACAATTCATCCACGCCTGATCCTTACCTTGGACCACTGAAAACCTCCCAACGAAACCGCAAATTTTCTCCAAGACGTAAACCGTAAAATCAAAACCCTAAACCTTACATCGACAAACAAAATCAAAACCCTCACCTCTTCATCCATAGCATCGTCGTCTTCTGTAGACTCCGTTGCATCGACATCATCTTCGTCTCCAGCCTCATCAGCGGGGTCTGCTGACCTAGCAACAGCCTCGATCTCTTCCTCATCGGCCTCGTCAAGCGCCGGCTCCTGTGCTTCGTCGCTGTTTTCCGGCGTATTCACCGACGAACCGCCGCCACTCGCGGCGCCTTCGTCTACCTCGTTCGAGGAATCCTCCGTCGCGGATGAAAATTCCTCGTTCTTCGATCCTCTCGCCATGGATGGGGAGACCAAAAGCTTTGGTTCCTTGTCCGATCGGTTGGGATGGGAAATGGAGCGAACGAATTGGGAGCGATTTGAGAGAGACGAAAGGAGGAGTTAACACGAGAGGAAGATGTGAAGTAATAAATAAATAAATCGGGAATAAAGACTAGGGTTTCTCTGCGCCTGCTTCGGTCATGTTTTATGTGTGGTGGTTCACTCCGTAAAGAGTAAGGTATAAAGAGTGACAGCTGTGTCAGCGTCGCATGATACGCTGGTTGTTGGGCATGTGACGCAGCGGACTTGGAGTTGAAATCACATCTCGCGCTGGAAGGGTTCGAGCGCATCTAGATTCGAGTTAGTTTGCATCTTCATGCGCTTAGACGGTCCAGATTTGCAGTGGACCCTTCTAGTGTTGGGGAGTGATTTTTTCGTGCTTTTAAAGCAGAGGTGAAAGTTCATCAAAAAAAAAAAAAAAAAAAGCAGAGGTGAAAAAGTGTATGGGCGTGGTCTCTGGTCGGTTCACCCGCCGGGACCAAGAGTTGATAATGGAGTGAATTTTGTACCCAGGTGTTTACTTTGCTGTTGTTGTTGTTTTTTTTTTTTTTTTTTTAAATTTTCGTTTTACATCTGGATGTAAAATTAGTATTGGGACTGGAAATATGAAAATAACACTTTAATCTTAGTTCATACATAAATTTCATTATCCTAATAATCGCACAAATAACTTTTGCACATAACGTATTGTAAAATAGTAGATTTTTTTATGTTTTTAGTTCCAATTATTTATATTGTGCTAGATATGGTAGTATTTTTAAAAGATTTGCTGCTGTTGTATAAATGATAAGAAATGAATTTTGTCAAAACAATTAAATAATTAACGAATGGAATTGAATGTATAACGAATTCATTAAATATTAATTGATGATTACAGGAGCAAAGGTCAAAATAAAATTATCAATAGTGTAGAAAAAATAATGCTCTAGCTTTAAATAGTAGTCAAAATTACAGTTTAACTGAAATTATAGGGAACATTTTTGCACTAAGGCCAAAATCTACGAGAAAATATGAACAGTGAATCTTAACGGCCTCGATCATGCTATTATTTGTTTGCATGCAATTAGGCAATTCAATTCAAGTTACTTGAATATAATTATACATGTTGTGACAACCAATATAAAGTTTGAGCAAAGTAAAAAAAATAATTGCAAACAATTTGTTTGAATAAAAATAACAACAAATTAATTACTTGGAAGTTCAGCCTTTTGTGATCAACAACAACCAAAGTAAGAGGACATATATATTATCCATATTCATTTGTTTTTCAATCGCAATCAACTACTTTTGTTTTTGAAAGAAATTTACTTTCTTTTTCGGGGAGCAAACTCCTTTTGGGGTAGGTTTCTGGGTGTCAATAGCATTGACGCTGAAATGGCACAATGCAGTCTTGGCGCCAGATATATGATCCAATTCCCGCCATGTGTTTGGAGGCTATTTCGCTTCTCCCGCCGCCATTTCTCCCTTGCAAATTCCATAAACGAGAATTAACGGTCGTGATAATGTTTCACTAAATCAACGGTAAGTAGGCACCGTCGTTCAAAACAACTGGAATGATCCGCGACCCGCGTGATGAACTCGATTCGCACTCCGTTTGCGTGATCGGGCTCATTTCAGATAATATTGGCAAATATAAAAGTAAAATAAAAATAATATGTGAGTCAGTTTAAGTATCTCTTAAATGTACATTTATTACATTATGGTTAATATTTTTATTTGTGTAAGAATAATAATAATTATTTTTTTATAAAACATGCATTATCATTTTATATATAATATAGGACAGTTGTCACAGTTCTACCGTATCCCCTCATGCAATTCTCTATTACAAGATGTAAACTTTTTTTTATTTTTGACATAAGTAGGCACACAGCCTACCACTTTACATTTACCAGAAGAAGATGTCCACTTGCTGCAGAGTACAATCTTTTTCTTCATGGACCTTTCATACCGATATATTAACTTTCCAACCAACTACGATTTATGATCTGATTTGTTCTTTTGTTTCGTCTCTTTCATCCTATTAACCCCCATCCGAACAGGAATAGCATTCTAGAATAGTAGAATGTGATATATTTTGTTTTATGCTTTCAATCAATATAAAACGTACACAAAGTCGCCTCTTTTTTTTTCTTTATAAAAGATAAAGATATATGTTCTTGCTTACCTTTTTATTAAGTTGCTATAATAATCTGATAATAATCTCCCATCGGTTTCATTTAAGGCTATTTTGGGCCTACCCACTCGTGGTTTAATGAGATGGGCTGCAACCAAGCTTGATTAGAATCAGTGTCAAAGCGTGAACCTAGAGAATGCCCTATTTATGTACATAAGAAGATTTTGAGTTGGTTCTTCTGAGGGCTCAGAAGCATCTTCTAATCCTAACCAGAAATTCAAGGTCCAAAAGATTTTGAGTTGGTTCTTCTGAGGGCTCAGAAGCATCTTCTAATCCTAACCAGAAATTCAAGGTCCAAAAGCCTCTTGGGCTTGAGGAAAACTAGCATTTATGGTTCTGGCGTAAATTGATCACGCTTATTCCGGTCCTGAAATATTTGTTCGTAGGCCGGTTAAAAAAAAAAATTGAAAATTACTATCTACCATCTTTTCATACGCCATCTCGAGCCATTATGTTTGTATTTATTCACTTTATTCATTTATATGTCCACTTTGTTTATCTATGTGTTCAATTTATTCAATTACGAGTTAGATTTTTTTTATTATTGTTCAGATTTATATATACATATTTAACTTATTTTTATTGAATTTATTTATTTGTATGCATTCACTTTGATTATTTAAATATCCACTTTATCTATTTTATTTACTTTGCTCAAGCGATGACAAAACTGTAGATTATAGTTATCATTTCTAAAAAAAAATGCTCATGGTTTACTCGAAATGAATTAGATTTTTATTTGATGTTGCCTCCCTCGATTTTTATTTGAAGTTGACTCGTGATCGATTCGTGCGTATTAACTCGAAATTAACTTGATGCATAATTTTATTATCTAATTTTCAATATTTAGTACTTAATTTGATATATAATGTATTTATTCCTTAGCTATAAATACTTTTTTGTAAAAATCTTATTGTAAAACGTTAGTCTATAAATAAAAGATATAAAAAATAATTAATATTAATTATTTTGTACTTTAGTTGCTTTTAAAAGTATGAAATATCATTATAAAATTATTGAGCTCGCGTAGGGCTCCATTGCTGCTTTTGTTTGATTATGTTCGATTTGACCATCTTGATTTAGTCCCCGGGTGGAATATACTCCAGTGATTTTGCTTTTATATAAGCATTTTTCTAGAACGTGTATGCAATATTATAGCCCAAACAAAATTTCATTTTGGTTAAAAAGAGCATGTGAATTACAAGATTTAGATGTTGAACATAAAAACACAAGATCTAATACATGAAAACAGGTAAAATATATTTGGGCAACTATATATAATAAGTATTTATTTGCTTCGATTCATTATGTGTAACGCTTAAAAAAATTCTCGTCGTTATTTAGTTAGAATAATTGTGTACTAAATTGTCTGTAGTAATCTTAGTCACTTATACCATTCATGTACTATATATATATATATATATATATGTATGTATAAAGTTTTGCTATGGTGAGTCGCGACTCACCAGGGGTATGTGAGTCGTGCTCAAAACTCCTAGATCTAGATCATTACGATCTCCTTATTGAAATCTCCATGCAGATCAAGTTTTACATTTTTTCGAAATTTTTAAGTATTTTTTTGAAAATTTAGAAAATCGTTAATCTAATTAGTTCTGAACCGTTCAAAAACAACAGTTTTTAAAAATCCGAAAAAAAAACTTAAAAATAAAAAAAATATAAAATTTGGTCTGCATGGAGATTTCAATAAGGAGATCGTATTTGATAGTTTGGATCGATCATTTTGAACCAGATCTAGGAGTTTTTGAGTGCGACTCACGTGAGTTGCGACTCACCATAGCAAAACTCAATATATATATATATATATAATCAGTCTGTTAATCAAAAATCTTTTACAAAGATCTGGAATAAATGATTTGTTTTTCCTTTTTTGAGTTTGTATTAGATGACAGGGAATGGTTATCATTATTTTACTGATTATGTATTAAACAGCTGATTTTCAAATCACTACCACATAAAGAGGCTTTTATTTCAACACACCTTTAATTAATAACAGTTATAAAACAAAAAAACAGTGGCGTTAGTGTAAAAATAGACAATATATTCAATGTCTAAAAACCGTCAGTAAAATCATTAAAAAGATCTTATAACTGAACAGTGAATTTTTTCACAAAAAATGATCGCTAATTTAACGATAGTTTTTACAGAAAAAAAAAAACCCCGTCACTATTTGCCCAAATATGGTTTTCCGACTGCACTCCCCTCCTCTTTCTCTCTTGATCAATTTCCAGAATAATTTTCCAGTCAAGACCATTTTAATTTTCCATATAAGATTACTCCAAAAAAATTTTAAAAAAATATGAAGAAAATAATTAATAGACAGAGAAAGAGAAGGAGACTACATTCAAGGTAAGAAAAATAACTTTGGCTGATATTCGGTTGATTTCTATTTTTCTTTTATATATCGGTTTTTATTTAATCAATTAGAAGATCAAAGATTAATTAGGTTTTTTTTGTCTTAATTTCAGATCATCCGACCTATAAATTTTCTCTCGTCACCTTCGTCATTGCATCTTCTTTTTTATTATTTCGTGGTTTATTTTCTATCATCTTTTTTATTTATTTATTTTATCACGTGATTATGCATATAATGATTGTTAGTTGGTATTTGCACATTATTTGTTCAATGGAGGACCATCAATTTTCAAGTTACACCAAATTTTATACACAACCTTGTCTAAGCTATACATAACATATTTATATTTGATTTGTTGTTTTAAATATATATATAATTTGTTTTATTAGTCGCTAGTTTAGAAAATAATTGTTGTCGATCTAATAGACGTTACTAATCAATTTTTAACGCATAATTAAGAGATTCAACTCAATATGCTCATTACTTATTGTCTATTTGCATTTGTATAATGTTTGTGCCGAACTTGTGCTAACTTTGAATCCGAACCGGCAAAAGCCCCAAATATCCAAGTCCAATACTCCCACTTGGCCTAATTTTAAATACCTAGCATGATAATTTTATGCTTCAATACTGCTTATTGTCCACTTTAAAGAGAATAAAATTTCATTTTAAATCATGGATGAGGAAAGGAACCGTGATCGGTTCGCCGCATCGCAAAAGATCTCTCTTTGATATTGAGATGAGGTGAGGAGGATGATGTGTCATATAAGGAGACGTATCATGGCCTTTCTTTTTCCTCGTGCCTTTTCTACAGATTCTATTCACTAAGGATAGATAAGAATATAATTGTCGTTAGATGTCGCTTTTTATTTTTTTTCTTCTGTTTTAATTATGATTGTTACGGCTGACATATGCATATATAAATAACTTGATTTGATGCAATACATCACTATTATCCCAAATATTATTCCATTTGAATTAATTTTCGAGCATTAATTAGAAACATGTGGAGAAAAAGCACCCTATTAATTGAGACCAATTAAAGGGTACTATATACTTGAATTAATAATCTATAGTTATTGAGCTATCGCTTATTTCAGTCATTTAGAATTAAAGAAAATAATTTACATAGACAAAAAGTTTATTTAAACGTTATGCAATCTATGAACCATTTACCAAACAAAAAAATAAATTAAATAAATTCAATGTAGTTTAGATATATAGGCTGTATTATGTATATCATGCATGCAAATGCGAAAACCAATTAGTCATCTATCGTGTGAGTAGAAAAATCGACAGCTGTAGTTTTTTTTTTTATCTAGTCATCTAGAATTTACAAAAGAGAAATGATATTGAAATAAAAATTAATTACTAAAATAATAACCAATAGTTCATTTCTAAATAAAAATATAATATTGTAGATCTATTGAATATTATATGATAATATCATGCGATTAAAAAATTAATTAGCCATATTGGGTGAGTAGAAAAATAGTAGTCCTGTTTTTTTTTTTATCAATACTTGATAGATAATCAAACAATATTCAGATTTTCTTCGATTTTGAAACACATCCAATATCCAATACATTATATATGTGATTTAATTCTGATTTTAATTATCATCTTACCTATCACTATAGTTGTCAAATAAATTAGATTTTAACATATATATTTGTTCCTTCATGGAGTGCCTAATTAATGCTTTTCCTTAGAATTTATCAACATTAGTTTATTTTCTTAATTAGTTTTGCCAGGCATATTAAAATCTGTGCGAAAAATGTTTTACTATTAATAGGAAAATTTTCAACGCAAAATTAAATACGTGCCATTTCATAATTTAAATGCTCGTGAAAATGCTTATCATCATTTAGTGATATATTAAATAACATCTCTTTAAGAGAAAAAAAAAACAATCTGATTATAAAAATATGGTCCAATTCGGTATTAACTATATATCACTGTAGTATATAGAGAGAGATTGTCTTTCATGATACAGTCGAAAGTCGGTACCAACAATCTGTTATCACTATTGTATGTAAATGTAATATAAGAACTTTGATCTTTATTAATTTGACACATCCGGAAACGGAAAACGTTGAGCCCAAAACCGCCGTTTCAGGTTTCAGGAAAACCGACTAATTAAATTTATGTGTGTAGTGTAAGACGCGCGCTGTTTTCCTTTGCTGTTATATACTATACTAAAAACAGAGCCATGCAACCTTATTTTTCAGGGACACGTACGTACAGTAAATAAAATAATTAAAAACAGATTACAGATGTATCATTTTCCCAAGCATAGTACCTTTTTCTTCACTAGCAGCTTGTGCTATAATAATCTTTCTTACGCTTGCATTAGATGAAACCACATATGAGCATGTCAATGAAGTAATATTAATATGTTAGTTAATCAAAGCATATGCATGGACTTAAATTAAAGCTTGCCAAGGTACGTGCAATGCTTTATCAAAAGAAAATAATATCGTTAGATACATTACAGCAGAAGATAATATAATAACCAACTTCCACATGAAAATATACGCCGTGTCATGCACATCAATGAAATGAGTTTTGGGCTTTTGGCCATATATATATATATATTATTAGTTTCGAAGAAACTATATATATATAACATTTAACAAAAACACCCAGAGAAAATAAAAATACTCAAAGACACATGCGAATTTTCCTTCATTTAGTCCCACCATATAATCCATTTTATTTCCTAGAAAGCAGATTATATGGGCACAAAAAAAACCCACAAATCATGCATTCTTCTTTATTCATAACTTGACTTCCTAACAAAACTTTTCTTTGGTTGTAAACTTGTACACAGTGGAAATGACATTGCGCCATCATCTACAGCCAAATAGCCCCGGCATTACGAAGCATAGGCACAAGGTTGCCACTCATGTGAAGGGACATGATGTTGTCAGTGGACCCCACCAGCTTGCCTCCAATGTACACTGCTGGTACAGCCGGTGTACGACCGAGAAGCTTAGCAAGCGCTTGCTCCATCTCCTTTCCTCTTGGATTCTCATCCAACTCATGCACGGTCGGGTTTACGCCAAGGTCAATGAATAGTCTTGTGACAGTGTGTGACATGCAGCATGAGCTCTTGCTGAATACCACAACTGCCCGTTGAGATGCTAGCTTTGTCACTGTATCCATTTTTAAACTGTAGTAGGATATTTGTGGATCGAGTTCTCTTGCTGGGATATTTTTAAGTGAGCTGCAGGAGTTGGTTTTGAAACTTATGTTGCTTTGTACGAGTCTTTTGACTTGCTTATATAGGGCAAAGAGTAGGAATTTCAGTGATGAGGAGTCTAGATAACGTAGATATGCAAATCATGCAACCATACCAGGAGGAATAAAGTGTACTATTGGAAAATGGATAATGATCAATTATTCTTTTTTCATGAGTGGTAGAGATTGGAATATTTCAGATATGTACGGTAAGATAATATTTTGTGGAAGGGTCGATAACTTTCTGGTATTATCATTGAATAAAGTTTTGACATCTTTAATTATTTTGTGTTTGATGGTGCATGCACCTTCCAGTTTCATACTCATACTGTCATACATGACAATAAAAATATATTATGGGAAACAAACTATACAAATTTTAAAGTAATGAGGACAAAAAATGAAAACTGGGCGGCGCATCCGGAAGTCTTATAATCTTAGGGTCTGTTTGGATCATCTAAGAATAAAATTAGGATTAGTTATTCGGAGTAAGAAATATTGGCTCTGTTTGGATCATATGAGATTAAGGGTAGGATTAGTTATTCGGGATTAAAATTTTTAATCCTAAACGATCAAGAATAAGCTTTTTTGTGATCTATAGTGTTATTTTTAAGTGGTCCAATCCGGATTAAATTTTTATTCCTAGGGTGTTTGGATCATCTTTTTAATCCGGATTAAAAAGTGGTCTCAACTACTTCTTAATCCACATTAAGAAGATGATCCAAACACTCTAGGAATAAAAAGTTAATCTAGATGTTTGACCACTTAAAAATAACACTCTAGATCACAAAAAGCTTATTCTTGATCATTTAGAAGTAATATTTTTTACTCCGAATAACTAATCCCAATTTTATTCTTAGATGATCCAAAAAGAGCCATTATTCCTAAACGATCAAGAATAAGCTTTTTGTGATCTAGAGTGTTATTTTTAAGTGGTCCAACATCTAGATTAAATTTTTATTTCTAGGGTGTTTGAATCATCTTCTTAATGTGGATTAAGAAGTAGTTAAGACCACTTTTTAATCAGGATTAAAAAAATGATCCAAACACTCTAGGAATAAAAATTTAATCCGGATATTGGACCACTTAAAAATAACACTATAGATCACAAAAAGCTTATTCTTGATCGTTTAGGATTAAAAATTTTAATCCCGAATAACTAATCCTACCCTTAATCTCATATGATCCAAACAGAGCCTTATATGCTTACTTGTAGATAAGAAAGGAAAATATGATGTGTCAGAGACGAGGACATAGAAATATAAAAAAAATATCTTTTTTTTTTTTGTCATATGCCATCGTAGATTTTCTTATTATAGAATATATAATATATATATATATATAAATAATTAAAGATAATGTTGTCCCTAGAGGAGGCGGCTTAAACAAGATTTAGCGGAAGCAATTAAGGTTTTAGACCGGTTTGGTATGAACTACCCTAACACAATTCAATTGGTACCCAACAATTAACAAGCACACATAATCAATTCAAGTAGCAAGAAAATAAAGGGAGAAAGAGAGAGAGAAATTGAACACTCGATGTGATTACGGAGTTCCGACCCGCTAGGAAAGGCTAGCCTTAGTCGTACGTCTCCAGGAGTTCCGCTACCATGAAAGGGCGCGCTCCGTTCAATTCCAATAAGAACGGGACTACAACTTCGAACCGAATCACCTCGTCACAAGGACACTCGAGGTGGATCGGCCTAACTCGGAAAACAAATGGCACCAAGGCCTCCAAAGGAGATGAGCTCTCAACCTATTCCAACCTACACCTAGCGACAATGTCGGGGCGGTGGTGTTTGGGGCTACTTTATCTCTCAAAATGATCTAGCTATGAAAAGCTCAAATGAGAGAGTATCCATGTGCTCAAAGGCTCAATTCTGATCTAATTTTGCAAGGCAAAGCTCACTAAAGAGAGAGAACAAGGGGTGGATATATATAGGGCTCGGAATGAGCAGTTTACCAGCAAAAACTGGATAGAGCGTTGCCTGCCACTAAATAGCGTTGTACAACGTTGAATATTACCGTTGTAAAATCAAACGACTATTTAATATAGCCGTTGGACTGTCAGAGCGTTGTGCAATGTTATTTGCCGTTGCACAACGATGGAGTGTACACAGCCAAAGGATAACTCCGACAGTTCCGTTGAAATTTGTCAGAGCGTTGTGCAACACCAAATACCGTTGCACAACGATGAAGTGTATAAGTCAAAGAAAAGTTCCGACAGTTTCGTTGATAAACGAACTAGTATCGGTGGGAGTAACTCTGACAAATTCAAAAGGGGCGTCATACAACACTAAAGACCGTTACACAACGCTGTCATTACACATCTGTACTCAGGAGCGTTGTGCAACTTTAAAGGGCGTTGCACAACGTTCTGTCTTAAGTATACAGAAAATTTCAAGTCTTTAACTGGAGCGTTGTACAATGCTACTGAGCGTTGTACAACGTTGTGACTCAGCGTTACCTAACGCTATTTAGCGTTGTGTGACGCCGTTTCACAAATTGTCATAATTTAGCTGTTTCAGTTTTGAAACCACAGCGTTGTGCGACACCATATAGCGTTGTACGACGCTCTGTCACTGAAAACTGGATTTTGCTGGTAAATTGAGCTTTTCTGCTATCTAGATCATTTTAAGAATAATAAAGGACTAAAGTATACCTTTTACCCTAGTCTAAACTAGCCTACAACATCTCTAAAGACTTGATCTTGGTCTTGCTCATAGCTCTTATCCAAGTCTTCATAATTTGCAACTTCTTCCTATAAAACTCAAAGAAGATTGTTAAATGTCAAATGATATTGTTTTGTAATCGACAAATCTAGAGACGTTTAGTACAACTGTACAACAGATAATATATAGATGACTTTAAAAACAATGGTTTCTTGGATTCCTAGTGCACTAGATTTTCCCGGCTAAATAGAGCATATATACCTGATGATGCAACTTGCATGGCCGTACAATCATCATTTTTATCGGCTTACTATATATATTGCTTTTTCAAGAATACATGAATATATTATGCTAATATATCTTATAAAATGTAAGTTCATTGAAAAATTTGATTGAAGGAGTACTATTTGAGCATTTGAATAAGCAATTTCAGTGAAATGTAATGAATAATTAGCTGATAATTACTTAAAGATACATAGTCCAGTAATATGTAACAACAACTGAAATATCTAATTAAGCTATAACTGTGAAAGGCTGGTTGAATTTTATTATTTGTTAAAATGAAGTAATTTTTTTTGAAGGTTAGTTGCCGAGAACCAACCAATAAGATTTTATTAAAAAAAAAGTTAAAAAGAATATTACAATTTATTAGTTACAATAAAATATAAATAAAAATAAAAAAAGATATGAAAAAGATATCTAAGAAATTCCTAGAAAAAATCAAGCAGTCAAAACCACTATTTTGACAAGGTGATTATATCACCAACTAGACTAGCTGGCATCGAGAACGGTTATTGAAAATCCTTGCTTTTCCTATTAATTTAGGACTTGAATGACCAGTTTAATTTAGGACATGGGATTTTAATTATATCACGATTTCGCTGTACAGAAGCCAACAGATGTCCCTATGAATGCATACAAGGTAAATAGATAAAAATAGAGCTGATCTATATATTTGTTCATTGATCAGGGTTTAAATTACTTGACATATATGTCATCAAATAAAAATATTCAAGAAGTATATATATATATATATATATATATATATATGGTCCCCAATTCACTCTGGAAGAAATGGCGAAGTACAGAGGAATCAATATATTTTTTCTCTTAACTTTACAACAATATTACAACTATTTTAAAATCTTGCGTCGTATACAAAAATCTGCATGGAATTAAAATATGCCTCACATGTATGTAGTTGCTCATCAGATTACTCAACATATATAACTTGTTTAATAGTAAATTGAAGTCATGCACAGATAGCTTACAAGGTACAGTCTAATAAAGCAGAGAGACAGAGAATGATCCCCTTACAGAGGCCAGTGATTGGCCGCATATATACATATATATCCTTGCTTTTTTCCTAAAATAACAAATTTACTGTACTAACAAAAATCTAGAAATTATAATTTCTTAACATTATGTTTACAGCAAGCTGAAAAGAAAATTGTGGTCACTACATATGCAAAGAAGCTATATATGTATTTATTTCAGTTACAGCAAGCATTTTGAGGAAGTAAATACTGTTGGAAAAAAACATGTATCCTTCCCCTCTTCCCTATTCACGGCACGCCTTTGCACATGACAATATGCTACATACGTACTGTATTTCTTCTTAATTAATTAGTTAATGTACATGCACCTTGTAGCTAGTTCTACTCGTACACAATTGACAGTTGCACCTATACCCAAATAGCACCTGCATTTCGAAGCATAGGGACAAGATTGCTACTCATATGAAGAGACATGATCTTGTCAGTGGAGCCCACCAGCTTGCCCCCAATGAAAACAGCTGGCACAGCCGTGCTATGCCCTAGAAGCTTAGCAAGCGCTCTCTCTATCTCCCTTCCCCTTGGATCTTCGTCCAGTTCATGTACACTCGGGTTCACACCGAGATCAATAAACAGCCTTGAAACAGTGTGTGACATGCAACATGAGCTCTTGCTGAAGACCACCACTGCTCGTTGAGATGCAATCTTTGTTACAAAATCCATTTTTCAATTGCTTGGAAATGAATTTTTCTTAGTAGGAAAACTTAGCCAAGAGGAATGTATAAGTTCTTAAATTTGAGGTGCATTGTAAGTTTGAGTGATGATTTGAATATATAGGGTAAGGGGAAGCTATAGAGCTAGTGTTATTCCAGGAAAGATATTGGATAGAGCCACTAATGCATTCGAATAACAGGAATAAAGTGTCCAATTGATAATGGGCAATATGATCAGGAGGGATCTTTTTAGGATGGAGAGCAGGAGAGGCGAAACTTTGAATAATAGTTCAGATGACAACATGTTGCATTAATTTGTAAAAAAAAAAAAAAATAGAATTTCCTATTTTCCTTGATTTTAAACTGATTAGGAAGCCAGCCTTAACTTGCTGATTTGTATATGGTAAAACCTTTGTTGATATGCTTCATGAATATTTATTGCAAACTTCAACATATTAATTAATATAGCTCTGGTTCTTAAAAATCACTTCATTTCATTTCATTATTTTTTTTCTTGAAAAGTACAGAAATTTTTTTCAGTGAGACCACCTTTAGGCATCACAAATCTAAATGATCTGATGAAGTGGCCATATCATTGTTCTGATCTTTTTCATTGTGGCTTTTTGTATAAATTATTCTTACACAAAGGATAGCTGAGAATAGAAACGTCTTTCAACCCATGGATCGTTCTTCTTAGTAAGATTGTGCCATCCGACAATGTTTACATCATTTAAATGTAGACTTCTTGAGCTTCTAATTCTTACCCTTTCATGAATCCAAGGGCCAAATTATGTATACGATATATGAAAAAAGTCAAGCACAGAGAGTATTTAATTGAATGATCTAAATTTGTTATTATGATGTGCATGTGCTTAATTTATAATTAAATATCTGCGTCGTACCGATTTTATCAGATCACACAGGAGTGACAACTTAATGATATACTAATCTCTTAATTTAACAGAAATATATATTAAACTACATATAAATATATAGTGTATATATATATATTTGACTATTGAACTTTCAAGAAAAATGCATATCTGACTACATACGGAATATCAAAGGTGATTAATTTTTAAATTCATGTCACAGGAAAAAGATAGTCTGGTATTAGTGACGTAGGAAGAGCTGTAACTCCATTTGCTCATAATATATACTAATCTTCATTTTGTGTGATTGTGTCAAGTATTCAATCTTACTATAAATGAGAATTGTAATAAATTTTTCCTTTCTTTCGTTTATGCAAATAATAATTTCTCACTTCATGCAAAACGTACATGACAGAATGCAGATAATTCTGATATGATCAAGATTTCTAAAATAAAGCCGGCCATTTCTTGGTTCCCGATAGTCGATCGGATTCTAAAGCAAACATATATGAGTATGTTGACGGTTAATTATATATATCAGATTAAACCCAGGAAGCAGCTTGATTACATGGAAATGTGGCGTCTGGCAAGGCATGTACTTGAGAAGCAAATAAATCTAGCTATATATATAGTCTTTCATTATTATTAGTTTTTTTTTGTGCTTGCTGCTCACATGAAACGCAAAAGTATAAAAGAATCAAATCCGTCATGCACGTGCAAAGAATCCCCTTTTAAAGAAGCAATATATAAAAAAAAACTAACAATAATGATGATGAAACGGGTAACAAGATCAAAATTAGTTTTTATTAATATATTCCCAAAAAGTAATACATAAATTTCTGATGAAGTACTATGTGGGCCCAAAAAACCCCACAAAACCTTCCTCTCTCTATAGTTTATTAAACACAGAAGCCTGTTACCCAGACCCAGAGTTCATACTTCATAATTATACAACTTCAATATATATCAACTGTATATATATAATGACATGAAAATCGTGAAGTTGCAGCTCCGATCAGCTACAACCACATTGCTCCAGCATTTCGAAGCATCGGGACAAGATTCCCACTCATGTGAAGGGACATGATCTTGTCAGTGGATCCCACCAGCTTCCCTCCAATGAAGACAGCTGGAACGGCCTGGTTACGCCCGAGAAGTTTTGCAAGTGCTCGTTCTATCTCCCTTCCCCTTGGATCCTCATCCAGTTCATGCACACTCGGGTTTACACCGAGGTCAATAAACAGTCTATTGATGGTGTGTGACATGCAGCATGAGCTCTTGCTGAAGACTACCACTGCACGTTGAGACGCTAGCTTTGTTACCGCATCCATTTTTCAATTGGATGTTGAAGTTCTTCTTTCTGTAGAGGTTTAAAGGTGTAGAAGAAGTTGGTTTTGAAATTTTGTGTCTTTCTAGTTTGAGGGATGACTTGCTTTTATAGGGAGAGGAGGAGGGTTCATGGATAGGATCGACTTGCATATATCGTTTGATTCTGACTTTATGTATTGGCGCCACACGTACGTATTCAGGGGAATACAGTTGGTCACTGGAAATGGATAATATTGTATGGGTCCTTATTTAAATGGATGCTTGGAATTTGGAATAATTGGTATGAAAACATGTACCAATAATTAATTTCGAGTTTTTTTATGCATTAATATTATTAAAACGGCTAATTTGATGCAGAATATTGACAGATCGGAGCTGATAGTCTTTTCTATGCACCTCAAATCCGATGATACTTGATATAGTTAAGTAACAATTAAGATGAATATATAGTTTTTAATTAATATATCATAAGTTTCTATGGGTTTATAGTAATGGGATACTTTGTGAATCTTTCTACCCTAGACCCCCTCAATAGGTACAAAACTGGTAAGCTATTCAAAATTTAGTGCACATCCATAAGATTTTGAATAGCTTACCACTCTTATTAATTAGTCTAAGGAAATTTGTATTGTAAATTTGTAAAATTAAGTTTATGAAATTTTTTGTTGGAGATAAACTTAAAAATAATCAGTCAAATGACAAAAGGTTAAGAGTAAATCTGTTTGGCACCATTTAAGTAAATGAAGACGGAGATGTTGCGGTTTCTTGGTTTTTATGATTTATTGTTCAAGGAGTACCCTTCAGTTATTGGAACTATATATAAAATAGTTTATGCTAGACAGATGAGAGATTATATGCTGTGGTTTATATATTAAGTAAACAATGTTGGAAAATGAAAGTAATTGAGAATTATTAATATATCGAATTTTATATAAAACACTACACCATATATTATTATGATGCCTATAGCTAGAACCATCAATTTCATTCTCAACTAATTAAATTTAGTTGTCTGACTTTTCAAATTAATTTTGGTCCTAATTGCAATTTCTAGTTCTATATAAATGGATTAGAGAAATAATACCGTGGAATCCCTAGCCCAAATCTCAGCTGGTGTTTCTTATCTTATATCTGAAAAGAATCTAACTTTTAATCCAACAAGAATAACAAATAAACAAAACAAGGAAGTTAAAGCATGGTCGGTTCACAGCATTGCATGTATTCTTTTTTATATCAGGCACAAACCTATCAACAGAAAAACGGAAATATAAGAACGTGTATCCTGCTCTGTTCTGTTCTGTTTTAACTTTTTCTTTTTTATATCAAGCTTTTTATTAATTGATTCGAAGCGCAATTGGAGAAGAATATAAAAAAAAAAGCTTCAATTGTAAGGATCCATTTCAAGGATATGTTATACATTATATTGTCCTCTCGTTTTAGTGAGTATTGTTCTTCCATTAGTTAACATTGTGCAGAGATGCCGCTATGTTCCTTTTTTGGAAAAGTAACATGCAGTTGGGATAAGCAATAACACAATCTCCAAATTTATTCTCCAAAAAGGACTTCTCTACCATATGAAAAAAGCAATAACGCACACTTTTTTTCTTTTATTCGGATTAGAGATAGCTTATGTTTTCTCATATGTTTTTATTTCAAAAAGTATGTGTTTTATGTAGCTAAGATGCATAGTAACATTTAAACTAACATAGTTCTTTTCTAGTTCTCTCTAAAAATTTCCTGAATCAACTGTGGCTTCGACCAAAGTGGTCTATATACATGGGTTTGATTTGATTTCATTTGATTAGAATTGATTTTTTAGGATTTAGTTGAGTCTAGTAACATGGATATTCCGACCAAATGAAATCAAATCTATTTATTTTGAACAGAATATTTCAATAACATGGGAATTCCATGAAATTTTCACCGAAAAACTTCATTCCGATCAGAGCATAAATATGCTGTGTGCCTGCGTGTTAATGTACAGGTCTTTAAGATTTTTAAATTTTCTATTGCACCCAAAATGTACTTAATTTGTCTTTCTGAAATGAAGTTTTTTTTTAAAAAAAAAACTTTAGTAAGAATAAAAAGCCAAGCAATATTAGGTTCACTTTTCCAACAAAAAAAAAAAACAAAAAGATCTCCACACAAACACAAAAACATGCATGTCTATGCATGGGCTTAGACTTCTGCAGTTCTGTTATGCAAAGCTGCAGCACTAGCTAGAGGAGTCAATTGATCATATATAACAAAACACTTCCAAAATAAATTTCTTGAATAGCACTTCCAAATTATGTGTTTTAAATTAATTATATTTGCATCCTGGAGTTGACTCATTCTCAAGATTAAAATTTGATAGAAAAAAAAAACCTTTCCAAGACTATATATATGCTTTTTATTATGCCAATCCAACGGATTCCAACTCCATTCCAAACAACAGCCTAGCTAGCTAGAACGTTATCCACTTCTCTTACATGTCATACTTTATTCTTATGCAAATGTGGCGGCGAATCCACACAGTGCTAGAATCAAACTACAAGTCTTCCTTCTAGCGCCTATATATATATATAAGCAAACCATCTCTTAACTGGTCAAACCAACAATCCCATCTAAGTTCTTCTCAAAACTCTTCACAAGAACTAGCTCCAGGCAATTCACATCCTTTCAGAAAAAGGAAAAAAATCTTTGATAATGGATACAGTGACAAAGTTGGCAGCTCAACGCGCAGTTGTAATTTTCAGCACGAGCTCATGCCCCATGTCCCACACTGTCATTAGGCTACTCATTGATTTTGGTGTAAATCCAATGGTGCATGAATTGGATAAGGATCCGAGGGGGAGGGAGATGGAGAGGGCACTTGCTAAGCTTCTCGGGCATACCCCGGTTGTGCCAGCTGTCTTCATTGGTGGGAAGCTGGTGGGCTCTACTGAGAATATTTTAACTCTCCACATGACTGGCAATCTGATCCCAATGCTTAAGAATGCAGGAGCTATTTGGGTTTAGATTTTAGCTCTTTAAAACTTCTCAGAATTTTGGCTTGCAGTTTGAACTTGTAACATTTTTCTTTTTGAAGTTTAACAACTAACAAACTATCTATAGAGGTTGGTGATTTGAGAGCTTGTTTGTTCTCTTTTCTGATCTTGTATGTGCTAGTGTTGTTTTTGTTTTCTATCTGTCTCCTTTGCTTAGAGTAAACTGGAATTAATGAAAAAAGTATAGAAATATATATGTGATATATTCTTAGTATTTGTCTCTCTTTTTCTTCTTAGATGATATTAAAGTTCATTCAACATTAAACTTTTTTTTTTTTTTGAGGGTCGTTCATTCAACATTATTAAATAGCAATTATTTCAATTGTGTGCGCCAAGTTGAAAACATGCATGTGTATGAGTGTATCCCAAGTTTAAAAACTTAGATAATTTAATTATACAACATTGTCATCTTTGCCACACCCAGCGGCCTCATTGTGGGCACTATGCACTATTCAGTTTGGACTTCAAATATTCCTCTTTTAACAAAAATTAATTGTCAAAACTTAACAATACATCCTGCCAGATAATAAATGACCAAATGCATGTGGTATACCGTATATCGCAATTCAAGGCATTTATAACGTAATCATTCAGTAATGTCAGAATTGAATCGATTGGAGCTAAGACCAACTCCAGCTTGTTTTTCTTTGAATTCTAGGGCAAAATGAGCCATGTAGAGACATAGATATTTTTATCTATCGCATGAATTAATAATTATGAGTTTATGACAGATGTGACTGGTAAATATCTGATGAAACTGTTAAGTCAAACAATAAAGATATTTTACTTTTGACCAAATTAGAAAAGACGCTTTTGTTACTTTAAAAGCTAATTAAAAAAGATTATCTTTTATAGACGTACCGAGATATGCCTTTTAATTTTTTATATTTCTTAAGCATCTTTATTTATTTTTTTCTCAATTGTTCGATTATTATGGTATATAATATTCCATAACTTCCATTATAACTAGAAAATCCTTCAAACAAATTAAATATAATAACGAATAAAAATATACAAAAAATGATGGGAAATTTTCCCACATACACGTATCATGATTAAACCATTTAAGTTCATCGTTATTATTAAATAATGTTTTTTTTTTAAGATAAATTGGGGGTCAAGCCTCCCAACTTATTTTTAAATTAAATGTCTATAAAAGACTCCTCAACCGGATTTCGAACCTGCAACCTCTCACTTGAGATGCATTGCTCTTTGCCACTAGACTATTATTAAATAATGTTAAAGAACTTATTGACGAGCACACATATATAAGTTTTTTTCCTTCAAGTCCGAAAGATGGAATTTTGATACCATAGGAAATTACAATTTATTATTTTATTTTATGCTAGGACTATTAAATATCGTTTAAATTATAGAATTCAACTGGAATGGGAATATACTTATATTTTAAAACCGTGTATATATACCTAAAAAGTCTTCCTTTTTGGCATATTAACGTTTATTTATTTTTTTTTCCAAAACAAGTGGAGGGAAAACTTCCACCACTTTTCATTGATTGCAAAGGAAATGCATTAACGTTATTTAATTGATCATAATTGAACCTACATAATTTGGTAGAAATTTCATTATACAGATTAGAGAGTCATATATATTTTTGTGCATGCCAAAAACGTATGCATGATAATCAATATTTTTTTTCCCCGCAGAAACTAGCTTTATAACAAACAAACAAAAAAATGTACATACTCCCCGAACAAAAAAATGATGCCTTAATGCATGAATGTTTTCAACAAATATTTCTGTATATAAAACTAAGGAACTAAGATGGGAATGAGCAGTAGTTATATAATTCGTTGGAACTTATAAGGTGGAACTATTGCAAAATGAAATAGGCAAAGCTTATCCTAAAATGCAAATAGCATACATAATTAGTCGTCACCATTACAAAATGGTATGTCGTAATTAAATAAGCTTTGAAGTACACAACAGCTTATAGTAACCACGTACTGAAGCTTACAACATTTATTAAAAAGAAAATCTGGCAATTTCAAAAAACGCCAGATTTATGTTATACTACTATACATGGTCAGCATGTGAGCATCGTCAAAATTCTCAGTACACACGATCACTGTTATTGCGATTTTATACTTTATATCTTTCTTTCCTGGTCAGTTTAGCATATAACATTTACAGCCAAATGGCACCGGCTTCACGAAGAAGAGGAACAAGCTTTCCTGCAAGGTGCAATGACATTACTGCCTCAGTCGATCCAACCAGTTGACCAGCGATGAAAACTACTGGCACTGGCGACTTGCGGCCTGTGAGCTGCACAAGTGCTCTCTCCATCTCTCTGCCCCAGGGCTCCTTGTCCAGCTCATAGACAGCAGCATTTACACCCATTTCAGAAAAGAGCATCTTGATTGCATGGCACATGCAACATGTGCTTCTACTAAAGATCACCACTGCCCGCTGTGACACTAAGTTCATCACCTTATCCATGTCGTAAGCTTAAGCTAATGGTTGTTTGCACAGACTTAATTAAGATGGGATTTGTTCGGGTGCTTGAATTGAATATGTAGGTGCTTGAGTTGAATATATAGGTTGTAGTTCTCACCCTTATATAGGCTCAAGGAAGTGACCAAGAAGGACTGTTTCGTCGGCCAAAAATCAGCAATCAGTAATTAGGTCACATTCATTGTATTGGAATATTGAAGGTTCTACAAGATTTTATGCTTTTCTGTCTGAAAACCTTCTTATCATTACCATGACACTAATCTTGACGAGTTACCATGTCTGGATTTTCTATTGTATTTACTGCACTATTACGTGCTTGTGAATTTTAGTGACCCATCGAGTTTAAATTCAGAAAAGTCTAGCTCTTCTAGCATGATAACTTTCTTTTACACTGCACAGTGTTATGAATGTGATAGCAGAG
Organism: Rhynchospora breviuscula; assembly: GCA_027562975.1. NCBI lineage: Eukaryota > Viridiplantae > Streptophyta > Magnoliopsida > Poales > Cyperaceae > Rhynchospora > Rhynchospora breviuscula. The sequence goes on from CM050402.1 coordinate 55,470,312, forward strand.
GAGCACATAGAAAATGAAAAAAAAGAAATTTTCCATGCAATGCCAGTTAGATGAAACCAAAGGCGCTAGATTAAAAAATAATTATATCCAAAAAGGGAAGCGAACATAGGTTGAGAAGTTAGATATACTTAAATTGATAAGGTGCTAGAGATTCGGTGCTTTCCAGGATGCCTATTTTGGGTCAAGTCATCAATTTGCTTCCATGATACAAGTTATAATAAAAATTTAACGAACACTACCATTTGTACTGGAATATATATTCGTTCGTACAAGTCCAGCAACCCCAGTATCTAGTGGTTAGTATCATAACGATATATGTGTACACTTGTACTGGACTAGGACATAAAAGTTTCTCACAATTTCATGAAAACAATGAATCAGTCTTTTTCAATCAGATTGCCCTATAAACAATCTTACAAATTGTGTGACCTATTCCTGATTGATATTACTTTTATTTTTTTTTATTATTATTATTTTTTTTAACTTGAATCAAACAACAGAAGTATTCCCCTTGTATAAATGTAGTTTTCATTAATTTGTACATAATGTGTCGAAGTACTATTGCAATATATATATATATATATATATATATATATATATATATAGTTTTGCTATGGTGAGTTGCGACTCACCAGAGAGTCAGTGAGTCGGGCTCAAAACTCCTAGATCTGGTTCAAAATGAGCGATCCAAACTATACAATACGATCTCCCTAATGAAATCTCCATGCAGACCAAATTTTACTTTTTTTCAAAATTTTTAAGTATTTTTTTCGGATTTTTAAAAACTGCTGTTTTTGAACGGTTCAGAACTAATTAGATTAACGATTTTCTAAAATTTCAAAAAAATACTTAAAAATTTCGAAAAAATGTAAAATTTTGTCTGCATGGAGATTTCAATAGGGAGATCGTATTGGACGGTTTGGATCGGTCATTTTGGACAAGATCTAGGAGTTTTGAGCCCGACTTACATACCCTCTGGTGAGTCGCGACTCACCATAGCAAAACTATATATATATATATATATATTGGTACAAAACTTGCTATAATTGTTAAGCTACCGGGACACATTACATATTTCTAACAGGAGAGAAAACAAGAAACACTGATATAGGGAATCGGTTGTATGGCAGGCCCAAGTCAGAGTGCATATGGAATAAGACATACGTCCATCAGACACCATTTTTGAATTGGATACAAGAAAAAACGGTTGTATAGCAGGTCCAAGTCAGAGTGCGTATGGAATAAATATACGTCAGACACCATTTTTCAATTGGATATAAGAGATAGCTCGATTTGTGTACAGGACTGGTACAAAGAACCATATTCTTATCCTTTATCCAGGATGGACGATGGGCATAAATGAAAAGTAAGAATAAAAAGATGTCACTGACATTACGAGATATAGATACGTAAGAGATATTGATGTAGATATAGACATGTGATGCCACGATCCTACCTGGTTTTATCTACATTCGCTCTTGATCATCTCAGATCATTTCCATGTCATTCATATTATTAATTTTTACATATATAAAGCATTTTTTTTAATAATTATCCTATACCACCATTTTTTTCTAATCCTCATTGAAAAATTTTAATTGTGTTGCACCACAATACTCTTTAGTTGCTAGCAAGAAAATGCAGGTCGCACTAAAAATATGTTAACACGCCTAATATGAAAGGAATAGACTTCAGATTATGTCAATGTGATGCCAGAATTCGACCTCGTTTCAATATTCCGCCTCACATAAATCTTTTAGCAAGGTCGGCTCTAGAGAGATCAAGAAGAACCTTACATAAGCTAAAGCAATGGAGAAAGAATGAGATAAATCATTCCCCCTCAATGGTCAATGCATCCTCTTTTGGGGTAAAATTCATTGCAGATGTACTTTTCTGGAATCTATCTCATTTACATATCTAATTCTATAACTTGATCAAAAGTTCAGTTCTGCTATACAAATAAATTATATGAAGTCGTTAAACCAATTTTTTCCAATTCATATCACCTCCCAATTACAACAGTTATCATTGCTTATTTGCAGTAAGCATGCATTTTGATTTTTAGATTTATACTAAAAAAGCAAATAAACTAGAGGTAACTTGAAAGTGACTAAAAGATAGCATTATCATTGTTTTCATGCAGAATATAGTTATTCCTAGTTATTCCCAACTTATCCTTCTTCCAATAATGGCCTTAGGAATTGGTGATAATTTCATATCAAATATAGCCCTTACCCCTTGAGTATTCTATGTGCCCCTTGGAGAAACGAATGAGTAGCAACAAAATTTCCAGAAAAGAAAAAGATTTTGGTGGTGGGCATAAAAATAGACCATGTGATTCCTCGAGTTAAGCTTGAGTTATTCGTGCCACACTTGACTTTCTATTTGTAATAAAGTTGCCGTTTTTTTTTTTTTTGACAAAGGGATGATTGGATGGAGAAGCATCTTGTTGCCTAGACTAGGCTAGAGCTTTCTACAGTAATTATAATGTTCCCAATGGAACCTTAGAGAACTGGGCTTTTAGTTGGAATAGGCCTTTGAATATTTCCTCAAATCAACAAATATCTGATCAGAGAATTATCTCATTAACTAACAGCAAAGCATATATGTTCTTAAATTACCTTGCACAAAGATTATCTTCCGGCTGAACAATGGAGACCTCCAGTCAGTCAATGCTAATATTGCAAGAAAAGGGTGTATAAAGTGTTAAATTCTGCTCAGGTGAATAAAATGAATTTAGACACTATGACATAAAAATTTATAATATTCACGGCCTTTTTTCTGAGTTGAGACTATTTAAGCACCACCTTTTCTCAAGTGTATATCTTGAGAATCAGGTGGTTTGTGTTAGTGTCAATTTGGATACTGAACAGGCACACACTATCATTAGATAATTAGGCAATTGCACACTTGAACCATCAGGAAAATAAACAAATAACAGTAGCCAAATTACAGCAATGGAGATTTCAGGTTCAGCTACAGTCTCAATACTGGCTAGCTCCAGAACTTATAGACAAGCATCCCTAGAATTGAAAATGCTTGTCAATAAGCTAGTGGAAGCTGTAGTGGGATTTATTGCTTATGGGATATGGCCAGTTAAAATTAGCAGCATATAAATTAGACTGGCTAGTCGCTACTTGCATGTGTTTCTAGGCAACCTTAGATACCAAGACCAAAAAAGTAAAACAAAAAAAAAGGGATACTGAAGGTACAAAAGGAAAATATTTAACTGGATAGTTACATTGTCTAGAATTTGTCTATGACATTATGTAATTAATAACGGCATGGATATAATTACCATGCAAACCATAATTACAAATTTAACTGTTACATGATTTCAACAAAAGAAACTCATTACTTGTTCTTCTTTGGATATTCACGTGCTCCAAATATTGTTGATCCTATTCTAACATTAGTGCTGCCCATTTCAATCTGCAAAAATTAAAGTATGTCATGATATCTGGATTATAGAAGTACGTTTGTCAATAATAATACTTTCAAAAACTGCTGTACTAGACTATCAGCCATTTACAAGATATCAGTTTAATCATATTGGTCGTTCAAAAGCAATTCATGGATTCACTTGGTAAACTTTAAATCCAAATTTGCACATCTTTAATATGAGGGTGATAAAAAACCCTATGTAGGTGCTGTGAAGATAGCCAGGCACGGTAACCATCAGCTCAAACTAAACTTTTTTTTTATGGTCAAGAAATTACTGACAGGAAACAGCTAATTTATGCAAATTCTAAAATGAACGGAATTTTCTGCAAATAGTGCCGTATGGCAAGCCAGTTACTAATAGCATGCAAGAATTGGAACTTACTGCTTGTTCAAAGTCTGCAGACATCCCCATTGATAGCTCACACTCCTCTTCTGCCATTCCCAGCTCTGCACAAACCTTCTTTCGACAATCAAGCAATGTCTGATGCCCAAAATTCACCAAGTGTTAGTCATACAATGTTTTTCTTTATTTTTATATTGTTGTTCTGAAACCAGGAGGAGCTCAGTTTCTGTATTATTTCATGTCAATTGTTAAGACTTAATAATGAGGGCAAATAACTCAAAACAATTTAGGGCAAAAAAAAGACCAACTAAAATAATTTAAGGAAACAGGATGAAATGGAGGGAACACTTGAGCGTTAATTGCAATTTTTACTGCATATGTTGCAATGTTAACTGATGCGAAGTTGGATAAATTGAGGCTTTATTAGTGGCAGATACAAAATTGTTGGTCAACGACCTCAAAGTACAATTAAAAGTCGAGCATTTAGGTCAAGTCCAAGTCAATAAGCATTCATCATTGACATAAACCTAATGGTCAAATTTGTAGACTTAAGGAATTAAACCTTAAAATTTTCTGGAGTAGATGAGTAGTCAAGCATCCCTATCGTCATTAGACCTGAGAAGACAAGATTCGGACAACCCAATTTCACATGCTTTGCTAGCTCCACACAACCTGATGGTTCCACTCCAAATTTGGCTGCAGAATTAAAATAATGTTAAACATCTTCAAGTCTAATCATTAGTAGTAAACATGATATATGTATAATTGTGATAAGACAAATCCCGTCAGGTCAAAAAAGGATCAAATTTAAGGCAGTTTGATCGTATATGCTGACAAAAAATATCAACGTCATCATAGTGCCCACATAAATACGAAGAAGAACTGACTGTTAATATAGTCTCTACCCAAAACCATCTATCATCACATGGTAGAAAGCATTATTATTGAGAAAAGCTTCCAGAATTTTAGGCAGATCAACTAAAGACAAAATGAAAAAGTAAAAATCAAAGGAGCCAAACCAGGAAAAAAAAAAAAATCAATTAAATATTCATACACTCACATTCTTCACCACTAGTATTTACTTGAACCAAAACCTTCAAAGGGCTCCTTCCCAAGCTTCCCACTGCACGATCCAGATGGTTGGCTATCTGATAGAGAACAAAGATGAACTCAAGTTACTTCAAATCACTAAAGTCTGATTGGAACAAAAGAAGAGAGCAAGTTAACCATTAAACCATCAGCATAATGCACTGCAGCCAGGTAACTGATTACCTGGTTGTAGTTGGTACCAACTCAGTTCAGTAATAATAATAAAATGTTATTATGATTTAAAAATGACTATACAGCCTTCATAAGGTTTCAATCCCGCTGTAAAGGTAACTCATTTAGGTATCATGATTGAAGTATATAAAAAAAAAAAAGAAAAAATGAAAGATAAAGAAAAGTCGAGCAACAAAGACCTAATATTGCGATACGGCATGTACCAGACAGACCACAACAATCCTCCTCACTCATAACATACACAATTGTACAATCCCATTATACAAAAAGAATTACTAATTTGTAACTGCATTCCAAATCAATCCCCCAAGAAGCTTTGACTTAAGTATGTGAAATTAATTAAAGAATGGAGAGTGTACCTTTTCATCATCAACACTCTCAACCATGTACAGATTAGGCACTCCAGCTGCAACAAAGAGTTTGAAGCAGTCATGTGATCTCCACATTTCTTTTGAGTTGTAGAAATTTACATGTAAATAATATCATGTGCACCAAGTTAGGCCAGCATAGTGAGAATGACCAGTTTTGGCCTCAGGAATCTGATTTGAACAACATATGACATAATGTAGCAAACTTTGGTAAAGATTTTGAGATACTCTAGCTGTAGATATCAACTGAGCCCTTGTTACGAGCCTTGGTGGGTCGTAGATTATAGGGGGATTCAAGGGGAAAGTTTGAATATGCCGTGATGAACATAGAGATAGAGATAAGAGAAAGATAAAGAGAGGAATACTTTCATTAATTTCTGCTTGACCCTAATACAATTCTAGGCTCATCTTATATAGAGCTTTCTTTAATATAGCAATATATCAAATCATAATAATTTCCATCTTTCTAGCAGCTTAACTAAGGAAATAAAAAGATACTAAAATATTTGAAAATAAACATAATTGATATGTCTAATTTGTTGCAGAATTTAATATACTTAGCATATTTAATCAGATCTCTTACAAGATCTGTAACAGCCCTAAATTAGCCTCAGTCATCCAAAATTAAGCGGCAATTAAACCACCAGCAATAAGCACTGTCATAATTTTGCTATAAATACTATGTCCAGCTTGACATTAATGTTATTTTCCCTATTCTACTAAAAGAGTTTAAATTTTCCTATTATATTAAGAGAGTTAAAATTTCACATTCATATTATAAATTTTCTACATAATTAATATAATTTTCTATCCCACAATAAAAATAATTTGGAAATTATGGCTAACAACAACCCTCCGGTATGAGATAAAGATGCATCTGTAAATTTATCCATTCTATATTTGCAACACATGCTGTTCATCTAAGTAACACTACACAGTAAAAATCAAAATTATTGTAAGGCAGTGACTATATTTTAGGTCCCTCTTGATCAGATTAAATTTAATCACCTCCATTGTTCTTTTAAATTAGACGCTCAACTGATGCCATTGTTAGCTTAATTGATAACAAGACATCAACCAACTAGACCAAACATAAATGAATGAAATTTCATTTAACTGGCATTGCAATATTGGAGACATGAACAAAGCAGATTTTTGAATATAAAATAGATGAGGAAGGAAGTAGATGCATACATAACAATTGTTTTACTTTGTTGCTCTGTAAATTACCAATGAAATGCCATTCAATATCCTCTGGAAGCTGTAAAACAAAAGAGAAAGAGAAATGAAATGAAATGGTAATGGAACTGAGCCATTCAATATCTCACTTAATCAATCCTCAGTTTAACTATATTTTCTGAATGGAAATACCATTATACCAATACCTGAGGGGCTTTCTCGATCAATTCCTGCACATAATTCTCCCCAAAAGAGCGATGCCCGGTCGAATCGTACACCGCCTTTATCAGAGACGCGGGTTTGGTCTTGCTCACGGCCACGACTCGAACCTGCGTGGGGAGACGGCCGGAGCGCTCCGCCGCCTGCTTCACCCGCGCCATGACCTCCTTCATCGCCGCCGCCGCAGCCATCCCTGCCTCCACAGCTGCCGGAGCCGACATAGCGAAATCCCTCGACGAATCTCTCTCAATTCTCCGATGAAGGTCGAATAGAAAAATTACTACCACTTCCCTCGTACGGTCACACTAGAATCTTCTTTCGTTTAGCGGAGCTTCCTTTTCTTCGGTATTTTTTCCGGTTATTTTTATTTTTATTTTGTATCCCTACTTGTGAAAACACAGTAAAAACGTGGGAACAAGATTTCAAAAAAAAAAAAAAAAAAAAACGTGGGAACAATGAAATAATTATTACTAGCAGTTTCGATGTGCTATTTTTTTTTAATTAAAAATATTTTAATTTATTTCGTCAAATTTAGATCGACCAATGAGCAATTTTTAATTAATACTATTGGTACGACTATATTTAATTCTTAAAATTAAATAACGATTGGTACGACTATTTTTAATACATATAACCAAAAAATAAAAAATATTTTTAATTACAAAAAATGTGATAATGGATTTTTATTAAAAGTTAGATTAGGCATAAACTACTTTAGATTTTCAAATATATTTAATTTTTAAATTAAATAATGATTGGTACGACTTTTTAATATATTTAACAAAAAGAGAAAATTATTTTTAATTAAAAGAATGAAAAAAACTATTTTTAACTATAAAAAACAAAATGCGGTCACGAGATTTAATAGATACTGTAGATATCAATTATGGATCATTGATTTATGTGATCTGATCTAATTGTGGTCTAAATTTCAAATAAAAAGTCAGACCCTTTGACATAAAATAGTTAGGTGGTGTTCTGCCATGAGAATCAATTTTGATTCGAGCTTTAATCTCAACCATTCATGTGTGCTAATGAATTAATCTTTCTTGAAAAATGTACGGTTGATTAAAGTCTAATTCTTAAATTGGTTCTCATGACATAATTTTCCATAAATAATTTATTATTCGTCTGTAGCGCTTGAAGATTCAACCAGATATTTTTATTGTCTAATAATATTTTTTTTTTCATGTATGGGAGGCATTTTTTGCTAGTAGTGTATTAACTAGCGTTGCCCTGGCAGGGTTCGACCTGATTCTTAACTCAGTCTGAAACTTTGATTATGCATAGTTAAAGATGTAAATCCAATCGAACTGAGTAAAGAAAGAGATTGATATCAAATACAGACTAGTTTAGATTTATATAAATTTTACAGAAAAATAATTTGTTGTTTTTATTTATATTATTATAATAAAAATATGAAAAGGTTATAAATATAAACATCTTAAGTTATATTACTATAATTAAATATTAAAAATTTAATAGTTAGTATTGAAAATTGTTATCAAGCTTAAGCAAGTCATTTTAAATTATTTAAATCAAATTTGTACCAAGGAAAAAAATTAACCTTGAAATGTACTTCCTTTCATAGGAAATGCCTGTATGATGTTATTCAACTCTCACATCTTATTTTGACAACAGTAAAATTGTCTTGCAGTATAAATGAAATGATATTGTTCTCATGAGCAATTATTTTTTTCAGGACTTGTCTACTAAATTTATGGCTCCTCATGTGTAAACTATTAAGGCAAATGCGAAATTAAAATGTAAATCTTTGTGTGAATTCTATATAAATTAAATTTTATGTACAATTATTAATTATTTCTAAACGATACACAGGAGTGAACAAGGGTGGTGTGTTAGATAGTTCATATTATATATTATAGTCTAAATGTTATAAAAAGGTATGGTCAAAACTCAAACCTCAATGGTGCTGGAGTGTTGTTAATTATTATAGCTCCTCATATATTATAGTAAAAAAGTCATCAAATTTAAAATATTTGCTCATACGTACATTGTAGTTCCACAAAGTAATGTAAAAAATGAGGAACAATAATTTGGCAAAGAGTGAATTTTTCAATGGAGGAAAATTCCGTATCACATATATACTCATATATGTCTAGCTAAAAAAAAAAAAAATGTGCACTGCATTGCGCGATACATAATTCCAACGTGCAATTTTATCATCTTTTATGCCACACAAGTTGATTCAATACTACAAAGCACAAACAAAACACACTAGTCATTCCAATATAACAACAAATTATTTCATCCCCATCTTATATTGGAGGTAATTCAACCTCCACTTCATTAGTACTATCAGACATCAAGTTGTACGCAATCACGAACTTATCACCTTCAATGTGAATCTGAAAAAACAACAAGAACAAGTGATTAGAAAACATACTCCCTGGTTCAACTCCTACCATAATACAACTACAAAAAAATACTCCCTCTGTCATGCTAACATACTCCCTAGTTTAAATAACTTACTCCCTCGTTTAAAGGACCAAGATACCATCAAGCTGCTAACAAACTACATCCATAAATACTCCCCCGACACTGATATTATACTCTCTTATTCAAATAATTCACTTCCTTAGTTATAGAATATCAAGATACAGTCAAGATGCTAATACACTAACACATTCAAAAAATACTCCCCTATGTCATGTTAATATACTCCCTTATTTAAATAAGTCAGTCCCTTGTTAAAAATACCATTAAACTGATAAAACACTAACACATCCATAAATACTCCCCTGGCACTGATAATATACTCCCTTATTTAAATAATTTCCTTCCTTAGTTACAGAATACCAAGATACAGTCAAGATGCTAATAAACTAACACGTCCAAAAATACTCCCTATGTCATGTTAATATACTCTCTTATTTAAATAAGTCACTCCCTTGTTAAAAATACCATCAAACTGATAAAACACTAGCACATCCATAAATGCTCCCCTGACACTGATAATATACTCACTTCTTCAAATAATTTACTTCCTTAGTTACAGAATACCAAGATACAGTCGAGATGCTAATACACTATCACATCCAAAAAATACTCCCCTATTTAAGTAAGTTACTCCCTTGTTAAAAATACCATCAAACTAATAAAACACTAACACATCCATAAATACTCCCATGACGCTGATAATATACTTCCTTATTCAAATAATTTACTTCATTAGTTACAGAATACCAAGATACCATCAAGATACTAATACACTACCACATCCAAAAAATACTCCCTATGTCATGCTAATATTCTCCTTTATTTAAATAAGTTACTCCCTTATTAAAAATATCATCAAACTGATAAAACAGTAACACATCCATGAATACTCACCTGACACTAATAATATACTCTCTTATTCAAATAACTTACTCCCTTAAGTAATAGGTACAATTACATGATGCATTGCTCTTAATTATTCTAATCCATTACAAAATAAAATGATACTACCCCTGTTTATAATACATGCTCCCTTCTTTTAAACAAAGACTCTCACCAAGTTATTCAACAATTGAAAATATAAATCAACACTATCAAAATACCAGAAAAATGAAAGAAATGATACATTGAGCTATTGAGTCTGAGATCAAATTACATAACAATACATCAGTATTAAACACAAAAGAAAAGATGATTGATCAATGTTTTCAATGCAAATCATTCGTTCCGTTATAGATCTAGTTAAACACAACATGAAAATGATAATTGATCAATATTTTCAACAAAAATCAATCATTGCAATGCAGATCTAATCAAATGCAAAAGGAAAAGATAATTTTCACTGCAAATCAATCGTTCAAATGCAGATCAAGTACAAACCTGTTTCGAGGAGATGAAATCTAACTCGCAATCAGATCCGATGGAAAACACTGCTCCCTCTTTGGCGCACAGCATAGTAGAGTTATTAAACACGACAAGGTCGACAGAGGCGGAACGGGTCTGACTTGATGAAGCGAATATGATCTAAGATGGATATTATGTTGCTCGATGCGTGGTGGATAGGGATACCGTTAGTGAATCTTTAGGTAAGTGAATTTTGTTGATGACGCGGGTTGGGTCTTCAACTTGGATCCGGTTGAACTATCTCGTGACTAGCTCCTTTGTGTCTAAGTCGAGACTCGAGAGGGGTGGCGCCGATTGGGTAGAGTGGCGAACGGGCAAAGGCAGCGTTTCACCTCAGCTTATCCAATAGAGGTGGCTCATGGCGGAGTCGAGTACGGGCGGTGGTTGTGCATGGTGGCAGGACCGCACTGGGGTGGTGGCTGTGGCACGGCGGAGGAGGCTTCGACCAGATCTTCTTCAGATCTCAGATCTCAAGAGAGGATAGGTCGTGAGAAAGAGACGCAGAGAGAGATGTGAGTTTTGGTATATTTCAGATATAGAGATGAGAATAAGAAGAGATGCGATTCTGACATTTCTATCGCTTGAGAGGGAGAAAGATTTAGACGAGAGAGATGGGTTTTTCCGATCTTATCTGAAAATTTGAATGTGCGCTTGCGTGTCACGTGATGACATAGATGAAAATAGAAGATGACGCCACTTGATTGTTTGATTGCTTGTTTTTTTTATTATTATCGAAAGTAATTCCCAATCAGCGCATAAGGCAATCAAGCAATCAGATTCCGAAAATGACAAATGTGCGCTACCAAAAATGGAAGGCACATCCCTCTCCTCACCCGCGTCCCCTCTCTTCTCCTTACTCGCGTCGCTCCCCTCTCAACCGCATCGCTCCTTTCCTCACAGACGTCCCTCTCCTCACCAACATCACTCCCCTCCCACTTGCGTCCCCTCTCACCTGCATCCCTCCCTAACCCCACTCGACTCCTTTCCCTCTCCTTTTCCCATATCGTCCCTCTTCCCACGTGACTCCTACCTTCCCTCTTCTCTCGTATTTTCTTCCGTTAACCTTCTTTCCGCCATTTTCTTCTCTGTTTTCGTATTTGTCAAATTTTTTTCGCAAGATACTCCTTTAAATAGAAATAAATACTCCCTTAGTATAGATTAAATACTCTCTTATGACATACAACTATGTGATTTATATAAAATACTCTCTTATGAAAATATATATACTCCTGAAGTCTAATTAAAATACTTTTTTGAACTTATTAATTACTCTCATATACTGTTTACTTACTCACATAAATAATTTCTCATTTTAACTTATAAGATACTCTTTTCATCTTATTAGTTACTCTCTTACCATTAATTATATACTTCCATAACAAAACACAAATAATTCTTCGTTTAAAGTTATTTAGGTACTCTCTTGTTTAATATAAGTACTCCCTTAATAATATAAAATACTTCCTTATATGTATTAAATACTTTCTTAGAATCTATTAGTTACTATCTTATATATATTAGATAATTGATTTAATTATATGTATTATATATATAATTAGTTACGCACTTGTACCCATTATTTACTCCCTTATAGCCATTTAGCTACTTCAAAACCTCAGCAGAGCCAGATCAAAAAATCATTTCTCTTCTCACCTTTCTCGATCTCTACTTTTTTCTTTCTATACTAGATCTTATCGTCTTCCTTCTCCCTCTCGTTGAAGAAGAAATGAGAGGGAAGGCATGCTAACGATGGGAGAGTGTGAGGGAACAAAGAAGGGAGACGAAACACGAAGAAGAGACAAGAGGCGAATGGAGAGGTGCGCGCAGAGGCGAGGGGACAGGAGAAGGAAGAGGGATTTAGCCAGAGAGGAGATGGAAGAGAGATTTGTGTGGAGAGGAGCGTCCCGTCGCGTGCTTCAGTCTGCGTGAGAGGGAGGAGGGGGGATAAGTCACCTATCGCGTCTCTCTGACAGAGAGAGGGGAGGAAAGAAGGGACGCGAACGGTTGATTGCGTGATTGCGCGTAGGTTTGATTATAATTAAATGAAATAGAAAACTATATATCACTACGGTCATTCTCCTGTTACCTAGAAGTTATGCATTTAATTATTCTTTAGTTAAGATTCCAATTCCAGGTTATTCAAAATTTACTAGTAAATAAGCAACTTGAACTGTTATCCGGACCACTTACCTAAATTTGTTTTCCAACTCCAAAGGTAACACCGGCATGAACTCTTTTCTTTTTATAGGTTATTTGATTACATCCAAGGAAAAAACGCATACAATGAGACAATAAAGATGACGGGTCCCGTGATCACTCAGATCTCACCCAGCGACGGATCATTCTGTGCATCATCCTTTGTCATGAGTTTCTATGTGCCAAAGAAGAATCAAGCAGATCCACCATCAGCTGACGGGCTCCACCTTCATAATTTTGGTAATGTAGCAGCTCGTAATGTCCTAATTTCTTTAAGGAACAGAGCTTAATATAATGTAGAGATATTCCTTTTTCACATGAGGAGAATAAAGTTCGCAGATAGATGTAAAATACAAATAAAATTTTGTTCCTCGGTGAGTGATTGGAGTGCCAACATATGTTATTACTGGCACTGATATTCATAAGCAAATTGACCTACACTTTGAGGTATTTCACGTAGACAACTGATAGTGTATAGATGCATTTCATCCAAAACGACATTTGTACTTGCATAGGGCTTTGATTTGCCAAAAATAAAAAATAAAAAATATTTTTACAAAAGTATATTTTATATTTAAGTTTTAGGATGGAAGTGGTGATTTGCTCCAATAATTCAATTTATTCAAAAAGTTTACATTATACATGGTAATTACGCATATAAAGTGCAAATAATTCAATTCTGAGTATCATTTGAGCATTTCAATCATTTTTAGATTCATTCTAACTCATTTTATCACAATAATCTACATATAAACTCTTTATAATATCTAAAATATGATTCATACCTTATTTATTCATAAAGATTAGATTATACATAATAATTATGCATATAAAGTGCAAATAATGCAATTCAGAGTATGATTTGAGCATTTCAATCGTTTCTGGATTCAATCTAAGTCATTTCATCACAATAATCTATATTTAAACTCATTATACCGTGGAGAATATGATTCATATCTTGTCTATTCAAAAAGATTGGATTATACATAATAATTACGTATATAAAGTGTAAATAAAGTAATTCTGAGTATCATTTGAACATTTCAATCATTTCTGGATTCATTCTAAGTCATTTTATCATGATAATCTACATTTAAACTCTTTATACTGTCAATAATATGATTCATATCTTATTTATTAAAAAAGAATGGATTATACATAACAATTACGCATATAAAGTGCAAATAATGCAATTCAGAGTATGATTTGAGCATTTCAATTATTTCTGAATTCATTCTAAGTCATTTTATCATAATAATCTACATTTAAACTATTTATACCATCTAAAATATGATTCATACTTTATTTATTAAAAAAATTGGATTATATATAGTAATTGTGTATATAATGTGCAAATATTGCAATTCTAAGTACATTTGAATATTTCAATCGATTTTGGATTCATTCTAAGTCATTTTACAACAATAATCTATATTTAAACTCTTTATACTGTCTATAATATTATTCATATCTTATTTATTCAAAAAGATAAGATTAATCTATATTTAAACTCTTTATACTGTCTATAATATTATTCATATCTTATATATTCAAAAAGATAAGATTATACATGGTAATTACGCATATAAAGTGCGGATAATGCAATTCTGAGTATCATTTCAGCATTTCAATCGTTTCTGGACTCGTTCTAAGTAATTTCAATGCAATAATCTACATTTAAAATCTTTATACTGTCCATAATATGATTCATGTGTTATTTATTCAAAAAGATTGGATTATACAAAATAATTACGCATATAAAGTGCAAATAATGCAATTCTGAGTATAATTTGAGCATTTCAATTGTTTCTGGATTCATTCTAAGTCATTTCATCACAATAATCTATATTTAAACTCTTTATACTGTTGACAATATGATTCATATCTTATTTATTAAAAAAGATTTGATTATACATAACAATTAAGCATATAAAGCGTAAATAATGCAGTTATAAGTATGATTTGAGTATTTCAATCGTTTCTGGATTCATTCTAAGTCATTTCATCACAATAATCTACATTTAAACTCTTTATACAGTCTAGAATATGATTTATATCTTATTTATTCAAAAAGATTGGCTTATACATGGTAATTACGCATATAAAGTGCAGATAATGCAATTCTCAGTGGGGTCGTTTGGATGGGTTAGGAATAGCCAATTCCTAGGAAGGAATAAGGATTTTCGTTGGGAAGTGTGTAACTTTGTGAGAGAGATGAATTGTTTATATTAAAATTTATGCCCGGAATTGGAAAATCCCCAAATTCCGGACACATCCAAACGACCCCAGTATCATTTGAGCATTTCAATCATTTTTGGATTCGTTCTAAGTCATTTCATCTCAATAATCTATATTTAAACTCTTGATACTGTTTAGAATATGATTCATATGTTATTTATTCAAAAATATTGGATTATACATGGTAAAAACGTAAATAAAGTGCAGATAATGTAATTTTGAGTATCATTTGATCGTTTCAATTGTTTCTGGAATCGTTCTAAGTAATTTCAACTCAATAATCTACATTTAAACTCTTGATACAGTCCAGAATATGTTTCATATATTATTTACTCTAAAAGATTGAATTATACATGGTAATTACGTATATAAAGTGCAGATAATACAATTATGTGTATCATTTGAGCATTTCAATCGTTTCTGGATTCGTTCTAAGTCATTTCATCACAATATTCTACATTTAAACTCTTTATACTGTCTAGAATATGATTCATATGTTATTTATTCAAAAAAATTGGATTAAACATGGTAATAACGCATATAAAGCGCAGATAATGCAATTGTGAGTATCATTTAAGCATTTGAATCGTTTCTTGATCCGAGCTAAGTCATTTCATCACAATAATCTATATTTGAACTCTTTATACAGTTTAGAATATGATTCATGTGTTATTTGTTCAAAAAGAATGGATTATACATGGTAATTACGCATATAAAGTGCAGATAATGCAATTCTCAGTATCATTTGAGCATTTCAATCATTTTTGGATTCGTTCTAAGTCATTTCATCTCAATAATCTATATTTAAACTCTTGGTACTGTTTAGAATATGATTCATATGTTATTTATTAAAAAATATTGGATTATATATGGTAAAAACGTAAATAAAGTGTAGATAATGCAATTCTCAGTATCATTTGATCATTTCAATTGTTTTTGAACTTGTTTTAAGTCATTTCAACTCAATAAAAACTCTTGATACAGTCCAGAATATGTTTCATATATTATTTACTCTAAAAGATTGGATTTTACATGGGAATTACGCATATAAAGTGCAGATAATGCTATTCTGAGTATCATTTGAGCATTTCAATTGTTTTTGGACTCGTTCTAAGTCATTTCATCAAAATAATCTACATTTAAACTCTTTATACTGTCTAGAATATGATTCATGTGTTATTTATTCAAAAAGATTGGATTATGCATGGTAATTACGTATATAAATTGCAGATTATGAAATTCTTAGTAT
This sequence comes from Rhynchospora breviuscula, assembly GCA_027562975.1. NCBI lineage: Eukaryota > Viridiplantae > Streptophyta > Magnoliopsida > Poales > Cyperaceae > Rhynchospora > Rhynchospora breviuscula. The sequence continues at coordinate 55,486,693 of CM050402.1, forward strand.
CATTTGAGAATTTCAATTGTTTCTGGATTCGTTCTAAGTCATTTCGTTACAATAATCTACATTTAGACTCTATATATTGTCTACAATATTATTCGTGTGTTATTTATTCAAAAATATTGGCTTATATATGGTAATTACGCATAAAATTGCAGATAATGCAATTCTGTGTATCATTTGAGCATTTGAATCGTTTCTTGATTCGAGCTATGTCATGTCATCACAATAATCTATATTTGAACTCTTTATACAGTTTAGAATATGATTCATGTGTTATTTGTTTAAAAAGAATGGATTATAAATTGTAAAAACGTAAATAAAGTGCAGATAATGCAATTCTGAGTATCATTTGAGAATTTCAATCGTTTCTTGATTCGTTCTAAGTCATTTCATCATAATAATCAGCATTTAAATTCTTTATACTGTTTAGAATATGATTCATGTGTTATTTATTCAAAAATATTGGATTATACATGGAAATTACACATATAAATTGCAGATAATGCAATTCTGAGTATCATTTGAGCACTTCAATCGTTTCTTGATCCGGTTTAAGTCATTTTATCTCAATAATCTACATTTAAACTCTATATACTGTCTAGAATATAATTCATGTGTTATTTATTCAAAAAGATTGGATTGTAGATGGTAATTACGCATATAAAGTGCAGATAATTCAATTCTGAGTATCATTTGAGCATTTCGATCGTTTTTAGAATTTTTTTCTAAGTCATTTCATCACAATAATCTATATTTAAACTCTTGATACTGTCTAGAATATGATTCATGTGTTATTTAATCAAAAATATTGGATTATACATGGTAATAACGCAAATAAAGTGCAGATAATGCAATTCTGAGTATCATTTGATCATTTCAATCTTTTCTGAAATCGTTCTATGTAATTTCAACTCAATAATCTATATTTAAACTCTTGATACATTCTAGAATATGTTTCATATGTTATTTGCTCAAAAAGATTGGATTATACATGGTAATTACGTATATAAAGTGCAGATAATACAATTCTGAGTATCATTTGGGCATTTCAATCGTTTCTTGATTTGTTCTAAGTCATTTCCTCGCAATAATCTACATTGAAACTTTTTATACTGTCTAGAATTTGATTCATGTGTTATTTATTCAAAAAGATTAGATTATACATGGTAATAACGCATATAAAGTGCAGATAATGCAATTCTGAGTATCATTTGAGCATTTCAATCGTTTCTGGACTCGTTCTAAGTCATTTTAACGCAATAATCTACATTTAAACTTTTGATACAGTCTAGAATATGTTTCATATGTTATTTATTCAAAAAGATTGGATTATACATGGTAATTACAAATATAAAGTGCAAATAATGCAATTTTGAGTATCATTTCAGCATTTCAATCGTTTCTGGATTAGTTCTATGTCATTTCATTACAATAATCTATATTAAAACTCTTTATACTGTCTAGAATATTATTTGTGTATTATTTATTCAAAACGTTAGGATTATACATGGTAATTACGCATATAAAGTGCTGATGATGCTATTCTGGGTATCGTTTGAGCATTTCACTCGTTTCTAGACTCGTTCTTTGTCATTTCAATGCAATAATCTAAATTTAAACTCTATATATTGTCTGTAATATTATTCACGTGTTATTTATTCAAAAAAGATTGGTTTTTATATGGCAATTACGCATATAAAGTGTAGATAATGCAATTCTGAGTATCATTTGAGAATTTCAATAGTTTCTTGATTCGTTCTATGTCATTTCATTACAATAATCTACATTAAAACTCTTTATACTGTCTAGAATATTATTTGTGTGTAATTTATTCAAAAAGTTTGGATTATACATGGTAAATACGCATATAAAGTGCTGATGATGCTATTCTGGGTATCGTTTGAGCATTTCACTTGTTTCTGGACTCGTTCTTTGTCATTTCAACGCAATAATCTACATTTAAACTCTATATTTTGTCTATAATATTATTCATGTGTTATTTATTCAAAAAGATTGGATTTTATATGGTAGTTACGCATATAAAGTGCAGATAATGCAATTCTGAGTATCATTTAAGCATTTCAATCGTTTCTTGATTCGTTCTGAGTCATTTCATCACAATAATCTTCATTTAAACTCTTTATACTATCTAGAATATTTTTCGTGTGTTATTTATTCAAAAAGTTTGGATTACACATGGTAATTACGCATATAAAGTGCTGATGATGCAATTCTGGGTATCGTTTGAGCATTTCACTCATTTCTGGACTCGTTCTATGCCATTTTAACGTAATAATCTACATTTAAACTCTTTATAGTGTCCATAATATGATTTATGTGTTCTTTATTCAAAAAGATTGGATAATATATGGTAATTACGTATATAAATTGCAGATAATGCAATTCTGAGTATCATTTGAACATTTCAATCGTTTGTAGATTCTTTCTAAGTCATTTCATCACAATAATCTACATTTAAACACTTGATACTTTCTAAAATATGATTCGTGTGTTATTTATTCAAAAAGATTGGATTATACATGGTAATTACACATATAAAGTGCAGATAATGGAATTCTGAGTATTATTGGAGCATTTCAATCGTTTCTGGATTCGTTCTAAGTCATTTCATCACAATAATCTACATTGAAACTCTTTATGCTGTCTAGAATGTGATTCGTGTGTTATTTATTCAAAAAAATTGGATTATACATGGTAATTATGCAGATAAAGTGCAGATAATGAAATTCTGAGTATCATTTACGCATTTCAAACGTTTCTTGATTCATTTTATATCATTTCATGATAATAATCTACATTTAAACTCTTTACACTGTCTATAATATAATTCCTGTGTTATTTATTCGAAAAGATTGAATTATACTTGGTAATTACGCATATAAAGTGCAGATAATTCAATTCTGAGTATCATCTGAGCATTTCAATCGTTTCTGGATTCATTCTAAGTCATTTCATCACAATAATCTATATTTAAACTCTTTATACTGTCTAGAATATGATTCATGTGTTATTTATTCAAAAAGATTGGATTATACATGGTAATTACGTATATAAATTGCAGATAAAGCAATTCTGAGTATCATTTGAACATTTCAATCGTTTGTAGATTCGTTCTAAGTCATTTCATCACAATAATCTACATTTAAACTCTTTATACTGTCTAGAATATGATTCATGTGCTATTTATTCAAAAAATTTGGATTATACATGATAATTACACATATAAAGTGCAGATAATTCAATTCTGAGTATTATACGAGCATTTCAGTAGTTTCTGGATTCGTTCTAAGTCATTTTATCACAATAATCTACATTTAAACTCTTTAAACTATCTAGAATTTGATTCATGTTTTATTTATTTAAAACAATTGGATTATACATGGTAATTAAGGATATAAATTCCAGATAATGCAATTCTGATTATGATTTGAGTATTTCAATCGTTTCTGGAGTCGTGCTAATTCATTTTTACGCAATAATAAATATTTAAACTCTTGATACTATCTAGAATATGATTCATGTGTTATTTTTTCAAAAATATTGGATTATACATGGTTATTACATATATAAATTGCAAATAATGCAATTCTGAATATTATTTGAGCCTTTAAATAGTTTCTGGATTCGTTCTAAGTTATTTCTTCACAGTAATCTATATTTGAACTCCTGATACTGTCTAGAATATGATTCATTTGTTATTAATTCAAAAAGATTGGATTTTACATGGGAATTACGCATATAAATTGCTGAAATTGCTATTCTAAGTATCATTTGAGCATTTCAATCGTTTTTGGACTCATTCTAAGTCATTTCAATGCAAAAATCTACATTTCAACTCTATATATTATCTATAATTTTATTCATGTCTTATTTATTCAAAAAAATTGGCTTATATAAGGTAATTACGCATATAGAGTGCAGATAATCCAATTCCGAGTGTCATTTGAGGATTTCAATCGTTTATGGATTCGTTCTAAGTAATTTAAACACAATAATCTACATTTGAAAGCTTTATATTGTCTAGAATGTTATTCATGTGTTATTTATACAAAAAGATTGAATTATACTTGGTAATTACGTATATAAAGTGCAGCAAATGCAATTTTGAGTATCCTTTGAGCATTTCAATTGTTACTGAACTCGTTCTAAGTCATTTCAAAGCAATAATCTAAATTTAAACTCTTAATACTGTCTACCATATAATTCATATGTTATTTATTCAAAACGATTGGATTATGCATGGTAATTACGTATATAAATTGCAGATTATGGAATTCTTAGTATCATTTGAGAATTTGAATTGTTTCTGGATTCGTTCTTAGTCATTTCATCACAATAATCTACATTTAAACTGTTAATACAGTCTAGAATATGATTCATGTGTTATTTATTAAGAAAGATTGGATTATGCATGGTAATTACGTATATAAGGTGCAGAAAATGCAATTTTGAGTATCCTTTGAGCATTTCAATTGTTTCTGAACTCGTTCTAAGTCATTTCAACGCAATAATCTACATTTAAACTCTTGATACTGTCTAGAATATGATTCATGTGTTATTTATTCAAAAAGATTGGATCATACTTGGTAATTACGCATATAAAGTGCAGATAATGCAATTCTCAGTATCATTTGAGCATTTCAATCGTTTCTTGATACATTTTATGTCATTTCCAGATAATAATCTGCATTGAAACTCTTTATGCTGTCTAGAATATAATTCATGTGTTATTTATTCAAAAAGATTGGATTATACTTGGTAATTACGCATATAATCTGCAGATAATTCAATTCTGAGTATCATTTGAGCATTTCAATCGTTTATGGATTCCATCTAAGTCATTTCATCACAATAATCAAAATTTAAACTCTTTATACTGTCTATAATATGATTCATGTGTTTTTTATTCAATAAGATTGGATTATACATGGTAATTAAGCATATGAAGAGCAGATAATACAATTCTGAGTATCATTTGTGCATTTCAATCGTTTCTGGACTCGTTCTAAGTCATTTTTACGCAATAATATATATTTAAACTCTTGATACTCTCTAGAATATAATTCATGTGTTATTTATTCAAAAAGATTGGATTATACATGGTAATTACACATATAAAGTGGAGATAATGGAATTCTGAGTATTATTCGAGCATTTCAATCGTTTCTGGATTCGTTCTAAGTCATTTCATCACAATAATCTACATTTAAACTCTTTATGTTGTCTAGAATGTGATTCGTGTGTTATTTATTTAAAAAGATTGGATTATACATGGTAATTATGCAGATGAAGTGCAGATAATGCAATTCTGAGTATCATTTGAGCATTTCAATCGTTTCTTGATTCATTTTATGTCATTTCAAAATAATAATCAACATTTAAACTCTTTACACTGCCAATAATATAATTCATGTGTTATTTATTTAAAAAGATTGGATTATACTGGATAATTACGGATATAAATTGCAGATAATTCAAATCTGAGTATCATTGAGCATTTCAATCGTTTCTGGATTCATTCTAAGTTATTTGATCACAATAATCTATATTTAAACTCTTTATACTGTCTAGAATATGATTCATGTGTTATTTATTCAAAAAGATTGGATTATACATAGTAATTACGCATATAAAGTGCAGATAATGCAATTCTGAGTATCATTTGTGCATTTCAATCGTTTCTGTACTCGTTCTAACTAATTTTTACGCAACAATATATATTTAAACTCTTGGTACTGTCTAGAATATTATTCATGTGTTATTTATTCAAAAAGATTGGATTATACATGGTAGTTACGGATATAAATTCCAAATAATGCAATTTTGATTATGATTTGAGTATTTCAATCGTTTCTGGAGTCGTGCTAAGTCAGTTTTACGCAATAATAAATATTTAAACTCTTGATACTATCTAGAATATGATTCATGTTTATTTATTCAAAAATATTGGATTATACATGGTTATTACACATATAAATTGCAAATAATGCAATTCTGAATATTATTTGAGCCTTTAAATAGTTTCTGGATTCGTTCTAAGTTATTTCATCACAATAATCTATATTTAAACTCCTGCTACTGTCTAGAATATGATTCATTTGTTATTAATTCAAAAAGATTGGATTTTACATGGGAATTACGCATATAAAGTGCAGAAATTGCTATTCTAAGTATTATTTGAGCATTTCAATCGTTTTTGGACTCGTTCTAAGTCATTTCAATGCAAAAATCTACATTTCAACTCTATATATTATCTATAATTTTATTCATGTCTTATTTATTCAAAAAAATTGGCTTATATAAGGTAATTACGCATATAGAGTGCAGATAATCCAATTCCGAGTGTCATTTGAGGATTTCAATCGTTTATGGATTCGTTCTAAGTAATTTAAACACAATAATCTACATTTGAAAGCTTTATATTGTCTAGAATGTTATTCATGTGTTATTTATACAAAAAGATTGAATTATACTTGGTAATTACGTATATAAAGTGCAGCAAATGCAATTTTGAGTATCCTTTGAGCATTTCAATTGTTACTGAACTCGTTCTAAGTCATTTCAAAGCAATAATCTAAATTTAAACTCTTAATACTGTCTACCATATAATTCATATGTTATTTATTCAAAACGATTGGATTATGCATGGTAATTACGTATATAAATTGCAGATTATGGAATTCTTAGTATCATTTGAGAATTTGAATTGTTTCTGGATTCGTTCTTAGTCATTTCATCACAATAATCTACATTTAAACTGTTAATACAGTCTAGAATATGATTCATGTGTTATTTATTAAGAAAGATTGGATTATGCATGGTAATTACGTATATAAGGTGCAGAAAATGCAATTTTGAGTATCCTTTGAGCATTTCAATTGTTTCTGAACTCGTTCTAAGTCATTTCAACGCAATAATCTACATTTAAACTCTTGATACTGTCTAGAATATGATTCATGTGTTATTTATTCAAAAAGATTGGATCATACTTGGTAATTACGCATATAAAGTGCAGATAATGCAATTCTCAGTATCATTTGAGCATTTCAATCGTTTCTTGATACATTTTATGTCATTTCCAGATAATAATCTGCATTGAAACTCTTTATGCTGTCTAGAATATAATTCATGTGTTATTTATTCAAAAAGATTGGATTATACTTGGTAATTACGCATATAATCTGCAGATAATTCAATTCTGAGTATCATTTGAGCATTTCAATCGTTTATGGATTCCATCTAAGTCATTTCATCACAATAATCAAAATTTAAACTCTTTATACTGTCTATAATATGATTCATGTGTTTTTTATTCAATAAGATTGGATTATACATGGTAATTAAGCATATGAAGAGCAGATAATACAATTCTGAGTATCATTTGTGCATTTCAATCGTTTCTGGACTCGTTCTAAGTCATTTTTACGCAATAATATATATTTAAACTCTTGATACTCTCTAGAATATAATTCATGTGTTATTTATTCAAAAAGATTGGATTATACATGGTAATTACACATATAAAGTGGAGATAATGGAATTCTGAGTATTATTCGAGCATTTCAATCGTTTCTGGATTCGTTCTAAGTCATTTCATCACAATAATCTACATTTAAACTCTTTATGTTGTCTAGAATGTGATTCGTGTGTTATTTATTTAAAAAGATTGGATTATACATGGTAATTATGCAGATGAAGTGCAGATAATGCAATTCTGAGTATCATTTGAGCATTTCAATCGTTTCTTGATTCATTTTATGTCATTTCAAAATAATAATCAACATTTAAACTCTTTACACTGCCAATAATATAATTCATGTGTTATTTATTTAAAAAGATTGGATTATACTGGATAATTACGGATATAAATTGCAGATAATTCAAATCTGAGTATCATTGAGCATTTCAATCGTTTCTGGATTCATTCTAAGTTATTTGATCACAATAATCTATATTTAAACTCTTTATACTGTCTAGAATATGATTCATGTGTTATTTATTCAAAAAGATTGGATTATACATAGTAATTACGCATATAAAGTGCAGAGAATTCAATTCTGAGTATCATTTGTGCATTTCAATCGTTTCTGTACTCGTTCTAAGTAATTTTTACGCAACAATATATATTTAAACTCTTGGTACTGTCTAGAATATTATTCATGTGTTATTTATTCAAAAAGATTGGATTATACATGGTAGTTACGGATATAAATTCCAAATAATGCAATTTTGATTATGATTTGAGTATTTCAATCGTTTCTGGAGTCGTGCTAAGTCAGTTTTACGCAATAATAAATATTTAAACTCTTGATACTATCTAGAATATGATTCATGTTTATTTATTCAAAAATATTGGATTATACATGGTTATTACACATATAAATTGCAAATAATGCAATTCTGAATATTATTTGAGCCTTTAAATAGTTTCTGGATTCGTTCTAAGTTATTTCATCACAATAATCTATATTTAAACTCCTGCTACTGTCTAGAATATGATTCATTTGTTATTAATTCAAAAAGATTGGATTTTACATGGGAATTACGCATATAAAGTGCAGAAATTGCTATTCTAAGTATTATTTGAGCATTTCAATCGTTTTTGGACTCGTTCTAAGTCATTTCAATGCAAAAATCTACATTTCAACTCTATATATTATCTATAATTTTATTCATGTCTTATTTATTCAAAAAAATTGGCTTATATAAGGTAATTACGCATATAGAGTGCAGATAATCCAATTCCGAGTGTCATTTGAGGATTTCAATCGTTTATGGATTCGTTCTAAGTAATTTAAACACAATAATCTACATTTGAAAGCTTTATATTGTCTAGAATGTTATTCATGTGTTATTTATACAAAAAGATTGAATTATACTTGGTAATTACGTATATAAAGTGCAGCAAATGCAATTTTGAGTATCCTTTGAGCATTTCAATTGTTACTGAACTCGTTCTAAGTCATTTCAAAGCAATAATCTAAATTTAAACTCTTAATACTGTCTACCATATAATTCATATGTTATTTATTCAAAACGATTGGATTATGCATGGTAATTACGTATATAAATTGCAGATTATGGAATTCTTAGTATCATTTGAGAATTTGAATTGTTTCTGGATTCGTTCTTAGTCATTTCATCACAATAATCTACATTTAAACTGTTAATACAGTCTAGAATATGATTCATGTGTTATTTATTAAGAAAGATTGGATTATGCATGGTAATTACGTATATAAGGTGCAGAAAATGCAATTTTGAGTATCCTTTGAGCATTTCAATTGTTTCTGAACTCGTTCTAAGTCATTTCAACGCAATAATCTACATTTAAACTCTTGATACTGTCTAGAATATGATTCATGTGTTATTTATTCAAAAAGATTGGATCATACTTGGTAATTACGCATATAAAGTGCAGATAATGCAATTCTCAGTATCATTTGAGCATTTCAATCGTTTCTTGATACATTTTATGTCATTTCCAGATAATAATCTGCATTGAAACTCTTTATGCTGTCTAGAATATAATTCATGTGTTATTTATTCAAAAAGATTGGATTATACTTGGTAATTACGCATATAATCTGCAGATAATTCAATTCTGAGTATCATTTGAGCATTTCAATCGTTTATGGATTCCATCTAAGTCATTTCATCACAATAATCAAAATTTAAACTCTTTATACTGTCTATAATATGATTCATGTGTTTTTTATTCAATAAGATTGGATTATACATGGTAATTAAGCATATGAAGAGCAGATAATACAATTCTGAGTATCATTTGTGCATTTCAATCGTTTCTGGACTCGTTCTAAGTCATTTTTACGCAATAATATATATTTAAACTCTTGATACTCTCTAGAATATAATTCATGTGTTATTTATTCAAAAAGATTGGATTATACATGGTAATTACACATATAAAGTGGAGATAATGGAATTCTGAGTATTATTCGAGCATTTCAATCGTTTCTGGATTCGTTCTAAGTCATTTCATCACAATAATCTACATTTAAACTCTTTATGTTGTCTAGAATGTGATTCGTGTGTTATTTATTTAAAAAGATTGGATTATACATGGTAATTATGCAGATGAAGTGCAGATAATGCAATTCTGAGTATCATTTGAGCATTTCAATCGTTTCTTGATTCATTTTATGTCATTTCAAAATAATAATCAACATTTAAACTCTTTACACTGCCAATAATATAATTCATGTGTTATTTATTTAAAAAGATTGGATTATACTGGATAATTACGGATATAAATTGCAGATAATTCAAATCTGAGTATCATTGAGCATTTCAATCGTTTCTGGATTCATTCTAAGTTATTTGATCACAATAATCTATATTTAAACTCTTTATACTGTCTAGAATATGATTCATGTGTTATTTATTCAAAAAGATTGGATTATACATAGTAATTACGCATATAAAGTGCAGATAATGCAATTCTGAGTATCATTTGTGCATTTCAATCGTTTCTGTACTCGTTCTAACTAATTTTTACGCAACAATATATATTTAAACTCTTGGTACTGTCTAGAATATTATTCATGTGTTATTTATTCAAAAAGATTGGATTATACATGGTAATTACACATATAAAGTGGAGATAATGGAATTCTGAGTATTATTCGAGCATTTCAATCGTTTCTGGATTCGTTCTATGTCATTTCATCACAATAATCTACATTGAAACTCTTTTTGCTGTCTAGAATGTGATTCGTGCGTTATTTATTCAAAAAGATTGGATTATACATGGTAATTATGCAGATAAAGTGCAGATAATGCAATTCTGAGTATCATTTGAGCATTTCAATCGTTTCTTGATTCATTTTATGTCATTTCATAATAATAATCTACATTTAAACTCTTTACACGGTCTAGAATATAATTCATGTCTTATTTATTAAAAAAGATTGGATTATACTTGGTAATTACGGATATAAATTGCAGGTAATTGAAATCTGAGTATCATTTGAGCATTTCAATCGTTTCTGGATTCATTCTAAGTTATTTCATCACAATAATCTATATTTAAACTCTTTATACTGTCTATAATATGATTAATGTGTTATTTATTCAAAAAGATTGGATTATACTTGATAATTACGCATATAAATTGCAGATAATGTAATTCTGAGTATCATTTGAGTATTTTAATCGTTTCTGGACTCGTTCTAAGTCATTTCAACGTAATAATCTACATTTCTACTCTTTATACTGTCCAGAATACGATTCATGTGCTATTTTTTCAAAAAGATTGGATTATATATGGTAATTACGTATATAAAGTGCAGATAAAGCAATTCTGAGTATCATTTGAACAGTTCAATCGTTTGTAGATTCGTTCTAAGTCATTTCATCACAATAATCTACATTTAAACTATTTATACTGTCTAGAATATGATTCATGTGTTATTTATTCAAAAATTTTTTATTATACATGATAATTACACATATAAAGTGCAGATAATTCAATTCTGAGTATTATACGAGAATTTCAGTCGTTTCTGGATTCGTTCTAAGTTATTTCATCACAATAATCTAAATTTAAACTCTTTATACTGTCTAAAATATGATTCATGTTTTATTTATTTAAAAAATTGGATTATACATGGTAATTACGCATATAAAGTCCAGATAATGCAATTCTGAGTATCATTTGAGCATTTCAATCGTTTCTGGAATCGTTCTAAGTCATTTTTACACAATAATAAATATTTAAACTCTTGATACTGTCTAGAATATGATTCATGTGTTATTTATTCAAAAAGATTGGATTATACTTGGTCATTACACATATAAATTGTAAATAATGCAATTCTGAATATTATATGAGCATTTAAATAGTTTCTGGATTCGTTCTAAGTTATTTCATCACAATAATCTATATTTAAACTCCTGATACTATCTAGAATATGATTCATTTGTTATTAATTCAAAAAGATTGGATTTTACATGGGAATTACGCATATAAAGTGCAGATAATGCTATTCTGAGTATCATTTGAGCATTTCAATCATTTTTGGACTCGTTCTAAGTCATTTCAACGCAATAATCAACATTTAAACTCTTGATACTGTCTAGAATATGATTCATGTGTTATTTATTCAAAAAGATTGGATTATGCATGGTAATTACGTATATAAATTGCAGATTATGAAATTCTTAGTATCATTTGAGAATTTCAATTGTTTCTGGATTCGTTCTAAGTCATTTCGTTACAATAATCTACATTTAGACTCTATATATTGTCTACAATATTATTCGTGTGTTATTTATTCAAAAATATTGGCTTATATATGGTAATTACGCATAAAATTGCAGATAATGCAATTCTGTGTATCATTTGAGCATTTGAATCGTTTCTTGATTCGAGCTATGTCATGTCATCACAATAATCTATATTTGAACTCTTTATACAGTTTAGAATATGATTCATGTGTTATTTGTTTAAAAAGAATGGATTATAAATTGTAAAAACGTAAATAAATTGCAGATAATGCAATTCTGAGTATCATTTGAGAATTTCAATCGTTTCTTGATTCGTTCTAAGTCATTTCATCATAATAATCAGCATTTAAATTCTTTATACTGTTTAGAATATGATTCATGTGTTATTTATTCAAAAATATTGGATTATACATGGAAATTACACATATAAATTGCAGATAATGCAATTCTGAGTATCATTTGAGCACTTCAATCGTTTCTTGATCCGGTTTAAGTCATTTTATCTCAATAATCTACATTTAAACTCTATATACTGTCTAGAATATAATTCATGTGTTATTTATTCAAAAAGATTGGATTGTAGATGGTAATTACGCATATAAAGTGCAGATAATTCAATTCTGAGTATCATTTGAGCATTTCGATCGTTTTTAGAATTTTTTTCTAAGTCATTTCATCACAATAATCTATATTTAAACTCTTGATACTGTCTAGAATATGATTCATGTGTTATTTAATCAAAAATATTGGATTATACATGGTAATAACGCAAATAAAGTGCAGATAATGCAATTCTGAGTATCATTTGATCATTTCAATCTTTTCTGAAATCGTTCTATGTAATTTCAACTCAATAATCTATATTTAAACTCTTGATACATTCTAGAATATGTTTCATATGTTATTTGCTCAAAAAGATTGGATTATACATGGTAATTACGTATATAAAGTGCAGATAATACAATTCTGAGTATCATTTGGGCATTTCAATCGTTTCTTGATTTGTTCTAAGTCATTTCCTCGCAATAATCTACATTTAAACTTTTTATACTGTCTAGAATTTGATTCATGTGTTATTTATTCAAAAAGATTAGATTATACATGGTAATAACGCATATAAAGTGCAGATAATGCAATTCTGAGTATCATTTGAGCATTTCAATCGTTTCTGGACTCGTTCTAAGTCATTTTAACGCAATAATCTACATTTAAACTTTTGATACAGTCTAGAATATGTTTCATATGTTATTTATTCAAAAAGATTGGATTATACATGGTAATTACAAATATAAAGTGCAAATAATGCAATTTTGAGTATCATTTCAGCATTTCAATCGTTTCTGGATTAGTTCTATGTCATTTCATTACAATAATCTATATTAAAACTCTCTATACTGTCTAGAATATTATTTGTGTATTATTTATTCAAAACGTTAGGATTATACATGGTAATTACGCATATAAAGTGCTGATGATGCTATTCTGGGTATCGTTTGAGCATTTCACTCGTTTCTAGACTCGTTCTTTGTCATTTCAATGCAATAATCTAAATTTAAACTCTATATATTGTCTGTAATATTATTCACGTGTTATTTATTCAAAAAAGATTGGTTTTTATATGGCAATTACGCATATAAAGTGTAGATAATGCAATTCTGAGTATCATTTGAGAATTTCAATAGTTTCTTGATTCGTTCTATGTCATTTCATTACAATAATCTACATTAAAACTCTTTATACTGTCTAGAATATTATTTGTGTGTAATTTATTCAAAAAGTTTGGATTATACATGGTAAATACGCATATAAAGTGCTGATGATGCTATTCTGGGTATCGTTTGAGCATTTCACTTGTTTCTGGACTCGTTCTTTGTCATTTCAACGCAATAATCTATATTTAAACTCTATATTTTGTCTATAATATTATTCATGTGTTATTTATTCAAAAAGATTGGATTTTATATGGTAGTTACGCATATAAAGTGCAGATAATGCAATTCTGAGTATCATTTAAGCATTTCAATCGTTTCTTGATTCGTTCTGAGTCATTTCATCACAATAATCTTCATTTAAACTCTTTATACTATCTAGAATATTTTTCGTGTGTTATTTATTCAAAAAGTTTGGATTACACATGGTAATTACGCATATAAAGTGTTGATGATGCAATTCTGGGTATCGTTTGAGCATTTCACTCATTTCTGGACTCGTTCTATGCCATTTTAACGTAATAATCTACATTTAAACTCTTTATAGTGTCCATAATATGATTTATGTGTTCTTTATTCAAAAAGATTGGATTATACATGGTAATTACGTATATAAATTGCAGATAATGCAATTCTGAGTATCATTTGAACATTTCAATCGTTTGTAGATTCTTTCTAAGTCATTTCATCACAATAATCTACATTTAAACACTTGATACTTTCTAAAATATGATTCGTGTGTTATTTATTCAAAAAGATTGGATTATACATGGTAATTACACATATAAAGTGCAGATAATGGAATTCTGAGTATTATTGGAGCATTTCAATCGTTTCTGGATTCGTTCTAAGTCATTTCATCACAATAATCTACATTGAAACTCTTTATGCTGTCTAGAATGTGATTCGTGTGTTATTTATTCAAAAAAATTGGATTATACATGGTAATTATGCAGATAAAGTGCAGATAATGAAATTCTGAGTATCATTTACGCATTTCAAACGTTTCTTGATTCATTTTATGTCATTTCATGATAATAATCTACATTTAAACTCTTTACACTGTCTATAATATAATTCCTGTGTTATTTATTCGAAAAGATTGAATTATACTTGGTAATTACGCATATAAAGTGCAGATAATTCAATTCTGAGTATCATCTGAGCATTTCAATCGTTTCTGGATTCATTCTAAGTCATTTCATCACAATAATCTATATTTAAACTCTTTATACTGTCTAGAATATGATTCATGTGTTATTTATTCAAAAAGATTGGATTATACATGGTAATTACGTATATAAATTGCAGATAAAGCAATTCTGAGTATCATTTGAACATTTCAATCGTTTGTAGATTCGTTCTAAGTCATTTCATCACAATAATCTACATTTAAACTCTTTATACTGTCTAGAATATGATTCATGTGCTATTTATTCAAAAAATTTGGATTATACATGATAATTACACATATAAAGTGCAGATAATTCAATTCTGAGTATTATACGAGCATTTCAGTAGTTTCTGGATTCGTTCTAAGTCATTTTATCACAATAATCTACATTTAAACTCTTTAAACTATCTAGAATTTGATTCATGTTTTATTTATTTAAAACAATTGGATTATACATGGTAATTACGGATATAAATTCCAGATAATGCAATTCTGATTATGATTTGAGTATTTCAATCGTTTCTGGAGTCGTGCTAATTCATTTTTACGCAATAATAAATATTTAAACTCTTGATACTATCTAGAATATGATTCATGTGTTATTTTTTCAAAAATATTGGATTATACATGGTTATTACATATATAAATTGCAAATAATGCAATTCTGAATATTATTTGAGCCTTTAAATAGTTTCTGGATTCGTTCTAAGTTATTTCTTCACAGTAATCTATATTTGAACTCCTGATACTGTCTAGAATATGATTCATTTGTTATTAATTCAAAAAGATTGGATTTTACATGGGAATTACGCATATAAATTGCTGAAATTGCTATTCTAAGTATCATTTGAGCATTTCAATCGTTTTTGGACTCATTCTAAGTCATTTCAATGCAAAAATCTACATTTCAACTCTATATATTATCTATAATTTTATTCATGTCTTATTTATTCAAAAAAATTGGCTTATATAAGGTAATTACGCATATAGAGTGCAGATAATCCAATTCCGAGTGTCATTTGAGCATTTCAATCGTTTCTGGATTCGTTCTAAGTAATTTAAACACAATCATCTACATTTGAAAGCTTTATATTGTCTAGAATGTTATTCATGTGTTATTTATACAAAAAGATTGAATTATACTTGGTAATTACGTATATAAAGTGCAGCAAATGCAATTTTGAGTATCCTTTGAGCATTTCAATTGTTACTGAACTCGTTCTAAGTCATTTCAAAGCAATAATCTAAATTTAAACTGTTAATACTGTCTACCATATAATTCATATGTTATTTATTCAAAACGATTGGATTATGCATGGTAATTACGTATATAAATTGCAGATTATGGAATTCTTAGTATCATTTGAGAATTTGAATTGTTTCTGGATTCGTTCTTAGTCATTTCATCACAATAATCTACATTTAAACTGTTAATACAGTCTAGAATATGATTCATGTGTTATTTATTAAGAAAGATTGGATTATGCATGGTAATTACGTATATAAGGTGCAGAAAATGCAATTTTGAGTATCCTTTGAGCATTTCAATTGTTTCTGAACTCGTTCTAAGTCATTTCAACGCAATAATCTACATTTAAACTCTTGATACTGTCTAGAATATGATTCATGTGTTATTTATTCAAAAAGATTGGATCATACTTGGTAATTACGCATATAAAGTGCAGATAATGCAATTCTCAGTATCATTTGAGCATTTCAATCGTTTCTTGATACATTTTATGTCATTTCCAGATAATAATCTGCATTGAAACTCTTTATGCTGTCTAGAATATAATTCATGTGTTATTTATTCAAAAAGATTGGATTATACTTGGTAATTACGCATATAATCTGCAGATAATTCAATTCTGAGTATCATTTGAGCATTTCAATCGTTTATGGATTCCATCTAAGTCATTTCATCACAATAATCAAAATTTAAACTCTTTATACTGTCTATAATATGATTCATGTGTTTTTTATTCAATAAGATTGGATTATACATGGTAATTAAGCATATGAAGAGCAGATAATACAATTCTGAGTATCATTTGTGCATTTCAATCGTTTCTGGACTCGTTCTAAGTCATTTTTACGCAATAATATATATTTAAACTCTTGATACTCTCTAGAATATAATTCATGTGTTATTTATTCAAAAAGATTGGATTATACATGGTAATTACACATATAAAGTGGAGATAATGGAATTCTGAGTATTATTCGAGCATTTCAATCGTTTCTGGATTCGTTCTAAGTCATTTCATCACAATAATCTACATTTAAACTCTTTATGTTGTCTAGAATGTGATTCGTGTGTTATTTATTTAAAAAGATTGGATTATACATGGTAATTATGCAGATGAAGTGCAGATAATGCAATTCTGAGTATCATTTGAGCATTTCAATCGTTTCTTGATTCATTTTATGTCATTTCAAAATAATAATCAACATTTAAACTCTTTACACTGCCAATAATATAATTCATGTGTTATTTATTTAAAAAGATTGGATTATACTGGATAATTACGGATATAAATTGCAGATAATTCAAATCTGAGTATCATTGAGCATTTCAATCGTTTCTGGATTCATTCTAAGTTATTTGATCACAATAATCTATATTTAAACTCTTTATACTGTCTAGAATATGATTCATGTGTTATTTATTCAAAAAGATTGGATTATACATAGTAATTACGCATATAAAGTGCAGATAATGCAATTCTGAGTATCATTTGTGCATTTCAATCGTTTCTGTACTCGTTCTAACTAATTTTTACGCAACAATATATATTTAAACTCTTGGTACTGTCTAGAATATTATTCATGTGTTATTTATTCAAAAAGATTGGATTATACATGGTAATTACACATATAAAGTGGAGATAATGGAATTCTGAGTATTATTCGAGCATTTCAATCGTTTCTGGATTCGTTCTATGTCATTTCATCACAATAATCTACATTGAAACTCTTTTTGCTGTCTAGAATGTGATTCGTGCGTTATTTATTCAAAAAGATTGGATTATACATGGTAATTATGCAGATAAAGTGCAGATAATGCAATTCTGAGTATCATTTGAGCATTTCAATCGTTTCTTGATTCATTTTATGTCATTTCATAATAATAATCTACATTTAAACTCTTTACACGGTCTAGAATATAATTCATGTCTTATTTATTAAAAAAGATTGGATTATACTTGGTAATTACGGATATAAATTGCAGGTAATTGAAATCTGAGTATCATTTGAGCATTTCAATCGTTTCTGGATTCATTCTAAGTTATTTCATCACAATAATCTATATTTAAACTCTTTATACTGTCTATAATATGATTAATGTGTTATTTATTCAAAAAGATTGGATTATACTTGATAATTACGCATATAAATTGCAGATAATGTAATTCTGAGTATCATTTGAGTATTTTAATCGTTTCTGGACTCGTTCTAAGTCATTTCAACGTAATAATCTACATTTCTACTCTTTATACTGTCCAGAATACGATTCATGTGCTATTTTTTCAAAAAGATTGGATTATATATGGTAATTACGTATATAAAGTGCAGATAAAGCAATTCTGAGTATCATTTGAACAGTTCAATCGTTTGTAGATTCGTTCTAAGTCATTTCATCACAATAATCTACATTTAAACTATTTATACTGTCTAGAATATGATTCATGTGTTATTTATTCAAAAATTTTTTATTATACATGATAATTACACATATAAAGTGCAGATAATTCAATTCTGAGTATTATACGAGAATTTCAGTCGTTTCTGGATTCGTTCTAAGTTATTTCATCACAATAATCTAAATTTAAACTCTTTATACTGTCTAAAATATGATTCATGTTTTATTTATTTAAAAAATTGGATTATACATGGTAATTACGCATATAAAGTCCAGATAATGCAAT
Source organism: Rhynchospora breviuscula (assembly GCA_027562975.1). Lineage (NCBI taxonomy): Eukaryota > Viridiplantae > Streptophyta > Magnoliopsida > Poales > Cyperaceae > Rhynchospora > Rhynchospora breviuscula. The sequence goes on from CM050402.1 coordinate 55,505,772, forward strand.
TCTGAGTATCATTTGAGCATTTCAATCGTTTCTGGAATCGTTCTAAGTCATTTTTACACAATAATAAATATTTAAACTCTTGATACTGTCTAGAATATGATTCATGTGTTATTTATTCAAAAAGATTGGATTATACTTGGTCATTACACATATAAATTGTAAATAATGCAATTCTGAATATTATATGAGCATTTAAATAGTTTCTGGATTCGTTCTAAGTTATTTCATCACAATAATCTATATTTAAACTCCTGATACTATCTAGAATATGATTCATTTGTTATTAATTCAAAAAGATTGGATTTTACATGGGAATTACGCATATAAAGTGCAGATAATGCTATTCTGAGTATCATTTGAGCATTTCAATCATTTTTGGACTCGTTCTAAGTCATTTCAACGCAATAATCAACATTTAAACTCTTGATACTGTCTAGAATATGATTCATGTGTTATTTATTCAAAAAGATTGGATTATGCATGGTAATTACGTATATAAATTGCAGATTATGAAATTCTTAGTATCATTTGAGAATTTCAATTGTTTCTGGATTCGTTCTAAGTCATTTCGTTACAATAATCTACATTTAGACTCTATATATTGTCTACAATATTATTCGTGTGTTATTTATTCAAAAATATTGGCTTATATATGGTAATTACGCATAAAATTGCAGATAATGCAATTCTGTGTATCATTTGAGCATTTGAATCGTTTCTTGATTCGAGCTATGTCATGTCATCACAATAATCTATATTTGAACTCTTTATACAGTTTAGAATATGATTCATGTGTTATTTGTTTAAAAAGAATGGATTATAAATTGTAAAAACGTAAATAAAGTGCAGATAATGCAATTCTGAGTATCATTTGAGAATTTCAATCGTTTCTTGATTCGTTCTAAGTCATTTCATCATAATAATCAGCATTTAAATTCTTTATACTGTTTAGAATATGATTCATGTGTTATTTATTCAAAAATATTGGATTATACATGGAAATTACACATATAAATTGCAGATAATGCAATTCTGAGTATCATTTGAGCACTTCAATCGTTTCTTGATCCGGTTTAAGTCATTTTATCTCAATAATCTACATTTAAACTCTATATACTGTCTAGAATATAATTCATGTGTTATTTATTCAAAAAGATTGGATTGTAGATGGTAATTACGCATATAAAGTGCAGATAATTCAATTCTGAGTATCATTTGAGCATTTCGATCGTTTTTAGAATTTTTTTCTAAGTCATTTCATCACAATAATCTATATTTAAACTCTTGATACTGTCTAGAATATGATTCATGTGTTATTTAATCAAAAATATTGGATTATACATGGTAATAACGCAAATAAAGTGCAGATAATGCAATTCTGAGTATCATTTGATCATTTCAATCTTTTCTGAAATCGTTCTATGTAATTTCAACTCAATAATCTATATTTAAACTCTTGATACATTCTAGAATATGTTTCATATGTTATTTGCTCAAAAAGATTGGATTATACATGGTAATTACGTATATAAAGTGCAGATAATACAATTCTGAGTATCATTTGGGCATTTCAATCGTTTCTTGATTTGTTCTAAGTCATTTCCTCGCAATAATCTACATTTAAACTTTTTATACTGTCTAGAATTTGATTCATGTGTTATTTATTCAAAAAGATTAGATTATACATTGTAATAACGCATATAAAGTGCAGATAATGCAATTCTGAGTATCATTTGAGCATTTCAATCGTTTCTGGACTCGTTCTAAGTCATTTTAACGCAATAATCTACATTTAAACTTTTGATACAGTCTAGAATATGTTTCATATGTTATTTATTCAAAAAGATTGGATTATACATGGTAATTACAAATATAAAGTGCAAATAATGCAATTTTGAGTATCATTTCAGCATTTCAATCGTTTCTGGATTAGTTCTATGTCATTTCATTACAATAATCTATATTAAAACTCTTTATACTGTCTAGAATATTATTTGTGTATTATTTATTCAAAACGTTAGGATTATACATGGTAATTACGCATATAAAGTGCTGATGATGCTATTCTGGGTATCGTTTGAGCATTTCACTCGTTTCTAGACTCGTTCTTTGTCATTTCAATGCAATAATCTAAATTTAAACTCTATATATTGTCTGCAATATTATTCACGTGTTATTTATTCAAAAAAGATTGGTTTTTATATGGCAATTACGCATATAAAGTGTAGATAATGCAATTCTGAGTATCATTTGAGAATTTCAATAGTTTCTTGATTCGTTCTATGTCATTTCATTACAATAATCTACATTGAAACTCTTTATACTGTCTAGAATATTATTTGTGTGTAATTTATTCAAAAAGTTTGGATTATACATGGTAAATACGCATATAAAGTGCTGATGATGCTATTCTGGGTATCGTTTGAGCATTTCACTTGTTTCTGGACTCGTTCTTTGTCATTTCAACGCAATAATCTACATTTAAACTCTATATTTTGTCTATAATATTATTCATGTGTTATTTATTCAAAAAGATTGGATTTTATATGGTAGTTACGCATATAAAGTGCAGATAATGCAATTCTGAGTATTATTTAAGCATTTCAATCGTTTCTTGATTCGTTCTGAGTCATTTCATCACAATAATCTTCATTTAAACTCTTTATACTATCTAGAATATTTTTCGTGTGTTATTTCTTCAAAAAGTTTGGATTACACATGGTAATTACGCATATAAAGTGCTGATGATGCAATTCTGGGTATCGTTTGAGCATTTCACTCATTTCTGGACTCGTTCTATGCCATTTTAACGTAATAATCTACATTTAAACTCTTTATAGTGTCCATAATATGATTTATGTGTTCTTTATTCAAAAAGATTGGATAATATATGGTAATTACGTATATAAATTGCAGATAATGCAATTCTGAGTATCATTTGAACATTTCAATCGTTTGTAGATTCTTTCTAAGTCATTTCATCACAATAATCTACATTTAAACACTTGATACTTTCTAAAATATGATTCGTGTGTTATTTATTCAAAAAGATTGGATTATACATGGTAATTACACATATAAAGTGCAGATAATGGAATTCTGAGTATTATTTGAGCATTTCAATCGTTTCTGGATTCGTTCTAAGTCATTTCATCACAATAATCTACATTAAAACTCTTTATGCTGTCTAGAATGTGATTCGTGTGTTATTTATTCAAAAAAATTGGATTATACATGGTAATTATGCAGATAAAGTGCAGATAATGAAATTCTGAGTATCATTTACGCATTTCAAACGTTTCTGTACTCGTTCTAAGTAATTTTTACGCAACAATATATATTTAAACTCTTGGTACTGTCTAGAATATTATTCATGTGTTATTTATTCAAAAAGATTGGATTATATATGGTAATTACGCATATAAAATTCAGATAATGCAATTCTGAGTATTATTCGAGCATTTCAATCGTTTCTGGATTCGTTCTAAGTCATTTCAACGTAATAATCTACATTTCTACTCTTTATACTGTCCAGAATATGATTCATGTGCTATTTTTTCAAAAAGATTGGATTATATATGGTAATTACGTATATAAAGTGCAGATAAAGCAATTCTGAGTATCATTTGAACATTTCAATCATTTGTAGATTCGTTCTAAGTCATTTCATCACAATAATCTACATTTAAACTCTTTATACTGTCTAGAATATGATTCATGTGTTATTTATTCAAAATTTTTTTATTATACATGATAATTACACATATAAAGTGCAGATAATTCAATTCTGAGTATTATACGAGCATTTCTGTCGTTTCTGGATTCGTTCTAAGTTATTTCATCACAATAATCTAAATTTAAACTCTTTATACTGTCTAAAATATGATTCATGTTTTATTTATTTAAAAAATTGGATTATACATGGTAATTACGCATAGAAAGTCCAGATAATGCAATTCTGAGTATCATTTGAGCATTTCAATCGTTTCTGGAATCGTTCTAAGTCATTTTTACACAATAATAAATATTTAAACTCTTGATGCTGTCTAGAATATGATTCATGTGTTATTTATTCAAAAAGATTGGATTATACTTGGTCATTACACATATAAATTGCAAATAATGCAATTCTGAATATTATATGAGCATTTAAATAGTTTCTGGATTCGTTCTAAGTTATTTCATCACAATAATCTATATTTAAACTCCTGATACTGTCTAGAATATGATTCGTTTGTTATTAATTCAAAAAGATTGGATTTTACATGGGAATTACGCATATAAAGTGCAGATAATGCTATTCTGAGTATCATTTGAGCATTTCAATCATTTTTGGACTCGTTCTAAGTCATTTCAACGCAATAATCAACATTTAAACTCTTGATACTGTCTAGAATATGATTCATGTGTTATTTATTCAAAAAGATTGGATTATGCATGGTAATTACGTATATAAATTGCAGATTATGAAATTCTTAGTATCATTTGAGAACTTCAATTGTTTCTGGATTCGTTCTAAGTCATTTCGTTACAATAATCTACATTTAGACTCTATATATTGTCTACAATATTATTCGTGTGTTATTTATTCGAAAATATTGACTTATATATGGTAATTACGCATAAAAAGTGCAGATAATGCAATTCTGTGTATCATTTGAGCATTGGAATCGTTTCTTGATTCGAGGTATGTCATTTCATCACAGTAATCTATATTTGAACTCTTTATACAGTTTAGAATATGATTTATGTGTTATTTGTTGAAAAAGAATGGATTATAAATTGTAAAAACGTAAATAAAGTGCAGATAATGCAATTCTGAGTATCATTTGAGAATTTCAATTGTTTCTGAACTCGTTTTTATGTCATTTCTACTCAATAATCTACATTTAAACTCTTTATGCTGTCTAGAATATGATTCATGTGTTATTTATTAAAAAAAATTGGATTACACATGGTAATAACGCATTTAAAGTGCAGATAATGTAATTCTGAGTATCATTTGTGCATTTGAATCGTTTCTGGACTCGTTCCAAGTCTTTTCAATGCAATAATAAACATTTAAACTCTATATATTATCTGTAATATTATTCCTGTGCTATTTACTCAAAAAGATTGGCTTATATATGGTAATTACGCTTATAAAGTGCAGATCATGCAATTCTGAGTATTATTTGAGCATGTCAATAGTTTCTGGACTCGTTCAAAGTCTTTTTAAAAGTAATAATCTACATTTAAACTCTATATATTGTCTAGAATATTATTCATGTGTTATTTATTCAAAAAGATTGGATTGTAGATGGTAATTACGCATATAAAGTGCAGATAATTAAATTCTTAGTATCATTTGAACATTTCGAACGTTTTTGGATTTTTTTTCTAAGTCATTTCATCACAATAATCTATATTTAAACTCTTGATACTGTCTAGAATATGATTCATGTGTTATTTATTCAAAAATATTGGATTATACATGGTAATAACGCATATAACATGCAGATAATGCAATTCTGAGTATCGTTTGATCATTTCTATCGTTTCTGGAATCGTTCTAAATAATTTCAACTCAATAATCTATATTTAAACTCTTGATACCGTCTAGAATATGTTTCATATGTTATTTTCTCAAAAAGATTGGATTATACATGGTAATTACGTATATAAAGTGCAGATAATACAATTCTGAGTATCATTTGAGCATTTCAATCGTTTCTTGATTCGTTCTAAGTCATTTCGTCACAATAATCTACATTTAAACTCTTTATACAGTCTACAATATGATTCATATGTTATTTATTCAAAAAGATTAAATTATACATGGTAATAACGCATATAAAGTGCAGAAAATGCAATTCTGAGTATTAATTGAGCATTTCAATCGTTTCTGGACTTGTTCTAAGTCATTTTAACGCAATAATCTTCATTTAAACTCTTGATACAGTCTAGAATATGTTTCATATGTTATTTATTAAAAAAGATTGGATTATACATGGTAATTACAAATATAAAGTGCAAATAATGCAATTTTGAGTATCATTTCAGCATTTCAATCGTTTCTTGATTTGTTCTATGTCATTTCATTACAATAATCTACATTAAAACTCTTTATACTATCTAGAATATTATTTGTGTATTATTTCTTCAAAAAGTTAGGATTATACATGGTAATTATGCATATAAAGTGCAGATAATGCAATTCTGAGTATCATTTGTGCATTTCAATCGTTTCTGGACTCGTTCTAATTCATTTTAAACCAATAATCTATATTTAAACTCTTGATACTGTCTAGAATATGATTCATATGTTATTTTTTCAAAAAGTTTGGTATAGATATGGTAATTACACATATAAAGCGCAGATATTGCAATTCTGAGTATTAAATGAACATTTCAATCGTTTCTGGATTCGTTCTAAGTCATTACATCACAATAATCTACATTTAAACTCTTTATACTGTCTAGAATATGATTCAAGTTTTATTTATATAAAAAGATTGGATTATACATGGTAATTACGCATATAATGTACAGATCATGTAATTCTGAGTATCATTTGAGCATTTCAATCGTTTCTGGACTCATGCTAAATCATTTTTACGCAATAATAAATGCTTAAACTCTTGATACTGTCTAGAATATGATTCATGTGTTATTTATTCAAAAAATTTGGATTATACATGATAATTACTCATATAAATTGCAGATAATTCAATTCTGAGTATCCTTTAAGCATGTCAATCGTTTCTGGACTCATTCTAAGTCATTTTTACGCAATAATATATATTTAAATTCTTGGTACTGTCTAGAATATTATTCATGTGTTATTTATTCAATAAGATTAGATTATACATGGTAATTACACATATAAAGTGGAGATAATGGAATTCTGAGTATTATTCGAGCATTTCAATCGTTTCTGGAATCGGTCTAAGTCATTTCATCACAATAATCTATATTTAAACTCTTTATGCTGTCTAGAATGTGATTCGTGTGTTATTTATTCAAAAAGATTGGATTATACATGGTAATTATGAAGATAAAGTGCAGATAATGCAATTCTGAGTTACATTTGAGCATTTCAATAGTTTCTTGATTCATTATATGTCATTTCATGATAATAATCTACATTTAAAATCTTTACACAGTCTAGAATATAATTCATGTGTTATTTATTCAAAAAGATTGGATTATACTTGGTAATTACGCATATAAAGTGCAGATAATTTAATTCTGAGTATCATTTGAGCATTTCAATCGTTTCTGCATTCATTCTAAGTCATTTCATCACAATAATTTATATTTAAACTCTTTATACTGTCTAGAATATGATTCATGTGTTATTTATTAAAAAAGATTGGATTATACATGATAATTACGCATATAAAGCGCAGATAATGCAATTCTGAGTATCATTTGAGCATTTCAATCGTTTCTGGACTCGTTCTAAGTCATTTCAACGTAATAATCTACATTTCAACTCTTTATACTGTCCAGAATATGATTCTTGTGTTATTTATTCAAAAAGATTGGATTATATATGGTAATTACGTATATAAAGTGCAGATAAAGCAATTCTGAGTATCATTAGAACATTTCAATCGTTTGTAGATTCGTTCTAAGTCATTTCACCACAATAATCTACATTTAAACTCTTTATACTGTCTAGAATATGATTCATGTGTTATTTATTCAAAAATTTTGGATTATACTTGATAATTACACATATAAAGTGCAGATAATTCATTTCTGAGTATTATACGAGCATTTCTATCGTTTCTGGATTCGTTCTAAGTCATTCCATCACAATAATCTACGTTTAAAGTCTTTATACTGTCTAGAATATGATTCATGTTTTATTTAGTCAAAAAAATTGAATTATACATGGTAATTACGCATATAAAGTCCAGATAATGCAATTCTGATTATCATTTGAGCATTTCAATCATTTCGGGAATCGTTCTAAGTCATTTTTACGCAATAATAAATATTTAAACTCTTGATACTGTCTAGAATATGATTTATGTGTTATTTATTCAAAAATATTGGATTATACATGGTTATTACACATATAAATTGCAAATAATGCAATTCTGAATATTATTTGAGCATTTAAATAGTTTCTGGATTCGTTCTAAGTTATTTCATCACAATAATCTATATTTAAACTCCTGATACTGTCTAGAATATGATTCATTTGTTATTAATTCAAAAATATTGGATTTTACATGGGAATTACGCATATAAAGTGCAGATAATTCTATTCTGAGTATCATTTGAGCATTTCAATTGTTTTTGGACTCGTTCTAAGTCATTTCAACGCAATAATCTACAGTTAAACTATATATATTATCTATAATTTTATTCATTTGTAATTTATTCAAAAAAATTGGCTTATATAAGGTAATTACGCATATAGAGTGCAGATAATGCAATTCCGAATATTATTTGAGCATTTCAATCGTTTCTGAATTCGTTCTAAGTAATTTAAACACAATAATCTACATTTGAAACCTTTATATTGTCTAGAATGTTATTCATGTGTTATTTATACAAAAAGATTGAATTATACTTGGTAATTACGTATATAAAGTGCAGAAAATATAATTTTGAGTATGCTTTGAGCATTTCAATTGTTTTTGAGCTCGTTCTAAGTCATTTCAACGCAATAATCTACATTTAAACTCTTGATACTGTCTAGCATATGATTCATGCGTTATTTATTCAAAACGATTGGAATATGCATGGTAATTACGTATATAAATTGCAGATTATGGAATTCTTAGTATCATTTGAGAATTTCAATTGTTTCTGGTTTCGTTCCAAGTCATTTCATCATAATAATCTACATTTAAACTCTTAATACAGTCTAGAATATAATTCATGCCTTATTTATTCAGAAAAATTGGATTATACATGGTAATTACGTATATAAATTGCAGATTATGCAATTCTGAATAACATTTGAGCATTTCAATCGTTTCTGCATTCGTTCTAAATTTTTTTTTATCACAATAATCTACATTTAAACTCTTTATACTGTTTAGAATATGATTCAAATGTTATTTATTCAAAAAAGATTGGATTATATATGGTAATTACGCATATAAAGTGCAGATAAGGCAATTCTGAGTATCTTTTGAGCATTTCAATAGTTTCTTGATTTATTTTATGTCATTTCATTATAATAATCTAAATTTAAACACTTTTTGCAGTCTAGAATATAATTCATGTGTTATTTATTCAAAAAGATTGGATTATACTTGGTAATTACGCATATAATCTGCAGATAATTCAATTCTAAGTATCATTCGAGCATTTCAATCGTTTCTTTATTCATTCTAAGTCATTTCATCACAAAAATCTATATTTAAACTCTATATACTGTCTAGAATATGATTCATGTGTTATTTATTCAAAAAGATTTGTTTATACATGGTAATTACGCATATAAAGTGCAGATAATGCAATTGTGAGTTTCATTTGAGCATTTCAATAGTTTCTGGACTCGTTCTAAGTATTTTCAATGCAAAAATCTACATTGAAACTCTTTATACTCTTCATAATATGATTCATGTGTTATTTATTCAAAAAGATTGGATTATATATGGTAATTACGTATATAAAATTCAGATATTGCAATTCTGAGTATCATTTGAAAATTTCAATCGTTTGTTCTAAGTCATTTAATCACAATAATCTACATTTAAACTCTTTATACTGTCTAAATTATGATTCGTGTGTATTTATTCAAAAATATTGGATTATACAAGGTAATTATGCATATAGAGTGCAGATAATTGAATTCTGAGTATCATTTGTGCATTTTAATCGTTTCTGGACTCGTTCTAAGTCATTTTAACTCAATAATCTATATTTAAATTCTTGATATTGTCTAGAATATGATTTATATGTTATTTTTTCAAAAAGATTGGAATATACATGGTAATTACACATATAAAGTGCGGATAATGCAATTCTGAGCATTATATGAGCATTTCAATCGTTTCTGGATTCATTCTAAGTCATTTCATCACAATAATCTACATTTAAACTCTTTATACTGTCTAGAATATGATTCATGTTTTATTTATTGAAAAAGATTGGATTATACATGGAAGTTACGCATATAAAGTCCAGATAATGCAATTCTGAGTATCATTTGAGCATTTCAATCGTTTCTGGACTCATTCTAAATCATTTTTGCGCAATAATAAATACTTAAAATCTTGATACTGTCTAAAATATGATTCATGTTTTATTTATTCAAAAAGATTAGATTTTACATGGTAATTACACATATAAATTGCAGATAATGCAATTCTGAGTATAATTTGAGCATTTCAATCGTTTCTGGTTTCATTCTAAGTCATTTCATGACAATAATCTACATTTAAACTGCTGAGACAGTCTAGAATATGATTCATTTGTTATTAATTAAAAAAGATTGGATTATACATGGTAATTACGCATATAAAGTACAGATAATGCAATTCTGAGTATCATTTCAGCATTTCAATAGTTTCTGGACTCGTGCTAAGTCATTTGAATGTAATAATCTACATTTAAACTCTTTATTCTGTTCAGAATATGTTTCATGTGTTATTTATTCAAAAAGATTGGATTATATATGGTAATTACGTATATAAAGTGCAGATAAAGCAATTCTGAGTATCATTTAAACATTTCCATGGTTCGTCGATTAGTTCTAAGTCATTTCATCACAATAATCTTAATTTAAACTTTTTATACTGTGTAGGATATGATTTATGTGTTATTTATTCAAAAATATTGGATTATACTTGATAATTACACATATAAAGTGCAGATAATTCAATTCTGAGTATTATACGACCATTTCAATCGTTTCTTGATTCGTTCTAAGTCATTTCATCACAATAATCTACATTTAAACTCTTTATACTGTCTAGAATATGATTCATGTTTTATGTATTCAAAAAGATTGGATTATACATGGTAATTACGAATATAAAGTGCAGATAATGCAATTCTAAGTATCATTGGAGCATTTCAATTGTTTCTTGATACATTTTATGTCATTTCATGATAATAATCTACATTTAAACTCTTTATACTGTCTAGAATATAATTCATGTGTTATTTATTCAAAAAGATTGGATTATACTTCGTAATTACGCATATAAAGTGCAGATAATTCAATTCTGAGTATCATTTGAGCATTTCAATCGTTTCTGGATTCATTCTAAGTCATTTCATCATAATAATCTATATTTAAACTCTTTAAACTGTCTAGAATATGATTCATGTGATATTTATTGAAAAAGATTGGATTATACATGATAATTACGCATATAAAGTGCAGATAATGCAATTCTGAGTATCATTTGTGCATTTCAATCATTTCTGGACTCGTTCTAAGTCATTTCAATGTAATAATGTACATTTAAAATCTTTATACTGTCCAGAATATTTTCATGTGTTATTTATTTAAAATATAGGATTATATTTGGTAATTACGTATATAAATTGCAGATAAAGCAATTCTGAGTATCATTTCAATATTTCAATCGTTTGTAGATTCGTTATAAGTCATTTCATCACAATAATCTACATTTATACTCTTTATAGTGGCTAGAATATGATTCATGTGTTATTTATTCATAAATTTTGGATTATGCATGACAATTACACATATAAAATGCAGATAATTCAATTCTGAGGATTATACGAGCATTTCAATCGTTCCTGGATTCGTTCTAAGTCATTTCATCACAATAATCTACATTTAAACTCTTTATACTGTCTAGAATATGATTCATATTTTATTTATACAAAAAGATTGGATTATACATGGTAATTACGCATAGAAAATCAAAGATAATGCAATTCTGAGTATCATTCGAGCATTTCAATCATTTCTGGAATTGTTCTGAGTCATTTTAATGCAATAATCTATATTTAAACTCTTGATACTGTCTACAATATGATTAATCTGTTTTTTATTAAAAAAGATTGGATTATACATGGTAATTACGTATATAAAGTACGGATAATGCAATTCTGAGTATCATTTGAGTGTGTCAATCGTTTCTTGATTCATCCTATGCCATTTCATCACAATAATCTACATTTACACTCTTTATACTTTCTAGAATATAATTCATGTGTTATTTATTCAAAAAGATTGGATTATACATGGTAATTACACATATAAAGTGCAGATAATTCCATTCTGAGTATCATTTGAGCATTTCAATCGTTTCTGGATTCATTCGAAGTCATTTCATCACAATAATCTATATTTAAACTCTTCATACTGTCTAGAATATGATTACTATGTTATTTATTCAAAAAGATTGGATTATACGTAGTAATTACGCAAATATAAAGTGCAGATAATGCAATTTTGAGTATCATTTGAGTATGTCAACCGTTTCTGGACTCGTTCTAAGTCATTTCAATGCAATAATCTACATTTAAACTCTATATATTATCTATAATATTATTCATGTGTTATTTGTTCAAAAAGATTGGCTTATATATTGCAATTACGCATATAAAGTGTAGATAATGCAATTCTGAGTATCATTTGAGCATTTCAATCATTTCTGGATTTGTTCTAAGTCATTCCATCACAATAATCTACATTTATACTGTCGAGAATATTATTCATGTGTTATTTATTAAAAAAGATTGGATTATACATGGTAATCACGTATATAAAGTGCAGATAATGCAATTCTGAGTATCATTTGAGTATTTCAATCGTTTCTGAATTTGTTCTAAATCATTTCAACGCAATAATCTACATTTAAACTCTTGATACAGTATAGAATATGATTCATTTGTTGTTAATTCAAAAAAAATATTGGATTATACATGGTAATTACGCATATAGAGTGCAGATAATGCAATTCTGAGTATCATTTGAGTATTTCAATCGTTTCTGGACTCGTTCTAAGTTATTTCATCATAATAATATACATTTAAACCATTTATACTCTCTAGAATTTGATTCATGTCTTACTTATTTTTAAAGATTGGATTCTACATAGTAATTACGCATATAAAATATAAATAATGCTTATTATGAGTATCATTTGAGCATTTCATCCATTTGTGAATTCATTCTAAGTCCTTTAATGACACTAATCTATATTTAAATTCTCTATACAGTCTAGAATGTGATTCATATTTTATTTATTCAAAAAATTATATTATTTATAGTAATTAATAATTACGCATATAAAGTGCAAATAATGCTTATTCTAAGTGTCATTTGAGCATTTAAATCATTTCGGAATTTATTATAAGTTATTTCATCTCAATAATCTACATTTAAACTCCTTATACGGTCTAGAATATTATTCAGATCTTACTTATTCAAAAAGATTGAATTATACATAGTTATTACGCTTATAAAGTAAATATAATGCATATTCTGAGTATCATACGAGCATTTCAACCGTTTTTGCATTTATTCTATGTCATTTCATCACAATAATCTATTTTTAAACTATCTATATGGTCTAGAATATGATACTTATCTTACTTATTAAAAAAAATAGATTATACATAGTTATTACGCCTATAAAGTGAATATAATGCATATTCTGAGTATAATATGAGCATTTCAACCGTTTATGAACTTATTCCAAGTAATTTCATCACAATAATCTACATTTAAACTGTCTATACGGTCTAGAATACGATTCAAATCTTACTTATTCAAAAAGATTATAAATAGTAATTACGTATATAGATTAGAGTGAAAAGGAGAAACAAAAGAAGAAGAAAAAGGATATGAACCTCTGTGTGAAAAAATCGAAGACGGAGGAAGAGTCCGTGCGATAGTGCAAGAGGCCTGTGCGAGAGGTGGTTGTGTGAAGGGACATAGACGGAGCCTGTGCGAGAGGCGGTTGTGTGAGAGACGGAGACGGAGATGGAGAGAATCGCTAATCTATCAAGTTCATCTTTTCTTCTCCAGAGAAGAAGATACGAAGAGGAAATATCATATTGAGTCGATCTATCTAGCGATCGATATGCTAGGTCTCGACCGTGTTTGATTTATTAATCGACTGGGCTCTAATCTACTAAGGGTATAGTTGGCACAAAATTTCAATCCTATTATTTGAAAGTTATTTATCTTATAAAAAAAATTTTATCAAAAAAATTTGAATTTTAATGCGGCAAAAACATAAGGTTTTAGTTTTGGATGGCAAATGCTCAATTTCGCTAGTTTTGGATGGCACAGGAAAATTTTTTCCAGAAATAAATGCATGCGGCTTATCCGTTTCTAGGTATAATTATTTAGTTAGAAAATTTTCATGGTATCTTTAAACGTACAAAATTTTTCCCAGAAATAAATGCATGCGGCTTATCCGTTTCTAGGTATAATTATTTAGTTAGAAAATTTTCATGGTATCTTTAAACATACAAAAATTTTCCCAGAAATAAATGCATGCGGCTTATCCGTTTCTAGGTATAATTATTTAGTTAGAAAATTTTCATGGTATCTTTAAACGTAAAAATCTGGAATAACTTATTCCTGTACCCTTGTTGGCTTATTGGATTATAATCAAAATATAAGACAAAAAAGAACGCTACATTATGTCGTTTACTAATCATACAGAGATTGCGCACTTCTACCTCATGTAGATTTCTGAATTCGAAACAATTGTTATGTTTTATGTTGTTAGTAATAAAATTTTCATAACCACACAATTTAACTGCTTACACTTTTTTTTCTTTTTGACAGCAACTTTACAAATTAAAGTTTGATGACGGTTAGTTATACACTCCACCATAGAAAAGAAGCAAGATACTTTAGGGATTAATGGATAATTACCTCGTTTATATAGGGATTAATGGATAATTACCATCGTTTCATGTGATCCCCAAGGAGGCAAGGACGGTTGACCGGGATCAATTATTTACCTATCACAACATTAAAAATAAATAAATAAATAAAATGCAACTCTCCTAGGGAATTAAGTCGTTGTCCATAATTAATGAAGGCACAGGAAAAAGATGCCCACAAATCCAGCAGAGTAAGAAAGTTAACAAATGCGGCTCACCTCATAACACAAAACGGAGCGCCTTAGCAAAATTTCAGAAGACGTGACACTGTTCATTCCTCCATTCAGAATTGAGGTTTACTAATTAATTAGGAAAAGAAAAAAAAAAAAAACACGCAAGGAACAGCTCCAAAACAATTCAACCTTTAGCATCAGAGCCAAAGAGCACCAGCATCACGAAGGAGAGGAACCAATTTGCCGGTTAGATGGAGCGTCATTACCGTCTCCGTCGTACCAATCACCCTTCCGGCAATAAACACTGCCGGTGTTGGTGATCTTCGGTCTAGAATTTGCATCAGTGCGCTTGCCATCTCTCTCCCCCATGGTTCCTTATCAAGTTCATAGACGGTTGCGTTGACGCCCATCTGCGAAAAGAGAGTCTTCACTGTGTGGCACATGCAGCATGTGCTCGCACTGAAGATCACCACCGCCCGTTTCGACGCTAAGCTCATCACCTGATCCATCAGTTGTAAAGGTTAATAATTAAGGGGAGCTAGCTAAATTAATGCAGTTTAATTTGGATTTTGTCTGATTTGATTCAATCAGCTGGCTATATTTAGAAACTCAGTTGAGGTTTGGGATGACTAAGTGTTTCTTTGTTGGGACCTTTATATAGTGTGGCATATGGACGTGGACATATTCATAGAATATTTGTATTGAATTCGTTTCTTTTAATAACGTAATTAGATCGTGTGTATTTGGATTTGATTTTGTGTTTTTTTTTTTTCTTTTAACTAGAGAACGCCTTTTGGTGTAGTGATAGAGAATCAGAGGGCCTACCCGAATCGGGGCTTTTCCAGATCTTCTGTGGCTACTGTTTTTTTTTTTTTTTTTTTTTGAGTATGTCTGTGGCTACTGTGTAGTCTATATTGTATACAAAATCGTATGCAACTCTTCTCATCTAGGCCTAGAACTCGACCTTAGAGTTTGTTATATACTAAATACCCAAATATTATGTATATGAGAAATGTCCGGGAGAAATCAACATAATTGGTTTTGAGTTAAGGACTTAAGGCAGATAATGCCACAGAGTTCAACTCAACGCATGCAGATCGATATAGCACCGGATCATGAACTCGTGCAGATTAATTAATTTGTTTTAATTCGGGTTAAAAATCACTAAACCGTGTTTAAGAGTACGGAAACAATTTGAAAATTGAGCACAAAACTTTAATAGACATAAGAGCTATGAATTTAGGATGCATAATCACTACCTATATGCTTTTTTTAGGATGTATTGTCACTACCTATATGCTTTATTAGGCCCAATAAGTCTGATAAGATTCCTGAACATTTTTTTTATGTGTAATTTTCTCCTTTCTGAGTTATCTCATTTGTAAGATGCCCATTAATGTAAGATAAATTTGGTTGGTTGCCATCTGTTTTAGTCGTCGTGGTTGCATTTCATGCTACTAATACTACTGCAGTACTGCTACCATAAATTAGTTAAAAAGTAAACATATTCATGTTTTTTATTTGTATTATATATTATCATATAATTATGAACTTATAATAATATATATGTATAAAAAATATTTTCAATTTTAGTGGTTTTAGGTTGAAAAATATGGATTGAATTAATTAAAAATCTTAACAGACGCATGAAACACATTGTAAATACATTTCTTCAAGATTAAGCATAATTTCTAAAAAAAAATTACTTACTGCTAATTTATAAATTTATGGTTCTAATTCATCGTGTGCAATTTAATTTTTTATATATTAATGTACTAGCAAAGTTGCGACCAACTTACGAGCTGCCCCTGGTTACCATTTACAAAGTTAATCTTTGATATTACTGCTAATTAATAGTCCAGATATATATATAGGAGTGTTATTTCATCATGATTATGTTTTGTAATTATCTTATAGCTGATTCACTAATTTAATTATGTCAGTTATGTAGCAATTTTCTGACAAATATTTTATAAAGCCGTATATAACTTTATGCACTTCACGGAACCATGTTTTCATGTAAACCGGACATTGTGTTGCAACACTAGCTTATGTGCTTCGGTCAATTCACGTGTGTATTACTGTAACAGAAAATAATAGCATATAAAAATGTTAAAATAAAGAATAATAAAAAAATAAGAACTCACATGTGCTTAGATGACACAAAATGTGTTCATCAAGTGCATACGGTGGAATTCCTGTTCTTTAACGAGCAAAGAATATATAACACTTTGACATAATCCTTTTAATAAATAATTAATCTAAGAGAAGAATATATCTAGCGGCTGGTCACGCACAACATATAAATTCTTTAATTACTTACTTCTTTTACCATTTTAACATTAAATTGCAAATGACGCAGTAGCCAATTAAAGTGGCTATGAAATCGGCTTTTACTTCAAATGCAATGCTTAAAACTTAAAATCTTCATGAACACAAGAATGCCCATAAAATTAATGTTCTTCAAAAAAAATTATAAAAGAGAGGAATTTGTTAATAGGATACTGTTACTAAAACTTTTTCATTGTTGGAATATTTGATTTAGCACTCAGTTGATATACATCGCTTTTACCTTTTGCTTTCCTAATTAACGTGTTTGGTAAAAATTATCGTGGGGCCTTTTCAAAATTTTGTGTTCAATCACGTGTATTACTATTTTTTATTTTAATTTTACATTTCAAAATTTAAGTTTTAAACAACATATATATATATATATATATATATATATAGAGAATGGATAAAATACACTGATGTGTACGGATCGTCCCCGTACACATCAGTCGTTTTTCAAGATCCGAAATTCAAACGGTCAATCCGAACCGTTCAACTTGTTGTTTATATTGAAAAACTCTTGCAGACCAAATTTTACATTTTTTCGAATTTTTTTGCTATATATTATGATATTTTCAAATTGGAGGGCCTGAAATACTCCAATTATAGTGTTTTTTTAAAATATCATAATAAATAGCAAAAAAATTCGAAAAAATGTAAAATTTGGTCTATCTAGGTTTTTCAATATAGCGAACAACTTGAACGGTTCGGATTGACCGTTTGAATTTCGGATCTTGAAAAACGACTGATGTGTACGGGGACGATCCGTACACATCAGTGTTCTATATCAACTCTCTCTCTCTCTATATATATATATATATATATATAGTTGTACAGTTGATCTTGCTCAACATCCTGTCACATCCCGTATCCGAAATACGAGGCGTGAGGTGAGACAGTATCTTTTGCATCTATCCGACGGCCTGTCAACCTATGTCACAAGAAATAAAATCAAAACGGAGTCAGCTACAAAGACGAGTAACCAGTTATTTAACGACGTAGCTTCTCTATAACCAATTTATATAATCAAAACATCAACCGATCGGATTAATCCGTACAACAATAACAATAAAATTAAATGTATTTCACAAGATCAACGGCTCTAGGTTTTCTCAAATTAGTTCCTCATATCACTTTCACATTAGTGCTAATCCCTCTCTAGGCAATTCCGCTTCACATTCCATATCACATTTTCTTTTTCATTTCAAATCAAATCACATCAGAGACCCGTTGACTCGTAAAATACAGCAGTCAGAATTCTCATTCAAATAAACAAACGACATTTAAATCAATCAATGCGAAAATTAAATTATAGAGAAGTCCGGTTACCTGACGAGCAATTAAAACGGAAACGATCGTGACTTAAAACTCGAAATCCAATCGAATGAAGAATACAAATTTCAATCGGATGAATTAAATAATTCATTTCCTTTTTCCTTTCAGACCGAAAGCATAGAGAAGCATCGATGGTGCATTACTTGGATAAAAATTAAGCATGACAGGTCGCAGGTTCGAAATCCGGCTGGGATCTTTTATAGACATTTAATTTAAAAATAAGTTGGGAACCTTGACCCCCAATTTATCTTAAAAAAAAAAAAATTAAGCATGACTAAGGAATTTAGTGAGGCAGAGGGCATGTACGTAGGTATTAAATAATCGGACTTGAAAAGAAAACGAAATCTTAATTGAAAAGATTAATACGGTTATCAAAATGTGGTTAAAAAAAATACGGTTATCCTCGCTAGTGGCAAAATTAGAAATAGAAATTTTAAGGCTTAAACGATTACGGATCAAGAAAATTATTATACGTTGGCAAAATTATTTAAGGTCAATTGACATGCAAGGAAACACTTGGCCCCATTAATTTGTTTACAAAGATAAAGGATGCCACGTTAGGAGATCAAAATATCAAGGAAAATATATAGAATTGTAAATGATAATTGGCACATTAGGAAACATAGGAATTAATGACGGTGGCAACCAGCAACTAAAAATTTAAATGTAATAAGAGAAAGTGGAACATGCGTCCAAAGACTAATATGATGTTTAGTCAAAAGAAAATATAATTTTAATGCATCGATTAAAGTAACATAGAAATTTGAATTTATGAGCAATATATTTGCAGCATAATAAAAAATAATATAAAACGAAATGTTAAAGGCTAATAAAAAAAAAAGTAAATACGTATGAAAAATTCAGGGTGTTACATCCGAAGTAACGAATATTAAAACTGAAAAATTTTATTTTGGTTTGATACAAGATAATGGATAGTTTAATTTATATAATTAGTTTAGTAAGAACAAAAATGGGAATCAATGTCTTACATTTTTTTTTATATCTCATAAAACATAGATACGTCGGTAATATATATATAACATCGGCTCAATTCATTCATTTATATATATTAAAAAAAATTATTTTTGGGCTAGTCCCATTTTTGCTAGCCATAATATTCATGTAATATTCACATTCACAGCAATCATGCATTTATATATCACATATCATATAATAATCAAAACAAAAAACAACAATTATATATATAACAAAATTCATAAAAATTATAATTATCTAACAAGATACAATTTTTCGTAGAGAGAGAGAGAGAGAGTACCTTCTTGTCGGCTTTGCTGTCGGTTGTCGGCAGAGAGAGGCAGCGGCTTTGCTGTTGGATCTATCAAGAGAGAGTGAGAGGGAGTGAGTGAGTGAGAGAGAGAGAGATACTTACATTGAGAGGGAGGCGGCTGTCGGCGAGAGAGAGAGAGTGAGAGAAAGGGAGGAGGCGGAGGAGGCAGAGAGGGGCTCGAAGAGGAGGGGCGGAGAGGAGTTCGGATTAGTATCGAAGAGGAGTTTGGACTTAGAAGAAAAATGAAGAGAGAAGAGAGGAGAAAAAGAAAATCTGTCAATTTTTAAAAAGTCACCGGAAAAAAAAAATTCAATTTTTTTTCGGACCGGTTTTTATAAAAAACCGGTCTTAAAATCATACTTTTTAAGACCGGTTTTTTTTATAAAAAACCGGTCCTAATAAAAACTGAATTGTCGGTTTTTTTGTGATCTCAATAGGACCGGTTTTTATAAAAACCGGTTCGAAAAAAAAACAGAAATTTCAGCTGATTTTTTAGAACTCTGTAGAACCGGTTTTTTTAAAAAACCGGTCTTAAAAAAAATTCTGACAATATCGATATTGCCACTAAATATTTTTAGAACCGGATTTTTAAAAAACCGGTCTTATTGTGGCGGTGCTAAAAATGTTTTCTGGTGTAGTGCTTACTTCTGTGTGTAATAAATAATCGTATGAAAATTATTGTAAGACCGTCTAGTTTCGGTATATATGATTTTTTTTTTTTTTGTAATGTATTTGAGATAAACAGTACTTAAGACTTTGTAATCGCTAATTTTTGTACCAAAAAAAAAAACATTTTGTCATTAATTTATCTTATTTGTTTAGTTGTTACAATGGCCTACATACCTGAAGAAACATAACAAAAATATATGATAGGCTTCGGGAAAACATTAAATTTAAGATATGTGGGAACCACACCTTGTGGGCCACAAAACAGCTTAGGGAGCACAGGACTGCCCCTATATTTCGGTCAGATTATTACTACACAGCAAATAGCGTCCTAATTAATTAATTAAGTATCACTTGTCTTCTGCATAACACAGCAACCTCTCCTACTTCTAAAGATCTAATTAACACGTACACATGGCATCAATACTGAGTAAATTAATTAAAATCTGGTCACAATTACACCCACAAAGCCCCTGCATCACGGAGCATGGGAATGAGACTGCCGCTCAAGTGCAGCGCCATGACCTTGTCAGTGGACCCCACCAGCTTTCCACCAATGAAGACAGCCGGCACGTCGGAACCGCTGCTCCCTAGGAGCCTAGCAAGTGCCCGCTCCATCTCCCTCCCTCTCAAGTCCTGGTCCAATTCATGCACGGTCGGGTTCACGCCGAGCTCGATGAATAGCCTCGTGATGGTGTGTGACATGCAACATGAGCTCTTGCCGAATACAACAACCGAACGCTGCGATGCTAGCTTTGCCAATCTATCCATTTATAACTTATATTAAGCCTGTATGATGAAAATGTGTTGGTTTTTAAGTAATTATGATACAATTATGGCGAGATTTGAGTTGGCTAGAGGAAGTTGGTTTTGAACTTTTGATCAGGATGACAGTTTGATTATATGCGAAGGAAAAAGTGTGGTTTGTATGATTAAGCACTAGGGATTATTAATGCCACGTTTGCATAAGAATAAAGTGTGCTGGATAGCTTGCCTCTGGATAATGTTTGGAGATTTTTTTCTAGTTTGAAGATAGATGTGGAATTTAGAATATCTAGGATGATAATGAAATACAATAATTTTCTAAAATGGTATATTATATTATCGCTATAGCTTTTAAGTTTGCATCTTTAATGTCGGCCTGTCATGCTATATATAGTGAGCTTTCTGTAATACGTGGTAGGAATATTTGTCATTCCTGTAAGACCGTAATAGATATATAGGTGCATAAGGTGAGTGCAAAATTGAATAAACATTTTATTAATTATGGGAATGAAACCAACTTTGAGAATCAAACTGGTAAGCTTTCAGGTCCAAAGTTGCTTTTGAGAAACAAAAATAAATGGGAATTTACTTTCCCCTATGAAATAAACAAATTGATCGAGTAGGCACAAAGCATATCAGTTCCTGGAATAAACAAATTAAAGGAGAATACATTTGACAAAAAAGGAAATTAAAGAAGAAAATACCCGACAAATGATAAATTTAACAACAATTTAATGAAACCCAACTAAGGAAATTGTATTAACATTATATATGAATGCAATGCAAATGTATACATATGCCTAGAAGATATCATTCAATCCTGTTTATTTATATTAATCCTATTTATATTAGTTATATTAGTTTAGTACTGTAATATAAAATCACGACTCGATCGGACCACCTGTAATCCCTATGAAAAATATTATTTCAATCCAATCCCGTGTTATGCATAGTTACGCAAAGTTGTGTAATTATCCCTAAAGCCCAGCACATATAGTAGCCCAATTTATTAACTGGACCCAATAATTCAGCCCATTTATTTTTTGGCAGAGCAGGGAAATTACTAAATTAGAACTAAGACTGAAGTGAAGTACCAAACTTAACCCCAACGAGGAATTTTTATGGTAGTGCCGTAGTGGTAGTCTGGTAGAGACTGACCAAGTGATATTTGGAAAATCAATGGTAACTTGTCACTGGTTTTGTGTTAAAGACCAAGAGATTTTTTTTTTTTAAATTTAACAGTAACTTGTTACTGAAATTTCAGATGAAAAAGTTATCTAAGTCTATTGTAGGATTTTTATTGACAGATGGAAAGATGCCAATAGGAAATTTAGGGGCAGATTCTCACTTCATTTTTCGTTCCTACATCTCTTATTAATACTCTCTTCCTTCATCCCCTACAACCATTGATTGGACTTGTGCTAATTTGATCCGAATGAGCTCATCATGTTTCTTTTGAATCTTAATTTTGCAGAATGCACAAACTTAAAACTATTTTTAAACTAAGCATTCAGTTATTAACTTTTTCGAATGTATGCATTAATAAGTGTTAGCGTCTCAATTTACCGGCTGCACACCAGTGGCAGAGCTAGAAAATTTTTTAATGAGTTGAAGAGTATTATGTGTTAACCATTAATTTAATGTTAGTATATGTTATGATATTTACATATAAAATTTAATTATGGGGTGAAGAATAAGATTTTTATCACATTAAATGGGGTCAAATAGTATTTTTATTAAGATAATTGCTAATATGTAACTAATATGTAACTAAAAGTACAAAAGCAAATAGCTGTAATTAGCAAAATGAATGGGGGGCATTGCACCCCATTCACTCTATTTAAATCCGGCCGCCACTATTTATTGCACGCATGCATTCGGATTTTAGATATAGTTATATATATATTTTATTTTTCAAATTAAAACAAAGTAATAGTATTGCAATTCTTTATAAAAAAGAACGATGGGTACAAAAAAAAAAAAAAAAAAGCTATCCAATCGGTATATTTCTTACCAGAGTACGTAACAAAAAGATAAACTATCGGTATCTTCCTTCCGCAAAGCTTTTTTTGACATACTTAGGGGTAGATTAATTAGAAATACAGATGTTGTGATAATCCATATATACATACGTCTTGATTCAATCCAAACCGTACTTTGTCGATAACTCAATTCGGACATCCTTCAATAGCATACATTCCCAGTGCTATTAGGGGTACGGTACGGTACGGTAGAAGGTATTTTCATACCCGCGTCCATTAAAATTTTCTTTATCCATATCCGTATCCGTACCCGTTAAAATTGACTTTACTGGTACCCTACCCATACCCATTAAGAATTAACGGTAAGGGTAGGATAATGGTACATAATGGGTAATAATAATATTATTAATTTAATAAAAAAATATATAATGTGCTAAATAAATAATATCAAATAAATATATAGATAAAGTAAAATATTTAGATAATATTTTAGATAAAACAAAAATCATGAAATTTATTCTCATATCAATTGAATTAAAAAATCTATAGAATTTATTATAAATTATAATATAATATAGAGTGTAAATTAATTTTTTCATCATCATAAATAAATTTGGATGAATATCAAAATTAATAACATATCTTACGAAATATGCTAAAAACATGATTATATATACATATATGTTTATAAAATATTACCCGTTAGATAAGGAGTACGAAATAGCCCTTACCCGTACCCAATAAGTTAACTGAAATTTTTCTTTATCCGTACCATATCCGTTAACCTAACGAAAATAAAACCTTATCCATACCCGCCATATCGAATGCGGTACGGGTAGGATAAGCGGGTAAACGGATTTCATTGACAGTCCTAAGTGCTATGCTCATTTGGACAGCTATAGTTACCCTATCTAGCTGATGAGAATGTCAATAATACCATTATATATGCCAATGACAAAGTGAAAATAATAGCAGATTTGGAAAAGAATATATCGTTAGCCATTTTTAAATGTGTGTGGTAGTCCATCAGGAATGTCAAATTGCAGAATCCATAGCACTTAAAATGAGTTCCTTATTTCATATTTCAGCTGCTAATTGGAGATGAATATTCCAATGACGTTGAATGCAGAGGAAATAGCTAGACAGGTGGCGAACTGGCGATAGCTGAGTGTAGGTGGATCCAGTAATAAAAATGCATGGGAGATAATATTATTATCTATTTCTTTTATTAAATATCACATGTATAGATATGTATTTTTTTCAAAAAAAAAAATCTATTTAGTCTAAAAAAAATATGAAAATTATTCTACTATCAAATCCCATGATTACAATATAATTATTTTGATGTAATTATTATATTAGCATGAGTTTCATATATAATGTGATCTCGTTTAAAAAATTGTTTGCATATAGCTGAGTGACTAGCTTGCTAGAAATAAAATATTAATTCATCATAATATTTTCAATTAACAGCCCAAAATCATGTATTTCATATAAAATTAATAAATTCATGAGTTAGCACTTACAGCTTTGAAAGGAAGACATCGCAAGGCGAAAATTTGATCCTCTCCAATTTTCCTTAATTAGTAGTTTTGATGGCATAATTAATGGCATTTTCTTAATCTGTCTATTTGTTCCTTAATGGACAAAAATTTAGGAAAAAGGTGCCTCTTAATGACATATTATTAGAATTAATAACTAATTAAGGCAATTGAAGGGATTAAATTTTGAATGAATCTGGTCCATTGATTTTTCATCAAAATCAATACACGCTTTAATTAAAGTTAATAAATGAACTTAGTTCATATTAAATAATATATGCCACATTAAATATAATAGTAATTATAACATAGCTCTCTTTTATTGTAAACCTTAATAAATCTTTGTGATTTTACATTATGACGTCAAAAGGGTATCAGTTTGGCTTCTTAGTTGTGTTAATTTCTATATTCAAATTTAGATTCAAGCGCCATAACTTAATTTAGATAATGCGTTGAAAATTTTGATGAGATCATGTAGGATTTTGAAAATGATGCATGGTAAATGGATTGTGGAATCTACCTACCTACTTAAATATGAATCTAGCTAGGTACAGACACTTGCTTGGGACATCTTAGTTCAGTGGATTCTCTTGAAGCATATCATGTCTAGCTAGTTGGTTTAATTTGATCCGCCAAAACAAATTAACTTGACAGAGATTTTGTTCTCCCTAGATTGTTATTGTTAATTATAAGACTAAATGTCAGGGTATAGGTCAGTGCGCTTAAATTTTAATAGGCCATAAGGCGCACAATCTTTGTTTTTCTAGTTAATATTTACATTTTCATTTGTAATATGTTAGCGAGTTTTGCAAATTTTTAATAGGCCATAAGGTGCATAATAGAATAAATGATTTGAAAACGATACCAGTCTCATTCAACTAAATTAGCATCTTATTACTATGAGTATTGATGCTTAGAGAGTACGTAGCACTTCATGAGATCAGCTGATATGCCAATATAATTAATTGCTCTCATCATTAATTCTTTTTTTGAGGGTTGGCTTACCCCAACAAATTTCATTAAAAGAGTAAAATAATTACAGAGTTATGTACAAAAACAGCAGAGGAAGAGGGAAGAAAAGTAAGGAAAAAAAAACGACCAGAGTCGTGACTAAATGTTTAATAACCACATCCTCACATCTGACTCGATATTAGAAAGGAGTCTCAATAAAGAGACCGGTACTTTTGAAAAAACGCAGGCATTCCTAGCCTTCCAAATATTACAAACTGTTGCAGCACATATAACACTCTACTCCTTCCTTCTGTCTTTTTGAATCAAGGACCAATTTGTTTGCCAATCTGAGAAGGGTTGTAGCATGGAGGTGAAGAGTGGTAGCCTGTAGTGGGAGGTTACAGTGGTCTAGATATGGCGAGTAGTGATGCATGAAGAGAAAAGATGAGAAGCATCTTCAAACTCAGCACTGTGGCAGAGGAGACAGTTTGGAGGAGCCAGCCATCCTCGCTTAAGGAGATTGTTTTGCGTAAGCAATTTATCTCTCAAGAGCAACCAAATGAAAATTTTTACCTTCGAAGGTGCTTTAGTCTCCCAAACAATATAACTGAAAGATACAATCTGACCCGTGTGGTGTGTCAATTTGTAGAGTTTACTGACTGAGAATTCATTTGGGGGTAGGGACAACAGCAACAGTTTGTAGGCTAGGTAAATGGTCAGAATTGTTAGGGATATGTCATAGAAGCCAATCAGTTTATTACTACTTCTATAGTTTATGTTATTGATGATTTTGATCATTTGTTCCTTGATTTATTTATTGACATATTATTCAGGTTGAGGATCTGAATTGTGGATCTCTGTGTTTCATTTATAATTAAATGACAATAATAAATCTAAAATGTCCATAATCTTAATAATTAACAAGGAACATTAATTATCATATAAGATTAGTATGCAAATTAAGTGATGATTAAGTTCTACAAATCATAGGTAAAAAGTTACCAACTTAATTGCATATGTATATGTTAAGGACCATAGTACATGACATGATCCAATGAAATAAATATATGGATTGTGTTAAGTGTCATTATTTATTTCATATGAGTTTGATTCTAAGTTTGAGATAGTTCAACTTTTCCACATGAGAATATGTTCAATAAATATTGTCTAACGTTGATTCATGATAAAGGCTGCTATACGGACTTTATTTATGTTCTCTTGAATTGTGCGAAAAAATTTGTTCATCAAGAAAACTGTATGTCCCTCATTAATTCACTCAATGAGTGATGATATCTGTTTGGGCCCCTTGATGAAGATAGATTGTTTGCTAGCAACTTTATACAATTATCTCTAGATCAAGAAATGTATAATTTGCAAGAATGACACATTCCTATCTTGGATTATACAATGATATCATGTGACATAATAATCAAACAAGGAAATACTTTATTTTTTATGCAAGATTGAAATACTGTAGCAGTACATTATTTATTTATGTGAATTGGGAATCATAACGTGTTGCTAAATACCGATTATGATTATTGAAAATAAATAACGATTTATTTTCCATGGTCAACATAGCATAAATCCTCAAAGGGTCACACAAATAGGACTTTGACCATACAGTGCATTATTTATTTATTCACAGTAGTGAGTACTGTGAAAATATGATAAGTTGATTAATTAATTATATACCGTTACGAACCGTTATAATTAATTAAATCAAAGGGATCATATAGAAATAAATTAATGCATTTGCTAATCCCAAGTTAATTATTAATAAGTTAATAATTAATTGTAAGGAACTCATTCCATGTGCAATTTAAATTTTTATTACTTATTAACAAACAATTTACAATTGCTATTATACGGATCTAGATAATAATGCAAGTTGACACTTTAAGAGAACGGTAGAAGGATTTACCTCTTCTAGTCTCGTAACTAGAAGGCTCGACCTTTGCTTAGGAGTCGATGGGTAGCACACCACCACCACCTCGTCGCCTCGAGTCCACCTAAAAAATTAACCAAGGTCTCAAGACAAGTGCTAGCTTGTCCGAGACGATAACTAATTTCCTTTGAATTCCTTCGCACGATTAACTGTTTAACTGGAAAGGAAATCGCTCAACGCATGAGCTAGAGATGAAATTAAGAGCTTAAAATTGGAGAAACCAATTTTCTCCGCTGTGAACAGTACGTGAACAGTGTGTGAATAGTGCGGCCACAAAGAAAAGAGAGAGAGAATTAGGTTTTTCTCCGACTTATTCCCAAAGAAACAATCAATATATATATAGAACGTTTTCCATAATTAGATTTCTCTCTTCCTATTTTCTCTTGGATACAAATGCCCCTCTATGGCCGAAATTTTCAGAGTTTAAGTGGGCCAAATCCATATGATATATTGGCCCATTAATTCGCTCTTTCAATTCGTCTCATATCGGGCTTTCAGTTAACCGATTAACTAAAAGGCCAATTAGCTCAGTATAATAAATATGCGTTGAACTAACTTAATTATTAACATATTAATAATTAATTTGGAATTAGCATATACATTATATTATTTCTATATGATCCATTTGAGTTAATTAATTATAACGATTCGCAACGGTATATAATTAATTAATCAACTTATCATATATTCGCAGTACTCGCTACTACAAACAAATAAATAATGCACGTTTGGTTAAATTCCTATTTGTGTGACCCTTTGAGGATTTATGTTATATTGGCTATGAAAATAAATCATCATTTATCTTCATTAATCATAAACGGTATCTAGTAACACGTTATGATTTCCAATTCGCATAAATTAAATACTGTACCAATACAGTACTTCAATCCTGCATAAGAAATGGTATCTTATTGTTTTGATTTTTATGTCACATGAGATCCTTGTATGATCCAAGATAGGAATGTGTCATTCTTGCAGATTATACGTTCTTGATCTAGAGATGATTGCACAAGTTCCTAGCAAGCAATCCATCTCCATCAAGGGGCCCAGTAGATATCATCACTCGTTAGGTGAACCAACGAGGGACATACGGTTGTCTTGATGACCAGTTTCTCCCCGCACAATTCAAGAGAACATAAATAAAGTCCGTATAGCAGCCCTTATCAGGAATCAGCGTTAGACGATATTTATAGAACCTATCCTCATGTGGAGAAACTGAACCATCTCAAACTCAAAATCAAACACATATGAAATAAATAATGACACATAACACAATCCATATATTTATTTCATTGGGTCATGTCCTGTACTATGTGTTAGGAACTCAAGTCCTTGTGCAATTTTAATTTTTATTAACATTTAACAATTAATTAAC
The DNA here is from genome assembly GCA_027562975.1 of Rhynchospora breviuscula. Classification (NCBI taxonomy): domain Eukaryota; kingdom Viridiplantae; phylum Streptophyta; class Magnoliopsida; order Poales; family Cyperaceae; genus Rhynchospora; species Rhynchospora breviuscula. Next base: position 55,534,965 of record CM050402.1, read on the forward strand.
ACGCACGAAAAACGGATCTAGTTATTCAAGTCATTTAACATATAAAAGGAGAAGCGTAGGAGGTTACCTCTTCCGAAATCGTATTCGGAAGGCTCGAATCCAATCTCTTGGAGTCGGTGGCGTGCTCGTCACCCTCTTGACTGCCTCCGGTTGCCTCGAGTCCACCTAAAAGATTAACCAAAGTCTCAAGACAAGTGCTAGCTTGTCCGAGACGATAGCTAATTCCCTTTTGATTTCCTTCGCACGATTAACTGTTTAACTGGAAGGAGAATCGCTCAACGCATGAGCTAGAGATGGAATTAAAAGAGAGCTATCAATGAGAGAAAACCATTTTTTTCTCTCTTGATGAATAGTAACCGTGAATAGTGATGAACAGTGCGGCCAAGAGAGAGGAGAGAGGAAATTAGGGTTTTTCCTTGACTTGTTCCCAAAGAAACAATCAATATATATATAGAACGTTTCCATAATTAAATTGCTCTCTTCTTATTTTCTCCTGGACGAAATTGCCCCTATCATGGCTGAAATTTTCAGCCCTCATGTGGGCCAGGCCACATGATATAATGGCCCATTAAATCACTCCTTTAATTCGTCTCATATCGGGCTTTCAGTTAACTGATTAACTAAAAGGCCAATTAGCTCAGTATAATAAATATGCGTTGAACTAACTTAATTATTAACATATTAATAATTAATTTGGAATTAGCATATGCATTATATTATTTCTATATGATCCATTTGAGTTAATTAATTATAACGGTTCATAACGGTATATAATTAATTAATCAACTTATCATATATTCGCAGTACTCGCTACTGCAAATAAACAAATAATGCACGTATGGTTAAAGTCCTATTTGTGTGACCCTTTGAGGATTTATGCTATGTTGGCCATGGAAAATAAATCACCATTTATTTCCATTAATCATAAGCGGTATCTAGCAACACGTTATGATTCCCAATTCGCATAAATAAATACTGTACCAATACAGTACTTCAATCCCGCATAAGAAAAAATATCTTATTGTTTTGATTCCTATGTCACATGATATCCTTGTATAATCCAAGCTAGGAATGTGTCATTCTTGCAGATTATACGTTTCTTGATCTAGAGTTGATCGCCTAGTTGCGCGCATACGATCCAACTCCATCAAGGGGTCCAGTAGATATCATCACTCACTAGGTGAACTAATGAGGGACATACGGTTGTCTTGATGACCAGTTTCTCCCCGCACAATTCAAGAGAACATAAATAAAGTCCGTATAGCAGCCCTTATCAGGAATCAGCGTTAGACGATATTTATAGAACATATCCTCATGTGGAAAAACTGAACCATCTCAAACTCGGAATCAAACACGTATGAAATAAATAATGACACATAACACAATCCATATATTTATTTCATTGGGTCATGTCCTGTACTATGTTCCAGTAACATATACATATGCAATTAAGTCGGTAACTCCTTACCCATGATTTGTAGAACTTAATCATCACTTAACTTGCATACTAATCTTATATGATAATTAATGTTCCTTGTTAATTATCAAGATTATGGACTCTTTAGAGATATTATTGTCATTCTGACGAATGATCCACAGAGATCTACAATTCAGATCCTCAACCTGAATGATCTGTCAACAATAAACTCTAGGAACAAATGATCAAGCATCATTAATAACATAAACTAATATAACAGCCACCAACTGATTGGCTTCTAGGACATATCTCTAACAATCTCCCACTTGGCCTAGAGTCAATAAATAGTGACTTCTAGCCAGTGAATAATTGAGAACGATGTCATATATCTACATATATACATGTCTCGAACCTCAAAAGAAATAATACGCTTATAGCCAGTTACTCACACGTCCATTACGCATGGATGCTCAATAGCATCTCGTATACTGCTTAAGGTAAAGGTTATGTCAGAGTCTTCGCTGTGTTTGCGAAACTATCCACTTTTGGTTGAACCTACACATATATATACTCCTATATATATAGTCTTGATCATCATCATATGAGATCAAGTGATGCTGTCATAGATCATAGTTGGATCACCAATCAGATATTGAGTTCTTCAAGACTAAGCTATGGTTCGAGATGCATAGAATCATATCAGCTTGACTGAGAACATCTTGATCCAAACTATTCTCTTTCGTTGCTTCATAAGTTGCTATCTATTTTGCTTTGGTGACGGAAACGGTTGTAATATCCCATTTAGAACACCTTCTAAACTTACAACACCACCTTTAAGCAAAATATGTAGCTCAATTGTGATTACATCAATCTTTCGAAATCTGGCATTAGTGTAACAACTTACACGAGCTCTTTTTCATCATAGATGAAAAATATCTCTCTTTCTCATAAGGTACTCGAGAATATCCTTTGATTATTGTCCAAATGCGTGTCTCTTGTATCCATTTGACAACTATTTGTCATACTTCTTGGATACTACACATTGGGTCATGTGCATAAGTATGACGTATATTATGAAACTCATAATGAAAGAATGCTTGAACTGTTTCACGCACTTCTTCTCGAATTGAGTTGCAATAAACTGAGTTAAACTCAAGTTATGTGCCATATGACGCGGTTCGACATAAAGTCCAGCTTTCATGTTTCTAGAACTCTTCGTCATTATATGCAGATTCGCCGAAACCTAACATCCATCATAATCTATCTCCATAGATTTTGTTTCCTAGGATTTAGGTGATCTTGCCCAAGAAATCATTCTTCAATGAGATCTTAACAATATTCATTTAATCAATGTTATTTCCCAATTAATATCTAGTTATCTTGTACAATACAGATAACACAATTATGCTCCCACTGAATATCTTGTCTATACAAGATACTTTTGACGAAAATCAACTCCTTGACTTCCTTGTCAAAATATTTATTCCACAGTACTCTCTTCGATCCACTAATGGATCCTTGAAGTACGCATATGTTTATAGCAATATATCAATCAAGACCTCGATTTGTGTCAAATACACATCATTTTTTCATTCAATCAATGAAGGCGGTTTTGATGTACCTTTTCATATATCAATATATATGAAATGCAACTATTGTTAGAATGATCTTTATTGACTGACTTATAAATAGCTACAAGTGAGAAGCCATGCTTTGTACATAGTCAACTTGTCATCGACTTAGACATAGCCACAAGCGTGAAGCTGTGCTTTGTACATAGTCGACTTGCCATCCATGTCAATCTTTCCTTTAAAGATCTGAATGTTCTTGACAGATTGCTCCTTCATGAACATCAACAAAGGTCCATACCTTGTTGTTACACATGGATTGCACTTAAAGATCACATGGGTTCAAACCATACTTGTGGAATCGGGTTCTTCCATCGGTTCTTTAATTATCAACGGATCCTCATATGCCAGGTACGAGGATGTCGTGATGTCTATGCACCTTTCGGTTAAACAATCACTTTTGTTGACCTTTTGTAGGATTAGTGCTCGAGGTTCATGAACCTCTTCCACAACGATTTGTAGAATAAGTTCTCGATCCTCGTATGTACTGAGTTTCTCAAACATCATCAGTTCGTGAGATGTTTAAGTCATCATTAGAAGCGAGCGTGCTAAAGAACTTCTTCCTTTCACAATGGCTTGTGAATGAAGTTTCGCTCAACTCCCACTAAGCACCATGTATGGAGTAACAAGTTTTCCATAAAGGATACTTCTTGTAGTGACACATAAACTCCTTTATGCTCACCTTACTCCCACTACTTTATCTTGAGAACGTTATTCTCCAAGACTATGTCATGATGAGCAACAACTAGATTGTTCTTACCATGTTCGTAGAAGTAGTACCTTTCGGTTAGTTTAGGCATCCTATAAAATATTAAGCGTCCTATTTGGGTTAAAGCTTATTAATCAACAAACCTTGAAATAAGCTTCTTAACACCAAATTTTGAGAAATAATGTACTTAGAGATCAAATCTCGTAAGATATCTTTCTCAATAGATTTCGATGGAACATTATTCAGTGTAAACAATATTGTCCTCAAACATAAGTCCCTAATATGAGTCAAATAAGTCAATTTGATTTATTATCGATCGAACGATATCAAATAGTGTTCGATACCTTCATTCTTGGACACACTATTTTCACAATGTTCCTCATGGAGTGAGTTATGAAACGACTTTCACACTCTTTAGATAATATCTCAAATCATATGACTTAACTATTCACCATGATCAATTGTAAGACTTTTTTTTCTTGAACCGTCTCTTAACTTCACACTTGAACTCCTTTGAACTAGTCAAAAAATTCACACTCATACCTTATCAAATAGATACGTTAATATCTACTTTGATCGTTGGCTAAGTGGTAAAGTCTCAATAACCTTTCAGTACAAAAGTACTTATAGGTCTACATACATCGACATGTATAAGTCCTAATCAAGTTACTTGTCCTTGAACCTTTATAGGTCAAAGGCGCTTTTGTCATCTAACAAACATGATTCGCATATCTCTATTGATTCGAAATCGAATTGAGCCACGAGTTCCACGCTATGTAGACTCTCATTATGCGATTCTCGTTTATGTATGACTAAGCGGTCATTTCACATGAAAGTCGAACACTTTATGTGAAGTCTTACGCATCCTATTTGTCATTCAAAACTCGTTTATATATTTCAAGCATATTCAAGCAATAGGCATGAAATCATATACACAAATCAATAATAAAAGAACATCGCTTGTCTTTTACAAAACGTAATCATCCATCATCTATATGAAATGGAGATAAAGTTTTAGGATGTAATGAACGAGGTACTCGACCTACAGTTCCTATTAGTAAAGACAACTCTACGTATCCAATGGTAGTGGCTTAAACGAATAAGCCATATCCTTATACGGAGTTTACTTTACTAATCTCGAGATTTCTCTCACTCTTCATTGCCTACACATTTCATTAAATGCGAGCATATGAACTAGTACTAAGTTACTAGTATGAATTTAGAGATAGCGAGATAATTTGAATGACAAATACTTTCGAAAGTTTAGAACATTTCCAACACAATAATCATGGTACTTCGGACAACCTTTCAAATGCCGTCATAAATAACAAATGAAACATCTCATGTGACACATGGTCACAATTGAGAGTCTCGAAGTCTCAACTCAAACTTAAGCGAAGTATTTCTTAAATACTTAGCTAATTACCATTTGCACAAACAAGTTTGCGAAATGTAACATCATTTTCTTTATTTAATTAGGAAGAGATAGCATGACAATATCAACAGTCCTTGATATCGGAGATCTAATATCTCTAATTGCCAAATAGCTACTCAAACCTTTCGGTTCGTAAGTCATTGGAACCTTCATGTACCTTCTCAAAAGAAGTCTCTCTTACTTAATTCATGCTCCATTACTCGATCATAAATGATTGACTCAACATCTACTTTCTCTAAGAACTCCTTCTTGAGTAAGTGAATGCGAGCGTAGGAGTCATATCTAGTCCGTATGAATTCTATAATCCAAAAGTCTAGAGATCCTAAAATGAGAATATCGGCATCCGCTTTATTGAATAACTTTTCGTAAAAGTTAATCAATCATCGCGATGCTACGTTTGGGAAGTTGAGGAATATTTTTGGAAATAAACATGCTCAAATTTCTTTTCGCCAAGAACATGTCTTAGGAATCGATATTACTTCTCCAAGTAAATACCTTTAGAAACGAGATAGGTCAAATTCAAAGATTGATCGCAACGAAATTAATACATTTAGTATCTATAACAATTTCAATTTAAGGTCATTTAGTTTATGCAATGTTTTATTTATAACAATAAACAAAACTCCCACTACATTTATTTAATGTCCCAAATGTAGTTGGTTTTCCAAGATCTCCGTTTTCATCAAGTAAAGCCTGCTATGGCACGTCACCCTACTTAACTAGACAAGGTAGGTTCTCCAACCAATCATATCAACCATATGACTCTTGGTTTGTGAATATCTATATATTTACAAACTTCGCCCCGATGTCCAAACTCTAGTTGGGTCCATCGATAAGCAACATCTCTCTATTTGCTCCTAACAAATCCATTTATTTGTACCCCGACTATCGCATGACAACCATGACGTCCGCTTGGGCGGACCGCGTCATGAAAAGGCAAGCGACGTGAAGGGGATAGAGAGAAGGAGGGCGGTCGACTTAATCAAATTAATTGGGACAATCATTATGCGACTTTGTTTGGTGGTCGTGTCAGCATACACCCATACCTATCCTATGACATTTCATAATATGCAAACAATCACATAATAAGTATCTCAAGGCACAACCATTGTTGTGGGTTTGTATGGCTCCAGCTTGCATATTAATCTTCGCTGCATCTCCATGTAGCAAGACTAATTTAATTCAAGCCCTCCCACTAATTATAATGATTATATCTTATAATTAATGGAAATAAATACATGTGAAAAAATCCTAATTCCCTCCTAGGCCTTAGGGGCATGCAAGCCTCACAAGTTACATTAAAATTAATCAAAATTAATTAATGGCACAAAAGGCCGCATTACACACATTCACACATGCATTCATTTACAAACCACAAGGCATTGGAATCTTGAGCCATACTAAACCCACGATCCTCCTACAAAAACGAGTTAGCACATATACAATATACATGTTCCACTAGTTTTTAATTAACTTCATTAATTAGAATCTTTGTGTATGCTTGTCGCTCGTTTTTCCAAATGCAAATAGGTTTAACATTACAACGACTTGTTTAAACCTTTGAAATTTAATCAACAAATCAAAAACAGAAAGGAGGGTATTTAAGGAGCGTTCTAATTAACATTTCAACTAATTTGATTAATTAGAATATATTTTAACTAATTAAAATAAGCAATTTGGGACCCGATAAAATCCGATATTTTTCGGTCACCAAAAATTCCGAAATAAATCCAGAGAGCTCCTTACAATGAGTGTCACTACCAATAAAAATTTCAAGGAGAGATCAGCTACCATCAGGGAGGAACAAAAAAGACAAAATCCCAGACAGCGCGCAAAGCGCCGTTAGAGAAAATTCTGTTTTGGCTTCAACCTTTCGGTCTGTGTGATCACCCCCTTGATATTTTTCAAGCAAACAATTTACATAGAAAAATACTTTACATACTAGGTTATCATTCCATAAAAAGAAAAATACCAAGGTCTATTCAAAATCATCGAGTTAAATGGCAAACAAACAAGAAGCCCTGTTCTGAAACAGACTGACGACTGAAACCATTTGACCTAGTTGAAGCATCAAACCTTAAAGAAAAATTATGAAACTAATTTTTACAGAATTTTAATTCGAATTGAACAACTCTATTCAAACACTTTTCTATAAAAGTCCTTCAATAAATTTAGTTTTTCAAAACAACCAGCTTGTTCAGAAAAACAGATCTGACGACTTCGATTCTTTCCATACTTGAACATCCATATAAAATCCGAAACAGGTAACAAATTACACATATCCAGAAAGAGTATCAAGTTTAGATTAACCCTAGCCAAAGATTACAGGTAGATATTTTTCAAAAATACGTCCTTTTTGCCATACAAACAGAACTGTGCAGCAGAACGGCAGATCTGCACACCGTTACCGTTTAATTCACTAAAAATTCATAACTACTTATAAAATAGTGAAACCAGCGCCAAAAGAACCACGACTCAAAGATCTACAACCTCCAGTAAGAGAGAAAAAATTCTAGAGAAATTTACATTACGAAAAATAAGCAAAATTACAGAAAAACAGCTTTTTCCAGAACAGCAAGCACATACATCACTAATTAACTTTGTTAATTACTAATTTCTCGATTTAAAATGTTAAAAACTTGAATAACGACCAACGCTCTGATACCACTGTTAGGAACTCAAGTCCTTGTGCAATTTTAATTTTTATTAACATTTAACAATTAATTAACACGCACGAAAAACGGATCTAGTTATTCAAGTCATTTAACATATAAAAGGAGAAGCGTAGGAGGTTACCTCTTCCGAAATCGTATTCGGAAGGCTCGAATCCAATCTCTTGGAGTCGGTGGCGTGCTCGTCACCCTCTTGACTGCCTCCGGTTGCCTCGAGTCCACCTAGAAGATTAACCAAAGTCTCAAGACAAGTGCTAGCTTGTCCGAGACGATAGCTAATTCCCTTTTGATTTCCTTCGCACGATTAACTGTTTAACTGGAAGGAGAATCGCTCAACGCATGAGCTAGAGATGGAATTAAAAGAGAGCTATCAATGAGAGAAAACCATTTTTTTCTCTCTTGATGAACAGTAACCGTGAATAGTGATGAACAGTGCGGCCAAGAGAGAGGAGAGAGGAAATTAGGGTTTTTCCTTAACTTGTTCCCAAAGAAACAATCAATATATATATAGAACATTTCCATAATTAAATTGCTCTCTTCTTATTTTCTCCTGGACGAAATTGCCCCTATCATGGCTGAAATTTTCAGCCCTCATGTGGGCCAGGCCACATGATATAATGGCCCATTAAATCACTCCTTTAATTCGTCTCATATCGGGCTTTCAGTTAACTGATTAACTAAAAGGCCAATTAGCTCAGTATAATAAATATGCGTTGAACTAACTTAATTATTAACATATTAATAATTAATTTGGAATTAGCATATGCATTATATTATTTTTATATGATCCATTTGAGTTAATTAATTATAACGGTTCATAACGGTATATAATTAATTAATCAACTTATCATATATTCGCAGTACTCGCTACTGCAAATAAACAAATAATGCACGTATGGTTAAAGTCCTATTTGTGTGACCCTTTGAGGATTTATGCTATGTTGGCCATGGAAAATAAATCACCATTTATTTCCATTAATCATAAGCGGTATCTAGCAACACGTTATGATTCCCAATTCGCATAAATAAATACTGTACCAATACAGTACTTCAATCCCGCATAAGAAAAAATATCTTATTGTTTTGATTCCTATGTCACATGATATCCTTGTATAATCCAAGCTAGGAATGTGTCATTCTTGCAGATTATACGTTTCTTGATCTAGAGTTGATCGCCTAGTTGCGCGCATACGATCCAACTCCATCAAGGGGCCCAGTAGATATCATCACTCACTAGGTGAACTAATGAGGGACATACGGTTGTCTTGATGACCAGTTTCTCCCCGCACAATTCAAGAGAACATAAATAAAGTCCGTATAGCAGCCCTTATCAGGAATCAGCGTTAGACGATATTTATAGAACCTATCCTCATGTGGAAAAACTGAACCATCTCAAACTCGGAATCAAACACGTATGAAATAAATAATGACACATAACACAATCCATATATTTATTTCATTGGGTCATGTCCTGTACTATGTTCCAGTAACATATACATATGCAATTAAGTCGGTAACTCCTTACCCATGATTTGTAGAACTTAATCATCACTTAACTTGCATACTAATCTTATATGATAATTAATGTTCCTTGTTAATTATCAAGATTATGGACTCTTTAGAGATATTATTGTCATTCTGACGAATGATCCACAGAGATCTACAATTCAGATCCTCAACCTGAATGATCTGTCAACAATAAACTCTAGGAACAAATGATCAAGCATCATTAATAACATAAACTAATATAACAACCACCAACTGATTGGCTTCTAGGACATATCTCTAACACTATGTTCCAGTAACATATACATATACAATTAAGTTAGTAACTCCTTATGATTTGTAGAACTTAATCATCACTTAACTTGTATACTAGTCTTGTCTGATAATTAATGTTCCTTGTTAATTATCAAGACTATGGACAGTTTTGATTTATTATTGTCATTTAATCATGAATGAAACACATTGATCCGCAATTCAGATCCTCAACCTGAATGAACTGTCAATAATAAAATCCAGGAACAAATGATCAAATATCATCAATAACATAAACTATAGAAGTAGCCATAAAATGATTGGCTTCTAGGACATGTCTCTAACATTAATTATGTTCAACATACTTTAATTAATATGAGCTATTGGCCTTTTATTTAAGTGGTTAATTAAAAGTCCGATATGAGATTGGATGAAGGAGCAATAAATGGAATAGAAAAATGGGCCAAACCAACAAGTGTTGATGGCCTACAAGCCCATGAAATTTCGACTAGGGTAAGGGGCATTTTTGTCCACTCAAAAAATGGAAGAAATCTAGATCAAGAGGTCTATAAATAGGGGTGTTCTTTGAGAGAAAACCCTAGCCTCCACAACATTCTCTCTCTTCCTCCTTGCCTTGGCCGAAATTTTTCCAAGAGAGAAAAATTTCAGATTTTTCTCCTTGTTCTCTCTCCTCTCTTCTCCTCTCTAGCTCATGTGTTGAGCACCTCTCCTTCCACTAAAATTGTTTATTGCAAGAAGAGGCTCTAAAAGGGTATTAGCTTTAGGCTTGAGTTTGCTAGCACTTACTGTTAGCCATTGGTTAACTTCTTGGTGGACTCGAGGCTGCCAAAGGTGGTGGTGGTAGTGGTGAGCACGCCATCGACTCCTATTGATAAGGATTGGGCCTTCTATTTACAATAATAAAAGAGGTAAAGAAAATCCTACAACCTTTCTCCCTTGTGATGTGTTGAATGCTTGTGCGAGATCCGTTAGTGGATGTTTGCTTGATTTAATTACTATTAGTTGTAATAAAAATTAAAATTGGGCATAAACTTCACTTTCTAACAAGAATGAATTTCAGAGAGGAAGATACTAGTGCCAGTACAAGTTAGCTTGGGTCTAGAGTGCCATAGAGATCAAGAATAGTGCTCTGCCAGAGGGAATTATGTTGCGACAGTAATTGAACAGCCCATTTGCAAAAAAGTGCATTATTATGGCACCTAAGATCCACGATCCCTAGCCCCCCATTCTCATTAAGTAGTGTCACTGTGTCCCAATTAACCAAGCAGTGACCACCACTACACAAGTCTTTACCTCTCCATAAGAAGGATCTTCTAGCCCGGTCGATTTGTTTGATCAACCACTCTGGCAGTCATAGCGCTTGCATCAAATGTGCTGGCAGTGCTGAAAGTATTGTTCTGACAAGGACCAGCCTTCCTCCCATTGAAAGAAGTTTGGCTTTCCACCCTGTAAGTCTATTTTGGAGGGACTGTAGAGTAGGTTGGAACCAGATTTTTGGAGGATAACCACTCTGGCAGTCATAGCGCTTGCATCAAATGTGCTGGCAGTGCTGAAAGTATTGTTCTGACAAGGACCAGCCTTCCTCCCATTGAAAAAAGTTTGGTTTTCCACCCTGTAAGTCTATTTTGGAGGGACTGTAGAGTAGGTTGGAACCAGATTTTTTGAGGATTTATAAAAGATAGTGGCAACCCTAAGTAGGTTGTCACATCCCGCAGCTAGGTATGACGACTCTCGCCGTGAAAATACATGAGAATGTACAGTCACAAGGCTTAGTTTGATTATCTATTATACGTATGTGCAATTATACATTTTTTTTTTCCTTCACTTATCACTTTTGTAATCAGTTAATATAAGAAATATCATCAACTAAAGTAAGCTAAAAGATAAAAGAATATATACAAGCTGCAACACAAGCCCAAGTGCATAACTCACAGAACATAACAGTATCCATACAAACACCTCTCAAAATGTAACGACTGTCTCATGAAACTAGGATCTGTAAACATAGACTCAGTCTAGTTCACTCATATATACATCAGGAACCAGTACTGGCCAACCAAAAAGTGATCCTGATTTCAACAACTACACTACATCATATAACAACAACTAGTACTCCTCGGGCTCCTCCTCAACATCACTATCAAGATCTATGACGGGACTAGCGGCCTCTGGGGTAGGTGGAGGTGCTGGAGGGGTCATAGGTGGAACTGGAGGGGCTGGAGGATCGGGGTACTCTAGGTAAAAGTAAATACCAGTAGGGGCTAGGGACACATGATACACTACAGCAAAATGTAGGTGGGGTATATAGACCTGCATATGAACATGGGTACCGTCAAAAACTACCAGTGGCGGTCCTCTCACCGGGTGGTGGATCGCCTGGAACCCCCAACCATCGAGGAACATGCAAAACAAATGCGAGTGAGAATATAATTCTCAGTGCGGGTTTTAGTTCCAGACGTGGATTTCTAGTTGAAATCGTAATCTAGAATTAATACCCGACTATACACTATAAATGCTTTTAAGGTAATAATTGACAATTTAAAGTAATAAACATGAATTAAAGAGATTAATATGATGCAAGTATCTATCTGGCTGCATACCGAGCACCGAAGCAAAAACGGTCCAATCAAAACCATACTGCAAAATAATTTGCAATGTAACAAACAATAAGTCAAAGATAGAACATAATCTAATCATATCGAGATCATATCAACAAGTCAAGATCAGGATTGCACTCAGGTTCCTAACCCAACCGGTTGGGCAAGCAAAAGGAGACCTTTCCCTAACCCACGGGCAGGCGAAAGAGATTTTTCTCTAACCCTGGGCAAGCAAAAGGGAATTCCACATCCGCATAGCGCTACCGAACTGGTCGAAGCCGAGGGCCGGCCGACTCCGAAGAGTGACCTTTATCTTTATTCTTATTCAAATTTTCCAAAATTCCTTCATATATTCAATCTCAAACTCCACATTTCCAGGTAAGAATCATAGCATAAATCGAGATTTATATTCAAACGGATATTCCAAACTTACCTGGTAACCCTTCATGATTTAGTGAAGTTCATTCAACATGAACTTGAGTTGTAATATTTGTTCATTAAATAAATAATAAATCAAACTCATGCAATCAATTCGGATCATCAACATGCCATGCAACATTTTAATTTACTAAGTTAAGATTTCTATAAAAGTCCACGTGTCCGCACCTGTTGCTGGGTCAAAACTCTCTCCCGTCGGGTCTCCTGAAAAATTGATTAAAACCGTTAAGATCTAACTAACGGTTTCCTTCGTGAATGGCTTTGGCTTAATTTACTAGACTGACCTCTATTTATTTATTTAGTAATTGCTTGTGTTTTTAGAAATTTAAATTTTAGTTATTATAATATTTCTTTAATTCTTTTCTTATTTCTTATCATTTTATATAATTAAATGTGTAATTGTTTGTTTTTTTTTTTTAACTATCCTAATGTTTTTAATTAATGCTAAGTGATTACGAATTATTAAGTTCCTTATTAATCCTATTAACCTTAACTAAATTTTTCTTTTAATTAATTGTTTAGATATTAAATATCGAGAATTAAAACTTAAATCATAAACTAATAAATCTGAAATATGAAATAAAAATATGAAAATATGAAATCAAAGATTAAAATTTGTTCGTTTGTTTGTTTGGGATCAGATAGTCTGTACTTGTGCGTTCATAGCATCTGTTCTTGATTTACCTAGACTATACTCATCATCTCCCGAAATCGAATCCGATTAATTAAAGGAATACCCAATTATTTCTAATGGCTTTTCCTCTAATTAATTATTTATTTATTAAGCCCACAATCTTAATCAAAGATTAAGTTTTTATCAAAATATTTCAGCTAAATGTCGGCCTCACAAAACCGAATTGGGCTCAAGCCCCAAATTTCCACTTTCCTTTCCCTTTCTTTTGGCCCAGAATTTCCAGGCCCAACTCGGACAGCCCAAACATCACACAAGGTCGAGCCAGGTCAACCTGACCCAGTTGACCTGAGCTAGACGTAACGGGTCCACATGGATCCGATAAAGAGGGGTCAGATCCGACCCGAAATCTAACAACTTTTTCCCAGGGGCCCTTGAATCATTTTATTTTATTAATAGGTCCTTTATTTTACAAACAAGCCCCTAGAAAAATTTCATAAAGGCCATTTTTCCTCACAAATCAGTCCCTGTCTCACACCACAGCGTACCAGAATGGTACCAGTGGTACATCAAGTGTACCAGGGGCTAGTACCAGACTTGAAATCCCATCGCAAGCCTCACAACAGTCTCCAACATGCCCAACCAGGAGGATTAACCCCCTGGCACAACAATTTTAGCCTAATAACAGTTTCAATTACTGGACAGAATAAAAAAAAATTAAAGTTCTTGGTTACATAACAATCAAGTATAAGCTCTAAGCTTAGCAAATTGATTCGTCCAAAACCTGTCACAACCACATATAACACAACATCACAGAGGTCAAATCTCAGATTCAAGCACAAACCCTAACTGAGAGCAGTTAACAGTTTCAGAAAAATCGAATCAACAAACAGATTACAAGAGGGCCAAGTTATACCTTGGATCTTCAGCAGTTGCTCCCTCTCTCTCTTTCTCTATTCCTCTCTTTTTTTTTCCAGTGGAAAAACCCTAATCGCCAGCCAACCGACCAAATCAGAAGAAGGGGGTATTTATAGGTGGTGCTGAGAGGCGAAGAGAGAGAGAAACCAACGGCGAAGATGGTGTTTGAGCTCGAATCTTACAGCCGGTCAACAGTTCAACGCCTTATCCGCTCCCCAATGGATAAGAACGAGAAGGATCAACCAATCGGAGCCAAGTACTGTGTGTTACGGCGGGATTGGTTGGTCACAATCCATCCCGCCATTAAAAACTCGAAGAAACTCCGTCGGAGAGGCGGAGTAAAGAGGAGAAAAATCAGACGGAGCGGAAAAAGAAAGGAAAAAGGAGAGAAAAAGGAGATGCTGCCAACAGTAAATCGGTGAAAATCCGATTTTTATCAAAAATTGATCTCTTCGATCTTCTGTGGCTAAACCATGTGGCTTATAATGCCAGGACTCGTTTGAATCAATTTAATTAGCTATTTTCATCCTTATTTAATATTTCTGATGTTAAATTCAATTTAAATTGAGGTTAAAATCCACTAGAAATAATTTAGATAAATTTTAGAGATTATGTAAGTTAGAAGATTTAAATTTGAAGTAAGTTTTACTGTTGCTATTTAATTAATTGATTAGGGATTAATAGTTTTAAAATTTCATTTGTCCTAGTATTATTTTTAAAATTAACCTAATTACACAGTTAAACTGGATCTGGTATATACACTATATTACATAGGTGATAGGGAAAGATCCTTTGGTTGCACCTAGGATTGATGCAACTCGCTCCCCTTCCAGATCGCCAAGAGCAATTGGGACAGTCACGCATTTGGTAGGATTTAAAAGCAATCTAGAAAGCTCACCAAAAGTGGTGAGGACCAAATTTAAAGTTATTAGAGTTGTAGGGTTTGCTTCAAGTACTATAATAGTGTCGTCCGCGAATTGCAAAGTTTTTGGTGCTAGAAAGATCGGGTTGGAGCATCGAGGCTGTATCTCTGTAAGAGGGTTTGTAATACATCAGCCACTAGCAGAAACAACAGCGGGGAGAGCGGGTCCCCTTGTCGGAGTCCTCTGCGGTGTAGGAATACCGGGGAAAGGTTGTGGCTTACTTTGACACAAGATCGGGCACTTATCAGGATGGCGATGATCCAGCCGAGGTAAGCATGAGGGAATCCTCTTTCTACGAGTATGGCAATAAAAAAAGTCCAACTCACAGAATCGAAAGCCTTTGAAAAATCAGCTTTGAACACCACTGCAGGGATCTTGAGATGGTTGAATCGACGAATTAGCTCTCTAGCTGAGAGAAAAGATTCAATAATGGAGCGATTCTTGTGGAAAGCTATTTGATTGGGTGAAATTAAAGAAGAAATCACTTTCTACAGCCTATTAGCAAGGGTTCTTGAGAGGATTTTGACTGAGGTGTTAATCACACTAATCGGCCTGTAATCCTTGACGGAGGATAGTGTTGGAGTCTTCGGTACCAAAGTTATGTGAGCCTTGTTAAGAGGGGAGAGATCGACTTTATTGGATTCAAAGTAACCGACCAGCCACATAAAATAAGGTTTTAACACTTCCCTAGCAAATTGGAAAAATTCTGCATTGAATCTATTTGGGCGCAAGCTTTACCTTTGGGTAAGGACGAAATAACCTGCTTAATTTCCTCTTCAGAGATAGGTAGTTGCAACACCGTAAGAGACTGGTTTGAGCTGAGAACGCCGTGAAGGGAGAAAGGTATACCGGGCGGGTCTGAGGCAAAGGCATCAGAGAAAATGAGAATATGAGGCGTCAAGAATCTGAACCTATGATTGAAGAATCGTGTCATTAACCTGTAGGAATCTGATTGAGTTGTGTAATCGCCTTGAGGTCGCTGAGGCGTGGAAAAAAGCCGAGTTTTGGTCCCCTTCTTTGAGCCAGTGAGCACCCGATCTCTGTTTCCATCTAGTTTCCTGTTGGGATGCTAGTTTGGAGATTTGCTCTCTCAAGTTTACTCTCAAGACACGTTCAGGATCGGTGAGCAGTCGAAGTTCTTCAACGTGATCTAGATGTTGAACCCTCCATTTGGAGCGTCTCAGGTGAGTTGCAGAAGAAGCGTACGTGATGGATGCCCATCTGGAAAGACTGTTAGCAAGGTAGGAGAATTTATGGGCTAGGTTTTGGGCCGAGTTGGGCCGTGTGGGAGTTTGGTTCCAAAGCTGGTTAATAAGCTCTAGGAAGCCTGGAGCTTTTAACTAGAAGTTTTCGAATCTGAAAGGTAGTTTCGTGGAAGGTGTTGGAGGTAAAATGGAGAGTAAGATGGGTGAGTGGTCGGAGGTACTATTGGGTTGGTCTGTGAGGTTGAAGATAGAGTTTAGGGAAAGCCAATGGTGGGAGATAAGTACTTGGTCAAGTTTTGAGAAAGGGGGAACCGGGCACTTATTAGACCAAGTGAATTGGTGGCCTGCAAGAGGAACTTCAAAGAGTTCATTATCTTCAATAAAATGATTGAAGTCAAGGATGAAACCTAAATTATTGGAAGCGCCTGTGGTTTCCATTGGCGATCTAATAAGATTAAAATCTCCAATTATAGACCATGGAAGGTCATAATTATCATGAATAGTGGAAAGTTCATTTAAGAAAGTCAATTTTAGGGATGGATTTGTCGGGCCATAGACCCCAGTAAGTAGAAAGTCGAAACCATCTTTATTGAGAATAGCCGAAGTTGTAAAAGAGCCATTAAAAGAATTTGTGAGAGAAAATTTATTAGACCAAACCAATAAAATTCCTCCTTTGGAACCATTTGCATCCACAGCAATAAAAGAACCCAACTGAAATGGGCATAATTGAAGTACAGTAAAAACATCAAAAGAAGAAAGCTTAGTCTCTTGGAGACAAAAAATGTCACAACCTGAGTCTCGGATTAAATCTTTAACAATCATGCGTTTGTTGGGGTCTGAAATTCCCCTCGCATTCCAAAACAAAATATTAAGTTTACAAAACATGATTACTAAAACTCTAGTGATAAAAGGAGTAAAAGCACAAGAAGATATTAAATTTGACGGGCTAAGTGAGCCAGCGGAAGATCCAGCAGCGGATCCTCAGCTTTCTGTCCATCAGCATCAAATGCACGCTCATCATTTGAATTCCAAAGCTCAGACTCATGGATGTCGGGCTCAATTGGAGTCACCTCTGGTAGCCGGATTGTCCCACAGTCCTCTCTGACTGCTTCTATTTCAATGCTTTTTAGCGGCTCTTCACAAAGGTTGTTAAGCATAAGCGCTCGAAGAAGGTTTTTCTTGTTTTTAGAGGAGAGAATGTCCTGGTCAGTCCCTCTAGATTTCTTGGAGGAACTTTCAGGCACAAGTTTTGGTGGTTTTTGATTGGTAGTGGAGGGTTTTGGTGGTTTTTGATTGGTAGTGGAAGGTTTGGATGGTTTTATGTGGCTTGGCTTGGTGTTCCGATTAACTAGAGCATTGCTTGGAGTGTCACCCCTGGAAGGAAAGTCCAGAGACTCAACAAAGTTAACAGGAATATTGGCAAGTGTGTCAGTAGGATTTAAGGCACCAACTGGAGGGGTCTGCTCAACTTGGAGTTGTCTTTTTTTTTTCCTTTAGAAGGTGTTGCCTGATTTGAAGAGATTGGGCCATGAAGCAAATGTTGGGTTTGGTATGAGGGGAGGGGTTGGAGGCCCAATTCAGAGGAGATAACTAGCTGGCTGACTGTTTGTGAAGGAAACAAAACATAATCTCTAGGGATCAGGTACTGCATTTCTGGAATGTCAGCTGGCTTGTCAGAAGGGCTAGGAACCAAAGCAACTTGTGGATTTGTCGTGGCAAGAACCGCCTGGTTGGGTGTGCTGTGATCCGCTGCAGAGGTGAAAACTTCCGACGGAGGGAGAGAGGAAGAGATGAGAGCCTCCTTTTCCTTAATTTTCCACTTAGGGGCACAACGGAGAGTAGTTTCGAGCTTGTCCTTGTGGAGAGAGGGTTTCATTTGCTTCCAAATGTCAAAGATGACATCAAAATTGACCGGAATCATGTTTGAGTTGAGTTCAGAATCCGGTGGAACTGGAATCGGAGTATTGCGGTAGTTGATGTTGGTTTTCCCGCTTTTAAATTTATACCCTAATCTACCTAAATTAAGTCGCAAGAGTACGGCAATCGTCTAAGTATTTCGAGGTCGAACCACAAGGACGGTTTGGATTATTTGATTCTCAATTCAATTCTATTTGCTAAATTAAATGAACAGCAAGAAAAGCTGATTGGTCACAGTAACAGATTAATAAAATTTGCAGTAAAATAAATTCTAAATTAACAGATCACAATTAAAGAGGATTAAAATGCAATCAATTAAAACTAGGGGTTTAAGATAAGCTAATTCTTCAGTTTACTCCAGTTCTAGCGGCCCGCTGAAAGAACTCAGGTCGCTAACCCTAATTGGCTGGTCGTTGGCTACTTGGTGGGCATAGACCACCTCGCTGGTTCACTCGGCGGCCCTCCAGGATTATTGCAGATTCAACTTTTAGTTAATTTAGAAGTCGCTTTGTGTAAGGAATAGGGTTTAGTTGATGTTTAACAGATCAAACTCTCGTTTTAGGTCTGGTTGACGATCAATTAACTCAAACTCTTTCGTATAGAATCTAAATTTCAACTTTCGTTTCGTGGTCTAGTTTCTACAAGTTTAAACCTTTCTAACCTAATGAATTCCTCGAGTTTTCACTCTTAGAAATGACCTAACTCTCGTTATTAGTCCTGGTTTCAACCTTTCAGTTCAAACCTTCAAGTTGGTACAATTGCATAAAATAACTTAAGTTTGGTTTGGACTTAACCATTAAACAATCAAGCAAGGCCTATACTTGACGAATGCGAGCAAATCTAACTTAAGTAATTCAAACAATCAGATCGAATATCAAAGAAATGAAATAAAACACAACATGCAACAAATAAATTAACTAAAAAGTATATTATCTAATCATAAACTAAAGGTTCACTACCACGGCCCCTAAATCAGTATCTACTCAGTAGAATTCATCAAATAAAACAAACATGTATCAAAGATAAAAAAAAAAAACATAAGAAAGAATCAAAGATTACAACAGATTGCAACTTGGACTCAATCTTTCTGCTCTCAGCTACTCTCTCGGCGGTCCGCTGATGGTATCGGCGACCCACTGGCGATCCTGTTGGCTGTGTCAATTAGCTGCAAAATAACCTCCAAATTACGTCCCTTCTGGCATCGAAGCTTCTTCTTTAAATAGTAGGCAATGTCGGTTCTTTAG
Source organism: Rhynchospora breviuscula (assembly GCA_027562975.1). Taxonomy (NCBI): domain Eukaryota; kingdom Viridiplantae; phylum Streptophyta; class Magnoliopsida; order Poales; family Cyperaceae; genus Rhynchospora; species Rhynchospora breviuscula. The sequence continues at coordinate 55,554,478 of CM050402.1, forward strand.
AGGTGAAGGACGTGCAATTGGAGGCTCCAGAATTAGCTCAGAACGTGGTTGAGAAGTTGGCAAAACTGGTTGTGCTATATTTGGCAGTGGTTTCCTTCTTTTCAGCGGCCCGCTGTCGAACCTAGCAGCCTGCTGGAATCTTCTGTGTCGCCAGTCTTCACTTCTACCCGCTGGTGCTCTCGGTGGGTCGCCATTTGATGTAGATTTCACCGTTTCGAGTAGCTTATCTTCAATCCTGTACAAAAACAGAACAAACATGACAGTACCTAGATTCTAACCTAAATTATCAATTAAACAATAGAAATTACAATGAAATGCATGAAATTAAGTCCTATAAATGGCTGAAATACTACGTATGAAAACCATTTATCAGTAGTCCTGCTCGAATTGTTTCAGAGCAGCCGGAGGGGTCTTCTGGTAGATGCATTTGCAGGGGTTCTTCTACCTATCCCCTTACTTTAAGAGGGATGGCTTTCTCCAGACCCCAGACAGTAAGAATAACCTCACTGGGGATGTCACTTAGGGATTTAACAGCAAACACAATATTAAGGTTTTCTAGAGAACTGGCCTTAAAGAGAGGAAGGTGGTGTAGGAGCAGACCAAAGCGTGAGAAGACAGGAATTAGATGGTGGGATGACCAAGCCATAATAGGGATTCCTATAAGGTCTGCCCAAACCCTAAATTTGTAGTTTACTGGCTTGGCATCAATTGTTGGAGACCAGTGATACAGCATATAACCCAGAGAAGAGAAATAGGATTTATGTTGGTGAATGAATTTTTTCCTATCCGAGTTTGGAGGGAGGAGAACCGAGTACCTGAAATCTGACATATGAATCATTTGGAGGGGATCGTTGGAGTTCATGGCCGCCATGAAAATGACTTGAATTCGCTCGGGGAAATGTTCTGCTGGTTTGAACTTGCCATTCATCATTAATTCATTATAATTATTATTTAACTATTCTGCCCAGTCAACAATTTTTTTACCAGATTGTTTGAGACAATTAGTCTTAGTCTGTCTTAGACATGTACGTCCAATTTAATCATGGTTGACGACTACCAAACTACGAGGTCTATTCATTTTCATTGCATTCAAGAGACCTCAAGTATGCGTTACAAATTAAGGCTTATCCCGCTAATCTAAAGGTTATTTTATTAATTGCCTAATTTGAACACCACTATTAATCAGTCGATAATTATTAAATTCTTGGCCACGTATATCCATATAATCCATTTGCGTGTCAAGCTCAGGCAACATGAAGTCGGTAAAACCTTACTTATCCGAAGAAATTCGCTCTCATAGCAGCACCGGAGCACCCCCTTGACCAATAAAAATAAGTTACATATAAGCGAACTTATCAACATCTTTTGACTTATCATTATAGGATATATTGTGACACAAACACGTATAACCAAGCATGATGCATATAATAACAATCATCAATGTTTTAAAGTATGGTTGGGTCGTTTCCGCAAAAATATTTAATACCAATCAAACCCATCGCGATTGATAATTTTCATGTAATTAGACATCAGTTAACTGGCTATAATTTCGCACTTCAGTGATTAATTTTTTATTTTGATTTTTTAAAATAAACTGGATTTTTATAAAATTTTAAGAACATTCATAAAATTTTGCGAGAATGATTTGGAAGGCTTGTAAACAATTAAATAAAAGAACTAAAATTTCTAAAAAATATTGATTATGTAATAAAAGAAAACAAATGGGCTAGAAAATAAAGAACAAATTATACGGAACTATAAAATATTTTAAGGGCCAAATTGAAAAAAAAATAATTACTCTCCCTAATGGTGTTGGATTTCCAAAAATAGAAGTTTAAAAAGAAAATTCGTGATAGATTAAAAACTTTAAGTATGCAAATTTACGTTTTACTTTAAAAGTGCACCATCATGGAAAAAAACAAACTTAAATAGGAAAATCAATTTATTTTAACTATGGAGTCAGTGTGCCTCTTTTCAAAATTTTATTTCAGTTTAAATAGAGAAAGAGGCAATCCGGTTTGGTGAAAAGCAAACACGGTGTAACCTTTCAATGGGTGTGAATTCGGCCCCAATTTCAATAATCGTATACATCACGATTCATACATGGTACAACCTTTCAATGGGTGAAAAATATCATTAGCCCCACTTGGTAGTCTAAACTTTATACTAACTCGTTATATATATAATAAGGTTTTATGAAGGGCTAACTGATTTAAATCCAATGAATGCGATGCGAGACCAACAGAGCCCATTAAAATTTCTGCATAAGTGGGGATAAAATATATATATATATATATATATATATATATATATATTATATATGGCTCCACATGAGACCACCCACGGGCCACGTGACTGTTTGGGGAAAAAAAAACAAAAATATGGTACCATCCAGAGGGACCCACCCACGTGATTGTTTGGAGAGGGGAGGGAGACGATCCAGATGCAATCAGTCAGATAAAGATGAAAAATTGGACTGCTGAGATTAACGCTGACGTCATCTTGAGTACTGTACAAAAACTCCCTCACTTTGGGTGTTTTCTTGATATTTTTGCGGTGGGGGCGTCATTTGATTTGACTGGGTTCAGCCACTTTGACCTGCGTCTCGGATGGAAGAAACTGGTTTTGTAATCTGGTTTTACCAGATACTTGAATTTTTATGTGTGGCGGGTCAATTTGAACACAAAAGGTCAAGATATATATTATAGACCGGGAGAGTTATTGAGGCTCCAAATTTGGATCGGCCTTCTCTATTTCTCCCTACAATATTGGTCAGTGACTGAACCAAACAGTGAACCAATCTACATAGAGTAGTCTTGAGCTACAAAAGATAAGAATTGAACTCCCCTTTGACATTATTGAGTGTCATGAGCTTGAACTCGAGTTTTGGAGTTTTATTTTATATTATTGAATTATTATTTTTTTAGATAAAATTAGAATCAAGCCTCCTACGTTAAATATCTATAAAATTTTCATTCATATTTTGAGCCAGTTACTTCCAGTCAAGAAGGGTCATTTTTTAAATTAGATTTTAATTAATTAAATTTAAAAACATGACATAACATCCTGATTTGGCTTAATTTGAATTCGACTAAAATCAAGTTTCAAACTTTCAATGCAAAACTGTCTAGTGTTTGTCTATTCTGATTTTATGGATGGTTTCTTCTTCTTCTTCTTCTTCTTTTTTCTTTTCTCCTTTTTTTTCATGTGTGTTTTTATATTCACAATATGTTAAAATTATGTCAGCATAATGTAATTTTATCTTTCTCTTATGCAGTTGATGGTAGTAAAATAACGTAATCTTTAAGAAATATCAAACTGGTTCTAATTTACCTTTTTCTTCTGGTTTCAATGAGAAGGACATAAATCAGAGTACAGCAACTGGTTAGAAAAATCAAAATCGGTTTGCAGCATCTCAATATCTTAGATAAGGCAAAATGATGTGGCCAAGATGTAGATATATCAATTGCTGCTTCATTTTTCTCTCTTTTCTTATTCCCTTTTAAAGGTTCTAAAACGAAAAGGGGATAAGAATCACAAAAGTTTGAATATGATTCTGGGTGACATATTCATGCCCCCAAGGGTCATGCAATTTACGTGGTCTCATAATTTTCATAATTTATATTTTTTTAGATATTTTTTCTTCTACAAAAATGTAAAGCAGCTTGGTTGATTTTTGTTCCCGAAGTACCTGTGGCATATAGATAGTTTAGTAGGACACAAATGAAATTATGTTTTAGAGGAGTGTATATTATAGTTGAATAAGAAAACTACTTGGATTTCTGTCCTTTAAAGCTGTTATATTAAAGAAGTGAACATATTTGTATAATTAAATAGTTATAACTAAGCACATATCTAAAAGTGTATCACCTTCTAGATCTGGTGTGAACCCACCTTCTATATGGTTGATTGATTTTGATTTGTGGCTGGATGTCAATCAATAGATGAAATGATATTAAGTTTTGATTTTACATCTAAAATAGGAAGAGCATTGATTAGAGTAATAATTATTTTTCTATTTTAGAAAGATAGCGCAAATGGAAAAGTTTTATCACCTATAACTTTTCAGATATTTTTGCGCATATTGTTATTAAAATATGTTTTTTTTTATATTGATACGTTGATTCTAATTTTTACTGAATTATAAATATTTTTTATTTTTATTTACCCACACATCGGGTACGTTTTCTAGTTATTATTAAAGAAGTGAACATATTTGCATAATTACTTACGACCTGTATTAAATCTACTTGCATACTTTCAAACGCCTGTACTCTTTAATAAGAAATTTATGACTTATATGAATGAATAACAGATAATGAAAGTTATAAACGTAACCCCTTCGTACTGATCCATACTTAAATTCAATACTTCCTTTGAAATTTACGCAAACAATGTACATCATATTCATACCAAATATTCCTACTGCTAAGAGTAACCAAAACCACAAAAAGACCTTTGTTACAAATTGATGGATTTTGCTTTCATCCAAAATATGCCATATTCCCCACCTCGATCTGAAATAAAAAAATTCATGAAATTATATCCAATTTTTTCTTATCCTACTTTATTCCAGCTCATCTGTGGCACCAATCAATAGTGCTAGAATCATCTTTTTTTGTAAATGGACAATGGCTATGTCTTTCCGCTCTTATATAAGCAAGTCATCTCGCAAAGTTCAAAATCAACACCATCTCTCACCGAAGTATTAACACATCAAAAGAAGTAAATTTCTTCAAGACATTATCATAAAAAATGGATAGAGTGACGAGGCTAGCATCTCAACGTGCCGTTGTAATCTTCGGCACGAGCTCATGCTGCATGTCACACACTGTGACGAGGCTATTCGTTGATCTCGGTGTGAACCCCACAGTGTATGAACTAGATGAGGATCCAAGGGGAAGGGACATGGAAAAGGCGCTAGCTAAGCTGCTGGGACGCAACCCGGCTGTACCAGCTGTTTTCATTGGAGGAAAGCTGGTGGGGTCCACTGACAAGATCATGTCCCTTCACCTGAGTGGCGGTCTAGTGCCGATGCTTCGGAATGCAGGAGCAATTTGGGTCTAAATTTAAAAATATCATTGCCTTTCTATTTGCTGTGGTTACCACAGAACAGTATTAGTACATAATTAACAGCTCAAGAAAGAGTTATTATAATGTACTAGGCATTGCAAAACCAGCTTTTTGAGATATGCTGGCTACTATAGAGTACCAAAGTTTCTGTACTTATAAACTATTTCAGCGCTACAAATGAGAAATTTCTTGCATTCTTTCTTGTTTTAATTTTTTTTATTATTATTTTTTCCTTGAGCCTTTACTTTTTTGAGGGGTCATTTATGCATTCTAAGATTGCAGTACAGTTATTGTCACGAAATGAATTTGATTACAATAAAACCACATTCCAAAGACTCCAGACATGCATGATGCATGAGGTCTTCACCGAGAAATCTTATATATAGAATACATAGAGAAGGCCATGAAATCAAAGAAATAAGATGCTTGTACATGCGAAGGATAGGAAAGCAGCAGAATAGATTTTACAGAAGGGAATATATAATTTAAAATAGAATCTCAGAATATTTAAAACAAGTAAAAACCAATAATTTTTCTGCCACGCAAGTAAAAAACTCTTTGTAAAGAAATTATATTTACTCAATTTCTTCATTTCGTCTTTCAAGTGTTTAATTGCTGTGTCAAATACATAAGAATTATAACGACCACGTCCCTTCTCTTAATGCAAATCAGAATGCCTTTGTCCTTATTTTCCAATTTGACATTTTGATTTTAAACAAACGTGCCTGATTAGCAAGCTAAAGTCAACAAGGAATGGGTTTTTGACATTTGCAATGGATAAGTATAGTGCATTCACTTTAAATAGGACAATCTGAACTAAGAAGCAAATCCTACAATCCGAATCATTGAAACAGCAGAAACAAAAGTGTATCCTAATATCATAATCCAAATATTCCTTCAACGGTTGCAACGTATAATGGGAGATCTTTAATGGATTGTGTAAAAGACTTCAAATGGTCGATGTGAAAGTATAAAAAAAATAAAATAAAAATACGTGGGTCTTTGTCTTCCTTACCAATCTAAAACAAGAATAAATAATATTTTTTCAATAATTAAATAGCGCAATTGCATACATAACCTCCACGAGGCAGATTGAGAAAAGCAAACCATGCTATATGATACATGCTAACCACACGCCAATGTTCAGAACCCCCCTAAGAACCACCATACCCCCACTCCAGAAATTAATTTAAGAAAAATACCTGCGTAAGTGCATAAATACATACACAGGGATGGGTGGGGGGGGGGGGGGGGGGTGGCACCAGGTAAGCTACCACGGTGAGATCTGAAAGTTATGGATTTGGAACGCCAATTCAGCACAATTATGCATGTCAGGACCAAGCTTGAGCCTTTCTGCACTTTAATGATACAAAAAGTGGAAGTTACCATGTTTTTCTCAACTAAACAAGGTCAGGGTCCTCTTGGTCGCCTTCTCCGTCCTCTGGTTCATTATCGTCTTCCTCTTCTGGCGCATCTGGATCCATTCCCTACAAAGAAAAGTATATAAAAATAAACAAAAGCTACTAAATTTGCCTAACAAAATTAGTGTAACTACTCCATGACACAGGATACTCCTTGGGGTCATCTTAACATAGTACACCTATTTGTATTCAGTTGTGTTTTAATTTGCTTAGATTTTGGCAATGATTTGGCCTTTTTTCAACTTATTTTTTCGTTTTTTTTTTTTTTTGGTCATAGTCACACTGTGGACAGGCCTAGAAATAGAACCCAGCTCAGGCAGTCTCAGATAGGAATAAATAAGCTGAAAATAGAGCCTAATAAACCCAACAATGTTTTTCGATAAGAACTAGAGCAAAAGTTTGCCAAGTTCAGATTGAACTAGACTTATAAATTATGCGTTGGGGTGCAGGCATGAATTATAAAATTTAGTTTCCATGAACTTCCTATTCTTGTTTTTTAGAATAAAATCAATAAAGTTTCCTTTTAGGATTACAGTACCTAGAAACAGAATACACACTTTTTAGCTCTACTTATAGCCAAATTAGGAATTAATATTGGTATGAGCTTAAGATAATATATAACTACAAAAATAGTTTGAACATATTTCAATTCTGCAATTAATAAACTTCACCATACTTGCTCAAGTAAAGCGTCAAATAATAGTTTTAAAATGTGACTGAGCCAAGCTTTAGGTCACTAACAAGCATAGAAGGTATTAAAATCAAGCTTGGAGTCTACCGAATAGGCTCAGTCAGATCATTTTAGGTGCTAAGTATCATCCCAAGCAAAAGGTGCTCCAAACTTTTCAATATTTTACAGCTAAAAGATATATAAATGCTAAGTGAAAAAGATTTATAAAAAAAAGAAGGGCAAAGGACCTTCATTTGCTTCTCCAAACGCTCCAAACCTTTCTTACCAGCTTCATTTTGTGGATTAATTCTGCAAGGCAACAAATAAAGATTACAATTTAATCAAAAAGATGTCAGTCCATTATAAAAATTAACTATTTCAGCACGTGTATATCAGCATAAACCTGAACCAGACCTGACAGCACAAATACTGTGCTACGAATTTGTAAGGAAACAGGCCAGATGTCAATGTTTCAAGACTAAAAATGATCCTATATCTGTATGTAAACCAAGAAACTCCAGTTCATCTATTTCATATCTCAATGTAGCAAGCTTATCAAGGTAGCAAAGCAAGCTTGTTGTCGATATAAATTAACCCTCCAATCTATCATCCCATTCCCCCTCTCTTTATATAACTCGCACTTCAGTTACTTGTATATCGACTTAAAAATACGAGATCACAGTGACCAGAACACATATATTAATATTTTATTAGATAACAACCAGAGGTAGCTTCATATTTAAAAAAATTACACACCTTAATGCAGCTTGATAATGAGAAAGAGCATCCGAAAGCATGTTAGTAGCTGCAAAAACTTGTGCTATTTTAATGTGGAGAGAATCATCAGCCCAATTTTTAAGGTACTTCTCTAGTAAAGAAACTGCCTCTTTGTTTCGACCTTCTAAAACATGCAGATCCGCCAGTGCTAAGGCAGCACCAAGAAATCCTGGTTCTAATCGAAGGGCAGATTCATAAAATTTCCTCGCCTAACAATTATGGAAAATTTAATAAAAGAGGTCAGATACAAAGATGGCATTTTTAATTTTTGCACCTGAGTATGTGGAGGGGAGAGGATACAGAGGAAACTGATAAAGCAATCAGCAATTTACAAAGGAGGGTACATGATCAGCAATAGCTAAATCTCAAAAATGTAGTTTATTTTCCCATTATTCGTTTATTTCTTAGTTATGATTAAAAAAAATGTCCTGGACAGAAATAAAACCCTCACAAAAGCCAGCACAAATCAGTTCTGTATGAATAACAAATAAAAAACCACAATATGTAGGGAAGAAACCAGCCTGGTACTGTATCAGTCTAATCCTTGATCAGAATCAGAATCCACTTATAATACAGCTTTCTTTGTTCAAAAAAAAAAAAAAAAAATCACTAACCTTTTCTCTACCAGATGAATTAACAGCATGCACATCCCCTACCAATTTTAGGGCTTTGGCTGACTGTTGCATGGCCTTCATTGCTTCTCTTGCAGTGAAAAGTGCCTCTTTTGATTTAGAAAGTGCCAGATAAGCACGTACCAAGCCTGAAAATAATCACTAACAGAATGATTTAACACAACTGAATGATATTTAAATTAAGGTTAATGTACACAATTACTATTATTCCAGTCAGCATGATACTTTTTTTCCTGGTTTGTACAGATCAGTATGTCAATGCTACCAGAATCACCAACTAAAGTGCATCACTCATAATTGAGGCTTGATTGAGGCACTGAGCCCTAATTGAAACACAGTTATATCTGCTAACTAACTGGGGAAAGAAAGACAAGGCGAGATGAAGTCTTTTGGCTCACGTCAGAAGGAAAGATATCAAACCTTGGTAAGAACGAATATCAGCTCGCAAGTCTTGAGCAATCTTAAACTCTGCCACAGCACCTTCTGGACGGTTCAATGACATGTAAAGATTGCCCTGGCCAACAAATAACAACTCTAAATCATAAGAAAGAGCCACCGTGAAATAAATGGCTAGTTCCCTTCAAGTAGCACAAGAAGCTTGTCTTTTTGCCCTTTTTCATAATTTTGTTGCATTTAATTTAGATAAAATAAGTTATTTGCGGCTTCGGTGAAAAACTGATTTAAGTAAGAGCAGATCACTGTTCAATGACATAAATAAATAAGTAAAATTACACAGATGTTCAAGATGGACAATGAAACCATTTACCTTCATAATATGCCCAGTGACATGCCTATCATCTATTTTTATGCTCTGTAAACAAACATATCCAAATTATATTAGTAAGACAGGAGAAGGCAGGCACTGGTGCATGGTATCTCCTATTTTTGTTACACCTACTTCAGTTCCTTCTAGATTCTTTTTGAAATACTCCATGAACACTCTTTTGAAATATATATTTTATCTCAGTTACCCGAAAATGGGTGGGTAAGACTAAAGCTTACTGCAACATAAAATCAAACACCAAATTGTTCGACTAAGAAAACAAGAATGTAACTTTACAAAACAGTAGGTCAAGCCAACAATATTAACATGCTAGTTATGTACATTCCAGCTCAATTAAGTATTTATTTAATTGTGACAAGAGGACGGTCAACCTGGTTGTGAAAATTCAGCCCAATGTAACCTATTCTTACCCTCAATTATGTACCTAAAGAGCAGGAACTAAAATGGTCAGATCTGTTTCAGAGAAACAGAATGCTTTCCCTTTATCCCCACCCAATCAACCCGACCTATCTAGAACTGTACTAATTGAGGGTACACACCACAGATTTCAGATAATTCTAACAGGGTGCAAACTTTGATCTTTGAAGACTAATTTGAGCCAGTTACGTGTTACTTGATTGCAAGAAGCAAGGCATCTAAGCAAAACTATATCATTTAACCCAATTTTACTTTTAAGTAACAAGAACAGTCCAGATAAGCATCACTTTTTTGCAAATAAAACGCCAACCTAAATTTTACAATTAGGCTCAATCAACTCAATTCAACATAAATTTGATAATAAATATTACATGCTTAACAGGGCCACCAAATTACCTTGTCTGCATAAGAAAAAGCTCTCCTTTCGTCCTTTCTCTCCCAGTGTGCCGAAAGAGCAACAAGGGTCTCTGGTCGGGCAGGATCAGTGGATAGCATATCATGTACCAGTTTGTTTAGCTTAGCATGGTCTGGTTTCGACTTCAAAAGGATCGCATACTCATCCATATAGGTCAATACGCAGGAATCAATAATCCGAACCTGCCAAAAATAAAAATTGTATATCACGGCATGTTTTAACTATGTCAGCCTTACAATACCTGTACTCACTGAATTACAATACAAAAATATATTTAAGGTACATCAAGCCTCAATGCAGCAATTTATTGCTTAACAAACACTCATTTGAGCGCTGTAATCACAATTAACCCTCAACCGTGCAGCTAAACATAATGAGACCCAAAGAAATGGATGATGGACTTTGGTCAAACCACACATCAATGAGATACAGGTACAATGATGCACAGTACACACCATATCAGATTCAATCCCATCCTGAAATGACTACATTTGCACAGAAATAGTTATGTTGAGGTTTGGAATCTTAATAAGCATGCCTATTTTTCTATCCAAACCTTTTCAAAATTCATGATTGCTTCATCACTCCTTCCAATGATAGCTTCGATCTACAAATAATAGAAAAAGGTAATACAGTAAAAGTAGTTTTTTTTCGTCTTTGCTGGATTATACATTATCGCACCAGTGCCTGAATTTGGAGTTTAGGCAGTTTGATTGCAAAAGTTAGACCTTAAACAGGGGCAGAGCTATTGTTAGACAGGGTGGTGTACTTTCCCCACTCGGGCTCAAAAAGGAAAAAAAATGAGTTTAATTCCTTTTGTTTTTGCCAGAATAGCTTAAAAAACGTACAAAATTGTGCTTGTAAATGTAAAATTATGCCCCAGCCAGCAATTTAAATAATAGTTATCCTTACTCTAAAATTTTTCCCTGCTCCGCCCCTGAGTCTAAACAATTCATTAGAAGTTTGGGCAGTTGCAATACCCTAACAATGAAAAATGCACAAAGAAGTTCTGTACATTGTGATATCTGACCTTTGCCATTTCCAGTAATATGTGCACATTATTAGGAAATCGAGACAATATCTCTGCAAAAATATCGAGGCCACCTAAAATAAATTTCAAATAGACATAATGCATCAGTTTAAAGCTAGATACCTTATTAATCTAATACTACTAGAGTGCTTCCCTTCAATCATAATCTACTGACCTTTCAAGAATAGAAACAAAATGGCAAGGAACCATCATGCATAATGTTAAGTTACAGAATTTCAATATCATCCTCCAACAACATAATGTTCACATGTTTTATCATCATTAACAAACAAAAATTTTCAACAGGTACAAAATGTTTAAGTTCAATTACGTAAAGAACCCCTCTTTTGAGGATGTTTAAACAGTTTCATTTTGTACCTTTATAGTCATTTGAAGCAATGCAACACTGAGCCTCCACATAGCGCTACAATGATGAAAGAAAAGGACGTACATTTGTTACTCAACAAATTTTCACTGTCTATAGAAAATATGGAAAAATAATCCCTACATTTATAAAACAAAAAGAAAATGAAAAAAATGCCAAAAAAAACAAATTAAGAATATCCAATATCCACCCCATCACCAACCCACCTAAATCTCAAGCCAAATGTAATATGTACAAATGAAGATGTAACTAAACTTACATTCAACCAACGCTGAGAATCTTGATAATCGCTAGAGAACCTACCTATTTTTGTGGGTGTCTGAAAATGTACAGTGATGTTGGACTGTTGGTTAATTCAATAAAAATAATTAAAAATCCAACCATTCAAAAATCACCTTAAAAGATACAAAATTTGCTACATGACAATCATAAACAAAAAGTAATTACTAGGTTCTGAGAAGCATGTACCAAAGCTACAATTGACTGAATTGCACCGGCTTACAAATTCAAAATTATTTTTGTGTAATATTTAATTTTGAAAAAGGTGACACAAAGAATTACCAGAGATAGAAAAGCAAAAGCTTACTGGTGCATATCCAAAGGAGAGCAAACAGAATGGAATGTGAAATAAAATACTTTCTTACCAGAGGTGCTGACACAGCAATGGGGAAAGAAAAAACCATGGCCTTTGGACATGGAAGATGCCTTTAAAATGAAAAGAGATGCCAATAAAGAAGCTAACCTGAGAAAACAACAATAAAATCTCTTTTGAAGAAACACCTAATTCTGCCAATGCCGTAATTGCTTCCAGCACATACGGGCACTGCCTGAGTCAATGTAAACTCAAGGTCTTTAGCAAAGGTTCTATTTTTACTTATACCTAGCAGATGGGCATCAGACCCAATGGTTGTGTTACCCTCAACATGCTACTGAAATTGCTTCAACCTTAACACTAGCCTCAGTTGAGCAATCAAGAACAAACAATGGAGCAATAGTAAGAAAAACAATGAATTACTATACAACTCCAGTGCATGCAGATGCTTGACCTAAGCAAAATATTAGCAAGTTGAAACATAACTGCTTAAGAATATTTAAATTTTAATTGTTGTATACAATGAGCTTTCACAATTACCTCAAAAAACAAAAACAATGATAGCAGAATAAGATTTAGCACAAAACAAATCAAGTTTCTCATCCTTGAAGGTAGCAACACTGCTAAGACGTGAAAATTATACACGAGGAAAATTTTGGTTTATGGCTCATCAACTTTCCCAAAAAAAAAAAGGGAAAAAGAAAAGATCCAAGCCAATCCTGAACTTCTATTCGTTCAGTAGTGGACCCTGAACTTTCAAAAACACCAATTTGGCACTTGTTTTTGGACAAAGAACCCAGTTGGTCCATGCACTTACACTCCACTAAGTTGGCCTTTGAACTTTTCTTGAGAGTCAGTCTCTTTGACAAAAGCAACTTGGTGGTTTTCATCTTTCCTTTTATTCACAATATGTTCAAGGAAGGTTCCGTGCAAACAAAAGTTCAAGGACCAAATTTATATTTTCAGAAAGTTCAAAGACCCAAAAACTTAAATTTCCCATTATATTGGTAGTTGAAGTATCAAGGTGGAGATATAAAAGAATTTGACAGTGGTTTGACCTTAGACATTCTTTATAGCATGTGGAGGCAGAACGGTTATTTCTTGATATCCGGTATAGCTTCCCCATTGTCAGGTTCATTCTCAGTGTTCTCGCTTTTGATGGAATGTTTTCCATCTGCACTCCAAAATATATGCGAGTATTAGCACGAAATTGAGGAAAAACACAATATTTAAGACTAAAACTCATTAATTATAATAGCAAGGTAGCAGAAAATTGAATAATGATAACAGACGGAAGGTATAAATGTTCACAGTAACGAAAGGAAAAACAAAACAAAAAAAACCCAACCTCAAAAAGAGCAGATCGGTGCTCATTAAGAGCTGAAAGGCATAAGGCCACCTTAAATTTCACCTAACAAGAAAAAGATAAGAACTCCAATTATCAAAATCCTTTGAAAATTACAAAGGTAATACATCTTTCCTTAACCAGCAAAACTGAAACTAATTTACCAGATTTCCTCAACCAATACAGAATATTAGAATAACAAAAATTGATGGTCTAGCCATGCTGGATATGGCCAGCAGTACATATCCTTAAACTGCTCAAATAAGTCGCAATTTAATCCAAATAAACTTCCAACTGTAACACCAAATTTGACCAAGTTATCAGCCTCAATTAAGCCCAAACTGTACAGCAAAGACTTAGTAAAGCCTCAACACTTAACCAAATTAAACACAATTTTAACGTAATTACTTGATCAAACACTAGTACTTTGCGCCATTCAAGTCAAGTACATACCTCATTTTCATTAATTGTGGAAATACTAAAGGAACTAGGAGAAGGCGACCGGGTTGTAGCAGATAATGAAGTTCTGGTGCTGTTACCACCTTGTCGAGGGATGCTCTTGCAATTTTGCAATGCTTGTTTGTATGCGCTCTGCCAACAAAACAGCATAAGAGAAAAGCATTCGAAAAAATGTAAAGAAGCTCTATGTTAAACCCGAATATACTTAACCACTGCTTCTATCACAATTATTAATCCATCATGCTATTATTTTACTATTATTGTTTAAAATTAATCACCAGGGAAGTACCATTTTTTTTTTTTTTTTTGAAAAAAAGGCCGGTTGGCCCATTTCATTGCTGAAACAAACTGAAGTACCAGTTAAGTCAGATAACAACAAAGACAGTACCAGAGCAAGTAAACAATGGGTGTGATACCACTTAATGCAGATATAACCACTCCCACCCTTTCGTTTTTTACTTCATGGTATACAGTCCTAAACTAAATTCTATAAACTCCAATGCCAAATCAGGCTTCACTCCATAAAATTTCAGTTCAATACTGGTAGCGAAAAAAAAATATTATAGGTTCCTGATTCCGATACCCTTAAGCTTTTCAAAAGACATAATAAGATGATTTCTAAAATAAAAACAAATCCCTACCAGAGCCCTCCGGTATTCTTTTCCTCCATAAAAAGCATCTCCTTGAAGCACCTATGTAAAAATATTTAGCTTAAAAACAATTAAAATCAATGATAAATTTAAATATCAGGAAAAGAGAAATTAAAAAATATACCAAGTATTCAGCTTTAAGATATGGATTTGGTTCCTGACTGGAGGCAGGTGAAGATACAAGGAAACATCCCTATAGAAAAACACATTTTCATAAGCACTCCAAGTAAACTTATAGAAGGAAACACCGGAAGGTTTAGAAAATTAGCAGCAGATCTCAGTACTATGTCATACAAAGAGTTCAATTCAATTAGATAAGTAATGCGGAAAATGGGAGAAATTGAAAATTGAAAAGGAAAAAAAGGAAGTTCAAAATAAAGCATACCAACATTTGAGCAGACTCGAAAAGGTTATTCTCAAGTAGCATCGACATTTGATCCTTTGAGACCTCCATTGGAAGTTGGGTAATGGTGTAACTGAGCCACTGACAACGGAGAGGAGAGTTTCGAGCGAGAGCGTGAGCGAAAGGGAGGATTCAAAACCAGTATTCGAACTTTGAGGGTTGAAGTTAAATAAATAATAAATAAATAATGAAAAAGTAATAAAGGTTTAGCGTTAAATTGGGAAATTCCGAAATTGGGAAGTTTTTCACATCACCCCCTGAAAACCTCTAAAAAATTACACCTAATCGATAAAACCGTGCGTTCACGACGTACGAATTATACATTTTTTTTTTTTCGCAAGGGAACAAGTGTTGGAAGTATTTACTTTTTCTTATTATTTTTATTACTATTAATTAAAATTAGTAAAAAAAAATATAGTAACGAGCTAATGAAACGGTAAACTTTATTATTTTGTGCGAAAAATAATCTCTTTCGCTATTACAACTTCAAGCTACTTCATTTTTTTTTTATTCATCCTGTGGGTCACAACTCACACACATGACACACCACCACCACCATCAAAGGTGGGATTCGAACTTGAACAACTCTGGTAGGAGGCTCTGTGCCTATCCAACTGAACTAAGCAGCGTAGGCCAAGCTACTTCATATTCATAGTCTCATATATGCGCCAACACTACTCTATATTTAAATTTTAAGACCACATTTGACATTATATTAAAATTTTAAATAGCTAAGTTATTACGAATCAGAGGCGAAATGATGGTCTGCAAATTAACCCTTGCATTTATTAAAATTCATAATACAAGTCCAGTGACGTAGTCTATTGTTGAGCTTTAAATAGACCGTTCAAAAAGAATGGTGTTAGAATAGAAAATATCATTGAAAGAAGTATAAATATATGAAAAGATGTAAGTTTAAAATTAACCACAATTGTATTTTCTTATAATATTGGTTATTTTGAGAAATATCAATATTAAAATTAGATTGCTTGCATTCATGGATGCGCAAGAGTAACAAAAATACTCACTGCTAACACAAAAACTAACTTAAATTTACAATAGAAAAAAAGCAAAAAAAAAAAAGCAGTAAAATCGAAAATAGTTTAAAAATTCAAAATATAACACTTAATTTTCAATACAATGTTAAACAATGAGTAATGCTAGAATCAAATGTGTTTAACACTTGAGCTCGTCAAACACGATCAAATTTCAATTTTCGAAATTATAACAGCCAATCTAAAATAGCTCAATTTGATCTCTATAATGAAATCTCCTTGGAGATCAAATTTTATATTTTTTTTTCAAATTTTACTATTTGTTTTGAATTTTAGAAAATTCTCAATCTAATTTGTTCTGGACCATTCAATTTTAAAAAAAAATCTGAAGATAATAATTAAAAAATTTTCAAATATAAAATTTAATCTCCAAGAATATTTTAATATGAAGATCATATTGAGCAATTTGGATTGGTCATTTGAAATTTCAATAGTTGAATCTAGAATTGCGTTTGACATCAAACGCGTTTAATTCTAGCATTACTTCAAATTTAATATGAAAAAAATATATTGAATAATCTGATCAATCGTTAATCTCACAATTCGAGATATGAGATTTTATTGTACTTCACAAAATAAATTCGAAAACTTCTAAAATTGTTGCACTCTCCTCAAGCTCACAAAAGATAAACGAGTCAAGTCAGTCAACCCGAAGATACAACTTATCCTGGCCCATAAAATATTGCACCATCTCCAAATTATTTTGTCACGTTAACAATGTTGCAGTTTAGGAGTTTCGAACTCCGAAATACGCCAAATCCTGCTTCGAAATTTTGAACTCCGAAATTACATATTTATTTTTAAATTTTAAATATTAATATTCTCCTTTAAAAAAATTTCGATATGAATTATTTTTATTAAAAATATCCGTCTAATTTGTCTCTTCCGTACCCTTTCGTTGTCGTCTCTCTCCATTTCATGGAAGCGGACGCCTCCAGTTCGTTGCACAGCCGTTGTTTGTCAGATTGAAGAGCATGCGAAGCTAAATCCACAGAATCTAATTGGCGCAGATCGACGGCGATCTGATCCGCATAATACAATCCTCTCTCTCTCTCTCTCTCCCTCCCAGTCCGATCGAATCTTAATTCCCTCAGGTTCTCTCTCTCTCTCTCTCTCGAATTTCAATTTAGTTCCCAGCAACCCAATTGGTTTAGTTCTTGGACCTGTCTGCTTCAATTCGATTTAATCAAAGTTTCTCTGATGGTTTTAGTCTATCTATTCTTTGCTTATAAATGAAAAATTCAGATTTTCTGATGTGTTTCTGTTTGGTCGATTAATTCTGCACTTTGTATTCATGGGTTTGTTTTAGCTGGAAAATGTTGGGTTTTGTGTTCAGTGTGTTGATTCGACTGCTGGAAGCAAATGCTGTTTACTGTAAAACCCTGTTTTTTGACCAAAAAAAAAAAAAAAAAAAAAAAAAAAACATTTTCTAAATATAAAAGGATCATGCCTAATTTCCAAATGTCAAAATTCAAATGTCTTCATTAAAAAAAGAAAAGAGTAGTCAGCATTATCCTTGTCTCAATTAAACTAAAATGGTAAGAACGTTGTTACTTTGTTTCAGTTAGCATTGCATAATTTTAAGTTAGTCTGTCCTGATGTTATTAGGTATCTTAAAAATTTACCATGGCGAACTCAGACGAGAATAGCTCTCTCTTCCTTATTTTCATTTTGACCATGCTTGCTCTTCCTTTGGTGCCATACACCATTCTTCGGCTCGTTCGATCTGTTACTGAGAAGAAGAAGACAATCCATTGTAAATGCTCTGAATGTGCCCGCTCCGGAAAGTACCGCAAATCAATTTTTAAGAGGGTAATATCTCTTGGTTGATTTATGTTTAATTGTATCTGTGTAAAAACATTCTTTTGGATGATGTTGATGAAAAGATGATTTATTGTAGATATCAAACTTCTCAACTTGTACCAATCTGACGATTTTGCTACTCTGGGTTGTCATGGTGATTCTGATTTACTACATCAAGCTCTTAAGCCGCGAGGTATGTCTCAAGATCCCCAAAATGACTATTCTTATGTTATGTATGCTGGTTTACACATTTCATTATTGTTATGGTGAGTACTTAAATATTATGAAGAAATTTTGTTAGGTTACAAATAGACATGATGTATATGACATATATATTGTGCTTATAGAAATCGATGAAATTGAGTGCATGTTTTTACCTTAATAGAACGATTTGCCCTTTTCAAAGATCTGAACAATATTTGAGGCATTATCAAAGAATAATCTGATTACTCTAAATTTATTAGGTAGGTATCTCTATCCCACAATGCATTTATAAACTTATATTTTTAGTTTTCAGCATTGTGTAATTGTTTTGAAAGATATTGTCAAATAATTCAATTGTCAAGGGATGTCATCCCGAGAAAGTGCAAAACAAAGTGAAGTATTTGTTATTTGCTTAAACTGTTATTTTTACCACTGTAAAATGGAAATACTCGGAATGTTTCTGATATGGCATTGTAATTAACATTAATAGCCTACTCCATAATATATATAAGAAGGGTTGAGTTTGTAAGATTTCTGCTAACTCCTTAAATCATAACATCTGGATTGTCAATCAGTCGCAACCATTTGAGCCTTTTAACATTCTTGGACTTGAGCCGGGAGCATCAGAATCAGAAATAAAGAAGTCTTACCGCAGGCTCTCTGTATTGTACCATCCTGATAAAAATCCGGATCCAGGTTAAATTTATTTATTTATTTTTCCTGGCCTTTTTAAATATTTTGTTTTACATATAACATATTAAATTCATATGGGGTTGTTGCAGAGGCACATAAGTACTTTGTGGAGTTCATTGCCAAGGCTTATCAGGCTTTAACTGACCCGGTTTCTCGTGAAAACTATGAAAAGTATGGTCATCCAGATGGGCGCCAGGTAATTATATTTTATTTTGTCATTATTGTGTTAAGGCATAATTAGGTTGGGAATTGGGATGCTGTGATATATAGATCTTCCAAGCATTTTCTAGTTGGATTACAGTCTGGTGATTACACTAAATGAAGCATCTCTAGCTTTACTGTTATAAACTTATAATTATACCGGTGCTCGTCTTTTACAGTCATGCACTCTGTTGGATGCCTTATTGTTTGGTGCTTATCAGTTTGTTTCTTGTTGCTTTTATTACTAGACATTGATCCCTGCGTTGCAGGAATAATGACCTTTCTATATTTTGGATACATTTGAGCAGGGATTTCAAATGGGAATTGCGCTGCCACAATTTTTGTTGAACATAGACGGTGCATCTGGTGGTATACTTCTCCTAGGAATTGTTGGTATATGTATCCTCCTGCCACTCATGATTGCTGTTATATACCTCTCAAGGTCATCAAAGTATACTGGGAACTATGTCATGCATCACACCTTATATACCTACTTCAACTGTATCAAGCCTTCTTTGGCACCAAAGTAAGTTACACTGAGTACTAAACTGCTATCCTACTTGCAATTTTTAAGGACCCTAAATGTCAAACAAGATCTTTCAATGTTCAAGCCATTATCATTTTGGTCCCACTCCCACTTGTTCAAAATGGCAGAATTCAGTCTTTACCTTTATTTACCAATTTGGTCCTGTTCATTAGATCACATGGAAAAGAAGAAAATGTCTGATCGTATTTAATGAACAAGTTCCACCATCTACAGAAGTATCTCTGGTTCTGGAAATTTGAGATATGGACAGTTGGACACTCAATTATCAAATACTGAAGCACCCACCATGAAAATTTACAGAATACTATATTGAAATTGTATGTGTGTGTTATTTGGTTTGGCCATTTGTCATTAATTGTGCAATTAGAGTCACTCGTTAATCATCCCAATAAATAAAGAAACACCATTGGAGCTCAATAGATATGCGATTAATTACTTTATTGTTTGTTTAAGTATACATCTGTAGTTTTAACTATATTGATATGAGGTACCTTGATGTGGGGCATCCATGTCTTTATGCCTTCACTAAATAAATAATCATATATATAGTTCCTTTAGACAAAAGATATGGAGCATTGTTTGATCATGGTTCTTAATGGGATCTTAGAATTAACACAAGAAGCAAATAAATCACTTGAAACTTGGAAGGACAATGTATAGTTTGCTAAAGAATAATGAGACAGGAATGACCTTTCAAATTCATTCTTGAGCTGTTAGTTACCAAACATAATGAAGTTATTAGGAGTTCGACATATGTTGACGATTAGTTGAAAGTTTCAATTCCAGGATGTCTGTTATTTTTATAGTACTTGTTTGTGGTTCATTTTTTAATAAAAATTATCTAATTAAGATTTATCTGAGGCTTTAAGATGAATTTTTGCAAATTTCCCTGCTAAGATGGTTGGTTTTTCTTTTAATTTTTAATTTTACTTTCTATCAATGCTACAGCAAGGTGATGGAAGTTTTTATCAAAGCACAAGAGTACATGGAGATGCCTGTACTACGAACTGATGAAGAACCCTTGCAGAAGTTGTTTGTGGCTGTAAGGAGTGAGTTAAATCTTGACATGAAGAACATTCGCACAGAACAAGCCAAGTTTTGGAAGCAACACCCTCCTCTCGTCAAGGTGAATACTTTTTTGGGTTATTTTTTTTTGTCATTTTTTTTCCTTTTTATCTCAATTTTAGTTTTTTGCAGCACATGTGTCAGCATGTTGTGGGAATTACCACTTAACAAAGACAGTTTAAGCTTATGATTGATTATGGGTTTTAGTATTACCGTTATAGTCTGGACTTACGGAGGATGGTTTATTCAAGATCCTTTATCCTAACAACTGTTCATTGATTGAGGCTATAAATTAGGATCTTAACCACAGCTTCATTTATAAGTTGTATACTTCTCCCATATCTGCTTCTTATTAGGACAGAAAGAAATCAAACCATAGCTAGTTTCATACGCCCTTTAACCAATATACCGCCAGAAGTTGATCAGTTTACATTTTGCAAAACCAAAAGCAAAATGGAAAATAAAATGGAAGATACATAATCATTGGTTACCTGTACTTCATGCGCTGACGAGTTAAATATATATCAATATTGTACAGATGGAGTTGTTAATTCAGGCACATCTAACTCGTGAATCATTAGACCTGCCACCAGCTTTGCTAAAGGACTACAAACACATGTTAGAGCTTGCACCTCGTCTCCTTGAAGAACTCATGAAGGCAAGTAGTAAATATTGGTAGTACATCTGCACCACTGTTGTTGCTAGATAACTCTGAACTTTTTACGTCTGCCTGTATGGCCATTCAATGTACTACCAGATTAATTATACTGTCTAATTCTCCTTGTACTGTAATATCAAATAGGTTGCATTTCTCATGCTGATAAATGGGATACCACATTAACACTTCACACAGGAAATGGCCTGCCACTTTGTGCTGGCTTGTATTGTTATCACAAACATTAACCCTGTACACTCTGAATGCTTTAAATTGGCAAAATTTATACTGGTGTCTGAAACTTTATTGTTTTAGACCTTTTTCTGTTCCTTCAAAAAACAAATTATAACATTTTTTCCTTATAAGGATTTTGAAACCTTGACAGCAACTGTCAAGAGGTTCTTTATAAGGAAGTAACTCTACATTTTCATAATTTGTTTAGATGGCAGTTTTACCTCGCAATGCTCATGGGCATGGATGGCTCAGGCCAGCAATTGGGGTCATTGAACTCTCTCAGAACATTATTCAGGTCTTTCTAATTATCTCATTCAAAAACTAAATACTGGTCCAAACCCAGTTTAGTCCCATACTTGGGTACATGCAAGTCTATGCAGGACATACACTTGTGCCCTAGAAAGGTAGTTTTAAGGTTTAATCCAATGTAGAAAACTAGAAAGGGTATGGCTATTGAACTTTTTCTTATAGCACAAATTAACATTGTTTCCTTTCCCTAGTTTGGTGGTTAAGAATATCCTGTCCGAAACTTCACCTGTGCCTTTTTTTAATCCTTCATGTTCGAACCTGTCTTCCAGAGTAACATATTTATTGGTGATTAAGAATAGTTGGGTTAAGTGTGTTTAAAATGACATTTTGAATTGCAGTATTCAACAAAAATTATGTCATTTATATGTGAAACAGGCAGTTCCATTGAGTGCACGGAAATCTGTTGGAGCAAACTCTGAAGGCAGTGCTGCTTTTTTACAACTCCCTCATTTCAATGAATCATCCATCAAGAAGATTTCTCGCAAGGTTCTCCTCCCTGTCCTTCTATTTTGAACTTATATCGATTACCTTGTGTATTTTTGTCTGCAGTCTACTCATGCTTCAGTTCTAAATTGAGTCCTATGGTTGGCATGCAGAAAATTCGCACATTCCAAGAGTTTCGTGAAATGAGTGCATCAGACAGGGCCGAACTACTGACCCAGACAGCAGGCCTCTCCCCTGCTGAGGCACAGGATGTTGAACTCGTCCTTGAAATGATCCCTACTGTCACGGTCGAAGTCACCTGTGAGACTGAAGGTGAAGAAGGCATCCAAGAAGGTGACGTTGTTACCATGTATGCCTGGGTTTCTGTTCGCCGTGCTAATGGTCTTTATGGGGCCCACCCTCATGCCCCTTACTTCCCATTCCAGAAGGAGGAAAACTTTTGGCTCCTATTGGCCGATTCTACTGCAAACTCCGTGTGGCTCTCCCAGAAGGTGAGCTTCATGGATGAGGCAACTGCCATCACTGCAGCCTCAAAGGCAATACAGGACACAAAGGAGGCACTTGGAGCTACTGTGAAGGAGATAAACCTTGCTGTCAGGGAAGCAATAGAGAAGGTAAAGAGTGGTTCCCGCTTGATCATGGGCAAGTTCCAAGCACCTGGGGAGGGAACTTATGCACTCACCTCTTACTGCTTGTGTGATGCCTGGATTGGGTGTGACACCAAAAGTAATGTGAAGTTGAAGGTGATGAAGCGGAGCCGTGCAGGTACACGGTCTGCATATGCATTGGAGGAGGGTCCAGTGGCAACGGTGGCTGAGGAAGGGATTGAGGAGGAGGAAGAGGAGGAAGAAGAGGATTTGGATGATTATGAGAGTGAGTATAGTGAGGATGAAGAGGAAGAGGAGAGGAACAGTAAGAAGGGTAAAGGTAAGGCTGTCAATGGGTCAGTAAATAGGAAGGGTGAGACCCAATCTGAGAGTGAGGGTTCAGGCACTGAGGAATGAGCGAAGCAGAGTTAAAAAAATAAAATAAAAAAATAGAAAATAAAACATTTTTTTGTGTGGAATGCTTTCACTCAATTAGTTTAAATAGGTGATTGCTCCTTGATTAGTTCTCTCCTTGTAACACCTGTAGTTTCATTCAATTTTGATATAGTCATATAGATACATAGTTTGCATCTCGTGTGGTCCAGTATTTGTTCTTTTTGTTCTTTTCTCATGGTATGCAATGAGAAACCTACATCTGAAGACCAGCCAAAACACCACAGAGTTGGATCTTTTTTCTCCGAAGTAGCTGTTTTTTAAGGAATAGACCTGCCTTTGTTTTCTATTTTGATGTATCTTTGCCCTACTGCGGTTGTATTTAAACATGGTATTGTTACAGATGATTCTTTGAACACATCCGTATTGGATAATCCAATATAGGACTATAGGTACAGTGATTAATACGGAGTGTTAAGAGTCAAAGATTTAAAATCAAGTTGAAAGTAATAACCCTGTCAGCCTGTGTGGTTGAGGTGTTTTTTTTCAGAGATCGTCTATGGAAGTCGTTCTGTATTTTTAGTGTACAAGACAAATCTGTGAGGAACAGTTTGATCTGTAACAGCCTGAAACTAAACTATTCCAAGTTTAATTTGGGCTTAACTAGACGAATTGAGGGAATAAGTAGGACAAATCGAGAGTTAATGGGACAATTGAAGAGAGTAAACAAGATAATTGCATAAGAACGGGAAGAGCAATAGAACTACGGTAAAAAAAAAAACAAAAAAAATTTTACCTATTTTCGGCAACTCGGACAAAAGACTTTTCAATATTTTCAGCTCAGCAAAATTTATTTTCCAAGGAAGAGTTCGACAGAATACTTTCCCTATAGTATGCAGCTGATAATATTTCAAATATTTCATGGACAGAAAGAAAAATAATAAATTGGTTCCTTCTCACGGCCTGATCTCGTGGTCTTCTTGTTTTGAAATCATTTTCATAACTATCACTAGGTGATCTGGGTCTGAAATAAATATAGGTTTCTAGATGGAATTTGTATGGTCCTTTTCTCTGGGAAGACGTATTGTGTAAAGATACATTCTGAAAATTGCTTTATGCTTGAAGCACTGAAACGGGGAATCGGGGGATAGTCTTTACAATTTATTGCAAACAAAAGGTATTTGTCATTGCAGTTTTGCCATCTCTAACAAAGTGAACACACAAAATAGACAAGGTGAACACATAAATGATCAAAGTGAACACATATAAACAAATAAGTTCAATAAAAATAAGTTGAATATGCATATAAAAATCTGGATAAGGAATGATCGATAAAAAAAAATTTGTATGTGTTCACTTTGATTACATATATGTTCACCTTGTTGATTTTTTGTCTTCACTTTGTTCAAGCGATGGCAAAACTACAGATGACAGTTATCATTTCTCATTTGTAACTGTTCCTATAATCTGGGCCCTTTGTTTCTTTCAAACTGGTTTTCGGAATTTCATGTCCATAATATTTTGTTCAACATAGGAATCGATCAAGACATAAATCCATGGTTATGAGATCTGAAAGTTAATTTACTACAAACTATGGGCATATCGGCATAAAAACATGCAGGAATAGTTTGAGATAGAAAAAGCAGCTAATGAGAATATAATATAGTTTTCTTCAAAAAAAAAAATTGAATATTATATAGTTTTGACCAAAAAGTGAAAGCACTTCTTTTACTTATTAAATAGTGAGATACGCTCATAAATGTTGTTCATTAATGAACATTGCTTATAGATACATACAGTAAACATTCGTGTTCAAGTATACAGACGATATTGTGCAAATCTAATTTTCTCAGAGCAACATCAAGAGAAGGATTATAGCGAGCCATGATTCAATTAATAATAAGTCAGTTGCTTATTTTTTATTTTAGTCTATCAAATGGAAATAGTTTGGTTGAACCAGCGACTAAAAGAGCAGTCCTCAAAACATTCCAGGTAATTTAGATTTGATTTGACTCATACATATTACAAATTCATGATATCTTCTTTTCCATGCTGAAAATTTTTTAAGAGTACATACTGGTTTGTAAGATTTCAATACACTAACCAAGTAACCATATTACCAATATATGACAGAATGAGTACGGAGAGATGTTCGACTGTATCGATATCACAAAACAGCCAGCATTTAGTCATCCTTCTCTGAAAAATCATCAGATCCAGGTGCTCCACAAAAATTTAATCAGTGTTAAGGTTTTTTTATGCTTACTTTATTTAGAAATCCATACAAAATACAGAAATTTATATTGAAGATTCTTGTTCAATGATTTTAGATGACACCAAGTTCCATTCCAGCCAGTGCAAATAAAGAATCTCTGTCAAGTTATTCTTCAATAAAAGATGAAGGAAGCAAAATTTCATGTGATCCTGGATCAATCCCTGTTCCGAGAAAAAGCAAAGAATATATTGGAAAAATCTCAGGCGCTGGAAATACTCGAGTTGATGTAAGTTAGATAAAACTCGATCTAACTTGTAGTAAATCTGTCAAATTAAGAAACTTTCTACCCAACTTATGACTTTATCGAATTTTAAGAAGTTAACAGAGTTCTTCACATATTCCGTTATTTCGCATGTACCATTGTTTTCAAACAGAAGTACTGAATGAAATTGGTTAGCTTATTATTTACTTTTGTTTTCTCCCCAGACAGCGAAGTATGTTAAAGTAGACACAAATTATGGCGCTCGAGCATTCATAATTGTCTATGAACCAGAAGTCAAAGAAGGAAAAAGTGGAGCCTGGCTTGAAATTCTTACCTCTATGAGTAAAATAACAGCTGGTTGGATGGCAAGTACATTTAGTTTTGGAAGATTGATGTAAAAGAATTACAGTTTCAAATATTTGGTATGCCAGACAAGCCAGATTCCACTATATAGCATGTACCAGTGTGGCATTCAGTTGTATACACACTTTGCTCCTAATACAGTCAAGCCAGATTCTACTATATAGCATGTACCAGTGTGGCATTCAGTTGTATACACACTTTGCTCCTAATACAGTTCAGAAGTTGCGAAATTATTTTCCTGTATATATTACTTTGTTATAAGAATTTGGGACTATTCGATAGAAGTGTATTTTACCTGGTAGCATTTACTTACACAAGCCCAAGCTAACATTTTGCTTAAAATTTGCTATTTCAGGTAGATTCTAAACAATATGGCGATTATCATGCTCATTTTGACATTTCTTGGGTAATATGAAATACTTAATTTGCAAACACTTCTTGGTGATAAACTTGTTCTTTTCAGGATTTTAATGACTGATTTGTGCAAATCCAGAAACTAAATTAATGAGCTAAGTACTTGTGGAAATATTGATGATAGAAAAATGGAGATAAAGGTTGCAAGAACCTTCTGTGCCCTGGATTTGTTCAAATAGCATCAGATATCACTCCTGGAGAAAGATTAAATCCAGTTTCTACCTACAATGGAACACAATATGAGATTCGTCTTATAGTGTTTAAGGTAACATCAACCTGTCTGTAGATTTTTTTTTTTCTTTCTCAGAATGGCATCTTTAATTTTTTGCTTTTCTTTTTTTTTAAAAATGATTTTTTTACAATTCCATCAGTTCATAAAAGAAAATGGATAGTCCAATTATTCAAATTTGGTTTGCTAGGATCGTGACAGCAGCAATTGGTGGCTTTTTAAATCCAAAGATGGAGACATGAAGCCAGTCGGGTATTGGCCGAAAGAATTATTCAGAGGCATGACTGACCAAGCTGGCTATGCCGGCTTTGGTGGCACGGTTGAAGCACCTATCAACAGGCCTACTCCTCCTATGGGCAGCGGGCACTTCCCATCTGAAGGAGATGGAAAGGCTGCATATTTTCAATATATCGAATTAGTCGATAAACATAACCAGTTTGTCATCCCTGACCCAGAACTTTTTGATCTTGTTTGTTCCAAACCAAGGTGCTATCAAGTCAGCAAACTGACAGAAACCTTGCAAGGCTTACAATTCTTTTTTGGTGGACCTGGTGATTGTAAAGGTTGATTTAAGCTCACTTGCAGCTCTTGTGTGAGCGCAATGGTCATTTCTCAGAGTTAAAAATGTAAATTGCAATAATTTTTATAGACTTCTTACATAAAATAGCTTGCATTCAGGGACGGAGGTAGGAGATGAATTAGCTATTCACATTAAATTGGAGGGTCAAATGATAATATTTTTCTAAAATTTGAAAGAAAAAAATACACATAAAATTTGAGCAATTTATGGAGGGTGGACACCGGAAATTTGAGCAGTTTCTTTCAATACCCTACCGCTTACTAGAGATATACCGGATAAAAGAACAGTGACAAAAACACGATATCAGGTATTACGAGATGAAATACCGGAAATTTTGGGAAAATATCGGATCTCGGCCACTGGCAGATAGGGATGCCGGTAGAATGTTGAAAATATTGGTTTCAACTTAGAAAAGAAAATTGTCTCTGTGATAATCCGATATAGGTACAGTGACTAAATACAAAGTAATAGAGTATCGAAAATTTAACATCATGCTGAAAGCAGTGTTTTCAGTACCTACTACTTACCAGAAAGTTCCAAAAATACCGGATACCAGAACTGTGACCGAAACATAGATATCCAATATTAAGAGATGAAATACCAAAAAGTTTCGAAAAAACAATAGATTTCAGCCACTGGCCGGTAGGGATGCCGAAAAACATTGGCCGAAAGTAATAACTCTGGGACTAGAATACTAGATTGTCTTTATTGTGCATGTATGGCTGTGCCGTGGTGGGCTTTTCAGAGATCGTCTATGGCAGTCGGTCTGTATTTTCCGTGTTCAAGATGATCATTCTGTGGGGAACGGTTTGATCTGTTGTTACACGGAGTTTTGTATACAGAGACTTCTGCCATGAAGCGATGCAGAGATTTTCCAAGCCTAAGAAGAGTTGTTGTCTACTTCGTCTATATATTCAGAGCTGGAGCGGGTCAGAATTACTAAATAAGCTGCTATATATATGCCTACACAGTTCAGATATCTATACAATCATTTGCAGGAACCTGAACTAGTTCTTAGATAATTGCCGCTCTAAATCTCTTTTATTTAGAAAATTACCACCCAAATACAATTTTTATACTCTTCTATTATAAAAAATAATACAAATACACTATATCTCAAATAGTATTTTGGTATTCTTGAAATGTCCTGTCCCTTCTTTTTTTCACTTTGCGACTAAGAGAGGAAGATTCATGACTACAGCTGCAACACATCCCACTAGTTATTTCTATCATTGATCCTGTTGTCTTTGTCGTGGAGCCTCCCGCTCCGGTCGCCACTCCGGAAATGCATAGCTCGAATCTCACGCCTCTCTGAAATTCTTCGTCGTTCAACCTCCGATGTCAAGTCGTGACAGGAGATGATCAACCGCTCCGCCATCTCTCCCTTCGCTGGCCTGATCAACGACGGGCTACGAGCCTGCGACTAGGTTGCTCTCGTTACTCAGCACTATCAGCAGGGTCGCCTCGTTAGTCGGATTTGTTTTACTTGGTTGGGACTTCAAAATTCCGATTTATTCTAGATTTTAAGGTTTCCATTTGATTTAGCAGTTGGAATTGAAAATTTATAATTCTTTTTGTTCTTTTATTAGTATTTTATCCTTTTCTAACGATGTGCTTGGATCGTAACAAAGAATGAAAAGGAAAATAGAAAAATGAGAGAAAAGAGGGGTCGCAAGTCACAACAGAGAAAGGAAAATGAGAAAACAAATAGAAAAAAGTATTTTTGGGATACAGTATTTTTGTATTATTTTTATAATAAAAGAGTATCAGAATAGTATTTGGGTGGCAATTTTCTAAATAAAAGAGATTTAGAGTGGCAATTATCTAAGAACTAGTTTTGGGTGGTATTTTTCTAATTCTTAAATTTTGAAGTGGCATGTATCTAATTTTTCTTTTGTTTGTTAGTAAGGATACGAGCTACGTTGCTTTATCTATAGCAGTATACGGGTAGTGTTGCAGTTAAAATCATGATTTGTGAGATCTGAATGTTGATGATATTGAAAAAAATCATATATCCTCAATGTGGAATGAACAATGCGTGACATTATTTTTGATTGAATTATCTATGTGACCATTGGTGCGGTGGGTTATCCTACCTTTAACTAAGCTCCTGCATTGCCTACGCATGCAGCCTACAAAGATGTCTGCCCCAAACGATCTATCTAGGACATGACAATTTATGTTTTCTTTTCGGATGGTCCGCATATTCTTCATATATCCCTACATTGTATCTTCATTTTTTTTTTTTTGCGATTAGCTCCTTTTACTTATGGTCCATTGCATGAAGTGCACACCTAATCTTTGCCTTATGTGCCAATGATTAGATGATTTTATGTGGAAAAACTAAATGTGTCCATCCCAATAATTGTTAGTCGATTTTTATTGTTAAGATGATCCCTCACATAGTTTACCTCATAGCCTAGTCAACGGGATTGCCTACTACTTCATTTCCCAACCTAGGAATTTTTTCCTACCTAATTTTCTGCCATGTGGGTCCTCCCCATTGCAAAGAACCACCCATTGTATTTTTTGCAAGTAAATATGCACCCGTTGTATGCATGGAGAAAATAAAAAATTGCCTTTTGCTTTTATCCTTCCCTTTTTTTTTTTGTGCATCCGAGTAAAAAGAAGCAAAAAGTGGGACCCAACTTATGCCTCTGCATGGTATGCGTCTATGATCTTTTTTTTTTTTTTTGTAAGTTGTGACAGCCCTTGGGTAAATTTCATTAAAATATCAATGTATCTAAGATGGACGATATTTATTTTTTCCCATATGTTTATTGTTTGACAATTAACTCTTTTTAAATTATAATGATTTGAAGATTCTAAATACAAAAAGAAAAGTTATAAAATGATCCTAATTTAAGTACTACATAATAAAAATATTCTTCTAAAGAAATTAATAGTGCTTTATGTTATGTAATAATAATAATAGAATTCTTATGGTGCACAATAGCATAGTACATGTACGATGCGTCATTCTTTTAACCTTCCCAAAATACAAAACATCAATTGCCTGCTTAATTTAATTGAATGGGATAGGATATTCTGTAAATAAAGCCGAATGAGATATCCAACTTAAAATATTCAAATTACATAAGAAAAGAGGAACAAAAAGACGCTTTCAGTTTTGATGGGAAAAGAATATATATTTTGGTATATTGCTGGAAAAATTAGAAATATTGAATGTTTGAAATAACAAATCAATATTTATTTATGCTTCAAATTGCTTACCATATAAGAAATGTATAATATATTTTTCCTTATTCAATTCTTACTTATTAGAAGTTTACAAACTACTAACTTAGTCAAATAATAATTTTACGACAAGACAATTGTGAACAAAGTATGGGAAGTATGGTGTTGCATAATGAAATATCATATGATTATTTATGGCGTTTAAATGTAGATTATTTATAAAAAAAAACATTCATAATAGAAATCATCATAACTTAATTTTAAAAAATATGGGGCCCATTGACCCCCCCCCCCCCCCCCCCGAAAAATCTGCTTATGGTTGAATCTGAAAAGAGAAGAAATGCAACTTTTAAAATATGCGGCTTCTTATATGCCTTAAGTTTTTTATTTGTTATATTAAATAAATAGGATGAGACTTTTAAGCTGGCCTTAGATTTTGTTGTAGGCTTGTAGCTTATAATTACACGTCGTAGCGGAGCCGTGACGGAAGCATCTAAGTTATCGATCCATTTAGAACATGAACCAAATTACCAAAAGTTCAAATTGTAGTTTAGCTCCTTTTCGGCTTTCTCCTCAGTTGAGGCCCATACAAAGAACATGGGCCTTATGGCTTTAAGGAAGCATAAAACCCTAGAGGTCCCAAGTAATCTGCAGCCGACTTCTTGGATCGCTCCGGTTTTCAGCTCAATCATATGACATATCCCACATGGTATTCCCACATATTATTTCCCGAGTATATATAAATCATTCGGGGACCCAAAAGCACGACCTTACTTGAACAGGATCTGTTCTATAGGATCGTACAACTGTATCCTTGAGAGCAAAGGAGACAGACAAGCAAGTCTGGTTGATGACTCATGACCACTGGACCAGAGCGTGATTAACGGCTTTGACTCCTCTGATTGAGGGCTCGGCAGCTGTAGAGGATCGTTCCCAGCTGGCTCCGGTCTGCTGGGTTGGTCCAGTGGTTGTCTGACAGACTCCCCTTTCCTTTTGAATGCTACATTTTTTGCACCCGCGCTGTTTGATGAAATGCCTGTGAGAAAATTTAGGCTGTTATTCATTGGTTTGATAAACTACCTCGGAAACAATGAAAAACAAGTCTTGTGTT
Organism: Rhynchospora breviuscula; assembly: GCA_027562975.1. Classification (NCBI taxonomy): domain Eukaryota; kingdom Viridiplantae; phylum Streptophyta; class Magnoliopsida; order Poales; family Cyperaceae; genus Rhynchospora; species Rhynchospora breviuscula. The sequence continues at coordinate 55,586,093 of CM050402.1, forward strand.
TTAGGATTTCTCACAGGACTGGAGTGGACTGATCAGGAACTATAATTTGAACTCACGCCCCGATTTGTGTTTTCCTTATGCATTCGTTGTCTGGCTGAGACTATATGGTTTCCTATCATTGTCTGACAGAGACCACCATTAGATGGGCTTTGAACTCAAGGGGGTGTCTATTAGCCAAGCTACTGGAACATCACAAAGTACTGGTAAATACCAGTACACTGAAGACAAGGGAAAAATGAAGTTGGTCACGTGCTGTGCAACTAATTGGGTTTTAAAGTTTAACTAACTTTCAGTTAGAGACACTCATGTAATTAGAAATAGATTTTAGTTTCTTGGGTGTGTCGATAAAAGTATACATTTGCCATTGACTCTTCTTCATGAACAGATGCCTTTTGGTGCCTACCATATATAGTGCATTTTAGTTCAACTCATCAGCAATCTCATCATTATTAATTTTATTATGCTCCGCACGATTAAATTCCTGATTGTGCATCGTCAGTTGGAATTAATATCTCAATTGTAAAATGCCTAGTTACAACTAGAGGCCTGGTTGATGGCATTTTATTATTATTATGATGATGATGATGATGAACGGCCAACCGCCAACCATATCAAAAGGTATCTTTAAATAGGAATTTTCTTAAAAAATACAACACATATTTTTATACTCGATTGCTTCTATCTCAATTTTCAACATACTATCTAAACAAAATTCTTCACTCAAATATAATTAAACTCTATTATCACTCTTCACCATACTTTTATCCTCTATTCTCATGGCTATCCTCAACAGAAGTGTGAGGAGGGAGCTGGAAATTCTAGTTACATAAAAATTGAAATATTGGAAACGAAACTTTCTTCTTTTAGAATTCATTTAAATTATTTTTTGGATAAAAAAAAAATTTGATCGTGCAATAAGCCATTGGATTCTCAATTCTCAAAAATCGAAAATTTTAACAACAGCGCTACCTATCCGTGTTATGCATCATATCCTCCCTTGTAATTAGGATCAGTCAAATATTCTTTCAATTTCAGTCTAATCTATAATATTTAAAAATTACAGAGTTTTGTACATGCTATAATATTATTTGTAGCATGCTTTAAACCTATTTTCTGGATACTATTTGATGCCTATCGTGAATCAGGCAGTATTTTTGTTATCGATTTTTACATGCTTTGAATTTATTTTCGACCTCTCAGACATAAGAGAACTTTTCAATATTTGAGTTCAGCAAAAGTCATTTTCCAACGAACATTTTTTTTATATCATGCGGCTGATAGTATTTAAATTTCGTAGACAAAAAGAGAAATAGGAAATTGTTCCCTCTCACGACCTCTTATTGTCTTTTTGTTTGAAATTATTTTCATAACTATCAGTAGGTGATCTTGGTCTGAAATAAATATTAATTTCTAGATAGATTTTTTTTTTTTTGCCTTTTTTTTTTTGTGAGAAGATATGGTGTTATGTAAAGATACAGTCTGAAAATTGCTTCATACTTAATGCAATGACGAAATTAAATTCCTGTATTTAATTATCAAACGGATACACGTTACAAAATTGAATCATGCATTCAAGTAATGGTCAAAGGGAATAACAGCATATAAAATTTAAGAATTGCGATTTTAAATGTTCTCATGCTTTAATTTGAATAGAAATTTAAACTAAATAAATAAGCCCCGAAATATAGGACTTGAAAGTAGATATATAAAATATAGATTGTTGCATATTGCTCAAATTATTTTTCATAGAATAAAAAAAATATTTTGAGGTTTCTAATCATATATTCGACACTACCAGCATAGATGCATGCAGGAATAGCTTTAAGTTATAAAAACTATTTAATTATAATATAGTATAGTATTGACCAAAATTTGAGAGTAAATATTTGTTGAAATTGTGAGATACGCTCACAAATGTGTTCATTAATGAACAGCTCTTATATAAAGTAAACATGCTAGTCCAAGACACAGACGATATTGTGCAACTCTAATTTTCTTGAAGCAACATCAAGAAAAGGATTATAGCTAGGCATGATTCAACTAATAATAACTCATCTTCTTCTATTTTATTTCAGTCTGTCAAATGGAACACGTTTGGTCAAACCAGCGATTGAAAGAGCAGTCCTCAAAACTTTCCAGGTAATAAGATTTAATTTGTCTTGAACGTATTGCATTTTTTAGGTTGAAAATTTCTCAAGAGAACATACTGGTTTGCAAGATTTCAATAAACTAACCAAATTACCAACATATGACAGAATGACTATGGAGAGATATTTGACTGTATCAACATCACTGCACAACCAGCATTTAGTCACCCTGCTCTGAAAAATCATCAGATCCAGGTTCTTCACAAAAATTAAAATCACTCTTAAGATTTTTTAAATTTATTTTTACTTAACCTAAAAATCAATTCAAAATATAGAAATTTATATTGAAGTATCACAGTAATTTCTCTTGTTCAAAGTTTTCAGATGGCACCAAGTTCCATTCCAGCCAGTGCAAATGAAGAATCTCCACCGAGTTATTCTTCACTAAAATATGAACAAAGCAAAATTTCATGTGATCGTGGAACAATTCCCATTCTGAGAAAAAGCAAAGAATATATAGGAAGTATATCTGACGTTGGGAACAGTCGAGTTGATGTAAGTTAGATAAAACTCAACCTATTCTATAGTAAATAAGTCAAATAAAGAACTCTCTACTCAACTTGTGACTTCATCAATTTCCTGGAAGCTAACAGAGTTCCTCACATCCAACGTTAAAAGCTTATAGTAATCTCAAATCTTAAAACTTTGTTGGAATTGAGTATATCAACTGTTTCATGTACCATTATTTTCAATGAATTTGAGTACTTTTTGTGTCTTTTTCCCTCTCTCCAGATGGCAAAGTATGTTAAAGTAGACACAAATTATGGCGCTCGAGCAGTCATGAATGTCTATGAACCAGAAGTCAAAGAAGGAAAAAGTGGAGCCTGGCTTGAAGTTCTTACTTCTAACAGTAAAATAACAGCTGGCTGGATGGCAAGTACATTTTATATTTTGACAATATTTGCAAAATTCTTTGCCACATTTTAATTGATATAAAAAAAATTGTACTTTCAAAATTTTGGTATATTAGACAAGCCTGATTCCACTATCATACATGTAATATGCATTGTGGTATTGAGCATTTGACGGTTGTTATTTAATTTGTTACTCAAAATGTAGAAAGTAGAATATTTAGAGTTGTATACTTTTTTTTGTTCATTAGTCAATTGAGAAGTTGTGAAACTAATCTCCTTTATATAATGCTTTATTATAAGAAAGTCGGACTACTTTTCGCTAGAAGCATATTTACCTGGTCGCATTTGTACAATTGCAAGCTAACAATTTGCTTAAAATTTGCTTTTTCAGGTAGATCCTAAACAATATGGCGATAACCATGCTTATTTCGACATTTCTTGGGTAATATAAATTTCTTAATTTGCAGACAATGCTTGGTGATAACAATGTTCATTTCAGGGTTCTTAATAACTGGATTGTGCAAATCCAGAAATTATATTGAGCTAATTAAGTTGTGCTTTCCAAAAATGTTAATGATAGAGAGATGGAGATAATGGTTGTAAGAACCTTCTGTGCCCTGGATTTGTTCAAATAGCACAAGGTTCGACTCCAGGATCAAGATTAGTACCAGTTTCTACCTACAATGGAACACAATATGAGATGAGTCTTATAGTGTTCAAGGTAACATCAACCTATGACATTTCTTTTTCAGAATGTCATCTTTATTCTTATAACTATCCTATCATTTCATAAGAGAGAGATGAATGGTCTAATTTCTTTTAGAGAATATATGCATGGTCTGATTACTCCAATTTGGCTGCTAGGATCGTAAAAGCGGAAATTGGTGGCTTTTTAAAGCCAACAACGAAGATATGAAGCCAGTCGGGTATTGGCCGAAAGAACTATTCACAGGAATGACCGACCAAGCTGACTATGCTGGCTTTGGTGGCACGGTCGAAGCTCTCATCAATGGGCCTAGTCCTCCTATGGGCAGTGGGCACTTCCCTTCTGAAGGATATAGAAAAGCTGCATATTGTCAATATATCAGATTAGTCAACAAACAGAACCAGCTTGTAATCCCTGACCCACAAATTTTTGATCTTGTTTGTTCCAAGCCAAGTTGCTATCAAGTAAGCAAATTGGCAGAAACACTAGAAGGTCTACAATTCTTTTTTGGTGGACCAGGCGATTGTAAAGGCTGATTTAAACTTTCCTAAAAGCTTACTTTAAGTTCTTGTGTGAGTACAATGGTCATTTCTGCACATTGATAGATGTAAATTGCAAGAAGTTCTTAAAGACTCCTTGCAGAATAACAGAAATAAGCTTGCAATTTACAAAAACACAAGTGTTTTCACAGTACTATCTATTTTCTGAAATTTACGGGACTACTTTTTATGGTCAGTATGAATTAAGAAAACATATTTGCACATATCAGAACGGAACAAAAAGTTACTCTTACAACAGGCTCTTTAGCAGATTAACAATAAGATGTCATTGGACAAAATTTAATAGATGCCACAGACCCATGCAGGCAAATTTCATACAAGCCAATCTCGAAATCATTTAATGGATTAATCTCCATTAAATCAAGTTTTCAGAAGCTTGCAGTAGACAATTAACTTTTTGGAAATAATAAAACGACCCTTGAATTAATAACTAAAAAGGGGCCTGGAAGCTTTTATAGAAAGCAGTCAAGAATACTGGTATAACTATCACCCAGGGAAAGCCAACCCAAACTAAAAGCCACGAAGTACACAACAAGAGCGCCACAAAAGCAACAATATTATAATATTTTCATTTTACATTAATTAACAAACAACCAACTACAATTAATCTAAAAATTACAAGGCACAAACACATGATATTATAATCCTTTGCCCATGGAATTATCTCTATACTTAATTATTTCTTTTACTGCTCCTCCACCTGCTCTTCCTCTTCTTGAAGGAGATTCTCACGGTTGTCATGTGCCCAGAAGCCGCGCACATCAATCAGCATACTAGCAACGGTGCCACCTTGCTTGCAATTTAATAGGTCGTTTAATGTAATACGAAGATGATTAACTGGCTTGACCATATCCCATATTTCATCTCTTACATCCTCTATACATAGCTCATAGTTACCACCCTCTATCCATTTCTGATGCACATCTCTGCATATAGACAACAATGATATATGATGAACTACTGAAAGATATGCTATGTTCCTTTTTTCATAGGATTTGTCATCTGCCATTGCAATATCCATGTGCATCCTAAAACCATCAAGTATAACACTAAGAGTACTTTTCAACCTCCAACAAAATGTGAAATTAAACCTCAGCATAATCCAGTAACCTGGGATTGATTTAGCTTACTACAAGACAATTATGACTTCAGCTTACCAAATTGCCAAACTAAAGCTATGCAGGAGAATAAAAAAGGAGAGTAGTACCTAAAGAGGCTATGGATGTCAGCTGTGGTAAGATATCCCCTTCCGTTTAAGTCTAGACATTTGAATAGGTATGTAAGGCCTTCAGCAGTATCCTTATTTTCTAAGGCCAATACAAAGTCTAAGAAGCTTTCAAAATCCATCTCACGCGAATTGCCGCCACCTACTTTACCTCTACGCACATGCTCGTCAAAAACTGCATATGCACAAGATTAGATCAAGAGAAAATGAATGGATGTCATTACCATACTCCCTACTGTCTAGCACACAGCAGGTAATCAGAATATTTAGTTGAAGTTCTATCAGTAATAGTTGATCCAAATTTTTTTTTGAAAAAAGAAAACTTATTAGAGAGGATATCTAAGAGCTCAGTTGACTATTGGCTCAAAAAAGCTAACCTACACTGGTGAAGTGCCATACATGTTATGGTTTAACAGTGCACTTAATCCCACATTAGGGGACCAGCTCTAAACTGATAAGATACCTCTATCAGTTATAATATCACCATTTGAGGACCAGCCCTAAACTGGTTTAATACCTACCTCTCTCGATAAAGATTTCAGTCAATGTTCCATCAGCATATTCTTTAAGCTCCTGCTTGCTGAGAGTTCCATTAGTGTCTTTATCTAGTCCAAGAAACATATCTGAAATATAAAAGAGAGAAATAAGTCACTATTTTGCTAGCAGTTGATGCAGCCCATACCATTAGCAGAATACCATTAAAAACATTACTCAGTACAAACACAGCCCCTCGTGCTAAACGCCTAAACAAAAAAGTATAACCATTGAATTTGAGTAGCAAGGGTGCCTATGAGCTGCAGATTTGACATATTACAGGAAACAAGGATGTAGTGATTTAATAATAACCAACAACATACCACATATACGCTGCGCTGAAGTGAGAGAGAACCAATTCTCAGCTTGCTCGGTATCAGTGACCTCTTCCTCACTTTCCTGAAAAATAATAGGGAAAAATCCTCTCAATAAAGTATAGAAACAGATAAACTTGTCTCAAATAAACTGCAACTAAACCTTCACGTAAGGCAGGAGATCAAAGCAAGGACAACATAATTGTGACAGAAACCAGGGTCCAAGTTCAAAATATTATACCTATCATCATATAACATATCTAAAGATAATCAAATCTCAAATGAAATCAGTCGACATAATTGGTCTGCTAGGTAGCCAGATTACTTATCATTATACATCCATTCAAAATATGAGACTAAATTTAGAACATCGATATATACTATTTTTATATCAGCCAATATTTGAGCGGAAAAAAAAAATACTTGCCTGGTGCAGTTCCATCAGCTCTTGTAGACAATTACTAAGCAGTACCTTCTTGATGCATGCTTTTCCTATTTAATAGCCAAGAACATGAATATTTAGATCTTAGATATCAACAATCAATAATGTAATCTTCTTAGCCGTATTTTCTTACTATCAGTTCTGAGGTGTGGTTAAGCCATGGATGGTTTCTAATTTTTTTTTTTTTTTTAAAGTAAGTTTGGAACAGTACACTTTGACAATATTAAGCTCTTTTTGTTATCTAGACTGTCGTGGGAACTAGTTGTGTGATGAGAGTAAATTGCAGTTACTTTCCTGAAATTGAGCACTACTGCCAATTAAATTCTCGAGGGAATACCAGACATGGCAAGGCATAATTAAGGTAGCATTGTGCAACACAAGGTTAGAGCTTGGTCGCACCAACTAAAGATATCTTATCAATATAGATTGATAATTTGTTGTACTGCTATCTACCAGTCAAAATTCATATCAACTGAGCTGATCTTAAGGAACACGCACCTCGCCTGTGTGGGTCACAGAAGAAAAAGAATTTACGTGCAGCTATGCGGCAGTACATCTGGACAAATTGTGCTGGCATATCACGTAATTGTGCCAAATTGGGAATAAGGCCTCTTATGTATGATTCCATTTCCTGCAGTTTATAAGTATAAAGCTTAATCAAGAACGACATTAAGAACCCTGCCACAAAACATATGCCTTAGTCCAATAATTATCACAGGTTGTGAAGTATTACCCTATGTTTATTGCACAAAACTACCATGTATGCACTGCCACTACTGAAACTACTACATTTAAACAGGCCATCTAAGTGCAGTAATTTCTATAACTCCTGGGATCAGGAGTTGGACCTGATATATAAACTTCAATGAAGAAGCTTCAAATATATGCAACCCAATTGGAAGCCTTACCCCATTAGCAACTGCAACATTCCCTGACTACAGCTCAAGTTTGCAACCGACCTAGAGAACCTAAACCCTTGTAAAACTACCTGACTCATCCAATAATAACCATGCTCTATTGTAGGTGTAAAAGCAACCAACTTTTAGGGAATCACATGCATATTGATTTATGGCACTTTATCATATTCCTAGTCATCTTTAGGAACAAGCATTATATTCTGACCATATCAGAACTTGTGCCAATATATGCCAAAAATTAATATCTTCACTTCAGTATAATTATTTGTAAAAGAAAGGAAGATAAAGAAAAGGCGGAGAAAATGCAGGAATATTTCTAACATGTGGCTGGAGAAATCCATCAGAATCCTCATCAAGCTCACTCATATCAATTCTAGCTTGCGTAAGAGAAACCTGAAACAAACCAATAATCATAATATTAAGTGTAACAGGACTTCCAGTATGTTGAACTATGCATTTTGCAGGAAATCAGTCTAACTTTAACTTCTAAGCAATGTATTAAGCTATTTTCCTGTACACTAGTGAATTCAGTTATATACGTTAATGCTCTTCACTAGAGCTTGGATACTAGTAACAGGACATCCAGTATGTGCAGAAAAACCCCCCGTTACAATAACCATGCAGTGGCTGTCCTCAACATGTTGGTACATATAGCACGACAGATTACAAATCAAAAAGGTGAAAAAATTGAATTTAACCAACACAAACATAAAAGTATTAAAACACTTTGAAGAGAAAAAGAAAGACTTACTGTTCTCATAACATATAGATAGAATGGTAGTATAGCTATTCTTCCTGATTCATCCTTCTCAAACTTCATAAAATTAGAGGGACTAAAAAACCGCTTACATTTCTGTCCAATTTGCTCAGTACAAACAGAGGCTATGTGACAGAAATCTTCATAATTCATCTGCAGAAGTGATAACCAACTAATAACTTAGAGAAAAATAAACATATAATATAGAATTTGAGGTGGTCAATTACACAAGATGTATTCATCCTTCAAGCACTGTAACAGCTGTAATTTTACACCTCTGTATTGATCAAGCCTATGCAAATGGTTAATATCAATGTGTACCGGTTGGTATATACCTATCTGACATTTAATTATTCTTCACAATGCAACTCCTGTTTTTTAATATGGTGAGTGACAACCCAAGTGTTACTCAGCATAAATGTTCACCTGAACAACAATTTTGTCAAAAAAAAATGTTGTAGCTGGTCCCTGATTCCTTTTGTCTTTGTTTCTAGTGATTTCTGTTCTTTAGAGGTGCTTAACTGAGAACTTCCTTATTTCATGAACAACGTCCAGACTAAAAACAAAATATTGTAAGTAGGCAATTCTTCAAAACATGAGCTGGGTAATGTACAAAGTACCTTTTCAGCCCCAGTGGCATCATCTATTACACAGTTCTCCCTCAGGCAAACCCACATGGCATCCAAGTCATCAGCATTAAGAAGCAGCTCAGATTGTTTCTGCAAAATATTAACCAGAAAAAAATAAGAAAATGTATAATAAAGATATAACAAGAATTGCACTAGAATTCATAATGACTTTATTCCTCCTCTCCAGAAATATCACCAAACTTTCAATGGTTAATATCAACTGCTATAATGTTCAGTTTTAACAACTAATTTTTTTTTTCTTTTGAAAAAAGTAGCCTTTTGGCTACCATGTTCCATTTAAAAATGAAACAATGAATGTACAGGTACGTCCTGAAGAGTTACATCTAATTAACTGCATATTACCCCTAAACTCGTTCCCAAAACCACCCCGAAGTGCAACTTGCATCTATTTGTAGCACAAATATAGCAAAAACACTCCTTTTTTTATTAATAAAAAAACACCATTGCTTGAGAGAGTTTTTAACAACTAAAATGAGTTTTGATACCACTTGTTCATATCCTCAGGAAGCAGAAATTTAATTAGGATTAACCTGGGTCTAACAAGGAAGTTGAATCAGTTATCTCATTGTTCTATTCGTGTTTAGTTGTGGTTTAGGGATATAATTATCCTTTAAGCTCTAAGAAACAGAAATGGGGTTGTTGCCACAAATATAGTAAGCAACAAATGCCTCCTAACAGAAGCATGCAATATAGGTACCTTGAGAAATCGATACTTGGCCAATCTTTGAACACGATGGCTGATAGATCCGTCTTCTGGTTTCTATGAAAAAGAAAAAGAAAGTTAGGAGAATTACTAATTGTTGAAGAATTGTACATGCAACCTCGAGCAGCATAACACAATGAACTGTGACTCGTACAGTGCTAAGGGGTCTGCTAAGGATTTATTAAATCAAACTTGATCTTAATCCCTAAAAACATAAGACATCAACAAGACAGAGAAAGAGAAGTACAATCGCGTATTTACCATCCAACCTCGAGCAGCATAACACAATGAACTGTGACTCGTACAGTGCTAAGGGGTCTGCTAAGGATTTATTAAATCAAACTTGATCTTAATCCCTAAAAACATAAGACATCAACAAGACAGAGAAAGAGAAGTACAATCGCGTATTTACCATCCAACTCGATCACAATCCCATCTCCCCATTGTAACTGTCATGTTTACTTTATTAGAAATGTTGTTTTAATTTAATTTGAGCTAGTACAGCACCTCAGATTCACCAAAGCCAGTATATAACAGTAGTATGTACCCAAAAAGTATGGTAAACTTGCTTCAGCATCTTACCTTCTTGTAGAAGGAAGGGATGGATCCAGCTTCAGCACTCTTCTGTTGCCTTTCCTTAAATATCTCCAACAAAATCCTCTTAGTCTCCAATTCTGTAAGAATTGTGTTGTTACACACGAAATTTAAAAATTTCTATCAAAATTTTCCCTTTGTAGTTTCCAAACAAATATGCCTACTTTTTGGTACCTTTCACATAGGAATAGGAGACCGGTAAACTACCAAAGATGCTTCCCAAACTTATTGGTAACATAGCAAACAATTCCAGAAATTAACACGCCAATATTTCACAGGGAAACAAAAATTCTATTTGTATGAGTACATGTCATGGCAAGAATTTCAGTTCAAAACAACATCACCATGGTAGTTCAGTATGACATGGCAGGTTCAAAAAACCCCAAGTCCCCAACCTTGAAGTCAAACCACAATTGAACAATCACCCAGTTTTCCCAAACAAATTTTCATATTTGCAATTGCATTATGCGTCAATAATAAGCATCCCTCGAACTAAAACACTTGTGGCAAAGCTAACCATAGCCAGAATTACGAATAGATCGGAGCTAGATGAGAATAATACGCGGGGAGGAAAGAGGAAGAGAGAGAGATAACCCATAAGAGCTTCAGATCCGAGGCCAGAACCGGATCCGACGAAGCGACGGAGGTTCCGAACCCACGGCATCGACCCCGCCGCCGGAATCTTCTTTCCTGCGGCCGCCGTGCCACCTCCGGCGTCTCCCGCTGCCGCGCTCATTTTTTGACAGAAACCCCGAAGGCCTAGAAGGGTTTGAACTTTGAAGCTTGTTCGATCGAAGTCTCTATGCGGGGACTCAACAGGAGAGAGAGAGAGAGAGAGAGAGAGGTGTCAGATTCTCCGTTAATTTATTATCTCAATTGCAGAGAAATGCACAAGTATTTTCAAGCTGTCAATTTCTCGGTCGATTTACGCAAAATCCTAGTAACAGAGTCAGATTCGAATTCAAATTATTGACGAATGACGATAATAAGACGAAAGAGGTGGTCGATATTATTTTCTAACCTACATATACGTCAATACAATATATACGGACAAATGTTTTGCATTTAAATTTTATTTTATCTATATTATTTTATTATTTATTTATGTAATTAATATTGCAAACAATATAAATACTATACGTTTAAAATTTTTTTGATAAATTAATGGACAAATTTTCAATAGTACTATTTTATTGTGGTCTATTTATTATTTTTATATATTATATGATATACATGAATAAAACTAACTGATGACAATAATATTAGAGAAAGTTTAATATGCACCATAGTGCATAGAGCGTTCTATGCACCACGGACTTTTTCGGGGGTATTTTTGTAAATTGACAAATCTAATTTAACCAATCTAATCTACATATTGAAATCTCATAGCAAACTAAATTTTACAATTTTTGAGATTTTATTACTATTTTTTTCGAATTTTTTAAAACCTGCCATTTTTGGAAACAAACTACTATTTACAAATTCCAAAAATAGCAGGTTTTAAAAAAATCGAGAAAAATAGTAATAAAATCTCAAAAATTGTAAAATTTGGTTTGCTATGAGATTTCAATATGTAGATTAGATTGGTTAAATTAGATTTGTCAATTTACAAAAATACTCCCGAAAAAGTCCGCGGTGCATAGAACGCTCTATGCACTATGGTGCATATTAAACTTTCTCATAATACTAATATAATAGAAACATGAAAGTCCAATTTACGTAGAGGTGTGTTTGGAAATTGGAAGCGGACGGGAAGAAGCAATTCACGAACAAGAACAAGGACTGCTTGCTCATTCCTTGTTCCACCAAAACCCAGGAACAAAAACAAAGATGTGAACAGTTTGTTCTTCTTGTTCGTATTTAGTATGGGTGTGTTTGGCATGTGCGTGAACAAGGAACACTGGACAACTGTTCGGCTCCCACCCCAGATCGTTGTTCTCCAAAAACTAGGAATTAAGAACTAGGCCCAAAAATGCCTTGTTCATTGTTCGCATCTGTGTTTGGTTGAGCACGAACTAGGAATTAAGTTCTTGTGGTAATACACTTTCTATCAGGGTTAATCTTTAAACACAATCCACCGATCGACAGGTTCTTTCTTTTTTCTTTTTTTGTGGTTTAGGATATTGAATACTGAAAATTGAGAATATGAAATGTAGGAGGTTAAATGAGTAAAAAATTATTTGTTATCAATTTATCATAAATATACTCAGGTTTAACATTAATACTCGCAGAGATTCTATGAGGGTAAAATGGTCCAATTTCAAGAGTTGAAATCATTTCTTTTCCATCTTCATATGTTCATTCCGATCGCTAAATTTCAATTAGAAATCATTTCTTCTGAATTCTATTCCATTGAAATGAAATGAACTCTTGATTATAGCCCATTCCGATCAAAGCCTAAGAGTGAAACAAAAATAAAACGTATGTAATCTTATCCTTACTTCCTTTCTACTATTGAAAGCATCCATAAAAAGATCGCAACAATTTCACTAAGGGGTGGAAAACAATTGTTATATCAATTATAGACCATTGATTCATGTGATCTGATTGGATGTGTGGTATAGACGTTGATTTCAGATAAAAAGTCAGACCCTTTGACAACAAAAGAGTCATGTGGTGTTTAAACAATTTATTTTTAGAAAAAATATCCACTTATATTGCTGGAGATTAAACCAGATATTTTTATTGCCTAACATTATGTTGTTTCTTTATTTGTCGACATATTATGGACATCTTTTGCTAGTAATAAATTATAAATATATATCTGATTCTAGTGCCACACTTTTTTTAAAATATTAAAATTGAACTGGCTAATCTGAACTATTAATTTTGTTCATATTAACAAAGGATGTGTTGTCATAAAAAAATGTATAATATTTGAAGTCCATTTGATGCTTGATCCATAGGTCGAAAAATGAACATATTAGAATTAATCTATCTTAGTTAATTAGATTCGTTCATTTTTCACCTATGGATCATCAAGTATTTAGTAGACTCGAAAAATTATAAAATCTTATGATAATACATCCATTGTTAATATGATGAACAAGATCAATGACTCAGATCAAATGACTCAATTTTAAAAATTTTTAAAAAATACGACATTTGTGACACTAAACCTCCTCCTAAATAAACAGCATCTTAGAAAATATATAATTGCTTACTAATGAATTTTCAATAGTGCCTTTTAAACATTACACGAGCTTTTAAGAATTTAAACGCTAGGCTCTAGGAGGGTCCAAAATTTATTTGATCGATTTAAATTGCTCTTTCTAAAAGCTTTTGATTTAATAGTGGACCAATCAATACATTATAGGTGGCTTAAACAAATATATCTACAGCTTTATAATAAAAAGTTTGTGGCTTTGCCTAGGTTGGCCCAACACAAGTCTTGTACTATTTTCCAACAAATATAATACTATTCGAAGTTTCGAACCAATACAGTTCGTAATAAAATAAAAAACAAAGGATACTGGCCCTACAAGATGCAAAATAACAAGGACAAACAGCGATGACGATGACAAGAACGAGAACTATTGCCTTGCAAAACGCAGAATCGGTAACAAACTAACAACAATTCTCAACAACTTCCCATTCGATTTATCTCCTTCAATAATTGAGGATATTTAAAACTAAATTTTTCTTTTTAATTTGGCTATGAATAGATTTTGCTCTTAGATAAATAACAAAACTTAATTGATTCGAGATCTGTAGACCTTTAATAACAATATTTTGTCTACAAATGTTTAATAAATAATACAAAATTTACTAATAATGTTAAATTTGATTTCTAACTAGATTTCAATATAAAAATAATTTTGGACGGTTGAGATAGAACGTTACAATTTCAAAAATTGGAAGACATCCACGACTGATTCTAAAAAACAATATCTAGCACGTATTGAGATTCCTAGAATATCTTACCTTGACAATAATAATCGTATTACTTTTGGATAATTGAATGATAGGAATGGGAATATGAAATAGATGAAAAATTGAAAATAAATATTAATTATTTAGCGGCAGTTCTTTCAAACTTCATCTTGGCAGTGTTTTTAACGGATGCGGAACAGAGGTCGAAATGACAATATCTAATAATAAAAAGAGATAAAATAACGTAAAATTTTGGAAAATACCATATTTCGGTCAGTGGCCATTAGATGTGCCTTTAGGGTCTGCTCCAAAACGTGGTCTCGGAGGGAGAGGAAAGGAAAGTGACGAACATAATTTAAAACTTTATTCTGCCCGAATTGTTTACTCGCTCCAGGTTAGAAGGTTACGGATGGAAAGGAAGAGAAGAGGAAGTGACAAATAGAGCTAATTTATAAAGAGTTTATTCTCAAATCTTACATCCCGATTTGGAGAGTAAACAAATTTGGGCAGCCTTTCCCTTCCGTTCTCTTCCATTCCATTAATATTTGATGTGTGGAGCACAGCCTTAGGGTATTAAAAACACTACATCCTTTAATAAAAAAATTCTATGCAGATTGACTTCACTATTCACATCGTATGGCACTAGTGAATGAATGAATATTAAGCATCGGTGCATAGAATTTTTTTTGAAAAAAAAAGTACATAGAATTTTAGCCTTTTAGAAAGACAAATTAAATTAAATCTGACCCGACTTAAATTTCTTCAAAGTCAAGATAATCCAACCCGACTCCAAACTCGAACCCGATCTAAAATTGGATTTTATTTAGGGATATGATATGATGATTTGAGGTATCAAAACAAAATATTGGAATTTTGAGAACCAAATGGCAACTGGCAAGTGATGTTTTACAGAGTAACCAAGTCATTTATATAATTCGAAATCAAATTATGCACGCTAAAATGCAGTTCTAGGGTGCATTTAGCAAAACATGGGTTAGTACGGTTAGTGGTGTAAGGTTAGTACCTTTTGGGGTTAGAGGGGTAGAATGGTGAGGGTAGTAATTTGATGGGGTTAGTGCTAACTTAATGTTAGTGAATGTTGTTTGGCGCGGTATGTTGAGGTTAGTATTTTAAGATTAGCAACTATTAGTGGTGTAATTATTATTAACTATTATTAATTAGTAGTTAATAACTATTAATTTTAATAAAAATTATTATTATTAATTATTAACTATAAATTATAAAAAATAAACCATTATTAATTATTATTATCATTATTATAATAACTATTATTGAATATCGTTATTATTATAATTTTACATTAAGTATTATTTAAATTTATACAATCATTATTATTATAACTATTA
This sequence comes from Rhynchospora breviuscula, assembly GCA_027562975.1. Taxonomy (NCBI): domain Eukaryota; kingdom Viridiplantae; phylum Streptophyta; class Magnoliopsida; order Poales; family Cyperaceae; genus Rhynchospora; species Rhynchospora breviuscula. The sequence continues at coordinate 55,601,736 of CM050402.1, forward strand.
TCAATTATTAATTATTATAAATATTACCATAATTATTATATTATTTATTTTGAATTATTAATTACTTTAATTATTATTATATTAATTGTTAACTATTATTAATTATTAATTACTAATTATTATTAATCCTCATTAATTATTAATAAATAATTAATATTACAATAACTATTATTAGTTATTATAAATATTACCATAATTATTAATTATTAGTATTATTATTATATTAACTATTAATTTATTATTAATGATTAATTACTATTAATTATTAAATAAATAATAATAATTATTACTTATTAAATATTATTATTAATTATTTTTATCATTATTATTGTAATTATTATATTAATTTTTATTTTAAAATTTTATAATCATTATTAAGTAGTACTTATTATTTATTATTAAATATTAATTAATATTAATTACATAATAAATCATTATTATAAATTATTATTATTATCTATTACTAATTAATTATTATTATTTATTATTATATAATTATTATAATTAATATCAATTATCATTATTAATACCAAATTAACACTAACCTTCGAGTCGCTAACCCGACTAACTCACCCTTCCATTGAGTTAGTGAGTTAGCGAAATGTTAGTGCTAACCTCTACTAACTCATTTTCATTTGGTAAAATAATCTTGGAAAATGTTAGTCACTAATCTAAGATTAGGACTAACCCAACGGTGCCAAACACACCCCTAGAGGATAAAAAAAGGGAAAAAAAAATGCCGACTTTGTCCATTGTTGAATTCGCCGCCTTAGACTAGGCCTAGATGAATCTTTCAGTTGCTTAATGTTAAAGAAAAATGATATTTATCGTTGATATCTTTATTTAGTCTCCCCAGCAAGACTTTTAATGCACTAGTACAAAGTTAGATGTATGCAGTTGTCCGAAGAGTAAATATACATTGTATAACTTCGCACCTGACATGATATAAAAATATTAAATATAATTCTTACACATTTAGTCAATGGTCAAGCGCTCAAACTTAAAATTCATTTATGAGAATCACACTTAATATAAAAAGAAATAGAGAAATGATAAAATAAAAAGTGATATGAATGAAGGTTCTGTCAAACTCTCTTTATCTCAAATTCGAAAGTTTAAATGATTGATCCGACCTTAAAACTTCACACTAAAATCTTATTGCCGACCATATTTTTACACTTTTAAAAAAAAATTACTTATTTTTAAAATTTTAAAAAAATTCTCAATAGTCATGAACTTTCCAAATAACAACAGTTATTAAACATCTAAAAAATATTTAAAAAATTTGCAAAAAATGTAAAAAAACTTGGTCGGTAAGAAGATATTAATATGAAGAGCACATTAAGTGGTTTGGATCGATCATTTAATTTTTTTGTATTCGAGATCTAACCAGATTTAACGAAACGATTAGTCAAATCGCTTGGACTGTAGTCAAATTCTGACATAAATATATTGTAAATGATTCGACATATGTACATGAGAGCTTTATCCATTTTTTTGTTGGGCAAGAGTTAATAATTTGTGGATTTTTATACATGGTTAACACGGGAATTGCTTTCCTCGTAGTCCAGTTTGGAGATCCACTCCTATTTAGACCAAAACGTACTTCCCACTCCTCCATTTTTTTTTTATTTTTTTCTCTTGCGCTATTTTGGCATGTATGAAGCAAACATCTATATAAACTTAAATATGTGCAGAATACATATTTAGCGGACCGTTTTTAGCATCAGTTGCAACACACAAATACCAAAAATCGTTCATAACGAAAGAATATCAAGCAATTATTAGCAAGCTAATTTTGAAAAAAAATAAAATAGATAAACAAATTATGCGCATCTCCTAACTTCCAATTTTTTTTGATCATTTCCACGTAGGATTCTTCATTTAGCCATTTTTATTTTCGACTTGAGCGTCAAGTACTTTTTATCAAAATAAAATTAAAGAAGGCAAGTATAATTAAGGCAATTTCGTTTCAATATTTGGAAAGAAAGAAAGACAGATTCTATCTCAATTATATTATTTACGAACGACCTTTATTTAGAGATGCACAATCCCTATTCCCTAATTTTTCCCAATTAAAATCGCGTCGTATATATCTCTCGCTCTCTCTCTCTAAAGCCTTCGACTCTGTGTCTGCCTTCCTCTCGTCGTCTCTCCATCGGAGCGAGTTCGACTTTTCTAGGGTTTCGCTTCGCCTTCACCTCTTCGTCTGATCTAGGAAGCTTGATTTCTCTAGGTTTTTTCTCCTCCTTCTCTATTCTCTCTTACCCGAATCTCCGAAGGCTCCGTGGGGTCTTAGATCGGAGTTCTCCGTTCAATTTTATCGCTTTGAACTGTTCCGACTGGTCGATTAGGTTGATTTTTTTCCTGTTCCAATACTTCGATCTTCTTAGTTTTCTCCTTCAGTGTTCTAGGGTTTCAGGATACGGTTTTTATGTTTGTAAATGGTTTGAAAGGTCTCGTACTTGAGAGTTTTCCTTTTGTTAAGGGTTCAGCTCTGGTCTTAGTTTGTTAAATTTGTATGTCTAAATTGATCCATTTTTTGAGGAATTTTCTGGGGTTTGATCGATTTATTGGGTTCTTCGCCTTTCTCTAAAAATTTTAGGAATATTTTCGTTAAAGATTTCGGTCTTGTGTACATTAAAAGTTCAATTTTAGGAATAGTTTCTAGTTTTACATTTCTTGTTGTTGTTTTTAACTTCTAGAAACAGGTTCTGATCTCTCCTTTTTTCTTTGCAATCTTAGAAGTCTGCCCCTTTGAGAAGATCAGAAAATGGCAATGCATGAAAGAAAAGTTATAGAGCTCGATCAAGGATGGGACTTCATGCAGAAGGGTATTACCAAGTTAAAGAACCTTTTAGAAGGAAAACCTGGTGAGACGCAATTCAGTTCAGAAGACTACATGATGCTGTACACGTATGTGCCTTCCTTTAAATTTCTCCTTCTCTTTGCTTGCATTGGGAATTTGAGTTAAAGATTGTTACAGCTACGTTTTTTTTTTCAGAAGATGTATAAGCCTAATTTTGTATTAGATCTGATGTTCTTCTTACTGTTTGTATGGCTTTATTTTTGGGGCTGAAAGTGGCCATCATTTGAAGCTTTGCTGTTGAGTCTTTATTGTACTTCTTGTTGGTAAATTGGAACTGAATCTTTATAGGAAATTGTTAATTTGTATCTGCTAAGTTGGAGGAACTGTATGTAGTAAGTAGTATATGGATAGGTTTGTTGGACTATCTTATAGGCATCTTTTTATCCTTGTTTAATTCATTTTTTTACTTTGTTTGTATAGAACCATCTATAACATGTGTACCCAGAAGCCTCCACACGACTACTCTCAGCAGCTCTATGAAAAGTACAGAGAAGCTTTCGTGGAATACATAGATGATATGGTATTGATTCTTAGCTTTACATTGCACCACCAAAAAAAAAAAATGTTTAGCTTTATGACCAAGCATTACCAGTTTTGTTTCAGTTTGTTTGCATGTATATATATTGTAGTTATAGTTGAGGAATTGGGATTAGATGTTGACCCTTATTGTGATGTGTAGTCAAAAGAACTGTTGCCAACTATTGCTCTTGGTAGTTTTCTGTTATGGACCCTTCAGACTGACTCTATCAAAAACCTTGTGCCAATGTTGTTGCTACTTGAGTTTTTTTGTTCTCTCACGAATTTGAGTTTTGTTTTTTACCCTGTCGTTTTTTCTTTCTACACATTGTTGTGAGGTTAGGAAGGTTTGCATGTTGCCTAAACACTAGGTATTATTCAAACTTTCAAAGGACCTGAAAAGTAACTATTCAGCTAAAAGAACCTTTCCCTTCTCAATTAGGTATTGCCTGCTTTGAGAGAAAAGCATCACGAGTACATGTTGAAGGAGCTTCAGAAGAGATGGCAGAACCACAAGGTCATGGTCAGATGGCTTTCCCGGTTCTTCTACTACCTTGACCGTTATTTCATTGCTAGGAGGTCACTGCCTGGATTGAACGAAGTTGGTCTTACCTGCTTCCGTGATCGGGTAATTATAGGCTAATGTGATAATGTGATACGTTTAATACTTTACTGTTTGGCCTGCTTCTATATGTCTTTTGTTTGCTTCTTCTGGTATTAAGTAAAATATGACTGACAGTGTTGGACAGGCTAAATACCATTTGTAGTGCGTAGTCAGCTACTAAGATATTTTGCCTCTTTCACATTTGTAATGTTTTGTTGCTCGCTGATTTTTTTTTTTATTGTAATGCTTGATTTTTTTTTTTTGTTCTATTTCCAGGTATACCAAGAAATGAAGAGCATGGTAAAGGACGCGGTGCTGACATTGGTAAGTGTTGAAGTTGATTAATTTTGCTGTTCTCATTCTTCAATGAAGTTCTGGCTTAATTTTCATTTGTATGCAATTTTACTGTTTGATTGTACTTGTCACTACTCTTTCAACAGATTGATCAGGAGCGTGAGGGCGAGCAGATTGACAGAGCTCTTTTGAAGAATATACTTGACATTTTTGTTGAAATAGGCCTTACCAACATGGAGTGTTATGAAAATGACTTCGAAGAGTTTCTGCTCAAGGAGACTGCAGCATACTACTCCAGAAAAGCTTCAATCTGGATACTGGAAGATTCTTGTCCTGACTATATGTTGAAGGTAACTGTATATGATGTATCAAATGCATGAACTGTTACAGCAACTGTATATAATATATCAAATTATTGAAGGAGTGCATATGTTTTTCTTCTTTTCCCTTTTTCCTTTTTGTTTTTTGTCATTTATTTTATTTATAGTTAACTCCTATTTTGGGTATTTGAGGTTGTTTTTATTATTAGTAAGGCTAAATTTGGGCTTTTGGGCTAAAATAGCAAGGAAAGACATGGTTAAAACATCATCTTTGAGATTGGTTCTTTCTTCTATGATGCCCAGCTTTTGTGGTTAAGAGTCTTTAATTACACAATAAGGTCACCACATATACGGTGCAGCTGTGGCGGTTGCATTTGTTGTTTATTCCTTTTAAATCATTCATAAACTAATTTTGTGGTGATCCTTGTTAGGCTGAAGAATGTCTCAAGAGGGAGAAGGAGAGAGTTGGCCACTACCTTCACTCTAGCAGTGAAAATAAGCTCTTGGAGGTCTCTTATATATCCTGTTGCATCATACCATTCATTTATTTTTGTAGACACAAACTTATTGTAGTACTTGTTGATTAGGACGAAGATACTTTTAAGCATATTATGCTATTTTTAGCATATTAATTTTTTGTGCATCTATAAGCAATATCAGTTATACCTTAGTACATACAAATAAATTGGTTTATATGATTATTGAAGTCTTGAGGTGTATGGTTAATCTATGTTATGTTTATATTTACTGTAGTAGCAATAGGGTAGTAGCAATAGCAACTTGACATTGTTTCACAATGTGCTGGAGGGTGATGGATAGTAACATGAGGTGCTGCTTTTGTTGATATTTCTTAATAATTACTAAGTATTTAATTGCTGTTCCCTGTTTCTTTGTGATTCTTGTAGAAAGTTCAACATGAGTTGCTTTCAGTATATGCAAACCAACTACTCGAAAAGGAGCACTCTGGATGCCATGTATTGCTTCGTGATGACAAGGTATGAAAACAGGAAAGTTGATATTTCTCTGTTTGTTTTGTGATGATAGTTGCTTTAAGAATTTTGCATCTGTCACATGTTTCAGACGGAGGATCTGTCAAGGATGTTCAGACTTTTCTCCAAAATCAATCGTGGTCTAGACCCAGTTTCTCAGATGTTTAAAGAGGTAATTAAGCTTTTTTAACAGAATATTTGGATGAATTATACCTGTATGGTACTGAATTGTATATTTTCCTGCAGCATGTTACTTCTGAGGGAATGGCTTTAGTCAAACAAGCAGAAGATGCTGCAAGCAACAAGAAGGTGAAAACCATGTCTTTTTGAAGTTTTCTCATCCATTCATTCTTCAGGTCTTTTGGGAACTGCAATTTTGGCTAAGATGTTCTAAAATGAGTTTTAGTTAACACTGTGAATCAATTGGCCCCTCATTTTTAATTCCATGCGGCATTAATCCCTTGATCATCTTAGAACTTATCCTATGCTCAATTTAATTTAAGCTAAAATATACCGTAGTGTAATTGAAGTTCCAATGGCCAAATAAAGGTGAAAACCATGATGTACAGTGTTCTGTAGTTTTTATACCCTCTAGCCATTTGGTTCTGAGGTAACAGAAGCGTAGAAATGAGTGGGAGGAGAAGGAACGGGCAGGGAGGTTATCTTATTTTCTATTCTCTTGTTTGGTTGGCTTTGTTTCCCTCTGTTAACCCAAAAGAAAAATAAAATAAAATAAAAATAGAAGATCTAGGGGATTGTAGGAGGTTAAAGAGTTTTTTATCCTCCAATTTAATACCCAACCAAACAATCATAATTTAACCTACTCTGTCCCCCCTCTTTCCCCACTCTCCATCCAAACAAGTTTTTACTGGCAGACCTCGCACAAAGGTAGTCTTGCATGTTTACTTCTGTTGTCATTGTAATGAATCTCTGAAAAATATTTATCCTTTGTAGGAAGAGAAGAGGGATGTGGTGGGCTTGCAAGAGCAGGTCAGAATTTTTGTTCCTGATTATTCTATGATATACTCCGCCTTTATTGATTATTTAAATATCTAACTTAATTTTCCTACCAAACTGTTACAGGTCTTCGTGAGGAAAGTAATTGAACTACATGACAAATACTTGAACTATGTCGTTGAATGCTTCCAGAACCACACTCTCTTCCATAAGGTATGATATTATATTTTTTTCTTGTGTATTTTTATTGGAAATACTTGTAAAACTGAAAAGTAATTTTCTGTAGTGCCATTCCAAAACCCATCTGAACACACTGTTCCTTATTTCTTTTAAAATACCAAATTGGTCATTACTTTCTTCTTTTGTGTGATGTGGCAAGGACACATATGGGAACTTTGGCAATTATCATTTCTGATACTTATTGCTTTGTGATGTTCATTTAACTTTTTCCCCCTCTTATCTCTAGGCTTTGAAAGAGGCGTTTGAGGTGTTCTGCAACAAGGGTGTGGCAGGAAGCTCTAGTGCAGAATTACTGGCAACATTCTGTGATAATATTTTGAAGAAGGGCGGAAGTGAAAAACTCAGTGATGAAGCAATTGAGGAAACCCTCGAGAAAGTACGTTATTTGTCTCAAATCTGTTATAAATTACCAGCAAAAAGATGCCCCCAATACGTGGGCAAATAAAGAAACAAAATAATGTTAGGCAATAAAAATATCTGGTTAAATCTTCGAGCGATACAGATGGATATCTTTCTGAAAAATAAATTGTTTAAACACCACCTGACTCTTTTCTATTAAAGGGTCTGATCTTTTATCTGAAATCAACATCTAGACCACACATCAGATCAGATCACACAAATCAATGGTCCATAATGGATATAACAATTGTTTCCACCACTCTAGTGAAATTACCTTTTTAATGGGTGCTTTTATAAGTAGTAGAGATAACCTCTAGTGTAAATTAGGAATTGATTTAAAATTTTTAAACTAATACAATTTGCAGGTAGTGAAGCTCCTTGCTTACATAAGCGATAAGGATCTTTTTGCTGAGTTCTACAGGTATCAATCTTTTGTTATTGTTTTGAAAAATAAGTGCCAGGATTAGTGTATCATTCCATCTTCTCTCTGTTTGCGATAACAGAGTGGATATTTCCAAATGGCCATAATTTTGTCTCTGTTAGCTAAACACTTGTAAACATGTATAACCAAATTACTTGGATTGCAGGAAAAAATTGGCTAGGAGGTTGCTTTTTGACAAGAGTGCAAATGATGATCATGAGAGGAGCATCTTAACAAAGCTCAAGCAACAATGTGGTGGCCAGTTCACGTCTAAGATGGAAGGAATGGTATAAACAAAAGCACTTGACCTTAGAGTTTTGTTTTGTTGTCCTTTGATGATTAAAGTGAATTTCAATTTTTTATTGACTAATTTACCTATATTTAATTCTTTGTTAAACAACCAGGTTACTGATCTCACTCTTGCAAGAGAGAACCAGACACAGTTTGAGGAGTATCTCAACTCAAATCCACAAGCAGGCCCGGGAATAGACTTGACAGTTACTGTATTGACAACTGGTTTCTGGCCGAGTTACAAGTCATTTGACCTCAACCTTCCTTCTGAGATGGTATTTTTTCCCCCATCCTCTATGACCAAGAAAAACTGATGTCAGGTCATTCTTACTGATTGTTGCTTTACAAACTGTTTTGTTAGGTAAAATGTGTGGAGGTATTTAAGGAATTCTATCAAACAAAGACCAAACACAGGAAGTTGACATGGATATACTCTTTGGGGACTTGCAATATCAATGGCAAGTTCGATACAAAAAATATTGAGCTGATAGTTACCACCTACCAGGTACTATGCAATATGATTTTTTTATTTTTATTTTTTGTAATGATCTTCTCCTTATGTCCCATTTGAAAGGATATTCCTGTTGGTCGTGAGCATCCTACAAAATAGATTTTTTTGGTATAATATTTTATCATTTCTGCTGTAATGAATTTCATTGACATATCAGGTCTTATATAATGATATTAATATTATTTTTGTTTGTTGTGTTGATCTTAAGTTGTGGGCTTATGCTCTGTTGGACATAAAAAAAACGATTTTGCATTAAACACCAAAGTTTGACTATTGATCATTTGAGGGAACTTTGGAGAAGTAGCTGGTTCTACACCAAAGTTGGATGATTTTCTGAAAAATTGCAAAAGCGCAGGAATGTGACCCAGAGGTTTATATGCCCTTTCAGTTGATTTCTTGGATACTGCTGACAACTCCTTTAATTATTTTGATAGGCTGCTGCACTACTGTTGTTTAATGCATCAGAAAGGTTGAGCTACTCAGAAATAATGACACAGCTGAATTTGACGGACGATGATGTTATCAGGTTGCTCCACTCTCTTTCTTGTGCCAAGTACAAGATCCTCAACAAGGAGCCCAACACGAAAACCATCTCTCCCAACGATGTCTTCAGCTTCAACTCTAAGTTCACAGATAGGATGCGCAGAATCAAGGTACTGCTATTCCTTAGTTTAATATGCAGAAGCAATTGATTCAAATGGATGATTAATCATCATCTTCTTTTTCTTAGTCTACAGAAATACTAGTAGAAACTAGAACCTGTGTGCTGCCATATTTTGTTTCTTTGTTCTTTTATTTTCGCAATCATGCAATGTTTAATGTTCGGCATAGTAATTTGAGGTGGGGACAAGGTTAAACTTTTAGTATTTGAAATTGTGGGCATGCAAATTATATGGGCATTTTGTTATACCATATAGCTTTTCTCATCTCATCATTTATAACTGAATATGGAAAAAGAAAGTTAAAGTCACTCTTTGGTCCGAGGTAATACCTGAAATTTCAGTGTTCAATTGAACATACTTCACCTATACTGAATTCCTTGGCCTGCAGATTCCACTACCTCCAGTAGATGAGAAGAAAAAGGTAGTAGAAGACGTTGACAAGGACAGGAGGTATGCCATTGATGCCTCAATTGTTCGTATAATGAAGAGTCGGAAGGTGCTTGGCCATCAGCAACTTGTCATGGAGTGCGTTGAGCAGCTTGGTCGCATGTTCAAGGTAATTTAAAACTTTTCTTTTTCATTCATTGTATTTTTATTTAATTTGTCTTAAGCGCTAACTACTTGCGGTTGATATCCCTTATCAAACATTTTCACATTGAAAAGAGTAAGCATAGCTCATCACTGCATCTTATTTTGTGTTATATTACAGCCGGACTTCAAGGCCATTAAGAAGAGGATAGAGGACCTTATCACCAGGGACTATCTGGAGAGGGATAAGGAAAACCCTAATGTGTACCGCTACCTTGCCTAGGTGTGGCAAGGTTCTCCCAATTCACCCTTCTTTTCTGAAGCAGATGTTGGAAAGAGCTTTTGCATTCTCAGCTGAAGAATTTTAAAAGGAGTTATCTGCTTCCAACGAGTCATCCAACTTGTTACATTTTCTTTGTACATCTATGTGCCCATAACAAGGGGATAGAGGATATGAAACTCCTTCTATATTATAGATCTTAACTTAGTCTTTTGTGAATCTGTTATCCTTTCCCTATCCTTATATTGCTTTCTCATTTTGATGGTTTGTTACTGGGGCAATTGTTATATTCTGCAGAGTCTATGAATGAATTTATGTTAGCTTATAGAATGTATCACCCGGATATCAGGAATAACTATTGTGATTGTTGCTATCATATGTGAGCTTTGGGAAGTAGTTGGGGTTAACAAAATCATGCTACCCTCGCCTTCCTGACCCGTGTGTACGTTTGATGAACTAGGGGTCTATTTGACTACTATTCGGTGCATTTTACTTAGTACAGCATGAATCGCAGAACTTGTTTTTTTTATCGCTCTTATTCTGTTAATAATAATAATACCCTATCTTCTGTAATAAGGAAGGCGTTTTACGTTTGTCTACATCCTCGCATTCTCTCTTCTTGTAATGGGAGTTTCAAGTGTTTTAGGGAACACGAGAATTTCCCTTGTCTTTTGGCACAACAGTTAGTCAATTGCATGGCCTTAATAAAAATCAAATAAATGAAATTGTATCGTGTGTATTGTTAGCTGATGCTCAGCTCGATCCACCATTGAGAGGTTTTGCATCCAATTGTGCCAGTGTTTAACAGCGGCCCGTTACCAAATATTGTATTTATCGATTTGTTGTAAGCTGTATCCGGTATCTCCATCCTGTTTTTGCATCCAATTCGCACTGTGGTTAGAAGTGATTTGATGACTGCCAAAATGTTCCAACTTCCATCTTTTGAAAAAAAGAAGAACGCAATAATATCTGTTTAAAATGAGCGGTTTGCAATGAATGTTCTCATTAATGAAAGTAGGTATTGCTTGCATCTTTTTATATAAAATAAAAAATAATTCTTTTTTCTTTTCGAGCATCAATGAGGCTCTGATCAAAATCCTTTTGTTTTAACATGGGATTTCATTTCATTAGAAATTTTCTGATCAAAATGATCAAATTTGGTGTCATTTGGTTGGAATTTCTATGTTATTAGATCCAATGAAATCTTGAAAAATCAATTCAAATGAAATGAAATAAAATCCTGCGTAAAAAACATTATGATCAAGGCCTTAATTTCAGACCAGTATGCGTTACTCCCGAGTAAAGATATATTGGCATATTTTTGGTGGTTTTATGAATGAAAAGATAATCAAAGCCACTTGAGAAAAAAAAATTGGAGTGTTAAATGATATATGATTAAATAGTACTTCCACAATCTAGTCTTTTGTACAATGCACACATCTAATTTAAATGTTATCTTCTCTATTTGGAAATGCGGTGACATCACTGCTGCCTCCTGAGATTATTTGTATTTTCTACAAGTTGTGAGCCATAATATATCTCTCGAATGAACTAATGCTGCATTGTATTTATCAGAATCCTTCATGTTTAAATTCAAAGATTTACTCTAATTAAATAATTGAAGGGTAACTAGGTTCCTACCTTTTGACCTGGAAGAGCTGAGACAATTAGCTTCAAGTCTGTATTCATATGTTTAGATTATGATTGAGTTAGCAAAATTAGCATACTAATTTAGATTTTGTAAATAGTTTTTTGATGATAAAATTTTGTAATAGCTGCTAAATTGATTTTTGGTTAGAATAAACAAACAGTAGAGTTAGCAACTATTTCGAACGGCTAACAAAACATCCAAAATCTAATAAATATAAAGGGTAATTTGAGTTAGTGTTACCTGCCCGTTCAAACATAAAAATTAATTAGGATTAAAGGAAAAAGTTGACGTAAAGAAGATACCTATGGTTTGCATAGAATGGGGCCCACCAAAACCTAAAACTATTTAAGGTTTGTCCTGGCTAGGATGAGTTAATTCTCTATATATGGTGGGATCTGGCAAGAGAAATAGTGGAGGAATGACTTGAGAAGGTGACGTAATGACTTATCTTGAGTTAGCCATGCATATTAAGGACGCTTAATTTATTTTTGTTTGGTAATGCGAAGAAGGAAATAAGTTAGACGTAAACATATTTAATTTTATGGAAATGGAAAAAGACCAAACTACCTTTCTTTTAAATAGTATTTCAGTTAGGTTTTATCAGGACTTTTCATTTGACGTGGTTCTTGAAATTTTCAGGGACCAACTTGAACTGATATAATAGTCTGTTCCTACCTTAAATAAAAATATTATAAATAATAAATACATATATATTATATATACAATGCTCGAACTATTTTGCGCATATCATAACATTTGCAATAATGAAAGCACTTGAAAAAGCTAAAAAACATTAAAACCGAAAAAGCAAAGGCAATTAGCTAGTGACATAGGTTGGTAAAAACGAGTGTGTGGGTCTACAATTGGTCCAATAGACGATGAAATTTAATTGATGGTACTGACGTGGTGGTGGTACTGGCATGATTTTCTGATTCATTGTGTTGTTTTTTAATATAACACATGATGAGATAGATAGATAGGGGTACTGGTACCGATCTGATGGGGCAGTACCAGTACCAGTACTGCTTATTGCCAGTAGTCGTTTGGTTTTATGCTTTATTAGTGCAGAGATACTTGGTATATATGGTTTTATGCAATTTGCTTTCTTTCGTTAGTAGAAAGTGGTGAACTATCCTCACTTTATTTTTTTTCTCTTTTTTTTTTTTTTAAAAAAAAAAGAAAAACTAGCCGATGAAATAACAATGAACAAAGATATAAAATTATAAATAGAGAAAATCGGATATAATCCCTCTAATTTTCTCCAATTGGAAATTATTCTTATAGATATGACGTTTGACATTAGCTTGTGAGTTTGGACTGAAAAATTTTTATTTCATTTTAAGTGCAAATTGAGGGTACAAAAATTGTTGAATATATGTTGTCAGAAAATTGATATAATACTCGTCTAAATAATTTACACACAATTTATTGCACGACATTTCGTACTATTATAACTTGGTGAATTGGAATAGCATTATCCTCACTTTCCTTTCTAGTGTCAACTGAACATACTAAAATTGTTCGAATTAATGTCAAAAAATAGGCATAATAATGGGAGCAATTTGCCAAAACCTCACTTTCACATATAAATAGAACTCCACGGGGCCGCCATTTTCAATTCTCCAACAGGGAGAAGTTACATTTGTATCTCTTTCAGTTTCAGGATGTCGACATATCCACTTAGGTTTATTACAGAGAAACTTACACATAAAAATCTGTCGCTTGTTATTAACAAAAGAAGTGTTCATTAGTGCGCAGTTCAGTTGGATGGAAGAGATTAAACCGTATCTATTTGTGGTTTTTGCGCAGTTGATATACGGTGGAAACTACATTCTTGGTAAAGATGCTCTAAATGGAGGGATGCCTACATCAATTTTTGTGTTTTATAGACTATTTTTCGCCAACTTGGTCTTTGTTCCGTTTGCCTTGGCTTTTGGGAGGTGTGTCACAAATCCCTCATAAATCTGTCTCAATTTCATCTTGAATTTTTTTTTAACACTTAAGGGGTCGTTTGGATGGGTTAGGAATAGCCAATTCCTAGGAAGGAATAAGGATTTTCGTTGGGAAGTGTGTAACTTTGTGAGAGAGATGAATTGTTTATATTAAAATTTATGCCCGGAATTGGAAAATCCCCAAATTCCGGCCCAATCCAAACGATCCCTAAGGTAACAAATATTTGTCTGACTCTTTGTTTTTTTTTTAAAAAAAAAAGAAAACAATTTGGGTTGTGAAAAATAAGAAATGCAAAACTAAAACCGGTAACAATATACTTTCTTAGGCTTGATTTTCATTTTCCGAAAGTGTATTAATTTAGTCCAAGAAATTTGTTTATCGCACAATTTATTTAACTCTTTTATTAGCTTATTAACGCCTTCATATAGGAAAAATATTACCCCTCATTAATATTTAATACTTCTGTACTTATTCCTGGCCTGACAAAACTTTGAATAGGAAGAATGCACCGCCTCTGTCATGGAAAATGGCCGTCAAGATTTTCTTTTATGCATTGTTCGGGTAAGCTTGCATCATGGGGCAAAAGTTATTTTCCATAGATAAATCTCTGTTGTCCTTTATGATTTTCTTTCATAAAATTATTTTCCAAAGAAATTACATTTTTCTTCTCCTTTCCTTGCAAATGAACAACTCTAACTAGGTTTGAGTTCATTCAATTTCTAACATCATGTCATCCAACTGAAATTCAGGTCAACATTCTCTCTGAACATATTTGTAATTGGTGTCAAGTACAGTTCATCTACTGTGACATCAGCCATCTCAAATGCTGTACCGGTGGTTACTTTTATGCTAGCTGTATTATTAAGGTAATTGCTATTTCTCTAGGCGTTACTTGTTTGTCAGATCTTTCAGTACTGACTTGAAAAAGAAAAAAAAAAAAGATCTTGAAACGAAGCATGCAATTTACATTTGCAACTGCATAAAGCTTATGTTCAAAATATCATGGTGGGCCCTGAGTACACTTAAGGTTTGTTTTTTATTTGTTTGGAGGAAGATAGCCATTTGAATTGGGTAGCTGCGTTTGCATTCCACTACCAAGAATAAAAAGTACACCTAAGGTTTGTTTTATACGAGAATAGAAAAGCACTGATTGATTTTTTTTTTTAAGAATTGATAAAGCTGAAAATTTCTGAAAATATAGGCTCACAACTGGGGAAACTCCTTAGTAGCAGCTTTTGTAAAATCCCAAAGTTTGCTGGGCCTGAGTTTTCTGGGTTGTACGCTATAGGAATGCACACTAGAGGAGAGTTTGAATATGCCTCAATTCTTATACCTCTCCTGTGCCTCCACTTGAGAAGTTTAATACCTGAAAATATAACAAAACTGCTCTGACAATTGCAGAATGGAAAGGGTAACTCTGAAGAAAATATCAGGGATTGCAAAAATTCTCGGAGTAGTGCTTTGTCTTGTCGGAGTTATTGTACTTGCATTCTATGAGGGACCTAATTTAAAATCCATTAGCCATCACCACCCATTTCTCCATGGAAGCAACAATAAACATGGACCGCATTCAAAGTTGGAGGTGATCATTGGTACCTCCATCTTGACCTTTTATACAGTGACTTTGTCTCTCTGGATCATATTGCAGGTAATATAATGAGGAATAATTTTACTATGGAGAATGTCAAAATATGTTGCATACTCTGTGAAGTGACAAATAACATGCACGTCCCAGCGCTAGGCAGAAATTAAATCTCCTCCAAAATATTGTTTTGACTTATATACCAACAAGGGTGATAGTGTTTAAAAATAAGTGGAAAGGTGAAAATGAAAGAAATTAGTTGAATATATACTTGAATTTATATAGGGTAAATGGGTAATACATATATATATGTGTTAGAATTAGATTAGGCCTTTTTGTTTAACAGAGTAAGTATATATATGTTAGTTGTTTTCATGTTTTTCAGTGTACAAAAAAAATAGTCCTCGTAAATAATGATAACTTCTTAAAGCAAAAAACAGATGATGACATTATATCATTGATTTGTTTTGTTGACTACTTCTCTCTTATTTTAGAAGCACGGGTTAGATGTTATAACTTGATCAAAAGGATGTGAAAATTGTTTGCGGACCTGTATGACTTTTCAGAAAGCACGCGAACTCTCTCACACACACACATAAACACAAGTTGTCAGATATTCTTCATGTTAATCTTGTGTTGGCATTTGTTATGACTGTTGTTCATCTTTTAACTGATCAGTTCCGTAAGTATGGACAGGTACCTATTTTAAAGGAATACCCATCCAAGCTTCTTTTTGGTACTTTGTGCACATCTTTTGGTGTGGTGCAATCATTTTTCGTTGCGCTGATTGTGGAAAGAGACTTCAACAAATGGAAGTTGCATTGTGATGATACTCTCGTCGCTGTGCTTTATGCTGTACTATTCAAACCCTAAACTCTTATCAAATTGAAAATACAACCTTTTACGTTTTCCTCGAAATCTTTTTAGACCATCTCAAGTTCATTTAGTTGCAGTACTACAACGAGGCGGATTGGACGAGGGGTTCATGTGATGTTTCTCTGGAAATATCAAGGATAGTTTCATATTAAATGTATCATTTCAGATTTAATTTTTAATAGTGGCCATTTTTTTTTTTTTTGAGAACGGAAATAAATGACCATGTTTATTTTCATACACGCTCCTATTGAAAATAATTTTTTTATCTTATTTTTATTATATATCCCTTTGTGAATTAAGTTACTACATCACAAAAAGATTTATTAGCTAGGTTAAATGGCATATTATTGAACAGGAACTCGTCCAAATCTGAATTGTTCGACTGTGTTACAAATATGTACATTTTTTTTTTAAGATAAATTGAAAGTCAAGCCTTCCAATTTATTTTTAAATTAAATGTCTATGAAAGACTCCTAGCTCGAATCTGCGACCTTTCACTCAAGATGCATTGCTCTTTGATACTAGACCAAGAGCTGGTTCCCAAAATACGTATATTATTCATATGCACAAGCATTATGCATTACAATCATTGTAATATGATTCAATTTAACCTGGTTCAGGTGCATGCTTCTATTTCTATTACTAATTCTTTAAGGAAAAAAATGCAGGGAATACTTGTTTCTGGTCTAGCATTTTACTTGCAAGTATGGGTTGTAGAGAAGAAAGGGCCTGTTTTCTCTTCTATTTGGCAACCCTTCTCTCTCCTAATTACACTTGCTTGTTCTTCGTTCTTTCTTGGCGAAAAGGTCAAGTTAGGAAGGTGATGCTAGTGTTATTAATTAATTGTTAGTATACTTCTTTTCCCAAGTTTTAAGCTTGCACTTGTCTACCATATATTGGATCTGAATTTCACTGACTACACCTATGTTACTTTCTCTTGCAGTGTTTTAGGAGGGTTGTTAATGATTGGAAGTCTTTACAGTGTTTTATGGGGAAAACAGAGGGAAAATGTGGAGAAAAAGGTGAACACAGAGGAGGAGATAAAATGTCAAGAACTCACTGTCACAAAGAATGCTACAACTAGTCAAGATAGTGCAATTGCTGTGCCTGATTAATTAAATTAAATAAGTTTAAAATTAGAAATTTGTCCAATGTTTGAATCTAAATGTTAGACGAAACTTGAAAGTGGCTGTCAACTGATTTTTCTTTTTTTATTATTACTTACTAGCTAGGCAAAGATAATGTAATGTAATGTAGTTACCTAAGCTGTCTAAATTACTTTATTGCGGTAGAGTTTTTGCTCAATTTTTGCCATGTTAATCATTCATGCAGTCATTGTTTCATTGAGATGAACACATACTAATTTGGGTTTGTTAGAAATATTTAAGTCATAAAAAATGATGATGATTGGAAGTAATAAACTCTCAATGGTATAGGGTACGATACGGTAGAGATATTTTTCATGACCCATTAAAATTTTCTTTATCCATATCCTATCCTTACCCGTTAAAAATTGACTTTGCCCATACCCTACCCTTACCCGTTAAGAATTAATTTATAATGGTAGGGTATTGGTATAAAATGGATAATAATGTTAATAACTCAATGAAAAAAAATTATACAACATAAATAAATAAATAATGTCTGATAAATATGTTAATAAAGTACAACATTGAATAATACTTTAAATATAATAAAATCATACAATATCTTCTCATGTCAATTGTCACAAAAAAATTACATAACTAATTACTAATTATACAATATTTTCTCAAATGACAACAGAGAAGAAGGGATCTTCTGAAAAAATTTAGTGTTTTTTTTAATGTAGCCCGTGAATGAAAATCGAATAAATTAATTAACATATCAATCGAATATTACCATTATATCTTTCCAATTTAATGTAGTATTATCGCAATCAAATCTTACAATTTAATTTTCTAGTTTAGTTATTAATGTATCAATTGAATCTTACAAGCATATCTTTCTGATTTAGTTTGTAATTAACTTATTAATTGAATCTTACAATTATATATTTTTTATTATGATAAAAATTATAAACTATATATATAACGGTATGGGTAATTAACGAATACGAAATAGCCTTACCCATTCCCTTACCCAATAAATTAACGAAATTTATTTTATCCGTACCCATACCCGATAACTTAACGAAAATAAAATCTTACCCATACCCGTCTTATCAAATACGATACGGATAGGATAAACGATTAAAATGATACCATTGACAGCCCTAATCGTTCCATATTATGACATAAATAATTTACTATATATGAATTAGCTAGATTAAATAATTGCTGCAAGATTTTTCCACAAATTGCTGACGAAGCGTTTTTAAATGGCGTCAAAGCTTTCTAAAGTCTAAACTTTTCAGAAATTAAACCCACAAGAGGTTCAGGAATCTGTAAGTGTTAGCCGTTAGGTGATGTTGTAGTTCTGCTGGTGTTTTTTTTTTTTTTTTTCATATATTTTCTGTCGTACCAAATTTGATAACTACTATCAAGGTATTTCGGAAAAAAAAAAGGGATCAAGTATCTTATCAGTTATCATCAGAGACTATCTGGAAAAGGATAAGGAAAATCCAAATCAGTACCGCTATCTTGCCTAAGACATGACAAGTCCTCCCAGAGTACTGCACATCCTCTTAATTTTCTGAAGCTTATATTAGGAAAAGCTTCTTCATCCCCAGATGAACGTGTTTAAAATGGATCTATTTGACTATAATCCAGTACTTTCTACTTGTCCTGAATCGGGTAATCTGCATTTAATAACGAGCTATATTCTGCACGAGTGTGTGAAATGCAAAATTTCTTTTGATCACTTTAACGTCTATAATACTTCTGTTGCATTTATGAGTACAAAACGTAAGAGAGGAAAGAACTTCTGATCCTTTCTTAGGTGGGCGAAAAAGAACTAAATGGTATTGTGTGTACTGTTAGCTGATGCTCAATCTACAAAAGAGGGATTGACAGAAATCCTTCCTGTTTAATTTGCATCAAATAATACCAGTAATCCTGTTTAATTGGATTACTGGTATCCAATATCCACAATGATACCAGTAATCCTGTCTTTTTTAATCCAATTCGTACTGTCTGAACCAATTCTGATACGTAGATGCTCAAAATTTGTCCTCCTCTTGATCAGTGGTTAGAAGGGATTTGATGATTACCAAAATGTTCTAATTTCCATCTTTAGAAAAAGAGAAAATCACACTAATATCTATTTACAATGAGCGGTTTGCAATGAATGTTCTCATTAATGAAAGTAGGTGCTGCTTGCATCTTTACATGAAATAAAGTTCATGTTTTTTTGGGCCTTTGTAGCACCAGAATTAATTTCACATCTGTCTGGTTCCGGAGTCAGGATATGATGGCATATTTTGGTCGTATTATTTAATAAGAAGAGAGAATCAAAGTCACTATAGAAGTCTCCACTGTCTTAGAGGAAAAAAAAAAGCAATTTTTTTAAACCTGAAAAAAAAAAGCAATTGGAGAAATCCAATTAGTAGTACCGTACAACTCTTATTCGCTCCCAACAAGGTCACTCTCCACGCACACACACACGCACACGCACACGCACAACTCCTAATTGTTGTGCGCTCCAAAAAGAGCCATCATTCCCATCTAGTACGTGAAATTATTCTTTAAAAAAAAAAATGATGGAGTGCGCTCTGTAATGCATGAATAAATAAAATTCTCGCACTATTTAGTACAATGCACTGTGCAGAATTCAAATGTTCTTTCTGGAGAACCTTCTGCTTTTGTTTGTGTGGTGACGCCGGTAATGCCTCCTGAGAGTTTTTTTTTTTTTTTTGCATTTTCTACAATTATTCAGAGACATTAATATATATGTCGAAATGGCGAGAGATCATCCCATTGTGCATTCTCTAGTAGCAAACTATGTCGTTTTTTATCCAAACATATATATCTGCATGCCAAAAGAATATGTTCCAAAGTAAAAAATTAATGAACCATGAAAGGTCGTAGGTTCTAAACCCGGCTGGAGATCTTTTATAGACATTTAATTTAAAAATAAGTTGGGAGCCTTGACTCCCAATTTATCTTAAAAAAAAAAAATTAATGAACCAAGTGACTCCACCAATTAAGAACAATCCAAAGGCTCTAGAAACCAAAATTTCCTCTTTTCTTTTTCCTTTTTTTTTGCATTATATGATCTTCCGTACGAGTAATTATTATAAGCATTAAGTTCATTAGGTGTGTTTGCATTTTGGTTAACTTGGCAATCGTCAAAAATATTTTATAAATATTAAAAATCAGTCATTTGTATAATGCATGTGATTTACATTATGTGTGTAGAAAAATTATGAAACTTCATACATGGTTTTTTCATTCATCTGAATACTTGAAATTGAAAAAAAAAAATATGGTCTTTGATGGGATATCAAATGACACTTAAAATTGTATGAAATATTGATATACCATCAATCCGTATGACCAACAACATGTTTAGAATTTTTCAGAAGTTCTTCAATTCAATTTGAAAAAGAAATTATCATGGTCGTAAAATTAACTCATCCATTTATCTATTTTTTCATAGTACTAGCAAACGTACCTACAGTGGGTAAATTACAGATGAGAAAATTTTACATATGTGTTCTATTTCCAAAATGAAAAATAATAATTATTTTAATGAAGTTTTCCGTATTTGTTGTGCTCTCTTTCCAAACACAGTGCACAATCAATCCAGCTATAAATTTTTATTTTGATGAGTTACCAATTATTTTAATGAATTTTTTTTTCCATTTAAATAAAATAATATTCTCCTTTGTTCTGATTAGATGTCTCGAATTTTGATGAAGTACCTAATATTATTTAGCGGCGGCTTACTTCTGTCAAATTTCCACGACAATCCATGCACATCATATTCAAATTTGATTTGGAATGTTGTTGAAAAATGACAACCATTATGAAGAATAAATGCATGCTATATTATATACATTAATTACAATCAGTTATGTTTAAATTAAAAAAAGATTTACTCTAATTAAATGATTATTAAAGAAGTTCCTCCCTTGCGACTTGGAGAGCAGAAACACTTAGCTCCTGTTCAGCTGTTCTGTATTCATAAAAAAAATTGATCAGGGTTAAAGAAAAAAAAATATTAGAATGGGCCCGCCATCCAAAACCTAGGACTGTTTAAGGTTTGTACAGTACAGTTAATTTACAGTGTCTGGGATAAATTCTATTCTGTCCTATTTCATTTCCTTTCTCCTGACTCATCTGATCTCCAGTTCTTGCTTTTACTGGATCAATCAGCAGTTCCGCGCAATATTTTAATGGCTTTCAATTAGGTTTTAGCAGGACTTTCGATTTGATGTTTTTAGTTCAAACGTTTGGGGACCAACATAAACAATGATTAATAATCTGTTTCTAATTTAAATTAAACTAACCTCATAATAATCATATATATTTCTAAGTGCTCTTACGTACGGTCTTACCGTTTTAATTAGTCCGCATTACAAAATCTTGCCAACGGTACCGATATAACAAAAATTAAAGAAATTGAGAAAGCTAAAAATTAAATAATAAAAAAAACATTGAAAGCGAAAAGGATAAGTAGTGACAAAAAGTTGGTAAACGAGTGCGTGGGCCTATAAACAGGTCCCAAAGATAATGAAATAATAATGAACAAAGATAAAAAGATAATGCACGTAATTATATGTTTCGGCAACTTGCTCACTTGCATGAGTGAAAAAATATTCAACAACGCAGCCACGCAGGTCAAAAGTAGCACTTAGCCAGAACGAAAAAAATTTCATTCCTGTCACAAAAGACAAAGAAAGATATGAAGGTATTACGAGGAACATTTCCAAAGCAAATTGCAAATAATTATGGGTGTGTCTGGGAGAATGCAGCGAACTAGGGTGTTTGGGAATTCGCGAATTCATTTATATTAAAAAAATTATTTTCTTGTTCGCTCCATCCCAGTTCGCAAGTTCACCAAAATCGGAGAACTGCGAATAAGACACATAGTTCGTAGTTCTCTAATTCGTGTTTTGTTTGGTACGCGCGAACTGTCGCTGTTCGCGAACAAGCAGTTCGTATGCGCTGCCAAACAATTTAAAAGACGTAAATTTTAAATCACACTAAAATGCTTCTTATAATAATTGAATATGAACATAAAAATTATAGAACTAAATTCGGTGCAGCTAATTAATGCCAATCTGAGCATGACTCTTGACGTTAATTGGATCTGCCAAAGATAATTCTGAAAACAGTACTTTGAAATCAACAGTAAATGAACGGCTCCTTTTCGAACCCAGCGGGTATGAACCCGTTACTGAGTTGTCAACAATGCAGTGCCTCACGTAATCTGGAATCAACAGACAACAGTACATTAAATTGACACGTGTGGAAAGTGAAGAAACACCTGGCACTTTTGGTGCTCGTGAAGAAATATGTTAGTAGCCCCTTGACATTTTTAAGAATATAAGAGTTCTCTTGTATTACCATGAAGGAAGTGAAAACAAAGATAAATAAAGAAGAATAAATGATCATTTGTCGTATATTATTTAAAGGCTTCCATATCAACTTGAACGGTCTTGTTTCTAACTTCAAAACCGATGTCAATAAATTTGTGATTTCTTATCATAAATTTAAATATTATAATTGTTAAGGGCACTTATAGTATATGCACGATATTATTTTTTTTTTTTATTGTTAGTTGGCGAGAGCCAATCAGCAAAGTTTTATAAAATAAAATTTTACAAGCTAATAGTTACAAATAAAAAAAATTAAAGATGTTCGAAAGACACAAAAAAGAAATAACATAATATATAATAAAAAGCAAAACTATTGTCACTGGTCAGTCTGACGGTCATGGAGGAACGATTATTGAATATTCTAGCATTTTTATTCCTTCCAGATTAGTCAACATCATGTGTCCCAAAAGATATATTTTAATTTATTAGTTACATTAACTAAAAGGAAAATATTCTTGCTCGACCTGATATGCTATCACTTTATCTACCGACGTTAATGTATAATGTGGTGTGCACAATGAGTAAATTATCCGATTGTTATTGTAAAAAAAGTCATCTTATCTAGATGATTAGTTCATAATTTGTATAAAGAAACATATTGTTTTTAGCTGACGATTTTATATTAGAATGAAATAGTCCTAGGTGACTATTTATCAAAGTAAATTAAATTTTAGTACCAAGTGAAAATACTAAAATTGTTGAATGTGGTCACACAAAATAGGTATAATAATGAGGACTTATATGCAAATGCCTCACTTTTTCATACAAATAGAACTCCATGCGGCCAAGTTCAATTCTCAATCAGGGAGAGGTTACATTTGTGCCTATCACAGAAAGTCAGACATCAGACTTAGTTTTAGGAAGGGGAGTTTCATATGCTTAAAATTCTGTTGCTTTTTTATTATAATTTATAATATAATTAGCTACCAAAGGAGAAGAAGAAGAATTATCTACTGTGAAGTTTGATCAGCTAGGATGGAAGATAAAACAGCGTACATAGTTGTGCTCATTATACAGTTTATATACGGTGGAAACTACATTCTTGGTAAAGATGCTCTAAATGGAGGGATGCCTACAACAATTTTCGCTTTTTATAGACTATTTTTTGGCACCTTGTTCTTTGTTCCTGTTGCCTTGGTTTTTGGGAGGTGGGTCATAATCTCTCTGAAATTTGTTTTCTTTTTTTATCTTGAATTTTTTGTAATACATTTTGTCGTAAATTTTTTCTTACTCTGTTTTTTTTTTTTCAAAAAAAAAAATAGAAAAAAAACTTGCGCTGTGAACAATAAGACACTCAAAACTGCGCACCCGAAACAATATACTCTGTTAAGTTCGCTATTCATTTTCTGACAATTTAATTTAATCTGGTCCAATATATTTATCTTGTATACAATTTTTTTCTCCTTCTTTGGCATTTTCTTGTGTCATCATCTACCCCACAGTAAATACTCAATATTAATGTATTTATTTTTTTTTGACATAATAATGTATTTATTTTTGTATGATAAAACTTTGAACAGGAAAAATGCACCAAAGCTGTCATGGAAAATAGCCGCCAAGATTTTCTTTCTTGCGTTGTTCGGGTATGCGTGCATCATATAGATAGACAAATATCTGTTGTCCTTTATGATTTTTCTCATATAATCATTTTCACAGAAATATCTTTTCCTTCTCCTTTCCTTGCACATAAACAGACCCTAATTAAGTTTTTATTCATTCAGCTTCTAACTTCATGTAACTAAATGTCAGGGCAACATTTATTCTGAACATATTTTCAATTGGAGTGAAGTACAGTTCATCTACGGTGACATCAGCCATCTCAAATGCCATCCCAGTGGTTACTTTTGCTTTAGCTGTATTACTACGGTAATTTCTTTTTAGTGAAGTATTACTGCGGTAATTATGTCAAAAATTTCGGTACTGACTTGAAAAGACCAGGGAAAATAAACAACTTGAAAAGCATTTTTTTTTTTTTTAGAATGTACTGCTACCTCTAGATCTTGGTAATGGTTCAAGGAGGGTTGTAATAGACTGTTTTTTTCGTTTTAATGAAAAGAGTGGTGAGCTTATGCTCACTTGTTTCAAAAAAAAAAAAAAAAAATGTAAATATAGTGTGCCCTATTAGAGTTCCCACTTGGCAAAAAAAAAATGTATATTCCTTTTTCTTTGAAAAAAGGCCATTGAATTGACCAGCTGGGTTTGCATTCCATTACCAAGAATAACAAGTACACAGTATATCCATATGATAATCAGACACGTATTAGCCCACTCGTAATAAAACCCACTGTGAACTTTATTTTTCTTTTGAATAACCTTAAAATTATTAATACAATAAGCTTTTCTCCCTAGAGAACAAAATTGATTATTAAGGAATCCTCTGTAAGCTTTCGATTTCATTTCCGAATTATACACGCTTGTGTTTTTTGTCTGAACAAGCATAAAAGGAGGTTGAAATTTTACAATATCATGTATCAGAAGCAACTTTTTGAAATTGTCAATACTTTGCATTCTGGTATCAATTTTTGTGCAATTTCAAATGAGCACAATTGAAGCCATAAAGTTTGTGATCTTAAGCTCTTAGCGTGAACCTTGAACTTTTTTAAAAGGATGCCTAGAACTGATACGAGAATAGAAATTACTGATTTTTCCTTTTTGAAGAAATATTAAAAGCCAAAATTTACTGAAACTGGATATATCGATCATGTACTAGAGGAGAGTTGCCTCCTTGCATGTCTCTACCATGCATCCAGATGGAGGTTTAATGGCTGTAAATGTAACACTGAAATTCTGTTCTAACTCTGGCCAATGCTGCTTCATATTATGGGGCTGATCTAATTTTATTCCCTTTTGCTTCAACAATTGCAGAATGGAAAGTGTAACGCTAAAAAAACTAACAGGGATTGCAAAAATTTTGGGAGTGCTGCTTTGTCTGGCGGGGGTTATCGTGCTTGCATTCTATGAGGGACCTAGTTTAAAATCCGTCAACCACCACCGGCCATTTCTCCATGGAAGCAACAAGAAACAAGGACCACAATCAAAGATGGAGTGGATCGTTGGCATTTTCATCTTGGTCTTTTTCACAATTGCTTGGTCTCTCTGGCTCATATTGCAGGTAATATAATGAGACATATTTTTGCTAGAGAATGTCAAAATATCTTGCATGCATCCTATTTAAAATGAAAAATATCATGCATGCTCCAGCAATGTCCAGAAAATATCATGCATTCTAATTTCTCTGTTTTTCCATGGTTTGTGGACCTGTATCACTTTTTCCAGAAAACACGCAAACACACACAGAAACTCAAGTTGTTGAATATTGTTTGTGTTAAAACTCATGTATTTGCAGCCTATGTAGCCTTATATAGTTGTTAACTTGTTATGACTATTCTTCATCTTTAAACAGAGTCCTATTTTGAAGGAATACCCCTCCAAGCTTCTGTTTAGTACCATGTGCACGGCTTTTGGTGCAGTGCAATCATTCTTTGTGGCTTTGATTGTAGAGAGAGACTTCAACAAATGGAAGTTGCAATTTGACGACACTCTCGTTGCTGTGCTTTACTCTGTACTGTTCAAAAGCTTAAGTCTTCATATTTGCAAATTTCAATTCCTTTCTTTGAGAAAAGTTCCCCATTAATTTATTGTTTGAAACCTCAGATAATCATAAAAATATCTAATTCCATAGAAAATTTGGAAAAAAGACCTTTCATGCTTTCCTCAAAATCTGTTGAAACCATCACATTTTCACTTTGGTGCAATACTGACACGAGGGGGAAGTCGGCTTTGTAAGGGGCCAGGTTTTTATGTTATGTTTCTTAGGGAATATCAGGATATTTTTCATATTTAAATGTAAGTCATATTAGATTCTCTCTTCATAGTGATCTTTTTTTTTATTATTATCCAAATGAGCAATGACCATGTTTAGTTTCGTATAGATGTGCCATATCGAATATAATTTTTTTTTTGCCATTTCATCTACTTGTTGATTTACTAATTAATTACTATATCACAAAAAGATCTGTCAACATCAGGATTCAGGAACTCGACCAAAGCTAAAAATGTTTGACGGTTACAAAACATTCTCGATATACACATGCTTATACATTAGTACGATTGTTGATTTGATCCAATTTAACCGAACTCAGTTTCATGCTTATATTTGTATATTACTGACGAAAATGAGGAAAAATTGCAGGGAATGATTGTTTCTGGTGTAGCATTTTACATGCAAGTATGGTGCGTAGAGAAGAAAGGGCCTGTTTTCTTTGCAATTTGGCAACCCTTGTCTCTCCTAATTACTCTTGCTTGCTCTTCATTCTTTCTTGGCGAAATTGTCAAGTTAGGAAGGTACTGTTTATGTTACTATCAATTGTTGATTACATATTTAATAGTGAAATAGTGTACCTCCCCTCCAAATCAATACTCTGTTATACTTTTTGTTGGGTCAGTTTACTTATTTAAGCTTGAAGTTGTCTATTCTTATTTCTTGGTCTGAGTTTCACTGACTAAAACTATGCTTCTTGTCTTGCAGCGTTTTAGGAGGGCTCTTAATGGTTGGAGGTCTTTACAGTGTTTTATGGGGAAAGCAGAGAGATATTATAGAGGAAAAGCAGAGCACAGAAATGGAAATCAAATGTCAAGAACTACCTGTAGTGAAGAATGATACAAATCATGATCATGCAATTATTGTGCCTGATTTTATTAAATAGGTTTAACAAATTAGCAATTTGTTCCAAGGTTTGAATCTAAATGTAATGTAGTTTTTCTTTTTTCTTTTTTTTTTTTAATAATTACTTAGTTTGAAAACAAAATGTAATATAGTTACCTTTGCTGCCTAAATTACATGACAGTACAGTGTATGCTAAATTTTTTGTTGAGTAATTATCTCGTATTTATCTGGAGCTATGGGATTAACTGAGAGAATGATTTTTTTATAACTCTCTTTATTAACTTGAAGGAGTACAATTATACACTCTTCTATTTTATACACTCTCTCTTTGATACTCTTTCTACTTAGTACTCTTGTCTCATTGGTTACATGTATCTCATATTTATAGCCTCTCCATGTCGGTTATATGAGACCTCTAGAATATACACAAGCTACCTTATACATACATGATTATACTAAATAATACTAGAGACTTCTATAAACTTCAAAGTCGGTACTAACTTCAAGCCCAATCTAGAATGTTCAATATTTGGGCCTTTCAATGGGCCGATTCTTTTATTTGCACTTCGGTGTTGATTTTCAACATTCTTGCCATGTAAGTATTCATACACATTGATTGGTTCGTTCGAATGAGCACATGAGACTTTACAGATTAGGCTTCAAGACCAAATTTTGGTCTAATAGAAATATGAATTAATTGAATATTTCATTCATAAAAAAGTGAATAGTTGAGTATATATTTTTTAGAATACTTGAATATCTAATTTCTAGTAGTTGAATATTTCATTTGGCATTTAAAATTGCCTAACCATTTTGAACCGGATCAGATTACACACGAACTAATCCGACCACACTTCAATTATGATTTGCTTAATTTGCTTCAAAATTTGGATATAATATAATATATGATAAGAGCCACGCTTCTGTGCTAGTGTGAATGGCAAAATTTGTTTTGAATACCTCTTATTCAATATCATTCGTGAGGACTAGGTGTAGAAGTTGGACAAGAAAGTTGTTTAGCAGGGGACATTTATTGCATTTCAAAATATTTCGGGACAAACAAATTTCCCCTTTCCGTCCCCTTGACCATAACTAAAATAAATAAAATGATATTTTGCCTCCTATATACTGATGCTCAACCTACCAATGTGGGATGGACATCAATTTGTTTTTGGATTCAACTGTACTAAGTGTTTAACAACAGCCCAAGCATGACCAAATAATGTACTAATTCTACTATTTGTTAGATATCCATATCCACCATGATAACAGTAATCATGATTCTTTTGCATCCAATTCCCACTGTCTGTACCAATTCTGATACGTAGGTGCTCAAAAGTTGTCCTTGTCTTGATCAGTGGTTAGATGTGGATTTGATGAGTAAGAAATTGTTCTAATTTCCATCTTTAGAAAAGAGCATAGCACAAAAATATTTGTTCCAAATGAGCGGTTTACAATGGGATGCTCCCATTAATGAAAGTTGGTGCTGCCTGCACCTTTTGTATAAAATAATGTTATGTTTTTGGCTTTTGTGGAACTAGAATTAATTTCAAATATAGTTGATCTGCGTAGTTCATGAGTTAAGATATGCTGGCATAATTTTGGTCGTGTTATAATGATATTTCCTTTAAAAAAAGGTAGCTACAAAAGCTACCCTTTTCATTATTGAAACAAGTTGATATATAGTAGATAATAAAAGCTACTAGAGAAGTCTCCACTGTCTCAGAGAAAAAAACAATTGGAGATGTCCAAACAACGGTACCGTACATTGCATCCACAGTACTCCACCAAGAGCTGAGAGCTGTATGTGTCCCCCTCGTGCAGTCGTGCAACTGTGCTAGCACACCACACACACACGCACTCGTAACGGTGGTGCGCTTTTTTAGATGCATGAATATATAAAATACCCACAAGTCTATTGTACAATGCACTGTGCATGAGTCAACTTTTAGTTTTAAATGTGTTTTGTGAGATAATCTTCTTATCAGAAAGGGATGACATTACTCCTATACGTCCTGAAATTTCTTGCATTTTCTACAATTATTCCGCAACGATATATCGGTCAAAATGACAACAGAGATCCCATTGTGCATTCTCAATTAAAGGAACTTATACCATATTTGCACTCCAAAATATACATGACCTTTTCTCCTTTATGAATTACATGACCTTCCTTACGAGCAATAAAAAGCGATCAAGTTTTATGTATGTTTTCTCCTTGCAACATATCAAGTCTGGATTAAATAAATCTTTTTGATACACATCCTAGCTTGTTAAATCTACAACATATCAAGTTTATGTTTTTTATATTTTTCTAAATTATTTTAATTCAATTAAAAAATGTTCTCAGGATTTGTTAAATTAACTCAGCTACCATTAATTGATAAATTCCATCCATATTCAATTTCATGGCATCTCTATTTGGCATATTTGACAATGTTGTTCGATAAAGAAAATTCTCGTTAGTTGAGATATATTGGATACGCCTCAAATTTGATCTATTGCAAAAATATGTGATGAATTACCAAACACTAATTTAGAGGCTCAGGTTAGAAACTTTCCACGATATTGATCAATGTATATCATATTCAAATTTGATTTGGAATAATGTGGACAATCGTTGTCAAAAATATTCAATGAATGCTACATTTTGTTGATATATAGATTATTAGGTTGTTCAAGTTCAAACATTAACTTACTCTTGTTGACTTCGAGAGATATAAGATTAGCTCCGATTTGTATTCATAAAAGAAGAATGGTTAGGGTTAAGAAAAAAAAGACTTGGCATAAAACGGGGCGTGTACCTATGGTTTGCATAGAATTAATGGGGGACCGGACCAGCAAAACCTACGACCTTTTTTAGTTTTTCACTAGCTGAGACGAGTTACGTTTTATTTTCTTCTCCCTCTCCGTTGACTCTCTGCTCTATATTATTTCATTTTACGGATATCTAAATAATAGAACCTTATCATCACATTCGCTAGATTTTCTCAGTAGTATCGTACAACATAAAATGGACATGAGAAAGCAAAAAATATCATTAAAAGCGAAAAAGGTAAAGGCAACGAGTGACAAAACGTGGGTAAAAACGACTGCGTGGACCTAAACAATATAGATAGTGAAAGAACAAAGTACAAAGATACAGATAATGCTCCTTAGGGACTTGCATGAGTGACCAAAATCGTTTCAAATGAAACAAAAATTTAGCAAGCGACATAACAGGTCGAAAGTCGCATTAAACTAAAAGGACAAAACCAACCAAGTGTATACCATGCAAATATAAGTCTAGGCATCGTCTTGTCTAGTACTCCACTAGCTAGCTAGTACTGATTTTTGTATTTTCTGAAAAACAAGTCCAGTAACTTGCCTGAACTTAATACTACATGGATCCGTCCTGTCAATAGTCAATACTAATAATGTCAAAGCTTACAACAATAATTTTAATATTCAAATAACATACAATGCGGAAATTATATCTGCAATATCCTAAGAAACACACATAATTTCAACATTAAAAGACATGAATAACCGTAATTGTATCATTCAAAAAAATAATTACAATAAAACCATATATCGCGCGTAGAGTATCATGTATCGAGGTATGAGACCTTATTTAGTAATTAGTATATCACGCATCTTGATTCCCTTTTTCTCTTTTGAATGAATCACTAAGCCAACGAGAGCCAAAAGGGAGTCCGATAGACCTATTTACCCAATTTAATTGATATTTATCTTGTTTTTTTTCTGGTTCTCCTAACAATCCAATATTTAAATCTAACCGGACCGGACTAAGGTCCGGTTCCTAGTTTATAAGGTTAGCCGGCCGGTCGGTCCAGTATAGTATTTTGAACACTGTTTCGATGTCTAGTTTTTGCCACCGACGTTAATAGCAAATTGAGTTTTAAAACATTGCCTAATTGGCTATTAATATCTCGGTGCAAACCTAAGGAAACAGCCAGCACAATTCACGACGTTGGATATACACGATAAAGTTTTTTTTTTTTTTTCTAAAGCAAAAGAATGGTGTGAAGTTCCATCTTTCTATTAATAAAAGGATGTACTGATGTACAAAGTTTAGCCAGAAGCCAAAGTTAAAAATAAAGATAAAAACAAAATCAAGGAAAAATAAAAAAGATTAAAACAAAAGGAGTGATGCCGCAAAGGAAAGAGCGACCATCATTAATCAGACCCAATGGTTAACAGTGTTTTCAATACCTACCAGTTATCAAAACAGCAGTATCCGATTCTGTGAGAGAAAATACCGAAAAATACTGAATTTCGATAACCAAATCGGTAGAAATGCCGGTATGGTATTGAAAACACAAGTGGTTAATGACAAAGAATAATGCAGTGGGTTTGAACTTTGAACTATGAACCCGCCAACGCTGCGCTAGCACAGTAGTTGAGGCCAAACATTCCCTCTAGGAGTGCTGGGGTTGAGTCCCACTGGGGTGGGATGATGGGTGTGTGGGTGTGGCCTACGGGCATAAATCACAAAAAAAAAAAAAAAAAAACTTTGAACTATGAACCCGTTAGTGGCTCGTCAACATTGTATTGCCTCAGGTAATCTGGATTGAACAGTATTTTTGAATGGACATCTGTGGAAAGGGTTTAAACACCTGGCAGTATGGCACATAAGATGCTCGTGAGGATATATGTTATCTAGCCCCTCAAACATTTTATTTTAAGAATTGAAGCCGTTTTAGTTTGCCATCAAAAACCATCTTTCGTTGATGCATGGAGGAAGTTTTCATCCTTTGTTGGGTATTAGAAGGCTTCCATCTTAACTTCAACCTTCTAAAATATTGAACATAAGTCCAAACCAATTCCAATTAAAATTTTGTTATTTTCTATGATAAATGGAATATAACAAATTTGTTATCACTAGAGATACTTAAAGTACTTGGTCAATTAACTATAATTTATATAGTTCAACGGAAAAAAAAATAATTTTGCTCATCAGGTAAATTTAGTATTGATTATATACAACAGAAATTAGTGTGACATGTGTATGAATTCTGTGTACATTATCCGAATAAGTATGAACTCTGTTATTACAAAATAATTCATGCGGCATGAAAATTTACATAAGGTAACATATTATCAATTAGCTAGTGGCGTCAGAATGAAATTGCCATTATTGACTGATAATCTATCAAAATATAATGTCGAATGTCGAATTACTGCTGTTAGAAATAGCCAAATTGTTGGGAGTAATTTGCAAAAACATCACTTTCACGTACACAAATGTTAAATAGACTCCATGCGGGAGAGAAAGAGAGAGAGAGAGGGAGAGACACATAAAAATCTGTTGCTCTGTTGTTATAATATAAGAACTAATTACAAGAAGTATTCTATAGTGTGAAGTTTGATCAGCTAGGATGGAAGAGAAAAAAGCGTACATAGTTGCGATCCTCATACAGTTTATATACGGTGGAAACAACATTCTTTCTAAAGATGCCATAAACGGAGGGATGCCTACGACAATATTTGTGTTTTATAGACTACTTTTTGGCACCTTGGTCTTTTTTCCGATTGCCTTGGTTTTTGGGAGGTATGTCATAATCCCTCATAAATTTGGGCTCTCAACTTAAGAGTTTTTTCTAATACTTGAGGCGGCAAATATTTGTCCTCTTCAAAACACATATTTATCTTGGCGTGCTTTTCATTTTTTTTTTTTTTAAACTTGCTTACGTTAGCCCTTCTTTTAAAAGCTTATAAGGGGTCGTTTGGATCGCTTGGGAATAAGAGGAATAGCCTATTCCTAGGCGGAAAGTATTGGGAAGTGTGTAACTTTGTGAAGAGTTTGGATTGTTTATAATAAAATTTTCGCCCGGAATTGCTTATTCCCCTTATTCCTAATGCATCCAAACGAGCCCATAGCTTTTTTGTTTTGGCAATTTTCTCTGTCACTATTACCCTCCTCAATAATTATTTACATTTCTGTATTTATTTCTCTGACAAAACCCTGAACAGGAAAAACGCACCAAAGCTGTCATGGAAAATAGCCACCAAGATTTTCTTTCTTGCTTTGTTCGGGTACGCATGCATCTTATGGGCAAAAAAAAAATAACTTTTCATAGATGGACAAATCTTTATTACTTTATGATTACCTTCACAAAATCTTTTCGCACATAAATTTTTACTATTCATTTCCCTATCCTTGCAAACGAACAGACCCAGAAGTGGTTCAAATTACTGAATTAGTTCAGTTTCTAACTTCATGTAACTAAATTTCAGGGCAACATTCATTTTCAACATATTAGCAATTGGTATTAAGTACACGTCATCAACTGCCACAGCAGCCATCGCAAATGCTATCCCAGTGGTTACTTTTGCTCTAGCTGTATTACTGCGGTAATAATTTTTTTTGTTTTCGATCGTATTAATTAACATTGACATGGAAGGTGGGTTGGGGTTGGGGGGGGGGGGGGGGCAGTTACACATCTTCAAGGACATCAAAAACCCAAATCTTATAGCTTAGTGGCCAATTAATTAAAGTTCCTACGTAGAAATAATTGTATATATTTTTTTATGTTTGTTTAAAAAACTAAAAAGTAGCTTTTTGACTTGGCTAGCTTCCTTGCATTCTGTCAGTAAGAACAACAAGCACACAGTTTATCTTTATGACAATCAAACACTTCCCACTTGTATCAACCTACCGCAAACTTAGTTACTTTCTTTTGCTTTACAATAAACCTTAAAAATTGTAATAAATAATAAGTGTTTATCTTACTAAACAGAAAAGAGAATATTATAGGTCATTTTTCAGAAGCAACTTTTCAAATTTTCAATGTTTTGCACTCAGGTCCAAATTTTTGTGTAATTTCAAATAGGGCACAATTGAAGTCCTTAAGTTTGTGGTCTTAGTTTGAATCTGGAAGTTTATTAAAAGGGATGCACTAGAACTAATGTGAGACTTTTAATGCCTCCTTTCTAGTAGACTAGTACGTCTATTATTGCGCATCCTCTTTAGAAATTCAATATGTGAAGATCTAACGTCCAGTTCTCCCGTGCGCTAATGTTGTTTCAAAAAGAATAGGGCAGATATGATCGATATCGAAGTTTTTCTTTCTTCCTACTATTTTGAACTGACAAATGACAATTGCAGAATGGAAAGTGTAACGCTAAAGAAAATAACAGGGATTGCAAAAGTTTTGGGAGTACTGCTTTGCTTGGCGGGAGTTATGGTACTTGCCTTTTATGACGGACCTAGTTTAAAATCAGTAAACCACCACCGCCCATTTCTTCATGGAAGCAAAAACAAACAAGGACCACATTCAAAGTTTGAGTGGATCATTGGTACTTTCATCTTGATCTTTTTTGCATTGGCTTGGTCTCTCTGGCTTATAATACAGGTAATATAATGATGACTAATAGTTCGTGGACCTCCATCATTTTTTTAAGAAAATAATACATGAACACGCATTCGGATCCTCAGCAGCCGAAAAAAGGACTGCTTGGAGCAGTCCTTTCTTTTTTTTATATTTAAAAATTTTAAAATTCAAATGGAGAATCTAAAAGTTGATCTTGTTAAATTTTACTGGCGATGTGCTTTCATATAAGTTTTATAAAATCTGAAGTCGATTTGATACTTGACTAAGTGATCAAATTATGAACGTATTAGAATTAATCTAACCAGATTCGTTCATTTGTTGACCACTTGATCTAGTATCAAATCAACTTCAAATTTTATAAAACTTATATAAAAATGTATCGTCAGTAAAATTTAACAAGATCAACGATTTGGATTCTCCATTTGAATTCTCCAAGCAGTCCTTTTTTTGACTGTTGAGGATGCGGATGCCATGAACACAGATACACAAACATAAGTTATCAAATTTTGTTTTGGGGTTGAGACTGGGTTGCGGCCCAAATATAAATAGACTTAAATATAGTCCATAGTTGTTATGTCTATTCTGTATCTTAAATCTGAGTTCCATAAATACAAACAGGGACCTTTCTTGAAGGAATACCCCTCCAAGCTTCTGTTTAGTACAATATGCACGTTTTTCGGTGCAGTGCAATCATTTTTCGTTGCGTTGATTGCTGAGAGAGACTTCAACAAATGGAAGTTGCATTTCGATGATACTTCCCTTGCTGTGCTTTACACTGTATGCTTCCATATTTACCCTACAAAAATAATCATATAATCAGAAAAGAATCCAATTCTACTAAAAAAATATGAAAATACAATATTTTATGTTTTCCTCAAAATCCGTTTAGACTAACTCAATTTTTAACTTACTTTGATGCAATACTGCTGCTGTGAATTCGTACTTTGTAGAGACCGGGGGTTTATGTTATATTTCATATGGAATATATATCCAGGATATATACATTTCGTATTTTAATGTAGGTCATATGTATTGGGTTCGTTTTTATAATACATGTGCCACTTGAAAAGTAAGTTATGGAATAGCTTTTGGCATGCAATTACGAATTTAAAAAATCATAATGAAACATAATTAAGTCACTATATCAAAAAAAAAAAAAAAGATAGTATATAAATGAGGCTAAAGATGCATGCTCTGTTAGGAGCCCAAACTCACCTAAGCCAACCAATACATTCTTGATGTGCCCATGAAATTTGTATTACTACAGTTGGGACTTCCTCCAATTTAATCTGGTTCAGTTGAATGCTTCTATTAGTAAATTAGTATTACTAACAAAAATAGTGAAAAATTGAAAATTGCAGGGAATAGTTGTTTCAGGTCTAGGATTTTATTTGCAAGTATGGGTCATAGAGAAGAAAGGGCCTGTTTTCATTGCAATTTGGCAACCCTTGGCTCTCCTGATTACTCTTGCTTGCTCTTCTTTCTTTCTTGGCGAAAAGATTAACTTAGGAAGGTACTGTACTATTGTTTATGCAATGATTATATATACTATTAGAAATCTAGAAACAATTTTTTTATTATTAGTTTTGTTGCTGTTAAATTAGTATATCATTTTTGGTGCAGTGAAAAATTTCTTTCATAGAATCCCTATTCCAATTCATTTTTTTTTTTTTTAGCTTGAAGTAGCTAGTCTATTTTTGGGTGTGAATTCTACTGACTATACCAATGTTACTTTCTTTTCCAGTGTTTTAGGAGGGCTTTTAATGGTTGGAGGACTTTACAGTGTTTTATGGGGAAAGCAGGGAGATAATATTGAGAAAAATCTGAGCACAGAGGAGGAAATCAAATGTCAAGAACTCCCTGTTTCCACGAATGATACAACTCAAGATCATGCAATTGTTTAATAAATTAGCAATTTTTGCAAGGTTTAAATCTAAATGTAATGTAGGTTCTTTTTTTTTTTTTACCTTTTAAATATTACCTAATAGGGGTTGCTGATCCGGACAACAAATAATTTAAACCGAGCACTAAGTCATGAAATATTAAGAAATTATTTATGTCAGCAGAGACACTAAATCATAACTCATAATTAAGCAGACACACTAAATCATAACTCAAAGACCCAAAAGTAAAGAAACTAAAAATTTATGTAATGTAAGTTGTCTCTTTTAATGTGGGTAGTACAATACTACATGGAAACAGAATGCGATATCAGAAAATAATAATAATAATAATAGAAAGAAGAGTTATGCTATATAATATGTCAAGTTATAACAAAATGCAATGCCAAAATTTAAAAAAAAAAGCTAGGAATACGCGTACTGCACTATCAACTTAGCTTGGAGATTGGAAATTTTGTCAACTCAATTATAGGTCGTAGATTGAAAATTTTGCTAATGCAAAGTTTACATATTACACACTCAGTGCCTCCATGTTTCCATTTTGGCATTGGGGACAGTGGATAGTCTTATTATGTGTTCTTCTTTAATTAAATTAATAATTAATAGTGGACAGGACAGTACATGCATTTTAGCTCACAAGTTCCGGCAAGACGTGATCCACATTCTAATATAGAAATTGATTTGCAAATTTACTTGCTTCAGCAAAATTAGTGATTAATTAATTACAATTTACTAATTACTAAGGATCTAAATTACATTTATCGATCAAGGTCAGATATTGAAAGAAACAAAACCAGAAGATCTAAATTTTAGTTGTATACAGTATACTCAGATGCTTTCGTCACGCTATACCGCGTGACCATAGACCATGATTTATATTAGGAAATAACATGTAAGTTATTTGAATAATACAAACTCTTAAATATATACAAATATATGGAAACCTAAACAAACAGTTAGCTAGCTTGGCAATTTGACATTCTTGAGCGGTAGATGCATAAAGGTACATGCATCAAGTGTTTTAATACCTTACCGGCATCCCTACCGACCAGTGGCCGAAATCTGATATTTTTTAACATTTTCCTGTATTTTGTCTCTGTTTTTCAAATACCATTATTTTGCTCTCTGTCCTGGTTCTTAATATTATCGAAATTTTTCAATATTCCGTAAAGTATTAAAAACACTGCATGAATGGGCAAAAATAGAAGGCTTCAGAAACTTTCAGTGGGCAAAAATACAAATTTTGAGGGCTTAAATAAATTTTCAAGGGTTAAAATGTGAAATCTGAGGAACTTAAGTGTGAGAAAATAGGTCTCTAGAATTTTTTGTGGGCTAAATTGTAAAAGTGATGACAACGGATTCGGATGGTAATTTTGGGCTTAGTGGATCGGTTGGCTAACGGATATGAACCCGAATTCAACGGTGTGTTCGGCGGACCCGTTACGAACTGTTCCAGTCAACTGGATCAGGTTGACTGGACTCAACAGGTTCCTCTGTTGGGCTGCTTAGGCCGAATTCTAACGGGCCTCTGTTGGATTTGCTGACTGGCCGAAGAAATTTAATGCTGGGTTTTTTCGGCTGAACTTCACACAGTGGGTTTTTATAACTGTCGACTTTTATTGAAGGTTTTTAGGATATAATGCTTCGACCCAATTAAGAAAACTGTTGACTAAGATCGGATTCTGTTGAGCTTGATATTAATGAGACTAAAAGACTTGGACGCAAATACAATTAGTCTAATTAAATGACGGCTTTTTAGAAAAATGATGAGATTAAGTCTGACTAATATAACGAATAGATGCTTTGGCAAATATTTAGACTATATGATCCCTAAAATAAATAAATAAAATTTATTTATGATTTGACTTCTAATTTCTATTTATTTTTGATAAATATTTCTGAGCAAAGGTTTAAATAGCTAATAACGGATTTATAACGAACATGCTTAAGTCATAGCGATCATTTAGCCGACGCTATCGGATCATAGCGGGCGTGCATAAATATACTTGTCCATTATATCAGAAACATACTTTAATTTAAATTAACATCATATTACATCTGATATATGTATACTTTAAAAAAAATAGTCGCCCAAAATGGATGACCAGCTTTGTTGTTTAATTTAATTGTTTTTGTTTTATTATTCATGTTTAAGTGGTTTATTAGTGACTTCATTTACTTTGTTATTCACAATAATCATTATTAGTTATATAGCATTAAATAGCATTTCTAACCGGTCAAACCTAAAAGGAGGAACTGAATCTGAATCTGAAGGACTGAAAAGAAATTTTAATTTAATTAATGGATAAAATGTATAATATTATTTTTTTTAAGGCCCTGTAATATTATTTTTTATTGTATGATAAATTGATTTATTGTATGATAAATTGAAATCAAGTCTTCTAACTTATTTTCAAATTATATGTCTATCAAAAACTTCAATTTGGCTGATTCTCAACATTATAATATTAATTAATAGTGGTATGAGTGAGTCGATGAATGTATATATCAGCTCTCCGTAAGAGGTAAATTTGGCTTACAAATTTTGCATTTCCACCTTGGAGATTCTCTCATATATGGCAATTTGTTACCTTTATGAAAAGTTTTAACTTTTTGAGTGCACGAAATCAAGCATTCCTAATAAACACAATAATAACAGCATTCTGTTTTAATGACCGTTGCAGCCTGACTTGATTTTACGATACAACGACTTCCCCCATGTGACTAAAGTATAATTAGCATAGAACGAGAAGCATGTTTGCACGACCGTTTTAATGACATAATAATAAATCATATATAAGTCTAGATTAGTAAATTATGATCGTGATCCGCATGAAGGCGATCGTCATCCAAGGATTTTGTTCTTCGACTTTTTTGCTGCAAGGTTTTATTATGCAACAACTTACCACACTATTCGTGTGCAATCTATCTGTACAAATCACTCAATTTAAAACTGCATTTAGATCGCTTGAGAATTAAACTAGCATTAGTAATTCAAACTTTATACTATATTCTTAGATTATTTAAAATCCTAATCTAAATAAAATTTAAAATAATAATTCTAACAAATTCGAATTCAAAATGACTTAAAAATAATACTTTTGATTCAAGCAAATTTATTCTTCATTTATTTAAAGATAATTTTGTTAATTCTGAAAAACTAATACTAATCTTATCTCAAGGAATTCAAACACACACACTATATAAAAAATGTGTTTTTGATAAATCTGTGTCCTCGGATTTCAAATCCAGAAATCTTAATATTTTAAATCATTTGTCAGTGAAATAGCACATGTGCTGACTAGTTCATAACGCAACAAGGAATCCGGCGCCTTTCCTCAAAAGCTATTTTAATCATTGGTTATATCTTCTCTATTCGTCTATTTCTTCGCCTCGCTAAAAAGTTTAGCAATGTAGACCTCTCCATATTTCTCTCTCTCTCTCTCGCCATTAGCATTTCCACAAGCTATGGGGCATAAACCTCATCACAGGATCTCTACCCAGCTAAGGTTTTCATTTGTATTCAAAATGAACTACTTCTTTGCGACCATTGGCACCTTCTCAGTCCTTCTCCTGCTCTTCTCTGCTTACTCGGTAGTCTAATTTCCTATCTCGTGAATCCATTATTGTATCATTCGCAATTATATGCAAGAAAGTGGGTGTAAGAATTTTGATTGGCATCTCCTTGTCAGATAAATCGTGCCAAGACAATGGTGCTTTTTAGAAAACAGTATGTTTGCAAATTGAAATGTAGGAAGATTTTCAGTGAAGTACCTATTTTTTGGTAAATTGCTAGATTTCCCTTTCTTCTTCAATGTTTTGATTAATACTACTGGTACGAATTGTTAGTATGAACATAAAGAGCTAACAACCAGCCTTCTTCAGAAAAGCAGTACAAATTACCCAGACCATTATGCTGGTTTTTTTTTTTTTTAGTAAAAAAAGATTCATTCTTGACCAAAATTTGAGCTTTCTTATACTTCCTGAATGGTATGCAACTGTATAATTAGGTACACTGAGACTTATTTACAGATTAGGTGATTAAATCTATTTTTAAACTCAAATGTTGGGCTTAATTGGGGCTCAATTTAACAAAAATGGATCACGGATTAGCTTTGATTTGGGAGTAGTTGTAATCCAGCTTTATGGGTACCTAACAAACATGAATTTCTTGGTCCTATTCTAATATCAAGCTTTGAAACCCCTGCAGAATATCAATGACCTACGGTACAGGACCAAAACCGTGGTGGGTCACAATCTTGAGCCAACACCATGGCATCCTTTTTTCGGCCGAACTGACAAACCTACCGCCTTTTCTCTAATCCAATGCTCCTATTTTAACTCCTGCCCGAAGCCGACATTTTCTCGCTTCATAAAACCATCACATTCCTTCTCTGCTAATCCATTACCTAGCCAGTGCCCGTCTTTCTTTTCCTCCATACACAAAGACCTTGCACCTTGGAGCCAGTCTGGCATCTCTCTGCCGCTGATCGAAAATGCTGCACGTCAACATGCGGCCTTTCGTGTGGTGATAAAAGATAGCAAGGTCTATGTGGATTTGCTTTACGCATGTGTGCAAAGCCGAATGCTGTTTACTATATGGGGGTTGCTGCAACTGGTACAGAGGTATCCTGGACTGGTACCGGATGTTGACATGGTGTTTGACTGCATGGACCGGCCGTTGGTAAATAGGACGTGGTATGCTGGGCATGGTGCGGCGACCCCACCACCTGTGTTTCGGTATTGCACTACCAAGGAGCATTTGGATATCCCATTTCCTGATTGGTCCTTCTGGGGCTGGTAATCATTTAAACTTGTTTTCATATCTCTCTTTTGTTTTGATACTTACAATTGTCCTTTAATTTTTTTTTTTTTAATTTAAAACCTTTTAGTCCATGTCATACACTTTCAACTGAGAGTGTTAACCGTAAAAATTATAGCTGGAGTATTTCAAAGTATCTTGAAAAGTGACTGTGTTATTTTTGAAGGATAAAATTTGCATCAAATTTCATCACAATTGCTCAACTCATAGCTTATAAAAATTGAGGTCAGCACACATGAATTCCACTTTGGTCTCAAGTTAATGAAGATTCGGGTTAAAATGTCAACATAATCAATATTATTTAAATACTTGCTTAGGCCAGAGGTGAACATACAACCATGGGAAGTGGAGTATAAAAGTATTGAGAAAGGCTCAAAAGCAATTAAGTGGAAAGACAGGGTTAAGTTTGCATATTGGAGGGGAAATCCTGATGTTGCTTCTCCTCTGAGGGTGGCTTTGATGAGTTGTAATGATACTGAGAAATGGCAAGCTCAAATTTTTCGCCAAGTACCCAAATCTCTTCCTTGTTTTTTTCTTAACTAAAAATTGTAATCTGAAAACGTCAATAGATACAAAAATGTGAAATGTCTATCCAATTGTTGTGCGGCTTATAATTACCAGGTCCCCTATGAATATGAAGCTGTTGAATATAATATATTTGTTTTATGGCAATAGCTTTGATGAGGAGAATAGTGGCACAGAATCACTAATTATCTTTTCCTTCTCTTTTATTTTTCAGGATTGGATAAAAGAGTCCACGGTAGGTTACCAAAGTTCAAAACTTTCAAGCCAGTGTAATTATAGGTAATCAAGACCTTATTTTCATTAGAAAAAAAGAATTTTAAGTACAAAATCTTGGATTTTACAGTTACCAGCTGATTTATGTCGTGAATCCAGGCCATAAACCAGACCTGTACAATTTCAGCTGGATTGCCTTGTCATGTTATCCTATTATCTCCCAAAAATTACAATTTGTTCAAATTATCCCCAAATAGGCCTCAATGAATCTTGATTAATCCAGATAAGCCTTTTATAATATGATCTTGTACCAACCTATGAATGCAGAATGCAAATAACCTTTGAATTGGTAAATAGGTGTAAAAGTAAAACACATATTATTAGTTTGTTACTGTAAAATTACCAACACCCCATCTTTCATTTCTGTTAGTATCTTGTTTTATTTTGCTTTTCAGGTATAAAATATATGCCGAGGGATTTGCATGGTCTGTTAGCCTAAAGTATATTCTAGCATGTGGTTCTGACACCCTAATCATAGAACCACAATATGAAGATTTCTTCAGCCGAGGACTAATTCCAAAAGAGAACTTTTGGCCAGTACGACAGACTGACTTGTGCCAATCCATAAAGGAAGCCGTTGAATGGGGAAATGGCAACTCTTCTGAGGTAAAATCATCTTTTGAAAATATATTGAGATCTTTTCAAGTATTAAACCCTACCAATTTGTACATGTAAGAAGAGAACAATATTAAATTTCAGTATCTTTACATCATGACCAGTGCCATTAGGTTTCCATCGAAACATCAAAGCCGTTTAATTCTTTTCGTTAAACTCGAGAATTAATGATACTGGACTTTGGTACTAACACCTTAACTTGATTTAGCAGTGGTACCTCTTTAACTACATTGTCTTGCCCTCTTCTTTTTTCTTTCTTTCTTAAAATTTTTTCTTGTAATTATACTTTTTTATTAATATAATTTGTCGGTGTGGTAATTGCCACCTGACCATCAAAAAAACTACATTGTCTTGCCCTTTTATTTCTTAAATGGAGCCTAAATTGGTTAAAGTTGAAAGCTATCAGATAATGAGTTTTTATTCACATTTATTATAAGGTACCAGTACCACGTTAAAATTTTACCAGCTCAAATTTACATCCCTAATCACTTCCTTTGACGAGAACAGGCAGAAGCAATTGGTAGGCGGGGCCAGGATCTCATGCGAGATATCAACATAGACCGGGTTTATGACTACATGTTCCACCTCTTGGTCGAATACTCTGAGTTGCTGGATTTTAAACCGAAGCCACCTCCATCAGCGCAGGAGGTTTGCATGGACTCTCTTCTTTGTTTTGCTGATGCACGGCAAAGAGAGTTCCTTGAAAGATCAGTTGCTTCGCCTTCAAAAAACTACCCATGCACTCTCCCTCCCCATTAGAATTTGAAATTGATGAAGCAGGTTCTATATTTGTCAATAGCTTA
Source organism: Rhynchospora breviuscula (assembly GCA_027562975.1). Lineage (NCBI taxonomy): Eukaryota > Viridiplantae > Streptophyta > Magnoliopsida > Poales > Cyperaceae > Rhynchospora > Rhynchospora breviuscula. The sequence goes on from CM050402.1 coordinate 55,645,144, forward strand.
TGCATAGAGTTCCATATTTACTTTTATAATTATACAAGTGTTTGTTTAGTTAGTTTTTTTACTTTGTAAAAGTGAGTTGAAGCTGGTTTGGGTATGTCAAAAATGTTTCCGGTATTTTACCCATCATGCTTCAACTCTTAAGTGTATTTAAGCTTAAACTATAGAAATATAGAATTGGATCACACAGCAGCTGAAAAATGTTGTTAAAAATTATACATATATTTTTTTTAAGGATGTAGATGTCAGATTGCATTTTTATTATATTAGTACTTTACTGTGTATGCTCAACAAATACCGTCTCATTTTTCTTTTTCTTTTTTTTTTGTTTTGGGAATTTCTATCTATAATTTAAATTTGGGAAATATTTTTCCGGGTCCCTTTATTATTTATGTGTTTTTTTTTTCTGAATAAGTGACCTAAAAAATATCACCACTCACCTGTTTCATAATTTCATTACTATGGAAAAGTTCATGTACAAATTATACAGTATTACTATACATAGTTGCTCCGCTAAATCTGGCAACTATACCAACTCTACAGTATTCCCTCGAATCCCTCCCTTGGGTCTGTATTTCGCTGCCAGCAGGTATATATTCCAGACAACAATAATTTTAGTCTGGGATAATAAGTGGGATTCCCGAAATTGCCATCCGTAGCATTCAGTTCAAAAACGAACGGTCGTAGCGCCTTTCTTTTTTTTTTTTTTTAGCTCCAGCGTCTCACTCTCCCTCACTTTCACTTCCGCTCCCCTCCTCCTCCTTTTTGTCTCACGTGCTTCCCTCCATATCCTTCGTATCTTCAATTCCTGAAGTGTTTTCCTCCCTCCTCTCATCTATCCCTTGACTCTCGTCTTTCTCTCATTTGCATTTTATACACTTATATTAAGATAGTCTATTCTTGCAACTAAATGAGCATTTATGCTTACAAGTTGATTTCTTATTACATCTGATAAATGCACTAATAAGATAATCACTTGTTACTCCTAACTCAACATTATATCTTATAAGATGATCGTTTATTATATCTAATAAACTTTACAAGATGATCTCTTATTATAACAACCTCAATATTTATACATATAAGATTATCCCTTATTATATGTAATAAATGCATTTATAAGATGAACTTTTTTTGAGGGACGGGTGGCAAAGCGCCACACCGACAGATTTTATTAATAATAAAAATATTTACAAAAAAAAACGAAAAGAAAAGAAATATAAGATGAACTTTTATTACAAAAAAAAAAGAACTTTTATTATTTTTTTTATTTTTTTTTAGATGAACTTTTATTACAAAAAAATGAATATTTACGCTTGCTAGTTACTTCTTTAATATAACAACTTTAGGAATAAAAACAGAGGATTTAGAGTGAAAAAGGAGAAAAATAAGAAAGTCGCGAGGATGGGAGCACATGAAAAGGGAAGAGAAATGAGAATGAGGGAGAGATCGAGGAGAGAGAGAAAGTCGCAGATTAGAAGGAGGGAGAGAAAGGATCAGAGAGAGATCGAAGAGAGAGAAAGGCACAGAGAAGGAGAGAGAATGAGGGAAGGGGAGAGGAGATTGCGAGTTCGAGAGAGAAGATAGGAAGGATGGAAGGACAGAGGGTAGGGAGGGAAGAAAGACTCTAGATTTGGATCTGATGTACGAATATAAAGGAAGGGGAGAGCGCTGGATGGGATGGATGACGATAAGTAATTTCCATTTTAGTTTGAGCAACACCAGTAAGTATTACAAAAATAATAAAATATCATTTAGCATTTTTCAATGACGGAGCTATACATAGGCAAACCTGGGCGCGTGTCCAGGCTTAATTTTCAAAAATTGTTGCCTGATTATAAGATTTTCTGTAGTCAAAAGGTGAAATTGGGATAAAAAGTGCTCAAAAGTTGATTATTTTCCATTAATTAATTAAATGTGCCTTGGCTCATCCACTTACAATGTCCCGCTATTTTTCTAAAGATAAAAAGACAGATGGGCAATCCTCCTCATGCGTTTGGATGTGATTTTCTTCCAGGAAAAATTTTCATTGTATCTTCAATATGCATAATTAACAGTTTTCACGTACCTATTATAATTTATGTAAGAGTTTCAATAAATCTTTAAATAAAACCGATGTAATAATTCCTTTAGCAAATTAATCAGTATTTTTTTAAAATTATATATCTTTGTACTTTTTGTTGGAAAAATGATGAGTTTCCTATAATATTATTGTTAGAATTTAAAAAATATATATTTTTTATATTTTGTAATATTTTTACGTTAAATAAAAATTTTTCTATAATATTATTGTTAGAACTTACAAAATATATATTTTTATATTTTGTAATATTTTTACGTTGAATTAAACTTTAATTATTGTGCCTAGCCTTAAAATAATTCTGGATCCGTCACTGCTATTTTTTTTTACAGATGAGTACGAAATTATTCTGTCTAGGTATTATCGTCATTTTGAAAATAAAAGTGATGCTCGGACCGTTTTTAATGTTGTCTGGAGGCTGGAGCATCTGCCAATCTGCCATTCACTGCCATAGACGCTATGATATGGATTTATAGAAAAGGATTTCGCTCTCGACGCTCTGTATTGTATCGTACTTGCACGGAATGATGCTGCTTTTAGTTTTAGGAGTTCTGAAATTCGTGCAAGAGGCATGATGGACGATTTAGATTGCGCGCTATGGTTTCATGGTAAGAAAACTATTGTAGCAATTGTAACTAACCCTGTCAACGGCTACCGTCAGACCGTTTCACCGTGACATGAAACAGTAACGAAATGGTTAGTGGCAGGTGCGAATCATGGCATTTCGACCTGTGCTATTGGTTTACTTGGGATAAGTAAAAATTCAATAAGCCAAGTAGCGGGACCTGCCCTGTGCTATATGCATTTGTTGATTCAATTTTAAACAATTATTTATGTAATTGACCCACTAAAAACATTTAGACAATTGTAAACAATTATTAAAATGTAATTGACCAGTTTAAAGCGTTTTGATAACTATAACCGGCTATTTTATTTCAAGTCATTTTCTGAACCTCAATGCTGATGCACTTCAACGTTTATTATCCAAACGACATCTTAAAATATGTACATGTAAGTATGGAATAATGTAGATTTACTTGTTCAGTTTTTCCCTATTTGTTTCAATAACGCTCCAGCTCCGGTGCTCTTGGCGCTTTTGCGGCCTAATGTATTTGCATATAGTGAGCGGCATCGTCTAGCCAGACTTCGCTATTAAAGCAAGTTACCATTATTCTTTATTATATTTCAAATTTTTAAGGTCCAAATAAATAACTAAATGAACTTGTTGCTTTTATTTTATTTTTTTCCCCTCTTATGTCGAGGGCGACGCATCAGATGCATGCACGTAAAAAAAAAAAATAAAAATAAAATAAAAAAATCATATAGTCTAGATGTTAATTTACCAATCACAGAATATTACTCGAAAAAAGTGTTGTGCGCTGCTATTTTAACCAGAATTTATTTTTACCAGCTTGACAATCTCAACTAATAGAAACACTCCATTGTCGTTGGCAGAAGATAAAAAGGTTTAAATCCTATACAAATTAAAATTTTATCTTATCCGAATAATTTGAACAAAATTGATACTCTATGAGCCAGACCAATATATACATTATCATCTCTTTTAAGAAAAGCCTGTAAGGTAGGCTTTTGACATTGATAAAGCATCACATCATTTACTAATGTCCAATGAATGTGAGGAGGTGGCAATTGCAAGCAAGTAAAAATTTTATACACCGGTCATTGCAAACTTTGTAATTAAAATCAGCATCGACGCATCGTGAAGCAGGGATGTATATATGGAAAGGATGTATTAATACAAAACCTTATGTAAATACTAAATACAAGATGCCCTAGACAACCTACGCTATTTACAGTCTCAAAATTTATATAAACAACTTGCATAATAATCAATAGAACACTTTGCACACTAGTATAAACAGCAGAAATGATCCCCTACACTGTTCCGAAAGGCATACAAAATGTTTTGCTTACCTAACATGAACTTCCATGTTTTATCTCTCTTATTCTGGTATTGTCCCCGGCTCAGGGAGGCTACGCTCAGTCGGTGAACCTGGCACAAAAGGAGTAAACCCACGACCTCCAAACATGGGCCGCATGAATCGGTCATCAAACTTGCGCCAGTATCGGTGCACTGAACGGGTTGGTTGCGTGAAGAGCATTTGTAGATTAGAAGGCCTCAGTGTACTGCCTATTTCTATCTCACTTGTGAGAAGTGGGTCAGTGAAGGAGGTCGTCGAGATGTCAGAGATCATGCTTCCAGTTGGATCGTGTTTTGTTGGAGGAAGCAGGCAACAAACTAGAGGCTTTGTCAGCAATCCAAAAACCTTCAAATTTTAAGATAATGAGAATAGGTTTCCTAAAAACATGCCCTTTTTACCATAGCCTTGTTTCCTCATTTTTGGCAGAATGACATATTCACTTTGCAATGATACACATCAAATTATTCCAATAACAGCATCCTCACATCTAAGGTATTTTAAAAGCCGATTGATTTAAGATACGGAAAATTGCAATAATCAAGGTATTATTTTGGATCCAGATGGTGTAAGGTGAGAATGGACATGATATTCCAGCTCATTAAGACAAAGGTTATAGTTTCATTACCCTGTTAATCAATTTTAGTTAATTTTTTTTCGTATGTACTTTATGACTCTTTTAGTGTTGCATCAGGATAAACACAGAAGAGAGTGTGTCAACAATTGAAATCAACATCAGACATATATTGGTCAATTGCAGACATGAGACATATATTGGTCAATTGCAGAGCTACTTTGAGGCTTTATGTGATCTATTTCAGACCACTGAAAAAATTGAGAACAACTAATTTGAGTCTTCATTAGTTTTGTCACTTGGATAACATGGTTATTACTGTACTCATGCAGTTTCAGTCAAAGCCACAAATTGATCTGTACCTGTTATAAGCAGTACTTTACCGGTATTAAATATATGAAGACAGGCAAATGCCTGCTATTTTTGTCCAGATTTGCACTGTACTAACCCAGCAATAGATTCTTACCACTGTGCTGAAAAGGACAACAATGATAGTACTTGTGATCATGATGGCATTGATGGATAGCTGTGTATGCCCAGAAGATGTGAACTGCAGAGTTTTGTATACCAACAACATATTAGTTTATCTTAAACAGACCATTTAGGATAATGTTTCATTGACACCAATAAGATCTAGCACTCAACCCTAGCACATAAACACCCCTTACCCAATCCCCTCCACACAAGAAGAAGGGAGCAACGAAAAAGTAAAGGACTATTCAATTGACTTTTGAATTCATCTACATGTACAAGAATAAAACAATTCTTTACTTGCACATTTCCTAGGTTGTGGGCAAAATGCCTAATCCTTAACAAAGTATATATAAACATAACCTTGTTGTAGGCAAGTGCAATTGATACTGCTCCTCTCATAAGACCAGCCCACCAAATTAGCACCTGTGTACCAAGATCTCCATTAGCATATAACTTTACCAGAACAAACAATTGTTTTCCTCATTTTTTTTCCTCTTATTTTTATTTGCATGAATACCTTGCCAATGCTTATTATGCATTACAAAATCAATAAGAAATGGCAACATTTGGTTAAATTAAGGCATACATAACACAAAATCGGGTAGAGCAAGCTGTGAAGTTGATGCTTAATTGAAAAACCTGTGGCTAAATGACATGTAAGTTGACACACAAGTTAACATAATTTAGGGTAATTTGGAATGATAATTTTTGTGTAGATGGAATATAAAGATAAGAATGAAAGAGAAGGAAAAATTTCACATACTTGTTTCTTAAAGGTAATTTTCTCATGTGCATTCTTTTTCCTGAGGTTGGCAATGAAAGATAGAGGGAGGATGAATGCAGCTCTTGCAACCATTACCAAGCCTAATATGATTGCGCTCAATGCAATTGGTTTACTAGGACTGCACAATAGAAATAAAGTATATCATATTCTCAATAACAAGCTTTGTATCACAGTGATAGTAAGCAAATGACATCTTGCAGACTTACGCTTCCCTTCCAAAAAATGGATGAGATTGAAAAGAACTAATAAAAAGATAAACCATCAAATACAATACTTATTGGTGCCACAGGTTCAGGGATTGACTGTATGGTACAGCAAGAGTTCCCCAAATGAACACCTAAGCTGCAAGTGGCTTCTAATTGTTCGATTACAGATTGGCTAAACCTCAACCTCAATCCAAATGGGGGCCAGACCAATATAAAAGTACTTCTGGATAGTTGATACTGGTTATACCAGCACCAGATCCGGACATATGGCACTGATATTCAGAAGATTCATTTTGGGTTAAAGAAAATATTACGTATTGCTTGCTAACTTCCACTTTTCAATGTCTAAAGCATCCATGCCAACATAAAGGAACAGGAAGATCTCAGAAATAAACGATAGCGTCGCAAAAGTATGCCTGGAAAAAGAAGAACATTATTTAATGAGAATGTGTCTTTTTCCTTCTTTTTTGTGCATGTGTTTGGGTGGGGTGGGAGGGGGGGCATAACTTACTTTGTGGTAACCCTAGAACTCTCTGTGACATTATGCCATGTATAATGGGACATCACTATTCCACAAAAGAACACGGTGAGAATTCCACTCAAATCTAGCAGCTGAACAAAACAAGAACACAATGTTAGGAATAATAAGGGAATTATTAAGTTTTCATTTACAAATTGCAACCACGAGTCCACTTGATGGTTAAAAAAAATTTATGGATGCACTGAACCGAACAAGGATCCTAACCAAAGGTTTAAATAGCGGTTAGCGGGTTCATAGCGGACATGCTTTTGAATAGAGATTAGCGGATAGCGGATATTTAGCGGCCGCTATCGGATCAAAATATAAAACATCATCAACAAGACTTATGCACAAGTATTAAAATATAAAATGTCATGAGAATAGATAATTTAATAGCATATGCTACTTCAATTAACTATTCTTTAAATTTTCAATACTAAAATGCAGCAGTCAAAGCTAATTAAGTTTCTAATAACACGATATCTCATTTTCTAAAAGAAAAATAAAACAGAAGAACGAAAAATGTAACAACTTAACAAGGCTTTGTCGTTTTCTTAAATTGCATACACTGACCTGCAACTAGTCTAATTTATTAAAAAAAGAAAAAAAGAAAAACATATACTGTATATGTATCAAGAAGTCTAGAACGAACTAAACAAAAACATCACAAAGTATGGTAATATCTTGCTGGCTACTACTTATAGTCAGTGAGTGCCACATCACCAAACTGACAACATACAGGCAAGTAAACTTCAATCTAACTGTATATCTTGATTCTTGAGAGAGAGAGAGAGGAGGAATTTTAATTTTCTGGGTTGGGATGGTTATCATAAGGCAATGGAGAACATGCTTATGGGCCTTTTTTTTTCATTCGGTACCAAACTTGCATATAAAAGTCCAGTATATGTATCATATCAATTTTGCCGCTAATTAAAATAATTTTGTTTAGCACCTTAGCGGATGACTTATTAAAACGCTAATTAACCGCTTTAGCGCCGCAAATGGACGCTTTTAAAACCTTTGATCCTAACAGTAGAAATTAAGTAGGACCCTCACCCTTTCTTACATACTATGCACCGGCAGGGACAAAAAAATATAACAAAGAGCAGTATAAACTAGAAATATGTGGGCAACTAAAAAAATTTAGTGAACTGTAATATGAAATTTAACTCACCTCAGCCAGCATATAAGAAAGATAGGCCATGAGCATCATAAGAGAAACTTCTCTATCAGTTGAATGCCTACAGAAAAGAGAGTGAAACTTTAATAAAAAATACATATGCAATATATATCACCAAAAAACACCATAGAATATTAAAATAACAAGCTATATCACTGGCATTCTCTCTAAGATATTAGAATAATTGATTAATTAACATGGTCATAATGAAGCAGGAGTTTTCTATTCAAACGCTCCTGATATTGATCAAGTTTCAAAGTAAAACACTATTCCAAAATTCCAAAACATTAATATAAAACTGGTTTCCCGAATTGTGCTACTAAGCATCAATTTACTCCTACCTCCATCTTGATTCATTAACTATGCAATGAAACTTTTAACTGTCCAAGAACTATTGCGCTAGTTCGCTCCAAAACAATCCAAGAACTATTGCAAGCTTAACCAAAGCTGTACCAAAAGGTTGTACTTTTGTTCAATTTCATTATGAGAAACCTAAATGTAAATGAACTTCAAACTGAATTTATTTATTCATAGTGGTATCCCACTGTATAAATTTTTACAATGTACATATGTAAAGTCATCTTACAAACCTTCCAAAATATAGGTTCTTTATGATATATGCACTAAGCAACCCAGCCTGGAAAAGATAGAATTGCAACTGTAAGTAAACATAACACAGCCCACAAAAGGCAATTATTGCCCAAATAGAAACCAGTTCAACCTGCCCTTTGCAAAAATAAAATTAGAAAAAAACATTCTGTTATCAGCTCCTCATTGACGGCAGCATCATTCAGTGGCTAATTATAAGTATTAGTATTAATTAAGATGCTATCAGGGCACAGGTGCTCAGGATGGCGAGTAACAATATAAATCTCAGTTACCCCTTGGTCCCTACCTAATGGATCAATTAAACACCAACCTATTTTAAGAAGAAAAAAAAAAAAGAATATGGAAAGAAATGACTTCTTGCCAGCACCTAACCAGACATCTACTGTTACTGGATTGACAGTTGCATTCACAATCACTATTCAAGAACAGCAGGCCAACCAGGTTAATAGGTTAGGTTGCAACTGGCATATTATAGTTAAAAACTAGCTTAACTGATTCAATCCTGCATGCAATCAGAATACTTACAGCAATACCGAGAAAGGTGCTAGCTAAGAAGAGATAGATGAAATTGCCGATGAATTGTAAGACAGTGACAACATCAAAATGTGCCAAATCAAAATTCTGAATCGCATTAAACAGAACAACTGATGTAGCATCATTAACCACACCTTCACCAAAGACCACACTATACAGCAGAGGTGTCTCATCTTGATTAAGCACCTGTTAATTAGAGCATTAGAAGAAAGAGAAAAGTGAGCTTTTTTGGTCCCCTATAGCCAAATTTCTTTTATTATGCTTTCAGGAGTTGATAAAAAGTTCAAATTGTGGCCATTTTATGTCGATTATGGAACTGATGCACATCTCACTGTTTAACCCACTGTACCTCATTGTTGTAGCAATGGTATGGTAATTAGTAATCTAGCATGAAGTACAGCATCAATTAAGCAATTAACAACAAATTTAAAAAGGAAAAATCAAAGTGGAAAAAGTTTAGGATTTAGCCAAATGTTGATTCTCAACAACCAATGAGCTCAAAAGCAACATTAGTAGCAGAAGGGGCCAGCAGAAAGCCAGAAAACAGTAAACACGGTGCCAACCAGAGTCTAAGCTGGTATGTTCTGGTACGGAAATAGACCTAAACAATACTCAATTGCCAACCTTTCAACTGTAATAGTTTCACACAAAAAATTAAAATAAAATAAAAAAGGAGTGTATATATAAAGACCTGAAGGGTGCAAACTGAATCTGTAGCTGCGAAGATTGCCCCAATAGCTGATAAAAAAAAATATTAACAAAATATTCAAATTGTCAAATTAACAAAAAGTAAATTAAGTGTTACATCATTTCAGTGAGGTCTGAGATTTCAGGGTACCTTGCAACCATACCACTGCACCAGTACAAAGTTTGACAACAAATTTAGAGAACTTCCATTTTCTCCTTTTCTTGATTTAAGTACTGTGAAATTGCCAGTTTGAAGCTGGCTTTTTGGATTAAATTGAGAAGCATTGAAGATTGATTGATTTGTGGTTGCAATAAGACTAATTTGAGAACTAATTAGGTTGACCATGCATACTGAACAATTTATAATAACGAGCTGCAATTAAGCTAATGTAGAGACAAATAAAAAAGATAAGAAGGTTACCAAGATAATCTGAGACATCAATTGCCCCAATGTTAAGCTTCTTAAAGAATGCCATAGCACCTGAAAACAAGGATAGGACTTGTTAGATTTTGTTTGTTCTAGTGAAATAATAATAACAATTAAAATTTTAGTCTAATGCCCATCTATACAAAAACACCAGCACAAAAACATAGAAAATTATATGTGGCAATCTCGGTGCACACCATTGTTTAAGAGTTTGTTGTTATTTTCAGCTTTTATGAGTTTGCGTTACTAACTAATTATTCAACTTTAGCCACAAAAAAAGAAATGAAACAGACATACCAAAAGAGATTATCACAAATGAGATCATTGTCCCGAGTGCTCCAAAGAGCATGATTGTGGTAAAGTTACGAAAAAATTGTTTCTTTTTCACTTGGAACCTGAAAAAGGAAACATTCATACCATGAAATCTTTATTATTAAAAAATATACAATATACATACTGCAGACTGTTTCTCAATCTAAACTTTTACAGCCTCACATTCTGCTACTATATTCATTTAAAAGAAATAATTAAAACTAGAGAACCTTACATTAAGCTTACCCTGCATTGAATATGATTGGTGGCAGCAAGTAAATGAAGAACAAATCCTCACTAAAGACAAGAATATGTGAGCTCTTCCCTTGTGTCACTAAGAGTATAACCACTCCTGTGCATAATCCCTGCAATAAAGTCCAACAAACCCCACCCAAAAAGCTTTTTAAATTTGCCTTATTCAAAGAAGGAAAAATAAACCTACAGTCCTACATCATTCTTTTTTTTTTCCTTTTAAGAAAATTTATCTAATAGCCCACTTAAAAAGTTGCTTTTACAATTTTTGTACCTGGTAAATAATTATGTATCTTCTTATACTACCACTGTCTGTATGAACTATGTACGTCGTTCTACCAAGTAATATTACTTATGTATTGATATATATTCCTGCAATGGTTAAAAGAGGAATAGGTTCTCAGAAGCAAATCATATTTGTTATATTGTTGGCCAAAGGCATAATGGACCCAAACTTTTCCTATAGGGTAGGTAATTCCAGATAGAATCAGCCCAGTTACCAGTTAAAAATAGCACCCATATACACTATTTTATTCCAAGTATGCAAGAACCAACAAACTCAAATTTTAAGAAAAACGAAATCCTCTTGGAATTTGGACTTCACTTTCAGCTTTACTTGCATGTGGTTGGTAAATTCAATTACAGCCTAGTAGTATACGTTCCACCATACACTCATCAAAACTGGCACTGTAGACTAAATTTCTCCCTTTCTTCAAAGAAAAGGATGCAAAAACAACAACTAAAGCTTACAATAACAAGCGCAGTGATAGACTCGTTCATCCATCGGTTCTCTTCCAAGAGATGTCCGATAACGATGCAAGCGCACAAGAGCGCGATGAAGATATTGATCGAGACGATGGAGGCATAGTCGGAGTTAATCCCCTTTACAAAACTCGAAAGCATGATTTTGCGAAGGAGGAGGAGAAGAAAGGTGAGGTTTTGACCTGAGAAGGCGTGGCAGGCAACTAAGTAGAGTTTGGATCTACTTGGATCAATCAACAAAGAAAAGAAAAGAAATGACACGGATTTTGCGATTTCTTTCTTCAAACTGTGTCTGGAAACGAGTCAAGGACTCAAGGTGGCCAACTGGACAGTTTTGGTACTTTATGTCCGTCGGGCGTCGGGAACAGAAATGATTGGTCGTAGGTAGGGCGTCTCTGTTTCTTCTGTGTAACGGGTCATTGAAGATACTAGATCCTTTGAATATAACCCGCCACAATTAGGACTCGGGGACTGGGAATCCAATATTTGGTGAGAAGAGTAATTGGAGAGCTCGTGGTCCAGGCTGGTTAAGTTGTCGTATTATTGCAGCTGAACATGTTTATTGGGGAATTGCTTCCTGCACGGTCTGAATTTGGAGGTTCACTCTTTTGTGGACGAAAATGCTCCTTGAATTCTTTCAATTTACTGCTCTTGATTCACACTCTATTTAGAACGTGAGGGACATTTTAGTCAAGAAGGAGTGGATCTCCAAACTAGAGAGTGTAGGAAGCAATTCCCTGTTTATTACTGATTAAGTACTCGTGATCGTGGGGTTGAGGCAGACAGGTCACAGGTTAGTACATTCCAGGCGACTCTGATCCCTAAACCATTCCTCTGCACTGAAGTTTGTCCGATTACGGTCGGTCGTATCGAACTCGTAGATTCAGTTTATCCGGTTCTTCACGAAATCAAATCTAGTACCGCGCGGCACCGTGCAGCGCGCAATCTGAGCCGTCCAGATTAAATCCAATGATGATGGGTGTCCCGTGCATGTAACCAGATTGTAAGGTCTGAAAAAATATAACCGTCGAGATTAGATCGAACGGTTCGGATTAGTGAGCGGCACCGTGCGGCACCGGATAGGGATTCGGTTCTTCACAATTTACCGGTCGGGTCAATATGTTTAATAATTATTATTATTATTATTTTTATACGGTGCATGACATCCGACAAAATTTTGCGGTAGTTTAGCGAGTTTATGTTCTCTCTTAATAAAAGCGTCAATTCAATTAGAAGACGGATGTATTCAATTTTTATACTACACATGTATCATATCTTTTGCGGGACTGCACAAGTTTTTATCATCACGCGTAGATCACTGTTTATTTCCGACGATCGTTGTCAGTTCAGCGCCAACAAACTTTCAATTTTTTGTTAGTGTGTTCTCTTGTTCTCTTGCCTTACTTTTCCTTCTCCGCCTGTCGTTGATCCCTACCACTCAAATCTCTCACGTCCTTACCGACCTCCCATCCAAAGTCCACAAAAATTAATTGTTATGGTAAATATGTTAATTGTCCTGATAAAATGGGGCAACCATAGGATATAGTAGGACAATTACAGTTGGGGGTCGGTGTGAGGTCAGGGTGGAGATGGGAAGGAGGCAATTGCAAGTGCCAGGAGGGGAGGGGTGGTAAATTGTTGGGTAGGCGTTGAATGGAACGCAGGATGAGAGTAAGCGCTGGGTAGCTGGGTAAGGTCGGGTAAGCAAGTGGTGATGGTGATGACACTGAGAATATCAGTTACTTTGTACATTTATTTGCCCACATATTAGGGGCACGTTTTGTTAATATTGACTATTATATTTTATATGTTCCTTATTTTTATTTAAAAATGAGGAGATTCAAGTACTACAAGTTTTTTTTTTACACAAATGTCACAACTTTTATATTAGATTAATAATTCAAATTTTAAAATTTTTAAATGTAAACTTTTAATCCAAACTTTTAACCCAAACTTCTATACTTGATTAATATTTCCAATCTTAAAATGTAATCTTTTAACCCCGAACTTTGATCTTGTTTAATTTTAACGAGCAATGTATTTTAATATATAAGTTTGTAAATTTTGAGTTCGGTTGATACGCGATGAAGAGGTCAAAGATAGTTTTCAAATGTATTATCAGAGTTTTAGTACTATATCAACTGTTAATATATCTCTGAAATTAATTATTACTACGAAAATCGGGTGTGGATTCAGGGATATAATAAATATAATCAACGGCACAATAACAAAATAATATTTTTAATATAGTAATATCTTTTAAAATTTAATCGCGTTATTACAATATGTAGCTTTTCCATATTAAAATCTAGTCTCTTTTTGCCCAATAACCGGAACATTATACTTGCTGAATCAATATGTAGCTTTTCTGCTATTTTTAGATTTGTTGGGGGCTTTGCTGAATAAATGGTGCGGGTCTCTTTTTTGACAGAGGCTTAGCTGTTTGGGTGTGAGATCTTGAGTGTTTTTCTTTCTGATGTTTGTTACTGTTGTATATACTATAGCTTTACTCCTACTTGTTTCAAAAAAAAAAAAAAAAAAAAATTACGATTGGAAAATGAAATCAGTCTTTGCAAAGCAAAAAGAAGTATGACCAGATGTACAAAAGAAAATGATTGATTTTGGAATGTGCTGCTAGTTTTGTTTCTTCGTGGCAATCATGTTAAGTTGATTGCTTGCTTTAGTAAAATTTGCAATTAGAAATCATGAAATGAGGCTATTGCGTCTCATGTAGTCTCAGTCGTCTCAGATGCAGTAGCCTCTTGCTTACTTTTGAGCTAGTGCATTTTATAACAATGTCTAAATATACACATGACACTGATACATTATGCTTTTCTTATTTTTTCAAATGTTCTATCTGTTAACTTCATAAGAAACCTTTTAGGTTCTACATTTTTTTATGTTCATAAATCATTTAGAGAAGCTATCATTTGGACAAAATTATGGTTCATTCGTTTTTATTGTTTTTCTTTTAAAAAACGGTTAGAAATTTTTAAACAGTTAAATCGTTTTGGTTAACATCAGAAAATTTTCTTCCGTTTTTAGCACGGAACGCAAGATGCAAGGAATAAAAAATTTCGTCGGCATTTTACACGTTATGCACGTTATGCAGGCCTAGACGAGATCACGAGACGCAGGAAAAAAAAAAGAATAAATTGAAGCCCATACACCGCTTCAGCCCACATAAATCCGAGGCATTGGGCTTAAAGTTTTCTTTTTTTATCTAGTCTACCTAGAAAAAAAAATGATCTCTCTCTTAATTTGAAATGGGAGATATAAATTGTCCTCGAAATTCAAGCCGAAATCAAATATGATCTCTCTTAATATAAAAAAAAAAAATGAAATGGGAGATTATGAATTGCTATCGAAATTCAAGCCGAAATTAAATATGATACCTCATAATATAAAATACCAAGATAGAAATGTAATGCAAATGCAAACATATATAATTAGAAAAAATAAGTTTAAAAAAGAAACACTGCACCCATTTCATCAGCTCAGATGCGTCAGCGCAATTTATCAGGGACGCTGAAAATACATCGGACGAACGATACAGCGCATTCTTTTCAAGACAAACCAACCGTACGATCATCAGTTATTCAACCCTAGAATCATCCAACGGACGAGAAAGACTGTAGGGTTACAGTGTCTCTTGGACGAAATCCCAAGTTACTATCGTTTTAATGCCACTTCATAGTTCATCCTTCCGAGCCGCCTCTCTCACTGGTTCCTTCCTTCACCTAAAACCCTTGAAATTGAAACCCTAGTTACAAACGAAAACAACTCTAGATAGAAATCTGACGCTGGTTGGGTCAGAAGGTGTGAAGAGGGAGAGGGGTTGTTTGTTTATCTTTCTCTTGCCTTCTCAATACTTAATCTTTAACAAGTTTCTGATTTTGTGTACCTTGTTCAATGATTTGGTATGGTGTGAGTACATTTCATTTTTTCTCTTTTTATCTTTAACAAGTTTGTTATTGCGGTACTTTGGATTCTGGCAATGGCCATTTGTTATGCTGTTATTTTGGGTTAAGTAAAGCCTCAAGTGAGATTTAGATAGCCTTGCTTGAGCCATTGAAATAGTGAAAGGCATGTAAAGTAATTGATATAGATAAATTAGTATTGCCAATACATACCAATAGCTTGAAATTCTTGTGGGTTCCAAAAATTACATTAGAAAAATTGAGTTTATGTTATTTATCCTATTTTTTCCCAGCTACTTGATTTCAAAATTCGGTCATGGTCTATAAATAATCTTTCATGTTACCTGGTGCCGTTTTTTCTTTTGTGTGTTTGAGTGTCCTCCTTTGTATATTTATATGCTTTTCATAATAGTAGTGTTGGTCAAGGTTTTGCAGCTCAGTGATTACAAATAATGTCGCTATCCTGAGAAAAACTCCATTTTCTCTTGCTGATAACAATATAATTATGAGAGCTGTCCATCTATCTCTCTTTGTATTTTCGTTTCTGATACTTTTTTGATATGTTCTTATTAAAGATTCATTGTATTTAACATGTTTTCTTTATAAATTTTTTATGTTGTCATCAAGTTGCTGTTGGTCCATATTAATTTTTTTTTTTTGCAGCTCAGTGATTACAGCCAATTTAGTTGGCAATATACGCTATTCTGAGAAAATCTTTAGTTTCTCTTGCTGACAACTATAAATATGAGAGCTGTACTATCATCCTCAGTATATTTGTTTTTGACATTGTTGTTCTTATTTTTGTTTCTTTTATGTGTATCAGAGGAATGGGGCTTGCAATATTAAGGAACCATTTGAATTTGTCTCCTTAACACTGTTTGAAATCTGTAGTAGTTTTTGTTATATCATTGAGTTTGACTAGCTACAGAAAAGCAGTTAAGGGAAAAGGTTCCAGATACAGAGTTGGTGTTGTCAGAAGAAAATAAATGTTAGAGGGCTAGTCAGTGGAAAGATTAGCACTAGCAGTATCTGGAGTAAATTTCTTTCAAATTTCATGAATTTTACACGACGGTTTTAAACATTGTACCAGAATCCAAATATATTATAAAAAGACTGAACAGAAAATAGAGAGAGACAATAATTTTGCTTAGAATTGTTTCAATTTTCATTGTATTGATTTTAGTCTCCTTGTACAGCGCAATTGATGCATAATATTGCATATATGTAGAGATGCAAAAGATTCCTAATTCTAATCCTAACGAACTAACCAATGCATTTTGGCCCATGACTAGTGAGGACCATTCACTTGCGATGTGCTGCTGACAGCTGGTGCTGTTATGCAATCTCAATTCATCTCCAGTTACATGATACAGAGTTCAGTACTGTGAATAGTTACCCCAACCTCGGTACTCCGTTCTCTCGTAAGTTACTATCCAACATAAAAAAAAGAGAGAATATTACGGAATTAATGGTTTTCCCCATCTGTATCCAAAATCACCTGGTTCAGAAGCCACGTTTAGATCGTCTATATAATTACTTATAGTATTATAGTATGGAATTGTGCAAAGATAAAGTTATTTTTTAAATTAAAATGAAAAAAAGATTTATGTTTTATAATCTAGTAAAATGTATGTAAATTTTCTTTTTCGCCTTGAGAGACACGCTTGAAAATGACGGGAAAGAAGAGAGAGAAAAAAAGAGAAAGGCAGAGAAAATGGCTGAGAAGGGATGGATTGATCAGACAGTTTCGGACGGGAAAGTAGGGGCAACGGCATGGCGCTCACTGCACGGAGCTATCAAGAGATGGACAGCGCAGAGTGAAAAGGGGGACGGCAGGATTGATGGCACGGAGGAGTTCGATAGAGAGAGAAGCGATTAGAAGGGGCAACTAGCAGCTCAGATCAACTACGGAAAACAAACGGACAGGATGAGAGAACTGTAGTTGGAACAGTAAAATCCCCTCTCACGTGCATCGCACGACGGCCCAGCCTTATATATTTTTAATTATAATTAGAACTATTTTGCATATTTGTAGAACTAAAATTTATTCTTTTTAAGTAGTTGTGATACTTTTATAAATTTATTTGAAAAATACTAGAGAGTCTTTGGGACGGATGGAGTCTATTCCTCCCACGTTTCAAATTTTTATCGACTAATTTGAAAACGTATAAGAAACTAAATTTATGTTTTTTTTTCAATAGTTTTTACTATTTCTTTAGTGCTTTTATCATCTTGGATTTTCTAAATATAAAAATAGTAAAAAAAGTTGCAAAGAAATTATAAAATTCATTTTCGGATCCTATCTTTCCATATATTAGATTCTCAATTTATTTAATAAAATATATAATTAAATAATCGGTTAGTCTACTTTGCAGCTAATCATTATTGATAACTTAAGTTGACCGAGGAAGGACAAATGCCAAAAAAAAAATAATAATAAATAATAATAATAATAAATGCCGTTTTAATCACATTCGGTCCGAAAGTGAGATTATGCAGAAGGAACAATAGCCCAATGGTGTTTATTATTATTCAAATCCACCAGATACTAGCACAATAGCACATTAAAACGAGGAAAACGCAACACAAAAAAGAGCCTAATTAAACAATGTAATGGAAATGACAAAAGTCCAACTCCATAATTTCCGCAGTTCCGTTCTTAAGCAGACATTACATCGAACACCTTTTTAATAGATGGCCTGGCCATAATAGCTTCCCACCATGCCTTAACATACGGGTACGAGTCGAACACCGACTTGTACTGTGTTAACATGAGGTAGTACGTGCAGGGGACATGGCTGAGGTCGGCAAAACTGATGAAGTCTCCGGCCAAGTACTTGTACTGCAACAAGCGTGCCTCGTACACTTCGAGCACCTTCTTCAGTTTCTCCAAGTTTGTGTCTACGACTTGTTGGTCTACTTCTTCGCCATGCATCGGCTTCATGATGACATTGTAACAGATGGCACTAGCCGGTGTGTTGTATTGGCCGTATTCCACATCTACCCAAACATCCACCAATACTGCTTCCTTGATATCGTCTTCTCGAAGGAGGTCCGACTTGTTTTTGAGAAGGATGTACCGTGAGATTGCACGTGATTCTGATAAAAAAAAACGAAGGTCGGATATATTAAACATGTAATATGGCAAGTATCTCCTGTTACTAATGATAAGAACAAGAAGAATGTGATATCCTAATTTGCTTTCTGATTTTAATTTATCGGACTGTTTGGATCCTCCCTTCTAGATGTATACAATGAAAAAAAAAATATGAACTCACCAAAAAGCATTACATCATCATCTTAGAAGGCAGGGACTTGGCCAAAGGGCTGAAAAGAATCAATTTAACACACATATATAAAATAAGATCCGCATATGACAGAGGATATGTATGAGAGAAAAAAATTATGATGCGATCTCAATCATCTGTTTCGAATTGAACATAGAAAAACATGATGTGACTTCCTAGGAGTATATATTTTTCTAGATTTGTCCGATATTTGAGTAGATGATTGAGATCACATGCCATAATTTCATTGTCATGATAACCATAACAACAGATGTGGATTCAAATCTCGCTGCTATCGCAACAATGGAGCAAATGTACAATCAAGTAAAGACAAGTGTATGAGAATTATTTCTCAAATTACTCTATCCTTTGGCCGTATTGCAATGATATAATTTTAGCATAATGATCAAAATTAAGTACATTGCGTGTAAGATGGGCTTGGCTTTTGTGCTCGCCGGTGGCAAAGTCAATCGGCACCACCTCGTACTCGGCTCCGACCTGTTCCAGACTTACCAGCACCCTTGCCACGTTTGTTGTTTTGGTTAAACCATAAACCTTTATTATCCCCATCTCTAGATGTTTGTGTGTGTGTGAAGGTGAATTAGTGTGCTTGAAACAGAACACAAGGACAGCTGGACAGGCTTTTATAGTTAGTGAGAACGTTGAGTGTTGACTGAGCTCCCGCTCTTGTGGGAGCTTGTAAAGGAAGATTCTGGAGCGGAGCTTCCTTTGCAAGAAACTCGCAAATGGAAATTGCTTCGGACAATTCTAACGATTGTCATCCCCGTACCATCCCAGCGTCGCTACCTTTCCTTCTCCTTCTTTCCGCGATTCTCTCCCTTTGATCCAGCGCCCCTCCCATAACGCTCTCTTTCCTTCCGCTCAGATCTAGACTCATCCCCTCCACTCTCTTCCCCTCCGCTCAGATCTAGCGTCATATATTAGCGCTCTTTTCTCCTCTGCCCAGATCTAGACCCATCCAATTAAGCCATGAGGAACGACTTGCAGCGAGAATTCCTCGCTTAGATCTAACATCCTCTGGTTTTTAGCCTTATACTTGTTATAACAAGTGATCAACTAAGAAACGATTAGTTTGTCGCAACAAAAAATATCCTATAACTGTATATATTAGATACCATAATAGAGAATCTTATAAATATAAATGATCAGATTGTTATAATAAGTGATCATCTTATAAAATATTATCAGATATAATAAGTGATCATCTTAGAAGCATAAATAATTAATTAGGTGTAACAAAGGATCACCTTATTAGTGTATTTATAAGATGTAATAAGGAATAAACTTATAAGCATAAATGATCAATTAGTTATAAGAAGGAATTATCTAAATATAAATGTATTGAATGAAAAGGAAAGAAATGAGAATCACGGAACAGAGGAGAGGGAGAGGGGGAAACATGTCACACGGAGAGGAGAGGAGAGGAGAGGGAGGGGAGCGTAGAGAGGAGGAGACGAGAGGAGAGGAGAGATGAGGAGGGGAGCGATCAGAGGGGAGGGGAGGGGGAGCGATCAGAGAGGACGGGAGGAGCGAAACACCAAAAATGAAAGGGTGCTTCCAGCGCCCTTTTCATTTTTGGTTGGGGATGGTACGGATTGCAAATTAGGGGATCGCATCTATAATTCCCGCTCTCAAATTACTAACTTCAAAATTTTGGTGTTCATTTTTTTATGAGAAAATTGGATATAAACCTTCAAATCCTCTTCAATTGGAAATAACCCCTCAAATGTTCTGAATTGAATATAACCCCTCAAATCTTCTAAACTAAGGATACAACCTCTTTTACTAATTTTAATCATATTTTAATTTGTAAAAATTAATTTTTAATACTAGCAATAGTGCCGCCCAATGCGTGGGTAGACTTTAATGTGCCAAAAATATTGTTTAAACGTTGAAATTTCATTTTTCTTATTGATATCTATGTTTCTTCATTTGATGACAATTTCTGTATAGCTGACTATGTCATGTTTATTTTTGTATATATGCATATCACATCTAAGTCAGATTTAGCGGTTCAGAAGACCTGCCGTTTGAATCTCAAAAAAAAAAAAAAAAAAAAAAAGACCTGTCGTTTGAACCTCAAACTTGATATTTACCGATGTTTGAATCTCGAACTTGATATTTTATATGCGCCACCACTGGCAGCTTGATCTCAACCTAGATGATCCTGATATGGCTAGTTTACGTAAATAGCATAGTATCCAATGTTGTTTTCCATAAACATATATTTTTTTTTACTT
Source organism: Rhynchospora breviuscula (assembly GCA_027562975.1). Taxonomy (NCBI): domain Eukaryota; kingdom Viridiplantae; phylum Streptophyta; class Magnoliopsida; order Poales; family Cyperaceae; genus Rhynchospora; species Rhynchospora breviuscula. Next base: position 55,665,950 of record CM050402.1, read on the forward strand.
GTATCTATGTCATTTCTGAAATGTAAGAGAAATTCAATATAAACTATATCTCCCCTAACAAATACAACATCTTTACATCAAAAAAATTACAATAGACCTCATCATTCAGGACTCAGGAGTAACAATAGCATTGCAGTAACTGAGTTCAAGATGTACATGTTTTGATTATGCGAATCAATGCAGCACAGATACAAAAAAAAATAATAATAATTACAAGACTGGAAAATGAAAAACTAAAAGTCTAAAGCTTGTATGAATGATATATCATCATCAAATAAAAACAACGCAATATATCTTGCTAAAATAGTAGACACGTTAGTAATTGAATTAAAAATCGCGTACATATTTTTGAATGCAAACAAAAGATTTTAATCTATGGCTTCATAAGTCACCACTTAGACCGTCCCATATAACTAAGTATAATGCTACATGGCCCTCCATTAAGCACTCCAAGATAGAAATACTAACAATATGCCCATACCAATATACACAACAATAATGGTGATGTTTTGGAGAACTTCACCAGAAGGCATGCATAATCAGACTTAGTCATAGAGAGTCTATGCAATAAAATGGCATGTAGCGACAACTATCATGCATGGGTGTGCGAGCTTGGAAGGATACCAGTAATTTACCTTTTTTTTCATGGAAACACACATGAATCTGATTTATAAGACGAAGCTGGTATTGGGGGGGGGGGGGGGGGGGAACTGAAAAAAAATTACTCAAAGAAGAAGTTGTTGGCTAACCACGTTGTGTATCCCAATAAACAACCTGACAGATGTAAGTTCATTACTATCTTAGATTATATACAAATAGTATATACATAGGTGGAGTTGCTGGCTGCCTTGTAGATAAGATGAAAGAAAAAATATACATTTTTCAGACGATCCTTTCAACCTTTTCATCCCACAAAAAAAAAAAAGAGAATTGAAGTTTAAGTCCTACCTTATGATAAAAGACCAAATTGGTCCTTTAAGCTCCCAAAAAACTCAAGTTGGTACCTGAACTTTCATTAGCACCAAATTAGTCCTTGAACTTATATTAAAAAAATGATTTATTTAAAAATAATTTTCCAAATATATGTCTGGTGCAAAAGAAAGTTTGGGAATCAGCTTGGTTCTATTTTCAAAATTCCAGGACCAATTTGGTGAAAATGAATTTCAAGGATGAATTGGAAAATTTAAGGAACTAAATCTGATTTTTCCAAAAAGAAAGGAGTAATAACATAACCAGGTACAGACCCGAGAATTAATCGTATTGTCCGCATCAGTTGTTTTCTTTTTGTAGAGAGAAAGACAATGCTCAAGGCCGCTCAAAATACTGCTAAGCTGGTTCTTCTCTTGTAAATATATCTGACTATTTCTCAATATACCCACGTAGTGGTCCTGTACCTGTCACATATAAACATGAGCTAGTTTTACCATGTCCACAATTAACTGTAACAAAACCACAATGGATGAAACAAAATCTACTTTTGCATAAAAGAAACCCATTATCCATATGATGCAAAAAAGAAACCCCGGGATATTGGATGAAACAAAATGTACTTTTCTCAACGGTGGAATAGACATCTCATACTTTCAAAGATTCTATACTGATAAATGTATTGAAATTGTCGCAATGTTAGTCATTTCAATAAAAACGACATGTACCATAATTTATAAATTACATTTACAAAGAATAAACTAATCTAATAGTTATTAGTAGAAGATATTATCATAAAAAGAATAAAAGATCTTTGAAGTAATAAGACTCCAATAAAAATCAATCCCATCTCAATTACAGGCTCAAGTATGAACACTAACATTGTTACATGCATGCCAAGTAAAATTTTTCATTTTTTATCTTTTGGCATTTTCTCCAACAGTACAGGATTCCAGGGAAATTTAAAATTATCAAATAAAAGGAAGGAGAGGTTTTTAGCAACTTATGGACAAAGTATGGGCTTTTCAAATTATTTTCTCTTATCATTCTGATTTGGGGTTTTAACGGAGACATAGCAATAAAATTTATTCAAAATTGGAAAAAGGAAATAAAAAATCTGAAGTACCTCTTTGGAGTTTAGAATTATAATGCGATGTTTGTTGAAGTAGCTCTCTAAGCGTTAAGCCTTTTTACTGATTGCCATATTCGTTCTGTATGCCACCATGGTTTGTTCAGGTAGAACAATAGCCGTTCGCAAAGAAACCCAATTAAAATAGTAATTGTGAAGCGGACCTGCATTCCATTACAAGGTAATATTCTCCACTGATATATGTCTGTTAAGCAATTACATCCCTTGTAAGTTTAAAAATCACACAATCTTACAATTGGGATTTTTTTAAAATTTCTTTAAGTTGGTTCCAAAGACAACCTATGAAAATTTAAAAGTTCTACAACAGTCAACACCATTATACACAGAAATAATTACACCCGAAAGGAGCGCAAAGCTTACACAAAATATTTTTATTTTCTTTCCCATAACTTTCCAGCTGACATAAACAAAATAGATATAATATAATTGTTCGAATTAAACAAATGAATGAACAAGTAATGACCTTTGGACTTAATTTTTGTACTGGTTGCATTTTTCGGTGGCGGGAGCTTTCGACCGACATGGCGCTTCACTTTCTGTGCAAAATAAATGAGAAAAAGAAAACAAGTCAATAGAACAACATACGAAGAAGAGCAACCGAATGGAGTAGAGTGCAGACCTTAAAATCAATCCCTTTTTTCTTAAAGTAGAGTACAGACCTTCAGTGCAACCTACTAATTATTTGTCCTTCCCTGCTAAGCAAGGGAACTCGAAATTTTTTCTCTTTTTTTCTTTTTCCCTTGTTTTCATCTGTCTAGAAAAGCACAAACCAGTAATTTCATTATATAAGATGGAAAGTTACCTTTCATGAGAAGTCTTAAACCATACAGTTTTGAATCATCTCTTCATGCAAAGGCGTCCACATGATATCAACGGCATGCTTCAGAATTTTGACAACTCTCAACACATCGGAAGGGTCTGTCTCTTCATGCTAGAAGAAAAACAACGCAATCAATTTTATTAACAACCTACAAATAGAATGCTTGATAATTTCAGCAATATTGATTTGTGCATACATTCGCACTTGACCGGCTTATGTAGAATCTAGTTTTTTCATTACTGATCGAGTCCACAAGACCTCTGATGCAAGAGACTAAAAACTAAAGAATCCCTTCATCTTACCGGTAGATAGAAACAAAGAAGATCAACCAGTCATGGCTCGTTTCCCTCATAAAGCACCTTTTTTGGTCGAACTCCTGAAATCATTATCCAAAGTTTTTCTGCATGCAGACAGAAAGTGAATTACCTTTTAGGATAGGACAAACTCCTGAAACACCTAATTGATATAAACTGTAATCTTATGCAACATAACTCCTATACAGTTACACAGTTATCTCATACTAACCAAGTGCTTGTCATAACTATAGAAAACACAAAACAAAAGAGTAGAAAAGGAAATTAGCACAAGTGGAAAGGGAAACTATTGTGGTACATGTAGGGACAACAGGTGTAAGACTCATAACACTATAACAATAATACTTAATTCTGTGAATAATAGCTAAACATGTCACAAAGCCTCAAAAGAAGAGCCCTGGTTTTGTACTGAAAGGTACAGGGGCAAAACTGAAACAATTCTATAAACAAAATATTAAATTACATAAAAAAAAAAAACATGATAAAGCAATATCGGCTCAACCAATTCATTGTCTGTGAGAGGAACAATTTCCTTTTCAACCTTTCCACAGCCCTTCTTATATATCAGTTCTTTCAAGTGCTTTACATTTGGGTACCTGTTATTTAATGAACCCTTCTTCAATGATCATAACAATAAAACAAAAACAAAAAAAAATGAAAAAAGAAGGGACCCTATTGCCACAACTTTGGTAAATACAAACTGTTGAAATTTAATTGATTACCTCTTCTTCTGGTAAAAAAAGATATGTAACTTTTTTATACCCTTTAGATATATCAAACCTTAATTTAACTAAAATAATATGTAAATTTTTTATACCCTTCAATTTTAGTAGACAACTATTACCAAGCTTATTCATCCAAAGAGAAATTTTGCACCATTACATTTCGTTTGAGGAATTGACTAACCTTTTAGAACCAACTCCTTACACCGAATCTCAAGCTGCTCTGGTGTTTTTCGTTAGGAAGTCTAATTTTCGAATTTTTGTGCTAATTAACCATTTAATAAGCAATCCAAACGACTTAGACCTCGAAGGATCTAGTCCAAGCATTCACACACAAGAGAGAGAGGTTAGGAATGCTACATCTCTTTGTATCGCAACAAGGAGGCTCGAATCCGGCGATGTCGAGGTTGTGCGCACCACCACGCGTGTCTCGGCCTCAAGTCCACCAAGGTATTAACCAAAACCTCGATCTATGCTAGTAGATGAGAGATTAAGCCTAATCCCTTCCTTCCCTTTGCCTTAATTAACTATTTAATTAGATGGAGGCAAGAGGTGCTCAACACATGAGCTTAAGAGAGCAATGGTGGAGAGGAAAAATTCTGAAATTTTTCCTTTAATTTTCGTCCAAAATATTAGGGAGAGAGAAAAAGGCAAGGTGGCTAGGATTTTGGCTTCCAAAGTGGTCCTTTTATAGACCAACCACTTTCCCAAAAACTTATAACTAATTTACAACTATGCCATCACTAGGGCAGCCATAAAATAGACCTAAATGGGCTCCATCAATTATTTAATTAGTCATCTAATTCAATTAATTAGTGACCCAATTAATTGCTCTCAAGTTGGACCTTTAATTTACCATTTAAATATAGGCCCGTTAGCTCAAATTAATTACTTTAATTAATTCATGTTGAACAAATTAATTATCAACACTTTGATAATTATTTAAGGATTAGAATATGCATTAATTTATTTTTATATAATCCGTTTGACTTAATTAATTAATTATGACGGTTCGCAACAGTACATAATTAATCAGTCAACATATCATATTGTTGCATTCCTTAATACAACCAAATAAATAATGCACGCATGGTCAAAATCTATTTGTGTGACCCTTTGGACATGGAAAATAAATCGCTATTTATTTCCAATAATCATAAGCGGTATTTAGCAACACGTTATGATTCCCAATTCGCATAAATAGTGTACTGCTACAATATTTTAATCCTGCATAAGAAATAATAGTATTTCCTTGTCTGATTCTTATGTCACATGATATCATCGTATAATCCAAGATAGGAATGTGTCATTCTTGCAGATTATACGTTTCTTGATCTAGAGATGACTGTATCAGTTGCTAGCAAACAATCCATCTCCATCAAGGGGCCCAAACAGATATCATCGCTCACTAAGTAAATTAATGAGGGACATACGGTTTTTTTGATGAACAACTTTTCCCCGCACAATTCAAGAGAACATAAATAAAGTCCGTATAGCAGCCCTTATCAGGAATCAACGGTAGACGATATTTATTGAACCTATCCTCATGTGGAAAAGCTGAACCATCTCAAACTTAGAATCAAACTCAAATGAAATAAATAATGACACATAACACAATCCATATATTTATTTCATTGGGTCGTGTCCTGTACTATGTTCTATAACATATACATATGCAATTAAGTTGGCAACTCCTTACCTATGATTTGTAGAACTTAATCATCACTTAACTTGCATACTAATCTTATCCGATAATTAATATTTTTTGTTAATTATCAAGATTACGGACCTTTTAAATTTATTTTTGTCATTTATTATAAATGAACCACAGAGATCTACAATTCAGATCCTCAACCTGAATGATTTGTCAATAAATTAATCAAGGAATAAATGATCAAATATCATCAATAACATAAACCATAAAAGTAGCCATATAATGATTGGCTTCTAGGACATAACTCTTATCATTTTTGTCTGCTCCACAACAAGCACTCTATATGATCCCTTTGACTTAATTAATTATAACAGTTCATAACGGTATATAATTAATTAATCAACTTATCATATTTTCACTGCCCTTACTGCTGTGAATAAATAAATAATGTACTGTATGGTTAAAACTTTATTTGTGTGATTCTTTAAGGATTTATGTTATGTTGGCCATGAAAATAAATCATTATTTATTTCCAATAATCATAAGCGGTATCTAGCAACACGTTATGATTTCCAATTAACATAAATAAATAACGTACTGTTACAGTATTTCAATCCTGCATAAGAAATAAAATATTTCCTTGTCTTGATTCTTATGTCACATGATATCATTGTATAATCCAAGATTGAAATGTGTCATTCTTACAGATTATACATTTCTTGATCTAGAGATAATTATATAAGTTGCTAGCAAACAATTCATCTCCATCAAGGGGCCCAAACAGATATCATCACTCACTAAGTAAATTAGTGAGGGACATACGGTCTTCTTGATGAACAATTTTTTCCTGCACAATTCAAGAGAACATAAATAAAGTCCGTATAGCAGTCCTTATCAGGAATCAGCGGTAGACGATATTTATAGAACTTATCCTCATGTGGAAAAACTGAATTATCTCAAACTTAGAATCAAACTCAAATGAAATAAATAATGACACATAACACAATCCATATATTTATTTCAATGGGTCATGTCATGTATTATGTTCCACAACATATACATATACAATTAAGTTGGTAACTCCTTACCTATGATTTGTAGAACTTAATCATCACTTAAGTTGCATACTAATCTTATCTGATAATTAATGTTCCTTGTTAATTATCAAGATTATGGACCTTTTAGATTTATTACTATCATTTAATTATAAATGAACTACAGAGATCTACAATTCAGATCCTCAACCTGAATGATCTGTTAATAAATAAATCAAGAAACAAATGATCAAATATCATCAATAACATAAACCATAGAAGTAGCCATATAAGATTGACTTCTAGGACATAAATCTAACACTCGTGTTGTACATACCGCCATTCATTATCGGAGTTTATCGGCAACTGCATCTGCTGGAACCTTCATTCAATTATGGTATTAAAACGGGAAATGATTCTCAAATTGTAATGACCGTTATAATATCCCAATGCAGACAAAATTATTTCTTTAATTGATTCATAATTAGTTTGTGAAGAGGCATCGAAAGTAAAAAAATTTGCTGGATTATATGGAGATTGATTAACGAAAAAAGGAATGGAATTCATATTTCGATGATTCTCACGGTCTGAACCTTCATCTATCTATTTATAATCATCTAGCGTCTCAATTATATCTTTAATATCGGATTGTGAGAATCCGATATTAAACTTTCGGTGGCAATCAAATCACACTAAAATACACTATTAGCTCAAAGCTGCTTTTGATAATATCAAATCTAACTGTTTATCCTATCAAATATAACTGTTTATCCTATGAAATATAACTATTTATCCAATCAACCATAGTTTATTCACTGTTTATCCCATGGAATATAACTATTTATCCAATCAACGATAGTTTATTCACGATCAAATACACCGTAAAAGCTGCTTTTGATAATATCAAATCTAACTGTTTATCCAATCAACACAGTTTAAAGCTACTTTTGATAATATCAAATCTAAGTGTTTATCCAATCAACCACAGTTTATAGTTTACTAAGTTATTCGACTTTTGGCTTGGATCCGATCTAAAACAATGACACCAATAATTCTATTACTTTATGCAGTATAAAGTACTTTAATTATTATTTATAAATATTATTAAATATATTATATAAAATGTACTAATAAGCGGGAAGTGCTTTGATCAGATTCTTGGAATCCGATCTAAGCTTTGATCGATTTCCTGGAATCCGATCAAAGCTTAGATCAGATTCTAGGATTCCGATCTAAAGTGGATTATAAATATTATTATTTATTAAATTATTTATTATGAATACTTTTAAGTGGGAAGAGCTTTGATCAGATTCTTAGAATCCGATCTAAGCTTTGGTCGGTTTTCTGAAATCCGATCAAAGATTAGATCGCATTCTAGGATTCCGATCTAAGCACTAACTCTTTTATTTTATATATTAATCTCTTTTATGTTATTATTATTAATAATAATATAATATTATTAAACATTCATGTTATATTAATCTATTTTATATTATTATTATTAAATATTAGTATTAATAAGGAAAAACCGTGAAAACTATAAGACTAAGGTAAAAATAATAATTTTTTATTATTAAATAATTAATAATATTTAATTAAAAGTAATTATTAAAATGATTTATTATTATCATTAATAATTAAAAAAATAAGATTTAATAAGTGACAATAATTATTAAAAAATCATAATTACTAATAATTAAGAAGTGATATTATTACATACTAAGGCAAGAAAAAAAAACAAAATTAGTGGAAAATATAATTCAGTCGAAAGTCGAAAAGCAAATTGGACGGAGAGGAAGAAGTGGAAAAAGTGTTTATAGCTTAGATCGGATTCCTGGAATCCGATCTAAGCTTTGATCGGTATTCGAGAATCCGATCTAAGCGATTTGTATGATCGGATTCCAGGAATCCAATTTTGCAACGGTATTTTTAAAATTTTATATTTTTTTATTTAATTTTTGAAATTTGAATGAACAGTAAACGTATTTTTTATTTTTTTCGGTGCCCCAATTAATTATTGCAAAATGACTAATGTAAAACCCATATTTCGTCCTGGCCCAATGAAACCCGATATGATCGCGCTAAGCATGGGCGTGAAAATCATCAAACTTTTTCCTTTTTCCGAAACACTTGTACCAGTATCAATCGGTACGTAATGCACAAAAAGTTAAAACACAGCCGCACATCAGCACGTACATGCTAATCCTAATCTGAATGCCTATATAAATAATCGGTTCTTCAATCACGTGTTCATTGAAACACTAGAGCATAAGGAACAATCCCCCCAATTAAGGTCACAAAAACGAAATTTAAAGCGAGTTACAAGAATAATCGATTCCACATTTATGAACTAGAACTTCAAACGACGGACAGTAACACACCAAAGAACCTAATTAAACCATCTGAAAGTAATGACAAAGGGCCAATTAATTTCATTTCATAATTTCCACGGCACTCAGAGTTCCTTCTTAAACATTATCTCAGCTATCTTTTTAACAGATGGCCGGTCCATGATGGCTTCCCACCATGCCTTAACATGTGGGTACGAATCGAACACCGACTTGTATTGTGTCGACATGAGGTAGTAGGTGTACGGGAAATGGCTGAGATCGGCAAAGCTGATGAAATCTCCTGCCAAGTACTTGCACTGTGACAAGCGTGCCTCATACACTTCAAGCACCTCGTTCAGTTTCTCCAAGTTTGTGTCTACAACTTGTTGGTCGACTTCTTCATCATACATCGGCTTCACAATGACATTGTAGATGATGGCGCCGGTCGGTACACTGTATTTTCCATATTCGACATCTAACCAAACATCCACTGATGCTGCTTCCTTGGGAGCATCTTCTCGAAGGAGTTCTGACTTGTATTTGCGAAGGATATACCGCGAGATTGCACGTGATTCTGAAATTTCAAAAGTTGGATCCATAATTAGACATAGATGTATGATGGCAAACATCTGCCGTTACTGATTGTAGGTAAACCAAGGATGTGTTGCTCAAATTTGAATTTTATTTATCAGACTGTTTGGATCTTCCTTTTCAGATGTATTACAATGGAAGTTGAGTATGAACTCACCAAAGAGCATTACATCATCATCTTGGAAGGCAGGAACTTCGCCAAAGGGCTGAAAAGAATCAATTTTTAACATATATTTATATTATAATAATAATATATATAAGATCGACATATCACGGAGTCACGGAGAATATGATTCAATAAGGACGACATGTGACGTCAATCATCGTATTCAAATGGAACATACAAAGACGTGGTGTATTGACTTTTTCTTTGAGAGATGATTGAGGTCGTGTCCAACAATTTCTTTTATGTCATGAAAACTATAAGAAATGATGTGAATGAAATCTAGCTCGCTACTATTGCAACTATATATGCAGCAAATGTCATATGAAAGAAAGGTTGCAATACGAGAAATTATTTCTCATTTTATTCTATCCTTTAATTGGCCAGATTCCATGGAGAAATTTTGGAATAATAATTGAATTTATTTACATTGCGAACAAGATGCGCTTGGCTTTTGTGCTCGCGGGTGGCGAAGTCAACCGGCACAATCTCGTACTCGGCCCTGACCTCTTCCAGACTTATAAGTACCCTTGCCAAGTTTGGTGCTCTTGTTAAGCCATAAACCTTCATCCCCATCTCTAGATGTGCGTGTATATGTTTCTGAGTGTGAATGAAGGTGTATCAGCGTGCTTGAAATTAACAAAGCACAAAGACACGCTTTAATAGCAAGTGATATAATGTTGAATCATGATTACAGTTGCGTCCTTAAGTTTTTAAGATATCTTCCTAGCGTCCAAGTTGTTGTCCCATCAGATTCGACTCTTTTTTTTTTAAATCATTTGATCCCCATTTCAACATTTTTAGACATTTTAATACGGTTTCACGACAAGACAAAATATTTCATGTCTTATTAAACTTAGCCTTACACCAAATTTTGCACATATATCCGGAAGAAAACAAGGAACATAGCGAATCCGCATTTATTAAACCCAAAGTTAGTTAACTGGATTTGAGAATATCGGATGGAATAATTCATCCACATTAGTTTTTATTTCTTGCTATTTTCCAACTCCATTGTCTTATGCTCTGAGAACCCCACTCGTAAGAATCCAAATTAGTTTAATGGGATTGTTAGTAAACCATCGGAGACATTATCATACCTCAATGGAGGAGGATAACAGACACACATAGTCTATAGCGCCTGTCCAATACCAGCAATAGAAGTGGTCGCTGGTCTCCATCAAGCTGAGCCAATAGGAGATTAGATCTAGAACAGCCAGAGAATAGATCAGGAATAATTCTGAATGAGAAATGATAACTACCATCTACAGTTTTGTCATCATTTGAACAAATTGATCACCTAAAATAGACAAGGTGAACATATAAATAATCAAAGTGAACACATATAAAAAAAATAAGTTTTGCCATCCCTCCAAATTTTTATATGCATATTCAACCTGTTCTTATTGAATTTATTTGTTTGTATGTGTTCACTTTGATCATTTATATGTTTATCTTGTCTATTTTATGTGTTCAATTTATTCAAGCGATTGCAAGCGACGACAAAACTACAAATGATAGTAATCAATTTTCATTCTGAATAGAAGCATATTCCTTATACCACTTCTCCAGGAAGAGAACATAAGACTTATACCCATATTTATTCCATGTTTGATTGTGCCTATTTTCTCTTCTATCCTTTTTATTCCTTATTTTTGGTGCAACCAAACACAACAGATCTAAGAGAGGCAGTGGCAGAGACAATGAGGAACTGGCGAAGGCCAGGTCTCCCCTATTAATTAGATTTTTTTCATTATGGCCATGTTTGGTTGAGCCAAGTTAGTTCTAACTTCAAGTTAGAACTCTAACTTTTTAACTTCATGGAACCAAACATTATAGAGTTAGAATGGGTTAGTAATAACTTGGCTCAAACTTCCTAACTTTGCTAAATGATGAGTTAGAGAGAAGTTTGTTGCCAACTTGCCATGACTAACTTAAAAAAAATTAAAAAAAGAGAATTTGTGATGATGATGATGATTATTATTAATTAATTATAATATTAAATAATAATAACAATTATTATTTTTAATTAAATTATTACGGTACTAATAATAATAATAATAATAATTATTATTATTATAATTTAGTAATAATTATAACATTGATTGGGAATTTGGGATTAATAATAAAATACAACAATAAATATAGTATGATTAATGATAATTATAATTTATAAAATATAATAATAATTATTAATTTGGTAATAATAATATAAATGGTAAAATAATTGTAATTATAAAATAATAATAAATATAATATTTTATTATAGTAGATGTAATTACAAAAGAAAGAGTATATAAATTAATATTTTATTATTTTTTCTTCCATCTCTAACTCTAACATACCACACCAAACAACATTTTCTAACCTCAAGTTAGCACAAACTTTTCACAATCTCTAACTTCACTAATGCCAACCACCAACTTCAAAAGTACTAACTTCAACCTCTAACTTCACTAACTTCACCTCCAACCAAATGTACCCTAGATATGTTGATTTATTTAGGTAAATTTAGATACTTAAGTCCACGGGCATCCTTGGGCCCAAAATAATTTTCAAGTATACTGTATAACCGTTAAATTTTCCTCCCCATAGGGGTTCATAACGTCTAAAACGACCACGAAAATGGTCAGTTGCATTAACAATTTCATTTTGGACACGAAATTGACTACCATTTGTGTTAACCGTTTCGTTTTGGACGAAACGGTCGAAATCACGAAAATACAAATGGACGAAATCGTTTCAATCTTTCGTTAACCTTTTCGTTTTTGAAAAACAACAAAATTTTTTAACCGTTTCGTTTCGTTTTGGACAAAACGGTCACCCTTTTCACCCCTACCTCCCCATATGTACTACTGTTCACTTTTCAAGTAGAAAACAAAAGGAAAACCGTGCAGCCTTTATCAAAATTATGAACACAATTATTTCCACCAACATTAATTTAGAATTATAAAACCTAATTAGTTGAATTAATTAAACTTTTAGGTATTATTCTTCTTAATTCTCAATTTAAATTGGTCAGATTTCGGCCCCCGCCATTTTTCAATCCTGGCTCAGCCACTGAAGAGAGGAATGTAAACACAGAAAAATAAATCAATGAAACATTGAAATTCAGCAATTGTTCTTAGTTCTTCTACTCAATTACAATTTCTCAGATTCTGTTACAGGGATTAGTACTTCAATTTTGATCTTGCAAGTTGCAACCCAAAGTAAGCTCCTCGCATCTTAAAAGCAAGACGTTTTGATTTTTTTTTTTGCCCCGACAGCTAGAAAAATACAAGGCACTATTAGGCCCTGATCAAAATTTCATTTTTTTAACGTGGGATTTCATTTCATTCATTTTATTGGAAAATTATTGATCAAAATGAAGGGATTTGGTGTCACTTGGTTGGAATTCCTATGTAATTAGATCCAACGAAATCCTATAAAATTAATTTAATTGAAATGAAATGAAGTGAAATCCCACGTAAACTTCATTTTGATCAGGGCCTCAAAAAACATATCAGATCTTTCTATAGACGCAATTTGGTGCGATTATGAACGGAAAAAATTGAAATATATTTCTGTTGTTTTATCTTGGACTTTTTATAGCCACAAGCCCACAACTCCTAATTTCTGAAAACGTGACGAGACGATAATAAACATCACTAAATTTCATACCACGATAGCGCTGATCCTCCATGAAAATTCTTGTTCCCAACAAATCCAAGCAAAATACGAACAAGGAACAAACTCTTGTTTTTAGTTATCACAAATTCATACAACTAGAACAAGATTTGTTCTAATTCTTATATCTAGTTCATGAATTTACCAAACATATCTTATTTCACATGTCCAGTACAATAGTACATCTTTTTCCTATTTTTTATTTTTATAAAATTTGAAGTTGATTTGATACTAGATAAAGTGGTCAACAAATGAATGGATCTGGTTAGATTAATTCTAATACGTTCATAATTTAATCACTTAATCAAGTATCAAACCAACTTCAAATTTTATAAAACTTATATGAAAACACATCGCCGGTAAAATTTAACAAGATCAACGGTTTGGATTCTCCATTTAAATTTTAAAATTTTTAAATATTAAAAAAAATGAAAAGGACTGTTTGGAGCCGTTCTTTTTCAACTGCTGAGGAACCGGGTTGCTCAGCAATCAGCATCGGGGGGGAAATTAGTCAGCTTTTTTCATTTTTCTTCCAATGCTGACTACCAAGTTACATTACACAAGAAATAAAGAAAGAAAACACAGCTGTACTGGTATATACCGGTACATAGCACACAGAAAGGAAAACACAGCCGCACGTACCAATGCTAACCTGAATCTAAAGGCCTAAGTAAATAATCGGTTATTCAATCATGTTTTGACTTCGAATCTGAAACACTTGAAACACAAAAACAAAATTTTGTTGAACCATATCAGCACCCTTAGCACGTTTGTTGATTTTGTTGACCATAAACCTTCATCCCGATAGCTCTTGATGTGTGTGTGGTGTTTGTGGAGGTGAATCAGTGTGCTTGAAAGTTGAAACAGAGCACAAGGACTTGCCTTTTTTCTTTTTTCTATTTATGCAAAAGATGCTCTCATATATGGGCAAATAGAAAAATGAAATAATGTTAGACAATAAAAATACATTGCTCAATCTATCAACAATACATGTAGATATATTGCTCGATTTATTTATTTATTAGACGAAAAATTAAAACATATTATTGCTTCATCTAGCGATTGATATCCAACCACATATAAAATCGATCGAACGACACAAACAGGTGGATCGATCTAGCGTGCAATTTTTGTTGGATCTATGCGTTTACAAAGAGCAGAGGTAGAGATTAGTAACAAGTGTTGACTTTACTTTGGAGCTTTCTAATGGAGCGAAGCTTCCTTGGGTAGAAACTCAATGCATTCTCAAAACACTCCCCCTAATTGAGGTCACAATTCTTTGACTTGGTTTCACTCTACTTTTTGTTATTTCGAGAACAATAAAATAGGAGACCGTATTTGTTAATTTTTTTGTCACGTTATGCCAATCAGGTACGGATTTATCAGAATTAAAAACAGACGGTATCTTATCCATATCTTTTTTTAAAAAAATATTAGAATATTAGATATGGTTGATAGAAGCTGTCAAACCGAAAGAAATAGAAGAAGGTAGCTAATCCATATCACTGGTATTTTATAGCGGATTAATAGGAATGGCGTGATTGCAATCTATTTGTATTAGATTAATGGCAGGTAGCGCCGAATTCAGAGATGTTTTTCTTCTCTTATTAAATATTTAAATGAGAACAAATTTAATATTATCGTGTTTAATGTAATAAATAAGAAAATATAAATGTTAAGAATATTAGAAGGGGTCAGAAGCCACAATAGCCTTCAGACTTGCTCTCACATAACTTCGCCTCTGAAGTCTGAAGGCAAGGATCACTATATTAGATTAATTTTTATAATTATTTATTTTAACAATTTTAAAATTATATAAAAAAAGGTCAAACTGTAAAAGTAAATATTATACTCGTGCAGGACTACACAGTGCAGTACTTGAGCACTGGACTAATGCACTTGCAATGCAAATTAAGCAACGTTCCTTTTCATTGTAAAAAAATAATAAAAAAAAAGCAATTTTCCTTTTATTTTCTTAATATAACAATATATGCTCATAACTCGTTTAATTTTAAGGTGGACCTATGCTTAGTTTACTCGATTTTATAATGCATTTTATTTTTGGAAGATATATTTTTTATGACAGTTTCTTTTTTACATGATGTGGAAAGAACCAAAGTAGTTCTAATGTTTTCCTTAATTTTTTTATGCTGAATGTGACAGGTTGATATAAAAGTTAAATGGAGCGAGTAATTTTCTTTTGAACAACTAAAAAAATAAACTACGGTTTTTTTTTTTTTGCATTATCATATAAACATAAAAATATTATATGAATTTTGATGATTTTTTTTAAAATTACCCTAAAAGTTAAAAAATATCAAAATATTATATGAATTTCGGGTATTTTTTTTTTCAAATTACCCTAAAAGAAAACAAAACAAAAAGTTGATTTATAAAGTACGAGGACTAGAATCATTTTTTTCTAAAAAGCAGTTGTATATATCCTAAGTTACGCGCAGCATAAATATATAGACACATTCCTTTCTGTCCTTTTTTTTTTTTCTGTTTACGGAACTGAATTATCAAAAGATATGAAGTGAAAACTGTTGGATATTATTTTTTTTACTCATGATGGTCAATCCAGAGCTAACCGACATACCACGACGCACATAACATGAACATATCGAGATTCCTACGGGTTTCAGTTGTCGGGGAAAAAAAAATAAAAATGTCAGAAATGGCATGACAAAATATGATATCATATCTCATTGTCAATTCAATTTCTATTGCAATAATAATTTTAGTGTTACGAGAGTCGTATATATGACACATCTGATCTCCCTAAAAATATGTCCATACTGACGTAGACTAAAATCAGCCATTGAGGTTATAATGACTCATTCGAACCGTTCAATGTGTTCTCTATATTGAAATTTCATTGGAGATCCAATTTTACATTTTTCTGAAGATCCATAATTGTTTAAATTAAGAATTTTGTAAAATACCAAAAAAATAATAAAAAATTTCAGAAAATTGTAAAACTTGGTCTCCAACGAGATTTCAATATGGAGAACACATTGAACGATTCGGATCGACTGTTGGATTCTGAAAAATTAAAATTTCATCGTAGTCCGTCAGTCGCGACTGATTTTAGTCTACCTCATACTACAATGATGTGTACAAAATCGACACTTATTTTCTTTTTCTTTTTTTTTGCGGGTTGAACTTTTCTTTTTCATACTCCTGAAATCTTGACGAAAAAAATATGCTACCCCACACTTTGAAATTTTCTTTTTCGAACGACTAAAGTCTTGGAGTTTAACATTGGGTCGTTGCCTGCAAGAATTTAAAATTTGATTTTGTTATAATCTTCCATAAACTTACAATAATTTTTGCTGGTGACCCAATATTGAACAGTTATTCTATCACTGTCGCAATTATTTTTTATAAATTAATTTAAAATATTGTATTATTAAATAATCGGTTATATAATTCTCGAGCTAATTCTATTTATTTTTTTTATTGACAGCTTGACTGATGATGGACAAATGTAATGCCAAATTGCCGTGTTTCAATCACATTAATCTGGTCCGAATGTTAAATTTGGCACAAGGAACAATATCCCCATGGTCACAAAAACCAAATTTAAAGCGAGTTACAAGCTTAATCTCAAGTCTCTATTGCTTAATATTCCAATCCTCTAGATAGTAGCACATTGTAAGAGGACCCAACAGACAGAAGAGCCAAATTGAAACATCTGAAAGCAATAAACAAGAAAAATTCAATTCCATTTCTTAATTTTCACTGTAAATTCATAGTTACCATCTTAACTCTTAAGCTGACATTATCTCAATCATCCTTTTAATAGATGGCCTGGCCATGATAGCTTCCCACCATGCCTTAACATGTGGGTATGAGTCCAACACGGACTTGTACTGCGTCAGCATGATGCAGTAAGTGCACGGGAAATGGCTGAGATCCGCAAAGCTGATGAAATCGCCGGCCAAGTACTTGCACTGCGACAAGCGTGCCTCATACACTTCAAGCACCTTCTTAAGTTTCTCCAAGTTTACATTGATTGCTTGCTGGTCGACAACTTGGCCGATCATGGGCTTTACGAGGGCATTGTAGATGATGACGCCGGCTGGTGGGTTGTATTGGCCGTATTCAACATCTAGCCAAACATTCACCAATGTGGCCTCCTTGGGATTGTCTTCTCGAAGGAGGTCCGACTTGAACTTGCGAAGGATGTACCGCGAGATTGCGCGTGATTCTGAGAAAACAAAATTTGGTTAAATTACACATATATATAACTATATAACATGGAAAGTACCTCCTATTATTCATGATAGTTGATCAGACTGTTTGGATCTCTTTTTTCAGATGCATTACAATGAAAAATAAAATATAAACTCACCAAAAAGCATGAAATCATCATCTTGGAAAGCAGGGATTTGGCCAAAGGGCTGAAAAAAAAATCAATTTAATTAACATATAATAAGATCCAAGTATATATCACACTAGAAGAGATGAAGCATAAATGCTCTACTTATTTCCCAAGAAAAAGAAAAAATAGAGCAAAGAAAAAGATAGTACTTTTTGATCTTCGCATAAAGAGCCATGGGACATTGCCTCCCTTAAATTATTAAGAAACAAACAAAAGATAATACAAATTGCTTAAAATTATTTCTAAGATATGATAAAAAAAAAAAAATTCATTTTCAAAAGCGAAAAATAGGAGAGATTAAGAGACTACAATTCAAGTATCTTCTGTTTTGTGTTTTTTTTTTTTTTTTTTTTAAGGAAGAGCAAATTTGGGTTCATTTAGTACAATCGTCATGCTTATTAATTTACAAAACCAGGATTTATATAAGTTTGAACACGAATTAACACTCAACAACATTACAGCTCGTATCTGCCTAATATATAGTACAGTTAACTCCAGGTATAAATGACATCTAAGCTAGTATTTTTCCTTTTCAGAGTTTAAAATGGACCACAAGTTCAAAAATTAAGCCAAGGGATTTGCCTGGATTGGATCACACACTGATTTCATAATATTTTTGAATTCTGATGAAGTATATAAATACGATCAGTGACAAATAAGACGAAGGAAATTTAGAATAGTGAGTAAAATTAAGTACATTCCGGGCAAGATGTACGGGGCTTTTGAGCTCGGTACCAAAGTCAACCGGCACCACCTCGTACTCAGCCCCAACCTCTTCCAGGATCATGGCCACCCTTGCCACATTTGTTGCTTTTGGTGTACCATAAACCTTCATCCCCATCTCTAGGTTTGTGTTTGTATTTGTATGTGTGAAGGTGAATCGGTATTGGTGTGATAGAAACAGAGCATAAATTAAGACATGATTTTATAGTAAGTAAGAGGTGTTGACTTTGGAGGGAGGCTTCATCGGGAAGAAACTCTTTGCATTCTTAAATTACTAATTTCGAGCTTTTGAATTCGTTTTATTGTTTCTTTTTTTATTAAAATAACATTTTTTTACTTCGTGTCCCATGACTTTTTATTGCTACGAGAATAAGAAAATGGGGAGAACGTATTTACTATTTTTTTTTCACGTCTTGAAAATTAATTCGGAAGTGAAATCATACAATTATAAAAGAAAAGAAAAGAAATTATATATAACCTATAATATTTCCCAATTAGAAATAACCCTAATAATAACTCTCTCAAAATTACAAAAAATCGATCAAGTCCCTAGGTCTCTCTCTCTCTCTTCCCCCATAAAAATTGGGTGCGTTTGGGGAAATAAAGGTTAGTAGGTAAAGACTCGTATGCTTACATTGTTTATGGTTGTGTCTCTCTTAGCGCGCCAGCATAAAGAATAAAATGTGTGGAATATAATGACTCATTGGCATACTGGCATCATGTTGAACAATGAAGAGCATACATTTATATTTAATATGTTTTCACAATGTTATTGACCAATCTCTCTAAAATCTGAAATTTCATACTTACGAGATGTCTCCTCTAAGCATTTATACTTTCTGTTTTTTAAAAGTTAAACCTCATGATGAATCAGAGGCAGCATGGCTTAACTAATTACGTGGCCTACCATGTAAATTACTTATTTAATTTTTGTAACAATTATTTCATATTTTGTCCATTGTCTTGATTTTATGATCTAAGTAACCCCTTGTAATCTAATACGAGCACATTGTACTAGTAAAGACAAAATAAGTTCAGGTACCTTTATCAATCATACTATCATTTCAATTAATATAATCTTTGTTGAATGCTTCTGATATTTACAAGTGAGAAAATAAAGCACAAATGCTAAATTTTTTATGCCAAGCCGAAGTTGAAAGTATACTAACCAAGTCCCCGGTCTATCGCTAGAGAAATTTGTAGCAGAATAATGAACAAATGCGGAAATTTCAAGTACCTGGGGATTAATTTTTTTTTTTTTTTTTTTTTTTTTTAGAGATACTAGGTAGAGGCTTCCCAGTTACATGGAGATTAAAATTTGTTATTGTATGTTCTTTCTAAACTTTTAGCGACTCTAAAAATTGTTAGAAAGAACCTAGAATAACAAATTTTAGAGGAAAACAAAAACGAATGTTTGGAATCGCTAGAGTCGCTAGAGGAAGATGAAGCATAAGGGTACTTTGGTCACGAAATTAAGCAATTGATTTTTAAATTAAAAAATGATTAAATATTAATAAAAGGGTTATATCCTAATAAACATAATTTGAGGATTATTTCTAGTTGAAGATGTAGGGGTGGTTTTCAATTGGAGAAAATTATTGGAGGTTATATCTAACTTTTTTTCCCGATTTTTAACATTGGTCGCTATCTGCTAAAATTTAAATTTTAAATATTTGACAATCTTCCAACCTACAATTCTTGCTAGTAACCCTATATATATTTCTACATTTAATTCGTCCATCACTGTCACAGTAATGTACTCCTCAGTTTTTATCTTTAATGAATCCAAGCCTATGGGCAATTATCCAACATACAAATCTTGCTAGTGACCCTATATGAAATTTCAGTTTTTATCCAACCTACAATCCATAGGCAATTATCCAACCGCAAAAAGTAATTGTCACAGTTATGTACTCCTCAGATTTAAGAATTGTAGTTTGGAAGATTCTAGATATGTGTATTTGTGGTTGAATCATAACTAGTATATGTGATTCTGAGGATGTACTGAGCAAACTATGTTTACTGGTAAAGCAAGTTATGCGTATGGTCTATGTGTGATTTAGTTCAAAACATTGTTTATGACCAAAAGCATCATCATAGTGCTAGCTGTCTAATATCATTCTAATTAATTATTTTATTTATTTTTGCTATTAATTGAAAGCTTCTCTCCTTTGCTTTAAGGTAATGATGAATAATTTTGAAGCTTATAGAAGTATGTTTGTTGCGATCGCATACATAGGATTTAGACGTACATCCCCATTCAGAGGCTCTTCTTAATTTGTAGTTTTTCTTTATTGTTAACCTGGTGCTTAGTGTTTCTAGTTGTAGGGTAAGTTGTAATTGGATTTTCTTTTCTTTTGTTACTAATTGTGCTTTACTGGTATTCTGGTAAGGTTTGTACTGGTTATATTGTTAGGAATTTAGGATTACTGGTAGGGGTAGTTGAATCGATATTCTGGTAAGATTTTTTTTTTCTTATATTGTAATGAAATTTTAGGCCTATGGGCATTGATAAAATAATAATAATAATAAATATGGTACGTGCCATTTGATTTTGCTCGGTAAGGTTTGTACTGGTTTCTTTTCTTATATTTGATTCTGCTTGATTATGGTACGTGCCATTTGATTTTGTCTATGGTCAATCATCTTGTATTGTTATCTGGTAGAGAAAATAGCATAAACAAAAACTAAGTTAATTATTAAAACGTGTATGTATTTGGTTATTGACATGTAGAATTTTATCGCTACAATTTTTCATTTGAAGTCATACAGGATTATGGTAGTGGTATTACCATCTAATTTGAAGCAAAAGATTTTATGTTATATGCAAACATCTGTTTCGGTGGCTGTAAATAGAAATATTGAAAGAGATAAGTGAGTGAGGGTAAAATAGTCCAATTTTAAGAGTGAAAATCATTTTTATATTTATTCCGATCACAGACTTCAATTCTCTTTAATTCTTTTTATATTTGTTCCGATCACCAAATTTTATTTGGAAATCATTTCTATTGAACTCTATTCTATTGAAATGAATTGAACTCTTGTGAGATCTCATTCCGATCAGACCCTAATATGAAACCCAAATTCGGTCTAACCAATCAAACCCAACATATTTTCGATACAGCACACAAGAAGTTACGTCATGTAAAATCATTCACTCTTTCTTATTCATTTATTCCTCTCCTAGTGCAACAAAATATAAAATGTCCAAACAAAATTCAGCTAAGCATATACTAGCTAACGCAAATCTAAATTCGCATAAATAGTTTCCTCACAATAACATATTCAAGCTACCGGAAACATGCTGGCAGCAGCCTTCCTCAAAGACGGCCTTGTCATCAAATTCTCCCACCACGCCTTCACGTGCGGATAGTTATCGAACAAATTGGCGTAGGGGGTGGCCATGAAGTAGTAAGTTGCCGGAAAATGGCTAAGATCGGCCAGGCTGACAAAATCTCCAGCCAGGTACTTGGTCTTCGATAACTGTGCTTCATATACTTCGAGTACCGTCTTTAGCTTCTCTAAGTTTGTGTCGATTAATTTTTGGTCGCCAATGCCTCCAATTTTTGGGAGCACAAAGGCATTGTAGCTGATGGGGAAGACGATCGGGTCGTAGTGGTGGGCCTCGACATCCAACCATTGGTCGACCATTGTAGACTCTGTGAGATTGTTTTCTCTGAGAAGATCATCAGTATCTGATGTTTTGTACTTGCGAAGCACATACTTTGAAATTGTTCTTGATTCTGATAATAGATAAAAAAAGAACATTTTTTTAGACATAATGAAGAACTTGCAATCTTGCATTAGAAATAACATAATTTGATAACTTTTTTTTTTTTCATTTTTTCTCCCTTTCTTATTTTCATTCTTAGAACAATTCTTGTTTGCACAAAGTAACTCAAATTCTAGCTGAATTCATTAACCGGTATAGTTGTGGATAAATGTAATTCAAAGAAGAATTTTTTAAATTCAACCATTAAGACCTTGTTTGGGAAAATAGTGTGTCAAACGGTAGGTCATACGTTTTTTAGGCAAAAATACTTTATTATCTTATTTAATTTTTTAAGTCCAATTACAATACTTGTGTAAGCCATTTACATAGAGAGTTTATAAAGGGCAAATTAGTAAGTCATAATTCAAGAACGTAAGGTTCTCTTACCAAAGATCATGAGATCACCATCCTCAAAAGCTGGAATCAACCCAAGAGGCTGCAAAAAATAATAATAATAAATAAATAAATAATCCCATTGAAGAAAATAAATTATATGCATAATATGTGCGGGTGTTTGAATTAAGTAAAGAATTCTAATCATCCGTTTGTTTAATATCAGATAGATATTATACAGTCAGTTCTAATACGTGATTCTTAAATTTATTTGTTCTTTTGTGGCAAAAATTTAATTATATACTGATATCTGAAGTATAAAAAATGACAGTATTTTTTTTTTTTTTGAAAAGTTCACAAGAGCTGCTAACTTCTCAAAAAGGGTAGTAATAGTTTCAATTAAATACGCAGTGAATGGGTTCGCAGTTCACCATGCCTTGGTTGGGTTTGGGTAATCTCTCAAGCCACTTTGAATTCTAGAATTTCCTTTTCAAATTAATTCTGCAGACGTGAAAAAAAATATATATATCTGCATAGTTCTCTTTAATGACCGACTATTTAAAGATAAAATTCTTTCATTTTAACTAAGGTAAAATTTCGATCATTTATTTTTAAGAATGAGAGGGAAATTGTACATTTCTTGCAAGGTGAGCTGGGGTTTTGTGTTCTCCAACGGCGAAATCAACAGGCACCACTTGATAATCGGCGCCGACCTCCTCAAGACACACAATCACCCGCGCTACGCTCATGTATCGCGCCACGCCGTACACCTTCATCACTCCCATCTCTCTCTCTCTTTCTCTCTCTCTTAGTTTTATTTTGCTCTTGTGTATTTGTATGTGCTAGAGGGAAAGGATCATATATAGGATAGCATAGGACAAACTGATTCCTTTTTTATTTTGATGCATGCCCAGTAAGAGCAAGTTCTCGGAAGGTCAGTAGTCGATTTCAGACAAGCAAAAAAGCATTAGAAAACTATGATGTTACTCTCTGTTGTGGAAGGCGCCGCCCCTGGTTCCTCTCCGTTCTTTCTTCGAACTGGAGGGCTTTCGTTTCTGATATCCCTATTTAAGACGGGCTATTATAAACTAATCATTTGTCTGGTGCAACTGCAACCCAACGTACCACAGGTATAACTTATAAGTGAAGTTAAGATAGAAAAATAAGAAGGTTTTGATTAAAAACAATCGAAGTATAATCTAAGCTATGATATCGAGTATACAAGTTGTAACATCTGTGAAAATACCAACTTAAGTTTCAGTTTAATTAATGAAATTAATTTCATTAATAATATTAGAATAGGTAAATTTATAAAAAAAATAGTGTACAAAGATAATTGAAATTAATAAAGAGTAGCCAAATTCTTGTTATAAATATATTAAATCAATTAGAAAATAATACCATAAAATCAGACTTAATTAATACTAAAGAAAAATTAGTAAGAAAAATTATAAATTTGCTAATTAATCATTAATTATCAAAGAGGTATTATTAATTAGTAACTTTAAGAAATAAATTTGATGCAACAGTAAAACTAAATCGAAATCGAAATCTTCCAATCTGTGTAGTATCTAAATATAACCTAAATGATTCTAGCAAAATCAAAGCTTAAGTTATACTGAAATTCATAATAAAAACAATTAAAATCCTGATAGAAATAAAAACCAATATTAATTTATATGAGTTGCAGCATCTTTGATCGTATAGGCCTAGTCACAGAAAATCCAGGGGGATAATATTTAATAAAACAAATCTCATTTCTCTCTCTTCGCTGTCACCCCTTCCTCTCTCCTGACCCCTTCGATCTCATATTCTTCTCTTCTTTTCTCCTTCTCCGAAAAATATCGGAAGCTCGAAGGAGATCACCTGTGACGCGCCAATAAGGAGATGCCACCCTTAGTCAATCTCTCTGGACCTTATCCTCTCCGCCTCTGCCCTTATCCACTTCTCTTCCTCAACCGACCTGAAAGTGGGACCCCTTGGATCCGTCCTTATCTAGTTGCCAAGGTGGAGAAATGCTATTGGCTCTTCTGCACCGCCGTACTCCTCTCTCTTTTACCTATAAATAGATTGTTCTCTTCTCTTTATTTTCTTTTGACATACATAATTTCCTCTCCTTCTTTTTCCTCTAATTCTATTAAATTGGTGCTGGTGGAAAGGTGAATGGAAGATGAAGGATCTAATAGCCGAGCAAGTAGTAAGGGTATTATCTTCCTTCCTCCGTTGTTCTCTGAAATTCCAATTGAAAACTAGGATTACCCTTCTTTTATTTCGGTTCCTTGGGTAAACAAGAAAAAAATGATGAATGGATTTTGTGTACCGAGCATACATATTTAAAACTTCCCAATCCCTTGCTGTATTGGTTTGTGGTTCTCATATTGGTCTGGTACAGCCTCTGTACCAGTCTAGTACGGTGAAAATGTGTTACTGGTAGGCGTTTTCTGGATGCAGGGGCTGTTTTGTAAAATTCAAGGACCAATTGGTAAATTCCAGAGGGCGGTTATGTAAATATTAAGGGGCCGATGCAAATAACAGTAGAAGATAAGGGACCTAACTGGGGAAAATGTTAGTTCTTAAGTGGGTTCGGATCTGAAATCAAGCAGTGGATCGGATTAGTTATTTAGCGGGTGTGAATATGAACCCATTACCCATAAATCCATTGAGTCTTAACCGAACCCAATTCCTCTGTAAATTGTTATTGGAGGTTATCTACTTAATTATTAGATAATTAATTTAATAAATTTACTTAAGAATATAGTTAAGTTAATGGATAATTACTCGAAATGAAGTCGTGTGTATGTCCTGTACTCTGTGTCTTAGGAGCAAGAGAAAGAAAACTAATATGAGAAGGGTTTTTGAACTAGGTGATGGTACAAGATTAATAATAGTCGAAACTCAAAGTAAAGATAGAATTAAGCTAATGACTTTATGAAGTCACTAATTATTTTTTTGGCTTATTCAAGATTTCATTAAACAGCTTTTGAGACCGAGATTTACTCGGATCAGATTGGAAAATAAAATAAGACTTGAATTCCAAAATATATAACAAAAATGAATTGATTTACGTTATGATTTAACAAATAACAATAGGTTTAAACATCTGATACTCAGCATAAAGATATGAATTGTGGGCAAATGACAATTGAGCTGTTTTAAAGAAAATAGAAAAGAAAAAGTATATGAATAGGTTCATAATGTTAACATATAAAAACGTATACATCTAGTATTCCCAACTTAGTCACTAATTGTTAGGCATACATGAAACAAGCGATCATTTACTAAATCAGTTTTGTTAATAGATAATTAAACTAGAACATAAAATTAGTGACTTATACAACAAAAACAAATAGAATCTCGCCATAACTTATTAATAACTGGAAAGTCAAAATCAATTATTAAATAATAAAATAAAATACTTAATAATATATTTTAAAACAGAATCCCATAACAATGAATCTGAACTTGATCATCCAAATCTCAACCAGTTTGGTTAACCTAGACCGTCAGTATGGTAATCCAAGAACCGTCCAGGAATAGATTGTCTAGGTTACTCTAAGTATTTAGCGGTTAGTTAAGAAAGTCACTTGTTTTATTAGGGAACCGATCTAGAACTAGTCGACACGAGACTACCAAGCCTAAAAGATCGTCAAGCAGGAGAACTTGAGTAAGATGATCGTCAAGCACTCGAGCCATCATAAGGATATCGAGGAACTACGCTTAAGCTTGCGATTTAGGTGCGGAATTACGTTGGATTTTTGTTAAAGTTTAAGTGATTATTAAACTATTTTGAATGCATATTATTTAAGTGGTTTTAGTGTTTGCTAAAACAAAACATGTATTATTCAAATGCATATTGGAGACTCGTTTGGTTGCATAACCGTGTTTCTGCATTTTTAGAAATAGAACCCAAATATTGATAAAAATGCATATTGAAAGATATGTTCTCCGATTTGAGATATTTGAAAAGTGACAGTCAGATATTTGAATATGCCGTTGCTATTGATGAATCTAACTTGTGAATGATCTGACTGAAAAGAATTGAATGATAAGTGGGATATGTGATGATGTGTGTCATATGTGTGATTTGGTCTGCATCACTCTCTGGAGTCGGTTGGCCCCCGGCTTCGGCCAATTCGGTAGAGCTATTTGAATTTGGAATTCCCTACTGTGCCTTGGGAAATGGATGCGTCTCTACTGTGCCCTTGTAGCAAGGGAAAGGCCTCCTACTGTGCCCGGCCGGTTGGGAAAGGAGACCTGAGTGAGTTTGATGATATACTGTTTATTACTGACGGTGATTCACTGTTGATTTCAGATCTGATATGTTTATCATTGGTATTGCATATATTAAGAAAATCATGTGAAGAATATATGGTCAGATTCTGTTGTTTTGTCCGATCTTGGTTACAAGCATATGCTAGATATCTTGTTCATGTGTAATAAATTTGATTTAAAGATTTGCAATTGATTTCATTTAAGTTGACATATGCATGTTTTACTTTATACTGAACGCAAATAATATTGCAACATGTGTTGTTTTACAAATAAATTATTCTATTTACGGGTGTTATTTCTAGAATTTGGATTTTAGCTTAAATCCACGTACTGGAACTAAAACCCGCACTGAGAATTAAATTCTCATTCCGTGCTTTTTGCATGTTTTTCACAATGGTTGTGGGTTCCAGGTTGCAGAGACGGGCTCGGTCAAGTCAAGCGAAGTTAGGCCAAAAATTATCTTGCCATGATGACTCAATGAGTCATAGACTTCCAACCCGGTAAATCATGGTAAGCTTGAACTTAATCTTATAATTGGTAGGAAAACGCCTTGCGGGTACACAGAGATTGTGTATTCGTAGCGGAATTGTCATACCCTATGTGTCGGGGTGTGACACGATGCGCTAGGAGGAAGTGGGGCGGGATTGCTAGAGGAGGCAGCGGCGACAGAGAGGCGGCATGAGAGGCATGTGAAAGAGGGGTTCAGGTTGTGCGAGGTTGTCGGAGGAGGAAGTAGAGAGATGAGTTGAGTAAGGGATAGAGATGCGCTGTGTGAATTGCTTTCTACACGTCTAAAAATTAGAGATGCACTCCCTATGACAAAAATACCTCCGTACTTCTTTCTCATTTTTTTTATTATTTCCTGAGTGACAAAAGAGAGAGGAGTGCAGAGGGTATTTTTGTCATAGGGGAGTGCATCTTTAATTTTTAGACGTGTAGAAAGTAATTCCCATGCTCTGTAGGTCTAAAAGAGGAAAGAAAAAGGATCATTAGATTTCAACGTTAATAACTAACGGTTCAGAAAGTAGGGATAGGGCCACATTAGGGCAAGCCCAGGCACTTGCCTGGGCTTATTTTCCGAAAACCAAGGCTCGATTATGTATATTTAAAAATGTGCCTGGGCTAAAAATTATACTGTGCCTGTGCTGGGCCTGCTGGCCTGTAATTCTTTTCTTATTCGTGCCTGGTGCAGTGGTGCCTCTTCGTGAGTAATACTTGCTATTTGTGAAAATGAAAAAACGGATCCAAACTATCTTCCTAATTGCTACCCGCTAGTTTACACCGAAATCTGACATCTCGCTGACCCGTATCCAACATCTGTTAAGTTTGATTCGCTAAAAATTGACCTTGGAGAAATATAAGATTTTTTTTCCGTGCTCCTTCGTGACCCCTAAAGAGGTTGTAAAATCGCCCCTGCACTACTGGCGCGAAGTGAATCTTGATTCTCCGTCGAAAAGGTGCGAGGGGATAACTTATTTTGAGGTACGCTGCACGTAGCATGCCTGAGCCTCATTTCTTCTCCGGCTGAGGCCTCCTTTCTTCTCCATCTCAGCCTCCATTTTTACTGTTCTTCGCATCTGCACTCCATAACTCTTTGACAGTCCCCTTCCCCTCACAGAACCAAGGTCAATTTACCATAAAAATTTTATTTTTTTCATACAAATTTGAACTAATTCAAAGGAAAATCATTTTGCAATTATTATTGGTTAGGCCGTCAGGGACAAATTTAGAAGATTAATTCCATTGGTCTATTGAATATTGATGTATTAGTAAATAAACAATTTGTGCTCCTATTCTAGGTTCTAATTTAAACCCGTACCAGTAGTCAATTACCTTGACTTTCCATTAAATTTGTGCTCTTATTAATTTTAGAAATACATAATTTGTTTTATGTTGATTATTAAGTGTATTTTTATTCTCCATAATAATGGTAAATATATTTGTGATTGTATATGATCCGAATACCAGACTACCAATGATTGAAATTGATCACTAATAAGTGTGTCTATAAATATCAAATATGGATTTTAATTTCACAGACCTCTTATAATTTAATTTGTAGTTATGGAGATGTTTCTGCTATGAATATTATGATGACTCTTTTAAGAAATCGAATGGGGGATAACTTTTTGAATGATAATTGTTAGAAAGTGTTCTTAAGTCCTCAATTTTAATTTTAAGTTACTAATTAACTATGAATTAACACAAGCAACAAGAACGGATCTAGTCTCAAGCTTTCAAGCACATACAAGAGAGAAGAGAATAAGCGTTTAACCTTTCTTCATATCGTAACGAAGAGGCGCTACTATGGCATAGGAGGTGGTGGTGTGCTCGTCTCCTTCTCTTCTTCTCCTTTCTAAGGTCCACTAAAGGATCAATCAACTTCACAAGGTTTCGTGCTAGCGAAATGTGTGAAATCGCCTAATCCAATGGTTCACCTCTCTCTTCTAAATCGATATCTAGGAGAGGTGACTATTGCTCAACTCATGAGCACCTACAAAATGAAATTAAAAGAGCTCTCCATGGCAGCAACTAATTGCTCCATGGGAGAGGAGAAGGTGGCGGCTAGAGAGGAGAAAAAAAGAGAAGAAAAACTAGATTTTGCTTCTTCCAAATTGTGGTCCTTATATAGCCATCCAAACCTAACCCTTGGGGACCACTCCACGTTAGAACTGTTAGAATGTACTCAATTTTCAATTTTAGTTACTAATTAACTTAATTAATCATCAAGTAACAAGGGTCTTACCAAGCAATCAACACACAACATGAGAATATGAGGGAAGTTGTACCTCTCGCGAAATTGTATTCGGGAGGCTCGATCCAACTCTTTGGAAGTCGATGGCGTGCTTGTCTCCACCATCTCCATCAATCCGCCGGCCGCCTCGAATCCACCAAGGAGGTTAACCATTCTCTTAATTCCTATGCTAGTAAGAACAAGAGAGAGACTAATTCCTTTTGTTATTCTTCTTCCAATCAACACTTAATTAGTGGAATAACTATTCTCAACACATGAGATCTATCATGAGAGCTTGAAAGAGAGTCCATCAATTGAGAAAATAATTTTTCTCCATCAATGGAGATGGCGGACATGGAGGAAGAAGAGGAAGAGAGAGGGGGAAGAAGGAGGCTAAGGTTTTTCTCTCCAAATAGTTCTCTTTTTATAGCCAACCACTTCTCATGACAAGTTGCAACTATTTACAACCTTGCCACTTGTCCTAGCTGAAATTTTAATAGGCTCAAGAGTCCATTTTATCATGTGTTAAATGGTCAATTAATTAATTAATTAATGATTCATATAATTGCTCTCTTGTTGGACCTTTAGTTTGCAGATTATACATTTCTTGATCTAGAGATGATCGTCTAGTTTGCATGCATACGATCCAACTCCATCAAGTGGCCCAAACAGATATCATCACTCACTAGATATACTAATAAGGGACATACGATTTTTTTTTATGAACAATTTTTCCCCGCACAATTCAAGAGAACATAAATAAAGTCCGTATAGCAGCCTTTATCAGAAATCAACGTTAGACGATATTTATAGAACCTATCCTCATGTGGAAAAGTTGAACATCTCAAACTTAGAATCAAACTCATATGAAATAAACAATGACACATCACACAATCCATATGTTTATTTCATTGGGTCATGTCATGTACTATGTTCTAATAAAATACACATATGCATTTAAGTTGGTAACTTCTTACCTATGATTTATAAAACTTAATCATCACTTAACTTGCATATTAATCTTTTATGATCATTAATGTTCCTTGTTAATTATCAAGATTACGGACAATTTAGATTTATTATTGTCATTCTAATGAATGATCCACAGAGATCTAAAATTCAGATCCTCAACCTGAATGATCTGTCAGTAATAAACTCTAGGAACAAATAATCAAATATCATCAATAACATAAACTAAGAAATTAAGCCATTAAATATTGACTTCTAGGACACAACTCCAACAAGAACGTGGTGGGCCTTAATATGGGCTTCCAACCCCATATTAGTTGGTCTTTAATTCTCTTTAATACTCTCCTTTAATTGCATTTAAGTGGGGCCCATATCGGATAATCAAAAGATAGCTCATTTATTTAATATAATTTCTATAATCATATTAAATGTGTCGAACAAAATTAATTATCAACTATTTGATAATTATTATAGGATTAGACTTTGCATTAATTAGTTTCATATGATCCATTTGAAATAATTAATTATAACGGTTCGCAACGGTATATAATTAATTAATCAATATATCATATATTGCATTCTCCAATGCAAGTAAACTAATATTAATGCACTGTTGATTAAGAGCTTTTAATTCGTGTGACCCTCGAGGATTTATGTCATGTTGGCCATGGAAATTAAATCGTTATTTATTTTCAATAATCATAAGCGATATCTAGCAACACGTTATGATTCCCAATTAACATAAATAAATACTGTACAACTACAGTATTTCAATTATGCATAAGAAATAAAGTATTTTCTTGTTTTGATTCTTATGTCACATGATATCACTGTATAATTCAAGATAGGAATGTGTCATTCTTGCAGATTATACATTTCTTGATCTAGAGATGATCGTCTAGTTTGCATGCATACGATCCAACTCCATCAAGGAGCCCAAATAGATATCATCACTCACTAGGTATACTAATGAGGGACATACGATTTTCTTGATGAACAATTTTTCCCCGCAAAATTCAAGAGAACATAAATAAAGTCCGTATAGCAGTCCTTATCAGGAATCAATGTTAGACGATATTTATTGAACCTATCCTCATGTGAAAAAATTGAACCATCTCAAACTTAGAATCAAACAACTTATGAAATAAATAATGATACATAACACAATCCATATATTTATTTCAATAGGTCAAGTCATGTGCTATGTTCTAGTAACATACACATATGCAATTAAGTTAGTAACTCCTTACCTATGATTTGTAGAACTTAATCATCACTTAACTTGCATACTAATCTTTTATGATAATAAATGTTCCTTGTTAATTATCAAGATTACGGACAATTCAGATTTATTATTGTCATTTAATTACAAATGAAATACAGAGATCCACAATTCAGATCCTCAACCTGAATGATCTGTCAATAATAAATTCTAAGAACAAATGATCAAATATCATCAATAACATAAACTAAAATTTAAGTCATTAAACTATTGACTTCTAAGACATAACTCCAACAATAATTTGGTTATTTTTATAGAAAAGGATAAGTTTCAAGAGGTTCCCAATGAAGTTATTATGCAACGATTCCAAACTATGAGGCCACGAAAAGGATTGTTGATTGCATTAGAAAACTAAAATTACATTTTGCTATTTTTGGATACTTTTTGGTGGTAGATATAGCTAGATTTATGAAAAAAATTATGGATTCTATAATGATACAGTTATATATATATGAATTGACTCTTTTTATTAAAGTTATTGTTTCTTTTATTTTTTTTCTTTTAATGTTGAATTAATTATATTGTTAGTGTGTCTATGCTTAATATTTGGCTGGCTCTGTCCCTGTCAGAAAGGATCATTTTGGTTGGCTTAGATTAATCTCGGAGAGGGGACTAATGCGGTATGCGGCCACGGAAAATATCGGTCACGGATAGTAGCCACGGGAATTAATATATATCTTAGATTAGATGCGTGGACGACCAACTTTATAAAATGAGCATATTTCTTTTTCTTTTCACGTTTTATATCAATTAAAACTTTGACCAGTAGGATTAGACATAAACGTCCGAAAATGAACATAGATATAGATTCCGAAATAACAAGTCAACAAAATGTGGCATCTCATTGTCAATTCTATTTATGGCAAACTATAAATTTTTAGTGTTGTAACGGTGGTATAAACGATGTGGTACCTCATCTTTGAAACTGTTAAGCTGATAATTGAGGATAAAATCCAGACTCTATATTTTATGGTTAAACGAACTTTTCTTTTTCATACTTTTAAAATTTTCTGGGCGAACTGATGCTACCACACTCATTGATATTTTTAATATTCGGATCCTAACTGTTAAAAATTCAAATTTGAATCTTATATAATCTACACCAAATATAAAATTAACATTCTTGCTTGTGACCCTGTATTCAATATTTCGTCTCTTACTGCCCGAATTAATTTTTTTTTCAAAATGACTAATACGAAAACCAAATTTGCGCCTGGCCTAATCAAGCCCGATTTATTTTCAATTAGGAGCACGCTCAGTAATCAGCGTCGGGGGGAAAGTTAGTCAGCTTTTTTCATTTTTCTTCCAATGCTGACTACCAAGTTACATTACACAAGAAATAAAGAAAGAAAACACAGCTGTACTGGTAAATACCGGTACATAGCACACAGAAAGGAAAACACAGCCGCACGTACCAATGCTAACCTGAATCTAAAGCCTAAGTAAATAATCGGTTATTCAATCATGTTTTGACTCCGAATCTGAAACACTTGAAACACAAAAGCAAAATTTATGAAAAGCCACAAGCCTACAAGTTTAACCTCGATTATACAATTATATACTAGCACATCAAAAATACGGACTGTAACACACAAAGAACCTATCAACCTAATTAATTAAACCATCTGAAAGCAATGACCAAAGACCAATTAATTTCATTTCATAATTTCCACACTCACAGTTCCTTCTTGTACATTATCTCAGCTATCTTTTTAGCAGATGGCCTTGCCATGATGGCTTCCCACCATGCCTTAACATGCGGGTACGAGTCGAACACTGACTTGTATTCTGTCGACATGAGGTAGTAAGTGCTCGGGAAATGACTGAGATCAGCAAAGCTGATAAAATTTCCTGCCAAGTACTTGAACTGTGACAAGCGTGCCTCATACACTTCAAGCACCTTCTTTAGTTTCTCCAAGTTTGCATCGACAACTTGTTGGTCGACAGCTTGGCCAAGCATTGGCTTCACGATGACATTGTAGGTGATGGCACCAGCCAGTCCATTGTATTGACCATATTCGACATCTACCCAGACATTCACCATTTCAGCTTCTTTGGGATTGTCTTCTCGAAGGAGGTCTGACTTGTACTTGCGAAGGATCTACCGTGAGATTGCGCATGATTCTGAGAAAACAGAGGTTGGATAAATTTGACATATAACACGGCAAGTTTCTGCTGTTAGTAATGATGGGAAATACGTGGATGTGCTGTGCTAATTTGCTTCTCTGAATTTAGTTGATCAAACTGTTTGGATCTTCTATTAAGATGCATTACAATGGAAAAAAAAAAGTATAAGCTCACCAAAAAGTATGAGATCATCATCTTGGAAAGCAGGAATTTGGCCGAAGGGCTGAAAAGAAGAAGAAGAAGAAGAACAATAACAATAATATTCTGAGGGAAACAGTTTTTAGAGTAAAATTTTCAATAAACTGATATGGCTTCTTTTGATTGCCAAGATTTCTTACAAAAAGAACATAAAAAAACTCTGACATTTAGCCTAAGATTGTGCAGGACATAAACATAATTAAGAGGGAGGAAGGGGTATTGTATATCCTTTCTCCTTTTTTCTTTTGTTTCATTTACTTGTTTTCAAGATTGAGCGAACCTTCCTCCTGTATGCAGGAGAGTGAGAGACTACAAATCTAAAGAACCAAGAAAATTCAATAGTTCTACTATCTTATTTTATTATTATTTTTTTTTTGGAAAAAATAGCAAGCATGGGTTTATTCAGTTATGATTTATTATATTCTGTTGGAATGTTAAAATTCAATCGGTAACTAATGAAAGAAGGAATTCGAGAATAATGATCAAAATTAAGTACATTCCGGGCAAGACATGCCAGGCTTTTGAGCTCGCCGGTATCATGGTCAACCGGCACCATCTCGTGTACTCGGCCCCGACCTCTTCCAGGCATATCAGCACCCTTGGCACGTTTGTTGATTTTGTTGACCATAAACCTTCATCCCGATAGCTCTTGATGTGTGTGTGGTGTTTGTGGAGGTGAATCAGTGTGCTTGAAAGTTGAAACAGAGCACAAGGACTAGAATCATTTTTTTCTAAAAAGCTGTTGTATATATCCTAAGTTACGCGCAGCATAAATATATAGACACATTCCTTTCTGTCCTTTTTTTTTTTTCTGTTTACGGAACTGAATTATCAAAACATATGAAGTGAAAACTGTTGAATATTATTTTTTTACTCATGATGGTCAATCCAGAGCTAACCGACATACCACGACGCACATAACATGAACATATCAGAGATTCCTACGGGTTTCAGTTGTCGGGAAAAAAAATGTCAGAAATGACATGACAAAATATGATATCATATTTCATTGTCAATTCAATTTCTATTGCAATAATAATTTGAGAAAGTTTAATATGCACTATATGCACCGCGGACTTTTTTGGAAATATTTTTGTAAATTGACAAATTTAATTTAACCAATCTAATCTACATATACAAATCTCATAGCAAACCAAATTTTATAATTTTTGAGATTTTATTACTATTTTTTTATTTTTTTAAAACCTGCCATTTTTGGAATTTGTAAATAGTAGTTTGTTTCAAAAAATGGTAGGTTTTAAAAAATTCGAAAAAATAGTAATAAAATCTCAAAAATTGTAAAATTTGGTTTGCTATGAGATTTCAATATGTAGATTAGATTGGTTAAATTAGATTTATCAATTTACAAAAATACCCCTGAAAAAATCGCGGTGCATAGAACTCCCTATGCACTATGGTGCATATTAAACTTTCTCTAATAATTTTAGTGTTACGAGAGTCGTATATATGACACATCTGATCTCCCTGAAAATATGTCGATACTGAGGTAGACTAAAATCATCCATTGAGGTTCTAATAGCTAATTCGAACCGTTCAATGTGTTCTCTATATTGGAGACCCAATTTTACATTTTTCTGAATTTTTTTACTACTTTTTTGAGATTTTTAAAAATCATTGTTATTGAAGGGTCCAGAATTGTTTAGATTAAGAATTTTGTAAAATACCAAAAAAATACTAAATTTTTTTTAAAAAATGTAAAACTTGGTCTCGAACGAGATTTCAATATGGAGAACACATTGAACGATTCAGATCGACTATTAGATTCTCGAAAATTTGGAATCCGTCAGTCGCGACTGATTTTAGTTTACCTCATACTACAATGATGTGTACAAAATCGACACTTATTTTCTTTTTTCTTTTTTTTTTTTTTGCGGGTTGAACTTTTCTTTTTCATACTCCTGAAATCTTGACGAAAAAATTATGCTACCCCACACTTTGAAAATTTCTTTTTCTAACAACTAAAATCTTTGAGTTTAACATTGGGTCGTTGCCTGCAAGAATTTAAAATTTGATTTTCTTATAATCTTCCATAAACTTACAATAATTTTTGCTGGTGACCCAATATTGAACAGTTAGTCTATCACTGTCGCAATTATTTTTTTATAAATTAATTTAAAGTATTGTATTATTAAATAATCGGTTATATAATTCTCGAGCTAATTCTATTTATTTTTTTATTGACAGCTTGACTGATGATGGACAAAATGCAATACCAAATTGCGGTGTTTCAATCACATTCTGGTCCGAATGTTAAATTTGGCACAAGGAACAATATCCCCATGGTCACAAAAACCAAATTTAAAGCGAGTTACAAGCTTAATCTCAAGTCTCTATTGCTTAATATTCCAATCCTCTAGATAGTAGCACATTGCAAGAGGACCCAACAGACAGAAGAGCCAAATGGAAACATCTGAAAGCAATAAACAAGCAAAATTCAATTCCATTTCATAATTTTCACTGTAAATTCATAGTTCCCATCTTAACTCTTAAGCTGACATTATCTCAACCATCCTTTTAATAGATGGCCTGGCCATGATAGCTTCCCACCATGCCTTAACATGTGGGTATGAGTCGAACACGGACTTGTACTGCGTCAGCATGATGCAGTAGGTGCACGGGAAATGGCTGAGATCCGCAAAGCTGATGAAATCGCCGGCCAAGTACTTGCACTGCGACAAGCGTGCCTCATTCACTTCAAGCACCTTCTTAAGTTTCTCCAAGTTTACATTGATTGCTTGCTGGTCGACAACTTGGCCGATCATTGGCTTTACGAGGGCATTGTAGATGATGACGCCGGCTGGTGGGTTGTATTGGCCGTATTCAACATCGAGCCAAACATTCACCAATGTGGCCTCCTTGAGATTGTCTTCTCGAAGGAGGTCCGACTTGTACTTGCGAAGGATGTACCGCGAGATTGCGCGTGATTCTGAGGAAACAAAGTTTGGATAAATTACACATATATATAACTATATAACATGGAAAGTACATCCTAGTATTCATGATAGCTGATCAGACTGTTTGGATCTCTTTTTTCAGATGCATTACAATGAAATGACATCTAAGCTAGTATTTTTCCTTTTCAGAGTTTAAAATGGACCATGAGTTTAAAAATTAAGCCAAGGGATTTGCCTGGATTGGATCACACACTGATTTCATAATATTTTTGAATTCTGATGAAGTATATAAATACGATCATTGACAAATAAGAAGAAGGAAATTTAGAATAGTGAGTAAAATTAAGTACATTCCGGGCAAGATGTGCGGGGCTTTTGAGCTCGGTGCCAAAGTCAACCGGCACCACCTCGTACTTAGCCCCGACCTCTTCCAGGATCATGGCCACCCTTGCCACATTTGTTGCTTTTGGTGTACCATAAACCTTCATCCCCATCTCTAGGTGTGTGTTTGGATTTGTATGTGTGAAGGTGAATCGGTATCGGTGTGATAGAAACAGAGCATAAATTAAGACATGATTTTATAGTAAGTAAGAGGTGTTGACTTTGGAGGGAGGCTTCATCGGGAAGAAACTCTTTGCATTCTTAAATTACTAATTTCGAGCTTTTGAATTCGTTTTATTGTTTCTTTTTTTGATTGAAATAGAATTTCTTTGACTTCGTGCCCCATGACTTTTTATTACTACGAGAACAAGAAAATGGGGAGAACGTATTTGCTATTTTTTTTTTCACGTCGTGCAAATTAATTCGGAAGTGAAATCATATAATTGTAAAAGAAAAAATTATATATAACCTATAATATTTCCCAATTAGAAAAAATAAAATAACCCTAATAATAACTCTCTCTCTCTTCCCCCATAAAAATTGGGAGCGTTTGGGGAAATAAAGGTTAGTAGGTAAAGACTCATATGCTTACATTGTTTATGGTTGTCTCTCTTAGAGCGCCAGCATAAAGAATTTATACAAAGTGTATAATATAAAGACTCATGTTGAACAATGAAGAGCATACATTTACATTTCTTGTGTTTTCACAATTATTGACCAATTTCTCTAAAATTTGAAATTTCATACTCATGATCAGATGTCTCCTCTAAGCATTTATACTTTCTGTATTTTAAAAATTAAATCTAATGATGGATCAGAGGCAGCATGACTTAACTAATTACGTGGCCTACCATGTAAATTAAATTAGTTATTTAATTTATGTAACAATTATTTCATATTTTGTCCATTGTCTTGATTTTATGATCTAAGTAGCCCCTTGTAATCTAATACGAGCACATTGTACTAGTAAAGACAAAATAAGTTCCTGTACCTTTATCGATCAGACTATCATTTCAATTAATATAATCTTTGTTGAATGCTTCTGAAATTTACAAGTGAGAAAAGAAAGCACAAATGCTAAATTTTTTATGCCAAGCCGAAGTTGTAAGTATACTAACCAAGTCCCCGGTCTGGCGGTCTATCGCTAGAGAAATTTGTAGCAGAATAATGAACAAATGCGGAAGTTTCAAGTACCTCTGGAGATTAAAATTTGTTATTCTAGATTTTTTCTAAACTTTTAGCGACTCTAAAAATTGTTAGAAAGAACCTAGAATAACAAATATTAGAGGAAGACACAAACGAATGTGGAATCGCTAGAGTCGCTAAAGGGAAGATGAAGGCCACGAAATTAAGCAATTGATTTTTAAATTAAAAAAATGATTAAATATTAATAAAAGGGTCATATCCTAATAAACATAATTTGAGGATTATTTCTAGTTGAAGATGTAGGGGTGGTTTTCAATTGTAGAAAATTATAGGAGGTTATATCCAAATTTTTTTCCCCAATTTTTAACATTGGTCGCTATCTGCTAAAATTTAAATTTTAAATATTTGACAATCTTCCAACCTACAATTTTTGCTAGTGATCCTATATATATTTCTACATTTAATTCGTCCATCACTGTCACAATTACATTTTGCGAAATGACTAATATGAAACCCAAATTTCGGTCTAACCAATCAAACCCAATATATTTTCAATACAGCAAAGCAGGAAGTTACGCCATGTAAAATCTTTCACTCTTTCTTATTCATTTATTCCTCTTCTGGTGCAACAAAATATAAAATGTTCAAACAAAATTCAGCAAAGCACATACTAGCTAACGCAAATCTAAATTCGCATAAATAGTTTCCTCACCAGAACATATTCAAGCTACCGGAAACATGCCGGCGGCAGCCTTCTTCAAAGACGGCCTTGTCATCAAATTCTCCCACCACGCCTTCACGTGCGGATAGTTATCGAACAAATCGGCGTAGGGGGTGGCCATGAAGTAGTAAGTTGCCGGAAAATGGCTAAGATCGGCCAGGCTGACAAAATCTCCAGCCAGGTACTTGGTCTTCGATAACTGTGCTTCATATACTTCGAGTACCGTCTTTAACTTCTCTAAGTTTGTGTCGATTAATTTTTGGTCGCCAATGCCTCCAATTTTTGGGAGCACAAAGGCATTGTAGCTGATGGGGCAGACGATTGGGTCGTAGTGGTGGGCCTCGACATCCAACCATTGGTCGACCATTGTAGACTCTGTGAGATTGTTTTCTCTGAGAAGATCATCAGTATCAGATGATTTGTACTTGCGAAGCACATACTTTGAAATTGTTCTTGATTCTGATAATAGATAAAAAAAAAAAAAAGAAGAACATTTTTTTAGACATAATGAAGAACTTGCAATCGTGCATTAGAAATAAACACAACATGATAACTTTTTTTTTTTCATTTTTCTCCCTTTCTTATTTTCATTCTTAGAACAGCTCTTGCACAAAGTAACTCAAATTCTAGCTGAATTCATTAACCGGTATAGTTGTGGATAAATGTAATTCAAAGAAGAATTTTAAAATTCAACCATTAAGACCTTGTTTGGGAAAATAGTGTGTCAAACGGTATGTCATACGTTTTTTTTAGGCAAAAATACTTTATTATCTTATTTAATT
Source organism: Rhynchospora breviuscula (assembly GCA_027562975.1). Taxonomy (NCBI): domain Eukaryota; kingdom Viridiplantae; phylum Streptophyta; class Magnoliopsida; order Poales; family Cyperaceae; genus Rhynchospora; species Rhynchospora breviuscula. Next base: position 55,706,063 of record CM050402.1, read on the forward strand.
TTTTAAGTCCAATTACAATACTTGTATACCTAGCTAGCCATTTGCATAGAGTTTATAAAGGGCAAATTAGTAAGTCATAATTCAAGAACGTAAGGTTCTCTTACCAAAGATCATGAGATCACCATCCTCAAAAGCTGGAATCAACCCAAGAGGCTGCAAAAAAAAATAGTAATAAATAAATAAATAATCCCATTGAAGAAAATAAATTATATGCATAATATGTGCGGGTGTTTGAATTAAGTAAAGAACTCTAATCATCCGTTTGTTTAATATCAGATAGGTTCACACTTGACAGTTCACCATGCCTTGGTTGGGTTTGGGTAATCTCTCAAGCCACTTTGAATTCTAGAATTTCCTTTTCAAATTAATTCTGCAGACATGAAAATATATATATATATATATCTGCGTATTTCGCTTTGATGACCGACTATTTAAGATAAAAAATTCTTTCATTTTTAACTAATTAAAATTTCGATCATTCATTTTTAAGAAAGAGAGGGAAATTGTACATTTCTTGCAAGGTGAGCTGGGGTTTTGTGTTCTCCAAAGGCGAAATCAACAGGCACCACTTGATAATCGCCGGCGACCTCCTCAAGACACACAATCACCCGCGCTACGTTCATGTATCGCGCCACGCCGTACACCTTCATCACTCCCATCTCTCTCTCGCTCTCTCTCTCTCTCAGTCAGTTTTATTTTGCTCTTTGTGTATTTATACGTGCTAGAGGGAAAGGATCATATATAGGATAGCATAGGACAAACTGATTCCTTTTTTTATTTTGATGCATGCCCAGTAAGAGCAAGTTCTCGGGAGCTCAGTAGTCGATTTCAGACAAGCAAAAAAGCATCAGAAAACTAGGAATTCTTGTATGTTACTCTCTGTTGTGGAAGCCGCCGCCCCTGGTTCCTCTCCGTTCTTTCTTCGAACTGGAGGGCTTTCGTTTTCTGATATCCCTATTTAAGACGGACTATTATAAACTAATCATTTGTCTTGTGCAACTGCAACCCAACATACCACAGGTATAAGTGAAGTTAAGCTAGAAAAATAAGAAGGTTTTGATTAAAAACAATCGAAGTATAATCTAAGCTATGATATCGAGTATACAAGTATAATTGGATTAACAATTATCGTCAGTTTTCAAACAAAATGCTCCTTAATTTTCAACCTCAAATTGCTAGATTTAGTTATTAACGTTTTTGCTTTTTCTCTTTTCGAAAAGTGCACAAGACTACACACAATTATACAAAAACATATATAGGCTATAGCCTAGCACTAGTTTGCCGACGCATCTGATGAAGTGATCTCTCCCAAATTTCGCTACAGTTTCAAGCGCCACATCAGGAATTTATATTGTGGTCAAAGTCGGATTGTTTGACTCAGCGACTAGACAAGTTCAATATGGCCTTTTGTTCGATCAACGACGCCTCCATTTCCAATTTCTAAAGAACTTGCCATTTTTATCGTACACCAGAGAATGGAGGCAACGTAGTGCAAGGCTATGAATCAAGGAGGCGTTTGTTGACGGTTTGATTATGAAATAGATGGATATATAATTTAATAATTTATGGTTGTATAAGTTGGTTGTGATATAGGTGGATGAATAATTTATGATGATATAAATTATTATTTTATTATTATATTAACTATTATGATAATATTAATGATATTATTATATATAATTATAATTCTTAGCTTTGAATTTAATAGGAAAGAAATATTTTAAAATAATAATTTTTTACTATTTCTTGATAAGTATCATTGAACTTTATAGATAATTAAATTTATTATTATAATAAAAATTATTTTTTAATAATAAAAATAAAATAATAAAAAATATAGCAGTAAAAAATAATTATCATTGTTATTATTAAGTAGTAATCACAAAATTAATGATAATAAAAGTAATATAATAATAATTCCAATTATTATAATTAAACCAATCTATAATATTAGGATAATTATAATTAGAAAATAATAATATTATTAAAATAATTTTTTTGTCATGGCGGTTTGAAGTAATATTTTATTTATTTATTGTGTGGGTTCATTGGCTTAACTTATGACACATATTTTGATTGCATAAGTTATGCATCTTATGCAAGGTTATGCAACGAGTGTTTGCGACTTAGTGATGCATAACTTAAGTTATGCATCCTCTATGTCACAATCAAACACCCCAAATGAGTAGGCTATTTCTGTCTTATCTAACAGATGGTATTATACTAGAAAATGTGAGCAATCCAGTATGTAGAACTAACCTAGCCAATAAAGCAATATGTAATTAAATAGTATTTATTTAACGGAGTTTTTTTTAAATGGATTTATTTAACGGAGTTGCCTGCGAGGAAATAACCAAAATTAATTTTATGTCAATATAACCTTAATTAAGCCAAAATCAAACAGGACGAAAATATTATGGTATTCGTATCCTCGAATTTATACATAACTAGGGGGCCACAACGGCTGCACGGCTTCACCGCTCTTCTGTTTTTCATCTTAAATCCTGAACAAATCTCTAGATGTCCTCATGGTTTTTTGTTATTGGTTTGCAGGACATGTAACATGTATGCCTCATATTTGGTTTTTTTAGACAAATAAAAATGAACTTGAAAATTACTTTGTTCGATTAATACGTTTATTTGAGATCAACAAATAAACATTAAAGAAAATGAACTTGAAAATTCTTTATAAGTATCACCATTAAAGGAAATATTAAAGTGAGCACAACAGACAAACTGATTAACTAAACACACTTGTATTGTATATAAGCAAATTAATAAATGCGCATAGGACTAAACGTAAAACTCTCCACTGCAAATACTAATAGTGTACAGAGCCTACGGGCAGTTTAAATAAAAAAAAAAAATTCTAATAGTGTACAGAGTATATTTTGATCTGAAAAAGGATCCCTATTTTATGTGATTGTAAGTAGCTCATCAAGTGGTTGCAAATGTCCAAGATGTCATCTTCTGTGCTGGCATTTTAGCAAATCTCATGTTGCTTCTTGCACTTGCAACTGTTGGCTCAAATCACTACACAATTTGCGTTCTAATAAGCAGGATATATATATATATAATATTTTTTTATCTAGTTCAAGGCGGAGGCAGTAGGGGACAAAGGGGGGCTGCCCCCCCTAAGATTTGAAAAAGGCGTGAGGAGTTTTTCAATTATATACTCAATTTTGTTAATATATAACATATTGCACCCCTAATAAAATAGTTCAAATACAATAAATATAGCTAAAATACAATCTAGTTAAGTTTATTGTTTGTTCAAACTAGTTTAATTATATTTTTTTCTTTTAGAGCAAATTTAGAAGATGTAAATTCACAAATAAAACATTGCTCAAATATGAAAATCTTTGCTTTATTTTTGAAGAAAAAATCACTTCTTACTGTATTTCATACAATTCATGTTCAGAAAATTACTACTATAAAATAATGCAATATTATTTTTTGTTGTCAATTTTTAGATTTTTAAACTTTCAAACTGTAGTCTGCCTAAGTCGAAACTCTGGCCCCTCCTAAGTTGAAATCCTGGCTCCACCCCTGCTCATGCTTTTAAACCAATATTAAGAATGGCATATAAATTATAGTCTGAACTTACTATGCAAGAAATACATTTTATAAATTCAACTGGCTACATTATATAAATTCAACTGGCTAATGTGAGAGTACCTTACAGAATCATGTGCCTACTAAAGTTTCTTCAAATCTAACCAACTCTTTCAAAATACTAAGCCTACTATACAGCAAGAAGCAGAGCATGAGAGAGAGAGAATTTGAGTTGATTTAAGATTTTATTAAAACTAACATAAATCAATAATCAACAAAAAACTATAATTAAAAGAAAATACAGAAATTGAAAAGAACTCGACAAAGAGAGGGGATCATGGATCAGAGGTACCGATGAACTATAATTCTTGTATGCAGCTTTTATATCAAATTACGCCCCATTTCCACCACCTATTTCTATCTTAACTACAATATGCCATAAGTGAAATTATAGGACAAGAAACTATAATTCTGATCTTGTGGACAAAAATGCCCTTAGTGAGGCGTCATTCTTAAGAATTAAACATTAAAAAAATTCATGGTAAAATAATTCATATATTCAACTAACATTTGATGAACTTATTATACTCAAATTTAAACCCTTTAAAGTAATCATCATGCATGAAATCCTAAATCAAAGTTAGCTCTGCTCCGTAATGAAAAAAATCCATGCTTCACAAAAAATTTTTGAAATTCGTGGCAAGATCAAAAGAATGAAGCATAAAATGTCTTTTTCCGCAACTTGAAGATTAAATTGCCTTTTTCAAAAGTTCAAACTCCTCGAGTACTCGGCTTTGCTGAAAATGAGAATCGAATTGTCTTTATATGCAATGTGTGTTCGATCTTTACGTGTTCATTAGTGTGAAAGTCAGTAAATCGACACAGACAAGAACTTCACCATCGAATAAAGGAACAACGAATGAAATCGACTAAATTGAGCAGTGCACTCAAATGGTGACTTTAAAAAGCGATTAAAAATTATGTGTAAAATCGATTATGAAAACAATTAATGAAAAAGGTAGCATTTAGAAACCTGATTTTGGGCCTAGACCGAAAGGCGACTTTTAGAGATGGAGCTATCATGCTGTCTAGGTTCAGCAAGAGCTGCTGTGAAGTCATGGCAGTATCTACGGAAAAATACGTCAGTCCACTAACGTTATGTGAAGAGAGAGCCATCAGAGGTGATAGCATCAGTGTACTCGTGAACGCATGCCAGAAAAAAAATCATTAATCCTTGCTCTTATATCCTGGACTGGAACAGGAAAAAAATTTGCTCTCATATTGCATATTGGCATCCTATCCACAATCAATACCTGTCATGAACTTCAAATATTTGCAAATAAGCTAATGCACTTCCTGTGAAGTTATTCCCCTTTGTTGCAATAGGACCAATATACCCCTCGAATATTATAATGCCATGTATTAGTTATCATACTGAGTTTATTCTTGTAGTTTCACATGATTAAGTGCTTCAAAATTGAATGCATACTCTTATTATTTATTCTGCACAAAAAGAAAGATATGGAAAATTTTCATGAAAAATAATCAACCCATCGCATTTGGCTTAGTCTAATTGCATGAAAAACAATCTATGTGCTGCAATCCATGGTTCAATATACTCCACAACACAAATTTCTATTGGGATCCATTAACATAAATCAAGAGATAACATCCGGAACCCAATCTCCAAATCTAAAAATTTCATACTTTGACTCCAAAAGAAAGAAATTATTGGTAGACATGTAGAAATGGATGACCCGCCTCTTTGTAATTGTAAAAAAAACAAATGACAATTGTAAATGATTGCAATAACAATATCGGGGCTGATAAGGATCATCCCCGAAATCCATCATCCCTATCATCCCCAAAAACGCGTCTTCTATTTTTAGAAAATGCATAATTAACTGATTTCTATTTTCGAAATGTAATTAATGCACGTCATCCCCATCCATCATTCCTGGGAGTCATCCCCTCTCTCCCTCTCTGTTTCTCCCCCTCCCCCTCCCCTCCCTCCCTCTCTGATTCACTATCTCCAGAACAGTTAATATATACAATTGTTCTAATTAATATAGTAACTGTTCTAGTTAAAACGCATAACTGTTCTAGTTGATGTACACAATTTCTCTAGTTAATATAGCAACTGTTCTAGTTAAAATACATAACTGTTCTGGTTAAATACATAACTGTTCTAGTTAAATACATAATTGTTCTGGTTAAATACATAATTGTTCTGGTTAAAAACATAATTGTTCTGGTTAAATACATAATTGTTCTCGTTAAAAACATAACTGTTTTGGTTAAATATATAACTGTTCTAGTTAAAAACATAACTGTTCTGGTTAAATGTATAACTGTTCTGGTTAATAAATCATTTCCTGGGACTCATCCCCTGTATCCCTCTCTGTTTCATTCCCTCCCCCCTCTCCCCTCCCCCTTCCCCTGGCGCTCATCCTCCCAGCGCTCATCCTCTCATCCCCTGGACTTCCGAAAATGGAAGAGAAATTATTAACGCGTTTTCTAAAAATGGAAAATATTAACGCATTTGTAGAGGGAGTGATAGGGATGATAGAAGAGGGGATGATCTTAAGCAATTCCGATAATAATATGACAAATATCACCTTTCTAATTTTAGCATAGCACACCATTTGTTTATTCTTTTCCATTTCTTTTTTTATTCTTAATTTGAATCGGCCAGAAGTAAAATAAATCACATATAAAGAAGAGAAAAACCATATTGGAAAGGAAATAGTATCGTATCTTAAAACTATTCCATGTCGTAAAAATAGACAATAGGAACAATATAATGATTCAATATAACTCATAAGGAAAGGAACGAAAAAGGTGGATTGCTCAAGAATAAACAAAAAAAAATCACATAATTTATCAGCAATTACATAATTAAAAATAGACAACCATATATTTGAAGGAGAAGTCTCGTACCAGAAAAAGTAAGGAAGAGAGGTCTGCTTATTTGTCCACCTTTTTCCCCTTGAACCAAATTGAAGGTGGATACGGGATAAGAAGAAAATTTTGAATTAGATCTACGGAATCATAGACTCCAATAAATGCTCCTCAGAAAAAGACCATCGACTTTTTCATGAGCTCCTCTCAAGCATTTCAGTGAATTTAATAATTGTATAAAAGAAGAGGAAAGAAAATTTTCTTTCTAATTTGCCAAGGATATACGGACATTTTGAGGGAAAAGGAGTGAAATATATCTCTTCAGCGTGCTAAACTTTGAAATTGTTTCCTCTTCTTTCCATTTGTACACCTTCTCTGAACCCTAGATCGTCAAAAATAATGAGTTGGGCTAGACCTTTGCAGTGGCACCTATCAGTCGGATAAGAGGAGGAGGTGAGACCAGATTGATGAGAAAGGAGGGAGCAGGGAGAAGAAAAGAAAAGACGGAATAGGTAACTCGGACCAGCGCAAAAGAGGAGCGGCGATGAAATGATGAAATTATATAGGGGACACAATTATGGAAAAAAATTCGCGCTGCCAAATAAGCGTCTAATGGTGCATCGGGTCAAATTTATGAGCGATAGTACTCGGCACATGAACAGATACAGAGTTCACGTTGCAGGAATCGGAAAAAAACTGAATACACAAGGGAAAGATGCTTGCCGTGTCGGATTAGATTTGAACAAAACAATTCCGCACTCGCACTTTTTTTTTTGTATTTGTAATTTTGATTTGATAACATTTTTATTTATAATTTTGATAACTTATGCTGCAAAGAAACTTCTGAACCCTTACATCAATATTTTTTTTGAAGGTTGAACCCTTACATCAATATTATCTTGCTTGAAAGAAACTTCTCACGCAATTGCCAGAAAAATATTTAATACCACAAGTTTCTCCAAAATAGGAACCAAAGTACATAGCACAGAAACCAAGCGTAGACTTCTCCTATACTGTAACCACCGCATTAAGACCCAAACAAATGCTATCACCACAGGTCTAAAATTTTGTTCAACTTCTCCATAATTTTGCTGACAAACAAATCAAGAGGCATTGATGGCCCTCTCTAGGTCTGGACCAAATTTATGTCTTGTGCTTCCAAGCATCAAATTTGCATACAATTTTGTTTGTCATATCAAAAGGGGGAAAAAAAGAAAAAATAAGCGATATTGTTAATATTTTATTTAATTCTTCTATCATAATAAAAACAAATGAACATTAAACGGCATAAATTGTTAACTAAAACACCAGCACAATGAAAATTTCTTTCACCAACACAATGAAAATTTATTTCAATAAAACACCAACACAATGAAAATTTCTTTAAATAAACACTTATTCAAATTCAAATCACGTATAAAATATAATGACCCACAGAAAAACCGAACAAAACAGCTCTCAACATACTGACTTTATTCCGAAAAAGAAGTTCTTATTAGTACTGACAATTCCACATTGTGACGGTACATTTCATATGTACCATTAGTTCCAGGAACCCTTCTTCATGTCAATTACTTTCTTGATTGCCGGCCTCTCCAACAAAGACTCCCACCACGCTTTGACATGAGGATAGGAATCGAGCACCGTCGCGTATGGAGTGAGTGTCAGGTTGAATGTCAAAGCAAAATGACACAGATCAGCAAAGCTGACAAAATCACCAGCCAGGTATTTGGACTTTGATAGCCGTGCCTCATACACTTCTAGAACCTTCTTGAACTTCACCAAGGATTCGTCGATGACGTTTTGGTCGGTAACACCGCCTAAAACTGGCATCATTAGGCACTGGAAGGTGATCGGAGAGATTGTAGGGAAGTACTGGTTGGCCTCAACATCCACCCAGAGGTCGATCATTGCAGAGTCGACGAGACTGCTATCTTTTAGAAGATCAGAGTTGTATTTGCGAAGCACGTATCTTGCAATTGTTCGTGATTCTAAAGATAAACAAAACTTTTGTCAATTAGTGAAGGAAACAATATATGCAAGTGTTGCACAAATTTGTCACGCCTCACTTAAGTGACAGGCTATTTTAGTTCAGAAAAGATCACTCAGTGTTAGACGTTGTAAAATAAATATTTCCAATTATTTAGTAATTTGTAAATTTGTAAATAAATTGGACTTGCATAGTCATATATAGTTGTGGGCACAGTTGATAAGGCACTGATATGTAACCCTTATCTTGAGAGACTATCACATTTTGGTCAAGCTTTATAACAAACAAGTATTAAAACATGAGGTAAACTAACAAATCCATAACTATTTCAAACTAGGTGATGTTGACGCAATTTGATTTTGTTGAATATATGGAGCCTAAGTGGAAGCCGGCCCAATTAAGAAATCAATAATAACTTTATATGCCAAAATTAATGCGCAGTTAGTCAGCAATGACGTCCCTCAATTGAAAAAATAGAGGAAATTAAAAATGTGCCGACTATTCCAAAGCTTCGGCTGTTTGAAAAACCTCTTTTTTAAAAAAAAAAATTTTAAAAAAATTAGGAATCTACAATTTCTTCTAACCTTATCCTATACTTTTTTTAAAACAAACCAACACTTACCAAAGAGTACCAAATCACCATCTTCAAGAACAGGAACTTGACCAAACGGCTGCAAATATTAATTAAAGTTAGTTATATTCTTCCATGGATTTTAGTATAGTTTTGCATTGGAAAACCGTTGCATCGTATACAACAAATTTCCGCTTGTACAGGAACGAAAAGTTCATAAGGCACAGATCGAAAACAACAAATCAGATTTGTTCTTATCATTATTGATCTCTCCTTGTTTAGATACAGCAAAGATAAATAGTTAAAGCAAAGAATACTTACATTAATGGCAAGGAATTCTGGTTTCTTGTGTTCATCAGCCAAGAGGTTAACAGGCACAAGCTCATACTCTGCACCTACCTCCTCTAGACACACTAAGACACGTACCAAATGGGGTGACAAGGTGGGTCCATACAGCTTCATCACCATGATTTCTCTCTTTCTCTCTTTTTCTCTCTCTAGATCTCTTTCTCTCTATTGAGGGTTGAGGACTTGAGGCACAGGACTACAGGGAATCGATAAAGGTTATTTATAGAGTGGGGAATCGTTGTGAGGACGGAACTGTCTATACTTTGACTTTTATAATTTCTAGCTTTGTATTTCTCTAATTTAAGAAAAGCAGGTCTAAGGTGAGTGAATTTAATTACAGTTACAGAGAGTTTTTTTTTTGGTTTTTTTTTTTGGTAATGAGCCCTTGGGGAAGTTACAGAGAGTTCATGTTCAAAAAAACATGCACTGACGATTTTCAGCAAAATTTTTTTCATCAATTATATTTTCTTTTATTAATTTATAAAAAAAATTTTGAGGTGTCACAAAATTTTGTGCAGCTTAAATTTGTGATAGTGCGAATAATATTCGTGTACTTAACAGGCCTGTACTAAACAAAAACAAATATCTTATTAATTTATTGATAAAAAAAGTGCCTCTACATGGATGTATACAAAGGGTTCTAGAAGCAAAAGACAGGCAATAGGGAATTTTTTGCTTTGGCAAAGGGCAAACTCCAAAGGCAATCAATGAGGGGTTTATTAAAATATTGCGGTCAAGTCGGATTGTTTTGACTCAGCGACTAGCCAAGTAAGTCCAATATGGCGGCCTTTTGTTCAACTAGGGTGCTCTCCATTTAGATGTTACACGGGAGAGGGGAGGTTATGCAATGGGATTCGGTCATTTCGGTCAATTTCTGGAATTTTAAGTTTTTAACTTTCTCCGTTCAAGCTGTGTTTGATGACTTCGGTGAGTCAATGTTTCCCCAAAAAAATTAAAATAAAAAATAAGATAGTGCTAATGTTTCCTATTATTAGATTAGATAAATATTACTTATCGACAACAGTTGAGTTGATAATATTAACAAAACTGTCAAGTTGATACAATTTATAATAATCTTATAAAAATCATTACATTGTTTAAATTCCTGAGTTGATAATGGAATATTTTTCATATTTTAATAGAACTAAAATATGAATTTCGTTTTAAAAAATAAATATGAACGTTAATAATATTATTAGTTTTTATATTATTTTGTTACTTGACCAGTCATGGCCGACATGAGTACATGCGTGCATCTTTCTGCCCTCTACATGCCCAAATAACCTAATAGGAACCTTATTTATGTCCTTAATTAAATTAAGTGCTATTTGAGATCTAAAATTAATGATATCTAGCATTTGTATATAATATACACGATGATTATTGCATCTGTAGCACTAAAACTTCTGACCTTTAAAAACTCTCCTGACACAAAACTCAAAATAAATAAATAATTAAATAAACTCTATCAGAATTGACAGAAATAATTTAATACAACAAAGTTGACTTTGTTTTATTTCACGTACAACAGTGAGAGTTTTTTTTTTTTTTTTTTTTTTTTAAGGTTAGTTGGCAAGAGCCAACCATCAAAAGAAAAAAAATTATTAAATAAAAAAGAAAAGGTATTGCAAGCTAAGTACACCAATAAAAGCAACAAAAGAAGATGTCTTTTAACATCTAAGGTAAATAAAAAAAAAAATCAGCAGTGACTGAAGCACTGTCTTGATGAAGCGATTATCTCGAACAACTAGGCGGTTAGGTGTATAGGAACGACTGTTGAAGATTTTTTTTTTTTTTGAAGATAAATTGGAGGTCAAGTCTCCCAACTTATTTTTAAATTAAATGTCTATAAAGACCCCTCCCAATCGGATTTCGAACCTACGACCTCTCACTTGAGATGCATTGTTCTTTGTCACTAGATCAAGAGCTGGTTATCAAATAAGCCAATATCATGCCGCCCATGTTGAATCCCAAAGTATAGGTTTCGATCTTCTTGTGGGGTTTCTATTCTTCCACCACAAGTCAACGATATTTCCATACCACGAAAGATTATTTTGACATAATGATTTGATGTCAGATATTTATTGTGAAATTGCAATCAACAAAAAAGTGATTCGCATCTCCAATTACCATAGCAGTACAAAAATTGCAGGCAGTGATGGAAGGCCAGTTACGCTTTTGTAAATTTGTTAAGTCAACAACTTATTTTTAAGTAAGAGCCAAATGAAAATTTTGACCTTAGTTGAGACTTTTAATTTCCAAACGAAAGCTAGAACTGAATAGTGAGAGAACATTGAAATACACAAGCCAGAAGGCCCAAAGAAACCACCATTTTTGCAAGGGGTACTGCTTCCTAGCACCATTGAGGAACCCTGCTTGAACATGTAATGTTTTTTATTAATTCGTCCCAACCATGAGCATAATTTTTTTTTTTTAAAACAATAGTAATATTTTTTAAATTAATTTTTCTTTCGTAAAGATAAGAATGAACATTAAAAATGGGGGTCCCAACTTTTATTTTTATTTTTTTGGCTGAGACTCTTAGTTTGTACTTCCTCTTTTTTCTTTTAGATATTTTACCGCTGGCTAAAAATTTTTGTATTGACTTCTTTTTAATAGAAAAGGTGGGGGCTTGGACCCATTTTTATTATTATTTTTTTTTAAAAAAAAGACTCCCACCACGCTTTGCCATGATGATAGGAATCAAGCTCCGACGCGTATGGAGTGCGCGTCAGGTTGAATGTCAAAGCAAAATGGCTTTAGATCAGCCAAGTTGACAAAATCACCAGCCAGGTATTTGGTTTTTGATAGTTGGGCCTCGTACACTTCTAGAACCTTCTTGAATTTCATGTCGACGATGTTTTGGTCGGTAACACCGGCTAACATTGGCACAATTAGGATCGAAATCCTCTGGTAGAGTGCTGTCCAGTCACATTTTTATCAATATTGAAAAGTTTTAAACTTCAAATGCTCAATCTAAATCGTTGTTCTTGTTCAATTTAATGAGCGATGTATTTTTATGTAAGTTTTATAAATTTTAGAGTTGATTTGATACTAGATCGAGTGATCAACAAATAAACGAATCTAGTTAACTATTCTGATTAATTCTAATGCCTTCATAGTTTGGTTATTTAATTGAGTATCAAATCGACTCCAAATTTTATGAAATTTATATAAAAACGCATCGTCCTTAAAATTTAACAAGATCAACGGTTTGAATTAAACATTTAAATTTTAAAATTTTGAAATATTAATTAAACTTCCAGACAGCTGATTTCAATCCGGCACGATTAGGCACGGGAAGGTGATTGGCGAGATTGCAGGAAATTACTGGTTGGCCTCAACATCTATTTACATGTCAACCATTGCAGAGTCAGGGAGATTGCTTTCTTCTAGTTGTGTTTGCGAAGCACGCATCTTGAATTTGCTCGTGATTCTAAGGATAAAACAAAATTTTGTGAATTTTTGGAGGAAAAAAATACAAGTATTGCACAAATTTCTTATGCCTCACTTAAGTTGCAGGCATTTAGTTCAGAAAAGATCAATGCAGTATTAGACGTAGTAAAAAAATATATGCCCCATTATTTGTAAATTTGTAAATAAGTTGGAGCTGCATGGTGGTTGGCACTGTTCATACGGAATTTTTATATAACCCTCAATTATTGGCCTTCTCTAATATGTATGTTGATTTCCATCTTCAGAGACTATCACATTAATTTGTCAATCTTCATCTGACAAGAGAATATTAAAACATGAGGGTTGATTTGACTAGGTGATGTTCACACAAGTTTGATTTTGTTGAAAATATAAAGCCTAAGAGAACGCCGGTCCAATTAAGGAATCGATAATGAATATATATATATATATATATATATATATACACACCAAATATATGTTCAATTAGTCAGCAGTGACGTATTGTCACACCGATCAAAATAGAGGAAATTAAGCGTGTGGCCACTAAAAGCTTCAAGCCTGCGGAGGAAGCCCTTTTTTTAACGGCCCTCAGTAACGATCATTCCTAGTTCTTCACTTGTCAAAAAAAAAAAAAAAAAAAAAATCATCCCTAGTTCTTCGTCCCATCATTTTCTAGAAAAAAAGTTTTTCTATTTTAGTCAGCTCCCCGTTTCAGCGCTAATTAACTTTTTATTTTTTTCCGCTAATTTCATCATCCCAGAGTGTACTCTCTCGCCCCCCTCCCTCCCCCATCTCAAGCTGACCTTCCACCCACCCCTTCCTCCCCCACATATTATTTACCTAATTGTTCTAGTTATGAATGCTAATTGTTCCGACTTTGTAATAATTGTTCTAGATTTCAAGACAGTTAATAATATTTTCCAGGACAATTAATTCTTTTCAGGACATTTGGTGTTATTTTTCTAATTATCTTAGTATTATAAACTAATTATTCTAGTTATATAACATAATTGTCCAAGTTTCCAGGACAATTAATAATATTTTCTAGAACAATTAAAATTTTCCAATACAGTTAATATTATTTTTCTAATTGTCCTGATTCTGTAAACTAATTGTCTTAATTCTAACGATGATTGTCCGAGTAAAATATCTTAATTGTTCGGATAAAATTTAATTGTCTCAGTTTTCAAGACAGTTAGTATTATAATATAAAATTATTATTATCATAAATATAGGATAGCGTGAGGTGGGGGAGGCGATCAAAGAGGGAATGGGTGAGTAAACGCAGGAAGTAAGGGGAGGGGTAAGTAGCGTTGGAAGTTAGAAGATCAGAGAGGGGATCCAAGTTAGGGTGGGTAGTGCCGGATGAGATGAGAGAATGATAGAATCTAAAAAATGGTGGTAAACAATTTTGTTTTTTAATATTTAAAATCTACAATTTCTTTTGCACTTTTGCTAACTCTATTTATATGTACACCGGAGACTGGAGGTTATGGAATGGGATTCGGTCATTTGGGTCAATGGTTGTTATAGTCTGTCGTAGATATTTCAGCTAGCTTTTATTTGATTGGTTGAATACATTTTCTTTGTAATTTCTTTAAGAGCAGAGTTTCGATACTAACATTTTGATTGCTCCAAATACCAACAATCCATTAATTAGCTACTTTTTTACAATTTAAAATTGCAACGTCAAATTCAAACCATTCATCTTATTTAATTTATTGACCGGTGCGTTTTTTATATAAGTTTTGTAAATTTTAGAGTTTATTTGATACTCCATCAAGAGGTAGAAAAATAAACGAACCTTATTAATTATGATAGATTCATTCTAATATGCTCATGTTTTAGCCTTTGATGGAGTATCAAATAAATTCTAAAATTTACAAAACTTGTATGAAAAACGCATCGGTCGTTAAATTAAATAAGATGAGCGGTTTGGATTTGACGTTGCTATTTCAAAATTTAAAAAAGTAACTAAATAGTAGAATGTTGGCATTCGGGGCAACCAAAATGTTGGCATTGAAACCATCCTCTTTCTTTAAAAACATTTCAGTATAAGCTGTTATATAAGGAGGCAGCTGAATATTTTAGTATAAGCTGTTATATAAGGAGGCAGCTGATTTTGTAATTTTCAAGTTAATTGATAATAAAAACTGAGATCTATTTTCCTCTCTCTGTCGTAAATGCTCTCTTCTCTCTCCTCCTCTCTTTCCCACCTCTTTTCCACTTAATTTCTACCAATTCTACTTGCAAATTCTTAAAATTCTCTAATTCTTCCTTCTCATCACAAATTCAAACTCTTTTTCTCTTCAAATTGAGTCAGTGTCGTAACATGATAATTGCAGAGCCAGCGAGATTGCTTTCTTTGAGAAGATCAGAGTTGTATTTGCGAAGCACGTATCTCGAAATTGCTCGTGATTTTAAAGACAAAACAAAATTTAGTGAATTATTGGAGGAAAAAAAATGCAAGTGTTGCACAAACTAATTTGTCACGCCTCACTTAAGCGGCAGGCCTTTAGTTCAGAAACGATCACTGAAGTATTAGACGTTGTAAAAGAAATATATCCTTAATATTTATAACTTTATACAAGTACGTTGGAGCTACATAGTGATTGGCACAGTTCAGACGGCACTAATATATAAATCTCAATGGCCTCCCTCTAATTTGAATGCTGATTTACATCTTCAGAGACTATCACATTCTGGTCAACATTTATCTAACAACAAATATTAAAAAATGAGGTCAAGCAACAAATTTAAAAATATTTGCAAACTAGGCGATGTTGACGCAAGTTGATTTTGTTGAATATATGAAGCCTTAAGAGAGAGAGCCGGCCCAATTAAGAAATAGAGGAGGCAGCATTGACATATTGTACCCAACTACCCCCAGTTGATTAGAAAAATTAAGCATGTGCAAATATTCCAAATCTTCAGGGCTGTGTGAGAAAACTTCTTTTTTTTTTTTAAAACAAAGAGTACCCCCAGTAGAAATCTACAATTTCTTCTACCCTTATCCTATACTTTTTTAAAACAAAACAAATCTTACCAAAGCGTACCAAATCACCGATTTCAAGGGCAGGAACTTGACCAAAGGGCTGCAAAAATTAATTAAACTGCAAGCATTTTATGTGACAAATATTGAAGAAATTAAATAAGGTTCTGGCTGGTATCAAAATGACAGTTTTGCCTGTAGAACTTCCATTGGTAGCAGAAAAAACAAAGAGAAAAAGACAGGCACTGACGATTTTCTGCAAATATTTTTTCATCAATTATATTTTCATTTATTAATTTCTAAAAAAATTCTGAGGGGTCACAAAATTTTGTGCAGCTTAAATTTGTGATACGGGCGAATAATATTCGTGTACAGGTGTACTTTACAAAATAACAGGCCTGTACTAAACAAAAACAAATATCTTATCAATTTGTTGATCCAGAAAGTGCCTGTACATGGATGTACGATGGATTCTAGAAGCAAAAGACGGGCAATAGGGATCTTTTGCCCGAAAAAATTAATAGTAACGTTACTGTTCACACGAATTACGATAATAACTGTTAAAAATTTAAAATTTTTAAAATAACGTTGTTGGATCGGCATTCGGATTGCCGAAAATACAGAACGCTTGGATCGGCGTTCCAATTGCCGATCCAAGGTGAGCCCTTCTATATAAGCGACAGCGACCCCTCTCATTCCCCCACCCCTCTCACTCCCCCACCCCTCTCTCTCTCTCTCTCTCGCGAGACAGCTCTCTCCTCTGCAAGTATGTTTTTTTTTTTTCATATTTAGTTTATTTATTTAATTTAATTAGTTTAATTAGGTAATTAATAGAAAAAATAGAATAAATATTGAAAAAATTATTAAAAAATTATTAAAAAATCAGAATAAATATAAATAATATAATATGTAATTTGAAAATTTTTAATATAATTTATTTATTTATTTAATTTAATTAGTTTAATTAGGTAATTAATAGAAAAATAGAATAAATATTGAAAAATTATTAAAAAATCAGAATAAATATAAATAATTATAATATGTAATTTGAAATTTTTTAATATAATTTATTTAGTTTATTTATTTAATTTAATTAGTTTAATTAGGTAATTAATAGAAAAAATAGAATAAATATTGAAAAAATAATTCAAAATTTACTAAAAAATCAGAATAAATATAAATAATTATAATATGTAATTTGAAAATTTTTTAGAATTATTTTATATATTTTATAATTATGGATAAGTTAATTATAAATTAGAAAAAGTAAATAAAATAATAAAAAATTGATAGAATAATTTTTTAAATGTAGGGAAAATTTCTAAAAAGAGACAAGCAGCGCTTCTAGTCGAGGTGAGTTTTTTTTTAATATTTATACATTGAATTAATTTATTTTATTGAGATAAGCAGCGCTTCTAGTCGCATAAAAATATGAAAAAAATAGAAAATAGGAAATGTTGTTGTATGAAATTGGAAATTTTGTTGTATGAGATTTGGGTTTGTAATTAGGAGGGATTTGAGTATTTTTTTTCGGAAACAATCCAGGTATAGGGGAGATGCTGTCGAAATTTTATTAGATTTTTTATATTGATAATTTTTATTACAGTGTAGTAAAAATGCCACCAAGAAGAAGAGTACCGGATGCACCACCTCGTAGATCTACGAGGCTTCGTGGAATGCAGACGCTTCTACATCTACCGGTTCTGTTGATGCCGAGGCTTCTACATCAGCCAAGGCTGTTGTTCTCCCCGGTCCTGTTAATGCAGATCGTCTCTTGCATTTGGATGAGTCAAGAGTTCGTGGCACTGGTGTAAGTTATTATTGTTCTTTTACTTCTTTACTTATATAT
The DNA here is from genome assembly GCA_027562975.1 of Rhynchospora breviuscula. Lineage (NCBI taxonomy): Eukaryota > Viridiplantae > Streptophyta > Magnoliopsida > Poales > Cyperaceae > Rhynchospora > Rhynchospora breviuscula. The sequence continues at coordinate 55,723,686 of CM050402.1, forward strand.
TTCTATTTTTGTAGTATTTTTTTAAATAATTAAAAAAGAAATATATACAGCATTGGAGGGCAGTACTACATAGGACTAAGATGTCACGGACTGCTGAGGTGGATGAGCGTCTGATGACACTTAGACTGATACATTTCGTTCAGTTGGATCATATGTAGCTCGATCATTCGCTTTTGCAGGGTCTGCCCATTTTCTGGAGGCCAGAGACCCACACTTTCTTTTTTCTGCACGTTGGCGAGATGACTGTCACTCTAGAGGTATGGATCAATACCTATTTGTAATTTTTTTTTTTGGAATTATATATGTATAAAATTTGAACTATTTACAGGATGTAGCCTTCTTATACGGTTTACCTACGGCTGGCAGAACCGTTACTGGACGGACCGATTACGACGCCATACAGTTACTCCAGGATTTGGCGTTGCTAGAGGATACAGACACGGAGATAGTTGAGAAGTGCTTCAGGGAAAAAGAACAGAAATAAGAAGGTTTTAAAAAATTTATTTTTATGTTAATTTTAAATATATATAGTTCTTACAATCAAATTACATTAATAATGTAATTCAGGAAATATAATTCCGTTAGGTTAACGAAACTGCGTTGTTTGACCCTATTTTATGGTGCCAATTCGCGAAATGATTGAATAATTCCAGGGCAAATAAAATCAAGGAGTTTGAAAAAATTCATGAAAAATACCCAATGGATCCCATAAATCATGGAAAAATATCTAAAAATCCAGGAAATGATTAAGAAAATTATGGTGCCTTCAAAATACTCAAGGAAATTACAGAAGCTCCATTTTATGCAAAGAGACCCTGAATTTTAGAGAAATTAAATAAAATAATTAGGAGAGGATTTTTGGAGAATTATTGCTTCCATCATATTCTACACATTTTTATGAGGCTTCTTACAAAATTTCATGAAGAAACTCAACGGGAAAGGGGCTCAAACAATTTATTTGGTTTCAGCAACAATTGAAAATTGATTTAAGAGGAGAAATGGAGGGATCCAATGTGCACGGAAATGGAGAAGAGTGAGGGGACAGAATTTTGAATCTTCCTCGAGAGTGGATAGTTTTTGGTATGCCTGGTCTGCATGAACTGTGTACAAAGAGAAGTTTAGAGGAACATTGGTGTATGGTAAACCGAGTGCAGCGAAAAGGAGGAAAGAAGGGAAGCGTAACAAAGCTGTTGGAGGTGAGTTTGTTACGATAACTGCCAGGCTCTCTCGACCAATCGGAGAAGAGGAGCAATGCCTATATAAGGAGACATCATAGGAGAAAGAGACGACGACTGGAAGACCTTCTCCCTGGCTGGGTAGTTAGATCTAGAACTCACCCACACACACCCACACACTGACACGAATAAGCTAGAATTAACACAAACACTTAGCGAGCATTGTATAAAGAGGAAAATGAAGCTCTAAGAAGGGATTCCTGTGAAGAAGAAAGGTAAAATTGTGCAATTAGGTAAGAATCGAAGTGTAAATTGTAAGCAATTTGATCAATTGAAGTTGAATTTCGTTGAAATTGGATTTGATTGCGAATTCTCTCGGTTCTCATTGATTTTCTTTCTGAAATTCTTGAAATTAGGTCGCTAAATCTGTTTCTTTTCTCTTTCTTGACTCAATCTGGAGCCATGGTCTGATGCATAGCTCAGTCATGGCGAAAATGGAGTTTAATTGCTGTCTCCTTCCTCTTCATCTCGGTTTATTAAGTCAACCCGATTGAATCTTGTCTTTCGTACTTTTCTTGCCATTTCTTTGGCCAAGATCTGATGCATAGCTCAGTCATGGCAGAGACAAGGTTGATTCTTCTTTGATTCTCAAATCATATGACTTCTTTGCGTAGATCTTGTTGAAATTCCTTTTGTTTTTTTTATTTCTTTATTTAGCGATTCGATAGATGTCTTTCCTGTTATAGATTTTAATTTCACCTTTTGTCATGGTCTGATGCATAGCTCAGCCTTGGCATGGAAAAGCTTCACAAAACCCTCCCATGGATGTCTCGAGCTTAGCTCAGTAGCCATGGGGAAGGGTAATATCCCTCACTTCTTACGTGGTCTCAAGCATAGCTGAGCCACTCTGAAGCTGAATTTGAACACAAAAATGAGTACATCTCATGTGTAATTCTGTTACATAGCTCAGATTGCACGTAAGATGGAAGAATTTGTGTTTATCTTCATTTTGAAAATTAGAAAGTTATTAGGGTCTCTCTTGCAAACTTTCAAATCTGATAAATTACAATTTGATGGCTTCTATTTTCTCAGAACAGGATAGCCCTCTTCAATTTAGTTATCACGTTCCTATGTTTAGGTTGGTATTGCAATTATATGTAGAAATGTCAATGTTACCTGACCAGACCATAATTGCTCTACTTAAGCTATCAAATCCTTTATGATTATTTTTACCTCTTGTTAATTAATGAAAAGTCGAAAGATTGGACGGTGATATTGTCAAGAAATGATAAATTACTACTAGCCAGGGAATTATATTTTGAGGTATCCACTTTAGAAAATGGCTTTTGGTACTGTATGTAAATTATATAGGAATCAGGTTGTGACTCGGTTCAACTGAAACTGAAGGTGAGAATATTCTACACTTACTGTTCTGGGATAACACTGGAGCTATATGCTAAAATGATGATTGATATATATTTTTTTTTTTTGGTTTCCTTGATTATAATTATACAAGAAAGTGAGGACTAGTTGGTAATAAAAATTAAGTATGGTATGCCTTACCTTGTTAAACTGTCATAACCCCAAAGAAATCTGATCCGTGTAGTAGCATAGGGTGTTTTCTGGTTTTATAATGCCTTGTGGCTTGTCAGGCGTATATGAAAGTTTTGAAGGGTTTAAGTTTTATGAATAAAATGATGGTGTCCGGTAGTACCTGATCTGTTAATATGAGGGCCATGAGCAAGAGACTTGCCTTTTCATGACCTTGTAATTAAGTAATTTTGCTTAATCTACATTTGCATAGTGAATGTCTTTTCACGCCCTGGGTTCCTGAGATATAAAAGATGTGTAAATAATGAGTATGTAGTCTTGTGCCCACTGTAATCCCTAGAATTTAATTGGTATCACGATCAATTGAGAGTATAAGCATCCTCATGTCACTAGTCAAAGTTCAAAGATACAAACTGCAAAGAAACAGTAGGTTCAGTGTATACAATATTTCTTGACGTGAGTGTTAAGCCAAATACTTAACAAATAAAGTGTAAGTTGTCATTGAAAGTTATTCACGAGGATTAATTATAATGTGAGGCCCAACTTTGTGTCACCTTGCTTTTCAAACTTGGTACCAATTTGCATATCATCCTTTGGTTACTTCACAGCATTCGTACTTACTACTTAGCTTGTCCATCTAATTAAACTCCATTGATGCAAATTGACTATGGAAATGTTGTATGTACCGTTCCTAGGTCCTAGGGAATTGGTGTTTGATACGAATAAGTTTTCCCCAAGTACACCAGTACTAAATTGCCTTCGTCCCGGCTTCATCGTACCACTGTAGGGCTTACCCATCGACCTAGGTAGACGCAACGCAAGTCGAATGCATCTTCTTGTTCTCCTCTCTATTGCAATCCTAATGGGACTGGCCTGGTCGACTTTGGCTATGGCGATTGCTGGAAACACAAAAAACAGAACTTATAAGGACTAAATCGAATAAACGTTTATTGCTAATTGCCGAAGGCGACGCGACAAAAACGGGAACTATCATCGTCTTTCTCTCGGCCTCACGATGTCATGGATGTCCACCTTAATAATTGCGATGGCCGGAAGCGATGTCGGATCCAAACCCGCTATCACGCGAACCCGTCTCCGTTACCTTTCGAAGCTCAGCGCGCGAGGGTCTTTCTGATCTTTTGTGGCAATATAATCATAAAACCCATGTGTTCGACTCCTGCTGGCTGATGGAATGTCAAAATAATATAAGTGGAGAAACTTCGGCTGCAGCAACCAAGAGCTCATCTCTAAGAATAGGCCCAAGAAGAATAATGGAGGGAGGCCCAGGGAATTGTTCATGTTCACACAGCCCATTGACGTGGACCAATAGAAAAATTAATAAATCAAAAGAAGCTTCAAAAATCCATTAAAAATAGAAAGAAACTCAGAAAAATATAAATAAAATATCCAAAAAATTCTAAAAATCCAAATAAACCAAATTCACTGATACTTTGATATGAAATTGTATCAAAGTAGTGGCCTTTTATATTTTTGAAGTATTTTTACTATAAAAAAATGAATTTCATATAATATTCTCCTTTAAACAAATTTCTTAAATACTTTCAAAATAAAAAGACTTCAAACATGATATTTTCAAAGCTATGTATTCTCAAATATGATACTTTCAGAATCATAAAGAAATCGAAATAATAAGCTAACCAAATCCCTTTTAATAAGATTTTCAAGACCGAAACCTAAATATTTTCGAATATCAAATGATTTCATAATTGATATCTTCAAAAGTTAATATCTTCAATAATAAGTATTTTCCAAACTATAAAAATGATTTCTAAAACTCAGAATTATGAAAGGCCGAAGTGAATAAAAGCTATAAAATTACCAATATCTTAAGAGAAATGTCAGAAAATTAAAAATCGAAACACGAAACCTAAAGTCAAAACCGAAACCTCTTCGTTTAAGGAAAAGTCCCTCGCTGGGGTTGAGATCAACCTCAGATGACTTGAAATTTAATTTTTACCAAATGACCCCCTCTGTCTAAAGAATTCAATTTTATTCTTATTAAGAAGGTCACCTAAGGACCCCTAGAATTGTATTATTTTGTTCTTATAAGAAGCCGCTAACGGGCCCGAGAACCAACTCTTATTAAGAAGGCTGCCCAAGAGGCCCCTAGGGTTGTAAAAGAACCAACTCTCCTTAAGAAGGTCACTGAACGACCCCGAGAGTTGTAAAAGAACCAATTCTTGTTAAGAAGGTCACCTAAGGACCCTAGAATTGTATTCTTTTGTTCTCGCAAGAAGCCGCTAATGGGCCTGAGAACCAACTCTTATTAAGAAGACCGCCCAAGAGGTCCCTAGGGTTGTAAAAGAACCAACTTTCATAAGAAGGCCGCCCAAGAGGCCCCGAAGGTTGTAAAACTCCTTTCATTTCTACAAGAAGGCCAGCCGTTGCCCCAGGAACCCACTCTCACAAGAAGGCCAGCCGTTGCCCCGAGAGCTGTCAAACAACTTCAATCAATCTCGAACAGCATTAAACAACTCTTAAACAATCCTAAACGACTTCAAGACGACTCTAAATAGAGAAGTTCTTTCTTTCAAGCGAAAACCAAAACTAACTCTCTTCTTAGATCCTTTAGAATTTTAGAAGTTTCTTAATTGAGTCCCGTCAATTAGGTCTGGTACCATCAATTAAGTCACTTTAAGAGACGATTATTCCTAGCCCATTACGTATTTTCTTTAAACCCCTTAATCAGAGGTACCCGTAGGCAACTACGGGGTAATTAACAATAGGGGCTTGCGCCTATTGGAAAGAAAGGGCCCGCAAAATTAATAAACCCTCGTAAGAAGCGACTCTTGTTCTGGTTCTCTTGTTGTCAAGAGATACTCGGCGCAGAGATCGAACCTTAAGGGGGGTGAATCTAAGGCTTATTCTAATTTCTCGAGGAAACCCTTTCATTCTTCGAGGGATGACGAAAAAGTTCACACATGCGTAAGATTTGGAATCAGATTGGGGGGCCTGGCACGAATGACGCAGCGAAGATCGATAGATACACACGCGCTTGCGTGTTGGAGATTTTTTGGTGCGAGTTATTTCCTGACGGCATGGATGACTCAGTTCCATGTTTCTATTTGCAATTATTGCAGGTTAGCCAAGAAATAATGATGTGGGAAAAAAAATTACGCTTATGATATTCGTAAATATCTCACATTTATTGCACTTTAATAAGAAATTAAATATATGAAAGAGTTGATGATATTCCTTAAAAAAATAATTCATATTTGCAGGATCTTCATTCTAGTAACTCGGTGCAGTATAAATGTTGCCATGCTATACCGAGGCTTAGACACTGTCTTCATTAATAACAATATAAATGTTGGTGCTCCTTGGTTGCTCTTGCAGTTGTGGTCGTATGCAAAATTGCTACTTAGTCGACCGACGATCACGAAGGATTTTGATGGTTGGGGTCTACCAAGTATTGACTCGTGTCCGCCTTATGGGAGGTATGTTGATTTGATTTTAATTGGAATATTTAAAATATGTTTTATTTGACTTTAACAAACAACAAAATGAAAATGCAGGAAGTGGACGACGAGACAAAAATCGAAAAAGGTGACCGGCCCTACTCGCAGTGGGATAGAATATGTGAGCGATGTCTGCATGAAAATGAAGCTTGAGCATGTCGTGTGGAGGCCTTATGATCACATCAGGAACCGCATGCCTCGTTGTGCCCAGGTTGAACAGAGGATGTTCCTTCTACGCATCCCATGCATTAATTATTGGATCGTGATGTGGCACCACGTAGATCGTGTCATGCATCAGTTTATGCTCTATCAAACAGTTCTCCCACCGCCACCTGAGGTATATTTAACTCTTCATATACTAATTTTATTATTTAATTCTCGCAATTACATTTTGTTGATTAACTGTCATTTGAATAAAACAGGCTTGTTTGAGAATGGAGCAATTGATTGAATACCAGCATAATACCTATCGAGGCATTGACTGGCATCAAGTATTTACGACTGAGGTCAACAAGTGGGCGAACACTAATGAGGCTAGGGTGATATAGGATCGGTCGTGGAGCGAAGATATTTGGACCGACTACCGACGCTGGTTGAATGTACATGGAGATGCGCATCTTGTGCGGATTCTTGAAGGGGCAGCGTCTGGTCCGGCTCGCAACTTGTCATACCTTCGCGAGACGCCTGGTCACATGAATTTGGTAAGTTACATTACGCAAAATTTTGTGCCTAACAAATAATTCAGTGGCTAACAAAAATTGAATAGGTCAAGCATACTTTGCGAGAGACGTTGCGAGGATGTGCATGGATTGTCAAGAAGGAATTTCGCCGTGCTGGGAAGCAATTGCTGAAGGGGTGCAGCACGTCCTTGGATATTGTTGGCGAGCCTGATCGATTACCTCGACTCTTAGAGTCGAAGGGTCTTCATTCAGACATCGACTCTATCCCTGATATGGATGATGAGGATTATGCGCCAAATCCGGGATCTGTTGAGGAACAGCAGTTCATGCGGGTATAATACATTTTTCAATCACTTTTATTAATATTATTGTTCTTTTTATGCTTAATATTCTATAATTATTTAAAATATTTTTATTATTTTTATACTATTATCTCTAACATGATTATTTTAGTCTGCATGATTGTGATACATTTTTTGATGTTCCACGACCCAGTCAGCCTCTTGTTCGGAGCAGACGGTCACATTCTGGTGTTTTTGCGCCTCACTCCGGATCCACAGCACCCCATTCGCAGCCCCAGACCACACAGCCGCAGCCTCCACCCCATTCGCAGCCCCAGACCACACAGTCGCGGCCTCCACTGCACAGCACACAGTACTCCACCTACGGGAGTTCTTATCCTCCACCTCCACCATATACTCAGACTCAGTACGGAGGAGGGTACAGTCAGCCCATTACGTCTACCCCCACACCTATCTCTCAAGCTGATGCTTATTACCAGGCATACGGTACCCCACTACAGGACCCTTTCACACCTATGTCTCACCATCCATTCGGCGATTCTGGGGCCTCATCTAGCAGACCGTCTCGTCATCCTACTCTATTTTCTACTACTTTATCTCCTTCTCAGGGATGGTTCCGTCGTGATGGACGTCAGTAGGATAGTGTGATATTTATTGTGATATTTTTATTTTTGTACGAGTGTGATATTTATTTTGATATTTATATTTCGTATTTGGCTTTGATTCTGTCACTTTTCAGGATTGTAAAACTACGCGAAAAAAATTCTAACAAATTCATAAAAAATCACATTAGGTAATAAAGGCGCTGGACTCTCATACCTATAAGTTTCATACCATAAGGTCAAACGCATAAAAAATATAAAATCGCTAAGATACCTGTAAGTTTCATTTGCGAAGTTGCATCCAAACTGAAATAATTTGATGGATTATATGGAGATTGATTAACGAAAACCGGAATGAAAATTATATTTTTGATAGTATAGAGAGTCGAGTGTTTGAAAATGATGGGTGATTTTCGAATTCGGACCGCCATGATCTATTTATAACCATTGAGAGTCGAGATAATGATGGGCAATCAAATCAAATCGCACCAAAACGCACTGTTAAATCGCACTTAAATTCAATTTAGATCTTTGATCAGCATTTGGAATTCCGATCCAAGTCTTTTAGTGATAAAAAAACGCTAAAAATTATTGATTAAAAGTATAAAAAACTGTAAAAGCATTAAAAAAAGTCACTTTTAGCGGGAAACTAATTGGATCGGCATTCCAATTGCCGATCCAAGCTTGAATCGGCAATTCGAATGCCGATCCAAGTGATTTCCCGCTTAAAGTGACTTTTTTAATGCTTTTACTGTTTTTTCTTTTATTATTAATTTCTATTATTACATTTACTTATTAATATTATTATTAATTGCTATTATTATTGCATTATTATTATTATTAAATTGGTAAGTGTTATTAGTTATTATATTAGTAATAATTTAATTATTAAATATTATTATTTATTATTTATTTTTATAATTATTGCATTATTATTATTATTATTAAATTGGTAAGTGTTATTAGTTATTATATTAGTAATAATTTAATTATTAAATATTATTATTTATTATTTATTTTTGTGATTACTTATTAATATTATTATTAATTGTTATTAGTTTTTAAGTTATTATCTTACCTCTATCCCCGCCAAAAGTTTCTTTTGCCAATATCAAATCAAACTTTCATCACAGTAAAATATACTATTTTCAAAGCTACTTTGGAAAATATCAAATTAGACTTTATTACTGAAGTTAGGAATCGCCATATAGTAAATACACTATTTTACAAAGTGGGATGAGAGTCTGCCAATTTATGTCACTGAAGTAAGGCATCGCCAGTTAAAACAGAGAAAAACTAAAAGAAAAAAAATATCGTTAAAAAAATAAGACTAAGATAAATTTGTTAAACTTGATTAATGGACCATTTATTATTATTGCACCATTTTATTATTAATGCATGAAAAAAAAATTAAGAATCTACCATTTATTATTAATGCAGCATTTATTGTTTAACCTAATAATTAGCTGTAAAAGAACAGGCGTGGTCTGATAAAGTCTGAAAAAGTATACCGATGCCCATCTGCCCTCTGCAAAAGGACAGGCATGGTATGATAAAGTCTGAAAAAGTATACTGATGTCCATCTGCCCTCTGTAAAAGGACAGGCGTAGTCTGATAAAGTCTGAAAAAATATATACTGATGCCCATCTACCATCTGCAAAAGGACAGGCGTGGTCTGAAAAAGTATCACGTGAAATTAATTTTTTATTTTATGACTCTAAGTCTAAAATTGTCTATAAAACCACATTTCATCAACCAGAATATACAACACCCACTCAATTCTTCTTCCTGAAAAATTCACTATCATGGAGAAAGGAAATAGTTCTAACTCAAATAGTAAGCCAAAGTACCCAATTGACCTCATGTTTACTGAGTACTGGCCATATTTCCACCATTCCAGACCTAATAAAGCTGAAATGGAAAGAGGAGATTATTCTGCAATATGTCGGCAATGTTATAAGACTGTCAATTACAATATCAAGGAAGACACGGCCGGAATTCCCTTAAAAGAACACTACGAGTGACACATTAATGGTGGCGAGAAAAGAGAAAGGAAGGAGTACCTCGAGCAAACAGCGCGGGAACACGAAGAAAATCTGAACAAACCTAGGAGTTATGATTGGTATAAAGATTACTACAAACAACCTGACCCGATCCCCCAACAAACATCAACAGAAAAACCATATTCAGCACGAAAAACACACTGGATCGTTTATAAAAAAATTATAATTTTCATGTAGACCACACAGTGACCTGTACAAAATGTGGTCAGGTTTTCAATTACAAAGAGACCATCTTGCGTGACCACTACGATAACCACGAAAAACAAGCTTGGTAGGATGAACAAGAAAATAAATGGAAAGAGAGAGATGAGGCGGAAAAAATGATGAAAATAGCACAAAAGGCTGCCGAAGAGAGGCAAAAGTTGAAGGAATAAGAAATTGGAAAAAAAATCACGAAGAGTCTGAGATGGCACAGGGAGAGAGATGAACAAAGTAGTATTACAGCAGCTAGAATGGCAGAAATAAAAACAACAAGAAACCGATGCAGTTTTCTGGAACAAAGCCGCTCAATTCGCTGACAACGCTGGTGTGAGTCAGCAACCTGATGCAACTTTCTGAAACGAACCCGCTCAATTCGCTGACAACGCTGGTATGAGCAACCAACAACAAAAGGAAGACGAAGAAGAGGACCCATGGTGGAATGAAATTCAACAATATGCGGACACCCAAAATATCTAAATATTTTATTTTCTTAGGTAGTTTGTTTTTAAGTAGCAACTGAGTATTTTGTTTTTTAGGTAGTTTTTTTTTTTATTTTCGTGTGTTACTTTATATTATGGTTTTAATATTTAGTCCTTCTTCTAATGGTGTGTATTTTTTAATTATAAATTTCTTTGCATATTAATTTTGAATACAAATTATAAAAAAAATTAATAAAAGTAAATGGACAAAATAACATATTTCAGTAATATAAGGCAAACATTACAAGTGACGACTGTCACACAAACTTATTTCACTAATAATGATCATAATAAGATACCGATGACAGAACCATAATACTACTCAATTTAGCGGAGATGGACAACATTTGAAGCTGCGGGATGATTTTTAAAATCAGGTGGAACTGCTGGCTGGTGAGTCAACCACGACCCTCCAAGATCAAAACCTGCATTTCTCTCAACCAAATCTGTAAAAAATTTGGGGCCCCTAACATGATATTCATTTCCTTCTAATTTCTTAACTATAAATTTTTTCCCATGATATTGTAACATCAATGCAGAAAATAATCGTCGTTCGCTCGTCCGCTCATCTCCGACCAAAATAACACCGGAAGAGACGCAGTTTGGCTTAGGACCCATTTGCTTAAAATTTCAAAATTAAAACTCTGTTAGCAAATCAAATAAAATAATTTAATAATTAATTTAATATTATTACCTACGAAGAAGTGATATTGCGAATAGGAAATGATGAGGAGAAAGTTTCTCAATTTCAGATTAACGAGAAAAACTTAGTTTGTGAAGAATAAATGATGACAAGTGAGCTTATATAGAGAATTTTAAGCGGAAAAACGACAAAAAAATTATTGTAAACCAACTTTGAGTGTTTAAAAATCAAATTATGCACTAAAAAAAAAAAAAATTCAGCGGACAGAAATGGTCTTACCTTAGATCGGCAATTGGAACGCCGATCCAAGTAACCAACTTTGAGTGTTTAAAAATCAAATTATAATGTTTAAAAATCAAATTGCGCACTAAAAAAAAGAAAATTCAGCGGGGAGAAATGATCTTACCTTGGATCGGCGTTCCAATTGCCGATCCAAACGTTCTGTATTATCGGCAATCCGAATGCCGATCCAACAACGTTATTTTTAAAATTTTGAATTTTCAACCATTATTATCGTAATTCGTGTGAACAGTAACGTCATTATTAATCTTTTCGGGATCTTTTGCTTGGCAAAGGCAATCAATGGTACGACGTACGAGTACGAGATGCGATATGGGGAGGTGGTGTGGCCCAAAATATTATCTCGGCCTAACCACTAGTGATGAAACAGCTTATCCGAAAAAATAAAAAACAATATTAAGATATTCAAGAATTTCGGAAATATTACTAGAATAATCCGAATTATATAAATGGTATTCACAATATCGTTTTTTGAAAGAACGATATCAGCTATTACGCATTTTCAATTATTTTAATGATTGTTTTTAATGTTTTTAAATAAATTTTAATGTATTTTATTAATGAAAAAGGTAATATATATTTGTTTTTAATGCATTTCATTTGTATTTTGTTATTTTGTATGTAATTCGATTATAATAGGCTTGTCGACCGTACACAATATAAATTTACTACACTTTTGCCATATAATTTGGGTGTTTGTTTCTATTATTTTTTATTTTGAGATTTTTTTCTATGCTAAAACTTATTTTCTTTGGAATTAAACAAGATCTTACCTTTGCGAGGAATTCATTTTACTTGTACTATTTTTGTATTAGAAAGAAACACTTTTTAATTAGATCCAGCATTTATACCATTATATGCCAGAACAAGATATTGCTTCTGTGATACTTGGTATCTTTTTTTTTCTCCCTCCCTTCTTAGTAGTATAAATTAATTATCAACAGATATATCAACACAACTCCTCTTTTGTAGCAATAGTTTCACTTCAGTTAATTTTTTTTTAGGACAAACACATACATGAATTAGCGCCTGTACAAAAGATACAAGCATGTTCTACCAAGATATTTCCCCAATTTAATTTGAATTTTCTGCTTAATCGGAGTATCGCACAAAGCTGCAAATTAAAAACCGTCACCTGCATCAAACCCGGCATCATAACCTGCATCATAAGCTGCACTGTCAGCCACCATATCTCCTAGCATCATCCCGCCGAGTGCTCCTCCAAGAAGACCCATTCCAAGCCCTGCACCAAATCTGCTCTTCTTTTTCGCCTGTGCCGGTGCTGGACCATAACTGTAACCCTGGTGGGGCGCGGGTGCACCATACCCATATGCTGGTGCAGCTATAGGGTATGGGTAAGCGTTCGGGTATGATGGATAGCCAGTTGGAGCCCCATATGGTGTGCCACCAGGGTATGGACGTGAAGGTGGCGGGTATGGGTGAACAACAGGGTAAGCCGTCACCGGCGCCTCTCCTTTGACATGGTGTTGAACTGGACTTTGTGAATGAACAGATATAGCAGGCATAGATGGAGAAGGAGAACCAATAGGTTCAATGACTTTGTATGATAAGTTAAGCACACCCTTCGGCCTACCAGATGACCGGCAGACCTGATAACTAATGAGCTGCTCTACACCGCTGGCACCAGACTCTAATAGATCTTTAACTGGTATTGAAACCGCGCCGACCTCGCGGTCCCGAAGGAAACCTTCTGAACGGAGCACAATGTGGAGGGCCAGGTGGGGATCAAGCGAGCGGATTACGAAGCGGACTACAGTTCCCCAACTGGGGCTACGGCCGCCTTCCCGGTCAGGTACGGTTCTGCGAATGTCAGCTGGATCGGCTCCTGATATAGTCGCAATCGCGTATACAGACATTTTGGAGAACCATTTGATCTTTTTAAGGTCCTTTGCAGAGATTATGGTTACCTCCAATGATTTGATTTCCATTGTTAGGTAATGTTTCAGGAGGCTGTCGGAGTTGGCCTTACGGTTTGGAGCGATGGGGTGGAGAGGATGTGATGTTGGCGACAATGGCGAGTTTGGAACTTTTAGGAGCTAATCTTTGTTGTGCCAAGTTTAGCAATGTTGCATGAATTACGGTAATACCGGTGATGGAAAGGAGAAAAGGACCTTGTTTTAGTTTCCGGTTGTTACAGAATTTAAAGCTAGTTTTGGTGATCGGATGTGTGAATCATTTGCAGAAAAAAAATTCTATAATTGCCTTAAAATAGATGAATGAGATGAACTAATTGATACAGTATAGTTAAGCTCATTTCGTTGAATTCTTCTTGGATTTAATTTTGCTGGGTAACGGTTCTCTTCTTTCTTATTGTATGTGCTACCTATTACTTTTTTTTTAATTTCCCTTTTTTAAAAAAAAAAATGTATTAATCGTGTGGTGAAAACCGATGAAAGGTCTTTTTAAAGATACATCAACCGATGAAGCGCTTATCCGTGGCATCAAGGTAGATCTATCAATCATCCCTCTTCTAATACCCTTTTTAAGGGTGTCATGCAATTTACGATGCCTTACAACTTTCATGATTTACCTTTTCTTTTTATTTTTTTTATATAAAAGGATGAGAGTGAAGTCTGATGAAAAGACAATGTTAATCAGCTTGCTTAAAAAAAGTTTGGCTAACATACAAATTGCTTCTGCTGAATAAAAGAAAGTAAGAACTTATAATAATAAATGTATAAAATTACATAATTGTACTTGTTAATAAAAAAGTTTGTTTTATTATAACTTCAAGCATAAATATTAGTCGTTAGTGTAGATTTGTAGTAACTAAGAGGTAACCTTGTAGCATGCGTTTATTTGCCCGTTGTAGAAAATCAACGAGAAATTAATTATTGTTACGGATCGGAATAAAATAATACTTTATATGTACTGCTTTGGGATTACAAAATAAAACATATATATACTATAAGATAAATGTAATTTTGTGCTCATATCGATACCAAAAATATTGTTCTACAACTTTGGTATTATTATTCAAAAAAGATAACAATTATTAATAAAAACAATTCTAGCTGAACTTGTTGCATGAACTGAATACTTTGTCATTATAAACATTAATTACATGATTAAACGAATAATTTATGTAACATTGTAGTTTTAGCTCTTTTGTAGGACAAGGATACGAAGTATTTTTCCTGCTAATCTTGTCGGATAAATAAAATTATTTTTTTTATTTGATAATTTGATAAGTTAAATAAACAATTTTTACTGACACCTCCATCCGACTTATAATTTATTTCAATTTTTTAACCTATTTAGGTTAAAATGCTTCAGCACGCTAGCATATAATAATCAAACTTTATTCCTTGCGTACACCTGATTTTTTTTTTCCAAAATATATTTAATCGAAAAATAAATAAAAAATGACGAAATAATTAAAATCATAAGTTTAAATAAAGAATAAGAATTTTTTTTTTACTTGAACTTATTCTCTTTTTGACATAATCTTAACCTTATTTATTTATTTTTTTTAAAAAAAAAGCAGACTCAAGCTGTCAAAAAGAAATCTTAACCTTAAATTGGCAACCAAAAAACAGTAACTCACTCCTGATGGACCGCCTTCAAGAAAAATAGGGGCCCAATTGTCAGCAGGCCTGAGATCCCATCTACTCCCTAGATTCCTTGCTTTTGTAAATTTTTGTTCCCAAGAAAAAAAATAATCTTCTTCAAAAATAAAGAAAAAGATAAAAATCGTGCTTTATCCTTGCATCCACCCACCACCATTTCACGCCTCTTCCCTCGCTAGGGTTTCGACCCAGACGCCAGAGCCATCTCCCTTCCTTCCTCAGCCCCGAACGAAACCCAAATCGTGCTTTATCAGATCTTCATCGGATCCATCTCTTCCTATGGCCTCCTCTCTCGACCAAGAAGCGACGCAAGAGAGCGAGAATCGACTACAAACCAGGCCTCAAGACGACTGGATGCACGGTCTCCAAGCCGGGGATATGGTCTGGGGTAAGGTCAAGTCGCATCCATGGTGGCCTGGTCACGTCTTTAGTGAATCCTTCGCTGGTGGCTCAGTGCGCAAAACCCGCCACACCGAAGGCCGCAAGCCGAACTCTGTACTCGTCGCTTTCTTTGGCGACAGTAGCTATGGCTGGTTCGATCCCTCTGAGTTGGTTCCCTTCTCTCCCCATTTCTCCGATCTGTCCACTCAGGCGAACTACAAATCGTTCATCAATGCAGTCTCTGAGGCCTCTGACGAGGTGTCCCGCCGTGGGGCCCTTGCCGTGACGTGCAAGTGCCGCGATGAATCGAATTTCGTCCCTACTGGAGTCGAGAATTATGTTTTTGTAGATGTGCCGGGGTTTGAACGGGGTGGAATTTACTCCCTCGGGCAGATCGAGGAGGCTCGCAAGATGTTTGATCCTGTCAATGCTGCTCGGTTCGTGACAGACATGGCACTGGGCCCCGTTGATGCGGCAGCTGCGTACTCGAATGGGGAGGATGTGGTTACTTTTATGAAAATGCGCGCAATGATGGTGGGTTACAGAAGAGCTGTCTTCGAAGAGAATGATGAGACCTATGCACAGGCCTTTGGTGTTGACCCAGCAAAGGCTAACAGGAGTGTGGGGCCTGACACTCAGTTGCAGAAGAGAGAAAGGTTTACACAACGAGGTATTGACACTAAAATTAATCTGTGTTTTAGTAATTTGTTAGTACAGGTTGTTTGTAGATGTCTGAATAAGATGCTTGTTCAAACATTGAACTCAAATACTAATATTTTTTTAATAGCTGTAGTTAATATTTGGCTAGCTACTGTGTGCATGAGGTATGTTATTATTAGTATTTCATTGATAGAATTGGAAAAGTGTTGGTTTTGTCAGGCTACTTATACATCTCAACAAATATTTTATCTCAGTTGTATTGCTGAATCTAGGCAGGTTTGAATGAGGGAAATTGGGAAAAACCAGTATTAAACTGCTGAAATTGAAATCATTGATCTTAAAGTGGGATGGGTTTTGATGAAAAATGCGAGCTCCTTATAAAACGTTAACAGTTAACAGTTGTATGTTTTTATTACAAGGTTGTTAGCTCAGTGAGAAAATTGACCCTTAGATTTGCCAGACTGAGTTTATTTTAAAAATTATAGATTTTGATTACCCTTTCTACATCATTAATTGGGCTAAAATGCTTAAAGATTGAGGATTATAAAATGAAACCTTAATTTGTTGATGAATATAAACCAATTTGTTATTTTTTGAGTTTTCACCTCCTTATGCTTTTTCATTTGATTATCCCTTTACTGACAACCTGAATGCATTATCTTCATTGCAGAACAAAGTACAATTTTTGGTTCTTCTGCACTTGTTGTTAGTGTTAATGTTTGTTCATGATTCTTAGGTTTAAGTCTCTCAGTGGTCAAATATTTTCTTTTTTTCCTCTTCTTTTACTTTAATAGATATGCCACATTCGAAAGTTGGATTTCTGATGGTGGTTGTCAAAATTTTGAGGTTCAATATCTAAAATAGGATCCAGAAAATTTTAATTATCAGGAAATTTATGTTGAAAGCATCAACTGAGAATATAATGGTCTTGCTTGGATCATGCTAGGTGTATGATTGCAAAAAAATATTTTTATAGATTGCCTTAAGATTAAAAGAAAAGCTACCAAAGCAAATTACATTTGGTATTGATCCCAGTATAGATCCCAGTGTGGCTACATCATATAAGGGATATTAGCTATCTGGATCTTGCTATACATAATTCTAATGTATTTCAGTGTTTTTGTACTGTTTTTTACATTATCATCTTTTCAAGTATTAAAGTTGAATTAAAAAAGTAAAAAACTTACTTTTGTAAGGCTTAGATTGGCGCTTTAAACAATGCTAATATAAACATTTGTTGGTAATGAAATTTTTGTCATAAAAAGTTCTCTAGATTTTATATTGATGTTTCCCAAAACCAATACTATTTTTAGCAGCTAAAACTATTGTAAATCCTGAGTTCCTATCCTGCATGGTTAGGTGATAGTGAGGTGAACTACCTGGATGCATTAAAAATGTCACACATGTTGATTCATATCTTAATCATATGATGGCTTTGCAATCTTTGTGTGGTAGGCCAACATAAGGTCCGGGGCTCTGGGCAACTATCTTTTGTTGTCAGTTGGGATGTTCTCTCTTCTGTAAAATTAGTTGCTAGGGGCTCTCACCTCTGTGACCTTTGGAATATCATAGAGTGGTTTAGATTCCAGTTGTTTCGTAAACAGTTGTGAGCAACATTCTTCACAGAAAAGCAGGAACTGCAACTGTTTATCATTCAACCCATTTTCTTTAAGAGGGCATTCGATCCACACCCACTTGATTATCTGGATCATCAGAATACCAATGTAAATCCTAGGATCTCAATTGTACTTTCCAAAATTTTCAGCCATCCCAGCTTCCTTGCCTGGAAGAGCATTTAAAAAAATGCTTCTTTGTTGTTGGGTCTGCCTCCCTCCCAAATCAGTCGTATGGATTTTTTTTTTACTGGTCTAGGCAGACTTGACCGTCCATTTCAGATGAGGCAGTCCAGATTGGGCTTGGCATGTTAAAGTGTTGATCTGGATTGTTTGGTCAAATAAATGGTTAATAGTTTGTCTAAGACCGTCTCATAGCATTCATACGATTGGAGAGGACACCAAATCTTGTCCTCTCTACAATCTTTGGGCTGGATGTGTGCTTTCAGTTTGCTGTGCGCAAAGGATGAAAGATCATGTGAAGAGCATGCATAGGAGCGTTAACTGTGTGTTGAAATTTTTTTTAATCTCTTATTCATCCAACGCTGTTGTCCCAATTTCTGTGTTTCCAGCTTTTAGCTGCCTAATTTTTTTTTTTTTTCCAAAGCAAAGTTCTTGGGGGTTAAAAAATACAATGTTCTTCTGCTCAAGGAAAATGTTAGATGCGCCACTTAAAGGTACATCTGCCGATGTTTCTGGACCCTAGACTCTGCAAAGAGTTGGTGCATTACTATGCAAGATTATCATACTCTCATGATTGTTGATTTTAAATCTAGTGCTAGTTTTGCCTTAATTCTAGTGCCGCTAAGACAACAGTCAAATGAATTTTTATCAACTTAAAAGCGACTGCCAAAAAAATTTACTACTTTTAAGATGCGACAGCTTCGCAGTATTTCTTCTAAAACTAGTATTTTCTTAAATTATTTAATATTAATATTTTCAAAATATATTTAATTTCTTAATTAGATGTCATAAAACTTACGGAAGGATTTTAAATTAATGCCACACTAGAGTGCTGCCATATACAAACCGGACAGTTGAAAACCATATGCCCGTCCAACTCAATCCTTTCTCATTTTCTTTTCCCCCAAAATCCCTAGAGATCCATCAATTGGCTTTGGCGGGTTCAGATTTGTTAATAAACACCAGGAGTTTGTAAATAAATAGGGACCAATCCAATTCCAGTTCAAACACCAACGATCGGCGATGCTCTCCTACTGTGCACGTGAAAGCCTATTGGAGCTGCTCCTGACGCGTGCAGTCACGCTCGTTCATCAAATTGAATTAGCATGCGGAGGCATCATCATGTCGTTGTCAGTTCAGTGCTTAATCATAGAAAATTAGGAACCCAAAATTCAAGCATTCTACCTTTTTCCCAGATATAAGATTGTGCTATTAATTAGTTATTTATCAACGATAAAATAATAATAATAATAATAATAATAATAATTTTGAATAAGGTTTGGTTAGTTCAACATTTATTTTTTGTAGATATGAACCGTCTGTGGAGGAGACTCGTTATCATATGTTCTACAATAGCAATATTAATAATATATGTTTAGTTTTCAAAGTTACAATTATTAGGTTTGTCAATTATAGTAAGATTTTGCATATGACCCAACGGCTCAATAGTAAGAATAATAGAATATATATAATTTGAAAAAAAAATTACATTACACGTTATAAAATGAACCACCAAATGAATATTTTCGTATCTAGTGTTTGGTTGTATTAACCGGTAACAGGTGGGCAGGCTGGGACCGTTGGGGACGGGTTGGGTCGGTCTTAGCGGAACAATATTTACTTATATAATTATATGCAGTTTTAATTCAGACTTCTTTTCATGAAGAAAAAACATTATAAACAAATAAAAAAAAATAATAAAGTGAAACGATACATGTATCAAAAATTCAAAAGCATGTTTTTTATTAGCTTCTTTCAGTGTCCGATGTTCCCATACTTTATTTCTCTTTGCCCTTCATTTATTTATTTATTTATTTTAAGGATCTTTCTTTTCTTTTTCTTTTTTCCTTTTTTACCCCCAAAACTATTTTAACTGACATTCCAATCTTTGACAAATTTGCAGCGGTGCCCCTGAGCGGAGAATTGAAAATAGCTGAGACCCTTGGCGGATCCAACAAAAAGCGACCCGCATCCTCGTCTTCTTCCTCCGCGTCCGCGTCCGCCTCCGCTAAGCCAACCAAATCCAAACAAAAACCCAAACCCAAACCCTTATCGCAGACTCAGCACCAACCCCGCTTCAAGAGCACTCCTTCCAAGAAAGCCGCCGCGGCCGTTGCATCCGCCGTCTCCGTTGCCTCCTCCGACGACGACAACAAGTACCTTCTCAAGCGTCGCGACGATGCGGGCCCCAACACCACTCCTACCTCTCTCCCCGACCTCCAGTATCCTCTCCCTGTTCCTGACCAACCTGACACCTCCTTCCTTGTCAATCCAGCTGTTGAACCGGCTGACGTGGCTGGCGCTGACGACACCTACGTGCTTCAGAGAAGGGAGAAGAAGGAAGAAGTGGAGGAGAGAGAAAAGAAGCCGGTGGCTAAGGAGAAACCATTGCAAAAGAGAAAGAAACTTGAAGGTCAGAGTGGTGCTGCGTCTGGTGTGAAATCTGAAGGAGAAGATGGAAGTATGGAGAAGAAAAGGAAGAAGAAGAAGAAGAAGCCGGTTGATTTCAGTTCTATGGATTTGGACACGACTCAGGTAGTGGGCGATTTGCGGCAACTGGCTCTTGAGCCGTTGTATGGGAAGGAACGTGATGCTGCCTTACCTGTCAGAAATTTGATCTTGAATTTCAGGTTTAATGTTTACCAGAAGGGAAAGGAGGGCAAGGCTAACCAGGCTGCATCTGGCAAGTCTGATGTTGCAACGGCTGAGAAATTGAAACTGAAGAAAGAGAAGAAGGTTATGGCTGCAATGGCATCGAAGCAGTTGGTAAAGAAGCAAGGGTTGAAAAAGCCGGACGATTCAAGCCCAAGTCAAGGTGCCGGTAGTGCCCCTAGCCTGTCAGTTATTGGCCGAAAGAGAGGGCCATCAGACCGTCAAGAGGAACTTATTGTGAAAAAGCAAAAGAAGTTGGATAAAATCAAGGCGCTAGCTACTGAGAAAAAGGCTGCACTAGCAAGTGCCTCGAAGGTGGTTGAAGAGGAGAAAAAGAAGGAAATTAAGGCACAGAAGCCAGAGGCACCACCAGCTCCTAAGGTTCCATCTCCTACTGCCTTGATGATGAAATTCCCTTTGAAGACTGCTCTGCCAACTATAGCGACTCTCAAGGCCAAGCTGGCACGCTTTGGCCAGATTGACCTGTCTAACACAAGGGTCTATTGGAACTCCCACATGTGTAAGGTTACATTCAGGTTCAAGGATGATGCAAAAGCAGCTCTTAATTATGTGAACTCAAATGAAATCTTTGGTCAGTCAAAGGTCCAGTACTATATTCGAGAACTCGATCCACCCCCTAGTCAGGAAGCTGGGTCTGATTCCCGTGCACCGGTTGAACCTGTTTCTGTTCGGTCTGGGAACAGAACTGGACCAGAGCCTATTGAGACCCGGCCGAGGCCACCCTTGCTTACACAGCCGCCCAAATCAATTCTGAAAAAGCCCAGTGAAGACTCTGGGGCTTCAGCTGGTGCTGGTAATGGACCTCGTGTTACATTCATGTTAGATCGTACTAATTCCACAAACTCCAGATCTGAACCATCGAAGGCCATTGGTGCTGATGGTGGCAGTGTCACAAACAATTTGGCTGTTTTACCCCCGCCGCCACCTCTTGCATCACGTCCCCTGCTTGTGAACCCAGCCCATCCTCCCTTTGATGTGCGCCACCTACCCCCTCCACCCCCTCTTCTAGCAGCACGGCCAGGTTCCGCCCAGTGGGGCAGTGAACGAAGCCTTCCCCATGGGCCAGTTGGACCTGGCCTGTTTGACCCAGTCCAGCCAACCCGTAATGGTCCATTTGGTGGCTTTGAAGAGAGGAAGAAAGAGGTGGACATCTCTGTACAGCTGCTGAGCCTGCTGAGGAAGTGCAGTGACATCGTTGCGAAAGTGCAGAACTCGCTCGGCTACATGCCTTACCATCCTCTGTAGAAGTTTTAGGTTTATTAGTCATATTGTAGTTGTTAGTTTGAAGTATGGATGTTTGTTATGTTTAGATTGAGAACGTATGTAGGAGCTTGCATTTTGTTTGTATCGCCTGGAACCACCAGATGCTTTTTTTTTTCTTTTCTTTACTTTTGTTAGCTTTTAATTTTTATTTTTCATCTTTCCCCTTTCCTTATCTTTTTAGTCTCTCTAGAGGTCCTGCAGTACTAATATTAAGCTAATAAATAGTCAAAAAGAAAAATAAGTACAATAGTGAATAAGTTCAAAAGTGCATGACCTGACGGCTGACGACCTTAGCAGCCATTAAGAAAAAAGAACAAAGTATACTTCCAGGACTAATCTTAACCCGTTGTCAAGCCCAAGACCCAACACTTGTTCTGTTCAATTTTTCAAAGTATCTACTTACCCTGTTCAATTGTTGAACCGTCTTCTCGGTACTTGTCCATAGCAGTCTCACTCATCCAACTGCTGTCCTGTTGATAAGGCTCCTCGACAACCACTATCACTCTGTTAAAAACCTTAATGCTTTTCTGGAAATCGTAATTTTTTTAGTGAAAATTTTTATCATCTTCTGTCTCAGTTATGGTTTTCATTCTCCCAATCACTGTTGACAGCAGAAAATCCAATATATCCAGCTTTTTGTTTTTAATTCATACGGGCAGGATCTGATATAACCTCCCAAATCTTTTCTGATTTTGCCTTTTTTTCTAGCTACAACTCTCATTTATATTCTGAGTGAAACCAAAATTGCTTATTCTAGAGACAGAACAGCTTGGCACAAGTAAAGATATTATCATAATTCAATATTTTTCCTAAAATTAATTGGATTAAAAGTCATTAATTGGAAGCATTGCATCCAAAGAGGCTACTTTCCCCTCGTCTGCAACTTTACTGATAAAGTCATTAATTGATTATTATTATAATCCAATTTTTTCCTAAAATTAATTGGATCAAAAGTCATTAATTTGAAGCATTACATCCAAAGAAGCTACTTCTTCCCTTGTCTGCAACTTTACTGATAAAGCAAAACATACTCTCAATTCTCAAAAGAGGGGGGATAAAGCAAAACAAAACAGGAATATGCAATCAATACGAAGATTGCATCAGTTTATCCTGAAATTTTCTATATATGCACCAAATAAGCATCCAGGGCTTCTCAGACAGAAAGCATTGCATATCCTATTAGAAAGAATCTTTTTCTCTTCCATTCCTTGGAATGACCCGAAAGGTGGCTAACCTAATGCTAGGCAGATGAATAATAAGCCCAAGTCGTGTGAATCACACCATCATAATCTAATCAGCTTCTACTAGAAAACTTTCACATGTCTCATCTAATCTAATCTAAAAAGATAGTGTGAGTGTGTGACTCTTTTAGGAGAAGATGGGCTAGGAAATGGGATGAGATGGTGATTTGCCCATTCCTTGTGTCTGCTTCTACGGCCCGTTTAAATCTTTTGAGAATAAAGCTAGAATTACTTATTCGGAATAAAATATATTATTTTAAGACGGCTGAGAATAGTGTTTTTTTGTCAAATTAGGAGTATTTTTTTAAGTGATCCAATATCTGGAATAAATTTTTATTCCTAATGTGTTTGAATCATCTTTTTAATCCCCTTAATAAATTATTGGAACCACTTTTTAATCCAAATTAACAAAAATGATTCAAATATATTATGAATACAAATTTATTCTAAAGTTTGGGCCACTTACAAATCATATTCTAAATTATCAAAAAATTATTCTTGATCGTTTAGAAATAATATTTTTTTTATTTCAAATAACTTATCCTAATTTTATTCTTAAGAGATCCAAACATACCCAATATATATGTATGCTCCTGTCCGGTTATGAATAACTATTACGTCATAATGTAGCATAATCAATTTCTCAATTTGGTACGGTGATAATCACTATATCAGAAAGAAATTGTCTTCAATTGGTTAGCAGGTGTAATAATGATCTATGAACTTAGTATTTTGATATCAGGGTTGTTTAGATCTTTGATCATAAGGCATATTTTGAGAGAGAGAGAGAGAGAGAGAGAGAGAGAGAGATATATATATATATATATATATATATAATTCTTATATTTTGACTTCCATAACTTTTTGTAATTTGTGATGTTGTAAGTATATTATTGTCAATATAACATCCCAATTTTCTATTAGCAAGAAACATTTTGTTGATAGATTTATTTATCTGTAATATTATTCCAAATATTAATAGGTAATATGTATTAAACTACGCTTCTAGAATGTTTCGTGTACTTCAATGCTCTATATTTAAAATTTTTAATTATCTGTCGTGCCATCAGCATCAACTACCAATATCAGGGTTTACAATCGATGTAAGAACTCGACTTTTATAACTATCGATATTAGCCATGAATGTCACCTGCAGGTTTGAAGATTCGAAAGAAAAAGAAAACGTATACAATTAGTGGTATAACAGAGGAGAGGATTCAAAGTCCTTTCCTCCTCGTACCATCTGCCAACTAAGTAGACAAGGTTCATGGTATTGCTTTTTTTTTTTTTTTTTTGTGGATGACAGTTCATCTATTTTTTTTTTTTTATATAAAATGACATAGATTCCGAGATAAACATACATGAGTTGTGCACTACTTTGGGAGTTGAATATTAACAATACTATGTTTGACTTCTAATTATATAAAAAAAACATGAAAAAGACTTTTTATCCGAAACATTTTTTTTTTTTAGAATCGCTTGTCGTCTAAAGCATGTTTATGTGCAAATTCTGTCTTTGTTAAAATTAAGCTGTTATACAAATATCCAATCTCGTAAAAAAAAAAGATATATATGGATTTTATAGATAATTTTATATCATGATGTGACACGCCTATTTAACTAACTTTTAACTTATTGGAAGGATTAGGGGAAGGGAACTTAGAAAAGATTAGATTGAATGTTTACTCAAATTACACTTAAAATTGGAGGCTTTAAAATTAGATGTTTTGGGATAAAAAGTTAATCATCTTTCTTCATAAAATTTATGGAGCAGGTGAACTCAACAAGTTCACCGCTTAATCCTCCAATTTAAGTTGTGGAGCATATTCTTAAACTCATTAGCCTTAAGCTTATGCCAGCTAGTTATTCGGATCCTGCCAATCTCATATGAGACGCCCCATTCGATGAACTCTGATTACTGCAAACTTTTATAAACTCCAAAATTAATATCATGTTAATAATATTTTGAAGCAAATTTTTGGCACAATTTATTTGAGAGTTGAATTTGCTCAGCTTACCTCTAGAACAACTATTTTTTCATAAAAAAAGACTACAATTATTTCTAGCTCGAAAAGTAATTCGAGCTAAAAAAAAAAAAAAAAAAATCTAATGACATCACTCGTCTAAGTTTGGGACAAAAAACTTAATTGTTGTTCTTTTTGTTGTCATCACTCTTCTAAAACCTAAACGTAAACGGCACAAAAAAAAAAAAAACCTTCTGTTTATTGTTAGTAGTAATACCGCCTCCAAATTATTCCACTGAATTCTGTCATGTTGTCCGCAATAATAATTTGGTTTAACTTCTGACGATATAAGTTTTTGAATTTTAAAATTACTATTATTTATAACATGCTTTTTGATAAATAATCTAGTAATAAAAAAAATTGACCTTGATAAAAAATCTTTTCAACATCAAAATTAACGACATATTTATTTATTTATTTTACTTGCATAACATTCTGTAATTCTTCATTTCGATGCATAAGCAAGCTATAGGAAAACAATTGGTGGAACGGGTCTACCCAATAATTTCTCAGCGCAATACGAAATTACGAACTCAAAATTCAT
The DNA here is from genome assembly GCA_027562975.1 of Rhynchospora breviuscula. Taxonomy (NCBI): domain Eukaryota; kingdom Viridiplantae; phylum Streptophyta; class Magnoliopsida; order Poales; family Cyperaceae; genus Rhynchospora; species Rhynchospora breviuscula. The sequence goes on from CM050402.1 coordinate 55,749,333, forward strand.
CCCCTCGCTGCCTCGCATCTCCTTGCGTCACTCTCTCTCTGTACCAAAAAAAGCAAAAGGAGCATCAGAGATTAGAGAAGCTAGAAAACAAAGAACCATCCCAAATCAAAACTTCACCTCCCTTTCTACCTCTCCATTCCCATTCTACCAATGGAGAAGACGCACAGTCGCCAAAGTAGCATCTCCTCCGATGCCTCTCCGCCTCGCTCCCTCCATGCCACGTCAACGCCTCTTCACCCCCACCACAGGCGCAACGACTCCGCCTCTCTCACCGGCGGGCCCCGCCGCCGTCAGAACGCCGCCGCACGCGCAGCCGCTCAGCGCTTGGCTCGTGCAATGGCGAGCACAGGAAGTCCAGAGAATAGTAGCGCAGAAGAAGACGATTTGGATGATGATTTGAGTTCGGTGCATTCCTTTGATACCTCCACGCCTAGACGAGGCTCGATCCGATCTTCTATTTCTCAGACGGTGAGAGAAATGTGTGCTTTTTTTGTTTTTTTTGGTTTACATGCATGGTTTACACTGAACATAAGAAAGTTTACTTCTTGTGGGTAATGGAGCACACGGCAATACTCAGAGGTAATTTTGTTTGTATATATGCACTATTTTAATTTTGATCTTTTTTCTTCAATGTAGTCACTTGAGTCGACAACACCTCGTCGTCGCACTCCTTCTCAAGTGGTGAGTTGTTAAAATTTGATCAAGCTTTTTGATGAATTTTTACAATCCTGAACCACCATTGGTGTCGTCTTAACTGTTAAAGTATGTGACTTTTAGTTTGAAGCCTCTTTTAAAAAACAAAATGTGTCAATTCTGAAAATGAGATATTTATTCATGTCCATGGTTTTACAAGAAAAGCCTTATCCATGATGACATGGTTTGATTGTCACCTTAACTATGCCCTGTTTGCTTCTGGAACCAAAAGATTAAAAAAAAAAAAAAAAAAAAATGAATGAGCAATTAACTGTAGAAAGCTGAGAAACAGAGCCTGAAGTCAGGTATGTTGGCAAAGAGCAGGAAGATTGTCCTTTAATGTGTGTGTGTGTGTGTATACACACACACACACACACACACTTTTTTCTTAATGGTTAAATGATAAATTTGAAATATATGACTAGCTATTATTTTTCTCTGCAGTCCATCGACCTTCCTTCGGTTCGCAACCGGACACCTTCTCCTGCGGTAATTGAAACTTTTCATGGAGATTTAAATAAATATTAGGATGTTTGCATTGGTGTCCATTTTCAAATTACAATTTGTGCAAATATTACCAGGTTTTCATACTGATCAGTATATTGGTCAATATTTTAATTGGGTACCAAAAATTTCCTTTTTCTTTTGATCTTCCATTAGGGTATATCAATATTATTATCAAGCATTTTCAACTTCATGGCAACAACTTGTTACTTGGTTATTTAGATGGGGCGTTACCTTAATGAGCAAAGTGGTGCTATTCGTCCTGCACCAATTGGTCGAGCAGCTATCACTGGGAGGCCGAGTACATTACCACCAGGTCGGCAAACACTGAGACCTGCTGCAAGCATTTCGGCCTCTGATTTACCAGCATTACCAGCTGCCTCTAGAAGAGAGAAAGGGTACTGAATTCTGGTATTCATTTTCCAATGTGAAATTGGGTAACTGGGCCAACTAAATCTGGATTGTGTAAGATTGTGGGGTTTTGTGTGAAGTTGCACAATGGGATATTAATTGTGGTTCACATATCAGGGACTTGAGTGTAATCCTTCTGGGTTTTTAGGCTGGGTACAACAGAGGAATTGACTTTATTTAAGATTAATTGCTACTATTTTTTGTCTTTGTTGTGTGTATTCTTTTAATTGGCAGTTAAATTAAGAGACTATAGAAATGAGTTAAAGTGAATCTTAATTGGGGCAGTTCCAATTAATCATGATTTTAGCCGGCCACTTTGAGCATGTATTTAAATATTGTTAACTCAGTTTCAATTATTGTTTCACCCTTTATTTATATATTTAATGGCTGAAGCAGACCTTGCAATGGGTTAATGTTTATATTGCATTTCATATGTTGATGGTTTCTATTTGTTATGACATCTATTGTTATGACATATATATGATGCCAATTTTTTTACATGCACAGTATGTCTTTTGATTTGGGAAACTTGGTTGTGAAAGAAGAGGTGCCTCCTTCTTCCTTAGATCTTCAGGATGAGGTAAATCCTTCTGCTATAAGCTATTTTGGCATCATATGGTTTGTCATACTGTTTTCACTGATTTGATTTGTTATTCTGAGAGTTATACCCAAAGATAATGTGTATGCTAACTTAATTTGGTTGTAAACTTCCTGATCACACTACCATCTACTAAAATTTCTCGTCTCTTATATGATATAAAATTCTTGTAAACTGATAGTATACTTTTGTGATATATCAGATTGATGTGCTCCAGGAACAAAATGATAGCATTCTTCAAAAGGTTAGGTATCTTACTTCTGTTGCTGATTGTTGTTATTAATAATGGTAAAAATTTTTATTTTCAAAAACCTCTTGTTTCTTGCACTCAATGCTACTTTTTAATGGTCAACTGTTATGGTATTGGCAGCTTCATGAAGCAGAGGAAAGATGTGAGGCAGCTGAATCAAAGGCTCAGCAACTCGAGAAAAAGGTCATCTCCACCCCCTTAGCTTACTCCAGTTATGCACATTTAAATTATATTTTTGAGATAGTGTGCCCATTATTCCAGAAACTTATTAATTCCATAACCATTTTATTGGATTTAAATAAGCTTCATTTTTTAATGAAGTGAAGTCTCAGATACATAACATGACAGTCTTTAAACTCATAGGTTCTAGTGGGCTTCTGATGATAATTAATGTATTTGCAAACATTTTTTTCGTGACTTATGTATGTACAGTACTACAGCCTTTTTTTTCTTTCTTTTTTTATTTTTTATTGCTTAAAGAAGAAGAATATTAAAAGACTTTATTGTTGTTGTTGTTGTAAAGAACAGGAATGTTATAATTGCACACTTTAGATAATATTTCCTGCTTTCTTTGCATACTACGAAATTTAGGTTTCCTTTCTTGGCGATCCAACATCAAATGGAATTCATACACTGAGCAGGTAAGCCTTTACCTAATGTGTGCAAGTTCTTTCCTGTACTCACTCTAATTTCTGCTTCTGACTCTGCTCTGTTTTTTTATTTAATCAGAAAAGGAACAATGCTTCAACAGAGACAGGTATTATACTTGTACAAGTTCTTTTTTGTTTTATCTTATCATGCTTGTAACCCATACATTGACTGATGCTTAGACCTCTCACCGAACACACTACAGGAATAAAATAAGATATATTCAAGACATGATTAAAGAATGGAGGTTATATGCCCTTTTTCTTATGATGAAATCCTGACAGGGAATAATCTTGTGACACAACTATTTGTTATCTCTACAAATGTAGAGTACTTTCTGTATTATATTCTTTTTATCTTGGTTGCTGACATGCGGACAGTCCAGACCCCATCATGATGTCTGCATATCTAGAAAGTTCATCCATCTCTGTGCCACAGAGAGTTCATCAGGACAGCGGCACGACACAAAGATAAAAGTTTTCTTTTCCTTCTTCTTTCATTTTTAGGCCAATGGAGGAGATACTCCTAAGATTGATGTGGCAAAATCTGAACTCAGATCTCTCAAGAAAATGGGGAGAAGAATGATATTGTGTCAGGAAGAACAGGTGTGTCACTCTGTTTGACTTAAAAACAACTCATCGTTGGCATCTTTCAGAAGTTCTGAGGTTATCTTATGAGTGCCCCTGCAGAACGTCAACATGTCAATCATACCAGTGTAAACCTAGAAAATACATATAGTCAGTAAAAAAAAAAATTAAGAAATGCCACAGGTGTACAATGTAATTTAATGACTAGTGAGTAGTGACTCTAGTCCTAGAAAATTTGTAATTTAGCTCCATCTAAAAACCAAAATTATTATACCTCTTTATATATATCAAGAAGTGCTCTGTTCCTTTTAGGTAGCCAAAACTAGTGCTAAATTGAAGGAATAATGGTGTTGTAATTTTTTAACTGACTGCCTAATGATTTGCCCAGCATAATTCTAAACTTGCAGGGTGTCCAAATGTAAATATAAAGCACCTAGAGTGTAAAGGACAGTACTATAACAATGCATAGCACTAGTCAAATAATTTAACAATTTAACACTTCTCAGTTATAGAAATCACATACATCTGGAGAAAAAAAAAAGCAACAAAATAGGATGATTCACAATGTTTTACTCAGAATAAAGCATTGAAACATGAAGCTACAACTTTCCCTAAACTGCAAAATAACTAGGCTTAAAAAAGTATAATTATTTTTAAGTGTTCATTTGGGAAACTGTGGATGGGGAGTGATATGACAATTTCTGGTTGATGGGTGGCAGAAAGGTTCTCTAAGTGTAATTAGTATTTCCTATTCTTTGTAGATCCATCCAACAAAATTTTGACTGACAATGATGTGGGGATATGAGGTAATATTTGCTATTTGTAGGGCATACCAGCAACAACAACTAAGCCTTTGTCCCAAATAAGTTGGGTAGGCTAGAAGTGAAACCCAAAGAAGGTCATAAAAAAAGTAATGAAAAGTAATAATACTAATACTACTACTATTATTATGACGTAAAAAACCTATAATATTACTCCCACCCCCTAAAGTCCTAGGTTATGGCTCCGGTACATGGATCGCTAACTATCGTGCATTTCTATCCAACACCAACTCCTTGGAGACATTCCATTCTTTAAAGTCTTTTGGTCTTTGTTTATTGCTTCTTCCTGCGTCAATCTTGGTCTACCTCTTCCTCTCGTAGGTATACCAGCGCATAAGAAATTTTGTAAACCTTTTTTTTATAAAACTTTCTCAAGACTGATCTCTTAAGAAATGCTTTGAAGGAGGAGCTGATGCTGAAGAGATGCTGGCTGGCTCGTTACTGGGAGTTGTGCAAGCAATATGGTACAATCAACACCTTAGTAAAATAACAATTTCATTCCTTGTAACATGCCTTGTCGCTATTTTTGGTTACCATTCATTCACCTATCTTCAAATACTAGGTGTAATTATTGTAACCTAGTTTTTGCATTTATTTTGGTAGGTCCTCCTTTATTTTATCTTATCTTATTTTGTTGTTCTATTGTTTAGTTATCTAATCTCATGTCTAGCTGAGATGAGACTCAGTACTGGTGCATTGTCCCAGGCTCCAGCTCATATCAATTGGGTAAAATTCTGGACACTATTACTAGCAGAATCTGTCTTTATATCAGGTATATATGCTGATGTAGCTGAGGAGAAGTATGAATACTGGTCATCTGTAGCTTCTGATCCTCTTAAAACTGTGCTATCTGCTGGAAAGAAGGCAAGAGATGTCACTTTAGCAGGTTCTTATACAAATTTACTGTAATTCTATACCAAGATGAGCTTGATAACTGGGCTGTGTTATGTAACTATATGCGTACTTAAATAAGTGAGACTGGATACAAATAAAAAAAGCAAATGTGGCCTGGTGGCGAGGCTGCTGCTTCAGATTGAATCCTAGTCGGACTTCTAATTTTTTTAACATTTTTTCTCAAGTGCGCTGCACAGAAGCCATTTGAAAAGAAAACGGCCAGTCCAAGTTACCACTTACCAGTTTAATTGGTTCTTTTCCATTCACACCGATTTTGTAAGAGGCTTGGTTTTAGAGCCAAAATAGACCGGACTGGTGACCGGTTCACGGTTAAACAGGTCGAACCAGCCGGTCTGGTTCGGTTCGGTTTTCAAAGAATTGCTTATATTAGAGATTAGTTTCCTTGTTCTTCATTTTTTGTGAGCATATAGTAATTTCTTTTTGAGGCGATAAAAGTAACAATCCAGTATACTTGGCAGTTGGAACTGACATAAAGATGGATAAGCATGAGGCATTAGATATGATTGATAACAACAACACTAAAGAAAACTTACTGAACATGATTTTGGTTGAGAAAGGCATGCGTGAATTAGCTTCGTTGAAGGTCCTTTTCTACTTCTGTTTTCTTGACAACTCAGTATATGTACAGCCATAGTTTTGCCTAAATTCCTTCCTATTCTTATCAAGTTAATTTTCTTATTAAGTTGACAATTCAGGGTTGATTTATATATGCCCTCTTTGAGACATAATTTAAAGCATCATTGCAAATACAAACAAACAAACAACAACTAGACCTTTTGTCCAAAACAAGTTGGGGTAGGCTAGATAAGAAACCCAGCAGGAATACACAATTTATAGAAGCCAGAATTGAAAATTTGAGCCTATTGGCATTAATTAAGTTCATCAATATTCTGAGTCACTCTGAAATAACTAGGCATCATTGATTTTGCAGCCAAACTTTTCTTAAATAGTGGTTTCCAATTTTGTAATCTTTAGCTCACACATAAGATTTATATGATGCTTAGCATTTGAGAATAATTACCTCAGATTTGTTTAATTTCAGGTAGAAGATGCTGTCCTGATTGCTCTGTCACAAAAGCGGCTTTCTTGTACCAAGAATTTAACAGGTCTCTACTATAATTATGTCTCGTAGATCCTTTTCAAGTCGAGTTTGTTATAAATTATTTTAGTGCATTATGGCTGTGAACATCTAAATGAGATAGTTTAGTTTGTTTAAAGAGTAATGCTTTCTTAAGGTAAAATTAGCTTCTTGGTGATTGTAGATGAGCTACTTCAAGCTGAAGGTCCAAGCCATGGATTTGTATTTGGTCAGTCTCCGCCTCTATCTCTGTGAGAGTATATGTTTGTGTGCATCTTTCTGTGTATATTTGCATGTATGTGCCGGGTGCGATTTTTTGAACATAGGGTTTCATGTTAATGTTAGATCTGAGCAATGAAGAGAAAGAAGATGTCCAGTTCAAGCAGGTATATATGCCTTTACTTACTCCCATTTACTTTTTTCTTGCAGAATGTCACTTCTCTTTTCTTTTATATACAAGCTGTAGGACCAAACCTGATTGGTATGAGTCTCTATGTATAGAGTTAGCTGAACTAATCTTGTCCATTTTATTATTTTTATTTTAATGGCTTAAGGTCCATATTGTAGCCTCAACTAAGATGCATCCTTTCTGGTAAGTTCAAAGCTGCCTGATGGGAAAAACTGGCTGGAACCTGATTTAATTTTACATGACCAGGCTGACCTGCTTTTTATCACTGTGCTACACACTAGGTAATTTTAATAATATGAGTTCAATAATAGGCGTGGTTAGCATACTACTGGAGAAGAGCTAAGAACCATGGCATAGAAGAAGACATTGCAGAGGAGAGGCTACAATTCTGGGTCGAGCAAGACAACCACTCTCTTAGCTCTCAAGATGCTTTGGACGGTATCAAACATTTTTTTTTTCTTTCTTTGGTTTTTGTGCAAGTTTCATCTGATTTTTTTTTTCAAAATCAAAGAACGATATTCCTAAACTTACGAATAACACGAGCTCTTGTTGTGTGACATTTGAATTTGATGATATGTTAGACATGCATGATCGAAAAAGAATCTACAAAACTGGACAAATTTTGAGTTTTAAATTGGAGATAAATCAGGCCCGGATTGATACCACGTGTTATTGACAGTTTGAAATAACATAAATAAATTACATAAGTTGCTATTTGGTTGTAGTTTGAAAGTGCAGGGTCAAGAAAATCTTTGGTACTGAACTTATAATTCTAAAAAAAATCAATATTATCTTTGGGTGTGTCATGTCATGTGTCAGAAAATATCAAGAGCAATTCAGAAGATAATCCTAGACCTTACACAAATTCCATATACTCGAGATAAAGAAGCAATACAACAGAAACTTAAATATGAAAGAAGAACCATAAAAATGACCTAAAATCATTAACTCCTCTTTTGACCCGTTGTAATAATTGTACAGTCATTTTCTTTCCTTTGATTATTTGTTGTGCATCATGATACAGTTGAGAGGGGACTTCATGAGCTAAAGAAATTGGGAATAGAAGCTCTTCTATGGGAGGCAACACGGGAAGGCATTGAATTGGCCGACAGCCTAGCCGAGTCAGAAGACTAGTTGTTATACTCTTCGGTAAATAAATAAAAAAAAAGGAACAATAGTTTTGACCGTCATTGAACTGTTAAAACCTCGAGCTAATGCACTAATTGTTGTTCACCATATTGCCCGTAAGTGCCAACCCTACATATGTTAAGCGTGAATCACTTACTGATTTAATTTTGTACATGAATGATTCATGCTTAATACAACCCTCGTAAAAAGTAAAATTGGCACTGACTGGTGATGTAGTAGTGCAACACTATTAGCAGACAAGCTTAGTGCAAGGCAGGTATTGAGCAATTATTATCGCTCAATAAGTAAAGGGCTCCTTTGTTAGTGCTGAATAACTGTTAATATTTGCTGCCAACAAAAGAGCAGTTGTCAGTATATGACTTTCTTTCTTTTCTTTGTTTTTCTTACGATTATAGAGTAAGATGAAAAGGTAGATTCTTCCAAATTGATGACAGACTTCCACATGTTATCCAATTTGTGATCCATATATGACTTCCTCTTTTTTTTTTTAATGCAAGAATTATTTTCTCAAACAACTCAGCTATCTCTTTTCTTGTTATGTTGGGAGTATTTTGTTGTTTGCTGTACAGTTAGGAACATCATAACCAATCGAACAGGAAAAGAAAAAAAAAAATATTTCCAGTTTCACCAATACTGTTAAACCAAATGCTATGCCATCACTAAACCCATATCGTGATATCATATCATAATGGAAGTAGCAATAACAAACGAAAAAACAAAAAGACAGTCCAGAACCCACACAAAAGAAGAATAAGTCAATGAGGTGATTCAGAGAAGACCGCAAAGGAACTCTATTATTATAAGAAGTTTGGTAGATTTACATCACGTAAAAAGGTTGTACATATTGTTCAGTCAACCGAAATGATAGTGCTAACTGTCCCAGAGATTTAGCATGCATTGATGCACTATAATTCTCTTCACTCGGGCTATTGACTGCAAATTTGGAATAAATTTGTAGGAATTACCTCCAGCTTAATATGACAGTCCATACCACTGTCTTATTTCAGCACATAATCAAGTTTGTTTCAGGAACTCTCACAAAAGATATAAAGTTGGACAATTGGACATGGTTCATGCAACCATACAAAATCATGAGCCTCTCTAGCTATATATCATCGGTCAATGTTTAGAATAAACAATACCAAATTATCTAAAATGAAAGGGAAGTAATTCATCATATTGGAAGATAAACATGATTGCACTATAAACTAATGCCAAGTCTCCAATTTTATTCAACTCAGCAAAAAGTGGTAACAGTTGCATCTATTTGCTGCGCTTGATAGCACGCCTTCCTTGCCCCTTCTTTGGTGGACCCTTCCCACGCCTCTTAAGCAATTCCAATTTAGACAACCGCCTATCAAATAGAAAAAAATTTTAGGTGCTATAAATGTGTCCCCAAATAGGAAAACACAACTAATCATCCCCTTTGCAAATAGGTTATAAGTAATCTCTCATTTAAGCTTTAGCTGTGCAATTACACCTCACCTAACACCAAATTAGGCCTAAACTTTGCTGAATTTCTGAAAGGCATAATGGCAGGCCATTTGAAATGGTACAGAAAGAGATAAACAAGGGGGATACAATCAATGCAAACATAAAGTCATAAAACTACAATCATACTTCTACAGACTACAGGTGATATTTAAACCCAAACTACACAAGATAAGACCTATTTACCATTTTGTAGGCGGAAAACTTTTCCCTGTTCTGAACCTATTTTGGTACTGAAAATGCGAAACTTCAGATGGACTTAGCAGTTTCACTGCGGACCACAACAGAAAATCTAACATTATGCAGCTATACCAGTTTTCTCCTAATTTGCTATCTAGCCTGAATCACAGTCACGTGAGCCTCAATCAACATGCAACTATTATAGTAAGCTCTGGAGTAAAATGAACTGCTGCTTTCGAAGCCACAATTCAATTTTATTTCGGTTAAGCATCAATTTACGATTAACAAATCAAACAAACAACAACTTGGGAAATGTCACCTCAAAATTCCATATTACCATTCTTTTGCCAAATCAAACCTCCTACTCCAATAAAATATGATTAGTTGTCTCAAAGTCCCTGAATCTATCACAATTAGTTAACATTCTCTACTTTCCCTTTGAAGAAATGAGAGTTTCTTCATGAATTTAGTAACAAATTTGCAATATAGTTATAGAGAACTCACTATTTAACAACAGTAAAAACAAAGATAAAAAGTCCTGGTCTTTATTTCCAATTCACGAGATTACACAATGTGAAAATAACACTGTAAGTGGTTTACTCATAGAATATACACTTATTTGTAAGAGAAGATCACAAACATTGTAAGAACAGAAGTGCAACCACAATTAATATGAGCATGTGTGCAAAATCCAAGCGGGCATTACTACAAACACCTGGTGAGCATGACCCACAACCACCAAAACTCAACAGTAGTTTAAAAAACCAAACAAGACAGAAGACATAAGAAGAGAAGAAATGCAAATAAAAAAGCATACTCTTTCTCTTCACGTGCGAGAACGAGAGGATCTTCGTATTTGATATCGTACGGATACCACTGCGCCACCTGTTCGCCGATGAGCTTCTTGCGCAGGATCTTGTGCACCGACCGCTTGCCCGTGGGGTTCAGCACGTGACCGAATATCGCCGCACGTGCCTCCGTCACCCCCTTCAGCGCCGCCGCCGTCAGGATGCTCTTCAGTGACGACGCCATTGTTTCGTCGCTCTCTCCTCTTGTTTCTCTCCAGTTGAGAAAATGAGAGGCAAATGCGTTGCGTAAACACTCAATGGATTGGGCCTTTTTGGTGTAATGTGGCCTTTTTGTCTGACTTTTAAGCCCGTTAAAATATCCACATTACATTAATATATCCTCTTCTTTCAGGAACGAGATCCTCTGGTCGACCGACCAGTGGTCGTTTTTCAATATCAGGTGTCCGATTTAATCTCAATGGATATAGATGCCCCGTGCATAATACCAGATTGATAGGCCCGACCAATCTTAACCGTTGAGATCAAATCGAACGGCTCGGATCGAAAAACGATCAGAGGATGCGAGTCCTCTTCTTTCATATAAATCTCAACTACATCAATACATCATTAGATATCTTCACATAATAATTGAGATTCTAAAAGTTGAAAATGAAAATTTTTACTTCCTGCACTACAACTATATAGGCTCAAAAAACATTCTTTTTGAACTTGCTATCAACAACAAAAAAAAGCAAGCAGTTCTAATGCAATAACTCCATTAAAAGAAAATTAGAGAGTGGAAAAGCAAGCCACATAAAAAACATAGACAAAATCAAACCAAAATATATTAGAGTAGCATCACATTAACAAAAGTCAATCAAATTTCGCTCCTCTTCCCCTACCGACATTTCATCGAACATCTAAAAGGCCTGATCAAAATTCACAGAACACTCACCATCCCCATAAATTTCCCTCAACGAATTAATAACGGGTCGAAACCCAGTCCGGAGCGGCTCAACCGAGACGACACGTAAATGCTCAGCATTGCCCTTCTTAGACGCCTTGAGCGTAAACCGGCACATCTCCCCTTCAAGGAGCTGCCCAGCGGTGCAGGCAGCGCCATCATGAGCCGAACAGAATTGCAAGAAGTCAGAAGCCGGGCAGCCGAGGAGGACCCGAGCGGCCCGGTCGAAGGCGACTACGACCAATACCTGGTCATAGGTGGCGATGGAGAGAAGGAGGCGGTAGAGGAGCTTGGTCGGAGGAAGGGAGGGGTTTCGGCGAGAGCAGAGAGAGCAGGGCCCACCAAGGTCAGGTAGGGCCCGCTCGCAGAGAGAGCAGGCGCGGTACGCGAGGTTGTCTGTGTCGGCGCTTAAAATTGTGCAGAATGGAGGCGTCCATGACGATGGCGATGGCGCCTGTGTTGTCGTCGCCTCCGGTTTCATTTTTTTAGTTTCTCTCTTTTTTTTCCTCCGGGAATGTGAGCTTCGTCTCCGAGTCTCCGTCTTGGTTAGAATCGTTAGATGGAATTGCTTTTCACACTCGCCAAATTTGCTATGCACTCCAAAATTGAGTAAATTTTTTCAGATGTCACTAAGGGGAATCACATTCTCTGCCCAGCTGGACACTCTGCCCATCTCATCACAACCGTCCGATCAATTATGGATGCCCCGTGATTAATACTAGATTGATAGGCCCTAAAAAAGTTAACCGTCAAGATTAGATCGAACAGTTGTGATGAGATGGGCAGAGTGCCCAGCTGGACAGAGGATACTGATCCGTCACTAAAACTTTAATTTGTTGTCCACTTTTGATCACCAAAACTTTAATTTGTTCTTTCACAGTCCTCAAACTTCAATTTTATCCGATTTTAGTCCCTCCACCGTGATCCCAATCATTTCCGTTTGATTGATCACGTTAGGTGTAAAAAGATTGCGATGCGAATCATTAAAAAATTTCCTTTCTTATGCCTTTCGTCTCTCTTTTTAACTGGTGATTTGAACATACAAACAAAACAAAAGAAAAAAAACTCCAGCGATTTGAATAAAAAAAAAGATCGACTCTCTTAGGGTGTGCTCCAGAAATTTAGAAGTGGGTGATGGAAAGGAGTATAATGGAATGGAAGGCGAAGAAATAAAAGTTTCCTTGCTCCAGGATCTAAAAATATATAACAGAGTTAAGTTTTGTCACCCGAACAATAGTGCTGATATTAATTAGAAAGAGAGAGAAATAATTTTGTGGGGTCCATTTTCATAGAAATAGGTTCCTCCTTTCCACTCCATACACCCCGATTTCGGGGGTTTCAATTTGTCTCCTCAAATTAACTTTTTGTACCATCCGTTTCCACTCTTTTCCACTCTAGACAATACTGGAGCAGGTGAGAAATTATTTCTCCCATTCCATTCCACTGGTTCACTCTAGACAATACCTCAGAACCTAGCCGATCTGAAAGATTCGACTCTCACCTCTAGTCTCTAACCGTATTAAACCCTCTCATCTCCTCACCTCTCCATCTCTCTCTCTACCGAAATCCTACCAACTCTCTCCTCTTGTCCGATCTCTGTCTCTCTACCGAAGTCTCAGTTCTCCCGCTTCTCTGACCTCCCCGTTAATGCAGAGGTACACCCTTCTCCGACATACTAGTTATTTGCATTCTAGGACTTTCTAAGTTTCTATCAGTTCTTGACCATATGTCAGATTTTCCAAATTTTTAAGGGCTTTATGTTGATTCCTATTACACGTCAATGCACAAGCATCATGTTTCTATTCAATTTATAAAGTTAACCACAATTATCAGGTCATATAAAACAAATTAGTGATAAATGAACTATGTTGGCTCAAAATTAATCTGAAATCAACTTTATTTTGGTCTTATTATGATCAATACAACCATTTATTGTGGTCGATTGAGGCTGTTGTAGCTGCTATTGAAGGAATTTGTTGGTACCAGAACAAACCTCCTTTATCAAAATGAGACATCGAAATTGTAATATTCTCATTCAAAGTGATTTGAGATTAATTATATTTAAATTGAAATATTCTCATGCAAAGTGGTTCGAGATTACTTTTTTTTTTTTTTGGCAATAAAGCCCGTAGGCAAGTTTGAGATTACTTGACATTTTCTGTGCAGGCAGCTAGGAAAAGTAGAACAATGCCTTCTAATGAGTAATCTGATGACAAGGAAAAAGCTACTTTCTTTTTTAATTTAATAGTTACAATGTATTATTAATGACTTGTAATCTGATTTTGTTGTGATTGTTGTAATCTGACAAGAAAATGTAGATGTAATGGTACATTGAATTTGAGATACATTGAGCTTACTGGTATATTAAATTTGAGAATTGTTGCATACTGGTTTAAGATACATTGAGCTAACAAGGAAATGTAGAATTGCTTTCTTAATTTCTTTTACTCGTATAAGATACATTGAGTCTTGTGGTGTGTTGTGATTGAATTTGATTATTGTTACATGCACTTTGAGCACATATAGTAGATAGTCGATTTTTTGTATATTACTTCAACATATAGCTGGTAGATATGATGAAACAGGTGCTCCATTCGGTATTTGTTTTGGTGCATTGAATGGGTTTGAACCTAAGTTGATTGAAATCACTTGTGGGTCAGGAAACTACCTCCGTTTAAATCACTTTCATTTTAGCTCTCTATTTTCTTGAAAAAAGAGAGAATAAAATATAGCAGGATGACTGGATTGTTATGGAGGCTACAATCTTCATGAGAAATTGCTGAAGTTTTTGTTTTTTGTTTTTTGTTGTTTGTTGTTTTTCTGTTTTTACTCTTCTTAGTTTCTGTACCTGGTAGTCTCTACCCGGTTTATTAAAAAAATATATATATAGCAGGATGAACTTAAAAACTAAAATATAGTTATTTTCTCAACTAGTTGAAACAAACCATGTGAATGTTCTTTTCTTTTACCAATTTTTGAGCATCCAGTACAATGTGTTCATAAAATTGAAATTGAGCATACAAAATCACTTTTCCATAAACAGTCATAAATTTGACATATAACTGCAACCATAATTAATATAAAATTAAATGCATAATCCTAACTTCTTGCTACAAGTCAAGAAAGTTCCTCTTGCTTTATCGAACCAGATTCAAGAAAAACATAAAATTAATCTGAAAAACAAAATACAAAGTTAATCCAAACTTCTTCAAGCTTTGTTGCCTTCTATTTTTTTTCAATTAATTCATTAACATATGCCCCATGGGAAGTTCTTACCAGTAAACAAGAAATAGTATCTAGAGTCGATAATACAAATATCATAGAATTTAGCATATAGGTTACTTCTTACCAGCACATTCTTACCAGAGCACAATAACCTGAGTCAATAGTACTTATAACTACTTACTCCTAACCAGAGAACAATTTTGCAAGTAAGTTGCTCCATATATAGAATCTACAACCGAAAAATTTTCTACCGGAATTGGAAGCTGTCCACGCTGTTTTCAACTCAATTGCTTCCATGGTAGAAAGAGAGATGCCAAGCCGGTAGGGTTTGGAAAGAGATGATTGAGGGGGACGAAGGAGGTCAGCTTCGATAGAGAGATCGACTGAAATTAATGGATGGAGAGGGTCGAAAGCGGGTCAGATTTGGTGGAAGGAGATCAGCTGAGGTAGAGTCTGGAGAGAGATGATTGAGAAGGACGAAGGAGGTCAACTTCGTTAGAGAGACCGACTGAAATCAATGGATCGAGGGGGTTGAAAGCATGTCAAATTTGGTCGAAGCCTCGAAGAAGGAGATCGGCTGAGGAGGTGAAGACCAAGTTCTCAAGAAGGTCAAGTGCTCAGAGAGAGGGGTTCGAGGGTATTTTGGTTATTTTTTGGAGTGAATGAGTAAGTCGGAAGTGACCCGAGCAATTCCCGTTAGATGCCTGGTACAAATTGTGAAAAGGACCTTGGAGAAGTTAAATTAACAACAAACATGGGTGTAATTTTGAAAAAAAAACGAGGGTGATTTATGCGCTCTAGACGTATATCCATCCGTGTAGCGAGTAGAATTGAAGCATGAATCCAGACTTATAATGACTTGTCACACGTTAGTCGTATCTCACAGAATTTTGACGAGCCCCTGAGGTCGCAAGTTTTGGAACAGCAGAAATTTCAAAATTCAAAACATGTGGCGCAGAAATTCAAGGACCAAAAAAAGCACATAAAATTGGCTCAAAAAAAAAAAAAAAAAAAACAAAACAAAACAAAAAGGATCTGAAGTCGCTCACAAATTCTTAAAAAGAAAAAAGTTCCCACTTCCCACAAACATCCCCAAAGGATGATCATAACGAAAACATCAAAACACTTGCGAAAAAAATTACTACTGACTGCTCTACAATAATATTTTTTCTGATTGTCTTGACGAATCAACTTGTTATTTTCCTTTTTCAACTTATAACCTTGCAATATGTGTGTGTGTGTGTGTGTGTATTTTAATGATTCCAACTGTTTCTAGGTACCTTCCCGGAAAATAACTTTTTCCTGATTTCTTCTGAATTTGGCTCTTCTACATCGTCTTCTGATTTGGCTTTTGGTCTTCTCAACTCTTTTCCGATTGTCACAAAAGAATCCATGTTAGAATGAAGCTTCAGCATCTAACAATTTTTGTTCTTCAACATCCTTGCCATCTGGTTGGTGAAAAAGAAATGGAAAAGAAATGTTTACTAGTAAAATGGCTCATCAAAATATCCTAGTTCAAGATTAGGTGTATAAAAATTTGACCAGAATTTCGACCTATAATAGCACAATTTATATGCATAATATTGGGTTTAGGGTCAAGGTACATGGAAAAACACAGCCTCAACCAGTTCTGATTCTAGGGTTTAGCTTTTAACACGACTTTACTAATTAAAATAGATGGAAAGACACTCAGCCTCAACCAGTTCTAATTTTAGGGAGGTTTGTGTGTGCGTGCCTCCATGCTGCCTGCGCTGTCAGCGCCTCCAGTTTCATTTGAATTTTTGTTCTATTTTTTTCTCGAAAAGGTGAGCTTGGTTGGATACCTGGTAAAAACCAAGAAGGTAATTAGAGCTATAAAATTAACAATTACCAAATTAAAATCTTCTATTATATAATTGTTAATTATTTTGGTAAATGAAACCTTCAATCTGGAAGCAGCAGGGGCCGCACAGACGCGTACCCCCTCAACCAAAAATTATGACGGCCTCTCTGCCACTTGGGCAGAAGGTAGGCCAGCGCTCCCACCAGTGCAATGTAGGCCACTGACCTAGGCCATGAGCCTTCTTGATCGCTCATCGACCCCGTCCAGGTATGTATGTGAGTTCTACATTGTGCCTCTGCTCTTTATATATAGCCCCTCACCGGCACCGCTCTTTTTGTTGTTGGCCATTGTGGGACTAAAAAAAAGACGCTGGCAAAAGATCGGACTGACAATCGTATATTTTAAAAAACATTAGCAAGGATGGCAAGTAATTAATTTTTCTTTACTCATTAGGTTATTCGCTGGTCTGAACTAATTACCGTAGGATTTTGTTTCATAAAAATTTAATTCATCAATTGTTTGAGAGAATGTGTTATTAATTTTAAAGTTATCGCTTATCAGTCCCACTGGATTGGTTTGTATCAGGCTTCAGAGTCTTTATCCTCCTTTCCAAATTATGGTTGTATTGAATCGTTAATTGAAAATGAAGAAATCTCCGGTTATTAATTTCTATATAATAGATAAAATAAGTTCTCTTATAACTCCTTCCTCTTCTTAGAAAATGCTTGAATTATCTTTTTTGTTCTTCTAGAAACTTTTATCTGGTATTTTGATATCCGAATAAACTGCGAAACTTGAAAACTGATAATATTATTATTATTATTATTATTATAAAATAGCAATTATAATCCTTTTTGGGGCATGAACATCATGTATACAATGTGGATCTGTAAGTTTGGTTGCATAGCGCAACGTTCGGATCGCATGTTTTTTTTTGTAGCAACCAGATAAGGTGGGGGTTGGATTTACATATACCCACAAAAATAGCATAAATTGTGGAGTATAAAAGTGTTAACCATGTAATGTAATATGGGGTATAGGACTGACGAGGCATGCTGGTCTAAAAAAAGATAACTGTACCAGCAGCTGCTTTTGAAAACTTTTTTTAAAGGTTCAACTTTATTTTCTCATCATTCTGGGGTTTTTTTCTTAAACGGCTCTGACGAAAACAATAGCTTAACAAAGCACCATGCGCTATATGATATTTACATAAAGAGTCAAGGCGCAAGGTGCTTGTACGCCTTATTTTGAGCCCCTAATAAGACGCAAGGTGCTTCTGTGCCTTACTAGTTAGGCCCCAAATCAAACTACGCCTTACCTGTTAGGCCCCAAATCAAACTACGCCTTACCCCTTCATTTTTCTGCCGACACTCCACGTATTTTAGCCCTATTTTAATGGAAAAAAAGAGTAAGGCGCACATCTAACCTGCGCCTTACTCCAATTTTCTAAACAAGCAAGCTTATTTTATTATGTTGAGAATATGTTATTTCATATGTGTCACAATTGCATCCGATATCAAAGCTTATTAAAAGCTAATTGCATCCAATTATTTGACATTAATAATTCGTACTGACATGGACGCAACTAGCCAACGTAAAAATCCCTACACTTGCCATCTCTGTGGACAATCTGGACATAGCCGGAGAACTTGCCCCACAGCTACGAAAAATGATGAAGGTTATTTGTATTTTTTAATTTCTTGCATTTTTAATCTCTAATTTTATTATTTCACTTGTAAATTTCTAACTTTGATTATGATGTTTTTCTTGCAGAGAACTAAGACAGACTAGTATGCCTTTAAATATATAATATAATGTTATTTGTGCTTTGATTAGTGTAATTCTAGACTTGTAGTATGCCTTTAAATTTGTATTGTAATGTTATTTCTGCTAAGATTAGTATAATTCTGAACTTGTATTATGCCTTTATATTTGTAATGTAATGTTAGTGCTTTGATTAATGTAATGCCTTTATATTGATTAGTGTTTTAATTAGTTTTCTTTATCAGTGAACTCTTTTTTTAAAGAAAAATCAGCCATATATACCCCTCTAATCTTATTCAATCAGCCAACACGTAAGCACCATCTTTTTGGCATTGACTCATTATTAACGCAATTCTTAATTTCAAACAAAAAATTCGTTATTTTTTTTGCCCAATCGAGTTTTTACTGGGACATAAACTTTAAGGGGTTGTTAATGTATTTTGACTAATGAAGATGCTTCAATAATGAACTACGATATTTTATTATTATTAATGTCAAATAATTGGATGCAATTAGCTTTTAATAAGCTTTGATATCGGATGCAATTGTGACACATATGAAATAACATATTCTCAACATAATAAAATAAGCTTGCTTGTTTAGAAAATTGGGGTAAGGCGCAGGTTAGATGTGCGCCTTACTCTTTTTTTCCATTAAAATAGGGCTAAAATACGTGGAGTGTCGGCAGAAAAATGAAGGGGTAAGGCATAGTTTGATTTGGGGCCTAACAGGTAAGGCGTAGTTTGATTTGGGGCCTAACTAGTAAGGCGCAGAAGCATCTTGCGTCTTACTAGAGACTCAAAATAAGGCGTACAAGCACCTTGCGCCTTGGCTCTTTATGTAAATATCATATAGCGCATGGTGCTTTGTTGAGCTATTGTTTTCGTCAGAGCCGTTTAAGAAAAAAACCCTCATTCTGCCTTTACTATATCTGTTTCAGGGTACGTGTTTGTGAGTCACTTGTCCATAAACAAACATTACGAAGTTTTTTACATAATATAAAAAGTTTGTATACATTGCAATTTTATAATCTTCACTTCTATCAAAATGAAGATGGTAATATTATTATTTATGTACATGCAAGAAGGGTAGTACAAATAACAATTGATGATTTTATTCTGTTATTCCAATTTCATATTTTTCAATTACATATTTCGAACATGGAGAGGTAATAATAAAAGAGATTACTATCTACCATCTCTTCACGCGCCATTCGTGCCATCACATTTGTATTTGTTTACTTTAGTCATTTATATGTTCAGTTTGTTTATCTATATGTTTACTTTATTCAATTATGAATTATATTTTATTTTTTTGTATTGTTCAGATTTTTATATGCACATTCAACTTATTTTTATTGAATTTATATGTTTGTATGTGTTCATTTTGATTATTTAAATGCTCATTTTATCTATTTTATATGTACTGTTCAAGTGATGACAAATATGCAAATTGTAGTTATCAATGGCAAAACTTAAAAGAATGACAAATCTGCATCGTCTTATTTCATAACTAAAAAAATGACAAAAATTCAATTACATGATGATAAACATATTTCTAAGCTATTTTTCTCAATGAAGACAAAATTGCATTCTGACAACAAAATAGTGCCAATTGGCAACTGCGCAAATTTTCATAATTTCTTTTCCAATTGCTTCTCGGGACTCAAACCAAACGGACAAATCACCAAGCCATTCAGCCCCTGCATCTCTCCAACAGCATCTCTCTCCTCTCACCCACTTCAAGCCCATAGTAAGCCTTCTGAATCAATCTCACTATTGGTAATGGGTGTGTCTCCGATATCAAGATCCAGTAACCTATTATCTCCACTAAGGTCTGCATATGGTTCAAATAGGTCAGTTGACCTTCCTGAGGGTATTCCATTGTCCTTCAGTATTCGTGGTGAGGCCTCGGCAGCCTTTTCTTTATCCAGAACAACCAAATAGTTATCCTCAAATTCAAATATGAAGTACTTATCTTTACAAGCTACAAGAAAGGCAAATTAACAGAACAAATGAGATTGTTAGAATGAAGACTAAAAACAGTATTGGTGCTCTATTGTTCCAAGGATGATGGTGCCTGATCTACCATTTCCAAACATCTAATATTGCCAATTTTGCATCAACCAACCCTAAAATCTAATTTATGCAGCCATTGCAAGCATGAAAAGTTAGTTAAAACAAAAGCTAGTGAAACCAGTATTGGCACACGGGGTACCTAACAGTACCAGAAAACAATATTCATATTGACAGCCATGATAAGAAACACGATGTCGAACTTACAGTCAACCAGATGAGCAAGATGATGAATGTTTTTTATGGCAATTCCATTGAACTTCATAACCTGTTGTCCCAAATAACTATAATGAGTACTAC
Source organism: Rhynchospora breviuscula (assembly GCA_027562975.1). NCBI lineage: Eukaryota > Viridiplantae > Streptophyta > Magnoliopsida > Poales > Cyperaceae > Rhynchospora > Rhynchospora breviuscula. The sequence goes on from CM050402.1 coordinate 55,770,005, forward strand.
CTAAAATAAATACAAAAGCATCTTAAAAAGACAAATGAGGTTTAAAGAGAATGAGGTACTTGTTGGTTCCCCATATCCTCGTAGCCAATATTAACATCATGAGCTAACACCTGATAAATTAATCAAGGGGAAAGCATGTTCAGTCCAAAGATTCTAATAAGTATCACCCTGCCCCCCAAACAAATAAAAGAGCCCCAAATAGGGGAAAAAAACAAAAAAAAAAAAGAGAAGAAAATGAATAATCTGTTAGTAAGTTCTGGTGCCTATGCCATCCATCCATGCAAATCAACCTTTTATTATTATTATTATTATTTTTCCTATTTCACTTAGTTCACTTGGGCTGATCATTTGTTAAATATGAGTATTTGACCATTAACACCATGAAAATGTTAAAAATGAATTAAGTGATTCACAAAATCATGTTAGATCAAGCACCAGTATTCCTTCCAATTGGAATCCTGTAGTTATGTTGACACTAGCAACATCATCCACTAATTAAAAAAATACGCTCGAGATAAGACTATGAACCTGTGATAAGATGACGATCTGTTCTCCTTTGAACCTTGCCAATGAATATCGTGCTTTTGCTAAAAGTTTCAACTAGACATTCAAAAATGAGAGTCTAAATCAAACAGAAATGGTAGGAACAGGCAATTGTAACCTTGAATTACTCATCTTTCAGATTTTAAAGCTTACCCCTAATGACTCTTCACCTTCTTCCCTGAAATACAAATCAAAAGAAATTACTATTTTTTGCTCTGAAGTCATAATGTCATAACTGTGTAGAGCCTTTATTAAACCTATTCTGCACTAGCAGGTAATCTTCATCCCATTATGGCAGCCGGGAGTTACTCAAATCTGGACCAGACAAGACCTAAAAGCAGGCCACTTTGTTCCAACAGTAACTCCACAACAACTATTAATGAGTACTGCTCAGGCAGTAACCTGGTACATAAATCAAATAATACCCATACAAAAGGCCTGAATACCCGAGATAGTGGTTTTAAAATCAGACTGCCTAGCCAGGATTTTGTTCTTTTACTTGAGATAAAAATGTAATACTCACTCTATAAAGGCTTCAGATAATGGTGTGAAGACAAGGCCAGCAACTATGATATATGAAGGATCATCATCATTGTGATATGGCACCTTGTAAGGTTCACGAGAAACAATTTAAAATCTTCATATTATCTTTAATCAAGCAAAAACATAAAAAAGATAAATTACATAATGGTCCTACAAGTTTAGTGATTCCTGTATGGTCCTTTAGACATAAAAAGGGAGTTGTGTCTTGAGCACTTCGGCTCTGTTAAAAATAAAGATGGAAAATGCTTATGCCTCTTCATTCTGATTTAGTTCTGTTCAGAAACGACTGCTCAAGAAGATATTGTTATATGAAGTTGAAACAATAACACCAACTGTGCTAACAGAAAGTTATTAATAATTTCTTTTGAAATGCGCAATGTTTTGTGAGAGTTTTGGTTAGAACTTCCAGTGAATTGATGAAGCTATAGAATGAACACAGTTACACATTCTATATGTTAAGGACTTACCAGTTGATTGCCTTAAATTTGAAGAATCATTACAGCAAGAACAACAATAAAGCCTTTAGGAAACTATTTTGGATGGAAAGGAATGGAAGGTTAGGGTTAGATTCATTAGTTACTTGCTCCAGTGACAAAACTCAAATGGAACGGAAGGTGAATGTAGGTTAGCTTGTTCCATTAAAGGCCCAAATTTTGGTTCCCCGAAATCGAAGGGTACAAGAGGTCAAATCGGTTAAATTACCAAAATGACCTTTAAATCTCTCTCCCACTCAAAGCTTGAAAGGACAAAACAGTCATTTGTATAAATTTTTTATTCTTTCATGCATACAAACTCTTTCCAATCCTTTCCATCGTGTGTAGCTCCTGGAGCAAGTCAAAGTCAGAGCCTTTTGTCCCAAACAAGTTGGGGTAGGCTAGAAATGACACCCCGACCCTGGTCATTTCTTGTATATATGGCTGAGTTTTTACGCTGGCTCGCCAAGCCTATCGCAAGCATGCAGGCTTGAACCCTGGACCTCTTAGAAGAGAGTCCAGAGTCCAGTGCTCTTACCACCTGAGCTACTAGACCACATTCCCTTCCCAACCTTTATCTTCCATTCCCTTCCTTTATCATAAATTTCTGGAGCACAGCCTTAGTCCCAAACAAGTTAGGGTGGGCTAGAAATGAAACCCAACCAGACCCAAACTTGTCAAATCATTAAGGAAATAAATATAGAACACAATGTCAAGACTCACTTCTGTATATTAAGGGGTTTTGAGGCCTTACAAGGTATTCTCGTGGGATCACGACAGTTCTAACTTTCATGTGGCTACCTGCCCGAATTATACCTATCTCTGCTACATCACCGCAATACCTAGCAAAATCACAAAAATGGCATTAATGTTTAATCCAGGAATGAAAATTCTGCCAGTTCTATGATAATGATACTACTGGTAGATAGTTAGCCCAACAGCATCGGCAAACTACCAGAAAAGATGAGATGGCTTCTCTTAGCTACTAAAGGGTACAGTACCAGTTTAAATACTTTCACAATGCCTGTTACAAATAAACCTAACAAAAGATCAGGACAGACTATTACTTTTGGCTTACTAAATAGCGAAAAGCAATACGCTCTGATGACCGAAATGGCACAGTTCCTTCATTTCCTACACTAGTACCATCAAAGCTTACAATCACATCCCCCTGAACAATATAACAAAAGGAAAACAACAACATAAGATAATCGAGGATACTGTATGACATCACAAATTAACTTAATAAATCTGAGAAATTTGAACAATAAGATTTACCTTCTTCAAAATATCGTAAGCTGGTGAAGTGGGTTCAACTTTTCGCACCAGTACACCCTTAAGAAGTGAACAACCGGAAATTATGCAAATAGAAAGGCTTTACATACATGATTACTATTTGAAAAATTCATATCAAACTGGCTCAAAGAAAATAAATTACAACAAAAATTATATATATTGTTTCATGGAACTCAATGAGATTTGTCCTTTAATATTTATCAGCACATGTACCTCATGGTCAGAAACTTTCAGGCATTCACTTAATGCTGGATTCTCCATTTTCTGAAGTAGAACTCCCAGGGAAGGAAAACCTGAATATAAGTATATAAATAATTATAGATAGATTAGCAAACAACATGGAAACAAAAAATAACAATTAAATATTAACAAAACGGAACAGAAGAACGATAATGAATTCAAATTAAGCAATTCCATCATAGTTCCAGTTCAAATTCCTGATCAACAGCAATTTATCTCAATATTTGTTGTTAACTTGTTATCATGGTTTTCACCTTATCTACATGTTGAAACCTTTTCTATATCATTTTATTTACAATGTTTTGCAGTTCTCCTTTATATAAATGCAAAAAAAAAAAGGCTTGTATGAGGATCTTGGAGGAACTCAATTGAGCTTCAATATCAAACACTAGGGAATATTGATTGACAGGGGAAAATCATAACAATTTAATTGACATTTGACGTACAAAATAAAATGACAACAATTGAACAGGATTTGCAACCAACAGAAATTGATTTAGCCAACATATAAGAAAAGTCAACATACCAGTATATTTCCCATTCTTTTCATAATCTTGAAGGAAATGGGACACGACAGTAGTTGGAATAACATATCCTATGTTTTCAGCATCATCACCCCTGTATACCTAAATGGACTTCTTTGTAAGGTAAATAAAGACAGGATTGGAAAGAAAATCACAAGTAATAACGTGGTGGTATTTACTATTATATCTTGGGCTGTGCCAGCATCAAAATATTCAAATGAAACATAAGCCAGTACCAAACAAGGGAAGTTCAGCATTGAACCTAGCTAAATTGAATCTTAGTGAATTAAATTTCATGGAGTTCCCAAAGTATTGAGGCATACAACGCTTTAAGGTTAATGAAACAATTCCAGTGCGTGGGGGGTATCATGCGACAGGGTTTGCCAAACTAATTGTATAAATATGCTTCAGAAACTATTCATGTCTCAAAAAGTTATTGTAGAATTATACTTCATTACTAAAATGATTACAAACTTATGCGCCCCTCAACCCCCCTCCTGAATTTTTGTCCCACCCTGTCCTAAATTCTGGCTCCACCCCTGGTAAAGAAAACTTTCACTCACAGCTCAATATTTGACACCAACTAAAAAGCCCTCTCTCTACACATGTATTATTATTATTATTATTATTATTATATATATTTTTTTTTTTTTTGAAAAAACAGAGAGATAGCAAGTAACAATATACCTGAAATGCTACACCAATACATTCTCCTTGGTCATTAAATGCGGGCCCCCCACTATTTCCTGTATGAAGCAAAGTGTTGTTTTCAAATTTTATATCCTCCATGTACATAGCTATTGAAAATACCAAATATTCCATTGAGGGGAAAGGTGCTATGTAAATCATTAAGTTTAAAGGGAATAGAATTTCACCAGAATTTATGGCCGCATCAATTTGAATTCCAAGAAGGTCCGAAGCGCCATGTGCATATGAAGTTACCTGACAAAGATTAATGTCTTAATTAACAGAAAAAAAAATGGGCTCAGTTTTTTCTCCATTAATAATTAGTCTGTAGGCAATATCATATATTAAAATTTCAAAGCCGGTAATTAGATTTATTAGTATTGCATTTTCAAATGAAGTGCCAATTAGTCCCAAGCTCAGCCCCAATCATTCAGTATTATTTTTAGATCCAACTTTATCTAATATTTACTTCAATTATCTCTTGATTTTGCTTTTATGCCGCAGATAACTCAATACACCTAAATTTCATCTAATTTAGCTCAAGGTGTCCCCCAACTGTTCAATAGAAAAGAACTAGCAAATAAGAGGAATGGTGCATTGAAATGTATTGATATATAGTCAATTGCCTCAATGTTAGAACTTCTCAAAACTAAAGCCTTAATTAATAATTAGTTGTGCTGTCAAACCTCGAATCTGCTTACCCCAAATTTAATTATTTTTCTCAATTACCCCCTCAATCAAACAAATAGGCAAGATGCCAATAATAAAGTGAAACCTGCAGTTAATAGCCCTGGTCCATACCTCAATACGAGAGACGATGCCTTTAGTAACAGAAATAGTGTCTCCACCAAGTGGATATCCAACAACAGTCACTGAGTCCTGCATTTTTTTTTAAAATAATCAAGACCAATAGAAGAATAAATTAACCCAAGTCCACAGCATGTGTGACATATACCAACTTCTTCATCTCAGTACCAGCTATTATGCAATGTTGACTTGAGTGTTAATGTCTGTATCAACCACTCTTGGTATTTACCCAAGGATCAGCAGTCGAGATGTCAACTTGTCGATTATTAGACACCAGGGCAAATAAGCAAATGTTTTAAGTCTTAGTGACTCATTAAAGTTGAAGCCCTTCACAGTGTTCATGTTAAAAACACAACAAAAAATAAAACATGGAAGCTTTTGACCTGAAGGGAAGGCAATCGACCGAAGCTTAGAGGCTCTGTACCTTTCCAGAATTTTTCACTCTCTACTGAAAGAAGGGCCATATCACATTCTATTCCTATGGCCAAAACCTATTAAATTTCCAATTAATGTGCAGCGCATCAGCCATGACAAAATCACAATCCATCAAGGAATTGAGTATTGGATTTCACTATTTATATTAATAAAAAATTACTCTTTTACAAATATGACCCGGACTTCTATAAATAACTCAATACCATAGATAACCTATACCATAAATGATTTATTACCATAAAGATAATTCTAAATATAACTCAACACTCCCCCTCAAGATGGGCGATAGATATCAATCATCCCCATCTTGTTACAAGAACTCTCAAACTGCTTACAACCTAAACCCTTGGTTAGACAATCAGCCAACTGTTCTTCTGATTTCACATAGTTCAAGGTCAGCACTCCATTATTCAATTGTTCTTTGATGAAGAAACGATCAATCTCCACATGTTTAGTGCGATCATGCTGGACAGGATTGTTTGCAATATTGATTGCTGACTTGTTGTCACATCGAAGTTGTAGAGACTCTCCTCGAAATATGCGCAATTCAGATAGGAGATTTCTCACCCACATCAATTCACATAGGCTGAGTGCCATTGCCCTGTACTCAGCCTCAGCTGTAGATCTGGCCACCACATCTTGCTTCTTGCTCCGCCAAGCCACAAGATTGCCTCCAACAAACACACAATATCCTGTGGTGGATCTACGATCATCCACGCAACCTGCCCAGTCAGCATCACAATAGCCTTCAACTTTCAGATGTCCATGACTTCTGAACCACAATCCTTTTCCGGGACTCCCCTTGATATATCTGAGAATTCTGTGAACAGCATCCAAATGTTGTTCTCTCGGATCATGCATGTATCTACTCACCACACTTACTGCATGAGAAATATCAGGTCTAGTGTGGCATAGATAAATGAGCTTACCAACTAGTCTTTGGTACTGCTCCTTGTCCACTGAGTCACCTCCCTCAGCACATAACTTCTGATTTGGCTCGATAGGAGTAGGGGCAACCCTACAGCCCAGCATCCCTGTCTCTGAAAGAAGATCCAGTGCATACTTTCGCTGAGAAAGCACTATACCCGTTTTCGACCTAGCAATTTCAATTCCAAGAAAATACTTCAATTGCCCCAAATCCTTCACCTCGAATTCCTTTCCGAGATTTCCTTTTAGCCGCATGATTTCCTCAGCATCGTCTCCAGTAATCACAATATCATCAACATAAACAGCCAGGATAGTGATACGACCTTTTAAGTGTCTGTAGAATACAGTATGATCTCCATTGCACTGCTTGTATCCCATGCCACAGACTGCAAGTCTGAACCTATCAAACCATGCTCTCGGAGACTGTTTTAGCCCATACAACGACTTCTTGAGTTTGCATACCTTTCCAGCTGATTGTGGAGTAGCAAATCCAGGTGGAATCTCCATGTACACTTCTTCTTGAAGATCTCCATGCAAGAAAGCATTCTTGACATCCAACTGGTGTAGTGGCCAATTGAAGTTAGCAGCACACGACACCAACATCCTCACAGTGCTCATTTTTGCAACAGGAGCAAAGGTCTCATCATAGTCGATACCATAAGTCTGACTGTATCCTTTTGCGACCAGTCGGGCTTTGTACCTATCAATCTTGCCTTCTGGAGTTTGCTTGACAGTGTACACCCATTTGCATCCAACAGCACGCTTTCCAACTGGTAAAGATACCAACTCCCATGTGCCATTCTTCTTCAACGCCTGAAGTTCTTCCTGCATGGCACTGAACCATCTGGGATCTTGCTTAGCTACCTGCCATGTGTTAGGTATAGGCACAGAATCTAGAGATGCAAGGAAGGACTTGTATGTTGGTGGAACAGATGCATATGAAATGTAATTTGCAATATCATTTCCCCAACTCCCATACTTAACAGGAGGTTTCCCAGCATTAACCCTAGATGTTCTACGAAGTGGAAGTGAAATTTGAGGAGAATTGTTACCTATCAACTCTGAGTGAGAATCTGAGGAAGGACTTGGGGAGGAGCTACTTGGGACATTGGCATTCAATTGCTCATGCTGCTCAGGCTGCTCATGCTGCTCAGGCTGTTTTGGTCTCCTTTTATACACTATCAACTCCCCCTGTTTCTCATTTTCACCACTCCTACTCAGGTTGCTATCACCATCATTATCACTATCTCCATCATCACTCAGACTGCTTTCACCACTCGGTCCTGACAAAGGATATGGAAAACCGCCAATTATAATTTTATTCTCCTCCCCCTCTCTACCAACACTGGTAGAGTCATCTTCGAACAATGAGCCTAACTCTGTCTTTTCTCCATAGTATGGTTCAGATTCTCGGAAAGTCACATCCATACTAACAAAGATCCTTCTTTCAATAGGACACCAACACCTGTATCCTTTCTGATTTGAGGGATAACCTATGAAGATGCATTTAACCGCCCGCGGGTCTAGCTTTCCTACTGTCAATCTATGATCTCTAACATAGCACACACATCCGAATACCCTGGGCGGAACCACAAAATCATTAGAGCCAACTAGCACCTCTCGTGGTGTCTTCATGCCTAACACTCTTGATGGCATCCTATTGATCAGATAGGCTGCTGTTAGAATTGCTTCACTCCACAGAAACTTCGGTACGTTCATCCTCAGCATTAATGAACGTGTCACCTCCAATAGATGCCTGTTCTTGCGCTCAGCCACTCCATTTTGTGCTGGAGTATCTGGACAAGTAGTTTGATGGAGAATACCTTGCTCAGACACAAAATTGGCAAACTCTTTGTTGACATACTCAGTTCCATTATCTGTTCGAAGGACCTTCACCTGTACTCCAAATTGAGTTTTCACACAAGCACAGAAATCTCTAAAGCATTTGAGTACTTCAGATTTTTGTTTCATCATGTATATCCAAGTCATACGTGAGTAACAATCAATAAAGGTAACAAACCATCTAAATCCACTAACAGAAGTAGTAGGACATGGTCCCCAAACATCAGAATGAACAAGTGCAAAAGGCTCCAAACTTCTTAAACCAATCATTTTATAACTAGAACGAGTATGTTTTCCAAGTTCACAAGCATCACAAAAAAATTTATCCCTATCTACTTTATTCATCAAATTTGGCTCCAATTTATTCAAACTTTCAAAAGATAAATGCCCTAGTCTATTATGCTGTAACATGGCCTCTGCTTCTGCTCCTTTACCAATAGCAGCAACGAGCATGGCAGCCTCCTTATCCAAATACCAAAGTCCATCACGCCTGTTGCCATTCCCAAGTTTCCTCCCCGTTTCCTTTTCCTGAATCAAACATGTATTTTGATCAAAAAGAACAGTGCAATTCAATTGATCAATGAGTGAACTAACAGAGAGTAAATTAACAGGAAAAGAAGGAACATGCAACACTGATGGTAGGGTAATAGAAGAATTACAATAGACTGAACCAATACCCTTGACAGGTTGGGATGTACCATCAGCTGTTTGGACTGTATCTGGTTGTATTTGTTGACTAGGACAGTATTCTACAAATTCATTAGATGATCCTGTTATATGACTAGATGCACCTGAATCTATAATCCAATCTACATGCGATTTAGTGGATGCAAAAGCCTGTGCCTGAATACCTTTAGTCACATGTGCATAACAAGCAACATTACCGAAGTAAGCATTACCATCGACCTCATCCGAAATTTGTCCCTTTCCCTTAGAGTTCTCAACTTGAGCCTTGAACCGACGCAGTTCCTCCAGCTCTGTCAGTTCAGCTCCAGTCACTTCTGTCGCGGCTTGGGGCTCTTCTGTCACAGCAAGATGAGCAACACCTCGACCTCCACGTCCTCGAATTCCTCGTCCCCTGTATCCATTTCCACGTCCGCGACCACCATATCCACCTCTCTGTCCTCCACCTCCTCGACCACCACCAGATTTGCGAGGCGCAGGACAATTGAAACTGAGGTGTCCTTTCTGTCCACAATTGAAACAATCTCTGTCATCTCTGATCTGGGCTCCAGGAACTGCCATTGCTGAGCGAACCATAGGTGAGGTTTCAGATGCCATCACCTTCTGTCTGATCTCCTCTTCCTCCATCGAAGCAATAACCTCATTCAACGATGGGAGAGACGGCAAATGACATATTGCCGCCCTTCTAGCCTCAAATTTTGAGTTCAGACCCTTCAGAAAGCGAGCCACACGCCTTCTTTCAAGATATTGCATTCCACAAAGAACATCTGTTGGATTTTTTAATGACAAAGGATCATAGTGATCCAAATCAGCCCACAACCGGCGTAACTCTGCTGCATACTCAAGAACTGATTTCTCCCCTTGGATAGTAGCATCAATTCTTTCTTCCACATCCAACATCATCATCACACTCCCAGCTCCAGAGTACATCTTAGCCAACGTCTTCCAGATGTCTGTCGCGCTTCTGATAGACTCCACCATTCCAGCTATGGTTGGAGACATAGATGTCAACAACCAAGAAACCACTAGAGAATTCATATGACTCCATCTCATCCACGCGGCACTCATCTTGTCCACAATACCCGACTCATTAGCGGGTTCATTGCACTCTCCATTCACATACCCTTCAAGTCCTTTCATCTGAAGGTTCAACAACGCCCGTCGAGACCAACTCAAATAATTTCTCGTCCCCTCAAGCTTGACATCATTAGGTAACAGCTCTATCTTCTGTACCACCTGTGACTCTGACACAGATCCGGAAGCCTTACCGGACGCATTCTCAAACTTCACATTCAACAATCTGGCCATATTTTCCATAACGGCCTGTAAATCCTTAGTAGTCACAGGTTCACCCATCTTATCAAAAGACACAAACACAAACAGAAACACAAATAGAGGACGAGATCAAACACACCTTAACAATCAACCGTGCGGACGCACACGATCACGGTTTTTAACATCTACCAAAAAATAACTATCACGAGAAAAGAGAGAGAACACCTGTCAAGAGAAAACATGAAGGGAAGAGAGGATTCCAGACGGATCAGATGGGTCAAGAGAGAGAACACAGACTGGCTGTTGTCTGTCGCTGCTGGAGGAGACAACAGAGGAGAAGCTGTCGCTGAAGCCGATGGGTGCATGCGCGAAGGAGAGGTGCTTGGTGCACACGCCTGGTCTTGTCGCGGCTCACGGCTGGCTCTCAGGGTCTTTGCGCGGTCCACCAAAGCTGGAGACCAGCTTATGGTCTTTGCGTGGCTCACAGGGTCCAGGGAGGACTTGGTTTTTTCGTGGTTCACAAAGAAAAGAGAAGGAACAAGAGGAGGTGCTTGATGGAAGAGAGGAGTTTAGCGGAAGAGAGGAGGTCAGGCGCTGCACAAAAGCGGCTCTGATACCATGTTAATTTAGAGAGGAATTAGGGTAAAAATTAGGGATACTGACCTCTGTACAGAGGCTCCCTATTTATATTAATAAAAAATTACTCTTTTACAAATATGACCCGGACTTCTATAAATAACTCAATACCATAGATAACCTATACCATAAATGATTTATTACCATAAAGATAATTCTAAATATAACTCAACAATTTGCTCTCTTTTTTCCGTTCTAAGTATGATTAATTAAGGCTATATGTTATGCTCCATTTAGGTTCCCAACTCCAAAATAAACAGAAAAAGAGAGTACCAAACAGTTCAGTACCATAAAATACATTACTTTCTCAGGAACTATACTACTATAGTATCCCTACACAGAAGGCATTGATTTATTAGATAATTAAATAGGTTATAAGCTTTAAACATAATACTTCCTGACCAGGTATTTAGATAGAGTACCTTGGCGACATACTTAGTGTCGTCACCTCTTTTCTTCACCTTGACCTGTTCAGGCAAACAAACTATTATTTTCCTATATGTAAAGCAGCAATATTTAATTCACCTTTTTTCTGAAATAAGTGACAATCCTGTGCCACCTGTTTTCATTATTAAAAACATAAATTTTTTAAATACTTGCAGCCTGTAGTTCTACTCCTCACTAATATCTTACCTGTAAAAAATAGGAGAGCAACCCCAAACATCTCAACCCAAAAAAGGTTTCTGTTATTACCCGCCGTAACCCAATGCTCAAAGTTCACAAGATGACCATCCATTGATTAACAAATCCCAAAAATGCACAAAAGCACTAGAAGCAACAAAAGAAGGAAAAAGAAAACTGTTTTCGTATCCAATCTTATTTCGTCTAGAACAACTGGAAATTCCAATTGCATTCCACATGTTGACCCAACTAGGTTTAAACTAACTATACTGGGACAACAGGTCAAGTCAGGTACCTAAGCAAGCCATGAACAGCCTGATCAACCCAAGGTTCCAGACTTCTGAGTTCTGTCTTTCACTCCAAGATGTAAAAGAAATAGCAATAGGACATATATACTGTCCATTCCATGATTCAAGTACGACCATTTTGACAATTTGAGTTTATTCTAAATGACAAAAGAAATATTCTAAAAGAAATAACAAAATGTTTATTCTAAAAGAAATAACAAAATGTTTAGGGCATGCTTCATGAGGCAACTACTCACGTCAGGTTTTACCTTGAGTTTATTCTAAATGAACATAACCAACACAATCCATGTCATTGTAGGAATGTGTGTTATTTGAAAAAAACCTAGATGAACCAGCAAGAACAGAATTTAAAAGGCCAATAATTATATGACATGACAAAAAAAATATGAAAACTAAAAAAATCAACAAATTCTGTTCTTGATGCTGACCTGAGCACTATGTTCTACACAATGTGCATTTGTCAATAGCTTCCCATCACCAATCATAAATGCACTACAAGAGGAGGAAGTGCAAAAATATAAGAAGTGATTCTGTTGACAAAATTTGATAATATGAGAACTATAATGAAGGAACGCAAAAGTAGAAAGTTATTTAAAGTAATAACAGACTAGCATAATTAATTGGGCTATAACAGGCAATGTTAGCATATGCACTTGGTACCTATACAAACTAGAGCAACATGACATGGAATGGAGTGATGAGTGGATTTTATAGGCATATTTAGGTACCATTTTGACTCCAAACTAAACCAATTGCCTCGAGTTTAGATAGTTTAGATAGTTTAGATGAGTTTAAGTTAGTTTAATTAGGATTTTTGTGTCAAGAATGAGTTACTACCATAGTTTCTAATTTTATTGCAGATTCTGGACAAGAAATGACTTGGATGAGTCCATTAAGTTGAAGAGCTCGTTCTAATCTTTCCAACAGTTCTTGAATCACCTCAAACGGAGTTCGGATGAAGGAGATATGCCCAAAATACTGACATGACGCAGTACTGGTATTATTCGGCGACCCGCTGAAAGCTCCAGCGACCCGCCAGACCTGAAACCGCCAGATTTATCAGAATTGCCCGATTTAGCAGTTCTATGTTTGGACGACGGTTTCCACCGACTCCATGTGCATCAAGAGCGCGTTTTCAGTTATTTCCAGCGTTTCTACACCTTCCCAATGCCTATTAAAGACGAGTTTGAGGAGAGAAGAAGGGGAGACAAAGAGAGAGATCAAATCCAAGGTCAAAGTTAGGGTTAGACAGAGATTTATTTGAGAGTTGAGTCTCAAGTCCAGATCGTGACAACGCCAAGCAGGTCATTTGCGACAGCAACATACGTGTTTGATAGGAGATTTCGACACGCAAGAGCAATTGGTTGTAATCTTTCTTTATTCTCATTTTCTCTTGTGTTTGTATGATGTCTCTTAGTTGTTGATTGTTTGTTATAGGGCTATGGTTGTAAACTCGAATTCTTAGTTGTTGATTGCATGTTTATTTAGTTTATTTGATATTTTTGTGTTCTATACCTTGCTTGAATTGCGTTAATTGATTATGCCATGATTATCTAAGTAGATTTATTTACACCCGTTAAGTAGAGCTCGCTTAATTGTTAGGTGGTTAAGTCCAAACAAACTTAGATTATTATGCATGATTATGATTAACATGAAGGTTGATACCGAGAGGTTAAACCAGGACCAATTAACGAGAGTTTAAGTCCTTTCCAAAGGTGAGAACCAAGGAATTCGTAGGTTAGAAAGGTATATACTTATAGAAACTAGACCACGAAACGAGAGTTGAAATCTAGGTTCTATACGAGGGAAATTGAGTTAATTAATTGGTAACCAGACCTGAAACGAGAGTTTGATCTAGGAACCTTAATTAAGCCATTATCCCTACACAATTATCAACTAAATTAAGTCAACTTGCATTCACATCGCTAATCCTAGCGGGCCGCTGAGTGAACCGACGAGGTTGTCTGTACCCGCCAAGTAACCAACGACCAGTCTAATAGGTTAGCGACCTAAGTTCTTAGCGGGCCGCTACGAGAGTCAGCGGACCGCTAAAACTGGGACTAAGAAGAAGTGTTAGCAACCAGAAATCCTAGAATTACGTGACTTGTTGAATCTCTCTCATTAATTCTTGTTTTGACCTCAAAACTAGACTTAGGATTTAGACCCTCCTTCAACCTTAGATTCACAAAAGAGTTGAAAACCGTCTAGCTAGTTTAATAAAGTAAAAGACCGATATTCCAACACCGTCCCTGTGGATTCGACCCTCAAGCTGTTCTACAAATGATTAGATCGGTAGACGCGAGGTTTTTATTTTGAGACTTGGTTTTTCCATTGATCATGGAGCAAGGATTAGGTACTAACAGACCGACATGGTGATTAGCATGTAACTAGCCAAGCTAGCATGTTCATTTATTAGCTATGATCAACTAGTGAAACATAACATGGAACAGGGACAAGGTTTACTATGTCTGCAGGCTATGAACCGGTAACGAAAAGTTATTCTCAGCACCATACATAACCTATAGTTAAGGCTTGAAAAACAAGCAGTATAATGGAGAATGTACAGATAAAAGTACTAATTCAGCATACCTTCCTGTACTGGCATATTGCCTTTGTTTCTGCCAAGGAAGAGAATAATCTGGCGATGTATGTGTGGTGTAGACCTGAGTAATAAAAGCATCAAATGAAATGTGCAAATCAAATCAATGCATTTGAAAAATCATACAACGGTTCAGGATCATTTCATATGCCGCCCCCGCCGTAAAACACAGAGCATATGCAACAAAATTTAAATTCCATTTATAGTCTATCTTCTGCATTCAATTTGAAAGATGATGGGACTATACCTGCTCTCACAATGGATTACTAGAATAATTCAAATCTATAGGGAATATAATTTTTGTTATGTCCAATTTTCCCTATAATATTTGTTATATATATCTGTATTTCATGTTTGGAATAAGGTTATATTGACAACAAACTTATTCAATAGCTGTGACGACTGAAGAACTCTTACCAAAATAATAATAAAAAGAAAAATGCACTCTTCAGTTCAGATAAGTTTTAAATCAAATGGGTAAAAATTTAAAAACTAATTTGTCATTTATCAAAAAACTTAAAAATTAAAAGTTCTGTGAACAAATGACCCCCAAATTCCACTAAATATGATAAGTCAATATGCTATAAGAAAACATCCATAACTTGAGTTTCTGACTTCAATGACTTTTGACATATGTTGTCATGGTTGTCACCTGTCAATACATCCCTTCCTTTCATGCTTAGCAGGGGAAACAAAAATATTGCAACCATTCACTTTCATTTATGTTTGAATATCAAAGATGATTTCCGTGAATGAAAAACTGTAAAATAGCTTATCTAGTGGCTAATGGTTTTAAATAAATACTATTCAAAGATAAAGAATACCTTTACAACAGCATTGAGAAATGATGAACCTTGAAAGTCAATTGGGTCAAGAACCTGAGTAATGAACATTTAGTGAGAACTGAGAACATACCATTTCTAATCCACACAAACCAGTACAGCACCAAGCTGGAATAACTGCTAATATTAACTAAACTCGAAAGATGACATCAGAAAGACCCCATAGTATGCAGTACTCGCCAAAAATGGTGGACCTCCGGATGTGAGTAGTAAAACATGGCGCTTTAATTAAATTTGGGAAAAAAAAGGAGAAAGAAATTATATTGCCTGCTGTTCTTCCAAATTATAATCATACAACAAGCTCTTTTCTTTGTTTTTCATTGACTTGACCACACGTCCCTCCTCTTTCCCTTTTCTTTGAGATACTCTTTCCACCTGAAAACAGACAAAAAAAAAAAAAAAAAAAAATCATGGCTAAATTGGTCACCAATTTTTCAACAAAATCCCTGCTCATAATGCTCAATGTTAATTCTACTTTCTAAATAAAAGAAATCACACAACCCAGGAGATGTTAAATCAATTTGGTGATTTGCTTTAACTGAATGTTCAGTTCATCAGAGCGAACAACTTATAAGTTACACAAGATTTCATCATATTAAACAGAGAATCAGAATGCACCTGAAATTTTGAATTAAGTGCACAATAAGTTTCATTCCATAGGAGTCCAGAACTAAGCCTAACGGTAGCAACTAAAAAATTCTACTGTGAACATACTAAAATTCTGGCATCTTTAATTAAGTAGCAACTAAAAAATTCTACTGTGAACATACTAAAATTCTGGCATCTTTAATTAAGTGTTGCTAAAGGAGGAGAAACATAATTCCAGAAAATCAAGAGAAACAGGAAGAGATATAATTAATTGCACTAAGATCTTTCCATAAGAGATTTGAGTGTTAGCCCAGGTAATGAGGAAGCTGACCATCAAAATTGAAAGGAAAAATCAGACAATGACTAGCAATAATCTCTTCCATTCCTTCCGCATTTGATCTTCAGTGGAAATTACACTCTGATTTCCTAATTTGACATTCTACGAACAATGAGGAAGATATGGAATGGAAAAGTAAAGCTCAGGAGGTACCTCATTTCGTCGATGTTTATCAGGTACATGATTCCTCGTTCGCCATGGCTTGGCGGAGCAAAAGAAGGTTGTTTTACGAGAAGAGGAGGGAACGGAGAGAGAAGAGGGAGAGAAGAGCGCGGCCACAGCAGCCATTGTAGAAAGAGAGAGAGAAGAGAGTGACGAGCTGGTTTTGCTCGAAGTACTCTTTCTCTCTTCTTCGCCTTATCCTCTTAACACTCGTTGTTTTTTTCTATTTGAGATATTTGCGGGCTTAACTGGTAAAAGGTTATGAAATTTTACAAACGGTCCCTCCTTTCCTTTGGATCTTTATTTCTAGGACTAGGATAAGGATTACTTTTAGGCTTTTCGTTCGTGGGCCTATCCGCTCCTATTTGGGTAGGATTAACGGGCCAATCTGAGACTACACTACACTACACTACCCTACCCGAAAAAATTAAATACGGTTTTACTGTTCACTCGAATTTCGAGAATAATTATGAAAAATTTGAAATTTTAAATAGTTGTGTAGGATCGGTATCCCGGATGCCAGAGTCATCAGTCCGTAGATCTACGATGCTTCGCGCCGATGCTGGAGATGCCAGCGCTTCTACATCTACTACAGATATTGGTTCTACATGTACTGGAGATGCCGGCGCTTCTACATCTACTGGAGATGTTGTCCCTCCCGGTCCTGTTGATGCAGATCGTCTGTTGCATTTGCATGGAGAGCAGCTTCGTGAAACTGGCATAAGATATTATTCCTCGTTTAATTTTTAATTATATATTTTCATTATGTATGTATTTTGCAAAATAATAAAAATATAAAAATATACATGATTGGAAACCATTCTTGTACAAGGCGATGATGTCACGGAACGCTGAGGTGGATGAGCGTCTCACGACACTTGGCCTAATCCACTTTGTTCATATGGGTCATATGCCGCTGGATCATTCTCTTTTACAATATTTTTTCTAATTTTTCATTTATTTACCTAAATAAAATAAATAAATTAAATGAATAAATGTTAAAAAAAAAAACTCACCTAAATCGAAAGCGCTGCTTATCTCTTTTTAGAAATTTTTCCTTCAATTATAAAATTTTTATATCAATTTTTTTTTTAATTTCTAATTAACTTATCCATAATTATAAAATGTACAAAATAATTCCAAAAATATTTCATATTATATATTATAATATTTTATATTTATTCTGATTTTTTACTAATTTTTTAATTATTTTTACAATATTTTTCCTATTTTTTCTATTAATTAACTAATTAAACTAAATTAATTAAATTAAAAAAAATATACATAGAGGGAATCACTTGGATCGGGTTCTGGGATCCCGATCCAAGCAATTTGTAGGATCGGCATCCGGAATTCTAATCCTACACAACTATTTTTAAAATTTCGAATTTTTATAATTATTCTCGAAATTCGAGTCAACAGTAAAACCATATTTAATTTTTTCGGCTACACTACACTACATGGCCCCTATCATGGGCCAACAATCTGAGACTACACTACACTACACACGTCCCAATGCTGACCGGGAGTCCGGGACTTGAAAATTTAAACGCAATTGCCCAATCTATGAGCTCACCCAAGATATCTCCAATTTGAGAGAGAGATTAGAATCTAATAATCCATATTAAATAGAATGAGAGATGAAATATAGACTGGTTTTATATTTACAAAAAAAAATGATATATATATTTGTAACAATGTTGTGTTGAACGATGAATTACGCACTTAAAAATAAGCGGTGTATTTATTATCATTATATATATATTAAAAACAACAACAATGTTAAGCTATAAGTTGAGTTGAGCGGGCGTCATGACTCATGAATCATGATGCCGTCTAGAATTCGACTCTGATTGAAAAACGCAAATTTAACGCGAGAAATAAATTTTTTTTTTTTCAAATTTGCTAATCAGAATCGACAATGGAGGTGGGGGAATTATCTTCCGGCGAGAATTGACGAGAAAATTTTGGCCCTCTGAATTCCCGTCCAAAACTAAAAAATTTGAAGAGAAGTCTTTTTTAATTACACAACATGACAACACAGTCAACTGCACACATATTCATTCCCTGTCCTCGCAGAATTTTTTTATCCTCGTTATTTCATAATTTATGTCAGGTTTTGGTATACAACATTCATACAACAAAAGCATGTCATGAGAAATTCAGTTAGGAGGTCAAATATATATAACTAGACGCGAATCATGAAATCTTCAGATATATAAGCAACTGAATCGCCAAGTATTGAGATTATAGATAATTTTTGGGAGACATCATAATATCTGGATTCTTACATAAATTAGTCGGCATCATTAAAATTGATTAATTTGAGTCGGAGTAGGCAGTCTATAGAAGTACATAATATCTATACGGACGTCACGTACGTATAATTGCACTACTTTCGGAATAAAATAATGGACATGATCCATGACAATATGTATTTCCGGAGCTAACCAGTTAATAAGTGAGTTTAGATGGTTCTCATCGCTAGAAAATGATAAGTAACCCAATCTCATGCATACTGATGAAATTCAAATAAAATGAGAAAGATCACTTAAACATAAATTTTATTTAACATTAAAACAAAACAGGGAGTAAACTAGGAAAAACACGAATTAAGACTTGAGATAATCCTAATTCCGTTTTCTCATTACAAAAACAAAAACAAATACAAGCACCATACAATATATTATTAGTTTATTACACACATTAACACAATTACACAGCAGTACAATGCAACTGGGCACCGCATGCACAAAATACTCCTGGCATTCAACTATCTCGGCCTTTCTCAGTATCCAATTCATCAGAAGCCTTAATTTTGAGGTACAACTCAAGCTTTTAAACTAAGTAGCTGCGAATAATGCCGATGAGTGATATGACAGTGGCACAAGAGACAATGGCACAGAGCACCTTGGCAACGGCCTGAGCTGTATTGGTGGCTTCTATACTGATAGAGAAGTCCCATAAATTTAGAAAATGGGTCATGCCGCAAAGGATGATGAAAGCTCCAAATTGCAACAGGATCATGCGGTATGGAGCGAGGGACGGAAACTCCCTGGCTAGGAACGCCAGCTCCAGTGGGATGAACAAGTACGCCAGACAGATTAACAAATCAGAGTAAAACTGGACCTTGGCTAAGTTGTTGTGTGAGTCCAATGTAGACCCAGAAGTACATTGGCATGATTCCATTGGAAAGCAACTTGCGTTATGAGAATTGAGAAAGACAGTAGGGAGAGGGAAGGTGGAGAGGGACTGATGGAGAGGCTATATTATGCTATGTGAAATAAATATCTTTTGTTTCTATAGGAAAGGTCATGCCTATCTAGTACCTTCATTGAATGGTAACTTAATTATGTTCATTCATTGATCTCAATAGGAACTGAGGAAACAAACAATAAATGGATCTTTTGTGAAGCATACACGGCTAGCTAGGAGATGTTATCAAAATCTAAACATCCAGAGGAAAATTATTATCTGTCCTGTGTAAATAAACAAATTGAAACAAACTAAATTCTTCGGTAATTTAACAAAATGCCAAGTGTCGGATTAGGATCTGGTGCCTTCTATACAAATAACATTAAAATTATACACTGTACGGAAGCCATAAGATACTCATTTGGCGCCGACAACTGCAATCTACGTTTTTACCATCAAAAGAATCCTCGAATAAAAATTGAGCTCTATCCTTCCTCTTCAAAAATATAATTCTCTATGGAAAATATTAGTCTTTTTTCTGTATTAAATAATGTATTAGATAATGAACTTCCAGGAGCACAAAAAAAAAAATTATCATGAACACTACACACGGCAGGCAATACATGACATTGTGCACAGTATTTACAGGATTTTAGGGTTTTAGATGTCTAGGAAGGGATCTGCTATCAAATAATATATTCATACTACCGGAAGCAAGGCCAAAGTTAGCATCAATAACAATAGAAGAAATGAAATAAGCACAATCAAGATGCATTTGGACACTTGACCTAGCTCACAAATAATTTAACATTCCAAAATTAGATTATAAAGGCATACAACATTTTTTTTTTTTTTGAGATAAATGACCGAGGTGGGTCTCCATTTAAACTAAAGCAAGGTTCATTACGGACTACGTAGTACTCTTTCTGGATCTAAACAAAATACAGAATCAGGGGAATTAAAAAGAAAATAGCATTTATACACGGAATCCAGGAGAATTGAAAAGAAAATAGCATTTATAGGAAGCTCAAACTACACGATACTGCAACAACATTCCTTAAATAGAGAGTTGCCAAAAGCAAAATGGCAGAAGATACAGGTGCCTGCTCTTTTGTCCTTAGTCATTTAAAATTGATAGTTTCATCCTCTTTTCGATAGAAAATCACCACCTTAACATCAGAGGAAGTTACCTCTGCTTTCTGCAGCTCCTCTATGATGCCAGGCTCCACAGTACTCTGAGTCCAATACTGAATCATCATTAGTTTAAGCACCTTTGCATTCAACAGAAAGAACTTTACCACTGTTATGTCGGTCTTCGCCCACATATCCATGCTTATTTGTGACACTTCTCAAAGTCTGATTGAGGCGGAGAAGTCATCTTGCTTCTTTACAAGCAACTCTCTCATTAGAATGGCAACCCTATTTGTCTGACTTGGATAATCACTCAACTGCAATATTTAAATTATTAAATTTGGTCAACAGAAATATGGGACAGTACAGCAACAACCAGCCAATACAGTCCATGTATTCCATATAGGACTGCTCGGTACCAACAGTCGAGTATTTGGTAATAAAAAGTTTAGTGGGGCATATCAGAGGCATAGTTTTGTAAATTTCAACTAGAAAGCTAACACAGAAAAGTCTATGACAATTACTTCCGGAGCTATCACAAGTAGTAGATGACAGTTCGAGCAACACTGATATAACAGCCAAATCCAAACATGTTTTGATAAATAAGAAACAAGGAAAAAATGAGAAAATAACCTCTATTTCTAGTTCTTCAAGGAAAGGCATGCTCCTAAGCAACCAAATGAAAGCATCATACATCCTCTTGTCCATGGTATTGAAATCCAGACCAAACGTTAGGCATCTCAGTTGAGGACATGTTAAATTAAAAGGCAAAGTGACTAGAGACAGAGAGTGTATAGAAAAAAGAAATTAGATCAGAAAACAAGCGAATTCCTCTATAGATGAGAAGTTTCAGGTCAAGCTGATGCTATGATACACACCTTTAGTAATTAGACCTTTTTGAAAGAATAAAAGTTCAAAAATATCAGAGAAATCTACAAAACATAGGATTATGTAAACTGTGTCAATTATTTCGATTTGTATTAAAGCATGCTTCAGTTTTATAACAAAAGCAGCACTCTCAGTTTGGTTTGGTTGTTTTCCTAACCACACAAATTGTTTCATTTTGTATCCGAATGTGTTGTTGTATGTACAAAAGAATAATGCTAAACAAAGATACAACATGAGTTGATCAGACTATTCAGAATCATAAACAAACTCATACTATACAGAAATAGAAATAGAAATAGAAATATAAAAGTCTGCACCACATATAAAGCTTACCTTGAAAACATCATCGTCCAAATCAAGAGAAGAAACCATGCCAATACTAGTCACCAGTCCCAGAGTCACCCAAGCCAACTTTTGAGAATTAGAATGTGAAAAAATGTGTGCTTGCTCCAAACATGGGGCAGAAACAACTGATACTTTCTCAACCGACTCATTAATATCGAATTCCAGATTTCTCAGCTACGGCAAGCTGAGATTTACTGACAGAAGATCTTCTGAGGTTACACAATCTAGAATCTGCAAAGTAGTTAGGTTATTGGATCTATGGATCAGCAAGTGAAGATGGACATTGGAGATTTGAACCTTACAAGGCCAACGTGGTGAGGCAATTAAATCCCCGGAAATCTGTAGGAAGGACAAGATGACATCTGGAAATAGAGAGTTCTTTGAGAGAATGAAAGGATGGGAGATGGAGAAGCACATGATGACAAAAGCTGCAAAGACAAAGCGTTTGGAAACCTCCTTTCTGAAGGAGTAAATGGAGGAGGCTCTGGACCAGAGCTGACTGGTCGGCACTGAAGTAGCGACTGAGCTTGAAGACAAGACGGAGGCAGGGGATAACCACCACTAGTGTTACCAAATTGGTCTTGAAAATGACCAAGACGGAGGCAGGGGAGAAGAGTCCAGAGGTGGCGCCACGAGCGAGCAAGAGCTGATGTGCGGACGGCATCAGTGATGCTGAGTTGAGTAAGGATGGAGATTTTAATTTCTAGAGGAAGGAAGCTGATACAATTGGCTTTTGACATCACCTGCTATGCTGTGATATAGATTTGGGACCCTGTGGAACCCTAGAAGAGAAAATGAGAGGAGGCCAAGGAAGGTTTAGATTACAAGGCAAAGTGGAGGTGTAACTGTACTTTAGTGACAAGCACTTAGAATTTTGAAATGCACTTACCCGGTGCTATCAGCCAGTGATTTCACTCCTCTCCACTGCTTAGTGATGCCACTCCTCTACTGTCTGTATGAAGAAACAGAAAAAAAAAAAAAAAAAAAAAGAAGTTCATATACAAAATCAAGTGCAATTTAAACAGAAACTAAATGCTCCCCAAAATTCATCAGAGAGACTTGAGAACAAGCACTTACCATAAGTAAACTAATTTGCTTTCTGCGAGTGAGTTTTAAACAAGCAAATTTGTTCCTATGGAAATAACAGAAATATGTGTAAAATAAGTGTATCTAGCCAAGCTGGGTGTTTGGCCCAGTGGTTTCGCTCTATTCCACCAACCAAATGGTCCTTGGTTCGATTCACGGAGAGAGCATTTATTTTCTATAACTAATTTCTTATTTCTTATAACAAAACCGTTGGCAACCTTCAAAAAAAAAAAAAAGTGTATCTAGCCAAAGTCTCTCTGACTCTCTCAATGGCACAAAGTATTGACCAGATCACTAATAAATTAATAATATAAACAGATCGCAAATTTATACTTGTTCCAAATTTTTACTCGTTCGCAATCACTACTCCAGAACAAGCATTTCCTCAAAATCAAGAAAGGTAAGTACTTGTTTTCAATTTTCAACAGATCACACACTCACAACAAGGAAGAAAACACACACACACACACAAAAAAAAAAAAAGAGGGACAGAGGGTGCGAGCGACCGAGAGAGAGAGAGAGTCTTGGCGGTGGAGCGAGAGAGTGGCGTACGGATCTAGCGCGCGAGAGAGACGGTTGTTTCTTCTTTATCGGAGAAAAAAAGATGTGATTTGGGGAGGGAGAGATTTGCTCTCTGCAAATTTTTTCAGACCGTCCGATCAATAATGGTTGTGCCGTGATTAATATCGGATTCGTACGGTTCCCAAATCTGAACCGTCGAGATTAGATCGGACGGTCTAGGAAAAATTTACAAAGAGCAA
This sequence comes from Rhynchospora breviuscula, assembly GCA_027562975.1. NCBI lineage: Eukaryota > Viridiplantae > Streptophyta > Magnoliopsida > Poales > Cyperaceae > Rhynchospora > Rhynchospora breviuscula. The sequence goes on from CM050402.1 coordinate 55,793,780, forward strand.
GTCTGATGCTGGTCCAGCGAGAGCGATGGTAGAGAACACGAGTACACGACAGAGGTTACAGACTTACAGGCATGTTTGGCTTTGTTTGAGAATAAGGAACTCTGGACGGTGAGTTGACAATAAAAATAAAATAATTATTTTTTCCAGCCAATTTATGATTTGTTATTCTTTCTTTATTTTATTTTAATATTTGATATTGTAAAATAAAGTAATTACTATTTAATACTTATAATAAAATAATTAATAATAATATTATTATTATTATTATATTATAAAAAGGTAATTTTTATTTTTAATTATAATAAATAGAATAATAAAATAAGTAATAGTAATAAGAATATTATAATAATATATAAAAATATTAATATTGTAATGTTATAATAATATAACAATAAAATAATATGATAATATTATTATAATAATAATATTATAATAAAATAATTAATAATTATTATATAAGTAAGAGATGTGAAAAATATTTTTTTATTCCTTCTTTCTTTCCGAATTCTTATTCTAACTATGAGAGAACTGAAAAATATTTTCATTTCATTCTTGTTCCGCTTGCGGGTCCCACTTGTCAGACCCCAAACCAAGCCATAATCTGAGAAGGACAGCCCCGCCACGCATGTACACTCTACTGTATACACGTAAGGCTAAAATAAACAGTGTTACAGAACAAAATAATCCACAAATAGCATCACAATATAAAGGAAGTATTGTTCATACACAAAAGGACTGGTTATAATATATATATAACAAAATCACCAGTCAAAGACAAACAACAATCTAAGCTAATAATATAAATGACTACTCAAGCTGGGCTTAGTCTTATAAAACAACTTCTTCCACTGTGTCTATCAAGCCTGAACCTGCACCACAAGCAATTATGTGGACTGAGTACGCGAATACTCAGTGTGACAAAAGTAGCCAACAAGATCTTGGTTAATTTCTAGTTAGAACTAAACCACTAAGTTAAACACTTTTAATTCCTACTTGCAATTCTACGTGTAAGTCTGTGTATGGTAGAATACTATTCTACATGCGATGACATGCCAAGAAATCTGAAAAATATCTGGAGAAGCAGAGGAGATATAATAGCATACTAATATACGGATAAATAAATATAATGTGATACGAGAATCAAGCACCCGCACTCAATGGTCCAATTAAAGTCGCATAAAATCCAGAATCAGTCTCACAAGTCCCAATATGACATAACCGTGCCGACAGAACATCCGAAGCCCAAAGCCAGCTCGTCTTGACCCTAAAGGAAGCTCCTACCTCAAACCCGGACCAATGGGAATGAGCAGTAATACGTGGTACCCGTAAACTGACGCATGGAGAGACGAGAGGAAGTCTGGTAATAATGGCACATACCCATGGTCCAAGTCAAGTCAAATAGGAAATATAATACTACAGTACAATACAAATAACCATTGAGTGACCGCAGTACCGCCTGACGGTCGGTCTGCAGAGTGATCATCAGAAACGTGTTACTCGAGATCACTATCATAAGGAGCCCACCGGCAATGGCTGGGGTGTAAGCTCCCGATAATGGAAACCGCGTGCAAAACGCTCTTATCTCACTCGGTCTCACTATCCTGATCCACACCAGATGCAAGTGTTGCTTTAAGCACTTTTAAGTTTATTAATCACATTATTAATATGAATGCATCTCCTATATATGCAATACTAATATTTAATTAATGGCATGCGCTTAACTGTTTATTTAATATCAATGACATGATATACATACAATTAGTTAATGATCTAATTACTAAGCTAAAGATTAAACAAAACCTAAGGCATCCACAAGTCATAAAAAGACTACCACACCTGAAAAAGTCAGAGATGAAACGACTACTCCTCCGGATGGTCGGTGAAGTCCTGACCAGCCTCTACTGTCTCAAACTCGGGGTAGTAGTCGTCTGCAAGTCCTGAGTGCTCCTGCTGCTCACTTGAGCGAAAGACTAACTAATTAGAACGGCACTTACTCGAAAACACTCAACTAACGATCACTAAGTTAACCCTCTATTTGGATTGAAGTTTTGGGTTACTGATAAGGGATTCTATTTTAAAATATATTAATTTAAGTAGTTAATTTCTAGAAACAAATTGACAGAATTCCGTCTGAAACTAGTTGAGAAGAAATGCTAACCTAAAAGACATTTTTAGAATTATTTTGCTATAGTTTGTTTTATAAAATTAGAGAGTAAGAAAGTTTGATAATATTATACATACATTTGTAATTTAATTTGTTAAGATTTGATTTATAAAATCAATGTGTAGATAGACGTATGTGACGAATCCTACAAGTCTTTACTACAACGATTAAAGACGTGTCATATTAATTTGGTTTTGAAATCATTTAATAAGTTTTAATAATTTTTCTAACAGTGTTTGATTAAGTATGAAATTATTCTAAATTAAACTCTTAAACTAAACCAACTATGATAATAAAACTTAAATTAGGAAATAAGAAAAATAAACTCAATTTAAATGATTTGGTTTTGGGATCATATATTGTCCGATTATATATCATAGTATCTGTAAAGAATTGTTTTGCTGACATTTTAATCATCTCCCATTTAAAAGTCAACAAATTTAATTTCCGAATCCGACTTAATCATTTCTCGACCAAAAAGCATTTTCTTTAATATTCAAACTATTTATTCAAGCCATCAAACAGTTCTAGTTTTGTTTCTCAAATCCATCTCAATTAAAGAGAAAGTTTAATATGCACCATAGTGCATAGGACTTTCTATGCACCACGGACTTTTTCGGAAGTATTTTTCTAAATTGACAAATCTAATTTAACCAATCTAATCTACATATTGAAATCTCATAGCAAACCAAATTTTACAATTTTTGAGATTTTATTACTATTTTATTTGAATTTTTTAAAACATACTATTATTGGAAATAAACTACTATTTACAACATTCCAGAAATGACAGGTTTTAAAAAATTCGAAAAAAATAGTAATAAAATCTCAAAAATTGTAAAATTTGATTTGCTATGAGATTTCAATATGTAGATTAGATTGGTTAAATTAAATTTGTCAATTTACAAGAATACCCTCGAAAAAGTCTGTGGTGCATAGAAAGCCCTATGCACTATAGTGCATATTAAATTTTCTCCTCAATTAAATCCATAATTAAACTTAACTAATCAGAAACATATCTTTGGGCCACACAAAATAATTTCAGTAAAGCCCACAGAAAACAGTTCCACACGGATTAAAACAGAGAGAAGCCCACGAAGAGAAACAGGCCTGTCGGCCCAGAGGAAATACACAAGTCCACGCGAAAACAGGGATCCCAGCGGATCCGGATACACATGGGTTCCGGGGATCAAATCCGAAACCCAACATCAGACAATAAAATCCGACCCGACAACATCAAGGACTTTTACACCTAGAACCCTGAATTTATTTTATTTACTTAAAAATTACCTTTCAGACCCTAATAACAGTTTTTATTACAAAAGACCGTAATACAGTTAAATCAACATTTATGAAAAGGTCCTTGGCAACATAATATTTTACACAGAGGTCCTTGGGCAGGTTTTTACATGTACCAGATTGGTACAAGGCCTGATACCAGCCCTGTACCTTGTACCAAAGGCAACAATAAGCATCAAACAACATCTCAAAGCCTCAGAAAGGTCTCACAACACAGTCACAAGCCTAAACGACTAATATTAACATCTAAACAGGTTTTTAAGTGTTCCTAATTACCAAACAGACCAAAAACGAGTCATTTGAGACGACAAGCACATAACAGAGCAAGTATTAGACTCTACAAACAGCTCTACAGTTGTCTAAACCCACAATCAACAAGCATTCACTCAATTTTGAGGCTTTCAAAGCATAATAGATTAGAGACAAGCATCCACGCTCTCAATCAGATTATATCGAGCCATCACCACACACAAACAGATCACAAGTTCAGATACGCAATTCAAATTTGAGGCATCAACCAAACAATCAGATCAAAGTCAAACATCTTAATGCCTCAATCACACAGAATCAAGCCACAAAAACAAAGAAGAAGAGGAAGGGATTACTAAACCGAGAAGGGAAGAGGAAGCAAGTAGGGAGGAGAAGCAAGCTAAACCAGCACCACCACCTCGCCTCACTGTCAGCGCTGCCACCTCGCCCCGTCAACTGCCTCTTACTCCACTCAGATTCCTTAAGTCTCCACCTCTCTCTCACTCTATTCCTTTCTCTATTTCTGTTCTTATCCAATTGTAATGGGTCTCAGTAGAGAGAGGAGAGAGGGATGACTCATATAGGAAGGGAATGAAGAGGAGAGGGTTGAGTTGCTGAGGTGGTAGAGGGAGAGAGGTAAAGAGGAGCGGTGCTAGGGTTTAGGTCAAAGTCGAGGGTGACAAGTAGCAGGCTTCCATTCGGCTAGGAAAAGCCAGAAGCGGAAATCCAGGGGCTTGAGGGGGCTACTGTGGGGTTCGATCAGATTGGAAGAGAGGAGATAGGAGGTGAGGTCGAGAGCTGATAGGAGGGACGGGAAGAGAGAGAGCAAGTGGTTTGGGGAGAGAGCCAGGGATGGGGTTGAGGGTTCCTGTCAGAGGCGACTGGCGAGAGAGAGAGAGAGAATCGAGCGGATTGGTCGAGGGATTTCTTCGATTGGTGAAACGAGAGAGGAGAAGCGGAAAAGAGGGAAACGGGTGGAGAGATGCATCCGCATCCTCGACAGTCCTTTAAAAGGACTGCTCGGAGCAGTCGTTTTACGCTGTCCGTCCGATCTTGATCCAAGGGCGCGCAAGAGACAAAAAGGAAAAATCGCTCTCTTCAGCCTTAGGGCTTGCTCCAGAAGAGGTAAATCGGAGCTAAGGTAAGGTAGATGAACTATGTTACCTTGCTCCAGCCATCATTGCTGGATGAACGAAGGGAAACGAAATAAACCCAGGAGTCCCAAAACTTAGTTTTAAGAAAAAGACTAGTTACCCCCGAAATCGGGGTGTAACCAAAGAAACCCAATTTTTTACCAACAATGTCCTTACCCTTTAATTGCATCATTCTTTTTCAATTCAAATTAAAGGACAATATTATCTTTTTACATGTTAAAAATAAGGTTACAATCGTTTACTTTAATGTATGTTCTTTTTAATGTGGAGCAAGTAAACTGCATTTCCGTAAACTTTCTTAGCTTTTACTATCTTTCCGTTCCATAACTTAGCTCTGCTTTTCTTGTTCTGGAGCAAAGCCTACCCTTCCTGCCCAAGTCCCCGATTCCTTATTGAAAAAAAAAAGAAAATCGCAACTCTGATCCACAAGCTCTTCAATGACGAATCCTTGCTTCTCTCTCGACTCAGATAGATCGACCGTAAAAGCTTCATCGTCTCATCGATCTCTCTTGCACGTTTACATTCTCGAGAGAACATGTACCACAGTGCATGTTTCTTGCAACCTAGGCATCCGATTATACTATCGAGGCTATTGATGCGAAATTGGGTACAATTAAGATTCATCTGTTGATTTGAGGGTTAATAAAGAAGATCGACCTTCAAAAAAAAAAAAAAATAAAGAAGATCACGTCGAGAGAACTTCCTTTTCTTTCATGTCGATACTTTGTTACTAAAAATTGAGCTTTGTCTTTTTCTTTTTTTTTCTCAAGGCTGATCCTTGGATCAATTTTTCTAGGTATTAAGCCATCCACTAAACATGGTTTAATTGAAGAGAAAGGTTAATCAAAAGGACACAAAAGATTTGATGATGACATGAAAGATACGACATGCTGTCAAATTTTACTCAGAAATTGATTTTTTTTAAGTTGAATAGCAATAGTTTATAACAGTAACAGAACTCTGAAGTTCCATGGTGAAGATTAGATTCTTAATGGTAAAAAATTACGAGTATTGAAAGGTAACAAATGTCAAAACTGAAGTCTGGACAGTTTCTGGCACAACCAGCAAAAAGCATTTTTGGCAGTTCACAAAACTATTTTTATTTCATAAACGGTTATATAGAATCAATTGAAATTTTAACTGTAGATAAAATATGATATGAAACGTCTTCTGTAAAAGTTTCAAAATTTTTTGACGGGCAGACTAATTATATTGAATTTTTGAAATCAGACAGAAATTAAGTTTCAGAAATTTGTACCAGCAAACTGTGCCATCAAACATGTCTGAAGTTCATACCTTGAAACCTTTGAAATAGATCTCTAAAATTCTTGTCAAAATTAAGCCAAATGCCTCTGCTTGTCTATTTCTAAACCAAAAAGTTTCAAGTCTAAAATGTAAACAGAGATTAAATGAAAAATAGTTAACTGAACTAATATTTGACTGTCCAGGAAAACAGATACCAGTATAATGCCCTGAATTCAAAAATCATGTAAAAATATCATAACAATTCAAAAAAATCATACTAGATATCAAAATTTTCTACTTGAAGCCTAGTTTTAAACAAATAAACCTCATGTCCAAATTCGAAATAGGATAAAAACAGGTATTGAAACAGTGAACCAAGGTTGTGCTGTCAATTATAATAGTTACCAGAAAATAATTGTGAAAGAAAAATTTGAAAACTATATGAACGGAACTCCAAAAATTCTTTAAAAATGCAAAATGGATCTCTCTCTGAGTCGTCTTTTAAATGAATTTGGTTTCAAAATTTTTGATGAATCAGAGAAATTGTTTTTCAATTTTAAACTGAGTAAAGGTCTGGTTCGTCTGTCACCTGTTTTTTTGGAATGTATATTAAGGTTATTTCTGCTTATTATTTCCATAACTTACCAATGTTTGTTTCAATACTTTTTTATTGTGCTAAACAAATGTTGCACTTATGTAGGATATAGAGTCTAGGAGAGTTTGGTTGGCACCTCATTTGGGTATGGAATTTGCAACCCTAGATGAAGCATAGATGTATTGGAGAAATAGATAATTGAACAGCTTATCAACTAGTACATAATTGAACAGCATGCCTTCTCTAAATGAAACCAGTACATAATTGAAGAGCTTATCAACTAGTTTCAATGAAAACAGTACATCAACTAGTTTTCAGAGCATAATTGACCAAACAAAATAAAAACAAGTTAATAGTTTGTATTACACAACAGCAAAATACAGTATTGACCCAGCACATAATTGACCCAGCACATAATTGACCCAGTACATAATTGCTATTACACAAATAGTTTCCATCAAATTGTTTCCAAAACCGATTAATTGGCCCAGCACATAACTTGTTCTTCATCCTGCAAGAAAAGAACTGATTTAATTAAGAATTCTGAGTTGTCATTTTAATTAAAAAAAAAAAAAACTAAGTGAATAAAATAGTACTTCTGTCCATTATAGCTTTATCACAGTGAAGACCTGAAAGCAAACATGAAGTCTGAGTTGTATTGTGCTATCAGTACCAAACCCGATTACCCAGAAAATTTACCAAGAAATCCAATAAGCTTTCTTATTTGGCATCTAGGTCCTTCAAACCAGGATGCGTACTAAAAGCTGCGGCTCGAAGAGTGCAGGTCCTAAAATTTAAAACCCAAATCAGACAGGTGTACACAAGCTGATTCCATTTATAAAACGGGAAGCCGATTGGAGCAAATACTGGAACATTAAGCTATAGAAAGGATCTAGATTACCAAACCAGTGAACTGACAACAGTTTATCAAATTACTTAGAAACAAACAATGTATCAGGTTCAGCGCTGTATCTCAGTACTCTATATCTAGAATTGAGTCTTCTCTGTAACAGTCACGATTTCATTATCAATCAAAACAAATTACAATCTATCTCTCTATCGCTTCACACTCTCTCTCAAGATTGTTTAAAAGCTTTCATCCTCAAAGAAAAGAAAAGAAAAGAAGAGCAGATCGAAAAGAAAAGACCAACCTGGGCGACGCAGCGATGGAGGACAGCGGATCAGTCAGAGAGCCAAGGGGACGCAGTTTTCGAGGACGGCGGTGAAGAGATCGACTGGGAGAGATAGATGAACCCGGTGCGTGCGAGAGAGATCGATGAGACGATGAAGCTTTTACGGTCGATCTATCTGAGTCGATAGTGAGAGAGAGAAGTTGTTAGAGCTATGTCCTAGGAGCCAATTATTAAATGGCCACTTCTATGATTTATGTGATTGATGATATTTTATCATTTATTCCTTGATTTATTAATTGACAGATCATTCAGGTTGAGGATCTGAATTGTGGATCTCTGTAGTTCATTTATAATTAAATGACAATAATAAATCTAAAAGGTCCGTAATCTTGATAATTAACAAGGAATATTAATTATCGGATAAGATTAGTATGCAAGTTAAGTGATGATTAAGTTCTACAGATCATAGGTAAGGAGTTGCCAACTTAATTGCATATGTATATGTTATAGAACATAGTACAGGACGCGACCCAGTGAAATAAATATATGGATTGTGTTATGTGTCATTATTTATTTCATTTGAGTTTGATTCTAAGTTTGAGATGGTTCAGCTTTTCCACATGAGGATAGGTTCAATAAATATCGTCTACCGTTGATTCCTGATAAGGGCTGCTATACGGACTTTATTTATGTTCTCTTGAATTGTGCGGGGAAAAGTTGTTCATCAAGAAAACCGTATGTCCCTCATTAATTAACTTAGTGAGCGATGATATCTGTTTGGGCCCCTTGATGGAGGTGGACTGTTTGCTAGCAACTGATACAGTCATCTCTAGATCAAGAAACGTATAATCTGCAAGAGTGACACATTCCTATCTTGGATTATACGATGATATCATGTGACATAAGAATCGGACAAGGAAATTCTATTATTTCTTATGCAGGATTGAGATATTGTAGCTGTACACTATTTATGCGAATTGGGAGTCATAACGTGTTGCTAGATACCGCTTATGATTATTGGAATTGAATAACGATTTAATACCATGTCCAACTTAGCATAAATCCTCAAAGGGTCACACAAAATTGGTGTTTAACCATACGTGCATTATTTATTTATTTGCAACAGTGAGTATTGCAAAATATAATAAGTTGGCTAATTAATTATGTACCGTTGCGAACCGTAATAATTAATTGAGTCAAATGGATTATATAGAAATAAATTAGTGCATTGTCTAATCTCTAAATAATTATTATTAAGTTAATAATTATTTATAAACAACACATTTAATTTATTTAAGTTAATTGGGCCTTTATTTAATAGTAAATAGAAAGTCCAATTAAAGTCCAAATAAATAGCAATTGAATGGGCCTTTTAATTAAATGAATTGAGGTACTATAGAGAAGAGCACATGGCCCATCTAGGCCCATGTTGAGGCCGGCCACACTAGGGTGGTAGGTGGGGTGGCACACTTGTAATTGTTGTGAACTTTGTGCTAGGGTTTAGAGCCTATATAAGGACTCATATGGAGGCTTTTTTGGCTCTAGCTCTCTTCCCCAAACCCTAGCCGCCCCTCCTCCTTGGCTTGGCCGAAATTCTCCTCTCTTCTCTCCATTCAATAGCTCATGTGTTGAGCAAATTCCTTCCATAAATTGATTGGTGAATTAATTGAAGAAAGGGAAAGCTTGGGATTAGACTTGTTCTTCTCGTCGCTAGCACGATTTGAGAAAGAATTTGGTTAATACCATAGTGGACTCGAGGTGGCCATTAGGAGGAGTTTGGAGAGCACCCCACCGATTCCTAAGCCGTAGGATCGAGCCTCTTGATTACGATATCGAGAGAGGTACTAATCTCCTACCATTTCTCTTGTGTGAATGCTTAAAGCACTAGATCCATAGTGCATGATGATTAATTAGGATTAATTAATAGTAATTAGTCTAAAAATAAAAATTATGCACTTCCTAACAGTGGTATCAGAGCACATGGTCGTGCTTAAGTTATTTTGACACTTAATTAAGAGAAATTAGTTAATTAATGGATTAGTAGAGTTGATGCTATTGCTTGCTGTCTGGAAACAGCAATTTCTGTGTTGTTATGCGTTTTTCGCTATGAAATGTTCTCTGGAAATTTTTTCTGTCAACTAGAAAGTTGTAGATCTGTGGATTGTGGTTCTTTTGGCGTTGGATTCACATTTTTCTGAAATTGTATGGATTTACTGTGAATAAAATGGCAACGGTGCGCAGAACCAGTTTCTGCTTGCACTGTTCTGTTTGAATGGCTTAAAAGATTTATATTTTGAATATAAGTACCAGTGTTCTTTGGCTAGATTTAAAAAGGACTTGATACACTTTCTGGACATGTATAGAATGTTGCATGGTTCAGATTAATTCGTGGTTTTTTCAAGTATGAAAAGAAAGATCTCGTCAGATCTGGTTTATTGAGCAAACTGATTGTTCTAATAAACTGTACCAACTGAGAACTCTTTCTGGAAAATTGTTTGAATAGAGTTGTTTATTTTTAAGTTAGGATTCCAGGAAAATTAATTTCATAATTTTTCATGGAAGTTTGGTACCTCAACCAGGTCAAACCTTTTCGGTCGATAGTCTGTTCCTGTACAGGTCTAGTCGATTGTTAAGCTTGTAACTTGAATTTCTTAAACAGAACTTAGTGGTTTTATTTTCATGAATAGTTAGCCAATAGATTAAACAAGTTTTTCTATGTATATTGTATGTATAAAAACTGGATGGAAGGTGATCTTTCAGACCGGATGGTTGAGAAGAAAAACAGAATATCTCAAAACGGTGCGTTCGCGCACTTGTTTCAGATTTGTCTTTTTTGATTCTCTCAGATGGTATATGATCTTTTCCTGAAATTTTGACTGGTAATTACAATCTAGACAAGGAGCTTATATAAATTATTTCATAATTTTTGGAGACCGAAAACTGTGGATTTTGTCGTGTCCCATTAGATACTTTTTTATCAAAGTATTATTTATCTAATTATTCAAACTAGTTGAAAAAGTAATTAGAATACTCCTTGTGCGATCTCCTTTCAGTTTTTGATGATTGAAAAGTTTTCGAAAAGGAATTTAAACAAGTTTGGTTGTTTGAAATTTGAGCATTTATACACGGAAATTGCGAATGGCAAATAATACGCAAAGACACTTGAAAGTCATTAATTATAAACAAATTACACTAGTGGATAGACTTGTGCTAACTTTGTTTTGTAGGAGGATGTGGGTTTAGTATGGCTCATGACTCAATGCCTTGTGGTTTGTAAATTGAATGCATGTGTGATTGTGTGTAATAAGGCCTTTGGTGCCATTAATTAATTTTGATTAATTTTTGTGTAACTTGAGAGGCTTGCATGCCCCTAAGGTTAGGATGGGAATAGAAATTTACACATGTAATTTTGTTCCTTTATTTTATATAGGATTTAGATCCATATAGAATTTAGTGGGAGGGACAAAGGTTAGATTAGTTTTGCTACATGGAGATGCGGCGAAAACTAATGCAAGCGGGAGCCATACAAACCCACAACAATGCTTGAGATGCTTATTATGTGAATGTTTGTGAATGCTATGAATGTCATAGGATAGGTATGGGTGTATGTTTACACGACCACCAAACAAGAGTCACATAATTGTTTGTCCCAAACGATTGAGCCAAATCACTCTCCTTCTCTCTATCCCCTTCACGCCTTATGTTCGGCCATTGATGCATTCCGCCGACGCGGACATCGTGGTCCACCATAGGTAGTCGGGGTGTAAATCGGATTTGCAAGGAGCAAATAGAGAGGAGTTGCTTAAACAATGGACCCTAATCGGATTGGACATTGGAGTGAAGTTCGCGACGCGAACCAAGAGTCATAAAGTTGTATGATTGGTTAAGGAGAACCTACCTCATTATTAGTTGCTTTGATGTTGTGCCGACGCCGGCATCATCTCAACGAAAGTGGGGGTCTTGGAAATTCATTACTTTTAGGGACTTATATTAAAGTAGTGAAAGTTTTACTTTATTGGAAATTAAAACAAAACATAAACTAATTGACCTTTAATTTGAAAATTGTTGTAGATGTCTTCCTCGTCTTTTTCGCTACGTTCTCTTTTAGAGAAAGAGAAGCTCGCCTTCAACGGTGCCAACTTTCTGGATTGGCACCGGAACCTTAGGCTTGTCCTTAGGTTTGAAAAGAAGGAGTACCTCTTGACCACTCCCGTCCCCGCGGCTCCCAAGTCGGATGCCCCTAAAGCGGATCAGGACGAACATGACAAGCACGTCACGGACGACATGGAGATGTCCGTCTTGATTGTCGCTGTCATGGAGTCGGAACTCCAAAAGGAGTTCATGGATAGTGGTCTAGGAGTGTTTGAAATGGTCTCTCGTCTCTCGAACATGTTCCAAACCAAGGCCCGCACCGAAAGGGCTCGTCTCATCAAGGCCGTCGCCAATACTCGATTGGCGGAGGGTCATGAAGTCGGGCCACACGTCATGAAGATGGCGGGGTTGTTTCGGCAGCTTGAAAGGCTTGATACGCCCTTCCCGTCAGGGGCGATTCAAGACTTTATTCTCAACTCTCTCCCTCACAGCTTCACCGGTTTTGTTGTGAACTACCGGATGAATGGCATGGACAAGAGCATGGATGATCTCCAAAACATGCTTGTCGAGACGGAGGAGAGTCTCAAGAAAGAGAAGGGCCCCAAAGATGTTCTTGCGGTGAGTGACAAGAGCAAGAAGAGCAAGAAAAGAAAGACCCGCCGAACTAGAAAGGGCAAAGGCCCGGTGACGCCCCAAGGTCCGGCCAAGGGAGCTCCCGAGGGTTCCAAGAGAAAGAAGAACCCGGCCACTTCCGAGACCGTATGCTATTACTGTAGCAAGACGGGCCATTGGAAGAGAAACTGCCCCAAGTACCTCGCTGACAAGAAGGCGGGAACCGTCCAGCCTTCTACCTCAGGTATATTTGTCATTGAAACCCTTCTCGCTACCTCTAACACAGACTGGATTTTTGACACCGGTTCTTGTGCTCACATTTGTCGAAATGTGCAGGCACTAAAGAGTAGGAGGCGGCTCGAGAAAGGCGAAGTACAACTCCGCGTCGGTAACGGCACGTGCGTCTCCGCTATGGCCGTTGGGAATGTGGATGTAACTTTGCCTTCTGGTTTCATTTTGGAACTCAAAGATGTCTATGTAGTTCCTTGTATCACTCGAAACATTATCTCTATTTCTTGTTTAGACTTGGATGGATTTGGTGTTGTAATAAAGAACAAAAGTTGTACTTTGTTGCGTGATGATGTTTGTTATGGTGTTGCGCATTTATTGAATGGTCTTTATGTGCTTGATTCTAGCGAACATGTTTTGAGTGTTGAACGTGACAGTAGGAAACGTAAGATTTCACATGAAAGTACGACTCTAATGTGGCATTGCCGCTTAGGTCATATCAACGAGAAACGCATTAAGAGATTGCAAACCGTTGGTCTCTTAGATCAATTCACTTTCGAGCCAATTGACACATGCGAATCATGTTTGATGGGAAAGATGACCAAAGCGCCTTTTCCTAACAAAGGGATTAGGACAAACGACTTGTTAGATCTCATACATACCGATGTGTGTGGACCTATGAGCATTTGTGCACGAGGAGGTTATTCATACTTCATCACTTTCACCGATGATCATAGTAGATACGGGTATATCTACTTGATGCGGCACAAGTCTGAATCCTTTGAAAAGTTCAAGGAGTTCAAGAATGAAGTTGAGAACCAACTCAATCGAAAGATCAAAGTCTTGCGTTCCGATCGAGGTGGAGAGTACTTGAGCCACGAATTTGGTGATTATCTAAAGGAGTGTGGAATCGTTCCACAACTCACTCCACCGGGAACACCACAATGGAATGGTGTATCCGAGAGGAGGAATCGAACTTTGCTAGACATGGTTCGATCGATGATGAGCCAAACCGACTTGCCTAAATCGTTTTGGGGTTTTGCATTAGAAACCGCAGCTTTTACTTTAAATCGTGTTCCGTCAAAGTCCGTTGAGAAGACGCCTTATGAGCTTTGGTTTGGTAGGAAACCAAGCATGCTTTTTCTCAAGATTTGGGGTTGTGAAGCTTATGTGAAAAGGCTAATGAGCGATAAGCTTGGACCCAAATCGGACAAATGTTATTTCGTAGGATACCCTAAGGAAACAAAGGGTTACTACTTCTATAACCGTGTCGAGAACAAGATAGTTGTTGCACGACATGCGGAGTTCTTGGAGAAGGAGTTTCTCTCAAGAAGAAGTAGTGGGAGCAACGTGGTGATTGAAGAAATTCAAGAACCGCAACAACAAGAGATGCCTCAAGTAGGAAATCTAGTTGTTCCCAATGTGGTGCCAAATGAGGTGGTAGCCGAACCCATTCCACAAATTGTTGTAGAAGAAGAGGTTCAAGAGCAAGCTCCCTCAATTGAAGACTCAAACATATCGCGAGTCGATGATGTTGAAGTTGCACCCACACTTGAAGTTCAAGAACTAAGTCCGCAAACCGTTGTGGAACAAGTTCAAGAACCTCAAGCATCCACCCTACGAAGATCGGCAAGGCCAAGTCGTCCACCTATAAGATACTTAGGTTTACACGACGTTCTCGTCATTGCGAATGACGAACCCTTGACCATAAAGGACATGAAGGAAAAATCCGACTCAAAGGAATGGCTCAAAGCCATGGAATCCGAAATGCAATCCATGTATGAGAACAAGGTATGGACCTTAGTTGACCTTCCCGACGGAGTAAAACCCGTTGAGAACAAATGGATTTTTAAGAGAAAGGTCGACATGGATGGCAACTTGACCATTTACAAAGCACGACTAGTTGCGAAAGGTTACAAGCAAGTTCATGGTATTGACTATGAAGAAACCTTCTCGCCAGTCGTCATGTTCAAGTCAATTCGGATCTTGTTAGCAATTGCCGCATTCTACGACTATGAGATATGGCAAATGGATGTCAAAACTGCCTTCCTAAATGGCAACTTGGAAGAGGATGTGTATATGACACAACCCGAGTGTTTTGTGGATCCAAAGAATGCTAACAAGGTGTGCAAGCTTCAAAGGTCCATTTATGGATTGAAGCAAGCATCAAGGAGTTGGAACAAGCGCTTTGATGAAGAGGTCAAGAAGTTGAACTTCATTCAAAGTGAGAAGGAACCTTGTGTTTACAAGAGGATTAGTGGGAGCGTGGTTGTATTTCTTGTCCTATATGTTGATGATATACTCTTGATTGGGAATGATATCCCCGAATTGAATGCAGTCAAGGATTCATTGAAGAAGGTGTTCTCAATGAAAGACTTGGGCGAAGCCGCCTACATCCTAGGAATCAAGATCTATCGAGATAGATCAAGAAAGTTGTTAGGCTTGAGCCAAGATGCATATATTGACAAAGTGTTGGAAAAACACAACATGGCTAGTTCCAAGAAGGGTTACTTGCCTATGTCACATGGCATATTCTTGAGCAAGACTCAATGTCCGACGACTGATGCAGATAGAAAGTACATGAATCAGTTCAAGTATCCATCTGTGGTCGGTTCGATTATGTATGCCATGCTATGCACTCGCCCCGATGTGGCGCATCCGATTAGTGTGACTAGTCGATACCAAGCTAACCCTGGTATGCCACACTGGACCGCAGTCAAGAATATCCTCAAGTATCTCAAGAGAACAAAGGATAGCATCCTCGTGTATGGTGGAGACCAAGAGCTCGTTGTAAGTGGTTACACCGATGCTAGTTTCCAAACCGATCGAGATGATGCGAAGTCACAGTCCGGCTTCGTATATCTGCTCAATGGTGGGGCCGTGAGTTGGAAGAGTTCCAAACAGGATACCACGGCCGATTCCGTCACCGAAGCAGAATACTTAGCGGCGGGTGAAGCAGCGAAAGAAGGCGTTTGGATCAAGGAATTCTTGACCGAGCTGGAGGTGGTTCCAAGCATCTCAGGTCCAGTGGATCTCTACTGCGACAACACGGGAGCCATAGCTCAGTCCAAGGAGCCTAGGTCTCACCAAAAGACCAAGCACATTCTACGACGATTCCATCTCATCCGTCAGTTTGTGAATGACGGGTGGATCAAGGTCAAGAAGGTGGACGGTGCCGCGAACACAGCGGACCCTCTGACAAAGCCTCTGTCTCGAGCCGCACATGAGTTGCACGTTGCATCCATGGGGATTAGGCGTATGCCTGAGTGGCTTTGAGTTGTATCTTTTATCTTTTGAGGCTTTAGTATGAGACATGTATATTTTGGATATTACATTGAGTACTATGCACTGGCTAGAAGTCGCTGTTGATTGACTCTAGGCCAAGTGGGAGATTGTTAGAGTTATGTCCTAGGAGCCAATTATTAAATGGCCACTTCTATGGTTTATGTGATTGATGATATTTTATCATTTATTCCTTGATTTATTAATTGACAGATCATTCAGGTTGAGGATCTGAATTGTGGATCTCTGTAGTTCATTTATAATTAAATGACAATAATAAATCTAAAAGGTCCGTAATCTTGATAATTAACAAGGAATATTAATTATCGGATAAGATTAGTATGCAAGTTAAGTGATGATTAAGTTCTACAGATCATAGGTAAGGAGTTGCCAACTTAATTGCATATGTATATGTTATAGAACATAGTACAGGACGCGACCCAGTGAAATAAATATATGGATTGTGTTATGTGTCATTATTTATTTCATTTGAGTTTGATTCTAAGTTTGAGATGGTTCAGCTTTTCCACATGAGGATAGGTTCAATAAATATCGTCTACCGTTGATTCCTGATAAGGGCTGCTATACGGACTTTATTTATGTTCTCTTGAATTGTGCGGGGAAAAGTTGTTCATCAAGAAAACCGTATGTCCCTCATTAATTAACTTAGTGAGCGATGATATCTGTTTGGGCCCCTTGATGGAGGTGGACTGTTTGCTAGCAACTGATACAGTCATCTCTAGATCAAGAAACGTATAATCTGCAAGAGTGACACATTCCTATCTTGGATTATACGATGATATCATGTGACATAAGAATCGGACAAGGAAATTCTATTATTTCTTATGCAGGATTGAGATATTGTAGCTGTACACTATTTATGCGAATTGGGAGTCATAACGTGTTGCTAGATACCGCTTATGATTATTGGAATTGAATAACGATTTAATACCATGTCCAACTTAGCATAAATCCTCAAAGGGTCACACAAAATTGGTGTTTAACCATACGTGCATTATTTATTTATTTGCAACAGTGAGTATTGCAAAATATAATAAGTTGGCTAATTAATTATGTACCGTTGCGAACCGTAATAATTAATTGAGTCAAATGGATTATATAGAAATAAATTAGTGCATTGTCTAATCTCTAAATAATTATTATTAAGTTAATAATTATTTATAAACAACACATTTAATTTATTTAAGTTAATTGGGCCTTTATTTAATAGTAAATAGAAAGTCCAATTAAAGTCCAAATAAATAGCAATTGAATGGGCCTTTTAATTAAATGAATTGAGGTACTATAGAGAAGAGCACATGGCCCATCTAGGCCCATGTTGAGGCCGGCCACACTAGGGTGGTAGGTGGGGTGGCACACTTGTAATTGTTGTGAACTTTGTGCTAGGGTTTAGAGCCTATATAAGGACTCATATGGAGGCTTTTTTGGCTCTAGCTCTCTTCCCCAAACCCTAGCCGCCCCTCCTCCTTGGCTTGGCCGAAATTCTCCTCTCTTCTCTCCATTCAATAGCTCATGTGTTGAGCAAATTCCTTCCATAAATTGATTGGTGAATTAATTGAAGAAAGGGAAAGCTTGGGATTAGACTTGTTCTTCTCGTCGCTAGCACGATTTGAGAAAGAATTTGGTTAATACCATAGTGGACTCGAGGTGGCCATTAGGAGGAGTTTGGAGAGCACCCCACCGATTCCTAAGCCGTAGGATCGAGCCTCTTGATTACGATATCGAGAGAGGTACTAATCTCCTACCATTTCTCTTGTGTGAATGCTTAAAGCACTAGATCCATAGTGCATGATGATTAATTAGGATTAATTAATAGTAATTAGTCTAAAAATAAAAATTATGCACTTCCTAACAGTGGTATCAGAGCACATGGTCGTGCTTAAGTTATTTTGACACTTAATTAAGAGAAATTAGTTAATTAATGGATTAGTAGAGTTGATGCTATTGCTTGCTGTCTGGAAACAGCAATTTCTGTGTTGTTATGCGTTTTTCGCTATGAAATGTTCTCTGGAAATTTTTTCTGTCAACTAGAAAGTTGTAGATCTGTGGATTGTGGTTCTTTTGGCGTTTGATTCACATTTTTCTGAAATTGTATGGATTTACTGTGAATAAAATGGCAACGGTGCGCAGAACCAGTTTCTGCTTGCACTGTTCTGTTTGAATGGCTTAAAAGATTTATATTTTGAATATAAGTACCAGTGTTCTTTGGCTAGATTTAAAAAGGACTTGATACACTTTCTGGACATGTATAGAATGTTGCATGGTTCAGATTAATTCGTGGTTTTTTCAAGTATGAAAAGAAAGATCTCGTCAGATCTGGTTTATTGAGCAAACTGATTGTTCTAATAAACTGTACCAACTGAGAACTCTTTCTGGAAAATTGTTTGAATAGAGTTGTTTATTTTTAAGTTAGGATTCCAGGAAAATTAATTTCATAATTTTTCATGGAAGTTTGGTACCTCAACCAGGTCAAACCTTTTCGGTCGATAGTCTGTTCCTGTACAGGTCTAGTCGATTGTTAAGCTTGTAACTTGAATTTCTTAAACAGAACTTAGTGGTTTTATTTTCATGAATAGTTAGCCAATAGATTAAACAAGTTTTTCTATGTATATTGTATGTATAAAAACTGGATGGAAGGTGATCTTTCAGACCGGATGGTTGAGAAGAAAAACAGAATATCTCAAAACGGTGCGTTCGCGCACTTGTTTCAGATTTGTCTTTTTTGATTCTCTCAGATGGTATATGATCTTTTCCTGAAATTTTGACTGGTAATTACAATCTAGACAAGGAGCTTATATAAATTATTTCATAATTTTTGGAGACCGAAAACTGTGGATTTTGTCGTGTCCCATTAGATACTTTTTTATCAAAGTATTATTTATCTAATTATTCAAACTAGTTGAAAAAGTAATTAGAATACTCCTTGTGCGATCTCCTTTCAGTTTTTGATGATTGAAAAGTTTTCGAAAAGGAATTTAAACAAGTTTGGTTGTTTGAAATTTGAGCATTTATACACGGAAATTGCGAATGGCAAATAATACGCAAAGACACTTGAAAGTCATTAATTATAAACAAATTACACTAGTGGATAGACTTGTGCTAACTTTGTTTTGTAGGAGGATGTGGGTTTAGTATGGCTCATGACTCAATGCCTTGTGGTTTGTAAATTGAATGCATGTGTGATTGTGTGTAATAAGGCCTTTGGTGCCATTAATTAATTTTGATTAATTTTTGTGTAACTTGAGAGGCTTGCATGCCCCTAAGGTTAGGATGGGAATAGAAATTTACACATGTAATTTTGTTCCTTTATTTTATATAGGATTTAGATCCATATAGAATTTAGTGGGAGGGACAAAGGTTAGATTAGTTTTGCTACATGGAGATGCGGCGAAAACTAATGCAAGCGGGAGCCATACAAACCCACAACAATGCTTGAGATGCTTATTATGTGAATGTTTGTGAATGCTATGAATGTCATAGGATAGGTATGGGTGTATGTTTACACGACCACCAAACAAGAGTCACATAATTGTTTGTCCCAAACGATTGAGCCAAATCACTCTCCTTCTCTCTATCCCCTTCACGCCTTATGTTCGGCCATTGATGCATTCCGCCGACGCGGACATCGTGGTCCACCATAGGTAGTCGGGGTGTAAATCGGATTTGCAAGGAGCAAATAGAGAGGAGTTGCTTAAACAATGGACCCTAATCGGATTGGACATTGGAGTGAAGTTCGCGACGCGAACCAAGAGTCATAAAGTTGTATGATTGGTTAAGGAGAACCTACCTCATTATTAGTTGCTTTGATGTTGTGCCGACGCCGGCATCATCTCAACGAAAGTGGGGGTCTTGGAAATTCATTACTTTTAGGGACTTATATTAAAGTAGTGAAAGTTTTACTTTATTGGAAATTAAAACAAAACATAAACTAATTGACCTTTAATTTGAAAATTGTTGTAGATGTCTTCCTCGTCTTTTTCGCTACGTTCTCTTTTAGAGAAAGAGAAGCTCGCCTTCAACGGTGCCAACTTTCTGGATTGGCACCGGAACCTTAGGCTTGTCCTTAGGTTTGAAAAGAAGGAGTACCTCTTGACCACTCCCGTCCCCGCGGCTCCCAAGTCGGATGCCCCTAAAGCGGATCAGGACGAACATGACAAGCACGTCACGGACGACATGGAGATGTCCGTCTTGATTGTCGCTGTCATGGAGTCGGAACTCCAAAAGGAGTTCATGGATAGTGGTCTAGGAGTGTTTGAAATGGTCTCTCGTCTCTCGAACATGTTCCAAACCAAGGCCCGCACCGAAAGGGCTCGTCTCATCAAGGCCGTCGCCAATACTCGATTGGCGGAGGGTCATGAAGTCGGGCCACACGTCATGAAGATGGCGGGGTTGTTTCGGCAGCTTGAAAGGCTTGATACGCCCTTCCCGTCAGGGGCGATTCAAGACTTTATTCTCAACTCTCTCCCTCACAGCTTCACCGGTTTTGTTGTGAACTACCGGATGAATGGCATGGACAAGAGCATGGATGATCTCCAAAACATGCTTGTCGAGACGGAGGAGAGTCTCAAGAAAGAGAAGGGCCCCAAAGATGTTCTTGCGGTGAGTGACAAGAGCAAGAAGAGCAAGAAAAGAAAGACCCGCCGAACTAGAAAGGGCAAAGGCCCGGTGACGCCCCAAGGTCCGGCCAAGGGAGCTCCCGAGGGTTCCAAGAGAAAGAAGAACCCGGCCACTTCCGAGACCGTATGCTATTACTGTAGCAAGACGGGCCATTGGAAGAGAAACTGCCCCAAGTACCTCGCTGACAAGAAGGCGGGAACCGTCCAGCCTTCTACCTCAGGTATATTTGTCATTGAAACCCTTCTCGCTACCTCTAACACAGACTGGATTTTTGACACCGGTTCTTGTGCTCACATTTGTCGAAATGTGCAGGCACTAAAGAGTAGGAGGCGGCTCGAGAAAGGCGAAGTACAACTCCGCGTCGGTAACGGCACGTGCGTCTCCGCTATGGCCGTTGGGAATGTGGATGTAACTTTGCCTTCTGGTTTCATTTTGGAACTCAAAGATGTCTATGTAGTTCCTTGTATCACTCGAAACATTATCTCTATTTCTTGTTTAGACTTGGATGGATTTGGTGTTGTAATAAAGAACAAAAGTTGTACTTTGTTGCGTGATGATGTTTGTTATGGTGTTGCGCATTTATTGAATGGTCTTTATGTGCTTGATTCTAGCGAACATGTTTTGAGTGTTGAACGTGACAGTAGGAAACGTAAGATTTCACATGAAAGTACGACTCTAATGTGGCATTGCCGCTTAGGTCATATCAACGAGAAACGCATTAAGAGATTGCAAACCGTTGGTCTCTTAGATCAATTCACTTTCGAGCCAATTGACACATGCGAATCATGTTTGATGGGAAAGATGACCAAAGCGCCTTTTCCTAACAAAGGGATTAGGACAAACGACTTGTTAGATCTCATACATACCGATGTGTGTGGACCTATGAGCATTTGTGCACGAGGAGGTTATTCATACTTCATCACTTTCACCGATGATCATAGTAGATACGGGTATATCTACTTGATGCGGCACAAGTCTGAATCCTTTGAAAAGTTCAAGGAGTTCAAGAATGAAGTTGAGAACCAACTCAATCGAAAGATCAAAGTCTTGCGTTCCGATCGAGGTAGAGAGTACTTGAGCCACGAATTTGGTGATTATCTAAAGGAGTGTGGAATCGTTCCACAACTCACTCCACCGGGAACACCACAATGGAATGGTGTATCCGAGAGGAGGAATCGAACTTTGCTAGACATGGTTCGATCGATGATGAGCCAAACCGACTTGCCTAAATCGTTTTGGGGTTTTGCATTAGAAACCGCAGCTTTTACTTTAAATCGTGTTCCGTCAAAGTCCGTTGAGAAGACGCCTTATGAGCTTTGGTTTGGTAGGAAACCAAGCATGCTTTTTCTCAAGATTTGGGGTTGTGAAGCTTATGTGAAAAGGCTAATGAGCGATAAGCTTGGACCCAAATCGGACAAATGTTATTTCGTAGGATACCCTAAGGAAACAAAGGGTTACTACTTCTATAACCGTGTCGAGAACAAGATAGTTGTTGCACGACATGCGGAGTTCTTGGAGAAGGAGTTTCTCTCAAGAAGAAGTAGTGGGAGCAACGTGGTGATTGAAGAAATTCAAGAACCGCAACAACAAGAGATGCCTCAAGTAGGAAATCTAGTTGTTCCCAATGTGGTGCCAAATGAGGTGGTAGCCGAACCCATTCCACAAATTGTTGTAGAAGAAGAGGTTCAAGAGCAAGCTCCCTCAATTGAAGACTCAAACATATCGCGAGTCGATGATGTTGAAGTTGCACCCACACTTGAAGTTCAAGAACTAAGTCCGCAAACCGTTGTGGAACAAGTTCAAGAACCTCAAGCATCCACCCTACGAAGATCGGCAAGGCCAAGTCGTCCACCTATAAGATACTTAGGTTTACACGACGTTCTCGTCATTGCGAATGACGAACCCTTGACCATAAAGGACATGAAGGAAAAATCCGACTCAAAGGAATGGCTCAAAGCCATGGAATCCGAAATGCAATCCATGTATGAGAACAAGGTATGGACCTTAGTTGACCTTCCCGACGGAGTAAAACCCGTTGAGAACAAATGGATTTTTAAGAGAAAGGTCGACATGGATGGCAACTTGACCATTTACAAAGCACGACTAGTTGCGAAAGGTTACAAGCAAGTTCATGGTATTGACTATGAAGAAACCTTCTCGCCAGTCGTCATGTTCAAGTCAATTCGGATCTTGTTAGCAATTGCCGCATTCTACGACTATGAGATATGGCAAATGGATGTCAAAACTGCCTTCCTAAATGGCAACTTGGAAGAGGATGTGTATATGACACAACCCGAGTGTTTTGTGGATCCAAAGAATGCTAACAAGGTGTGCAAGCTTCAAAGGTCCATTTATGGATTGAAGCAAGCATCAAGGAGTTGGAACAAGCGCTTTGATGAAGAGGTCAAGAAGTTGAACTTCATTCAAAGTGAGAAGGAACCTTGTGTTTACAAGAGGATTAGTGGGAGCGTGGTTGTATTTCTTGTCCTATATGTTGATGATATACTCTTGATTGGGAATGATATCCCCGAATTGAATGCAGTCAAGGATTCATTGAAGAAGGTGTTCTCAATGAAAGACTTGGGCGAAGCCGCCTACATCCTAGGAATCAAGATCTATCGAGATAGATCAAGAAAGTTGTTAGGCTTGAGCCAAGATGCATATATTGACAAAGTGTTGGAAAAACACAACATGGCTAGTTCCAAGAAGGGTTACTTGCCTATGTCACATGGCATATTCTTGAGCAAGACTCAATGTCCGACGACTGATGCAGATAGAAAGTACATGAATCAGTTCAAGTATCCATCTGTGGTCGGTTCGATTATGTATGCCATGCTATGCACTCGCCCCGATGTGGCGCATCCGATTAGTGTGACTAGTCGATACCAAGCTAACCCTGGTATGCCACACTGGACCGCAGTCAAGAATATCCTCAAGTATCTCAAGAGAACAAAGGATAGCATCCTCGTGTATGGTGGAGACCAAGAGCTCGTTGTAAGTGGTTACACCGATGCTAGTTTCCAAACCGATCGAGATGATGCGAAGTCACAGTCCGGCTTCGTATATCTGCTCAATGGTGGGGCCGTGAGTTGGAAGAGTTCCAAACAGGATACCACGGCCGATTCCGTCACCGAAGCAGAATACTTAGCGGCGGGTGAAGCAGCGAAAGAAGGCGTTTGGATCAAGGAATTCTTGACCGAGCTGGAGGTGGTTCCAAGCATCTCAGGTCCAGTGGATCTCTACTGCGACAACACGGGAGCCATAGCTCAGTCCAAGGAGCCTAGGTCTCACCAAAAGACCAAGCACATTCTACGACGATTCCATCTCATCCGTCAGTTTGTGAATGACGGGTGGATCAAGGTCAAGAAGGTGGACGGTGCCGCGAACACAGCGGACCCTCTGACAAAGCCTCTGTCTCGAGCCGCACATGAGTTGCACGTTGCATCCATGGGGATTAGGCGTATGCCTGAGTGGCTTTGAGTTGTATCTTTTATCTTTTGAGGCTTTAGTATGAGACATGTATATTTTGGATATTACATTGAGTACTATGCACTGGCTAGAAGTCGCTGTTGATTGACTCTAGGCCAAGTGGGAGATTGTTAGAGTTATGTCCTAGGAGCCAATTATTAAATGGCCACTTCTATGGTTTATGTGATTGATGATATTTTATCATTTATTCCTTGATTTATTAATTGACAGATCATTCAGGTTGAGGATCTGAATTGTGGATCTCTGTAGTTCATTTATAATTAAATGACAATAATAAATCTAAAAGGTCCGTAATCTTGATAATTAACAAGGAATATTAATTATCGGATAAGATTAGTATGCAAGTTAAGTGATGATTAAGTTCTACAGATCATAGGTAAGGAGTTGCCAACTTAATTGCATATGTATATGTTATAGAACATAGTACAGGACGCGACCCAGTGAAATAAATATATGGATTGTGTTATGTGTCATTATTTATTTCATTTGAGTTTGATTCTAAGTTTGAGATGGTTCAGCTTTTCCACATGAGGATAGGTTCAATAAATATCGTCTACCGTTGATTCCTGATAAGGGCTGCTATACGGACTTTATTTATGTTCTCTTGAATTGTGCGGGGAAAAGTTGTTCATCAAGAAAACCGTATGTCCCTCATTAATTAACTTAGTGAGCGATGATATCTGTTTGGGCCCCTTGATGGAGGTGGACTGTTTGCTAGCAACTGATACAGTCATCTCTAGATCAAGAAACGTATAATCTGCAAGAGTGACACATTCCTATCTTGGATTATACGATGATATCATGTGACATAAGAATCGGACAAGGAAATTCTATTATTTCTTATGCAGGATTGAGATATTGTAGCTGTACACTATTTATGCGAATTGGGAGTCATAACGTGTTGCTAGATACCGCTTATGATTATTGGAATTGAATAACGATTTAATACCATGTCCAACTTAGCATAAATCCTCAAAGGGTCACACAAAATTGGTGTTTAACCATACGTGCATTATTTATTTATTTGCAACAGTGAGTATTGCAAAATATAATAAGTTGGCTAATTAATTATGTACCGTTGCGAACCGTAATAATTAATTGAGTCAAATGGATTATATAGAAATAAATTAGTGCATTGTCTAATCTCTAAATAATTATTATTAAGTTAATAATTATTTATAAACAACACATTTAATTTATTTAAGTTAATTGGGCCTTTATTTAATAGTAAATAGAAAGTCCAATTAAAGTCCAAATAAATAGCAATTGAATGGGCCTTTTAATTAAATGAATTGAGGTACTATAGAGAAGAGCACATGGCCCATCTAGGCCCATGTTGAGGCCGGCCACACTAGGGTGGTAGGTGGGGTGGCACACTTGTAATTGTTGTGAACTTTGTGCTAGGGTTTAGAGCCTATATAAGGACTCATATGGAGGCTTTTTTGGCTCTAGCTCTCTTCCCCAAACCCTAGCCGCCCCTCCTCCTTGGCTTGGCCGAAATTCTCCTCTCTTCTCTCCATTCAATAGCTCATGTGTTGAGCAAATTCCTTCCATAAATTGATTGGTGAATTAATTGAAGAAAGGGAAAGCTTGGGATTAGACTTGTTCTTCTCGTCGCTAGCACGATTTGAGAAAGAATTTGGTTAATACCATAGTGGACTCGAGGTGGCCATTAGGAGGAGTTTGGAGAGCACCCCACCGATTCCTAAGCCGTAGGATCGAGCCTCTTGATTACGATATCGAGAGAGGTACTAATCTCCTACCATTTCTCTTGTGTGAATGCTTAAAGCACTAGATCCATAGTGCATGATGATTAATTAGGATTAATTAATAGTAATTAGTCTAAAAATAAAAATTATGCACTTCCTAACAGTGGTATCAGAGCACATGGTCGTGCTTAAGTTATTTTGACACTTAATTAAGAGAAATTAGTTAATTAATGGATTAGTAGAGTTGATGCTATTGCTTGCTGTCTGGAAACAGCAATTTCTGTGTTGTTATGCGTTTTTCGCTATGAAATGTTCTCTGGAAATTTTTTCTGTCAACTAGAAAGTTGTAGATCTGTGGATTGTGGTTCTTTTGGCGTTTGATTCACATTTTTCTGAAATTGTATGGATTTACTGTGAATAAAATGGCAACGGTGCGCAGAACCAGTTTCTGCTTGCACTGTTCTGTTTGAATGGCTTAAAAGATTTATATTTTGAATATAAGTACCAGTGTTCTTTGGCTAGATTTAAAAAGGACTTGATACACTTTCTGGACATGTATAGAATGTTGCATGGTTCAGATTAATTCGTGGTTTTTTCAAGTATGAAAAGAAAGATCTCGTCAGATCTGGTTTATTGAGCAAACTGATTGTTCTAATAAACTGTACCAACTGAGAACTCTTTCTGGAAAATTGTTTGAATAGAGTTGTTTATTTTTAAGTTAGGATTCCAGGAAAATTAATTTCATAATTTTTCATGGAAGTTTGGTACCTCAACCAGGTCAAACCTTTTCGGTCGATAGTCTGTTCCTGTACAGGTCTAGTCGATTGTTAAGCTTGTAACTTGAATTTCTTAAACAGAACTTAGTGGTTTTATTTTCATGAATAGTTAGCCAATAGATTAAATAAGTTTTTCTATGTATATTGTATGTATAAAAACTGGATGGAAGGTGATCTTTCAGACCGGATGGTTGAGAAGAAAAACAGAATATCTCAAAACGGTGCGTTCGCGCACTTGTTTCAGATTTGTCTTTTTTGATTCTCTCAGATGGTATATGATCTTTTCCTGAAATTTTGACTGGTAATTACAATCTAGACAAGGAGCTTATATAAATTATTTCATAATTTTTGGAGACCGAAAACTGTGGATTTTGTCGTGTCCCATTAGATACTTTTTTATCAAAGTATTATTTATCTAATTATTCAAACTAGTTGAAAAAGTAATTAGAATACTCCTTGTGCGATCTCCTTTCAGTTTTTGATGATTGAAAAGTTTTCGAAAAGGAATTTAAACAAGTTTGGTTGTTTGAAATTTGAGCATTTATACACGGAAATTGCGAATGGCAAATAATACGCAAAGACACTTGAAAGTCATTAATTATAAACAAATTACACTAGTGGATAGACTTGTGCTAACTTTGTTTTGTAGGAGGATGTGGGTTTAGTATGGCTCATGACTCAATGCCTTGTGGTTTGTAAATTGAATGCATGTGTGATTGTGTGTAATAAGGCCTTTGGTGCCATTAATTAATTTTGATTAATTTTTGTGTAACTTGAGAGGCTTGCATGCCCCTAAGGTTAGGATGGGAATAGAAATTTACACATGTAATTTTGTTCCTTTATTTTATATAGGATTTAGATCCATATAGAATTTAGTGGGAGGGACAAAGGTTAGATTAGTTTTGCTACATGGAGATGCGGCGAAAACTAATGCAAGCGGGAGCCATACAAACCCACAACAATGCTTGAGATGCTTATTATGTGAATGTTTGTGAATGCTATGAATGTCATAGGATAGGTATGGGTGTATGTTTACACGACCACCAAACAAGAGTCACATAATTGTTTGTCCCAAACGATTGAGCCAAATCACTCTCCTTCTCTCTATCCCCTTCACGCCTTATGTTCGGCCATTGATGCATTCCGCCGACGCGGACATCGTGGTCCACCATAGGTAGTCGGGGTGTAAATCGGATTTGCAAGGAGCAAATAGAGAGGAGTTGCTTAAACAATGGACCCTAATCGGATTGGACATTGGAGTGAAGTTCGCGACGCGAACCAAGAGTCATAAAGTTGTATGATTGGTTAAGGAGAACCTACCTCATTATTAGTTGCTTTGATGTTGTGCCGACGCCGGCATCATCTCAACGAAAGTGGGGGTCTTGGAAATTCATTACTTTTAGGGACTTATATTAAAGTAGTGAAAGTTTTACTTTATTGGAAATTAAAACAAAACATAAACTAATTGACCTTTAATTTGAAAATTGTTGTAGATGTCTTCCTCGTCTTTTTCGCTACGTTCTCTTTTAGAGAAAGAGAAGCTCGCCTTCAACGGTGCCAACTTTCTGGATTGGCACCGGAACCTTAGGCTTGTCCTTAGGTTTGAAAAGAAGGAGTACCTCTTGACCACTCCCGTCCCCGCGGCTCCCAAGTCGGATGCCCCTAAAGCGGATCAGGACGAACATGACAAGCACGTCACGGACGACATGGAGATGTCCGTCTTGATTGTCGCTGTCATGGAGTCGGAACTCCAAAAGGAGTTCATGGATAGTGGTCTAGGAGTGTTTGAAATGGTCTCTCGTCTCTCGAACATGTTCCAAACCAAGGCCCGCACCGAAAGGGCTCGTCTCATCAAGGCCGTCGCCAATACTCGATTGGCGGAGGGTCATGAAGTCGGGCCACACGTCATGAAGATGGCGGGGTTGTTTCGGCAGCTTGAAAGGCTTGATACGCCCTTCCCGTCAGGGGCGATTCAAGACTTTATTCTCAACTCTCTCCCTCACAGCTTCACCGGTTTTGTTGTGAACTACCGGATGAATGGCATGGACAAGAGCATGGATGATCTCCAAAACATGCTTGTCGAGACGGAGGAGAGTCTCAAGAAAGAGAAGGGCCCCAAAGATGTTCTTGCGGTGAGTGACAAGAGCAAGAAGAGCAAGAAAAGAAAGACCCGCCGAACTAGAAAGGGCAAAGGCCCGGTGACGCCCCAAGGTCCGGCCAAGGGAGCTCCCGAGGGTTCCAAGAGAAAGAAGAACCCGGCCACTTCCGAGACCGTATGCTATTACTGTAGCAAGACGGGCCATTGGAAGAGAAACTGCCCCAAGTACCTCGCTGACAAGAAGGCGGGAACCGTCCAGCCTTCTACCTCAGGTATATTTGTCATTGAAACCCTTCTCGCTACCTCTAACACAGACTGGATTTTTGACACCGGTTCTTGTGCTCACATTTGTCGAAATGTGCAGGCACTAAAGAGTAGGAGGCGGCTCGAGAAAGGCGAAGTACAACTCCGCGTCGGTAACGGCACGTGCGTCTCCGCTATGGCCGTTGGGAATGTGGATGTAACTTTGCCTTCTGGTTTCATTTTGGAACTCAAAGATGTCTATGTAGTTCCTTGTATCACTCGAAACATTATCTCTATTTCTTGTTTAGACTTGGATGGATTTGGTGTTGTAATAAAGAACAAAAGTTGTACTTTGTTGCGTGATGATGTTTGTTATGGTGTTGCGCATTTATTGAATGGTCTTTATGTGCTTGATTCTAGCGAACATGTTTTGAGTGTTGAACGTGACAGTAGGAAACGTAAGATTTCACATGAAAGTACGACTCTAATGTGGCATTGCCGCTTAGGTCATATCAACGAGAAACGCATTAAGAGATTGCAAACCGTTGGTCTCTTAGATCAATTCACTTTCGAGCCAATTGACACATGCGAATCATGTTTGATGGGAAAGATGACCAAAGCGCCTTTTCCTAACAAAGGGATTAGGACAAACGACTTGTTAGATCTCATACATACCGATGTGTGTGGACCTATGAGCATTTGTGCACGAGGAGGTTATTCATACTTCATCACTTTCACCGATGATCATAGTAGATACGGGTATATCTACTTGATGCGGCACAAGTCTGAATCCTTTGAAAAGTTCAAGGAGTTCAAGAATGAAGTTGAGAACCAACTCAATCGAAAGATCAAAGTCTTGCGTTCCGATCGAGGTGGAGAGTACTTGAGCCACGAATTTGGTGATTATCTAAAGGAGTGTGGAATCGTTCCACAACTCACTCCACCGGGAACACCACAATGGAATGGTGTATCCGAGAGGAGGAATCGAACTTTGCTAGACATGGTTCGATCGATGATGAGCCAAACCGACTTGCCTAAATCGTTTTGGGGTTTTGCATTAGAAACCGCAGCTTTTACTTTAAATCGTGTTCCGTCAAAGTCCGTTGAGAAGACGCCTTATGAGCTTTGGTTTGGTAGGAAACCAAGCATGCTTTTTCTCAAGATTTGGGGTTGTGAAGCTTATGTGAAAAGGCTAATGAGCGATAAGCTTGGACCCAAATCGGACAAATGTTATTTCGTAGGATACCCTAAGGAAACAAAGGGTTACTACTTCTATAACCGTGTCGAGAACAAGATAGTTGTTGCACGACATGCGGAGTTCTTGGAGAAGGAGTTTCTCTCAAGAAGAAGTAGTGGGAGCAACGTGGTGATTGAAGAAATTCAAGAACCGCAACAACAAGAGATGCCTCAAGTAGGAAATCTAGTTGTTCCCAATGTGGTGCCAAATGAGGTGGTAGCCGAACCCATTCCACAAATTGTTGTAGAAGAAGAGGTTCAAGAGCAAGCTCCCTCAATTGAAGACTCAAACATATCGCGAGTCGATGATGTTGAAGTTGCACCCACACTTGAAGTTCAAGAACTAAGTCCGCAAACCGTTGTGGAACAAGTTCAAGAACCTCAAGCATCCACCCTACGAAGATCGGCAAGGCCAAGTCGTCCACCTATAAGATACTTAGGTTTACACGACGTTCTCGTCATTGCGAATGACGAACCCTTGACCATAAAGGACATGAAGGAAAAATCCGACTCAAAGGAATGGCTCAAAGCCATGGAATCCGAAATGCAATCCATGTATGAGAACAAGGTATGGACCTTAGTTGACCTTCCCGACGGAGTAAAACCCGTTGAGAACAAATGGATTTTTAAGAGAAAGGTCGACATGGATGGCAACTTGACCATTTACAAAGCACGACTAGTTGCGAAAGGTTACAAGCAAGTTCATGGTATTGACTATGAAGAAACCTTCTCGCCAGTCGTCATGTTCAAGTCAATTCGGATCTTGTTAGCAATTGCCGCATTCTACGACTATGAGATATGGCAAATGGATGTCAAAACTGCCTTCCTAAATGGCAACTTGGAAGAGGATGTGTATATGACACAACCCGAGTGTTTTGTGGATCCAAAGAATGCTAACAAGGTGTGCAAGCTTCAAAGGTCCATTTATGGATTGAAGCAAGCATCAAGGAGTTGGAACAAGCGCTTTGATGAAGAGGTCAAGAAGTTGAACTTCATTCAAAGTGAGAAGGAACCTTGTGTTTACAAGAGGATTAGTGGGAGCGTGGTTGTATTTCTTGTCCTATATGTTGATGATATACTCTTGATTGGGAATGATATCCCCGAATTGAATGCAGTCAAGGATTCATTGAAGAAGGTGTTCTCAATGAAAGACTTGGGCGAAGCCGCCTACATCCTAGGAATCAAGATCTATCGAGATAGATCAAGAAAGTTGTTAGGCTTGAGCCAAGATGCATATATTGACAAAGTGTTGGAAAAACACAACATGGCTAGTTCCAAGAAGGGTTACTTGCCTATGTCACATGGCATATTCTTGAGCAAGACTCAATGTCCGACGA
Source organism: Rhynchospora breviuscula (assembly GCA_027562975.1). NCBI lineage: Eukaryota > Viridiplantae > Streptophyta > Magnoliopsida > Poales > Cyperaceae > Rhynchospora > Rhynchospora breviuscula. Next base: position 55,825,359 of record CM050402.1, read on the forward strand.
CTGATGCAGATAGAAAGTACATGAATCAGTTCAAGTATCCATCTGTGGTCGGTTCGATTATGTATGCCATGCTATGCACTCGCCCCGATGTGGCGCATCCGATTAGTGTGACTAGTCGATACCAAGCTAACCCTGGTATGCCACACTGGACCGCAGTCAAGAATATCCTCAAGTATCTCAAGAGAACAAAGGATAGCATCCTCGTGTATGGTGGAGACCAAGAGCTCGTTGTAAGTGGTTACACCGATGCTAGTTTCCAAACCGATCGAGATGATGCGAAGTCACAGTCCGGCTTCGTATATCTGCTCAATGGTGGGGCCGTGAGTTGGAAGAGTTCCAAACAGGATACCACGGCCGATTCCGTCACCGAAGCAGAATACTTAGCGGCGGGTGAAGCAGCGAAAGAAGGCGTTTGGATCAAGGAATTCTTGACCGAGCTGGAGGTGGTTCCAAGCATCTCAGGTCCAGTGGATCTCTACTGCGACAACACGGGAGCCATAGCTCAGTCCAAGGAGCCTAGGTCTCACCAAAAGACCAAGCACATTCTACGACGATTCCATCTCATCCGTCAGTTTGTGAATGACGGGTGGATCAAGGTCAAGAAGGTGGACGGTGCCGCGAACACAGCGGACCCTCTGACAAAGCCTCTGTCTCGAGCCGCACATGAGTTGCACGTTGCATCCATGGGGATTAGGCGTATGCCTGAGTGGCTTTGAGTTGTATCTTTTATCTTTTGAGGCTTTAGTATGAGACATGTATATTTTGGATATTACATTGAGTACTATGCACTGGCTAGAAGTCGCTGTTGATTGACTCTAGGCCAAGTGGGAGATTGTTAGAGTTATGTCCTAGGAGCCAATTATTAAATGGCCACTTCTATGGTTTATGTGATTGATGATATTTTATCATTTATTCCTTGATTTATTAATTGACAGATCATTCAGGTTGAGGATCTGAATTGTGGATCTCTGTAGTTCATTTATAATTAAATGACAATAATAAATCTAAAAGGTCCGTAATCTTGATAATTAACAAGGAATATTAATTATCGGATAAGATTAGTATGCAAGTTAAGTGATGATTAAGTTCTACAGATCATAGGTAAGGAGTTGCCAACTTAATTGCATATGTATATGTTATAGAACATAGTACAGGACGCGACCCAGTGAAATAAATATATGGATTGTGTTATGTGTCATTATTTATTTCATTTGAGTTTGATTCTAAGTTTGAGATGGTTCAGCTTTTCCACATGAGGATAGGTTCAATAAATATCGTCTACCGTTGATTCCTGATAAGGGCTGCTATACGGACTTTATTTATGTTCTCTTGAATTGTGCGGGGAAAAGTTGTTCATCAAGAAAACCGTATGTCCCTCATTAATTAACTTAGTGAGCGATGATATCTGTTTGGGCCCCTTGATGGAGGTGGACTGTTTGCTAGCAACTGATACAGTCATCTCTAGATCAAGAAACGTATAATCTGCAAGAGTGACACATTCCTATCTTGGATTATACGATGATATCATGTGACATAAGAATCGGACAAGGAAATTCTATTATTTCTTATGCAGGATTGAGATATTGTAGCTGTACACTATTTATGCGAATTGGGAGTCATAACGTGTTGCTAGATACCGCTTATGATTATTGGAATTGAATAACGATTTAATACCATGTCCAACTTAGCATAAATCCTCAAAGGGTCACACAAAATTGGTGTTTAACCATACGTGCATTATTTATTTATTTGCAACAGTGAGTATTGCAAAATATAATAAGTTGGCTAATTAATTATGTACCGTTGCGAACCGTAATAATTAATTGAGTCAAATGGATTATATAGAAATAAATTAGTGCATTGTCTAATCTCTAAATAATTATTATTAAGTTAATAATTATTTATAAACAACACATTTAATTTATTTAAGTTAATTGGGCCTTTATTTAATAGTAAATAGAAAGTCCAATTAAAGTCCAAATAAATAGCAATTGAATGGGCCTTTTAATTAAATGAATTGAGGTACTATAGAGAAGAGCACATGGCCCATCTAGGCCCATGTTGAGGCCGGCCACACTAGGGTGGTAGGTGGGGTGGCACACTTGTAATTGTTGTGAACTTTGTGCTAGGGTTTAGAGCCTATATAAGGACTCATATGGAGGCTTTTTTGGCTCTAGCTCTCTTCCCCAAACCCTAGCCGCCCCTCCTCCTTGGCTTGGCCGAAATTCTCCTCTCTTCTCTCCATTCAATAGCTCATGTGTTGAGCAAATTCCTTCCATAAATTGATTGGTGAATTAATTGAAGAAAGGGAAAGCTTGGGATTAGACTTGTTCTTCTCGTCGCTAGCACGATTTGAGAAAGAATTTGGTTAATACCATAGTGGACTCGAGGTGGCCATTAGGAGGAGTTTGGAGAGCACCCCACCGATTCCTAAGCCGTAGGATCGAGCCTCTTGATTACGATATCGAGAGAGGTACTAATCTCCTACCATTTCTCTTGTGTGAATGCTTAAAGCACTAGATCCATAGTGCATGATGATTAATTAGGATTAATTAATAGTAATTAGTCTAAAAATAAAAATTATGCACTTCCTAACAGTGGTATCAGAGCATATGGTCGTGCTTAAGTTATTTTGACACTTAATTAAGAGAAATTAGTTAATTAATGGATTAGTAGAGTTGATGCTATTGCTTGCTGTCTGGAAACAGCAATTTCTGTGTTGTTATGCGTTTTTCGCTATGAAATGTTCTCTGGAAATTTTTTCTGTCAACTAGAAAGTTGTAGATCTGTGGATTGTGGTTCTTTTGGCGTTTGATTCACATTTTTCTGAAATTGTATGGATTTACTGTGAATAAAATGGCAACGGTGCGCAGAACCAGTTTCTGCTTGCACTGTTCTGTTTGAATGGCTTAAAAGATTTATATTTTGAATATAAGTACCAGTGTTCTTTGGCTAGATTTAAAAAGGACTTGATACACTTTCTGGACATGTATAGAATGTTGCATGGTTCAGATTAATTCGTGGTTTTTTCAAGTATGAAAAGAAAGATCTCGTCAGATCTGGTTTATTGAGCAAACTGATTGTTCTAATAAACTGTACCAACTGAGAACTCTTTCTGGAAAATTGTTTGAATAGAGTTGTTTATTTTTAAGTTAGGATTCCAGGAAAATTAATTTCATAATTTTTCATGGAAGTTTGGTACCTCAACCAGGTCAAACCTTTTCGGTCGATAGTCTGTTCCTGTACAGGTCTAGTCGATTGTTAAGCTTGTAACTTGAATTTCTTAAACAGAACTTAGTGGTTTTATTTTCATGAATAGTTAGCCAATAGATTAAACAAGTTTTTCTATGTATATTGTATGTATAAAAACTGGATGGAAGGTGATCTTTCAGACCGGATGGTTGAGAAGAAAAACAGAATATCTCAAAACGGTGCGTTCGCGCACTTGTTTCAGATTTGTCTTTTTTGATTCTCTCAGATGGTATATGATCTTTTCCTGAAATTTTGACTGGTAATTACAATCTAGACAAGGAGCTTATATAAATTATTTCATAATTTTTGGAGACCGAAAACTGTGGATTTTGTCGTGTCCCATTAGATACTTTTTTATCAAAGTATTATTTATCTAATTATTCAAACTAGTTGAAAAAGTAATTAGAATACTCCTTGTGCGATCTCCTTTCAGTTTTTGATGATTGAAAAGTTTTCGAAAAGGAATTTAAACAAGTTTGGTTGTTTGAAATTTGAGCATTTATACACGGAAATTGCGAATGGCAAATAATACGCAAAGACACTTGAAAGTCATTAATTATAAACAAATTACACTAGTGGATAGACTTGTGCTAACTTTGTTTTGTAGGAGGATGTGGGTTTAGTATGGCTCATGACTCAATGCCTTGTGGTTTGTAAATTGAATGCATGTGTGATTGTGTGTAATAAGGCCTTTGGTGCCATTAATTAATTTTGATTAATTTTTGTGTAACTTGAGAGGCTTGCATGCCCCTAAGGTTAGGATGGGAATAGAAATTTACACATGTAATTTTGTTCCTTTATTTTATATAGGATTTAGATCCATATAGAATTTAGTGGGAGGGACAAAGGTTAGATTAGTTTTGCTACATGGAGATGCGGCGAAAACTAATGCAAGCGGGAGCCATACAAACCCACAACAATGCTTGAGATGCTTATTATGTGAATGTTTGTGAATGCTATGAATGTCATAGGATAGGTATGGGTGTATGTTTACACGACCACCAAACAAGAGTCACATAATTGTTTGTCCCAAACGATTGAGCCAAATCACTCTCCTTCTCTCTATCCCCTTCACGCCTTATGTTCGGCCATTGATGCATTCCGCCGACGCGGACATCGTGGTCCACCATAGGTAGTCGGGGTGTAAATCGGATTTGCAAGGAGCAAATAGAGAGGAGTTGCTTAAACAATGGACCCTAATCGGATTGGACATTGGAGTGAAGTTCGCGACGCGAACCAAGAGTCATAAAGTTGTATGATTGGTTAAGGAGAACCTACCTCATTATTAGTTGCTTTGATGTTGTGCCGACGCCGGCATCATCTCAACGAAAGTGGGGGTCTTGGAAATTCATTACTTTTAGGGACTTATATTAAAGTAGTGAAAGTTTTACTTTATTGGAAATTAAAACAAAACATAAACTAATTGACCTTTAATTTGAAAATTGTTGTAGATGTCTTCCTCGTCTTTTTCGCTACGTTCTCTTTTAGAGAAAGAGAAGCTCGCCTTCAACGGTGCCAACTTTCTGGATTGGCACCGGAACCTTAGGCTTGTCCTTAGGTTTGAAAAGAAGGAGTACCTCTTGACCACTCCCGTCCCCGCGGCTCCCAAGTCGGATGCCCCTAAAGCGGATCAGGACGAACATGACAAGCACGTCACGGACGACATGGAGATGTCCGTCTTGATTGTCGCTGTCATGGAGTCGGAACTCCAAAAGGAGTTCATGGATAGTGGTCTAGGAGTGTTTGAAATGGTCTCTCGTCTCTCGAACATGTTCCAAACCAAGGCCCGCACCGAAAGGGCTCGTCTCATCAAGGCCGTCGCCAATACTCGATTGGCGGAGGGTCATGAAGTCGGGCCACACGTCATGAAGATGGCGGGGTTGTTTCGGCAGCTTGAAAGGCTTGATACGCCCTTCCCGTCAGGGGCGATTCAAGACTTTATTCTCAACTCTCTCCCTCACAGCTTCACCGGTTTTGTTGTGAACTACCGGATGAATGGCATGGACAAGAGCATGGATGATCTCCAAAACATGCTTGTCGAGACGGAGGAGAGTCTCAAGAAAGAGAAGGGCCCCAAAGATGTTCTTGCGGTGAGTGACAAGAGCAAGAAAAGCAAGAAAAGAAAGACCCGCCGAACTAGAAAGGGCAAAGGCCCGGTGACGCCCCAAGGTCCGGCCAAGGGAGCTCCCGAGGGTTCCAAGAGAAAGAAGAACCCGGCCACTTCCGAGACCGTATGCTATTACTGTAGCAAGACGGGCCATTGGAAGAGAAACTGCCCCAAGTACCTCGCTGACAAGAAGGCGGGAACCGTCCAGCCTTCTACCTCAGGTATATTTGTCATTGAAACCCTTCTCGCTACCTCTAACACAGACTGGATTTTTGACACCGGTTCTTGTGCTCACATTTGTCGAAATGTGCAGGCACTAAAGAGTAGGAGGCGGCTCGAGAAAGGCGAAGTACAACTCCGCGTCGGTAACGGCACGTGCGTCTCCGCTATGGCCGTTGGGAATGTGGATGTAACTTTGCCTTCTGGTTTCATTTTGGAACTCAAAGATGTCTATGTAGTTCCTTGTATCACTCGAAACATTATCTCTATTTCTTGTTTAGACTTGGATGGATTTGGTGTTGTAATAAAGAACAAAAGTTGTACTTTGTTGCGTGATGATGTTTGTTATGGTGTTGCGCATTTATTGAATGGTCTTTATGTGCTTGATTCTAGCGAACATGTTTTGAGTGTTGAACGTGACAGTAGGAAACGTAAGATTTCACATGAAAGTACGACTCTAATGTGGCATTGCCGCTTAGGTCATATCAACGAGAAACGCATTAAGAGATTGCAAACCGTTGGTCTCTTAGATCAATTCACTTTCGAGCCAATTGACACATGCGAATCATGTTTGATGGGAAAGATGACCAAAGCGCCTTTTCCTAACAAAGGGATTAGGACAAACGACTTGTTAGATCTCATACATACCGATGTGTGTGGACCTATGAGCATTTGTGCACGAGGAGGTTATTCATACTTCATCACTTTCACCGATGATCATAGTAGATACGGGTATATCTACTTGATGCGGCACAAGTCTGAATCCTTTGAAAAGTTCAAGGAGTTCAAGAATGAAGTTGAGAACCAACTCAATCGAAAGATCAAAGTCTTGCGTTCCGATCGAGGTGGAGAGTACTTGAGCCACGAATTTGGTGATTATCTAAAGGAGTGTGGAATCGTTCCACAACTCACTCCACCGGGAACACCACAATGGAATGGTGTATCCGAGAGGAGGAATCGAACTTTGCTAGACATGGTTCGATCGATGATGAGCCAAACCGACTTGCCTAAATCGTTTTGGGGTTTTGCATTAGAAACCGCAGCTTTTACTTTAAATCGTGTTCCGTCAAAGTCCGTTGAGAAGACGCCTTATGAGCTTTGGTTTGGTAGGAAACCAAGCATGCTTTTTCTCAAGATTTGGGGTTGTGAAGCTTATGTGAAAAGGCTAATGAGCGATAAGCTTGGACCCAAATCGGACAAATGTTATTTCGTAGGATACCCTAAGGAAACAAAGGGTTACTACTTCTATAACCGTGTCGAGAACAAGATAGTTGTTGCACGACATGCGGAGTTCTTGGAGAAGGAGTTTCTCTCAAGAAGAAGTAGTGGGAGCAACGTGGTGATTGAAGAAATTCAAGAACCGCAACAACAAGAGATGCCTCAAGTAGGAAATCTAGTTGTTCCCAATGTGGTGCCAAATGAGGTGGTAGCCGAACCCATTCCACAAATTGTTGTAGAAGAAGAGGTTCAAGAGCAAGCTCCCTCAATTGAAGACTCAAACATATCGCGAGTCGATGATGTTGAAGTTGCACCCACACTTGAAGTTCAAGAACTAAGTCCGCAAACCGTTGTGGAACAAGTTCAAGAACCTCAAGCATCCACCCTACGAAGATCGGCAAGGCCAAGTCGTCCACCTATAAGATACTTAGGTTTACACGACGTTCTCGTCATTGCGAATGACGAACCCTTGACCATAAAGGACATGAAGGAAAAATCCGACTCAAAGGAATGGCTCAAAGCCATGGAATCCGAAATGCAATCCATGTATGAGAACAAGGTATGGACCTTAGTTGACCTTCCCGACGGAGTAAAACCCGTTGAGAACAAATGGATTTTTAAGAGAAAGGTCGACATGGATGGCAACTTGACCATTTACAAAGCACGACTAGTTGCGAAAGGTTACAAGCAAGTTCATGGTATTGACTATGAAGAAACCTTCTCGCCAGTCGTCATGTTCAAGTCAATTCGGATCTTGTTAGCAATTGCCGCATTCTACGACTATGAGATATGGCAAATGGATGTCAAAACTGCCTTCCTAAATGGCAACTTGGAAGAGGATGTGTATATGACACAACCCGAGTGTTTTGTGGATCCAAAGAATGCTAACAAGGTGTGCAAGCTTCAAAGGTCCATTTATGGATTGAAGCAAGCATCAAGGAGTTGGAACAAGCGCTTTGATGAAGAGGTCAAGAAGTTGAACTTCATTCAAAGTGAGAAGGAACCTTGTGTTTACAAGAGGATTAGTGGGAGCGTGGTTGTATTTCTTGTCCTATATGTTGATGATATACTCTTGATTGGGAATGATATCCCCGAATTGAATGCAGTCAAGGATTCATTGAAGAAGGTGTTCTCAATGAAAGACTTGGGCGAAGCCGCCTACATCCTAGGAATCAAGATCTATCGAGATAGATCAAGAAAGTTGTTAGGCTTGAGCCAAGATGCATATATTGACAAAGTGTTGGAAAAACACAACATGGCTAGTTCCAAGAAGGGTTACTTGCCTATGTCACATGGCATATTCTTGAGCAAGACTCAATGTCCGACGACTGATGCAGATAGAAAGTACATGAATCAGTTCAAGTATCCATCTGTGGTCGGTTCGATTATGTATGCCATGCTATGCACTCGCCCCGATGTGGCGCATCCGATTAGTGTGACTAGTCGATACCAAGCTAACCCTGGTATGCCACACTGGACCGCAGTCAAGAATATCCTCAAGTATCTCAAGAGAACAAAGGATAGCATCCTCGTGTATGGTGGAGACCAAGAGCTCGTTGTAAGTGGTTACACCGATGCTAGTTTCCAAACCGATCGAGATGATGCGAAGTCACAGTCCGGCTTCGTATATCTGCTCAATGGTGGGGCCGTGAGTTGGAAGAGTTCCAAACAGGATACCACGGCCGATTCCGTCACCGAAGCAGAATACTTAGCGGCGGGTGAAGCAGCGAAAGAAGGCGTTTGGATCAAGGAATTCTTGACCGAGCTGGAGGTGGTTCCAAGCATCTCAGGTCCAGTGGATCTCTACTGCGACAACACGGGAGCCATAGCTCAGTCCAAGGAGCCTAGGTCTCACCAAAAGACCAAGCACATTCTACGACGATTCCATCTCATCCGTCAGTTTGTGAATGACGGGTGGATCAAGGTCAAGAAGGTGGACGGTGCCGCGAACACAGCGGACCCTCTGACAAAGCCTCTGTCTCGAGCCGCACATGAGTTGCACGTTGCATCCATGGGGATTAGGCGTATGCCTGAGTGGCTTTGAGTTGTATCTTTTATCTTTTGAGGCTTTAGTATGAGACATGTATATTTTGGATATTACATTGAGTACTATGCACTGGCTAGAAGTCGCTGTTGATTGACTCTAGGCCAAGTGGGAGATTGTTAGAGTTATGTCCTAGGAGCCAATTATTAAATGGCCACTTCTATGGTTTATGTGATTGATGATATTTTATCATTTATTCCTTGATTTATTAATTGACAGATCATTCAGGTTGAGGATCTGAATTGTGGATCTCTGTAGTTCATTTATAATTAAATGACAATAATAAATCTAAAAGGTCCGTAATCTTGATAATTAACAAGGAATATTAATTATCGGATAAGATTAGTATGCAAGTTAAGTGATGATTAAGTTCTACAGATCATAGGTAAGGAGTTGCCAACTTAATTGCATATGTATATGTTATAGAACATAGTACAGGACGCGACCCAGTGAAATAAATATATGGATTGTGTTATGTGTCATTATTTATTTCATTTGAGTTTGATTCTAAGTTTGAGATGGTTCAGCTTTTCCACATGAGGATAGGTTCAATAAATATCGTCTACCGTTGATTCCTGATAAGGGCTGCTATACGGACTTTATTTATGTTCTCTTGAATTGTGCGGGGAAAAGTTGTTCATCAAGAAAACCGTATGTCCCTCATTAATTAACTTAGTGAGCGATGATATCTGTTTGGGCCCCTTGATGGAGGTGGACTGTTTGCTAGCAACTGATACAGTCATCTCTAGATCAAGAAACGTATAATCTGCAAGAGTGACACATTCCTATCTTGGATTATACGATGATATCATGTGACATAAGAATCGGACAAGGAAATTCTATTATTTCTTATGCAGGATTGAGATATTGTAGCTGTACACTATTTATGCGAATTGGGAGTCATAACGTGTTGCTAGATACCGCTTATGATTATTGGAATTGAATAACGATTTAATACCATGTCCAACTTAGCATAAATCCTCAAAGGGTCACACAAAATTGGTGTTTAACCATACGTGCATTATTTATTTATTTGCAACAGTGAGTATTGCAAAATATAATAAGTTGGCTAATTAATTATGTACCGTTGCGAACCGTAATAATTAATTGAGTCAAATGGATTATATAGAAATAAATTAGTGCATTGTCTAATCTCTAAATAATTATTATTAAGTTAATAATTATTTATAAACAACACATTTAATTTATTTAAGTTAATTGGGCCTTTATTTAATAGTAAATAGAAAGTCCAATTAAAGTCCAAATAAATAGCAATTGAATGGGCCTTTTAATTAAATGAATTGAGGTACTATAGAGAAGAGCACATGGCCCATCTAGGCCCATGTTGAGGCCGGCCACACTAGGGTGGTAGGTGGGGTGGCACACTTGTAATTGTTGTGAACTTTGTGCTAGGGTTTAGAGCCTATATAAGGACTCATATGGAGGCTTTTTTGGCTCTAGCTCTCTTCCCCAAACCCTAGCCGCCCCTCCTCCTTGGCTTGGCCGAAATTCTCCTCTCTTCTCTCCATTCAATAGCTCATGTGTTGAGCAAATTCCTTCCATAAATTGATTGGTGAATTAATTGAAGAAAGGGAAAGCTTGGGATTAGACTTGTTCTTCTCGTCGCTAGCACGATTTGAGAAAGAATTTGGTTAATACCATAGTGGACTCGAGGTGGCCATTAGGAGGAGTTTGGAGAGCACCCCACCGATTCCTAAGCCGTAGGATCGAGCCTCTTGATTACGATATCGAGAGAGGTACTAATCTCCTACCATTTCTCTTGTGTGAATGCTTAAAGCACTAGATCCATAGTGCATGATGATTAATTAGGATTAATTAATAGTAATTAGTCTAAAAATAAAAATTATGCACTTCCTAACAAGAAGCAACCAGGTTGAAGAGGAGAGAAGCAAGGATTCGTAGTTGAAGAGCTTGTGGATCAGAGTTGCGATTTTCTTTTTTTTCGATAAGGAATCGGGGACTCGGGCAGGAAGGGTAGGATCCGTATCTTCTGCCGCGCGGCACGTCAGCACTTTTCATATGAGCCGTCCGATCTGATTTGGACGGTTAAATTTTTACGGGCTTATCAATCCGGTATTTTCTAGGGTCCATCCAGATCTAATCTGACGGTTGGGATGAAAAATGCGGCCGTGCCGCGCGCGGCAGAGGATGTGAATTCAGGAAGGGTAAGGCTGAAGAGAGCGATTTTTTCTTTTTGTCTCTCGTGCGCCCTTGGATCAAGATCGGACGGACAGCGTAAAACGACTGCTCCGAGCAGTCCTTTTAAAGGACCGTCGAGGATGCGGATGCGGTGGAGAGATGACTCGTCTCGGTGAAAAAAGAGAGGGAGAGAAGAGATATAGGAGAGATCAGTGATCAATCCAACGACTCAGAAAAATTCAGAATTCCTAAACTCTATCCAACGGTCCAGATCAACAGAATTTTAGGAAATTGATTAAAACATCAGTAGGAATTGGATTTTAACACAATTTCAACTCAAACTAATTTTGTCAAAATGGATATTTGAAATTTTCCATCATATAAAATAGGCATTTTATTAAATAGATTTTCTAAAAAAAAAAAATTTGTACAAGGCCGAAATTAAATTTTTAAATTGGATTCGAAACGCAATCGGCTTTTAAATTTATGGGAGTTGATAATCCGCTAATTAACTGAGTATGATTATTAGTAATATTTGTATATATTTATTTGTTTGCTTGAAGATTTTTAATTATTTACATTAACTCATAAATTATAATTTATGGCTTTTTACACCACTGGTTTAACTTATAAAGCTATTCCATCTTATGACAACCTATTACACTTCTATCTGGAATTTGTCATGTTATTCCACAACCAAACATGGCCTGTCACACAAGCATGTTGGTGATAATGTTCCTTATGTTCGCAGTTCGCTCATAAAAAAAAGAAAAAAAACGTAATTATCCTTTAAAGGTGTTTTAATTTATTTCTTAGTAATTGTATTGTATATATACTGCAAAACAAATTACAATTGTACTAAATACATATACATATATTAAAGGCCAATAGCCTTTTCACTCGTTGGCCACTATATTTTTTGAAATTAAAGATGCATGCTGGACTTGAATTTTTTATCTCAAAAAAGTTAATCTACTATTCTTACTACTGAGTCACTAGATCACATGCCTTATGATGTTTTTATTTTCCATGTTTTCTTTTACTCACAACACATTTGTTCCCCATCTTTTCAACTAATCATTAGAGATTACTTATTTTACATCTTTTTGTTTCAATCAATACTGGAATTATTGGGCTTTTGATAGAAAATAATAATTAATCTCAATCTCAAACTATCAAAAACAAAGCAGGAAATCACTAGGACAAGCGTACGAACTTAATTTATAAACATTTTGCCTGCCATTTCGAACATTGAAATAACTCAGTAACTCACAGTCACGAATGACGTCGACAACGGAAGTTAATCACCATTAACTAATTAATTAATGAAACCAATAATAATAAGACTGATTAATTCTAATTTCGCTTCGCTTGTTTTTTTTTTTTTTTTTTTGAACAACAGAGCCCCAAGAAGGGGCACCAAACAAAAACACTAAAATAAAGTGATGAGTCACAAAGCAGTGACTCTACATCAACAAAGCAATCCAAAAAACAAAAAAAGAGACTAAATTAAACTTAACTACCACAATTAAGGCGCCTAAAGTCAGCCTATAACCAAATAGAAGCATAAACCAAACATCTCAAACAAACTACAAGAAACGTTTTTAGAACAAGAGACCCATCAGAAACAAGCCAATTACTGCAGCAGATCCTCATCTTCTTCATCATTAGCCTGAGAAGGGGTATTGCCAAGAACTCCCTGCACTTTGACACGAGTCAAACCTCTGTCCATCCTAGCTTCCATACCTGTCCACATGTAAAAGTTATTTGTGATATTATAAACTAGGGTAGAAAAGGAGATGCCTTTAACATCATTAAAGGCTCTTCTATTTCTTTCCAACCAAATTGTCCAGAAGACAACTGCAAGCAAACTAATGACATAAATTCTATTTGTCTTATCAAGAGCAATGCAACTATTCCACATTGCTGTTAAATTTTGGCAATCAAGACTAATATTTCTATCGTTTAAAGCATTGAAAATCTCCCAATACTCTTTGAAGAAATAACACTTAACAAACAGGTGGTCAGTGGATTCAGCATCTCTACAAAACAAACATTTATTGGGACCATACCAACCTATTTTAGATAAATTATCTTGAGTCAGTATTTTGTTATGTAATACTAACCATAAAAATAATTTGATCTTAAGAGGGACTTTAGCAATCCAAACAGACTTACTAATATCTATTTTAGGGGTATCAAAATTTAAAAGCAAATAGCAAGACTGGACAGTATAAAAACCTTTAGCACTATGTAACCAAATGACAGAATCAGGAGTATTGGTTAAAATTACAGTGCTTAAAAGAGTACTAATATTTGACTTTTCCTGTCTAAGAGCAGAAGAAACACCCCTAGTTAAGAAAAGATTTATATTGCTATTTTTCTAAACTTCAGCCAAAGTGGCCTCAGGTTTTCTAGTTTTAGAAAAAGCAATAGGAAAAGTTTCAGCTAAAGTGTTAGTACCAGTCCATAAATCAGTCCAAAAATTGATTTAAGAAACATCTCCAACAATTTTCCTAAAACCTACTTTAAGTATAGGAATAAGGGAATTTATTTCTTTCTAGAAAAAAGAACTAGTGGATGGACACTTGTACTTATATTTAACACAAATAATTTCCTTCCAAATGGCTTGATGGTCTGCAAAAAAATTTCGCTTCACTTGTTACCCAACACACAAACACAAACACAAAGCACAGTGTTTCCAAAATAGTTGATCACAAATGTTGCCACCTCCCCTGTGTCAATTAGGCTATGAATTGGGAGGTGAGTCACATGTTTAAGTGGATAGTTTTCAACGCCTTCATGCTTGATTTATGGCATGTTGTATTGCACGGATACTTCTAAAATACTCTCATAGATTCTCGTGCGATTCGCATCAAATACTTCACGTGATGAATCATATTATTTTAATGTGTTTACCGGTGGATTCGGTCTAAATTCGTCAAGATACACGTTGGATTTATTTTTTTAGTATGTTTTGAATATATTTTTGGATTGAAATTTGAAAAAAATAAAATGTATGCTACTGTTTGATTGTTGAATTAAAAAAAATATTGAATAACATAGTAAATACCACTATAGTTGAACTTAAAAAAAATCAAATATTTTTCATATAAAATGTGATTTTGTATATTTTATATGTACTCACGTGTTCTATTTGTTTTTAAAATAATGTATCCGTGCACCCGTATCGTATCGGATATGATACCCGCACCCGCACCCGTGTAATATAGATGGTCTGTGTAAGACTTTCCGGATCGGGCGGACACATTAGTTGTTGGATGATATGCTTCTGAAGGGAAGGGAGTTTTGCCGAACGTTTCATTAGGTATTACGCCGTGTTTCATAAGGTTGAGAAAGCTGTGAAATTTATGAGAGAAATCAAGGGAGAGAGCATGGTAAACCCAGTCCAAGTAGCTTACATCGATTAACGAGGCAAGAGATCTCAATTCGTGCCGAAACTTTTTTGTAGTGACCTAGGCTAGTATTTTGGAAATATATTTTTTGAACAAGAAAAAAGTGAGACATTTTTTTGGAAATATATTTTTTAATGTTTATAAAAGAACAAGAAGAAAGTGAGACATGTTAAGAATGATTGAATGAATAAAATAAATTGAGTTTTATTCTTAATAAGTGTGATTTAACTAAGGCAATCTAGCTCTTTACAAGCGTAATGTTAGTTTCTTTCACACTTACATTCACAGATTAAAAAAAAAATCAATAATAGCATTAAAATAAGAAAAAATTTAATAATATTAAAAGAATCACGGGGTGGAGTTGGGACTGGTGAAGCGCCTGTACCCTTGTGCAATATTCAATTCCAACGAACAGTGGTATCAATTGTAATATTGTATAATTAAATTTCTGTTAATTTTTTTTATTGTCGCGTCTTCTCTTAATATTGTAATATTAGGCTACGGGCCCATTTTCAAAAAAAATAATAATTTTGTTAGAGTTACTCGGCGCTTCCCCAGACCAATCCGTGTAACCCCAAAAATCGTAGGGTGTGTTTGGCAAAGGTTGAATAAGCTTTATTCCGAATAATATTCGGAATAAAACCAAACATGTTTTGAATAAGTTTTATTCCGAATAAGAGCTTATTCAATCCCTTATTCTAATACCATCTATATGGTGGAATTAGATTCTTATTCGGAATAAGAAGAGAAAGGAGAGAAAATCCTTATTCAAAAATTCTATTCCGTTGCATCCAAACACACCCATAATTTCCTGTCTTATTTTTTTTTTTTTTTTTTTGGTATTCCTGCTTTATCCTATTATATCCCTGCCGTTATCAGATAAAAATAGTGAACAATATAATAAAATGGGAACCATGTAATTTCAGAAAAAGAAAATGGGAACCATATATGCGTCTGATTATCAAGTGATCTCTCCTTTCTACATACAATTTTGATAGTGGGGTAATATGAAGAAACATTAAAAGCGAGAAGCCGAGAACAAACTGTTCTCCCGCCCACTTGCCGTTTTCTTCGCCGCTTCACAGTTCACACGTAAAACAAAACAGAGAACAGACTCAGAGCGACCGATTGATCTCGTAAGAAAAAATAACATACAATAAAATGAAATGAGACGGAGAGAACCGAGAAAGAGATGCAAGGTACCATATGAGATGAGTGAATTTTGTCCCCGCCAGGGACGGAGTTATGTGTGAGCTTGATTTTCTAAATTAATTGCCCCAATTAATGCTTTTAATGATAGTTAAATAAATGAAAATTTCTATCGAAAATTGATTACTGCTATCTGCAATTTTGTTTTCGCTTGAGCAAAATGAACACATTAAATAAACAAAGTGAACATATAAATAATCAAAATGAATATATACAAACAAATAAGTTCAATAAAAGTAAGTTGAATATGTATATAAGAATTTGAACAAGAGATGACAAAACTTATTTTTTTGTATGCGTTCACTTTGATCATTTTTATGTTCACCTTGTCTATTTTATATGTTTACTTTGTTCAAGCGATGGTAAAACTATAGATGACAGTTATCATTTCTCATTACTATCTACTATTTCTTCACGTGTCATCCCAAGCCACCACGTTTGTATTTATTCACTTTATTCATTTACGTATCCAGTTTCTTTATTTATGTGTTCACTTTATTCAATTATGCGTTAGATTTTATTTTTTGTATTGTTGTTCAGTATATGCAAATTTAACTTATTTGTTTGTATGTGTTCATTTTGTCTATTTTATATGTTTACTTTGTTCAAGTAATAACAAAATTGTAAATCACAGTTATCATTTGCAATTCATATTTTTTTTCAACTCTCTCCAACATGCATTTCTTTCGTATTAGAGCCCATTGGTACTTCGCTAATTTTCGTTATTACAACATTAAAAAAAAAAATTCTGTTATTGTAAGTCAAATCTGAATTTCACCCTTTTTTTTACTGGTCTATTGAATATTACTTCAAATTATAAATAACTAACGAGGAAGTTTCCATTACCAACATTTTGGTTGCCTCCAAATGTCAACATTTTGCTATTAAGTTATTTTTTTCAAATTTTAAAAGTCAAATGTTAAATCTAAATTGTTGATCTTATTTAGTTTAACGAGCGATGCGTTTTCATATAAGTTTTGTAAATTTTGGAATTTAGTTTAACCTTCTATGATAGATTCGTTCTAATACGTTCATGTTTTAGTCTTTGATCGAGTATCAAATAAACTCTAAAATTTACAAAACTTATATAAAAATATATCGCTCATTAAATTAAATAAGATTAACGGTTTAAATTTGACGTTTGAATTTTAAAATTTTAAAAACTTACTTGAGGCAATCAAAATATTGCTAGCGGACTTTATTAGACCCTTGTATCAATGACTTATATATTATGACAGGAAAAGTACTGTAGTTTTATTTCAGAGTTACTCCCGAGACTTCCGCTTATAAAGTATTGAATAAAAAAATATATATCTATGTGACACACTGACACTTCTATATATGTCAGACAAACACCCAATTTTACACGTCAACCCGTCAACTCTTGTAGTTCTAATTACAAGTTATGTTGTACAAACATGTTTTCTGTGCACATACTGGCACTTCTGGCTAAAAAAAAAGAATTTTTCTTTCTGTCTGTGTATATTAACCAAACAACATGCTTGAGAAAACCTATGAGGAAACTTTATTTATTTTGGCCAAATCATGCAATAGTCAAACATGTCAAAGTAGCTAAACAACACATTCATCAGTCAATAATGAAGCTTTGCAAATTTCATTTCAAAGCCCGCCGTAAGGATTGTAGTGAAAAGTTACTGCATTAAATGCAGTTTATTTGTTGGATTGAGAACTTTGCAGATAGTTAAAAAATGCTGCATATTAATTGTGTAATTTTTTTTTATTGGGATCTGATTATAATCAATGCGGAGCTTTTTTTTTTTTTTTTTGTGCCTAGGCTTTATTTAAATCCTAAATCCGCCACTCCTGCACCAGCCTCGAGACTCACAAAGAGAAGAAAAAAAAAGAAAAAAAGAAATGGAACATATAACGTGAAATACATTCAACAGATACTTCAAGCACACACTCAGGGAGAGAGTTTGTTAAAGCCATTGACAAAGAGAGGCTGTTTGGGACAAAGAAAGACAGAAACTTTAGATTTTATTCAGAGAGAGATAAGGGATGACGCTGGTGTGTGCAGCATTAGTGGTGACAACGGTGGAGGAGATGGAGAAAGACATGGCAAGGGCCAAGTCTCTTGGTGCCGATCTGGTCGAGATTCGTCTCGACTTTCTGCACCATTTCCAACCTGACATTGATCTTCCACGTTTGATCTCTAACCGCCCCCTCCCTGTCCTCGTCACCTTCCGGTATCCCTACAATATATTTCTGAACTATTACATTGCTCATGGTGGAGTAAAAAAAGTGGTCGCTTGTTATTAACCATATGCCAACATTACTTAGAAGTTAGAAGTTCAGATAGAAATATTCGATTTATCGGAAGTGGTAAACATTAATGTCCATAAAGATTTTACTTTTTAGCTGTTAAAGAATATGGAATGACTAATAAAAGAGAGAGAAAATAAATTAGCCAAATATTACACAAAAAGTGGTAGTTTATCAAGATAGTGTATTGTAGTGCTTTGCCAGTAGAATTTAAATGTTTGAAAATTGAAATTTAGTTGTATCTACTACAATTGATTGTCGGCACAGACCAAACTGGGAAGGAGGACAATATCAGGGAGAGGAATCCACACGTTTCAGCGTACTTCGTTCAGCTATTGAATTGGGAGCAGAGTATATTGATATTGAGCTTAAGGTTTGCATTCAGTACAAAATAATTTATAATTCTTACTAATTTTTTGGTTTTCCCTTGTAAATTAAAAACTTTCGATTAATATTTTCCTCTGCAATTTTTTTTTAAATACAAGTTGAATTCCAAACTAAAACTTAATTTGGCTAAAAGTAAAAGCACAAATAAACACAAGTTGAATAAACCTGACTGTTGCTGATACTATGCTTCGAGTAGGTAGCATGCTAGAGCTGACGTGCATTATTCTAAAAATATTGAAGCTAATAATCGATCCATGTAACTTGGAATTCTTAGGAAAATGCATTCATGTTGATTTCTTTAACTTTACTTAGAAAAAATGAAATATGTTTCTATACTTTCAGGCTGCTGAAAAGTTCATTAGCATGATTGCTGACACAAGACCAGATAACTTCAAACTCGTTGTTTCTTCCCATAATTATGAATGTACTCCTTCCTGTGACGAGTTAAGCGAACTTGTGGTTAGAATACAGTCTGTTGGGGCAGATATAGTGAAAATTGCAGCAAAAGCGGTTGACATATGTGATGTGACAAGAATGTTCCAAGTTATGGTGCATTGCCATGTAGGTGACACCTATTTGCAATTGACGCTTTTCTTGGTATTGGTAGATATGTAAGAATGCTTTGATCTGTCTTATTGAAAGATTGGAATCCTTTTTACACTCTTATTAAAATCTTCTGTACCTATTATTCAAAATTATAATCTAATTATAATTAAGAAGTATGGAAATTAGTTGAATTTTCTGGGGACAGATTGAGTCTAACTCGATTTGGTATGGTTGTTGCTTAGATTTTACTAATCACAGGCTGAAATCTGAATAATTCCTCTTTTTTAAGTATCTCTAGGAAATGTTTTGCTTTTAAATCTTTGCGAAGACTTTTGGGATATGATGTTTAGTGATTATATCACGAAGTTGTTCGATGTTTGGCCTTTTGATTCAGGTTTTAGGTGATTCAATGGTTCTGAAGTGTGGGTGATCAGGTTGGGGTGTCATTTTAACTTTCTTCTTTAGTTCATTATTTAAAAGTTTTTCACATTCCATAAGGCAATTGTTAATTGCAGGCACCCATGATAGGCCTTGCTATGAGTGAAAGAGGCCTAATGTCAAGTGTGTTATCTCCCAAATTTGGGGGATACCTGACATTTGGGAAACTTGATGCAGAAAAGGAGTCGACCCCAGGTCAACCTACCATAGCTGAGTTATTGGACATATACAATATCAGAAAGATAGGAGCAGATACCAAGGTTTTTGGGCTTATTGCAAATCCTGTTAAGCAGAGCAAAAGCGCCATTTTGCACAACAAGTCCTTCAAGGCAGTTGGGTTCAATGGGGTTTATGTGCCTTTTTTGATTGATGACGTTCCAAAGTTTCTGGATACTTTTTTATCTCCAGATTTTCTTGGATTCAGGTATAGCTTGATTTCACCCAAAATAATGAAAGAATAGAATGAGAAAAACACTGTATGTGAATCTTTGTTAACTGTAATTAGAAGTTGTGAATTAAGTCTTTATTAAGGGCAAAAGCCACAGATTTTGGTAATTGTTAGTTTAGGTTTGGTCTAGTATTAGAATGTTATTCAGTGGTTTTAATCTAAAATAACTGCACTTTCAGGGCCAAATTGAGTTCAAGTTGATTGTTATTTATTTATTTGTTTATTAATTATTATTATTATTATTATTATTATTTTAATCTTTGTTTTAAAGAAGTAGGTACTAAGACCTACTACTTCCATTTACCAAAAGCAAAGTTTTTATAACAAGCAGATACAAATCTACACGACTGCACTAATACCAGTTAGGCCTGTACCAGTGCATAACAACCCAATGCACACCTCAGCTCCCAAATTCATAAAGCAAAGAAAAAGGAGAATCACTGCACAATATCCCCCCGCCCCCCCCCCCCCCCCCATATCCCATCTACTATCTTCTCTACTAGAATAACAGCTTCACACATCTGCTCCAACCATCCCCCAGTGTTGATCATTAATTAGTTATATATAAAAAAATTAAAATTCGAATCACAATATTGCAATCAAGATTTTTCATTGTAATTGGACTGACTGGGGCTTCATTTCTAAATTGATGCTTAAGGACTTTAGTTTAAAGTTGGGGAAATTGCTTTAAGTATGGAATGTTTGAGGCCTGACATGGGCATTATGTTCTGAGATGCACTAACATATTATAGAACAGTACTAAATATATAGGCTGCTGTTCAAGTAAAAGAATAAACCTTATGTGTATTAAACAGAAAATGGTGTACTAAAATCTGATCTTATTGTTATTATGCAGTTGTTCTCTTCCTCATAAGGTGACAGCACTTCATTGTTGTGATATAGTCGATCCAATTGCATTGGTAAAAGCCTCTTGTTCATTTATATAAAATCAAAATCTTAGTTGATGAGGGTGATTTCTTAATATCTAGGACATAGTTCCTACATTCCTATTATCCCCACATTTTTTAGGTGAAAGATCAGCAAATGAGGGCAGTATCAACTTAATTTCAATACCTCCTGCATGCCTTCATTACACATTTTTGACGTGTATAAGAGACGAGATAAAGCTTATTTTACAGGAGAATGTTAGGTTCATTATGTTCTTGCGGGGTTTGAATCCTAATTTCTTTTCTTTAATATTTATTTTTAATTGTGCTATTTAAATTTGTTTTAGTCAATTGGAGCTGTAAGCACACTAATTAGACGACCAAATGATGGGAAATTAGTTGGCTACAATATGGACTACATTGGTGCTATTTCTGCTATTGAAGATGGGATTAAAGGTTCCAAGCTAAAGCTTCTATTTTTTTTAATATTAGCCATTTGAATGTGGCATTGCTGCTTGTGAGATTGACTAGTGTGCCTTAGTAGTTTACTCCCAGTTAGGAAATAAGCCCTTATTTGCGCGATCAAGCCTAGTTAATTAAGATTTTCCCCAATACCCATCTAGCCAAAAGAAGAACGAAGAGAAACAAAAAGACCCTGGAATTGGTAACCAACACGTGTTCCTACACAGTTCAGCAGGTATTTATGATGCTAATCTGCACTTACTGTACAGACTGGTAATGCTAAGGTCATGATGTTGACAGGTTCTAGTGCAAATGGAGATGCTGTTTCACCTTTGGCTGGTAGACTTGTAGTTGTGGCAGGAGCTGGCGGGGCTGCCAAAGCTGTGGCTTATGGTGCTAAGGAGAAGGGTGCCAGAGTTGTTGTTGCCAATCGGACTTATGGTAATAGCTTCTTATACTCGAGTAGCACGCTTATGTGAAGTACACGAACAATGTTTGATTAATTTTGCATATTCAAGAATTAATTGGGTGTAATATTAGGAGCCTTTTTTCTTTTCCCTTGCAGTCAGATAGCACCAATTGATCATATTTTCTAAATCACGTAAACTGATCCTGATCTATATGGCAGAACGGGCAGTGAGGCTCGCAAACTCAATAGGGGGACAGGCACTGAGGCTGGCAGATTTGGCAACATTTCACCCTGAAGAAGGGATGATTCTCGCAAATGCAACAGCTTTAGGGATGTACCCTGATGTTGATGGTACCCCTATACCCAAGGTTTGTGTCTCCCTTTAGTTATCAGCATATCAGGTTTGAACTTTGATTATATCAGAAAAAAGAATGTAAATAAAAAGAGATTTAAGCTGACCTTAAGCACCAGCGGTCAAGAAGTTTTGACCCAGAAACAGAGTTTTGAATTAATAAAATTTGCCTAATACAAGGGTCCAGGTTGATCCAACAACATCTGATATTTTCCAGTTTGTAAAATTGATAATTGATTTTTCTTCGTTGTTTTCTAAGAATAATAATATGATTTAAATATACTGGATTAATAAGGAACTTGAGCTTTTACTTTGTAAGCATTAACGAAATCAATTAAGATGCTAATCTGAGCAGGTGAACCATAGAGATAGTTATTTATTTATTTTTTTTGAATGAAAATAGGAGTCGAGCTCCTATCTTTATAGAGATAGATATTTACGGTGACTAATACAAAATTGATTGGATTTGTAGGAAGCTTTGAGATTTTACAACTTGGTGTTTGATGCGGTGTATGCACCAAGGGCAACAAGGCTTCTAAGAGACGCACAAGAGTCCGGAGTCTCCATTGTCAGTGGTGTGGAGATGTTTATACGCCAAGCATTTTGTCAGTTTCAACATTTCACTGGCATAAATGGTATGATCCTTTCAATTAGTTGCATCGAATAGAAATATCTACAGACCATGTCGAGTTTTCATTAAACCCATATCCATACCAGTACCTGAACCAATTGAGTCAGGTCCAAATTCAAATAGCTTGTATGATTAATTTTGGCGACTGAATAAAGAAAGAAAAAATCAGTTTCCTCTGGTACAGAAGCATTTATTTTTGGTGACTGAATAAAGAACAGATTTATCTATTGTAGAGAAGCATTTAACTTTACTTTTTTAGTTATGACTTCGAAAAGATATATCACATGTAATTTCATGCATAGCCATGGCTTGGGGTTCAGGTTAGGTATGGTCCAAAATATAATTGACCTGTAAACAACTGGCAATTTGTCTCCTCAAGTTGGCATGGACATCCATATATATGATATTAGTAATTGTTGCATCAGACATACTTGCAATTTGCAGACTGTCTTGCATTTTTTTTTTTCTCTGCTGGTGCTTAGTTGAGGCTAATAAATAACATCAATGGAACCCAAAATAATTTTTATAATATATACTGAAATTCCAGGCTTTAAACAGCGAAAATAAAGAAAATATTGTAACTACCATTTCAAAACAGACAGTTAAACTGCTGGTAAATTTTCATGTAAGTATTCCAACTTCTTGCAATTTTTTCTTGTACTTGTGCAGCCCCAGAGAGTTTCATGCGTGAAACTGTAATGAAGTACACATAATAAGGTCTGTTTTAAATCTTTTGAACTTTCTTCTTGTATGATGTTGTGAATTTTTACAATTTTGTTCTGTCTCTCTGCAACGCCTCTTCAGCAGAGATTAATTTTTCTGATATCAATTTTGATACTTATGAATATATTGATTGTAAGTGATTAGTTATTTCTATAAAAATAAATAAATAAAACTTAAGTTTATTTGTTTTTTTGTCATCCTTTTATACGTACGTTTATAGTATTAACAAAAGTGATGGTCTTTTCTTTACTTTTCGTTTGGCTTTTGGCAAATTACAGGTAAACTGAACAGTAGGCTCTTGAAACAAATTTGAAGCAATTAGAGAAGTATTTTAGCTGAATAAAAAAGATAGCTAATTTTGAAGATTGTAGTCTTTTTAAACTTTTCCTGTCCCCCTTATTCCTAATGGAATATGGTTTTAATTTTGCAACAAGGAAGCGAAGCATTTTCTGTTTTTATTTCTCTCTTCGTTGTTATCCTTGTATTAGTAAACTATGAAATTTGGACATTCGATTCGACTCTTAACAGTATGCATATTTGTTTTTTAACAAAAAAATTTCCAACATTGCACATCTATTTGATCTTCCACCAATTAAATCTCGAGCGGGCTTGCTAATTTAGTGAATAATAGCGACCTTCATCATTTTGTTTTTGTGATTTTGCACACTAACAACCCATTTTATGCCATTTCATAAACATGAATTTGAATATACAATCATGGTACAATGTTTTGCACTAACAATTTTTGTAACACGTCTCTAAACATAAGGACATAGCAAATCATTAAAGATTGTATTTGGAGAAAAAGTAAAATCCAAAGCGATATGGATAGGTGCTATCAAACTCGACTTTATCTCAAATTCACAAGATCAAATGATCGATCAGAGCCATTCAATGCAAATTTCATATTAAAATCTTCTTGTTTATCAAATTTTATATATTTATAATTTTTTACTATTTTTTTAAAATTTTAAAAATTCTCGATCTAATTAGTTCGCAACCCATCAATAACAACAGTTTTTAACAATATGAAATTTTTTTTTACAAAATTGGAGGAAATATAAAATTTGGTCGGCAAAAAAATTTCAACATAAAGAACACATCGAACAGTTTGGCAAAAAAATTTTGAGCTTTTGAATTTGAGATCTAATCGAAGTTGACAAAGAGATCCATCAAATTGCTTTGACCGCAGCCAAACTTCTGTATTTTGTAAATTTATGTAATTTGGTTCTTCTTCTTTGCTTTCGATTGGTTAAATTCATAAATGAGTTTAAAACTTTCAGTGAGATCAAATCTATATCTACTAGGGTTTAATAAGCTACTTAGAAAGTACTGAATTTCATTATGAAATTGTGAGGCATAGATCCTGCTCGTAATATAAAACAACTAGAATTTGCAAACTAAAAATGTACAGCAATTTAATTTCTATAAATAACTTGGAAAAATAGTTGAGATGGGAAAGCATTTAATTTTTCAAGAGTAAAGGAATTCAAATTCTAATATCACAATTTTGGTAAATTCTACAATTTGTTTTTTTCCATTATTAGTTTTTCCTGCAATTACATTGACACGTAAAATTCAATATTTAAAACAAAAACGAAAAAGCGATTTCAAAGGTTGCAACTGCCTCTGCTGCAGTGTGAACACATCTTTTAGTTAATCCAGCACCGTCTGATTTTTGTGTTAAGGAGATCTACCGTTGTTTAGAACAGCCATCTCTTGGGCTTCCTAATGTGGTCAACTATTTCTTTGTGCGGCTCTGATCAGTTTGATGCTAATCAAGTATTTAGTGCTGTTTCATCAAAAAAAAAAAAAAATGTATTTAGTGCTATTGGACTGTTCTTTTTTGAACTGAACTTTATTAGTATTCTGTGGCTCCAAGCTGTTGTGATCTGTGTGGCCATCCTTTATTAAAAATTGGCAATTCTAGCAAGAGTAGGGTTAATTTTTTGACCTGTAATTTCATACCATGAACATATATCCATTTTTGTACTGAACTTATATATATATATATAGAGAGAGAGAGAGAGAGTTTTGCTATGGTGAGTTGCAACTCACCAAAGGGTCCGTGAGTTGCGATCAAAACTGATATATGTAGATCAAAATGACCGATCCAAACCGTCTAATACGATCTCCTTATTGAAATTTCCATGCAGACCAAATTTTACATTTTTTCGAAATTTTTAAGTATTTTTTGAAATTTTAGAAAATCATTAATCTAATTAGTTCTGAACCGTTCAAAAACAGCAGTTTTTAAAAATCTGAAAAAAATACTTAAAAATTTCAAAAAAATATAAATTTTGGTCTGCGTGGAGATTTCAATAGAGAGATCATATTGGACGGTTTGGATCGATCATTTTGAACTAGATCTAGGAGTTTTGATCGCAACTCACCGACCCGTTGGTGAGTTGCAACTCACCATAGCAAAACTCTATATATATATATATATTCTAGCAAGTAGCAACGACCATGAACATCTATCAATTTTTTTTAAGATAGCTCCAAATTTTTGTAGCACATTATATGCTAAAAATCTATTCAAATTAAGTATTATTTTTTTTAAAAAATAATGTTTTTCAGTATTTTAGGTGGGTTCTTATTAAATATCTGCTAGTACCTACCTCCAGCACAATCACATCGTGTTAGGTCAACATTTAAATGCTTTACCTGATATATATCATTCCTCGTCACTGCTGATCTGGACCGTCCATTTTTGTTGATTTGAAGAATGTTTATTTTCTTGTTCTTATATGGCTATATTCTCATCCTGCATGAAAGTAAAAGAACGTTTCCCCTTTCTATTGAATCATTGATACCGTGTGTGCTTGAAAAAAATAGCAAAGGTCTATTGCTTTGGGGAAAACAGAAAAAAAAAAAAAAATTGTTTATCAAATTGATAAGTAATATGGGGACAAATTTATGCTAGAAGGTTCAAACTTGCCATCCATCCTTTGTTGCCTTAACGTAATTTAATTTTTGCATAAATTTAAAACAAACTCAAGACAATATCATCTAATCAATAAACTATCTGTGATGGCCAAAGATGGTATTTAGGGGAAAAAAAAAGAAAAAAAATAAAATGTTGGGACAAAAAAAAGAAAAAAAATAAGACATGTTTAGGACGATTGAAATGAATAAAATATATTGATTGCATACTAAAAAAAAGAATACATTGATTTTTATTCTTTCTAGCTTTTCTATCTATCAAAACTTGTTACGTGATCTATCATCTATCCGAGTAAGGATAAGGACACTTCCTGACAAGGTCCGGATTTATTTAGACTGCGCAGCGCCTGAACCTGTTGCAATATTCAAATACCAAACAAACAGATGCAGCAGGTCGTATCAATTGCATATATTAAAAATTATTATTTTTTTGTTTGTTGTGGGCTTGTGGTGTTTTTATAAAGGTGTCCCTCACTTCCCTTTACCAACCCCCCCCCCCCCCCTCCCCACCTAACTCCCAAATTATATTTCCCGCCCTGTCCCTACATGTGCACATAAATTATGAACAAGTGCCAGGATCTAGGAAGGCTTACTTTTATATTCGATATAAAAAAAACCGGTATAAATTAAAATGGAATCAGGTGAGTTAGACGGCCTGTTATTCAAATGGTGGATATATATGAAAAGGTTCCGTTTGTCCGTGACTTAGCGCATAACTTAAGTTATGCATTCTTAAGTCATCAAACACATGTTACATAAGACGTCTTAAAAATGCTTTTTTTCCAACAATACCCCTTACAAATAATTAATAATAATATTTAATAATCAATAAATAATTAATAAATAATAATATTTAATAAGTAACAATAATTATTAAAAAATCATAATTAATAATAAAGGCCCTGATCAAAATGGTTTTTTTGCGGGATTTCATTTCATTTCAATTCAATTCAATTGATTTCATAGGTATTTCGTTAGATCTAATTACATAGGAATTCCAACCAAATGACACCAAATCCGTTCATTTTGATCAAGAATTTTCCAACGAAATGAAATGAAATGAAATCCCACGTTAAAATAATGGAATTTTGATCAGGGCCAAAGATTAATTATTATAATTAATAAATAATAATTAATATTATTTAACAAGTAATATTAATTATTAATAATAATGATTTAATAATAATAAAAAATAATTATCAATAATAAATTTTTATTATTAAATAATTAAAAGTAATTTTATAATAATTAATAATTTACAATAATTAGTAATTAATAATATTTAATTAAAAGTAATTATTAATATTTCATAATAATAAAAAAGATTTAAAATCATCATTAATAATTAATTATTATAATAATTAATAATTAATAATCATTAGGTCGCAACGCATTATTAATAGATAATACTAATTCAAATTTAAGGGCATTTTAGTCTTTTGACATGAATATATGCATGCATTAAGTTACCCATCCTTACTACACAACCAAACATCCATTACATAACACTACATAAATACTTACACATCCTTAACTTATGCAACCCCTTACTACATAACCAAACTCCTCCAAAATCTTTAATGACCATGTAAAAAATAAGAATTACATGTTAACATATACACATGCACGCTCACATTAATATAATCTTCAAGGGAAACTTTAAAAGTTTGTTTTGGGAGATTTTAGTGTATCTCAAATTTTAACAACGGGATACCAAGTTACCAACATATCATAGCTATTTCATTCAGAATTACACACATTTCTCACAATTTTCAAATTAGTTTGAATTTTTAAACCATAGATAATCTCGATTCATTTATTATGAGTTTTTTTCAATAGAATTTTAAGAAGTTTGTACTTTTTTTTCTTGAGAATCTAGAAGTTTGCACTTTCTACATATGGTTGTTACTGAATTGAGCTTATGCTTAGGGGTGTCAACGGTATGATGTTTACCGTTTTGCCATTTCGTTCCGCAGAAACGGAACAAATTACAGAACAAGAAAATGTGTCATTTTTTAAATGAAGCGGAAAAAGGAATCGGTGATTACATTGTTTCCGAAAAATAGAAAATTGAAAATGAAAAATGGAAATAGGTCATTATATAGGAAAAAAGAAAACAAAATGGGTAATGGAACAGAAAATTATTTCGTTACTAAAACGAAATGGTAAATAGAATATCAATTTTGTATCGTTACTAGAATGGAACAGTATACGGAATGTGTTACTCCCTGATCGTCAACTGTGTTTGACACCCTACTTGTGCTGTGGATCCAGATCCTTTGTGTGTGTGTGTGTGTTTTTTTTTAAAACACGCACTGCAAGTCTTTTAGTGATGGCCGCCCGATTTAATCTTGATGGATGATTTTTTACAGACCGTGCAAATTTCGACGAATCTAATATTAATCACTGAACATTTATCATTGATCAAACGGTCGCAGATGAAAAACTTGCGCTGGGTTTTTAAAAATCTGCAGAGGATATCGTTCCCTATGCTGTTGTTTTGCATATAATGCAAATTTTTCTCACTTCTATTTTTTTCGATTAAAAAAATAAAGTAAAGAGAAGAAAGAGAAGAAAAAAAGGGCACGCGTCAGTGGCGTATCCCAGAGAAATTACTAATTAGTAATTAGTAAGACATTGCATCATTGAAAGGTCAAGATTCTCGCCTCACCAAACCCCCTGGCAATTCGGATCCTATACTGAATATCCAAGGAGCAGCATCTATCACTTGGACCACTCTTTAATTTTTCTTTAAACTATGGGACTGGAAAAGGGTGTAAACAAAACGGATAAGGATTGAAAATGTTAAAATTACATCTTATTTGCGCTTTCACTAAGTATAAGTGTAATGCCAATTAGTAATCTTAAATGATACGTTAAAACTTCGAATCATATCTATACAAAGATGCAAGTATTAAAAAAAAATTGAGCATGACAACATAATTTTTTCAAATTACAACATAAATAATAATCCACATATACAGATCTAACGTTTATAATAAAAGGAAGTGTGTAATATGTGGGATTCTTTCAAAATATATATATATATATATAGAGTTTTGCTATGGTGAGTTGCAACTCACCAAAGGGTCGGTGAGTCGCGCTCAAAACTCCTAAATCTAGTTCAAAATGACCGATCCAAACCGTCTAATACGATCTCCCTATTGAAATCTCCATGCAAACCAAATTTTACATTTTTTCGAAAATTTTAAGTATTTTTTTGAAATTTTAGAAAATCGTTAATCTAATTAGTTCTGAACCGCTCAAAAACAGCAGTTTTTAAAAATTCGAAAAAAATACTTAAAAATTTAAAAAAAATATAAAATTTGGTCTGCATGGATATTTCAATAGATAGATCATATTGGACGGTTTGGATCGGTCATTTTGAACTAGATTTAGGAGCTTTGAGCGCGACTCACCGACCATTTTTAAAGAAACTATATATATATATATATATATATATATATATATATATATTAAAATTTGATACAGCTAGATAAAAAGTTTGAATAATTTTTATATCCGCGTCCATTTTTAAAGAAACTATAAGTTAGCTGTTTGTTTGTGTCATTATATTTTACTTCGTAATTACCAATATTTGTATCCATATGGATATAAATACATATAACAACATTCATTTTTTTTTTAAATAATTAGAAGTCCAGTCTCCGATTCATTTTTAAATTAAATATCTATTAAAACTCTTCAATTGGGTTTCAAAACTACGAACTTTCACTTAAAATGCATTGCTCTTTGTCACTAGACTAAGAGCTCGTTCTCATAGCAAATTTATTTATTTAAAATTATAACTACATTGTGAATTTTAAGGATAATCTATGTCCCTTTTACATGTCATAAATTCGACAACAATCTAGTCTAGAAGTTCTATGTTCAAAAGCAAAGATTTACAAAATCGTTAAAAATATAAAAAATGTAGGATTTTAAAAAAAATTTGCATGATTTTAAACGATGGCGGATTTTAATTTTCAACATCATAGATGAAAAAATTTTGCAAATTCGACCGCCAAAAGTTTTCAAACTTTTGAACGAATTTCAATATCACACTTGTTCATTTTTCTAATTCTTCGATTTCAGCCCGAAAAAAAAAAGAAAAAACTGAGTAAAAAATATTCAAACTTCAAAAAATTTCCAATATACATATACAATGCACATAGACCATATATATAATATATTAATATGAGTTTTGCTATGGTGAGTCGCGACTCACGTGAGTCACGCTCAAAACTCTTAGATTTGGTTCAAAATGATCGATCCAAACCGTCTAATACGATTTTCCTATTAAAATCTCCATGCAGACCAAGTATTTTTTTTTTGGATTTTTTAAAAATTGTTATTTTTGAACGATTCAGAACTAATTAGATTAACGATTTTCTAAAATTTCAAAAAATACTTAAAAATTTTGAAAAAAATGTAAAATTTGGTATGCATGGAGATTTCAATAGGGAGATCGTATTGAACGGTTTGGATCGGTCATTTTGAATCAGATCTAGGAGTTTTGAGCGTGACTCATAGACCCTCTCGTGAGTCACTACTCACCATAGCAAAACTCTATATAATATTCACCAGATGGATGGTAAATTTTTAACACTCAAATCAAATATTACGCAAAGTTTACTACTGTTATCACTAAGTAAAAAATATATAGACAAAATTGTTAAGATGATCTTTTTCAACACTGGTTTCTCCTTACTTATATTACATATAAATGCTTAGTTTGGGGGTAATCTGGAAAAATATTAGAGAGTCTCTCCCACTTGTCAACCCCAACTAGGGATGAAAATGGTGCGGATAAACTCCGCACCGAACCACATCTGAATTCGTAAAATGTGCTTAATATCCGAACCGTATCCGTATCCGTATCCGTATCCGTATTCGTATTCGTATTCGACAAAAAAATATGGATGCGGATATGGTTTGACTACTATCCAATCCGTATCCGTATCCAATAAAAAAATTCGTTATCCGATCTGAATTTAGTCTTTATCCGAACCGTTTTTTTCCTTTAATTAAATCAATGACACAAGATGATTAACCTAATTACTCCTCTAGTGCTTAAAAAAGATTTTTTATTTGATAAACTAAGCTTTTATTAGTTAGATTGGCTTATAATAACATTTTGGCTAGACTAATAACATAATATGATGATAATATAGAATTAAATATTTATTTTTTCTTAATTTATATATATTTGTTTTGATATCTAAAATATATCCGTATTCGTATTCGTGTCCCGCAATATCTGATTCGTATTCGTATCCGCTTAACATCCGACCCGTATCCGTATCCGAATATATCCGTATTCGTATTCGTATCAGGAAAAAAAATATGGATACGGATATGGTATGACCACTGTCCGAACCGTATCCGATCCGTTTTTGGTCCCCAACCCCCTCGCCACTTCACATACACGTCAGCAGAACGGACACGTTCGCGAGTGACTGCTATCACCAAACAAAAGAAATAAATAAAATAATAAAACGCGATCGAGAAAAAGCAAAAAAAGAGAACTAAGGTACCGAAACGAGCAATCGAGTGTGTTTGGTGCTGCTTTCAGACAGCCGAAAAAGAAACACTGATAGTGACAGGTTGGAAACCAACTAACATTGAAAAATTTGGTACATTCACCAACTCCTTCAAACACAAACTCAAACGAGTTAGTTTGGTAAAGCCTTCGACAGACACAGAGAGAGAGAGAGATGACGCTGGTGTGTGCGCCTGTGGTGGCGACGACGGTGGAGGAGATGGAGAGAGACATGGCGAAGGCGAAGTCTCTCGGCGCCGATCTAGTCGAGATCCGCCTCGACTTTCTCCGCCATTTCCAACCCGACATTGATCTCCCTCGCCTGATCTCTCATCGCCCCCTTCCTGTCCTCGTCACCTTCCGGTACCTTTACATTCCTGTAAATAAAGTTTAATTCGTTGTGTTTGTGGAGGTGGAGGAGGGGAGAGGTAGGTAAAGGTTAGGTAGGTTGCTGAATCTCGAAATGAAAGCATTTCAACAGTTCGAATTTGTTTAATCTATTAAGATCTGTTTTAATTTGTGTATCGAATAATTAGGACGCTATTTATTTATTTATAGAGTGATTAGGTAAGGGTATTGTTTTCGGAACTATTATTTTTTTCATAGAGGAGTCACAAGGTTTTACTTGTTATTAGCCGTTATGCCAATATAAGTTAGAAGCTTAAGATGGAAATATCTATTTAACGGAAGTAGCAATTATCAATGGCAACTTCCATAAAAGATTTTGGCATGTCAGAGACCAGAATAAAATCCTGCTGTAATAAACAAACAAAAAAGTGATATTTTGTCAAGCTAGCATATTCTGGTGCTTTGCCAGTGAAATTTAGATTTTAGAAGCTGAGAAACTGCTTGTTCTTAGTTGGTACATTGATTGTTGATACAGACCAAACTGGGAGGGTGGGCAATATCAGGGAGACGACTCCACTCGCTTCAGTGTGCTTCGTTCAGCTATCGAATTGGGAGCAGAGTATGTTGATATTGAGCTTAAGGTTTGCATTTGGTACATTGCTACTACTGCTTTCTTGCTTTTATTTCTGCAAATTACAATCAAAATTTTCTGCTGCCAATATATTTCCAAACACATGTTGATTCCAAATTAAAGCTAACTTAAAGCACAGTTTTAACACTGATTGAAAAGATGTAAAAAGCAAGTTGAAACCTGACTGCTCCTGATCCTATGCTTTGCGTGAGGTACTGGATCTGACGTGCATTATTTTGAAAATAATCGATGCAACTTGTAATTCTTTGTGAAATTTCTTTTTCATGTTAATTTTTCTCAACTTTCGTTTAAATGAAATATATTCTATATATTCTATATTTTCAGGTTGCGGAAAAGTTCATTAGTACGATTCCTGACAATAGGCCAGACAACTTCAAACTCATTGTTTCTTCCCATAATTATGAATTCACTCCTTCATGTGAGGAGCTAAGTGACCTTGTGGCTAGAATACAGGCTACTGGGGCAGATATAGTGAAAATTGCAACAACAGCGCTCGACATATGCGATGTGGCAAGAATGTTCCAAGTTATGGTGCACTGCCATGTAGGTGATATCTATTTTCTTCTATGGTTTTACGATTGATGTAAAGGAATTTTTCTCTGTCTCATCAGGAGAGATTGGAATCCTTTTTTACTCTTTGAGTATCACACTGTACCTTTTAGTTAAAATTACACTCTAGTTATAGTGAGTAGTTGGTTGAGTTTACTCAAAGTCTCAAATGAAATGAGTTAGATTTGTTAGGGACAAATTGAGTGCAACTCCAATTGGATCTGGCAAGTCATTGTCTGAATAATTCCTCTTTTTTCAAGGTTTAGAAATGTTCTTGATATTAACTCTTTCCAAAGATTTTTTTAGATATGATGTTTAGTGTTGATCATGCAGTTGTGTGATGTTTGGTGTTGAATGGTTCTGAGTGGGTGAGGGGTGGGTATTTAAATTTCTTCTAGATTTGTTCATTATCTTGATAGTTCTTTACATTCCATAAGGCAATTGATAATTGCAGGCACCAATCATAGGCCTTGTTATGAGTGAAAGAGGCCTAATGTCAAGGATCCTAGCTCCCAAATTTGGGGGATACTTGACATTTGGGAAACTTGATGCTGAAAAGGAGTCGGCCCCTGGTCAACCAACCATCACTGAGTTATTGGACATCTATAATTTCAGACAGATAACAGCAGATACCAAGGTTCTAGGGCTCATCGCAAATCCTGTAAAGCAGAGCAAAAGCCCTATTTTGCACAACAAGTGCTTCAAGGCAGTTGGGTTCAATGGGGTTTATCTGCCACTTTTGACGGATGACCTTGCAAAGTTTTTAGATACTTATTTGTCACCAGATTTTGTTGGGTTCAGGTATATTTGAGTTCACCTAAATAAAATGAAGAAAGGCTTCATGTGAATCTTTATTGACTGTAAGATGAAGTTATGCATGTCTATTAAGGGTA
This sequence comes from Rhynchospora breviuscula, assembly GCA_027562975.1. NCBI lineage: Eukaryota > Viridiplantae > Streptophyta > Magnoliopsida > Poales > Cyperaceae > Rhynchospora > Rhynchospora breviuscula. The sequence continues at coordinate 55,859,480 of CM050402.1, forward strand.
GCAACCACAGATTTTAGTAACTGTTAGTTTAGGTGTGGTCTAATATTAGGTGTTAGTGCTTTTGATCAGTTTGATTAATTTTAACCGTGTGTACCATCTTAGGTGAATCTGGTACATGTTGCTTAAATTGGGACAACTGCACATACAGGATAAGTTCAATGATAGTTGCATTGAGATATAATTGAAAAGCTGATGTTATTTGCAAAAACTGTCGATTAGCAATAAAGAATATCGACAATAGTAGTGAATCTGTATATTTTAGTTCACTAAAGTTGTGTGGTTGTTGTCTGTTACCAATGATTGTTTGCTCGACCTGCCTACCCCTGGCTTATTTTTTTTTTCTGGCAAAAAAAGGAACAATAACTGAGGCTAAAGTTGGTTAAATAGAAGCTTCTTGTATACATAAATTCACTTTCAAGGACAACTTGAGCCTTTATTAATTATACATCAACAATAAAACTCAAATCATAATTGTGAAATTAAGATTTGATAGAGAGGGCTTTATTACTACATTTGTTGTTATAGGGCTAATTTTGAAGTCAGGAGAATTGTGTAAGTATGGAACCCTTGAGGCCTGATACTTCTGGGATCTACACATCTAATAGTTTAAAGAACTGTACCAAATATGTAGGCGGTGGACCAAGTAAAAAGAATAAACAAAATGTGTTCTAAACAAAAATAATATGTACTAAAATCTGATCCTATTGTTTTAATGCAGTTGTTCTCTTCCACATAAGGTGACAGCAGTTCGTTGTTGTAATATAGTCCATCCTGTTGCACTGGTAAAAGCCTCTTGTTCATTTAGATAAAATCAATTCTTAGGTGAAGAGGGTAATTTCTTAATCTCTCTCAATAGTTGCTAAGTACCTCTTATCCCCACTGTTCAATTAAGGTCCAAATTTCCTCTCTTTAAACTTATTCATGTAAAAGAACACAAAATGGGGGTAGTTTTAACATATTCTAATACCTGTTACGTGTCTTCCTTACAATTTTTTTATTTTTCAAATATAACAGACCAACAACAACATCGCCTTTAGTCCTAAACAAATTAGGGTAGGATATAAATGAAACGCAACCAGACCAGAGTGAGAGAAATCGATGGCATTGGGGACTAGAATTGAGGATTACCAGTAGAAACCTCCTACTTTACGCACTAGACTACATTACATTCTTGTGGGGTTGTATCCCTAAAGGAGAATATAAGTTTGATTATGGTCTTGCTGGGTTGTATCCCTAATTTATTTCCTTTTTTTATTTATTAATACATGGTTTATTTTAAATTTGATATAGTCAATTGGAGCTGTAAACACATTAATTAGGCGACCATATGATGGGAAATTAGGTGGCTTCAATACTGACTACATTGGTTCTATTTCTGCTATTGAAGATGGGATTAAAGGTTCCACACTAGTGCTTCTGTTATAGTTATCAGCCATTTGAATGTTACGTTGCTGCTTGTGACCTCTCCTAGCGTGCATTAGTAGGTTACTACCTGTTTGCCAATAAGCCCTCATTTGCGAAACAAACCCTGGTTTAACCGGCACATTCCTCAACACCCAGGTAGGCAAGAGAAGCCCCGAGAGAAAATAAAAAGGGCCTTGGAAATTGGTAACCTGCGGTTGTCCCCATATATTCTAACTAGTATACTTGAAGCTTATCTGCACTTATCTTGCAGAACTGTAATGCTAATGCCATTATGCTGACAGGTTCTAGTTCAAAGGGTGATGCTGTTTCACCATTGGCTGGGAGACTTGTAGTTGTAGTAGGAGCTGGTGGGGCTGGCAAAGCTGTGGCTTTTGGTGCTGCTGAGAAGGGTGCCAGGGTGGTTGTTGCCAACCGTACTTATGGTAATAGCTTCTCTACTTGAGCATCATGTCTATTGTAGTTTTCCATTTGGTTCTCCTTATTTATTTTTTATTATTATTTCTTTTTTCAATTTACAAAATGTAGTCTATAATACTCTACATTGCTCATACACCATGTTTTTTTTTTTTGAGATCCTCTCATTACACTGGGGAAAAGATGATGGTGTTTGTATTCCATTAGATCTTCTAGAATTTTGGTACAAGTCTACAACTGTAATCAATGTTCTTTTGAATCCAAAATCTGAAGTCAACCAAAAGTGAAAGTGTGCATGGGGTATGCTGTTTGATCAAGGTGTGATGAGGAGCTCTAGACAGTCTAATCATTCTTTCTCACTTGATCAAACAGCATGACCCTCTGCACACACATTATTTTTTTGTTTGACTTCGGATAATCTTTACACATTGTTTGTCGCTTAACCTGGGCTTCAAGTATCAAGTGCTATATAAATTTCTCGAACCATGTTTGATATCTTTTGCAAATTCTTGAAGTACTTGAATATATTTTTTTGGACCATTTAATTTTTCTTTTCTTCGTGGTTAGATACTTATGTTTACATCAATTGGTCCTTTTTTTTTCCTAAATTATGCAAACTAATCCTTATTTATATGGCAGAACGGGCAGTGTCCCTTGCAAAGGAAGTAGGTGGGCAGGCACTGAGGCTGGCAGAGTTGGCAACATTTCACCCTGAAGAAGGGATGATTCTTGCAAATGCAACCTCTCTCGGGATGTATCCTAATGTGGATGGTACCCCTATACCCAAGGTTTGTATCCCCTGGTAATAAGTATTTCAGGTTTCAACTGTTGTTGTATTAGGGGGAATAGGGAAAAATGTAAAATAAAAAGAGATTTAAGCTGACCTCAAGCACCAGCAGTCAAGAAGTCTTGCCAGAACCAGAGTTTTGAATCAATAAATCTGGCCCATACAGGGTCCAGGTTGATATCCAACAGCATTTAATATTTTCAAGTTTGGCAAGTTTTTCTAAGAATAAGAATGTGATTGAAATATAATGGATTAATGGGGAGCTTGTGTTTTACTTTGTATTTTTATCAAAGTCGATTAAAATGCTAAGCTGAGCAGGTGAAGTATAGAGACATTTATTAAACTTTTTTTTTAAAAACTGTGATCGACATAAAAATGACTGGATTAATAGGAAGCTTTGAGATTCTACAACTTGGTTTTTGATGCGGTGTATGCACCGAAGGTAACGAGGCTTCTAAGAGAGGCACAAGAGTCTGGGGTCTCCACTGTCAGTGGTGTAGAAATGTTTGTCCGTCAAGCAATGGGTCAGTTTGAGCATTTCACTGGCATGGATGGTATGATCCTTTCAATTAACTCTATTGGTTAAGAATATCTATAGGTTGTCTCGATTTTTCATTTATACCCATATCCATACCAGTATCTGTACCTTGAGTCAGGCCCAAAATTATAATAGGTTTATCGTTGAATTTTGGTGGTGAATAATGGAATAATTTCGGTTTTCTCTGGTTTGGAAATTATATAGACAGGCGCTTACCATTCTTGTAATGGAAAAACAGTGTTATCTGCTGTACATAGGCATTGGACTATTTAGTTATGCCTGCTAAAGCACATACATGTAACTTCATCCATAGACATAGCTTGGGTCAGGTTGGATTTGGTACAATATCTAATTGACCTGTAAACTACTGGCAGTGCGTCTTGACAAATTGGTATGGCCACCCATATAACATCTTGTGTTGGTGTACAAGACATACTTGCAATTTGCTGAATGTTTTGCATTTTTTTTTCTACTGGGGCTTAGTTGACACTAATAAAATAACATCAAAGCAAACGCAAGTTGACACTCAAAATTTTATGTAACTAATACTGAAATTCCTGGCTCTAAATGGCAAAAATCAAGAAAATGGTAGCTTTTGAATAGTAGCTACTACTATATCAATACAGTTGAATTTACTGATTTCTAAATTAAATATTCTAACGTTTGGCAAATTTTCTTGTGCTTTTGCAGCCCCAGAGAGTCTCATGCGTGAGATTGCAATGAAGTACACATAACAAGGTCAGTTTTATTTTTTTTCCCTTCTAACATTAAGATGAGAATTTGCAATATGTACTCTCTCTGCTATTGAGATAATGAAATGTCCCTGTGAAGTTGGCATTTGTGCTCATCTATTTTTCTTTTGATAATGTTCTTCAGCTTTTGGCTTGACTTATCGTTCCAAATTCAATTTTTGCTAGCATGACCATTATGCAAGGGTACATAAACAAAAAAAAAATGGCTAGCAAAATTGACAGAAATATTAAGAGATTTTTGGGTTATGTGAGCAAAATGCTGGTGACAGAATGGAGCCAATGCAGCCAATGGAAATCTAGACCACTTGTTTCTGTTAACAAATTTGCCAGTCACTATAAAATGTTTTTGAGCTTGATACATATCAAATAAGATACTTGTAATATTTATCGAATGGAGCTATTGTCTATCTTTTTCTAATTATCGAAGTTTATTTTGTTGTTTCTACCATCTTTTTAGTATATTTAGTTTTTTAACAAAAGCTGTGATTTGTTCTTTCCGTTTTCTTTAGGCTTTGATAGATTACAGATATACTGAGCAAAATGGGGCCCAAGAAGAATATCTTAAGCGATGAGAGAAATATTTATCTAAATAAACAAATAGCTGATTTTGAAGATAGTAATCTTTTTTATACTTTCCCTCTCTCTCTCTAATTCCTAATGGAATGTGGCTTTTAAAATTTTGCACCGAGGATGTACTCTGTTTTTTGTTGCTGTCTCATTGTTTTCTTGTACTTTAAACTCTTGGATTTGGATATATGAATGGATTCATTTTTGTTTCTTTAATAAAATTTTGGAAATAAAGGAAGACAGCTATTTTGACTTCCTGGGCGAGTTTGTTATATTCAGGCCATTATGCCCTGATTACGAACAGCGTCCGATCATCATTATTATTTTTTTTGGTGGTTTTGCACACGAACACCCACTCTCTGTCAGTATATATATGTAATAAAAAAACATTTTGTTTAACTAATTAGAGCACTATTTTTAGTTAGGCTAGCTCAAATTATTTGTTAAATCGGTGTTCAAGTAATGGTAGTAAGTATTACTTGTGAAATTCTTTTGAACTAAGAAAGATTTCTATCATAATGTAATGATATTCCTATCAACTTTTTTGCCTAGATATATTCGTTAGTAAATATGGTTATCTATAAGTGACATCTACTGTCGTATTTATATCGGCTGTTATTCATGTGCGAGATGGCAGATTTCTGGCCTCCTGAATCTGTAAAGCAGATGCGACGGTTTTGAAGCATTAAGTTAGGATTTTAGACAGAATTTAGTCGATTACTTTACGAAAAAGTGTATGGTCTGTTAATCCAAACAATCCAGCTACGGCGAATTATGTGGCCGAAGCTTTGGCCTGATAATAATACAAACTTTCCTGAACGCTCAAGGTCAATTTTAGCAAACAAAAGAATTTTGGCTTTAGTTTGAGAGAGGTGTACGTGGATCTCTGAACTTGTTTTATAAAAAATACAAATCAAATCAAAAGATAAATAAAGGAGAACCTTAATCTAGCTCGCAGGTTCGAAAAGTTAAGTTGTTTATGACATTTAATTTTGAAATAAGTTGGAGGACAGATTAAAAAAAAGATAAATAAAAATAAAGCAGAACCACATAACACAAACGATCATGATACTAAGTTCGATATAGGAACAGATAAATTAACTGTAGAGTCTGTAGTAATGTATAAACTATTCTTAAAACATACCAAAAATTATAATTTCAATATTGACCTTCTTAGAGAGATAGTTACTCTTTTAGTTCAATAAACCGCGCTTTCAACTGAACCAAAAGTCGTTAACGGCTACTATTTTTTGAATCATCACGTGACTGATAAAGGGAAGAGAGAGATTCAAGGCCCGCCTCTTGCCTAAAATCAGGAAAAAAGAGATTTTAGAGGAGATTACAGTTACCATGTAAAAGCTAACCATTCATAACAGATCGAATATGGCGGGAAATAAGGAGGACTTGCAGCTTTTGACCAAGAATAGAACAAAGGTCAATGCTCCCTTGCTATAAATTGTCCCGCCCGAACCCATACTTCCATCACAACTCAAATATACAACCATGGCATCCTCACCCCGCTCTATCGGTTTCGTCCTCATTGTATCCCTTTTAGCTCTCAGCGCGACCATCACAGTATCCACATTCGTAAACCCTCTCTCGGTCCCATCATGCTCTACTCAGTTAGACCCATTGAAGTGCGTGCAGGATTTCCCAGCCGCCTACATGAAAGCTTGCTCAAGTGAAATGAGTGCTGTGGTTAAAATGATTGGTGTGGCTTTCAACTCTGTCAATCAAGCAAAGTCGTGTGCTAAGGACCTTCTACAGTCCCTACCAAGTGTTTGCTCAGGCTCAGGAGGTGGAGGTGGAGGTGGCTCTGGAGGTGGAGGTGGCTTTGGTGGTGGAGGTGGAGGTGGCTCTGGAGGTGGAGGTGGCTTTGGAGGTGGAGTTGGAGGTGGCTCTGGAGGTGGCTCCAATTTCTGGCGCTGGGGCTATGGCTATGGCTCAAACTCACCACCTTCATCAAGCTTTACTCCTCCTTCCTTTGGCTCAGACTCACCGCCTGGCTCAGACTCGCCTCCTGGTTTTGACTCAAGCTCGCCTCCTGGTTCTCCCGGTTATGGCTCAGACTCGCCTCCTGGTTCTCCCGGTTCTGGCTCAGGCTCGCCTCCTGGTTCTCCCGGTTATGGCTCAGACTCGCCTCCTGGTTCTCCCGGTTATGGCTCAGGCTCGCCTCCTGGTTCTCCAGGTTATGGCTCAGGCTCGCCTCCTGGTTCTCCCGGTTCTGGCTCAGGCTCGCCTCCTGGTCCTCCCGGTTATGGCTCAGGCTCGCCTCCTGGTTCTCCCGGTTCTGGCTCAGGCTCGCCTCCTGGTTCTCCCGGTTCTGGCTCAGGCTCGCCTCCTGGTCCTCCAGGTTATGGCTCAGGCGGCGGCTCAGGAGGCGGCTATGTCGGCGGCTCAGGAGGCGGCTCAGGCGGGGGCTCAGGAGGCAGCTCTGGCGGCGGCTCAGGCGGCGGCTCTGTCGGTGGCTCAGGCGGCGGCTCAGGCGGCGGCTCAGGAGGCAGCTCAGGCGGCGGCTCAGGAGGCGGCTCTGTCGGCGGCTCAGGCGGCGGCTCAGGAGGCGGCTCTGTCGGCGGCTCAGGCGGCGGCTCAGGAGGCAGTTCAGGGGGCGGCTCAGGAGGCGGCTCTGTCGGTGGCTCAGGCGGCGGATCAGTCGGCGGCTCTGGCAGTTCATCCAGTCAAGCTTCTCTTACGTGTCAGACCACATGCAATACCACCATCACAGTTGCGGTAGAGCAGCTTGAGAAGTCATCTAAGGTAAGATGGAGAATATTTGGTTTCGAACTTCATTAAACGGTTTTGTTGAGTTGGAGACAATAATGTTGTGCTTTATTTGTCATCTCATGTGAGATGGATAATGTTATAGTTTTATTCTATAAACATAAATCTCGAATTCATTGACCTGATATTAGAGTAAAACCAACTGTTGACAACCAACAAATGATCTGATACAAACTATCACATAGACATAGGTGAGCTTGCACATTAAAATGTCAGCTCAATGATCTATACGGGTTCACTCTCTCAAAAAAATAAAAATAGGAAACTAGAAATGCATTGGAACGTAACTTATTATAAGACTAACACTTTTAAAGTTTAAACAGTATCCTGTAATCTGACTATTTAAAATTGATTTATATTTTTGTCTTCACGCTTCATTCGCAATTAATAAACTTTTACATTACTGCCATATCAATAAAGCAAGATTTAACAAATTTGTCAAACATGTATAACAAACAGATATTGAAAGGCAAGCAGAATCTGTCGCAGTCCGAGGTGACCGAGGTGAAGCAATGTGTGAGAGTTGCAAGGGAAAAGATAACTAAGTGCAAGACGAGCTGCCAGGGCACAGACATCGCCACCCGACAAAAAATTGGTGGCATGTGCCAACGGGTTGATACCTATGCTATGATAACAGGCGATTATTGCAACAAGGTCGTTCCTACTAATTAGCCTTATGCAAAGTAGTTCGATTGGGAGTCAATAATGAGCTTCCTGTTTCGCAAAGAGCTCTCGATCCGGTCTAATAAGTAAATTGATCAAAGCAATTTGATCATTGTTAATTAGGTCTAATAAGTACTATGATCAAAGTAATTTGATCCGGAAACTAAGCTATTGTTTCCATGATATTTTTTGTTTTCCCTTTCTGAAACGCATGGGAGGCAGATTGAAAGCCCCGCACTCAGAATTGTTATATTACAATAATGTTTTTTTGTATAATATATAATATAAAGAGATGAAATGATCATAAGTTATGATCATTAGATATTATTTTTAAGTATATTTGGTTTTTGTTCTCTTGGTTTCTTTAATTTGTTATTGGGATTTATCATTGACGTACTTGCTGATTTGATCAAGTAGCATTATTATTCTTCTTCTTTAAAAAATGAGTTCTGGAGCATTTCTCTGAAACTATATGTTGCTGGCTTTGTTAGCCACATCTCTACCTAATTGCTTGATTGGTATGACATTACAAGCAGATCAACAAAGTACAGATCGACCTCCAGATCAGCAAACAAAGGAATGCAATGAAATAAAACAAAATCATTGTAGAAAAGACACAGCATGTTTGATATGGTAAATTCGAAACAGTTTAACCAATTTGAATGAAAGAGTCTGATCCTTATTAATGAAGGCTAACTTTCTTCTACAGGAGAAAATATTTTCGGCCGTAATTTTAATTAAAGAATAAAGATTCATAATATTGTACTGATTTATGCTATTAAAACAAGAAAGAAAAAAGAACTCTCCTGTGTTCGAACAAACATACAGTTACCCAATGTATGCAAGTTAAATCCAGAATCTTTTGTAATTTGCAGGAAAAAGAATGTAGCCACCACAGCCAGGTATCAAGGAACTAATTACTGACACATTAGTCTTTGCAGCAATTGCTATCGGATTAATTCCTGATACAATCTAAAGTTAAAAGCTTAGGTATTTTACATGCATATTGTTCCTCTGAATTTAATAAAGTTCACTTGTTCTCCCATTGTACTTTATGCAACTTGTTCGAATTAATTTCGAATAATTCAACACAAAGTATGTAGTACAGAGTACAGGAACAAAGTTTGAGAGAAAAAAAAATGTGCTAATTTAACAGAGTCGCAAACGAGCACTTAAACAGCTGCTAGTTCATCAATAGTCCAAACAAGCTTACTAACGAAAAAAATATCAAGATTTAATAGCAATAATTGAGAATTTACGTGTTAACATGGGTTTATCTAAATTAAGGAACTTAAATATATAGTTATGATTCACTTACAATATCCATTTTGGGTATTGCATTTTAAAAATCCTTAATAGAGGTATCGGAGGCAACTCACCATACCATGTTCCCTCCTGGCCACATTCCATCCCTGAATAGTAGATATACTAATTAAAATTTGACCCAGGTGCCGACAATTTATTTTAATTGAAATAGGAAGCAAGTGCCAATAATGTAGTATGAATATTTGAATCACCTCCCCTTTATCTAATTTTTTTTTATTTTAGCATAGTATTAGCTGCAAGATTAAGGATGGAATTCACTATCCCAATTTTATAGGAGTGAAATTGTAGATAAAATACAATATTGTTGTTCTTGCAGAAAATAATGTTCAAATGTATGACAGCCGGAGTATTAGTAAGACAGGATGATAATGTTGTTCATTAAAAAATAATGGTCAACGATTTAGTCCCACATACATTGCAGAAATATGCAATGTTATTCATGCGCATCTGTTGAAAATACATGTCAAATTAAATTGATACAGTAAAATATACTAAATATTGAGTTTTGTAATAAAAGAATAAAACTTACTCGGGGGGGGGGGGGGGGGGGGTTATATGTATGACAGCCGGAACATTAGTAAGATTAGCAATAAATAGATTTAGTCCCACATTTCTGGTTCCATATGCCACAGGAAATATGTGGGACTAAATCGGCAGGAACTCTCTTTTCTGGTTCGATAACTGGGTTGGAACATGCTTGCATTTTTTTGGTGAAACCCCAAATCCACCAACCAGAAAGTATGCCACAGTTAGACAGGCGATGCAAAACTGGTACGACATGGTACCTGCGCCTTTTACACTTCTAGAGAGCACACTGTTCTTGCGTTTACAAAACTGTAATCTCAATGAAGGAACGGATTCAGTAATTTGGAAGTGGCGCTCAGATGGAAGGTATTCCTCTGCCTCCATCTACAAAACCCTTGTCTCTGATGGAAAAGTTAAGTTCAAGTTCTTAAAGATTTGGAAGCTCAAAATACCACCTTCCATTAAATTCTTCCTGATTTTACTAGCACACGATCGCCTCCTGACACAGGAGCAGTTGCTCAAGAGGAACATTCAGGTTCAACATTATTGTCAGCTTTGCCAACAGAGGTTGATGGAGACGGCAGACCACCTATTTTCTCAATGTCTCTTCTCAGATCAGTTATGGAGAAGGTTGGGTCAGTTATGGAGAAGGTTGGGTCTTCGTACTGACCATTATCCTGGAGTACACTCACTCCTGACTCACATTTGTTCTGAAGGTACAACAAACATGACTTCCATTATGCTTTCTACAGCTTTCTGGGCACTGTGGTTAGAGCGGAATAACAGATTTTTAGAGACGAAAGGAGGAGTATTCAAGCGATCCAGGATTGGATAGTTCAACAAGCTTCACTGTTCATAAAGTTTTGCTGACAAGTTTCTGTTTCAGCTGCTATTACTTAGTTTTTTCCTTTTTATTTTCTTTTATTTGTTCCTCTAGATAGCCATTATCTAGGATATCTAAAAAAAAAAGATTTAGTCCCACATTGCTTGTTACAATGGACTTGGCTCCACAAAATGCTAATAAATTAGATGCATGCCGTTTAACACTTTCAATTCACAAGGTTCAACCCCTCACAAAAAAAAAGGGTTAAAATTTTCTAAAATGAAACCACGGCTGTCTCGCCGATTCCGTGAGCTGTCAGCTCTGTTCAGTGTATAAACCTATTTATTATCCGCTTCCTCATCACATTCCATCTCCTCAGAAATTTTCTTAATCTTGAATTTTGAGCTATTCAACAGACAAAAGCAGAGCAAGAGAGCAAAAGGTGCCCCTTTTTTGTTCTCTTTTAATTTTTTACTAATTCAGTAGACTATTGTATATATGTTATATTCAATTGTGTAATTTGTAATTATTTTTGTTGATTTCCATTGTAAATTTATTAGATCTAACCCATTCTCCCCGAAAGCTGTTTCTAATTCTGTTTGATCTGTGTCTTTTTTGTTATTGGTTTTTCTTGTGATTCCTTTTTCCTCGCTCTTTTTGAAATAATTGGCTCTTCAAATTAGATCACTTAACCAATTGATTCGTATCATTTCTTCTATCAAGATACATAGGGTCTGAGTGAATACGTGCATTTTTTATATTGTAGGAATTTGATTTTAATCTATTATATTGTAGGAATTTGACTTTGATCTATTGAATCCAAACCTTTACAGAAAATTCCCACCCTTCTGGTAGTTGAAATTGACTTATTAGTGACAACTGACAAGTGACAGCTCACAAAATCAGAAAAACTGCCACAAGTTAGCTTTAGTGCCAGATGCACCAAAAGGGAGAGGATAAAGGGCATATTAACACCTCAACTTTTCTAAATTCAAATCATCTCTAACTATTAACCCCCTTCTTGATTTCTACATTTTAACCAATATGATATCCAACTTCTTATTTCGAAGACTTACTTTTGGTAATCTTTGCAAGTTTGAATTTGTGGTTTAACTTGAAATAGATTTAAGGCGGCTCAATTGTATTGATTTTAATGAAAAAAAAACTCTTATATATTAGTAAGTTTTGATATAAATAAGTACATAGGCTCTAAAAGATGAAGCAACAGTATTGCTTCAAAAATATTCATATAATTCACATGTCTATATCTGGTAAAGGTTCCTCACGTAAAGAATACTGATAGAACATAAACCAACCGAAGTTATATATCACCATCCAGGCCAAAATTTTTGCTGATCAATTCATGCAATTAAAAGAACTAGACAAAAAAAAGAGAGAAAAAGAACATGATGAGCTATTATAGTATTTCATAAATTTGAGTCTATTTTATTAAAATTTAAGAGTTAGGAACTGTAAGCAGCAAAATAATTTATTTGTTTTCCTCTTCTCGATCCTCATGCATGAAGCAAGAAGAAGAATGAAATAGTGTTTTCTTTAGAGTAATGCAGAAATGCTTTCGGTGAATTTTATCACGCAATCCCTGTCTACGGTACAATCTTCAACTAAATTATAGTCATAATTAAATGAAAACTGTAAAGGGGAGATTTTTGTGAATTTCAGGCAAGCTAATGAAATACCATGAAGGCGTGTTATATAAGTCAGACAAGTTAGCTACGCAGAAGAGTGTCACTAGCATTGTTCTAGATGTTTATACAAGTATAAATCTCAACTTCGTTGCACTTCTCACTTGCATGATTTACAGCTTGGTAAATCTTCAGTGGAGCAGAAACACTATCTCGTTTGCTTCATCCAGCAATCTTATTAAGAAAATGGTCATTCAGTACTATAAGAGACCCTGACTAGCATGATAAAACAGTTTACAGGATCGTTGCATAAGAGATGCTATATATGTCAGAAGAATGCATCACTACCATCATACTAGCAAAAAGCATTACATAAACAGCAAGCTAAACTAACAACACATCTTCTGATCTTTGTTGCCAAAAAAACTGCCACCATAACAGCAGAAAACATTAGTTGTTTTAAAAACTAATCTAACTACTCATTTCTGATATTTGCTACTATATCTGCCTTGGGAAGATAATATGGTAAACTAAGAAATTATCCATCTCCAGTCAGACACTAGATCAATTGTCACAGTATAAGAACCCATCAGGCAGTGATGCAGGGTCCAGCTCCCAAAATCCCCTAAGCTTGCCACCCCGTTCCTCTGTCAGACTTAAGGCAGGTATCCTATGTGAGAACAAAATATACTCAGCTGCAGGTATTACCCGTGCAACTGAACCACTCCCACTTACCCGCTCCGGCATAAAAACCGCCCTATACCCAGGCACCCGCTTCAAAGGCCAAACTACTGTAGACTCCTCAGTCTGCTCTTTAATCTCTACTATATCAAACTCGCATTTCTCAAAATCATGAAGCGTCCATCCAGGTGACCAGTTTTTGTAGACAGCCCAGATCTCACCAACCTCAGGCAATATTTCATAGTAGTTGCCTTTACAAATATGCCTTGTTGAGACCATATGAGAAAAGGCTTTTGGATTGTCGAAACTCATCTTATTAGTTGAGACCTTGAACTTGCCACAGCTGACTGGGAATTCGGCATTGAGCCACTCTCTCTCCACCTCTGACTTCGGACTCAACTCGAGCCAGCTCATATGCACTTTGAACGGCTCCAACTCAACTTTGCGTACCCACCCATAGTATTTTGGGTAACTGTCTAGGTCAGAGTACAAAGCCCAGATCTGACCCCGCTGGAACTGGTCGCATGTTCGGCACATGTCAAAGTTCTCAAACTCTGGATCAGGATACTCATACAAGCTCTGTGTTTCAGTATCTGGCTGGGGCGATCCACATCTCTGGGTAGAGGTGTGCCCATTTCTGGCGCCTCCATTCAAGGGGTCAGGGCCACCATGTTCTGCTGATTCCTCCCAGCCATTCCTCTTCTTAGAACTGAAGGATTGAGTTTGGGGTTTTATCAAGTCGATGGGCACTGAAGGAAAAGCAGTAGCAAAGTTGCTCGGGAGTGCCACCGTGTCGAGCTCAAGAGAACCTTCTGGAAGATCATCCCTCTCACCACCATTCAGCCGGAAAGCTGGTATGCTATGTGAGAACCTAAGCATCTCCCCATGGGGTACATGAATTGGTACCCAGTTCTGCACCCTGACAAATACACTAACAAACCCCTGAACCTTGACCAAGGGAACTATTGTAACTCCACTTGCACGAGTAAAATCTGTCAGTATCTCCACAATCTCATACTCATATTTCCTCTTTTTCCCTGATTCCTGGCTCCATTTAATATCCCAGTCCTTGAAGACTGCCCAAACCTCACCTTTTCTAGGTAGTATCACATATGAGCTGCTTTTTTTCTTCCCCTTCTCAAACAAAATCATGTGAGAGAACATGAGGCGATCATCTGTCGTTTCAGTTTCACCCAAAGTATAGTTTCCGCATCCCACGGGTAACTCCTCATCTGACCATGCAGCCTCAGCTTCATTGATGGGTTCATGCTCGAGCCAGGTGTACTTAACCTCAAAGCCAGAGTTGGTGCAGACCTTACAGATCCGGCCATAAAACCGGGGCATTCCATCCAAGTTGTCATAAAGAGCCCAAATCTGGTTGACTTCAAATTTCCTTGTATCCTTCAGCTTGTCAAAATCACAAAACTCCGGATCCGGGTACACAAACCTGTTAGAAGCACCAATATTATTTTTCTTACAGGAATTATGATAGGTGCCAGCATTAGCAGTTCGAGAAGCTGAACCCTTGTTGACGTCCAACCCGCTTGTTTCCACCTTTTCTTTCCCTTTCTCTGTGTCCGTTTCTCTCAAGTCCCTCTCAACACAGTTACTAGCAGTAGTATCAATATTAGTTGCACCTGCTTGGTCATAACCATCTCCATTGCCCTTTGCATCAACTCTTGCCTTCTTAGCAGGGTTCAAAATACCTGCCTCGGTACTATGGCTATTCAAATTACGCTTGTAACGTGGAGATCTCCTAAGAGGTGAACTAGTGTTGGCAGCATGGGCTCCACCATCAGTCTGCTCTTCATCACCACTTCTTGGGTTTACATTCGAGATAGGATCAGACTTAGGAGCAGGGTTTGCATCAGCATTTGATTTGCTCGTATCCATGCTAACCCTTTCACTCCTCCTCTGGCCCATAACATTGTTCAACCCGCTTGAATTGGACATGCTCGGCTTGTGATTACAGCTGCTGTCAGGCTTCTTAACCCGTCCTGTGTTGCGCCCTGGGGCTTCTCCAGCTCCTCGGCTCTGAGTAGATTTATAGGAACCCGATTTTGGTGGTTGTGGTTGGCCTGAAAAGTGCCAAGTCTGATTCCTAGCTCCAGGCATGTGCGTCGGGTTTGAATGTGGCAATTCAGTTGCCATGAAGTTCTTGGAGCATTTCACACAACGCACTATCCTAGACAAAAAAATACGGTAGAACTGGTGCTGGGTCCTACAGTTAGGGCATTTTGTCCAGAAATCAGAACCCTGCTGTGGTTGTGGCTGCCTCTGCGGTTGTGGCTGCCTCTGAGGTTGGGGTTGTGGCTGCGATTGGGGTTGATGTTGTGGTTTCGGCTGATTTGTGCCATTGAAGTTGCTAGAAGAGGTGTTGCGAGCAGAATTGGCATTTCCATTCTGATTAGGGCCTGCAGGTTTAACAAGGCGTTCCCACTTAATATCATATATTGATCGCTTTGAACGGTCAGACAAGGTATTGTTTGCCTCCCCAACCAGCTTAAAAGCTGCCTCGGCACCTGGCAAATTGTTCTTGTCAGGATGTAGCAACAGTGCCAGTTTGCGGTACTGCTTTTTGATCAGGATCTCATCAGACGTGGGCTCTACTTGCAAGATTTTGTACCAATCATACAAGCCATTGAACTTTGCCTGGGCTGAGCAGTGCACCTCGCAGACTGTCAGAATCTGAGAGATGTTATCAAGTTGTGGACATAGTTTTTCTGCCTTCAGTACCATTTTCTTTGCGCCATCATAGTCTTTGTCATGTAGTCTTTTCTCTGCAATCTCCTTGGCGCGAATGGCCTCTTCCTTGTTGCACTCCATAGGAAGTACAATGAGACAGAGATCCAAGAAGGCTGGGAAAAGTAGCACAACACAATTGGAGATCAATGGTTGAACTGGAAGAGAAGTATATGGCAAACAAATTTCTAAAGTGCGTGCAATGAAATAATAGTGCAACTTAATTCTGCAGAAAAGGCAACAGCACAGGAGGCGTTTAACAAGCCTGACAGTAATGGTTAACCTAAACCTAAGCTGTCTAATTCAAGCAACTTAAACGATGCTATGTACCAGAGTAAAAGAGTTATAGCAGGCTAGATGGAATCAAATGCTAGTGTGACCAAATATCAGAATCGTAATCTTAAACCTAATGTCAATTTGAACTCAGGTAACAGAAACGTAAGGTAAAGAAATCAATAAACTGCTTGTGGGGCTACTATTTTGTTGCGTACAAAGTTATTTGAACTTTCAACTACAACCTACTATTTTGGTTTCTTAATCAAATATCAAAATTGAACCTTGTGTGGAAACGATGGAGCCATAGAGGATTATGCATTTCCAGAGGAAATGTGCAATGAGGGTTGTAGTTCCTGTTTTAAAGTTTCCAACAGGCATGTACAATGTCTTTCATTCTCTAATTTTGATAAATTTTATATACACATGTAATTGATATGCAAACAACCTCACCTTGTCAACCTATGGACAAAATACTTCTGCTACACACCAGCTTGGTGGAATATTTATATATTAACCTACAAAAAGAAAGAACAGGCATCAGTTTGTACAAAAAGAAACCAACCCTGGCATTAATCCCTTTATATTCTTCGGTTTTGCATCTTATTAATTGATTTCTAAGGGTTAATTGAGGAAAGTATAGTTGAATGTAGTGAGTTGCACACTTCAGCTAAATGAGACTCAATTGGTCATAATTAGTGTTCAGTTCCAAACCTGGCTTGCGGTACCATACCATGACAGTAACTTCTCTGGGCCAGAATGTAGCAGCTACATTTGTCTTACTGGACAAAGTTACAGCACTTTCTGTTGTACAAAACCCCAGATTTTACCAAATAAAATAAATTTGTAACAAGTTGAACCAAACAAATAGTAACTTCAGCTAATTCACAAGGAAATAACGAGTAATAAACAAAAGGTAAAACAAATAGATACACATTAACAGTGGTTGCCTAAATTAAGACTTAAGTGGGCATCAAAAGTATGATTATGTTCAAAGAAAGCTGCATTTCACTGTCAAATTGTGCAATTTAACTCAAAACTTCAATTAAGCATCAATATTCGGGTAATCACGTAAAACCCAACTCGAATTTTCTTGAATTTCACATAAACTAAAAACAATTTAACACGAATAGGAAGTTGAGAGGTACCGAACGAAACGGAGAAGGAAGCGATCGTCGGATTGTAAAGAGAATCGGAGTAGTGGGGCCAGGCTGTCAGGAGGCAGAGAGACGGCGCCAGTTAGCGCGAGTAGTAAGCATCAAACCCTAATGTAGAACCCCACTCCTTCTCGCGGGTCTCTGAATCTCTGATGGAGAGAGGAAATTGAATGACACAATTTCGACAAGTGTGGCGTGCGTGACTGCGTGAGGCAAAAACCAAAAAAAGAAAAAAGGTCGATTTTAGCCCTCTATGAGGTTTGGTTATTTCTTTTTCCGACAGGCCTTAGCGCCAAAGCTGAAATTTTTTCTGAGATTGGCGCCTGTCACAGTTGAAAAAATTGTCAAATTTAGATTGGATTTCCCACGTTGTTGAATTAATTTTTTATCAATTATTTTATGGTTTAAAAGTAAAGATCTAAAAGTACGTGTTGTATAATTTTTATAACAAGTTATATAAACTCTAAATATATTTTTTTTTATGGGTTATGTGTAGTGTTGTCAAACGTGGAAAACGGATACGGAACAGCCATGTTCTCTTTTCGTTCCGTTTCGGCAACGAAGCAAAAACTTGATTTCGTTTTCGTTTCGTTTCGTTAAACAAAACGATATTTCTATTTCGTTTCTGTTCCATCTTCAATTTTCCATTGTAATTTTTCATTTATGCATTCTGTTTCGATTAAACAGTATGATTTCCTATTCTGTTTCCGTTTCGTTTTTGAAAATGAAACCATTTTGTGGTGTGAAATGAAACGAAACGGAAACATGCGAAACGGTAGAGTATTGGCATCTCTAGTTATGTGGTGTGCATATGTATGAATGAATGAAAACAATATTAAATTAGGAATAATCTTGTTATTTCTTAATTTAGACTCAAGTCAAATATATTTATCATAAGCATTAATTGAGCATTTTAAACTATTTTGGATTCATTAGAAGTAATTTAATCACAATAATCTATATTTAAGCACTTAGATGGTATACATTATATAATTCAGATATTACTTATACAAAATATTGGATTATACATAGAAAATACGCATATAATGTGGAAATAAAACTTATTATGAGCATCATTTAAACATTGAAGCTATTATGGATTCATGCGACATCCTTTGATCACAATAATCTATATTTAACCTCTTTACAGTGTCCAAGATATAATCAAGATCTTAATTATTCAAATTATTAGATTATACATAGAAAATGTGTATATAAATTGCAAATAAAGCTTGTTATGAGCATCGGTTAAGTATTTTTAAGCGATTATGAAGTCATTCGAAATCATTCAATCACAATAATCTATGTTTAGGCTTTTTATATGGTCTAGCATATAATTCGAATATTACTTATTCTAAATATAGGATTATACAAAGAAAAGATGCATATAAAGTGCAAATAAAGATTATTCGAAGCATAATTTGAGCATTTTAAGCAATTCAAGATTCATTCAAAGTTATTTGTTCACAATAATATATAGTTAAGCTCTCTCTAGGGTCAAAATATAATTCAGATCTTATTATTCAATATATTGCACTATACATAAAAAAATATGGATATAAAGGGCAACAAGCTTATTCTAAGCATCAATTGAACATTTTATGAGATTCTAGATTCATTTAAAGTTATTTAATCGCATTAATCTATATTTAAGCTTTTCATGTGGTCTAGAATATAGCTTAGACCTTATTTATGCAAAATATTGCATTGTACATAATAAAATATTCATATATATTGCAAATAAAGCTTGTTTTGAACATCAATTGAGCATTTTAAGAGATTTTGGATTAATTCAAAAGTTCTTTATTCACAGTAATCTATATTTAAACTCTTTATATAATCTAGAATATAATTAAAATCTTAATTATTCAAAATATTAGATTATATATAAAAAATACACATATAAATTACATATAAAGATTATTTTAAGCATCATTTGAGTATTTTACAATAATACATATTTAAATATTTTGTGTGGTTTAGAATATAATTCATATCTTAGTTATTCAAAATATTGCATTATACATAAAAACTATGCATATAAATTGCAAATAAAACTAATTCTAAGTATTTTTTTTGTGCATTTCATACGATTCTTGATTCATTTGATGTAATTTTATCACAATATTCTATAGTAAGCTCCTTAGATGGTCTATAATAGATAATTCATATACCACTTGTATAAAATATTAGATTGTACATAGAAAATATGCATGTATCGTGGAAATAAAACTTATTATGAGCACTATTAGGACATTTTAAGCGATTATGGATTCATTCGAAGTCGTTTGATCATAATAATCTATAATTATGCTCTTTATATAGTCTAGAATATAATCTAGATCTTATTTATTAAAAATAATTATTTTATACATAAAAAATATGCATAAACATTTCGAATCAAACTTATTCTTAGAATCAGTTGAGAATTTTAAGATATTCTAGATCCATTCGAAGTCATTTTGTCACAATAATCCATATTTAAGCTCTTTATATGGTATAAAATATAATTCAAGCCATACTATTCAAATATTATTTTATACATAAAAGTATACAAATAAATTACAAATAAAGCTTATGCATAGCATCAGTTAATCATTTCATAAGATTTTGGGTTGAGTCGAAGTCATTAGATAACACTAATCTTTAAACTTTTAATATGGTCTAGTATGTAATTCATATCTTACATATTCAAAATATTGGATTATATATAGAAAAACATATATAATGTGGAAAATAAACTTATTCTGAGTGAGTATTATTTGTGCATTTCAAGTGATTTCAGATTCATTCGAAGTTGCTACCTATAATAGCATAGTCTACATTTAATTTGACAAACCAAGCCTAATCTAACTCCACATGGCTGAAGGAGGTGTGTTTTGAAAGTTATCTTTATTAATGATAATTTATGTCTTGTTCATGATGTTGAATGTTATTATAAATTTTTGTTCCTTGAGATTAATATATTATATCTTTAGAAGTGTTCAAGAAGATGCTCGTGGTCTTGAACCATAGAACTCTTAAGCTGAAAACATATATTTCTAAATGTGTTCACAATCGTGGTTATCAAAGAGGAACAATAATTACCGAGCAAGATTGTCATGTCGATTGAAAGTACATTGTAGTTCTATAAATGTTAATAAGTGATTATCATTCAATGACATGAGTATATATAAAATGAGCATGCTTTATACATATGGAACATGACCTGACTGGATGGAATATTATATGGGTTGTGTTTTGTGTCTGTCACACCCCACCGACCAGGGATGCCAATCATCTCCGCCGCGAACATACAGTTACCTGTATATTCGCAAGGCTATTTTTTTTCTATCAATACCAGGTTAACAGTACAACAATGCCATGGATAACATAACAAAATATATTTTTATTTATTGCACAATGTATAGTTTCCAAAACTAATTACAATTTTTCAAAACTCGGACCGAATTTCAAACTAAATAATTTCCATGACAAGAATTTGGCTTAACCGTCACTTGACTTCAGCGAGCCTGTCTCTGAATCTGGAACTCCTAACCGTCCGAAAAAACATGCAAAAAAAATGCACGAAATGAGAAATATTTTCTCAGTGCGGGTTTTAGTTCCAGTACCGGATCTTCGTATGAATCCGAGCATCAGAATTAATACCCATAAAATCAATAGTAATGATAAATAAGATTTATTATTAAATCATTTAAATAGTGTAGAATGATTGCAAACCCAGAACCAGATTAATATCCGTAAAAATATATCCAAAACAATTTTCATTAAATTCATTGAAAAACATTTAATAATGGAAATCTTTTCATAAAACAAAATTATACCGAAGACACCAAACGAAATGACCCAATTACCGGCATGCTGTAAACATGAACATGCAACATAAACAAATCAAGCATAACATTCATAATCATAATTCATTCACTCTAGTTCTCAAGGTCTAACAGAAACTGAAACTGAAACTGAGAGAACTGTTCCCACACCATAAGCACACAACCCATGGTACATATCCATACAGAGGGAATATCCGATAATAATAGCGCTAAGATCCTGGCGGGGTAGGTGGCCAAACCATACTCCGGAGAGTGATACAATTTATAAGTTATGCAAGGCTGACTGAATATAATGGTTTCATAATTCAAAGTCTGATTCTTCTATCACAAATCATAATCAATTGATAGAATCATCTATTGGATACCATTCCAGTCCATTCATTAAGTCTGACGATCACAATTCATAAACAATCGGATAACAATGCCAGACTTAGCAATTTCAACTGATCAATCAGATAATTTAATTCAACATGCATTTTTGTTTATTTCAGGGTATCTAATGTCTATATGAACAATTAGAATGCATTGCCAAAATTTGTTGAACATGCTATGCATGAATTTAAAAATACCAAAATCTGAGTTCAACCAGAAAACCGCATAATTCCTCACCTGAACTTGCTGCGTTTATCGCGTCAGTGATCGTTCCTGTTTAACACATATAAATTGTTAAAACCTATCTAACGACTATTGAAAACCCTCACAGTGGAGCTTTAAGTAATCTGTTATAGATAGTTATTGGTTGACTAAACTAACGATTGTCCCAACTTCAAATCTAGATATGTTAATTTAATGCATAACTTTCAGCTCATATTAGCATCATTATTATCGTTATAAATATCAAAGTTTTAATGATTATCATTTTATTTTATTTATATCGAGATCAACTTAAATGCATAAAATCCGACTTAAGCACAGAAAATTCGACATAAAACAATTCAGAAATAAAAGTCGGAAATCAGAAATCAAAAAGTCAATCTCAGAATCGGAAACAGAAATAAATTTATTTTACTTAGGGAACAGAATAAGTCCGAAAGTATGTCACTATATCTGCTTTTTTATATTTTTGTCAGACTATGTCGTCATATCCCGAAATCCGAAATCCGATTAATTCTTTGGTAAATTACTTTATCCAACCTTTCTCTTTTTAATTAAACCCTCATTTTTATTTTTAATTCACAACCCACAACTTATTTTGATTCGCACTCCACTTCATTTAAAATTTGACAGAGCCCAAAAGAAAGAGGCAGCCCACACAACAGAGGAGCAAATCCGGCAAAACAGATATGGGTTTCGGCTTTGAATCTAATCCAACACAAAGCCATGCGCAAAATCTTAATAGATCCGACCCGTCATCTGCATTTTTTTTTTCACAACAGCTTACGGCCCTCAGATCATATTTATTCATATAAACTCTACAGTTCAGACCTTAATACCAGAAAGTATCACATATTGGTCCCATCATAACTCAGTAGAGGTGCCCTTTAATTACAATTTTTTTTTTTTAAGACAAACTGGATAGCGGCTATCCAGTGAGCCTTTGAATTACAATGTTGTGGTTGAAAAAAACACACACATACACACCCCACACACATTAACTCACCAGTGACCAAAATCTGAAGAATCGCCAGATTAGAAAGAATTTCAACCACATGAAGTTTACAACCTGTCCAGATGGAAGCAGCTCAAACTTTTGAAGCCATGTACTTTTGAAAAAGATATATTAAAAACTGTGCAGCAGTGAACACAAGTCTGCACTCTTTAACTCATGACAATTAGTGGAAGTCTGTATCAATAAATTTTCCTTTGCTTATTGCTCTTATTTTTGTGCTGGAATACATTACTATTTCTTAAGAATATAGGCCATAACTGGAGCAATGCTCTTGACAGCTGTTATCAAGGTTTTGGAATAAAAAAATAAATAAAAAATAGAGCAATGTAATCACATAAAGCTAAGTGTTCTTACCCCGTAAGCCACAATAAAGATCTGGAATGGTGATAATTGCCACCACAAGCCACTGAAAACAATATATTTGAAAATATAAAAGCTGTCTGATTTGCAACTCACAGGTATGCTAATTTATTTATAAAACCTATGCTGAATTGCATCAAGAATTTAGTGAACCATCCAACCTTGGAAAATATAAATATCACACTTAACCCTACAAAATGTGTGAACTAAAAGTTGGTATCACACATATTTTGAAAAGGAGGCAATATCCTTTATAGGTAGAAATGCTGATTTGATACTGTAGATATGAGGTTCTTCTTTTTTTCCCTAATGGCTAAAGGAATTTATATAAAATTTCATAGGCAGCACCATGTACTTTCAAAATAAAAAATAATATTTTATCTTTTTGTGAAGGCATTGTAATAGAAAAAGTGTGTCATCAGTTCCATTAAAAAAAAAGCAAGACACCACCTGAAGCCGTAGAAACACATGCGCACAAGGGAATAGCTTTTTTGTGGCATTTCTAGCTGAGATATGAAGAAAGATCATCAATCTCATCAAAATAAATGTAAATCACAAAAAACTATATGACTGGAGGTCGCAATCATGAGATTGGACTGGATAATTTTGATCAAGAAACATCTGGGTTTTAGGTCCATTTAAGGTTGATTGCTTCGGCTCAGGTAATAATCATGGGCTAACTAGCATGGGCTTTATTTTATCCTTTTTTTTTTAGATTTTGGCTCAGCTTTGCACTAGGTCTTCACTCAGTTGAGTAAATTTCTGATCAGATTGGATAATATTTCTCAAGGAGCACTTGTGTTCAAATTTTCACTGACAACTCCAAGAACAATGTTACAAGTCACTTCACATATTCAAAAGTATAACAGCCAAATTGCCTACTGAGAAAGTTACGAACCTGTGCAGCAAAGGCATTGAAACTGAGAATAGGTCCTGATATATAAAGTGGTGCATATACCAAGTAGCACATGTACATGCAAAATGAGTACTTTTCAATGTGGAGTCCTTTCTCCTGAAAAGTGGCATTCAACCATGATTAGACTTCCATCTTGCAATTAGACAATTTGCGTGAAACATCTTTACCTGATACTAGGTCACTCCAAAGGTTATGGCTATTATTAAAAAAGATGAAATTTCTAACAGCCTGGAAGATTATATAAGATTCCTTTTAACAAACCATTAGCACAAAATAACAAACAATGCCATTTTAGGTTTTTTGGAATAAAAGCAATAACTCCAACTTGGTGCTGTGCCTTTATTCCAAAAATCAGTAAGATCATTATCAACAGCCCAGAGGACTATATGAAATTTCTTGTAACAAAGCATTTTTATCACAAAAAATTGTCAAGATGCCCATAACAGAAAACAAAGAGTTTATTATACACACACACACACACAGAGTATGACGATAGGTCGCTAGCATATTACATATGCCCTGAAGCATCATCCTAGTCTAATTCATGAACCATCCTTTTTATATAAATATATCCAACCAAATGAGTCCATTTACAATTAACAAATATTTCCATTGAATTTCTTAATGGAAAATGATAATGTGATGATAGTGGTATTGAATCAGGAATGTCAGAGAACCACTCCCAATGCTTTAAGACGACATGGGAATGGTGGTTGCGTTATTTACCATTTGTTTAATTTACTCAAAAAAATACTATTACCTGCAAAGCATAATAGCATGTCTTCCCTGAAGAACAAACTTCAAAACGCTGCATGTGCCTCTGGTGTATGTGGTTTGTCCATCCATTTAAGACCACAGTCAACAGATAATAAAATTAGCTGCCGTTTCTTATTAAGACCACAACAGTCAACATTATGTGGTTTGCTATCGTAACATGGCATTAATCCAACCAATGTGATTCCCACAATATCAACAAAATAGGTTTTTGCTATGGGTAGGAAGGTCCAAAATTCACAAAGATACCTTGAGATCAAACGGGCGTCCGTTGAATGCTGCATAATAATCCCATCCATAGCTGATCATGCGTAATACGACTGGTACAACATTAAGAGTAAGCATAGAGACAGATAACAAGACCAATTAGAACTTCAATTCTTCTTTCTGTTTTTTTTCATTCTTCTTCTTTTTTCACATCAGGTGCAAGGGCCCTATTGTCCAAGTACCTCTCACCTCAAAATATCATAATTAACAGCAGCACCACTAGAGTAATAGATTTGGTAGTTGTGCATGGCAACCTACCAAGCTGACTCCATGTGAACCAGATCAGCTGGTTTAGGCTCACTAACAGATTTAATTCAGATTAGTTCTTGAACCAGCAGGTCATACTAGGTCGGGAGTTTTGCTATGGTGAGTTGCAACTCATCAAAGGGTCAGTGAGTTGTGATCAAAATTCCTAGCCCTAGTTTAAAATGACTAATTCAAACCGTCCAACATGATCTCTCTATTTAAATCTTCATGCACCAAATTTTATATTTTTTTGAGATTTATAAGTATTTTTTTCGGATTTTTAAAAACTGCTGTTTTTTAACGGTTCAGAACTAATTAGATTAACGATTTTCTACAATTTCAAAAAATACTTCAAAATTTCGAAAAATTGTAAAATTTGGACTGCATGGAGATTTCAATAGAGAGATCATATTGAACGGTTTGGATCGGTCATTTTGAACTAGATTTAGAAGTTTTGATCGCAACTCACCAACCCTTTGGTGAGTTGCAACTCACCATAGCAAAACTCCTGACCTAGTAGTGTAGTGTCTTTTCTATCAAAAGCATGACGTAAGTTTATGGGTTCAATAGAGCATGCACTTTAGATTTATGCGTTTCTTTTCTTTTTGTAGTATGCGCATTGTCGGTTAACATATCTAATTTTAGTAACACAATTGAACTATTTTTTTTTTTTCCCCCTCAGGCATAGTAAGTGGAGGCTAATGAGTAATGATATTCATCGTTCTTCGTAATGGTTAAGTGAACTATTAGTTGATGCTCCAAAAAAAAAGTGAACTATTAGTTGTATTTTTTTAAATCTCTATGCAGCTCAAATACCTTTTCAGTTTTCGAAAATGGTCTCTCGAAGTTATATAACTGTACTTATTTAACAAAATATAATTTATTGACTTGACTCTTATATTATTAAAAAAAACTTATTATTACAAGTCCAACAGGATGCGTTATTCCTTTTCAATTTTGCAACTCTAATTTAGTTTTTATAAAATTGTGCTAATTCTAAGTAATAAGTCAAAATAGTATGTGTTGTGCTTCCCACAATTTATTAACATTTTTTGAGTTGTCTATTATTTACTCAAGTCACACTAGAGGTCTGTTTAGTGATGATAAAAAAGTGAAAGAATGATAGAATTACCATCGAATGTGAGATTAAAATTTGAAAATTATATACATGCAAAATAGAAGAATTGTGTGAAAACCCGTAAAATAATAAACGTAATTTAATTTCAAAATATAAATCAAAATAAAAATCTTCAAGCAAACAAATAAAATTTGATTTCAACATTAATAATTAAATCCTAAACTAATTAAAATTACTACCAAATAATTATTGATCTGCAATTGACAGAGAAATTCTCAGAAATCATAACTCAAAAATTAATTTGTACGGATTTATGGCCGTCTGATCGGATTTAATTCTCTAATTATTTTCATCCTTTGGATCTAGTAATCTGATTTGTTTCATCTAAATTACTCCTTAATTGCCACAACAAATCCCGGATTTCAAAGTGTCAACTTAATTTCGCCTCAGCCAATTTCTGCGGGAATTGCTTCCTACACTCCTCATCTATATTATATATTAAAATCCGTGATTTTTTTCCTCTATTTTTTACCGCTTTTTTACATTTTTCATTTTTGACTGTTTTTTAAGTTAAAAACGGTAGTTTTCTATTTTTAGTTAAAAATAGTTTTTTATTTTTGCATTTTCTATATTTAAAAATAGTTTTTTTAAATATATTAAAAATAGTTGTACCAATCATTATTTAATTTATTTAATAATTAAATATATTTGTAAATCATGCTGAATTATTATCATCTAAATAAATATAACGCAGCGAAACTGTGTACTGTCATGCCTAGTTTTTAGAGATACATTCCTTTAGACAAAAAATGGACGTAAATTGAAATAATGCGAAGGTATTTTGTCTAAAAAAGGAGTTAATCTTTTTAGCAATTCCCAATTTCCGCGTCCGATTCAGCGAAACTCCTATCTTCCGTTCCCTTTTTCTTCTCCGTTTTTCTCTTCACCGCTCTCTCTTTTTCCCCTTTTTTCCTTTTGATCTCCTTCGTCTCCTCTCCGCTTTCACTCACAACTGACAACTCACAACCAAACCGCTCGAAACCTCTCCCTCGTTCCCTCCGCTTCTTCCACTCTCCTCCTGTCCGATGGACTCCCTCACAGACCCCACCTCTCATCTCTTCCTCACTGCCTCCCTCTCACTACCTCAGCCATGACCAAACCCCCTCTCTCTCCCTCGCCGTTACGGTCTCACCTCTCCCCCGCTACTCTCTCTCTCTCACTTACTGACTCTCACCTCCTCTCTCAAAACCGAGCCCTACCTATCAGTATCATTTGCGCTGCTCTGGTTCACCCCAACTTCGTCACATTTTATCCCCGCCCCGATTCAATCGATTGCTCTTCTCTGATTTTTTGAACCTGCAAATCGGAAGATGGGAAGCTTCTCATGGAAGCAACTGGAGCTTGGTTTAGTACTCCTCTATGCCGCATCTTTCTACGCCGTCTTCATTCAACGCTCCCTTCACCTTTCTCGCGGTATCCAATGCCAATCATCTAAACTCTTTTTTCCATTTCAGTATGAATATATTTTTACTGATATGTAGAGATTCCAAATGTGTTGCAGATTACGTTGGAAGGCTCTATGGTCTTCGTAAGGGCTGGTTAGCCGGTCACCTTAATGTACTATTTATTTATAGCTGAAATTGTGTGTTCTGGTCTCCACCCAATGGTTTTACTTTAATTATTCTAATTCTATATTTTTGCTTTTCAGGACATATCTGATCCCCAGTGGAGAAGCTTCGGTGACAATTTGCCTATTCTGACTGTAGTCATGGGTACTTTTGTAACTATTGCAAACTTCCTTAGATATCAGTATGGCTTGAAAGGAAGAGGCATGTCTTTATTATGGACAATTATCTCTCTCTGCTATTTAGTTTATCTACATGGGGCTTGGTAAGTATGTGCGCAGTAAACTAGAATATCCAATTTTATATGTTTCTGAGATTTAGGAAATTGAGAAATAATTCATATTCTGAAACAACTCACCAGGTACTTTGGAAACTTATTGCAACAACTATAAAATATAAAGCAACTGCATCAAAGTGAATTGTTCATTTTCTCAGATAAAAGCTGCATCTCGTCCAATTAGTACAATTTGAACTAAGCTCTGTGTCTGTGGTGACCAAGCCACCTTCTTTTCTAGCATTATTTCATGTTAGTAATGGTTTTGTGGATGACTTGAGCTCAGGTTTGTTTTAACATTACGTCCTATAACTTGCTGTTCAGTTATTATACCTAGCATTGGGGCTGGTATGATTATTCTATTCGGCAAACTGAAATTCTCTAAGCCTCATAACATTATACCTCTGGTGTTGAATTAAGCCCTATCTCTTCTTGGTTATATACCGAAGTCTAACAGCCATTGACGATTTGTAATTGGTATCCAGTTAGAATTGATTTTCCTTTTTTTTTTTTTTTATTGCAGTGTCCTTTTCATCCTTGCAATTGGATCGGCTAACTATTTCATTTCGAAGGTTTGATGTACTATTTTTCCTTGTTCCCCCAAACCCCACTCCTGTATTATGGGTCTGTACTTGTTTCCTGCTTTTATAGTAACAAATGGTCTGCATCGATATTTGTAGCTAACATTTTTTATGTTTGTGGAAACTTGCTACTTAATCAGAAATCATGGATTGGAATTGTAGACTGGTACCACTTTTGGTTTATACAGGATGCATATCAGTCAACTTAGATGATGCTTTTTTGTCATTTCTTGTTGTTCTCTTTTTAATTTATCTAATTTAGCCAGAATTCAGATCCAACTGATAAATATTTACCAATTATAACATAAATAATCCTCAGATATCTCTGTGTGTGCGTGTAATTTGTACACAAAACCCAAGGGATCTAAGTGTCAGTAAATATTCATTTTTCTTTTTGTAGACATTTGTCGAGTCAAGATATTACATGGGAATTTTGTGGGGCTTCAACGTAGCCTTTCTTGTACTAAATCAGGTATATGAAGGCTACCCCTTCTCTTTGTTTGGGTTAGATATATTTGCTGTTCTCATTTTCTGTATATGCAAAGAACCTTGTAAAATTAGAAATTTATGTTTACTAATTTTTGTCATCTGTCCTTTGTCTAAATGCTAATTGCAGGCAAAAGTTGGCCTTTTTGGATAATTTTCGTGGCACTTTTAGATGGCACATATGCTTTAACTTTGGTATCCTCTATCTCCATGATGTTTATTGTAATTGCCATTTAGAAAAGAATGGAAACTACCGACCTAGGAGTTTTGCTATGGTGAGTTGCAACTCACCAACTCACCAAAGGGTTGGTGAGTTGCGATCAAAACTCCTAAATCTAGTTCAAAATGACCGATCCAAACCGTCCAATATGATCTCCCTATTGAAATCTCCATGCAATCCAAATTTTACAATTTTTCGAAATTTTTTAGTATTTTTTTGAAATTTAAGAAAATCGTTAATCTAATTAGTTCTGAACCGTTCAAAAACAGCAGTTTTTAAAAATCCGAAAAAATACTTAAAAATCTCAAAAAAAATATAAAATTTGGTCTGCATGGAGATTTCAATAGAGAGATCATATTGGACAGTTTGAATCGGTCATTTTAAACTAGATCTAGGAATTTTGATCGCAACTCATGACCCTTTGATGAGTTGCAACTCACCATAGCAAAACTCCCGACCTAGTATGACCTGCTGGTTCAAGAACTAATCTGAATTAAATCACATAACCTGTTAGTGAGCCTAAACCAGCTGATCTCTGGTTCACATGGAGTCAGCTTGGTAGGTTGCCATGCACAACTACCAAATCTATTACTCTAGTGGTGCTGCTGTTAATTATGATATTTTGAGGTGAGAGGTACTTGGACAATAGGGCCCTTGCACCTGATGTGAAAAAAGAAGAAAAATGAAAAAACAGAAAGAAGAATTGATGTTCTAATTGGTCTTGTTATCTGTCTCTATGCTTACTCTTAATGTTGTACCAGTCGTATTACGCATGATCAGCTATGGATGGGATTATTATGCAGCATTCAACCAACGCCTGTTTGATCTTAAGGTATCTTTGTGAATTTTGGACCTTCCTACCCATAGCAAAAACCAATTTTGTTGATATTGTGGGAATCACATTGGTTGGATTAATGCCATGTTACGATAGCAAACCGCATAATGTTGACTGTTGTGGTCTTAATAAGAAACGGCAGCTAATTTTACTATCTGTTGACTGTGGTTTTAAATGGATGGACAAACCACATACACCGGAGGCACATGCGCGTTGTGAAGTTTGTTCTTCAGGGAAGACATGCTATCATGCTTTGCAGGTAATAGTATTTTTTTGAGTAAATTAAACAAATGGTAAATAACGCAACCACCATTCCCATGTAGTCTTAAAGCATTGGGAGTGGTTCTCTGACATTCCTGATTCAATACCACTATCATCACATTATCATTTTCCATTAAGAAATTCAATGGAAATATTTGTTAATTGTAAATGGACTCATTTGGTTGGATATATTTATATAAAAAGGATGGTTCATGAATTAGACTAGGATGATGCTTCAGGGCATATGTAATATGCTAGCGACCTAGCGTCATACTGTGTGTGTGTGTGTGTGTGTGTATAATAAGCTCTTTGTTTTCTGTTATGGGCATCTTGACAATTTTTTGTGATAAAATGTGTGTGTGTGTGTGTGTGTATATATATAATAAGCTCTTTGTTTTCTGTTATGGGCATCTTGACAATTTTTTGTGATAAAAATGCTTTGTTACAAGAAATTTCATATAGTCCTCTGGGCTGTTGGAAATGATCTTACTGATTTTTGGAATAAAGGCACAGCTCCAAGTTGGAGTTATTGCTTTTATTCCAAAAAACCTAAAATGGCATTGTTTGTTATTTTGTGCTAATGGTTTGTTAAAAGGAATCTTATATAATCCTCCAGGCTGTTAGAAATTTCATCTTTTTTATTAGTAGCCATAACCTTTGGAGTGACCTAATATCAGGTAAAGATGTTTCACACAAATTGTCTAATTGCAAGATGGAAGTCTAATCATGGTTCAATGCCACTTTTCAGGAGAAAGGACTCCACATTGAAAAGTACTCATTTTGCATGTACATGTGCTACTTGGTATATGCACCACTTTATATATCAGGACCTATTCTCAGTTTCAATGCCTTTGCTGCACAGGTTCGTAACTTTCTCAGTAGGCAATTTAGCTGTTATACTTTTGAATATGTGAAGTGACTTGTAACATTGTTCTTGGAGTTGCCAGTGAAAATTTGAACACAAGTGCTCCTTGAGAAATATTATCCAATCTGATCAGAAATTTACTCAACTGAGTGAAGACCTAATGCAAAGCTGAGCCAAAATCTAAAAAGAAAAAAAAAAGATAAAATAAAGCCCATGCTAGTTAGCCCATGATTATTACCTGAGCCGAAGCAATCAAACCTTAAATGGACCTAAAACCCAGATGTTTCTTGATCAAAATTATCCAGTCCAATCTCACGATTGCGACCTCCAGTCATATAGTTTTTAGTGATTTACATTTATTTTGATGAGATTGATGATCTTTCTTCATATCTCAGCTAGAAATGCCACAAAAAAGCTATTCCCTTGTGCGCATGTGTTTCTACGGCTTCAGGTGGTGTCTTCCTTTTTTTTTAATGGAACTGATGACACACTTTTTCTATTACAATGCCTTCGCAAAAAGGTAAAATATTATTTTGAAAGTACATGGTGCTGCCTATGAAATTTTATATAAATTCCTTTAGCCATTAGGGAAAAAAAAGAAGAACCTCATATCTACAGTATCAAATCAGCATTTCTACCTATAAAAGTACATGGCTTCAAAAGTTTGAGCTGCTTCCATCTGGACAGGTTATAAACTTCATGTGGTTGAAATTCTTTCTAATCTGGCGATTCTTCAGATTTTGGTCACTGGTGAGTTAATGTGTGTGGGGTGTGTATGTGTGTGTTTTTTTCAACCACAACATTGTAATTCAAAGGCTCACTGGATAGCCGCTATCCAGTTTGTCTTAAAAAAAAATTGTAATTAAAGGGCACCTCTACTGTTCAGTTAATCAGCTTGACCAGAGAGCTGAAGAGTGCCAAGTGTGATATTGAACTGACACACTACAATTAACAGAGATATATACTAAAATGCTCGACTTTGCAGGTAAATGGGGTTGAGACACCAGAGAACATGCCGAGGTGCATAAGTAATTGCCATGATTTGGAGACATTTTGGAAAAGCTGGCATGCTTCCTACAACAGATGGCTTGTTAGGTAACCTTTTTAATGTTCGATGAGGGAGCATCTGCAGTTTCTGTGATAAAGACAACTGTATTGGAAATTCACAATATCAGATTGGTTATGATATGTGCTGCAGTGCACCTCTTCTATTATCAAATATCAAATCAAAGTAAGGACTTAATCATATTAACAGAACTCTTAATGGAACTGAATGTAACTTGATTTAACCATGCACACTGAGGTATCAATTAACTACATCTTTCATCATATTAACAGAACTCATCATTAGCTTACCTTAAACTTGCAATTATAATTCTGTTGATTGGAGTTTTGCTTCTTCTTTTTTTTGGTTTATTTATTGTTTTAGGTACATGTACATTCCACTTGGTGGCTCCAAGAGAAAGCTACTGAATATATGGGTTATATTCACATTTGTAGCAATATGGCATGATTTGGAATGGTAAATCGCGTGCCACAGTTAAAGCATGTTTATAACAAAAATTTACAAATAAAATATTCATCCCAGAATAAATGTGTAGAATTAACTGTTGTCTTTTTATATATTGAGCATGAAGTTAGTAGCATGGGCGTGGTTAACTTTCATATTTTTAATTCCTGAAATAGTAGTAAAGTCAATCGCCAAGACCTTCAAGGTTATCTTCTTTTATAGCTCTATTCTACTTTGGAGTGTTAGCTTATGTTGGTAGGTACTAGGTAACCTTGGGAATCTACCAAGCCTCAAATTTTTGGTACTGAACAAGTCAGGCATGCTACATCCCTTACCTGACCTCAGTTGGAAGCTAGAGAATTTGTGAGCAGTTTGAAAGAAAAAAAGTAATTCATCCTTGGTTAACATTAATTTACCTTAAATAGCCTTAAGTATGTGTGATTATGTCTTAATAAAGCCACTGTAACCAAATTATAATGTCAAATCTACATAAAAATTACAACTGCATCTCCCCAGTCAGGAAACTAGAAGGAAGTGAATTGCAATGAATTTTGGTATGTCATTGGATCTTAATCATATGTTTATATATCAGGCAACGAGTGCCCTAGGAGAATTCTTTAATTATGAGCTTGGTGCCATGTCTGGGGCTGTGACAATTAGCTGCCTTATGGTACGGCCAAATATTTGCTCCAATCATATAATTTTAAATTTTTTATGCTTTGTTTATGTTAGATGGGTAAGCCACTGATGAGACCATCACACATGGATCAATAGTTTTTTAAATATCATACTGAACACTTTTGGCAATTTTTGAAATTAATCTTCTATTGTATATTTCTCCCATACAACCAGCATTCAGATCTCAATTATGTTAAACTGTTGTCAAAATTGTCAAAGTAATCCACCCCTTTTTAATAGTATTGTTTGGTGCACTTTCTATTCAGATTGCAAATCTTGTTGGATATGTGGTGGGGCCTGCACATATTAAATTGCTGATCTCTAGGATGATGGAGAAAGAAGGTACTTATAATGTACTGGGTTTCATAAAACATTACTTGTAGAGAGACCGAGTATAATGTGCTATAATAAGTTGGATGGTTACTGGAAATATTTCACCTAAGGACTCTTGTAAAGTCTTTATTCCCCATTAAACCTTCATTAATCCCCACTTATGCTGTTACTCCTTAATAAGAGTTATATTAAATTTATTCTTGGTTGTGCAATAATGACAATATGAGAATTGGTATTCACAAGCAGCAGTAAAGATCTGACTTGTTGCTTTTCTGTCTGGTTACAGCTCATTTTACTCTGGCGGCAATATTCTTTTCATTCTATGTGGCAGTAAAGGTGAATAGCTCAATTATCTCTCTATCTAAATCATTTTTTAGTTGCCAATGCAACTGGTTTTATTTTTATATGCTTATTATTGTTTCTTTATTTTTGCAGCTTATGTTTCACATAGGCGACATTAGGCAGAAAGTTTAGCAGCAGTGTTCTCCTGCATCTTTTGTTTTTTCGATTTTCTTCTTGGTTTACGTTAATTTATTCGTTCATATTTAACAATTGACGAATTGCACGAATTACATTTGTGCATGGTGTATGCACATTGTATTGAGTTTCATTTGTAGAATGAATTTTTGTTTTGTAAGATAAGAAAAAAGGAATTAGAGTTAAGAGTTTTGATGTGAGCTAATATTAACTTACCAGAACCATTCCCGTTTCTATTTTCATTTTCAGATACATAGTTAGAGAGGAGTAAATTGTTAAACGGAGTGAACATGACGTAATTGATAGATTGAATCATTGTTATTTTTAGGTAGGCACGTAGCCTTGTGGATCAACATTTCCTTGGTCATGCTAACCATCACTTCAAAAATTTCATCTCGATTTCGCACAGCGTTGGGCGATACTTCTATGAAATTTCATTGGGTCGGGAAAAAAAAAATGACATATAAATACAAAATATTATATGTAGGAGTAGGAGTAACACATTGCATTTATAGAAGGATAATTACAATGTTTTTTTTCGAATATATATGCCAGAGGCGTTAGTTACGGCAGTTCTATACCAGGATTGACAGGCTAGGTCATTTATGAATAAATAAATTGTTAAGTTGTCGAGTTTTTTTAGAAAGATCATCGGATTGATTAGAAAATGGATCCTAAAGTTATTTTTATAGACTCAACGACTTAAGCATTTATTTTTATAATTGTTTCTGGATTAAAAAATTAAATTTACTCAATGATTCACAAGAAATTGGATTTAATTTTTTTTTATCTTAAAAATCTCGACAAATTTTGATATTGATATGAACAAAATTTAAATTTTACATTTAGTAACATAACATAAGAGGAAAATTTGAGAACCAATATCCATATCGGACTTTAACCTAAACCGCACATTTTTAATAAAGATTAATTTATTAGCATTCATGAACGGTTTTGATTAAAACCCGATTCAACATAAAATAAAAACTTCTCATGAGTTTTTCCTTTTACGTTACTATCGGATCTTCCTGTACTTTTCGTCCATTTAGCGACCGTACCTGACTTATTCACCATCTCGACTTCTCGAGTCAAGCAAGGTTTTGCTGGAATCGAATCCTCTGCCAGACTGCCACACTAAAAAAGTGAGGCAGCGTGTTACACTTCTAGTAAGACCGTGTGATGAAAATAAAGGGACTAGATTGATTCAAAGGAATTTTGGAAAAAGAAAAAATGCTGCAAAAATTAGAAAAGACACGGCACGAACTCTCTCCTTTTTTTAAAAAAAAAATAATTTATGTTTGGATCAACTTTAGGGTTAAGTTAGTGATGGATGATGATGATTGTGCCATTTAAATTGTACTTTCTGTAATTTTAGGGTTATTAATTGTAATGGATGATGATTGCGTTCAAGCAACAGTTCATGGCTTCTTTTTAAAACTTCTTTTTTTTTTCCTTTAAAATTTTGTTCTTCTGATTTGCCAATTTGTTAGAAAGTTCGAATTATGAATGCTTGAACTATATTGATAAATTTTCTGATGTTCTATGTTCAAAGCTTGTTACTACATGTCAAAAGAAAGGCAATCTGAATCTGGGCTACCTGACGCAAGTCACTAAAAAGTGATATATCAAACTAAATTGCAAGTCAGGTTATCACTGGAAATGCAACCTGAATCTGTGCTATCTGAATCTATGGTTGGATTTTCAATGCATGTCACTACATTGCAAGTGCCACGTACCAGTGAATATATCAAACTAAATTGCAAGTCACTAATGGATTTTCAAATGGCTGATGGAGAGTGAATATATCAAACTAAATTACAAGTCACTAATGGGTTTTCAAATGGCTGATGGAAGTTCAAGTAAAAATACTAATGCTAATTTTCCAATTCCAAGCTCTGTTATTGAATAATTATTTTTTATTTTAATATATGAAATTAAAATAGATTTCAACGATTTATTATATTTTCTATTTTAAAAATTATTTAAGTAATTTTTAATGAAATTTTAGCAATATATATATATAGAGTTTTGCTATGGTGAGTTGCAACTCAACAAAGGGTCCGTGAGTTGCGATCAAAACTTCTATATCTAGATCAAAATGACCGATCCAAACCGTCTAATACGATCTTCCTGTTGAAATCTCCATGCAGACGAAATTTTATATTTTTTCGAAATTTTTAAGTATTTTTTTGAAATTTTAGAAAATCATTAATCTAATTAGTTTTGAACCGTTCAAAAACAGCAGTTTTTAAAATCTGAAAAAAATACTTAAAAATTTCAAAAAAATATAAATTTTGGTCTGCATGGAGATTTCAATAAGGAGATCGTATTAGACGGTTTGGATCGATCATTTTGAACTAGATATAGCAGTTTTGATCGTAACTCACGGACCCTTTGGTGAGTTGCAACTCACAATAGCAAAACTCTATATATATATATATAATATGGCTTGACACGTTTAACACGTCGTGTCAACACGACACGTTGTGTTAAATGTGTCGTGTCATTATGCGTGTCGTGCCAACACAACACGACACGAGCTCTGATACTCGTGTTTGACACGACACGACACGTTTGCAATACACTAAAGAGAGAAAGGAGAGGACGCGAGTTTTGGTTTCGAGTCGAGAGGAGGCGAGCTACCAGCTATCGGCAATCGGTAACGACCCGATCTAATAAAATGTTAAATGATAAATGGTTTTCATACCTAGTATTTCAACCATTTATAGGTCTTAATTTCATGCTTTTATATGTAATTTCTGACATTTAATTAATAATTTAGGTTAGAAGCTCGGTACTGCCATGGTTTTCTTCATTTTGTACAAGATCTATGTTAAAGCTACTCGACACGGCGATTTCTGCACCAATTGGCGACCCACCGAGAGCACTAGCGGGTAGAAGATGAAGACTGACGACACAGAAGATTCCAGAGGGCCGCTGGGAGATGAGAAAACGACTGCCTAGAATAGCACAGTCAGTTTAGCACCTTCTCAACCTCGTTTTGAGCTATATTTGGAGCCTCTATTTGCACGACCTCCGCTTTCTGAGAGCCGACAGAGACTATTATATAAACCCCAAGCCTTGATGCCAAAAAAGAAGCAAATTAGAGAGATTTGGCAGCTAAGTGAGACAAGCCACCAGGATCGCCAGCGGGTCACCAGACACATCAGCGGACCGCCGGAGAGTAGCAGAAAACAGCAAGTTGGAGATTAAGTTGCTTTCTGTTGTAAACTTAATTTCTTTCTTATATATATTTTATTTTAGATACCTATTTGATTTGTTTGATGTATACTCGTGAGTAGATACTAATTTAGGGGCCATGGTAGTGAACCTTTAGTTTATGATTATATAATATACAATTTAGTAAATTTCTTTGTTGCATGTTGTGTTTTATGCCTTGCTTTTATTACGTGATCTGATTGTGTTGAATTGCTTAAGTTAGTTTGTTCGCATTCGTCAAGTATAGGCCTTGCTTGATTGTTAAATGGTTAAGTCCAAATCAAACTTGAGTTATTAGATGCAATTGTGCCAACTTGAAGGTTGATACCGAGAGGTTAAACCAGGACCAATTAACGAAAGTTAAGTCCTTTCTAAGAGTGAAAACTCAAGGAATTCATAGGTTAGAAAGATATAGTGTTTACCAAAAACCCGCCGGGTTAGACCCGCCCCGCCCCAAACCCGCCCCATGGACCGGACCGCCCCGGACCGTCCATGGACCGCCATGGACCGAAGGGTTAGACCGGGGCGGGTCTACGGCGGGTTTGGGCCGCCATTTCTAAAACAATCCGTCTTAACCCGCCCCGTCTTAACCCGTGGACCAGACCGCCCCGCCCCGTCAACCCGTCTTAAACCCGTGCTAAACCGTCTTAACCATCCAATAATTATATTTGAATTTTTTCATTTAATAAAAAAATTACAAATCAAATATAAGAAAACAAAAAATAAAATAAAAAACAGAAAATATAAGTAAAAAAATAAAGAAAAAACGCAAAAGTAAAAAATAAAAATAATTAACGAAAAATAAAAAAAC
The DNA here is from genome assembly GCA_027562975.1 of Rhynchospora breviuscula. Classification (NCBI taxonomy): domain Eukaryota; kingdom Viridiplantae; phylum Streptophyta; class Magnoliopsida; order Poales; family Cyperaceae; genus Rhynchospora; species Rhynchospora breviuscula. The sequence goes on from CM050402.1 coordinate 55,897,835, forward strand.
AGAAAAAAAATATTGAACAAACAAAAAAAACGCAAAAAAAAAACAGCAAAAAAATAAACGAAAAATCCAAAAAAAAAAAACAGCAATAAAATAAATAAAAAACCCGCGGACCGGACCGTCATAACCCGTGCGGGTTACAAGGGGCGGGTTTAGGAAGGGTTAGGGCCAAAGTTTCTAGGATGGACCGTCCTAACCCGCCCCGTCTTAACCCGTGGACCGTCCCTAACCCGCCCCGTCCTAACCCGTGGACCGCCGCGGGTTGGACCGCCCCGCCCTGTTTGGTAAACCCTAGAAAGATATAAACTTATAGAAACTAGACCACGAAACGAAAGTTAAAATCTAGGTTCTATTCGAAGGAATTTGAGTTAATTGATTGTCATCCAGACCCTAAACGAGAGTTTGATCTGTAAACCATCAACCAAACCTTAATCCTTACACAAAGCAACTTCCAAATTAACTAAAAGTTGAATCCGCACTAACCCTGGCGGGCTGCCGAGTGAACCAGCGAGGTGGTCTATGCCCACCAAGTAGCCAGCAATCAGTCTGATAGGTTAGCGACCTGAGTTCTTTCAGCAGGCCGCTACGAGAGTCAGCGGGCCGCTAGAACTGGAGTAAACTAAAGAATTAGCTTACCTTAAACTCCTAAGTTTTAATTAGTCGTTTAATCTCTTTAATTGTGATATGTTAATTTAGGATTTATTTTATTGCAGTCTTTACTTATCTGTTTTACTGTGACAACCAACTTTTCTTGCGATCAATCCGTTTAGCAAATTAAATTGAATTGAAACTTGATTACTCCAAACCGTCCTTGTGGTTCGACCCGGAAATACTTAGACGATTGTCGTGCGCTTGCGACTGAAATTTAGGTAGATTAGAGTATAAATTTAAGAGTAGGAAAATTCACATCATTAAACATTAAAATTCATACAGGATATAATAAAAATTCAAATTTAAAAAAATGCGATAAAATTTCAAATTCGGAAAAAAATGCGAGAAATAAAAATTCAAATCAATAAAAAAAAAGCCTTATAGCTGCACTTTGATTGCCGCGCGGCATTCTTAGTGCCATTATAAGTGTGCCATTATTAAAAAAAATATATAATCCTTGTGTTATGAAATTAATAAATATGTGGATTGTTCATCTTCATATTTCCACTAATCATTTATCTCCTATATACATTTATATCCATGATCTCCACTACCAATTTATTGATCATTATGTGAGATGTCATTTGTAGCCTATAAATAGAGGCATTGTAAACTTGTGTAGATGATGTACAAGAAAAAATGAATGGTTGGAATGAGATAATAAAATTCTGAAATTTATATTGAGAATATTGTCTTACTTACTCTTGATACATTGTTCTTTGTTTATTTCTTCCACCTTATTTTACAACATGTTATCAGCACGAATTTGCTCGAAAGGAATCGCATAGTTGTTTGCACGAATTGCTACGAAAAAGTTACAAAGTATTTGGGTAAGTAAGAATAAATTGATCAAAGAAATTTTGAGGTAATTAAAAGGTTTGATTGATATCATATAATTCATTAATTTCAATTTTATTTGAACTATTGATTGCTATGTTTTTTTTGTTTGAAATTTATGAGAATCATTCCCTGAAGTGAATGATGATAAAAATAATAACTTGAAGATATTATTCCAACTTGAAAGTTTATCAAGAACCCGAAGTTCTTATTACATGAAGAACCTGAAGTTCTTAATCATATAAATAATTTATTTAGAACCTGAAGTTCTTAATACTTGCAATAATTTGTCTAGAACTTGAAATTCTTAATATTTCAATTTATTTGCATAAAACCTGAAGTTTTTTTAGAAATTTAATATAACTGGAAGTTATGGAACGCCACTAAATAATATTAAATAAATAACCTGAAGTTATTATTCAAAGTTGAAATTTTATCAAAGAACCAGAAGTTATTATAGGATACTGGATGAAAAATAACATAAAGTTATTCCCAATTTAATATATTAGCACTTATTATTAGTCATTGAATGAAAAATAACCTGAAGTTATTTCAAGTAAATTATTTAAATTGTGCAGTCAAACGATTTAATAACCATAAGTTATTAAATAAAATTTTACTATAACCTGAAGTTATAACGCTAAATTAGAATTTTTTTTTTCTTTCTCTCTTTATTTATTTATTTTATTTATTTATTTACTTATCTCTGTTTCATTTATCATAACCTGAAGTTATGATATTAATAACCTGAAGTTATTAAAGTAACAACCTGAAGTTATAATATTAATAACCTGAAGTTATGATGAAATCATGTTACTACTCTTGAAGAGTTTTTTTCAAAGAAAAATGTGACCATCAAAATAAAAAAACTCGTTATAACAAAATATTGATAACAAAAGAAAAACATTCCAGTAGTATGTTCGAAGAAAAACATCTTGAAGATGTTTATGATATATGTGATATAACAAATTATTGATAACGTACCAGCAGTACGTCCAAATAATATTATCAAGTTTCATCGTAGGAATTTTTAATTTATGTTTAATTTTTATATTATGAATATGTTAATAAATAAAAGTAAATTTATTTTTACTTTTCTTTTATTTCAAGGGAAAATGACTGACACAATATTAAGTAAAGAAGATCCATGTTTGGTTGAAAGCGGAACTACAAATACAATATTGAAAAGTAAGAAATACTTTTTACAATTGGATTCTGGTATGACTAATATTCAAACTATATCTGGCTCAAGCAATATTATTGAAGGCTCCGGAAGAGCTTATATTTTGTTACCTAAAGGAACAAAACTAATAATAGATGATGCATTATATTCGAGTAGATCCAGAAGAAATCTACTAAGTTTTAAAGATATTCGAAAGAGCAAATTAAATTGAGTTAGAATCCAATAATCCAATCCGTCCCTGTGGTTCGACCCCGAAATACTTAGACGATTGTCGTGCGCTTGCGACTTAATTTAGGTAGATTAGGGTATAAATTTAAAAGCAGGAAATCCGCATCAAGCTTTTTGGCGCCGTTGCCGGGGACGGTAGCGATAATTAGGTTTAAATTCAATTTTAGTTTGTTAAATTCATTTTACCCTTCTTCACAAGATTCTGTTTCTTCGAATTTCAGGTGTGAACACTAGCAGGTGGACGTGGAAGGAAGAAGACCACCAGTGAAAGCAGCTCAGGTGCGAGAAAACCGAGACTTTGCGAAGGAGGAGTCTCTCTGCCTGAACCACAACCACTCTCAGCGACCCGCCGTCAACCTCAACGGGCCGCCAAGAAGTTGACAGAAGGCAGAGGGAAGTCTGTTGCGACCTCATCGAGTCCACCACCTCTTCTCGTATACCAGAGACGAGGAGGAGGGTCGATCAGCGATCCAGAACAGACGACACCATACCCAGCGGACCGCCCACTCATCCAGCGGGCCGCTGACTTGGGTCCTGACACCATAGAGGACCCCAAAATCGAAGAATACGACCTTTTTGATACCGACAACATGGCTGGGAACGGCGATGGGAACCAGTTGACTGAATTGGAGCGCAAGGTGCTCGAGGAAATTCAAATGAGGGAGGCTGTAGCTCGCAACCGACCTTTGAGCGAAATGGTTGCACCCGCCGCAAACAATATCGATCTTGGAGTCAACCCTCCTAACCCCCAGCGTGCGAGGGACTTTGCGTTTAACCCCGGAATGATCAATCTGGTACAGCAAAACATGTTCGGGGGAGACTCGCATGAAGATGTCAACCTACACTTGGAGGAGTTCTTACAATGTTGCATCCTCCTCAACTTTGACCAAGTTCGAGACGACACAATCCGCCTTACTCTCTTCCCTTTCACTCTAAGGGGACGTGCAAAGACTTGGCTTGCCGGTTACAAGACCCATCCATTTGAGTCTTGGGACGAGCTAGCCAAGGCATTTTTGGAGAAGTTCTACCCTCGGGAGAAAACTGTCCAAATTATTCGCAAGATCTACAACTTCAAACAAGAGAATGATGAGAGCCTTGGGGAAGCATGGGGGAGATTTAAGAATTTGCAAAGGATTTGTCCACATCATGATCTAACTGAATCTAAATTAATAAGTTGTTTTTATGACGGTTTGACTCATCTAACTCGTCAAAATGTTGACAATACTGCAGGTGGATCACTCTTGAACTTGGGAAGCGAAGCGGTGATCGACTTGGTTGATAGAATGGCACGAGCACAAACCAAATACTCGACAAGGTCTCAAGGCCAAACTCGTGGAGTGCTCGAAGTGGACAAGAACACATACCTCCAATCTCAAATTGATGCTCTCACAACTATGCTCAAAAAGATGAATGAGAAGAAGCTACCCGCCGTGGTTCAAATTCATACATGCCAACTTTGTGAGGAGGAAGGGCATTTGGCTCCACAATGCCCTCATCTTCATCAAAATGAGACCGAAGAGGAAGAGGTGAATGCTATCAGCAATGGACCCTCTTTCTTTTCGAATGTGGGACAACGGGATAGACGTAACCATCCGGGGCTCTCCTACTCAAACCCCAATGGTGCGGCTAATCCCGGTGTCTATGCAAACAAAGGAGGCAATCAACAAAATCAACCATCTCAGCACCGCATTCAGGTTGACAACTTCATGCGCGACCAAGGGATATGGAACAACAAGGTGTTTGTGGAGATCAACCGAATCGGCGAAGCCTTGGACCAAATTCTCAAAAATCAAAATTCGGTGGTGACCCAACCAGGCAATGGAGTGATGACAAAGACATGCATGTTTCCAAGCCAACCAGAGCCCAATCCAAAGGCTGACGTCAATGCCATTACACTCAGGAGCGGCACGAACTACGACGGACCCGAAATGCCTGAAGAACCAGCCTCTGGACCGGAATCATCGGACCGCCAGAACAACTAGCGACCCGCTGAACCTGAGATGAGGCTGGTGTCTGAAGAGGACAGCGGATTTGTGCTGGTCAAGGCAGAACCAGCGGCCCGCCAGTCCTGAGCCTGACAGACAGAAAGAAAAGGGCAAAGCAGTCCAGCAAGCCATCTCTCGTACAACTATGCCCTATCCTCAGCGAATAGCCAAATCCAAGCAGAACAAAGAGTTCGGTAAGTTTTTGCAGGTCCTGAAGCAGCTCTCCATCACTATCCCATTCACGGATGCCTTGACACAAATGCCATCTTATGCTAAGTTCCTAAAAGATATACTTAGCAATAAGAGGAAGATCGATGAATGTCAAATGGTGGCCTTGACTGAAGAATGCAGCGCATTAATCTTGAACCAATTGCCACCTAAAATGAAGGATCCGGGCAAGTTCGCTATTCCATGCAAGATTGGACGAGCAAGCATTAGGAGGGCATTGTGTGATTTGGGAGCTAGTGTGAGCCTCATGCCTAAGTCGATTTTTGACAAGATCGGAGTTGGAGAATTGCAACATACGAGGATGGCTCTCCAATTGGCCGACCGTTCCGTTCGTTTCCCTCTCGGAATTGTTGAGGACATACTGCTACAGGTAGGTAACCTCTATGTCCCTTGTGATTTTGTTGTCGTAGATATGGAAGAGGATTTGGAGGTACCGATCATCCTTGGACGACCCTTCCTTGCCACCGCTGGAGCGTTGATTGATGTGAAAAATGGCAAGATATCCTTGGAGGTCGGGGATGAGAAAGTCAAGTTCCAAATCGACAAAGCCATGAAGATGCATTCTCAACATGACTCAATCTTCATGGTGGAGGAACTCGACGAAATGGTGGAGGAGACGATCTTCAGTCAGATTCTCAAAGTGTATAACTTCTTCTCCGACACCGATGAAGAAATGGTAGAGGCAGATTGGGTATTCAGCGAGAATCTGCAAGCAATAGAGCCTCAACCATCTTTCTGGCCACAAGCCAGCGGCCCGCAGGCCTCAGCAGCGGACCGCCAGGCGGTTTCAGTTCAGCTCAGAACTGCATCAGAAATAGTGCTCAGCCTCGACACAGTCGGCGGCCCGCTAGACCTCTCAGCGGCCCGCCAAGATTGTATTCCTGAGCCTCCAAATCTGGAACTGAAGCAGCTGCCCGACAACCTCAGGTACGAATACCTGGGCCCTGACCAGACCTATCCCGTAATAGTCAATGCACAGCTTGATGAGGACCAGACTGACAAGCTCTTGAAAGAACTGAGAGCACATAGAAGGGCGATTGGCTATTCAATTGAGGATCTAAAGGGACTTGACCCATCAATTTGTACACACCGGATTTTACTCGAAGATGGATACAAACCCTCAGTTGAACATCAAAGGAGACTAAACCCTAACCTGAGGGAGGTTGTTAGGAAGGAGGTGTTGAAGTTGTTGGATGCGGGTATCATTTACCCGATTTCCGATAGTGAATGGGTGAGCCCGGTCCATGTTGTGCCTAAGAAAGGAGGAACAACGGTTATGAAGACCGAAAATGATGAGTTGATTCAAACAAGGGTAGTAACGGGATGGCGGATGTGTATCGACTACCGCAAGCTCAACACCGCCACGCGCAAGGATCACTTCCCATTGCCTTTTGTGGACCAACTATTAGAGCGTCTCGCCAACCATTCTTACTTTTGCTACTTGGATGGCTATTCCAGATTTTTTCAAATTCCTATACACCCAAGTGACCAAGAGAAGACTACATTCACATGCCCGTATGAAACCTATGCATATAGGAGGATGCCATTTGGGCTATGCAACGCCCCCGCCACATTTCAAAGGGCTATGATGGCTATATTCTCGGATTTCATTGAGAAGGACATGGAGGTTTTCATGGATGACTTTTCGGTGTATGGCACTACTTTCGACCATTGCTTGGCTAATTTATCGAAGATTTTGAAGAGATGCGAAGAGGTCAACCTAGTGCTCAATTGGGAGAAATGCCATTTCATGGTTCAAGATAGAGTGGTGCTTGGACACAATGTTTCATCCAAAGGTATTTCGGTGGACAAGGCAAAGGTTGAAGTCATTGAGAAGATGAGCAATCCAACATGCGTGAAGGATGTGCGGAGTTTCCTTGGGCATGTCGGTTTTTATCGACGATTTATCAAAGATTTCTCTAAAATTTCAAAATCTTTGACAAATTTGACAATGAAAGATGTTGATTTTGATTTTGACTCAAATTGTGTTGACGCATTTTGTAGATTGAAGGAAGCTTTGGTCACCGCACCAATATTGCAACCACCGGATTGGAACCAACCCTTTGAGTTGATGTGCGATGCAAGCGACTATGCCGTAGGAGCGGTGCTTGGCCAACGCAAGGATAAGAAGCCATGTGTGATCTATTATGCGAGTAAGGTGCTAGATGAGGCTCAAATCAACTACACCACTACCGAAAAGGAGCTTCTTGCTGTTGTCTTTGCTCTGGACAAGTTCCGACCCTACCTGGTCGGATCCAAGGTGATTGTGTACACAGACCATTCGGCTCTCAAATATCTCATGAGTAAGAAGGATGCCAAACCAAGACTCATCCGATGGGTCCTTCTATTGCAAGAGTTCGATTTGGAGATTCGTGACAAGAAGGGGACAGAGAACTCAGTTGCAGACCACCTGTCCAGACTCAGATGGAATGAGCCGCAGCCGATACCGATCAACGAAAGCTTCCCGGATGAACAACTGTTGGCAGTCGACCCAGTACCAGCGGCCCGCCATGGATGGGCGCGGCCCGCTGACTCTTCAGCGGCACGCCAGGATCACCAGCGGCCCGCTAGAACTGGGCAGCCACCATGGTTTGCTGATTTCGCGAACTATTTGGCTACCGGTGTACTGCCTCCAGAGCAGACTTACCAACAGAAGAAGAAGTTCCTCTCAGATGTCAAGTTCTACTTCTGGGAGGACCCTATTTTATGGAGGCTAGGCGTGGATGTGATGTTTCGGAGGTGTGTTCCACATGAGGAAGTTGGTGCAATTCTATTTCATTGCCATTCGTCGAGCTATGGAGGATATGCTTCTCATTTGAAGACAGCCACTAAGATACTGCAAGCAGGGTTCTATTGGCCATCAATCTTCAAGGATGCCCGTGCCTTTGTTCTCACATGTGATCAATGCCAAAAGATGGGCAATATTTCAAGTAGACATGAGATGCCATTGAATCCTATTTTGAAAGTGGAGGTGTTTGATGTGTGGGGTATAGATTTCATGGGTCATTTTCCATCGTCATGCGGACTCGAGTACATTCTTGTAGCAGTGGATTATGTGTCAAAATGGGTTGAAACCGTGGCATGCAAGAAAGCCGATTCGGATGCGGTAAAGAGGTTGTTCTCTAAGATCATATTTCCTAGGTTTGGAGTTCCTAAAGTTGTAATAAGCGATGGAGGGAAACACTTTATCAACTGCCAATTCGAGAACTTGTTGAAGAAGCATGGAGTCAACCATAGAGTAGCTACACCATACCATCCTCAAACTAGTGGGCAAGTGGAGGTTTCCAATCGTGAGATCAAAAATATTTTGCAAAAGACGGTTGGAAGGTCAAGAAAGGATTGGGCCCTCAAGTTAGATGATGCACTATGGGCATACCGCACCGCATACAAGACTCCCATTGGCATGAGCCCGTTCAAGTTGATTTATGGAAAGGCATGCCATCTACCCGTTGAATTGGAGCACAAAGCATATTGGGCCACTCGAGCCATTAATTTTGACTACAAGGAAGCGGGGGAGAAAAGAGTATTGGAGTTGCATGAGTTGGATGAGATTAGGTTAAATGCCTATGAGAATGCAAGGATGTACAAGGAGCGAACCAAGCAATGGCATGACAAGCGCATCCTAAGACGTGAATTCAAGGAAGGAGACTTGGTACTCTTGTTCAACTCAAGACTAAGGCTATTCCCGGGCAAGTTCAGATCAAGATGGTCAGGACCATTCGAGGTCAAGAAGGTCTTTCCGTTCGGAGCGGTTGAGATTTGGAGCGAGACTCATGGTAGCTTCAAAGTCAACGGCCAACGTCTCAAACTTTACATGGAAAAAGTGTCGAGGGGAGAAGATGCAGGAGTCATGCGCCTTACTGCCCCGACACCTAGCGAAACGTAGACATGAGGGGCATTAAACAATCAAGCAAGGCCTATACTTGACGAATGCGAGCAAATCTAACTGAAGCAATTCAAGCAATTAGATCAGAAATCAAAGAAAGAAAATAAAACACAACATGCAACAAAGAAATTAACTAAAAAGTATATTATCTAATCATAAACTAAAAGGTTCACTGCCATGACCCCTAATCAGTATCTACTCGCTACAACTCATCAAATAAAACCGAAAGATATCAAAGATAAACAAAAACATAAGAAAGAATCAAAGGTTACAACAAACTGCAACTTGGACTCTATCTTTCTGTCTTCTGCTACTCTCCAGCGGTCCGCTGGTGGTGTCGGCGACCCACTGGCGATCCTGTTGGCTGTCTCAACTTAGCTGCAATTAACCTCTAAAATTGCGTCCCTTCTGGCGTCAAGGCTTCTCTCTTTTATAATAGGCATTGGCGGTTCTGTAGAGGTCAAGGACGTGCGATTAGAGGCTCCAGAAATAGCTCAGAATGCGGTTGAGAAGTTAACAAAACTGACTGTCTAAATTTGGCAGTGGTTTCCTCCTTTCCAGCGGCCCGCTGTTGAACCTGACGGCCCGCTGAAATCTTCTGTGTCGCCAGTCTTCTCTTCTACCCGCTGGTGCTCTTGGTGGGTCGCCAATCGATGCAGATTTCGCCATTTTGAGTAGCTTATCTTCAATCCTGTACAAAAACAGAGCAAACATGGCAGTACCTAGATTCTAACCTAAATTATTAGTTAAACAATAGAAATTACGATGAAATGCATGAAATTAAGTCCTATAAATGGCTGAAATACTACGTATGAAAACCATTTATCAAATGGTTATCATATTGAAACTATGAATGAAAGAAATTGCGAATATCTTCATATCATATCTATTATAAATGGCCAGAAAATATTATGGAAAAATTACAAGCATTATCTAATGAACTATATGGTACTTATATAAGTGTAATAGAATCAAATATGATCACTAACCGGAAATTAGTTGATCCAAAGTTATTTACATTATGGCATGATAGATTTGGTCATCCAGGAAATATTATGATGAGGAGAATAATAGAAAGTGCAAATGGGCATCCCCTAAAAGACCTGAAGATCCTGTTATCAAAATAATTGACATGCCAAGCATGCTCTCTTGGAAAACTAATTATTAGGCCATCTCCAAATAAAGTTGGACCTGAAGCTCCATCATTTTTAGAACAAATTCAAGGAGATATATGTGGACCTATAACACCACCATGTGGACCATTTAGATATTTTATGATTTTAATTGATGCATCAACGCGTTGGTCACATGTGTGTTTGTTAGCAACAAGAAATGTTGCATTTGCTAGATTACTAGCACAAATTATTCAATTGAGAGCCAACTTTTCGGATTATCAAATTAAAAGAATCCGACTTGATAATGCAGGAGAATTTACATCCCAAACTTTTAATGATTATTGCATGTCTATTGGGATTACTATAGAACATTCAGTGGCACATGTTCATACACAAAACGGTCTAGTAGAATCGTTTATTAAAAGGTTACAATTAATAGCTAGACCATTACTTATGAAATCCAGTTTACCATCTTCTGCATGGGGACATGCCATATTACATGCTGCTGCACTAATTAGATTAAGGCCAACTGTTGATCATCATAAGTATTCCCCATTACAATTGGTCTCTGGAAGAGAACCACATTTATCCCATTTAAAAGTATTTGGTTGTGCAATATATATTCCAATTTCTCCTCCACAACGCACAAAAATGGAACCTTAAAGAAGGTTGGGAATTTATATTGGTTTTAACTCGCATTCTATTGTCAAATATTTAGAACCATTAACAGGAGATGTTTTTACAGCAAGATTTGCTGATTGTCATTTTGATGAATCAATATTCCCAAATTTAGGGGAAGGAAAACAAAAGCTGGATAAACAAGTGACATGGAATTCATCATTATCTTATTTTGATCCCCGAAATAGTCAATGTGAACTTAAAGTTCAAAAGATTATAAATTTACAAAGAATTGCAAATGAATTGCCTGACGCATTCACAGATATAAATAGAGTCACTAAATCACATATTCCAGCTATAAATGTACCTACTCGAATAGATATAATAAAGATATCAAATGAATCTCATGAACGTAGAAAACGTAGAAGACCAATTGGTTTTAAGGATGTAAATCCACGTAAAAGAAAAGAGCAAAATAAAGCAGTTGGTAAAATCCCAGAAGAGGTTTATAAGGTTCCAGAAGAAACTAAATTTCCAGAAGAGATTAATAAAATTTCAGAAGAAATTACATCTTTAGAAGAAATTAATAAAGTTCCAGAAGAAACTAAAACCCCAGAAGAGGTTGATAAAGTTCCAGAAGAAACTAAAGTACCAAATGATTATGAGATTTCTATAAATTATGTAAAAACTGGTACAATATTGAACATAAATGAAACTCATGTGGATGGAATTTTTGCATTCGCTATAGCTAGTGATGTTATAAGCGAAGTGGATAATATGCCAAAAACCATAGAAGAATGTAGGCATAGAAATGATTGGCTTAAATAGAAAGATGCCATACAAGCTGAATTAAATTCACTTGACAAACGACAAGTATTTGGACCAGTAGTCCAAGCACCTAAAGAGGTTAACCCTGTAGGTTACAAATGAGTATTTGCCATTAAAAGAAATGAGAAAAATAAAATTGTGAGATACAAAGCAAGGCTGGTGGCATAAGGTTTTACACAAATATATGGAGTAGATTATGAAGAAACGTATTCACCTGTAATGGATGCAATAACTCTCAGATTTTTAATAGGTCTCACAGTCACAGAAAATCTAAAAATGCAACTTATGGATGTTGTCGCAGCATATTTATATGGTTCACTTGATAGTAACATATATATGAAAATCCCCGAAGGATTAAAAATGCCAGAAGCATATAGATCAAAACCTAGAGAAATGTATTCCATAAAATTAAATAAATCTTTATATGAACTAAAACAATCAGATCGAATGTGGTACAATCGACTTAGTGAGTATCTTTTAAAAGAATGATATAAAAATAATTTAGTTAGTCCATGTGTTTTTATTAAAAAATCAAATTTAGGTTTTGCAATAGTTGCGATTTATGTTGATGATTTAAATATTATTGGATCTCCTGAAGAGATTGAAAATACTGCAAAATTGTTGAAAAGAGAGTTTGAAATGAAAGACCTTGGTATAACTAAATTTTGTCTCGGCCAGCAGATCGAGCATTTAAAGAATGAAATATTTATCTATCAATCAAATTATACAGGAAAAATATTAAAAAGATTTAATATGGATAAAGCTCATCCTTTGAGAACACCAATGGTCGTATGATCATTAAATGTAGAAAATGATCCTTTTCGTCACCAAGAAAATGATGAAAAAGTATTTGGTCCTGAAGTACCATACTTAAGTGCAATATGAGCGTTATTATATCTTGCAAATAATACAAGACCTGATATTGCATTTGCTGTAAATTTATTGTCAAGATATAGTTCCAAACCAACCCGAAGACATTGGAATGGAATTAAAGATTTTTTTCGCTATCTTTGCGGAACTCGTGATATGGGACTATACTATCAAAAGGATTCAAAATTCTATCTAGTTGGTTATGCAGATGCAAGATATTTGTCAGACCCACATAAGGCGCGATCACAATCACGATATGTATTTACATATAGTGGAGCTGCAATTTCATGGCGATCAACAAAACAGACTCTAACTGCCACATCATCAAATCATGCCGAACTCATTGCATTATATGAAGCAAGTAGAGAATGTGTTTCATTAAGGTCAATCATCCAAAATATTCAAGAATAATGTGGGCTTGAAAATATCAAGGAAAATCCTACTCTATTATATGAAGACAATGCAGCTTGTATAGCACAAATTAGAGAAGGATACATCAAAGGAGACCGAACTAAACACATTGCACCAAAGTTCTTTTGGACACACGATCTACAAAAGGATGGTATAATAGATGTTCAAAAAATCCAATCATGCAACAATCTGGCCGACCTATTCACAAAATCTTTGTCAGCGAGTATTTTTGAACAACTCAGAAAGAAGATAGGTCTATATCGACTGAAAGACGTCCAATAATATTAAATTAAGGGGAAGTATTATACACACTGCACTCTTTTTCTCTTATCCAAGTTTTTATCCCAATGGATTTTTCTTGGTAAGGTTTTTAATAAGGCAGATAAATTGGTCCAGAAGTACCATATTAATATTGATCCTGAAGTATCATATTAATAGTGTATAATCAAATATGAACATCCAAGGAGAAGTGTTATGAAATTAATAAATATGTGGATTGTTCATCTTCATATTTCCCCTAATCATTTATCTCCACTATACATTTATATCTATGATCTCCACTACCAATTTATTGATCATTATGTGAGATGTCATTTGTAGCCTATAAATAGAAGCATTGTAAACTTGTGTAGATGATGTACAAGAAAAAAATGAATGGTTGGAATGAGATAATAAAATTCTGAAATTTATATTGAGAATATTGTCTTACTTACTCTTGATACATTGTTCTTTGTTTATTTCTTCCACCTTATTTTACAACACCTTGCAATATTTAAAATTGTTCAGTATAATATTTTTCTTATTAAAAAATTCGGGACTTTGTCAATTTGCTTTTTTTTTTTTGAATTAAAAAAAAAACTCGATGTTGTCAATTTGCTAATATTTAGTGTTTTGATGCGACAGAAGATTCCACCACAACTCGATGTTTGATGTTATGGAAAGGCTGGTTCCCAAGTAGAAGCATTAGATTGAAATTTGAAAATTTTGAACACAAACGTCATTAACAGTAATTTATATATTAAGACACTGCAACTATTGAAATTTTGACATTACATTCACAAATAATAATAATAAATCAAATTAACTTGCATGGCAGCGATGCAAGGCATGTTCAAAGTCCTATATATATAATAAAAAAATACCAACATGACAAAGGGGATGTAGCTCAAATGGTAGAGCGCTCGCTTTGCATGCGAGAGGCACGGGGTTCGATCCCCCGCATCTCCAACTCATGGTATAATTTTTATTTTTGGGCAAAGTTGTGCATTAGGCTCGTTCTAACTTCTAAATCGGTACAAGCACGTCTAGTTGACATGGGAGTTACGACCTGTATCCTGACCCGGTGAGGCCGTAATTCACTATCTAAGTTGATTTCAGAGTCGCGATACGGGATTACTTCTTCAGCGCCACAGTTGACCCGAGGCGTGGAGTGAGAAAACGACGAAAACAAATGGCTGGTTTCAGGCGTGGCGGGAACACAATTTTGGTAAATGTTTATTTTCTATGCTTCGCGCCAGCACTGCAATCGTTCCCTCCAAAAGTCGCCTCCTTTGGAAAACTTTTGAGCCAGATAAAAACAACACCGCAATAACAAAATTTCTACTGTTGTTTTTTTCTTTAAAAAAATTGTTGCTGATTTTTACGTCTCTAAGAGTGGCAAATTTTTGACGATAAAAAAAAAAAATCATAATCATCAAGTGAATTGATTGCGATATTTGTTGACGAATTAACAAAATGACATTTTTTGGTACTTTTTTTTTTTTTTTGACAATCCGCATCCTTTAAAGTAAAAAATGTTTTCATCTTTTTTTCCGATATCAGTTTAGAAATACAACTACTATATATGTAGTAGCGGTTGGTGGCACAGGAAATACAAATAATATAAATATTACAAAATATTACCAATTAAATGGGCACCAACTTCAGTATTATATGTAACAATATAATTAAAAAAGTTATATTAACTAACATCTCACCACAAATTACTTTACAACATGGGATGCTAACTTGAATCTCCGTTAAACTTTTTTAACTCATAATAAATATTCGATAGGACAAAATTAATACGGATTTTTAATTTTTAAACAAAACAGTAATAATTTCAAAATTTTAAGGATTAAAGTAATATATAATAATCAAATGAATGAAATGATACTTGAAAATTTGAGTAATGCTATAGACACACATGATATTCATATTAAATTATTGAAATTTGAAATGACCATTCCAAACTGCTCAATATGATATTCATATTAAAATTTCTTAAAGACCAAATTTGTTTTTTTTTCACACTTTTTTACTATTTTTTTAGATTTATCAAAATTGGAGGGACCAAAACTAATTAGATTGAAATTTTTCTAAAATTCAAAATAAATGAATAAAAAAGTTTTAAAAAATATAAAATTTGATTTCTAAGGAGATTTCATTATGAAAAATAAATTGAGTGCTTTGAATTAGCTGTTATATTCTCAAAAATTGAGATTCAATCAAGTTTGACAGGCTCAAGTTTCAAACGCATTTGACTCTATCATTATTTTTTTTTAAATTTTAAAACCACAATTTACTTTTTTTTTTCCCATAAAAAAAAAACTAATCTTATTAGGCCCACAACTAAGGCCCATTAATACTCTTCCCTTCCCAACTTGTATTTTATTTTTCTCGTCTGTCTCTCTTCCCCGCCGCTGTGTCTATCGGAACAGTACAATTGTACAAAACCTCCGTCAGTGTCGGAAGTTCGGAACTTGGAAGAGAGAAAATCTAGCGCCAACAAACGAGGAGAAGACGAAGTGAAAATCCTTCCTGGATTGGCGATCATTATTTTGTTGCCAATAAAGGCATTTTTCTTCTCTTTCTTCACTTTCTTTGTTCAACTTTCCTTTTAGTTTTTGCGGGATCAGTCGTACTTGCCAGCGCCGAACTATTATCCATTTCTTATCGATCAAACTAGGTCTTAGTTGTTTTTTAGACTCTATAGTGAATCTTTCTTGAGATTCTTTTAGAACACGAAGTGCATCTAGTTTTTAGTCATTCCTCAATCCTCAATTGGTTAATTTTTGCCTTTCTTCTCAGAAAATGACTTATAATGAGGTACCAATGGATGTCGTCTCTACACATGATGGACTTGAAACCCAACTGGTAGATGAAGATTCTACTGAATTAGGTACTTTTCTCTTGTCCTTCTGCTTGCTTACGCTCCAAATTGTGCAATTAAGCCTCAATTGAGGCTATGAAATCACAAAACTTTATTGGACTTGTGGCTAATTGGAATCTGTGATATGTTATTGCATGGCTGAGGATTAATTAAGGCAGAAGTAATGTTTATTTGGTCTGCATTACAAATTGGAGTCTTATAATATGCTTGTATTTGAAAACAGGATCCCCGTTTACTAATTATCCAATGGAGAAAGATAAAATAGATGAAGCCGGGATTTTGTTCGGCGAAACTCAATTAGTCGAAGACCCATGCAATTACGAAGCGACCCAACTACTAGATGACCTAGTTAATCCTGGTTTTACAGAGGTACTAGAGGACCTGGTTGATGAGACACAACTACTGGGTGATCCAGTTGGTCCCGGGTTTACACAGGTATTGGAGCACCCAGCGGACATGGCAATTGATACACAGTTGGTGGAGGATACTGGGGATTGGATTGATACACAGCTAGTAGGGCACAAAGAAAATGGGGAAGAAGCAGAAGAAGAAAAACCTGGTTGTGAGAATAGGCTATGTGAGTCTGGTTTTGGGGATCGGAGTTGTGGAGAGAAAGAAGAGAATCAGAGATTGAGGGAAGAATGTGAGGAGAAAGAATGTTTAGTTGATTCAGATGCTTCCACTGACGATGAAGGCTGTGGTTCAGGTAAGCTCAGATTTTATATTTTCTTCTTTTTGGCTTTCTATATTTGTTTATGCATGTAAAATTTAACCTATTGTATCATGGTTCTGTAAATATGAGTTTGTTGCACATGACAGAAGAAATTCTTGTAGTGGTACAGATATTAATGAAAGCCCAACTTATCACACTAATGCCTAATTAATCTACTCCAATTCAACTGCAAACAACAACTCAACCTGACTCCACGAGCATATATATGGAGGTAGCAAGAATAAAACAAATAAATAATCTTTAATCTGATTATTTTGACCTAAAACCAGGCAAGTAGAAAATTTTGTCAATCTGTAGGACAATTGGTTTATCCATACTAATTCATTTAAATATTTTGTAATAAAGGTATAATTCAGAGGAGACTGACTTCTCTTCGGGTGGCATCAGTACGGTCATGTGCCCTAGCCGCTAGCCGCAAGTTTTCCTCCAAGTCAGACACTGATATTGGGAATGGCATGTCAAAATCTCCAAAAGTTTTCAGCAAAAACTCCACATTAGATTATACTTTAAGAGAAAAGGTTGATTCCAGGGCAGACAATAATGGTCTAAATAAATCAAAGAAAAAGATGGTTCGTCAGCTTTTTGCTGATGTGACACCTGAGACAGAAAGATTCAGCCCGGTATCAGCAGATCTTGCCCCAAAGGATTCTGTACCTGTCTATGCGGACGAGTCGCAGGAGCCAGGGATCCTCTCCCAAGAAAATGCCTTAGAAGTGATTGATAAGCTTATTGCATCTCATGATGTGAGCCCCACCTGCAAGGCACCTAGAAATATCAGAAACTATGAAAGTTGCGGAACTGCCGCCATATTGCCTCAAACTTCTGCCCAGGCTGGAACCATACAGCTAGCAAAGGACATTGACACTTCCAGCTTGGCAAAGAAGTCTGGTATCTTTGATTGGGATGATGTCAGAGAGGATGAAACAGGCGGGGACTTCTTCGTTAAAAAGAAAGCTATGTTTTATGGCAAAAGATCGCAAAGTCAGCCCCCCAAGGGTAAAGAGAAGAATACCAGAGATTTGGGCTGTTCAGATTCCCGTTTAATGTTGCAGCAGAGAGACAAAATTTCTTATTCAACTGTCAGAAAGAATCTTTTTAATGAGAGAGAAAATGAAGAACAGCCTTTAGAGAGAGGAAATGACAGTTCATTTCATGCGTTGAGCAATGTTGGACCTGATACACAGATAGCTGTAGAAGCAATCCAGGCATTGGTCCATGGGTCTCCTGGTAGACCTGGCTCACCTGAAGGAACAGAGGGAGTAGAAATTGAAAAAGGGTGCATTCCTGGTCGTGAAAGAAAGGTGTGCATTGCTTCAACTGAAGGTGTAGAAAAAACAATGGAGAAAGCAAGGAAAAGTGGGAGAAAAAAGTTGATGCCACTGGTTCAAATATATGTTGCTACAAAGGACCAATCTGTAGTCCCTGACAAAATAAGGGATGATCCTCAGAAAACTGGCTTGGATGTTTCCTCTAATTTGACACCGATCCCCCGTAAAGCAAGAAGTTTGAAGAGAACTGACCTTTTAGGCAAAACTGAAACTCCTCTTAAAAACTTAGGCCAGAATGCAACATGCAGGAAAAGGAAGGTCTTTATAAGGAGTGCCACCGAGCTAGTAGATAAAGCAAAGAGATGTAGAAGGGTTTCATTATCAGATAAAGAGAAAATAGGCACACCTTCTATGGAAATTGGCAAAGGGTCTCCGGTTTTTACCCCTAAAAAATCTCAAAGGAAGGCATTGGATGGAGGCTTATATCGGCCATCTGTTCAGAAAGAGATGCTTAGGTTAGAAACGGGGCAATCGTCATTGGTGAGAAAATGGAAGGATTTAAGAGTAAGAAGAGATTTGGCTGAAGCTAGAGTTCTGCTGAGCAATCATTTAGATGAGAAGGTCACCAGGCAACAACGGAAGGTACATCTCAAGTATTCTCTAAGCTGTGGTTGTCAGCTTAAAAGCTTCTATACATCTGTGTCAGACTATTAAGCGTTGACAAATTTACCAGTAAATCATATTACTTCTTTCTTGATGTGCCTAAATGACCTATGACTCAAAACCAATTTCAATGATTTCTCTATGTTGGGAAAAATTACCAAGTATATTTGGTGAGTTGAAATGAAAAACAAAGTAATGTAATATTGTCATGAAGTGACTTAACCTTGGTTAGAGTAACTTGCTCGACTTAACCTTGTTTTGAATTTTGGATGATATTTACAAATATCTGAATCTCAATTGAAAATGAAGCCACATTGGGTGTTCTAGGGTACTATCATGAAGGAAATTATTTTCTTCACCAAAATACCTAACTGTGTTTATTCTTCCTCATTTAAGTAGAGCCATCTAACAGAAACAAACTGCAAGTGATATGATTTATGATCTTAAGAATGCACTTTACATTGCATTTCCCCAGTTGTTTAGTTGCCTAGTTCTTCGAATGCATGTAGATTTTAGCACAAAATCGTCTGGCAGATTGATAGTGGATCTGTTAAATATACTGTTTTTCACCAAATTCCATAAAATATCTAAAATCTAACTCTCATTTATATTGAAGCAAACACCTGTGAAGGAAAAACATTGTTATTGAAAGAAGTAATAATATCGGAGATACCTTTTCATGTCTACAGGGCTACGCCTTGTTGGGTTGGACATTATATTCTCACTTGGCATGATTCCCCTAATATCTTAATTTCTTTTATGTGCTTTTCTCATATGTAGATTTTAAAACGGCTAGGGATCCCAGAAGCTTTCAGTATGTCAGATGGGACCCACTTTGTGGCAAACAAGTTCTTTCGAACCAGAAACTTTTTAGAAGCAATGGCACGAGGTAAGCCGATTGTGAATCCTTCCTGGCTTGAACACTGCAATCTGTCAAACCAGTTTGTGGATGAAAAGAATTTCATTCTGAGGGATGCCAAGAAGGAAAAGGAACTATGCTTCTCCATGCCCAATTCTCTTGCCATTGCCTCCCACAGCTCTCTATTAAAGGTAACTTTTTCAGTCTACGGACAAAAGTATACAAAGATGCACATGAATGTAACCTATAAAAAAAACTATCACTCCATGTTTAAAGTTATCATTTTAAACCTCCTAAAGCCAAGGAAATACCAACTTTGCCCCCTCTTCTGGATTAATCTGAAAAATATTATCTAAAATTTTCCTTGCCTAGATTTTCCTTTCCTTTTAAGTTTCCAAACTATTGTTTGTACTCTCTAATTTAACTAGATGATATAAGGTTTGTCTGACTAGCTGGGAAGTAGGAACGATATAGGGAAGGGAGGGGTCAGGGGTGTATGTGACATTTTGGCTACTTTTAAGAGGTGTTGGTGATATTTCCTTTGTTTTGTTCTGTGAACATTTTATTTTCTGGTGCTTGTGAAGATTTATGATGGTTGGGTATATGTATGATCTTATCTATCTATTAATTGATATGTATTGTATTTCCTTTTTCATTACTTTCTTTTGTAAACTATTTTTGGCCACCAAAACTATCGCTGCCAAAAGCTTCACAACATCCCTAGTTTATACCACGAGCCCAGCTATGTGCTTCTTACTTTGGGATCAGCTTCCCCTCTTGGTTTTCAACAGAGGCTACTGGACACATGTTGTTCTTGCTTTCTTATTCTTTATTATTGTGTTAGTAACCTACTACAACTGTTCTTTTCTCACCCAGATATACTTTTTTGATGCAGTACACTGTACACATGTGTGCCAATACACTTCTAACAACTCTTTTTTAAAACAATTTATTGTTTTTGATTTAGTATGGTTCCTCTATGATGTTTTTGCTTTTGGTGGTGCTTTGAAATTTCTTATAGACTTTTTCACGATAGCTAGCAACTCATTGGAATTTCATAATGGTGTGTTAAATCCTTCTAAGAGCTTTAAGGTCCTTAAAAGATCCTTTGATCCATTTTTTGCAAGTCAATTGTATATTTACATATCGTTTCTGTCGCGGTGCTTGGATGTACTAGGCAAAAGTTCATTTAGTTCAAATGAATTCATGTGATTCTTAATTAAATTTTTGCTGGATTGGCTGTTGCTCAGTGGTGGTTTACATAACAAAGTAGCAACCAGAAACACCACTAAGAAAATATCTCTGTGAATACAAGAAAATATTGTTTGCTTTGGGGAATACAAGTGATACATTGTCTGGTATTTTATTTTCAGGGAAAGAGAGTTCTCATAACATCAAGCATCAAGCCTAGTCTAGAAGTTGTTAGAAACTTGGTTATAGCATGTGGTGGAACGGTACTTTCTCTTCTGTTTACTCTCCTTTGATTTTAAACTAATCAGCAGAGAAGAAAAATCCCAAATTTTAATTCAGAGTCTTTTTTCTATCCTATTTGGAGTTTGAAATTTAAAAAGTTATGGTGGATATTTTTGGATATGAATAGATCCACAGTTGCTCCTTTTTAATGTGCTTTATATGTTCAATATTGAGTGTTCTAGATTTATTTTGCCTTTATCATCAATTTTATAGTGCCACTTGGTAAAAAAATTTCATATGGGAAAGCAACAGAAAGCTTTTTTATTTTATGTTCTTTTGAGAATTGCACCGACGTCCCATGTATCTCTTACACCCTGTAATTTTTGGAACAATGGCAATTTACCTTGACCTATGAGTTGAGGTGATAAAATTGACTACTCTTTTTTCACTCTACTCCATAACACTTCATATCAGAAGCATATTGTACAAAATTAAGCGCAAAAGGAGATTTATGGGTAGTATTTGCTAAAGCTTTTAGCCTTTTTATAGTCAGCAGTAAATAAACAAAATAACATGTTAAGAGCTTTTCTTGTACTAAATCCTCATAAATACAGTTTCTCTTTATATTCTTACTAAATAAATTGAATCTGTGTAGCCAATGGAGAGGATTGTGAGCTCTCTTATTAAAGGAAAAGTACGTGATGACCTTTTGCTTATTTCATGCGAAGAAGATTACCAGACTTGTCGACCACTGCTTGAAAAAGGTTATGGATGTTCTTTTTTTTTTTTTTTTGAATATATGTAAACCTATTTTTCTAGCAAATAATGCATGGTAGTTCTCATTTTGCACAAGAGCAGCTGTTAAACAATAAATCAAGGTATTAGCAGATATGATCAGGTTTACAGCAGTGAATACTGATTGCATTGTTTTGAATTGTATCCCTCCTTTAATAATTTGCTTTTACTTCGAAGTTTAATTTAAACTAAAATTAAGTTGATCTAAACTCGAGTTTGTGGTATTCAAACTGATACTTAGAAGCAATTTGGCAGTCTTATGAAAAATTTGATCCAAAGGAGTTATATCTTACTTGACAAGACATTGGTTTAAACATATTATTTGCTAGTGACCAAGGGGTAGTTGCTGCCATTATAATTTATAAGACATGGTAATTGATTTTGACAATGCTATGTAATTGTAAGTTTAATGAAAAATTGGTTTGTTAAGGGACTATTTTTCTGTTATTCAAGCATTATATTTTAACTTTTGAAAAAGGAGTCCTAACTGCAAATCTTCTGATAGGTGTCGATGCTTACAGTTCTGAACTTATATTGAATGGCATTGTCATTCAAAAGCTGGAGTTTGGAAGGTCAGTTGTCAAAACTCAAAAGCACTCACACTGGTCCTATTTAAATTCTAGAAAAGAATCTGATTTTCCATCATCATTTGTATGATTCTTAACACATTTATTTATTTATTGTGTTTATAATTGCACTATTCTTCTAAGTTTATATTTTTAAAAAGAACATAAGGAACCAATTTGAACCTGTTCTTATTCTTTGTTGTGTCTGGTGCGTGCACATGGAAAATTTGTAAATTTTCAGACTATTTTTGGACATGGTCAAGAGACCAAAGGATCAAAGCACCGATTTGATTACATTGGGAAAATATTAGTGCATTTACGTTTTGGGCTCTTGATCTTGAACAAAAGGGTCTAAATTATTTACAATTTTTTCATACTTGCAAGCTTCACTTGGGAAAGTAGAACAAGATCAATGGTTCAGATTTGTTGTTTCAGTCCTGGGTTTTAAATTAAAAATGCAAAAGGGAGCTTTCTCAATTGTGGCATCAGGAACCTGTGTTAGGGTGGTGGACTGTCCTCTTATTATTATTGTTTCTGTTTTGTTTCTAACACAATTTTCAGTTTCCAATGATGAAAATCCAAACAACGATAACAGAAAGAATGATGATTAACAAAAATTATTGGTAAAATGAATGTCTAGTAAAATAAAATGGTGCAAGCTAGCTCGCACGTAGTCTTGCCTTCTCTGATGTTTAATGTAAATTCAGTTCTTAGCTTTTCTTAATATTTAATTTATTCCAAATTGATTATTTAATTTTTTCCAAATTGATTTTTGTTAACTCTTAAAGTTAAAATTCTAACAATTATTCAAATTTATTGTCACTAGGCATCGGCTTTTCTCTGATTGTGTGAAGAGAACAAGATCCACAATATGGATAAGAGAAGTAGATGGGGACAAGTTTATCCCAACGATCAAACGTGCATAGGTCACTTTGAATGGGCCATGTCCCATGTAGCTGGATTCCTCATTTGCGAAAGTTATTAACCAGTTAATTAACTAACACTCAAAGCTGAATGATGTGAATATGTTGTAGGCTAGCGTTTGAACTAATTTTTACTTGTTGATCATAGGCTAGTGTTTATTGGAGTTGCTATTTTATTATGTTATCTGTTCATCGTTTTGTTCAAGTTCGAATGGCTTATAATTACAGTGCCAATTGACAATTGTTCAAGGAAAGTTGTTTAGTTGGTCGCCAGTAATCCCTTTTGTAAATATATTCTTCTTAAAAAGCGAGTCGTATACTCTGGTTGCCATTGGTTTAAACGTCTTTCTTTTGATATCTAATGTAGTTCTAATTCTCTTCATAAATCCCAATTTGTTCTCTTGTAATGTTTTGCCTTGTATGTTAATCACCAGCTTCACTTCTTTATAAACCCCAATTGTCTTGACTTTAATGCAATTTATTTTCCCCTTTTTTCGTTCTCCACATACGATTTGTACACTACTCATAATTAATTCTTTAATTCTTTATATCCTATTATTAGAAAGACGTCCATCGGTTGAGTCATGTTCGCATCGGGTTGGTATCACTTATATTACATGGCTGATAAGTGCAATCAAACTTTTGAGCAATCAAGCAATCAAATCTTAAAATGAAAAAAATCAGTAATCAATAATTTTTGAAAATGGAAATCTATCCCAGCGCCTCTCACTTCCGCTTCTCCCCTCCCCCTCACCCTGCGTCACTTTCCCCTCGCGTCTTTCCCGCGTCGCTCCATCTCCCTTCTCTCCTGCGTCTCTCCATCACCCCCATACAACTCCTTCCTCTCTTCTCTCCCCACACGCCCTCCCCTCTTTCTTTATCTCGCCCCTTTTCTTCCATACACCTTCCCCTTGCTCTTCTCTTTTCTGTTTTCGTATCTGACAAATTTTTTTTCCGCAATATACTCCCTTAAATAGAAATAAATACTTCCTTGTGATATATAACTATGTAATCTTACACGATACTCCTTTGTTAAAAAAATAAATACTCCCTTTTGACAATTAAAAAACTCCCTTATACTGTTTACTTACATAAATAATTGCTCATTTTAGCTTATTAGATACTTCCTTCATCTTATTAGTTACTCTCTTATCATTAATTATATACTTCCATAATACAAATAAAATACTCACTTATGATATACACCTATTTGATTAATATAAAATACTTCCATAACAAAAAAAATATAAAATACTTGCTCATTTAAACTTATTAGATAATCCCTTGTCTAATATAAGTACTCCCATAATACAAATAAAATACTCTCTTATATAATTCCATACCAGAACATTAATGTTCTTTCTTACGACATAAAAGTATTAGATACTCTCTTATGTGTATTAGATACTCTCTTTAAACTATTAGTTACTCCCTTCTATATATTAGATTGTTAGTTTGATTATATATATTAGATACTCCCATAGACATATTTAAGTACTCCCTTACATATAAATACTGGGAGCATGATCAACCAGAAAAAAATTGGATCGTTTGAGAAGAGAGACATGAGGAGAAGGGAGATGGAGAAGAAGGAGAGAAGAAAGATTCAGAGTAACGAAAGCAGAAAGGAGAAGAGATGTGAGGTGAGTGAGCAGGGGATGAGCGTGAGAGAGAAGGGAAAGAAAGGAGAAGAGGGGGAAACCATTCGGGTGAGAGAGAGAAGAAGGGGAGCGAGAGTGGAGATGATTCTGTCGCGAAGGGAGAGCAACGCACAGGAGGAGATAGATTGCGTAAGGAAATCAGAGTCGCGTGTGAGGCTGGGAGGGGAATTAGACTCGCGTGAGGAGGTGAGGGTGAGAGCGCTCTGCAATCAACGCTGATTGCACAGATGAATTCCCCTTCTCATTGTTTATACGGGCTGACATGATATGGGTTGGAGTCTTGGGGATCCTTTTCACCAGACACGTGTAACTTGATTGCTTGTTATTATTTATATTTTTAATTAATTTATGTAACAAATCTCGGTTAATGTATAATAAATCTTCATAGTGCTACATTTAAAATTAAACCTTAAAGTGTGTATTTTTCATGTTGTGAAAAAATTCATGTAGATCTAGAATACAATGGTACTTCGATAATGGAGCACAATTGCACAAATGTCAATAAGTTTACTTTGTAGACATCAGAAGCCATATTGTACAACGACGATAAGAATAGCACATCAGTTAAACAAAAACTGAAGTACTAAAGAGGAGAGAAATGGTCAAATTAAGCTAGAGGTAACCAACAAGCTGGTGGGGGTTGTGTGTGATCTGTTTCCTGATCCATTAATTCAATTCAATCAGACAACCCAGATTCACTCAGAACCTTTGAATAACCTCCCAAACCCTTAAATAAAGAGTTAAAACCTCCGTCCCAGCCATCTCTCTTTAATCCTCTTTGAATTAGCCATGAACAAAGAAAAAGCCTCGCTTCCTCAAATGTATGGATTTCATTGAACCATCCAAGACAGATTCTGTCGTTCATTTCAAATTAGATAATCCATTTTAATCTTGCCCGTATACCTGTTCCCAACAATGTGCAGGACAAGCCAGGCTTGACTTATACGATCTGATTTGAATCAATAGCTGAAACCCACCTAACAGGTCCCATGAAATCCATACTATATATAGGAGAGGAGCAGAACCTGAGACTAGAAACAGAGAATACGGATCAACCCTGATCCATCAGCCATTAATTATTCTTAGCAAGAAAAGATGCAGGCAATACATGAAATATAATAGTTTGTAAAAGGAACTTCGCCTATATAAAAAATTCATCAGCAAAACCTGATATTGCCAGCATAACATGAAGAATGGACCCACAATACCTCTCCTAAATTTAAACTAAAAATGGTTCAAAACTACAAAAGTGCTGCCTTGACTCAATTCTGGTTGCAGCTTTCATTTATTTGAGATAGTCATTTGCTTTTGCGGTCATTATTGTAGTCATCAATTAGCCTCTCCACATCCTTCCAGAACAGACCCTCGACGAGCTCCCCATCCTTAGTAAACCTGAAAAAATGAAAACCATAAATAAATATAATGGTAAATGAGTAAACACATTTTGGCAAACATATTACCAGTGCTTGACCTTTTTTTGGTCTAACTATAATGGTGAGAAAAAAGGTTTAACAGCAATAGAGCTTTTACCATTTGGTGACAGACTTGGTAAGGTGCACGGTCTTGTTAGCAGAGATGGATTTGGGATCGGCACTTGCAATTGTCAGAGTGTACATGTCATCGAAACGTGGTAGCTTAGATGAGACAATAAGCCCAGTGCTGCTAAAAGAATCCTGTTTTGTTCAGAGAAAAAAAAATGAAGGAAAATATCAGGACCAATTAATTTTATTTTTCATTTATAATGATCATCTTTAATGGGTCTTGCACGATACAACCAATCCTTGACAAATATTTGACATAATATCCAGGATTGCCAGTTGAAAGTATCTCATTAATGTTGCAGGTTAGCCACAATATTACAAGTTTTGGGTGTTATTTGCAAATGAGATAAGTTTAGGTTCCATTTGGAAAACTAATATAGAAAGAAAGTTACATTAGAAGAAAGCACAGAATTCTTCAAAATGAAAGGCATTGTCAATTTAAGTTACTGATATAAATCAGGAATTTCTACCCAATGCTCTTTTATTTTCTTTAATACTGAACAAAGAGCTGAACACCATCATTCCATCAAAGTAACCCTATAGGTATTGTCTAACTTAAAAGGCCAGGTTTTAGTACTGTTATCACCAACCTAAATTTACAGATGCCACTTCACACAACAGGGAAGTCATTTGATACTTATCAATACCATTCATAACAGTATAAGAACTCATAGGCCAAGGAGAGGAACAAGAGCCGAAATACCAAGCAAAAGAAAAAACTTACAGCTGGAGGGTAGGTGAAAAGGATAGCATTCTTCTCCTTGGTGTAGCTTATGAAGTGCAAAAGCAAGTTAAACGCTACATATGTGATCTAGCACTTCTATGGTCAAGGTTTACCAATTCACAAATAACAGATATTAATCAATTAATCCGTACCAGTATGGTAATTATCTCCATCTTCATAAACTTAAGACTCCATTAACTAATTTTGCATTAATAGTCCTTGATTACGTAAAATAAAAGCACATATGTAACAATTTTTCCTCAGTAATAGCTTATGACAATGAAAAAGGATATGAAATGATGCATCCAATGAGAAAATTTCTGTTCTCTGGAAACTTCTTATTGTAGAACTGAGCAAGCAAGGCTATGCCAATTATTACAGCACCAATTATAAGTCTCAGATTACTCAATCTCACGTCTTCAGGGTACCCCTTACTCTTCACAAGCTATACAAAATATATTAAAAATTAGCAAGGAATTAATAAACTAAAACACAAAAGTAAATCAGCGATAAAGAAATGGAACTGATCAGATCTATCGCCATTAGAGGAACAACTGTAGCGATCGATCTAAATCGCTCGATTCGAGAGAGAGAAAGGGGAAGAGAGAATACCTCAGTAACGGATTCATCGAGAGTATGCTTGATGGAATGGGGATCAAGGAGATTCGCCTTCTTGGAATTCTTACTTGCGCCACTGCTCGCCATTTTTCTCTTCACGAATTCGGCGATTCGAGGTCAAGTTTTCGATTGAAATCGACGATCTACGATAAAGAAACGGAAAGATATTCGTCTCCAGTTTCGTTTCTTATTTTTCGCTGTGATTATCTCAGCCGTTGATTTGTTTACCTGTTCGTTTTTAGCCGTGAGATCTCATCTCAGACTTGGCCTGGCGGAGAGAAGCTTCGTGGGTTTAGAGATTTTCTGTGTTTGTTTCTGTGTAGTTTATGTGTAGAGGTCTGTAGTATGTTTGTTTCTTTTTTTTTAAAACATTGTATAGAATATTTGATTGGTGAGTTATTATAAGACGTTTCTCTTTGTTTTGTTTCAAATAATTAAAACGGATGCGTTTATCGCTCTCATGCTCTGCAATAATTATCTGATTTACTGTGACCAACAAGCGGGTTCGGGTTGTGGCTGAACTGTTTCGGATCAATCGTGCTATCAGATAAAACCCGGATCCACTAGCGACCTTTGACCAAAAACCCTTGAATAAACATTAAACAGTTATAAACCTCTCGCCATCTCTCTCTTTACCTCTCTTCGAATTAGACATGAACCTCCTTAGAAAGAGCTTCGCTTCCTCAATTTCTCTCACCACTAAACCCTCGCTTGTCTTTCTCTGCATCTCCTCTCTCCTGCGCGAATCTAGACTCCACTCTGCTCAGACAGTTGGATTCGGAAAGAACAACTCCGCCATAAACGATGTAACCGAGTGTAACACAGTCAGTGGATCTCTAATTGCCCAGAGAAGGTACATTTATGTAGTTCTAGCTTGCATAAAATAATGCCCAATACTTATCTAGTTCTTACACCTTTTGTTTGAGCCTTTGTGTTTAGTCTAATGTTGCATATTACCTGTTTGTTGTTATGCCTGAGAGAAAGGGGTTTTCTTTTGAAACACTTACCTGTTTATTTGTATATATAGTTCTCGGTTTTCGGTCAAATTTTTTTTGGATTTTGGTTAAATCTACCTGCTCATTATGGTATACAGTCATGGTTTGTATAAGCCTCCTAGGTACAATTCAAACGAGAAATTTTATATTTTTTTCATTTCTTCGTAAACCACCCAGACAATATTAGGTGTTATGTGTCTAGCTTTTGGTTTTTAATTAGAATTAAATGAGTTGCTTAAGACACTAAACTTTGCGGACTGTTCTTCAAGCCTTTTTTTTTTATTTGTAAAGCAATTGAAAGTTTTCTTGCCTCCCAATCATGTATTCTGTTTGTTTTTGAGCATTTTAACGGTTGGAGGATAAGTTTAAAAGAACATTTTTTTTCCAGTCTTTCCTGTTATTATTTATCTCATGTTTCATTATGTGGACAACAACTTGTTTATCGATGGATGCAGATTTATGTCGACAAGCAAAGGAAGGAGCATGAGGAGCAAGGTTGAGAAGAGAATGCAAAGAGAAACGGGAAAAACTTTAAGGGAGATGAGGCGTGCAAAGAAGCTTAGGAAAAAGCTTATGACAGAGGATGAGAGGCTTGTTTACAACTTAAGGAGGGTAAGGAGTTAATATCTTACTTTCTTTTTATATTATTCCCCTTTTTTCCACGCAATATTCTAAGCTAATTTGGTGATTAATTTCTGAACAGTTGTCCTGTCTACAACTCATGACAATTTTGTGATTGATTTGCAATTAACTCTCCCATCTAAAGAATGATCTAGTAGAAATGGCCAAACTACACTTGAGAAAGTGGAATTTATTGATGACATGTAACTTGACACTTGGATTATTTATTTCAAATCTGCTATTGTTTTGAGGCCTTAAATTATTCCATTTTGGGTTAGCTCCAACTGAAAAGACAAGGCTTATGAAGTGGAGAGGTATAACTAGTAGCATGTAATAGTGTACAGTTCTAAAAGTTTTGTATTGTATGCAAATAACTCAAAAATGTTGGTGTTAGTTCCCTGCTATGTGATATAGATGGATCACAGTAGTGAATATTCCGATTTTTTTCTGGTACCCAGTTATATCAAGTGAAGTTTCAGCGACTCATTGTTTGTATACTGATTCCTGGTTTGATTTGTCTTTTTTTGAATAGGTCGTTGTTGTCCTTTTGATTGCTTAATTTGATCATTTTAGTACTTATTTGGTACTACACACCAATATATTACCCCAAAAGGAACATAATGGTGCCTTGCCGATTTGTTTACTAACAAATCTTCCTTATTCTTTCTTGTCTAGGCCAAGAAAAAAGTGACTTTGCTTCTCCAAAAGCTCAAAAAGTATGAATTACCTGATCTACCCCCACCTCGTCATGACCCTGAGTTGTTCACTGAAGAGCAACTCCAGGCATACAAAAAAATTGGTTTTAGAAACCGAAATTATGTACCTGTGGGGGTACGTGGTGTATTTGGAGGAGTGGTACAAAATATGCACTTGCATTGGAAATTTCATGAGACGGTGCAGGTCTGCTGCGATAACTTCCCTAAGGAGAAGATAAAGGAGATGGCCACTATGCTTGCTAGACTGAGTGGAGGCATTGTCGTAAATATCCATGATGTTAAGACTATTATTATGTTTAGAGGGAGGAATTATAGGCAGCCAAAAAATTTGATACCTCTTAATACTCTTACTAAAAGAAAGGTACGATATCTTAAATTTTACTGCTGTTACAAATTCTGGTGACAATTTAATTTGCTATTGGGCTTGATAATTCTTTTGATATACATGCATCATTTTCAAACATTTTTATTTTTTCAACCTGTTACCGTGCAACCTCCCTCGATGAAGACAAATTTATCCTAAATTGCTTCTGTTAGAACGCAACTTAAATCTGTTTTGTGTTGACTCTCTATCGGAGGGTAAGGAGTTGGAACTTGAACTTGTTCCTGTTATCCTTACTAAGCTAAAGGTGCCATTTTTTTTATCATGGTTTGCTTAGTATAGGGTACCCCAAGTCATGATTTACCTCAACTCAAAAAATTAATCACCTTAAAGTATAACAAATTAAGACCTTGTGTTATCCCATCTTATCTTCCCAGAGGCTAAAGCCATTGCTGCAACTACTAACAACTAATGCTTTTGATTTGACCATGGCATCATAGGCTCTATTCAAAGCAAGATTTGAGCAAGCCCTAGAGTCTCAACAACTAAACATTAAGAAAATCGAGCAGCAGCTAAGGAGAAAGGGTATAAACCCAGAAGACCCTGTACATATGGCAAGCATCCAACGGGTGGCCTCCACTTTCTTCCGTGCTATCGATGAACAGGAAGGCACCCCTTATGTGTTTAGGCAACCTGAAACTGTTCCTGGAGCAGGCCTGTTGGGTCAAAATGAGGACATCAAGTTTGACCCAAAACCTGAAAATCTTGAAGAGGATAGTGATCAAGAGGAGCTAGATAGATATATTAAGGAAATAGAGGATGCAGCAGATCAGGAGTGGGAAGAAGAAGAGGCAGCAGACAGAGAAGAAGAAATTAGAATTAGGTACTGGAATAAGGAGGATTATGAGAATAGAAGGAGGCAGCAATTTCATGGGGGTAGTGACAATTCAGAGTCATCAGAAGGGGAAATGTGGGACGAGGAGGAAGGCAACAGTGGGGATGATTTTAGTAAGAGAGAGGTTAAAGTCAGGAGAGAGGACAAAGGGGGGTTTGGCCACACCAAGAACTACAGTAGTAGGG
Organism: Rhynchospora breviuscula; assembly: GCA_027562975.1. Lineage (NCBI taxonomy): Eukaryota > Viridiplantae > Streptophyta > Magnoliopsida > Poales > Cyperaceae > Rhynchospora > Rhynchospora breviuscula. Next base: position 55,929,321 of record CM050402.1, read on the forward strand.
AATTGAATGCATCAAGGAGAGCAACACATGATAGATTTAGGAATGGGTTGCACAGAGATGGCTATAGAGAGGACAGTTTAAAGAAATCAAGAGGGAGAAGTCGAAGAGTCGAATTTGATTCTGGTTCTGATGAGGATTTTGGTAATGATAAGGGATTTGTGCATGCTGAGGGCTACAGAGACATTGGCCATAGAGGATCAAAAAGGATGGTTGAACGAGTCCGTTCTGGCTCTGGTGATGAGTCAAGGGTAGATGTAGACGTGGGTGAAAGAGCTGAGTTTATGTCTGGCAATGAATTGTGGGAATCTGACGAGGATTTTAGGAATAAAGGATTTATACCTACAAAGGGCTATGGAGATTTCGGTCACAGAAGATCAAGTAAGATGGATAAAAGAGTTGAATCTTGGTCTGATGATGAGCAGTGTGAATCTGATGAGGATTTTAGTGCTTATAAGAGATTTAGCCAGAGTCAGGGTCAGAGAGATATTGGGTGCAACAGATTAAGATGGGTTAAATCCGAGAGCGAATCTATGGATTCTGACGAAGGAGAAGAACTCAGTTTGGCTGCTTCTAGGGATTATGGCTATGATTATCTAAGTAATACTGATGGATATGAAAAGAGAGACAGGAATAATGGTACAGTGACTACAGTCAGTGCTGATGGTCATTTGGGAGGCCAATCTGGTAAGAAAAATAGTGATGAGAGTTGGGACAGTGATTGATTTGATTTTATTATTGTTTTTGGGGTGATAATGAGATGAAGTCGTGAAGATGGTAAAACGGGGGTAAACAGCGATGATTACTTCAAAAGATATCCAATAGCTGTGGAGGGCTTTCCTGGTTCAAGTATTTTCGGTATAATGAAAAAGAAGGATGATATCTTTTTCGGATATGTCATATTAATAACAGTCTAGTTTGATAGCCGCCGACAACTGATCATATAGCTATCAAAATATCAAAAGCAAAATAACAAAATCATCTTTTAGTTTAGATAATAATTGTATCCATTGGACGGGTTGAAAAATTGACAGTTCAAATTTATTGGCCTTGAATGACCACATAATTTTAAAATTACATCAAATTTATCTAAATTATAGATAGGATTTTTATAGGTTTACCTTTTTTTTTTATTTTGGCAACCATTTTGATGTTGTTACGGTTGTCAAACAAAAATAGTTATTGGTATTACTTCCATTTTTTTTATTCGTCTATCTAGTGAATAGTGAATAGCGATATTGCGCCTTCTGCTTTGAATACCAGAGCTCGTCATGACGTCATCAACAACCAAATCAAGAAGAGCTACATTTAACCTGCAGTGAATATTGAATAATATGATATGATTGTATATATCGACAGAAAAGTATTTATTATTATTTTTTCTCTTTTGATATAGCTCACTGGAAAGTACTTCCGAGTAAGGCTTTCATGTGCATCACCCAACTCCCATCTTCCTGAATTGAATTACAGAAGAAGCTTAACACAATTTATGTCACATTAGCATGATTCATTCTTTCCTTTTCAATTTATTTACCCTAGTGGTGTCCCTGTAATTTCTTGTTTACTCCCATTTTTAATATTTATGATATATCTGTTGCCCTATAAAAAAGTTACTTTGATCATATCACAATTCCATTAAAAAGTTTATAAAAGGTTTTCTGAACAAAGATAAAGGGTGACATCAAACCAGAAGATCAAAAGGTACAAATTAAAATTTAGATCACATACTTGTAGTAGAGTTTAGACAATATGAACACATCAATTAATACGAACTACTATAGGCCGAGAAAAGTTTTGGTAAAAAAAATAGCAGCAGGAATGAAATGCAGTTACTTGATGGCGCTTGGCAGGTCCCCAGTCCTGCCATTTGCCATATGCCCATATCATAAAATGTGAGCAGATGTGCAACAAATATGAGTCTGAAGTCTGAACATAAGAAATTCAAATCTGCGGCCATTGTCAAAGCAACATTTTCATATATGACATAGATTATAGCCCAATCAAGGAACTCAGAAACATTCTCGTATCTGACATACATAAGCTACCTAAACCCATATTGTCCCGTTTGAAGCCTAGGTATCAAAATCTCCAAGTCAAGATTACCATCGTTAATAAAGTAAAAATAATGAAACCAACGGTCTGAACAAATTGAATTCAAAGTTTCCTCTTATCATGAATGAAATTGCTATATTTCTTAAGAGCACAAATTACAAAATCATCGGAATAGCTTATTCCATCGCCGACCACTAATAAACAAGAATAGAGGAACAACATTGCAAATAAGATGCTAGGAATAATCTCTAGCACATCTTGACATTTGCACTTTATCTTTCCTAAATTTGTTAGTAACTAAATTAGAAAAAGAAAACATTATGTTATACCCTACTGTTAGAAAACCCTACTGTTTCTAGCATTTCTAATCTATTGTTAGTAATCCTAATCCTCAATCAAGTAAAGGCACATGCAACTAGAATTGCATGCAAGACTGTTATAGCCTTTGTTAACTGCCGCAACTACACTTGCAATTAACTCATTTACCAAGTAAACGTCAGTGCCACAACTTGGTGCAGAACTCATGGCATTGCTTTTTACATGAAACTATCTCCACAAAAGAGTCTTCCAGCTGACCAGCAAGGCTACTCGGGTCATCAATGAGTGTGCAGATAAAGGTCAGAACAACCCTTCTCTCCTGCTCACTTGACCCAAGGCTAAACCATGTCAGAAACCTCATTCGGAAACCCTTGTCAATGTAACCTGAGCACTCCAGCCATCGCACCACCTTCACGCAATACTCATAGTCCTCATCAAGTAGGCCAGTTGTGGGCCCGATTTGGACTCCATGTCCTGAATCTGTTTCTGTTTCAGCTTCTATCTCATTTTCTCTACATGTGTGTGAGTCTCCACTGTCTTCCACGCCAGCAACTGCCTCCAGATTGAGGTCAGGGACTGCAGCTGCATTCAGGTCAAGTCGCCGAGAGACTGAACGCCGGTGCTGATGTGCTGCATTAGCATGTGGCTTCTCTGCTTCATCACCACAGGAGTCCTTGTCCGTATCAGGTATTTCCTCAATTTCTTCTTCGGTTGGGAAGAAACCCTGAAAGGTGCCGTCTTTGGCCCAAGCCCGCCTTAAAAATCTACCAGCAGTTCTTATCTTGAAACCACTTGACCTATAATTACATGATTAGCACATGACTGACATTGATATTACTGGACCACTGGTATGATGCCAGTCTATTTATTAGGATTGCAAACTGGGTTCACTAAAATCATTGCCTTCAATGAACTGTTTTATATTGCATGTTGAGTTTAACAGATGATGATAGACCAAATAAAAAAATGCAAAAATAATTTTCTATATAAAAATCTACCTGTAATTCCTGCTACTTGAATCTCTGTTTGTATGTGATCTAGGTCTTGCAGGATTCACGACAATCTCTATGCTGCCTGTAAAGCACCTCGATTCAGAATGCCCTATATCACCTTCCTCAGTGAAGGAAACAATACGAAAGCAATATTCGGTGCATGGCTCAAGATTGTCCATAACAATTTTTCTCTCTGATTTTTGCAATATGTGAGGGCCTTCTGCAAAATTACCATCTCGACTTTTCCAGTACCAGAGTTTATAACCTTTGATCGATTGTGATAAAGTGGATGGAGTTTCCCTCAAGATTATCACCAGAGAAGAGGAGGTGATGTGTTCAAATTTGAACTTGCATGCAGCAGGGAGTGAATCTGTGAAAATAATTATATATAAAATATAAAATAATTGAAGTGAATTAATAGAAAACAGTAGTAAATAACTATTCATAAACAGGCTAACAAAATTTGCCATGAGGTACAAGCCATGATGACTTATCAAGGTCTATTGTTGTGGTAGATCTGGGTTCTCACGTAGTTAGTTGTTCATTTGGGTTTTGAATTTCATTTCGATTTCACAGGGCTAGAAACTTCTGCAGGTTTTCTCCACCATTAGGTCATAAATACTTAAAATTCATTCTTGTTATAGTAGTGGACTGGAGCTGCTTCATTTTGGTTTTCCAGATTCTTGGTAGTTTCTAACTTTGTGGTGCCCAAGGAGGCATGGGTCAGTGTTAGTCAAGGCAGAGAGAGCAAAATATAGAGAAAGAGGTGGAAAGATGACCAACAACAAAAGCAAAAGAGAAAGCGAGAGAAGTGCCTAGACCGCACCAAAAAAACAAAATCTGTAGCAAGACAACTCCCACTGCCTTCCTTAACCCCAGCCTTAGGTGAACATCACCCAGCCCCAGTCCCTTCCATATATATTCCCTCCTCCCTTTACCGCTTCTTTGTGTCCCCCTGGCAGAGCAAGGGCATTATAAAACCCTTGGTGGGGGAAACTACTACCAGCCTTAATCTGATGCTTCTGGTGCTGTCGTTGCTATGGATGGTCAGAGATGTTCTTGAGGAAAAACCATGGAGGACTTCTAAGAGACAGCTGCCAGGATAAGACTAGATGCTCGTACAGGTTATTTGTAGCTGTTGTTTGTTGGTAGTCTTTGTGCAGTGTCGTAGGTTGTAGCTATTCCTTTATTTTGATGTTGTTATTGTATGTCTAGAGCCCTATGTGAATTGATGTTGATGTTTGCTTTTGTGAGGTGTCTCATGTAATTTTGTGCTTTAATTTTAATAAAAATAATTGAACATTGACAGCATATACCAGTTCCTTAAGAGAGTAGAAAACGATTGTATTATTGTAATCACTAATCAGTAGAAAATCACATGGGTAGTATAAACAGTGAAATATAGAAGATAACATTTTATGTCTACCTCGAGATGTCTGTGATGGGTTGATCAGGGCCAAGGCTCGATTGAAATTACAATTTTTTTTTCCTAATTTTACCATAGCTTAAGCATACTTCATTAGCTATTAATTTCAAAAGTAAATCATGTTCGACTTAAAAACTGTTCTAATATACAATATTTATCTAAATGTGCAGTCATAATATACCAACCACTCAGATCATGTAATAAAGCAGAATGGTAACCGAGTCAAACCTCTGAGTTTGTGGTCCTGCTCTGAAGAAAGTAACTGATCCACCTTCTCTATTCCCAAGGAGCAAAGTCTCTGAACGCCACCAGAGACTGGAAGCCGGCTAACAATGCTGCGTGCCATTTTGGCAGAAACACCATCAAGGGGGCCAACTTCTATCTCCAGTTTTGCATATGCATCAGCTACTATATGATGTAGCTCCTTGAATTGATGTGTGCCATTAAGTAGCCTGAAGGCAACGTATATTCGCTGACAGAAGTTGTCAACCCGTCGTGCTTCCTTTGCCTTTTCAAGTTGCCGCCTCCAAAATCTGTTAAAAAACCATACAGCTTAAAGTTAATTATCTAAATGTTACTCTGTGCCCATATAAAATTTTCAAATATCATGAATACGCGCACTATCTACAGACATAACTAATATGCCTTTTAGTCATGACAAACATCGGATGTTGATGCTCCCACTCCTAAACTCTTTGCATCTTTAAGCATTGTGACTGATATTTCATATATGCAAGAAGCATGACGCATCATGCTCTTCTCTTTGTGCAGTGTACAACATATTAAAGTAGCTCTCATTATTAGGTCATAGACTATATTCATAAATTGGAAACCATTGGGAAACAAAGTATCCATTGAAAAAGAGGCATCCTAACTTTATCATTGAAATTCAAGACTACAGACTACAAAGAACCAACAATTAATGTATCTAGCCTGATTCCATTTATGGTCCAACTAATACAGACAGTATGTCCTGCCAATAACATTTTTCAAATATGAATCATTCCAGAACACATCCAGTTTGTAGAAAGAGCTATAAAAGCACAAACACTGATAATATAACAGGGTTACGATACATGTGCTGTACTAATGGGTATAACATTGTACTGTCCTACCAGACACAATACAAAGAACCAAATAACCCATAAAGAGGGAGTAATCCTGAATAAACCCTCAAACTAACATGAACATCACATGAGAAAAAGGTAGAGTACCTAAGGCTAAGAAAAAAATATATTTAATTAAGCAAAAACTTCAATTATTACTGACCCAAGAATTGCGGAAACCTTCCCGCAATGAGCACAACAATAGCTACCGTCAATATTCAGGGCATCACCAATAGAAACACATCCAACCCTCCCTTTCTGAATGGCACACTCCACATGGCAAGAAGCCCCACAGAAATCCTTTTCTGTATTGCCAACTTCGGATGAACAGACGAGCCACAGGCTTGGATCCTTGTTGTCATCAAAGTGGTGGCAGATACAACATGAACACCTGAGAGGATTTGGTTTAAGTTACATGGTGCAGCACATATTAAATAAATTTATTTCGAGATCATAAAATTTTTTTGCTCGACCAGTTGGAGGACAGTAATAAAACCAAACTTGGAAAAGGGGCTTTAACATTTATTTATCCAACAGCAATAGTTTACACTAAGAGACTATTCCTCTTTTTTACTCTCCAGGTAAAGAGTAGTCACCTGTAGTAAATCATATTTTGGTTTCAATTTGGATTAAAATTGAATTGACAGTTGTGTGATTTGGGAAACACAGACCACACTTTAATGCATGTCAAGAGTTGATATCAGATTTCCATGCATTTCCCAGCCAGGTTCGAGTATGGGCCATGCCATAATTCAATTTTCTGAATTTTCTTTCTTTTCAGTGATTGCATAAAGAGGCTTCAACCTCATGCCAAACAACAGGAAATCCCAGAATTAGTACCTCATATCAATGACCATTTGCACAGATATAAGGCTTTGCGCCCACTCAATTTTTAGGTTACAATTGCATTCCTTAGAACAAGTTTTGACTTTATTACACAACAGGCTTAGTTGTACCAAAACTAATTACAGTAAATAAAAAAATGGAGTAATTGAATCATTATACTTCTCTTACCTCTTACAGAATGATTCCTCTAAGCTGACATCATTTTTGCAAGCCAAGTTCCTGCACACCCAAGTAGAAGCAGAACCATTTGAAGTGGGTTTCTTGAAATCTGCACTCTTGCATCCGTTAGAGGGGATAGTATTGGTGGTTGCGTCTCCATTTGATTTGCATTTCAAGAAAGAAGGTAACTTGTTCCCTTTGGTTGGAGTAGCATCCATCGTCTCTTTTAAAGTGCAGTAGGCACTAATATTCTGGCTTTTTGATTCTGGTGTGCTGATATGGCTCGAGGAGGTTCCACAACCGAAAGCTAAAAATGAAAAATTCAATATCAGATTAAGAGATTTCAATTTTAGCAGGCTGTTCCTGATACCACTCCTTACTGAGTGGAACCATTCTTAGTTGAGGCCTGAACCTTCAACTCCGGCTAGAAGAATTTACCAACATACCATACCGATATTTGTACTCCATTTAACACCTTCAGTTTTGTTTTTGACAAATTTTTAACTGTCATTGATGCAATTATAACATCCAAATCTTCATCTAAATTAATAGCAAACTTATACACCTAAAAGGTCCCTATAAACATTTCTACTTTCAATGAAGAGCTCCAGTAAAGCTTCTGGAAAAACCCTAGAAAATTTTCAAACACGTACGAATGCAAGGCCTTAACTAAAAAGAATTCGAGCTTCATAATTAGGAGTGATCAATTAGAAGAGCACATACCTGCACTACACGATAAAGGCGGATCCAAATCCTTGTGAAATCCCTCCCATTCTTTCACGGAAGCCATCCGAAAAAACGCAAATTGCGAGAAGATCCAATCGCAGACGCCGATCGTACCAATGCCGGAACCCTAGGCGTGGATACAGTGTGAAAACTTCTCCAAATTACGACTAGAAATCGAGAAAGTGAGAAGAATCGAACTATAGAGATGAATTAATGAGGTAATTCGAGCAATTCTTTGACTAATCAAGGAGGAATTGGGGAAAGATAGAAAGCGAGCTGAGAAGGAAAAGGAAGAAGACTCGCTTGGCGCCAGCGTTAGGGTTTGTTTTTTTTATTTATATTACAATTATTTTTTTTACATTCTATATTCGTTAAATCAAAAGGAATTGAAGCAAACCAACCACCATTATACCAAATTATTACATGCGCGTAGTCAGAAGGATCCGACTCCTATTTGGCGAGTACGGTTCAAATCAGTGTTTTCAATACTCTACCGGGCACCGGCACCTCTACAGGCCAGTATTTTTCCGAAATTTTTCGATATTTCATTTCTAAATATAGGATACCTCCGTTTCGGTCCTAGTTCCGGTAACCGGTATTACCGGAATTTTTCTGTGAGCAGTAGGTATTGAAAACACTGGTTCAAATCCTCTCTGGCAAGTATGGTCCATCACGTTGTGTGGCGTGATGGCGTCATATCAACAGATGAGACCCACAAAAACTTCATTAATAACTTTGACTATCTTTTGTGGGGTCCGCATGTCAATGCTTCAATTGGTAATTAATGCCTAGTGGTAGTGCCGTAGTGGACTAGTGGTGAAGTGAGTAGCCTATTGCCTAAAAAGTTATTAATCTACTTTTGGGCCTTCTCTGGTTTGGTGACTGGATTCAGGCTTTTGGGCCTTCTGTGAGTTATGTTATACAAACTTGGGTAAATTTCTTTTAGAGGCACTAAACTTTTTCCCATGTGCAATTCAAGATCTAACCTCGAATTTGGTCTTGACAAGTCACAAACTTTTCCAACTTGAAATAATTAAATACTCAAATCTTAGTGCTCACTATTCATTTTTTTTTGTTTGGTGTTATAATTTAGAAAATTGATTACTGCCATCGCGCTTTGTGCCATCACTGCCATCGTGCGTCAGTCAGCGCTCTCCCCCCTCTACTCACCCAGCGATTTTTTGTTCATTTCGTTATTATAAGTGTTCACTTTATTAGATACAAATGTTCACTTTGTATTATAATTGTCCACTGTTTTATAAGTGTTCGCTATGTTCATTTTGTTTTTTTTTTTATTTTTGCCCAAATGTTCAGTTGGGTCAATACAAATGTTCTGTTAATTGAGTATAAATGTTCAGTTAGTTGCAAAGTCGGCCAATCGTAACTCGTTTTTACTAAACCAAGCGAAGGGGTCATGAACCGAACACAAAACACATGAAAAAAATAGAAGGGGTCATGAACCGATCCGGTTCAAATTAATTTTTTTCCGACTTTGCCCCTGGCGCGCCTCTCTCCAAGTCTGACGCGCGACTTTGACCCTGGCGCGACTTTGCCCATTAGTTGACGCATTTAACTGAACACTTCTGATTATTAAACTGAACACTTCTTATTATTAAACTGAACATTTGTAACATATAGCAGCGATGGCAGCGATTGTTTATTTACCGATGGCACTTATAATAGCTGTGTAATTTATAATATGAATTGTAAACAACAAATTTAAATGTTTTTCTTATGTATACGTCGTAACTCGCTATAATATGTTTACACTCAAATTAATAAATTGGATTTAATAAAGAAAGCTGAAAAATTCAGCTTTTCCAATCTGTCGGATTTGATAATTGATTTTTTTCCCCACAACTTATTCTTGTATAGATTGAACTTGACCTTTTTAATTAAAAATATTTAATTGAAACAACGAACAGTCAACGAGTCAAATACTATTTGAAAGTGAGCATAACAAACGAGCAATTGATACATCCTTATTTTTAACTAGCTTATCGCTTGATAATTGATAAATGATAGACGGGTTTCATATTGAAATATTCAATCCTTTTAGGCCTTAATTTCAATTAAATGATTGTGTTTTAGTTAGATTTTATTGCATTTTAGGTTAGAAATAAGGTACTGCTATTGTCCTTGGTTTATTTTCAGGTTCATCGAAGATTTGGTGCAATTCTAGAGTCCGGACAGCATTCAAGCGGAGCAGGTCAAAGTCCAAGCGAATAGAATGAAGAAAGGAGTCAAAACCAGACGAGACACCTATTCTGGCGACCCTGCCAGAAATCGAGCGACCAGCCAAAAACTGAACCGCCAGACCAGATTTAGAGCGATATTTCTGGAGAATGATGTTTCCCTATTTCTAGACCTTCCAGACATATCCTCGCATTCGAACCGACCTAGATGACTATTTTAACATGCCAAAAGCCACGAATTGGAGGAGAATCAAATTTTAGGGCAAATTTTGGGAGGAAGTTGCAGCAAACCATCGCAACCAGGATTCAGTCGACCCCGCCTGAATCCAAGCTGAGAGGAGAAATCATTGCCTATTGTTGTATTATTTCTTTTATTTATTTATTTTGATGTTTGATTCGATGAAACCTGATGTTTGTATGTTTAATATGACAAGTAGTGAGTAGTTTAGTTTAGGGACAATCGTAGGGAACCTTTTACTTGGTAGTTAATATAAGTTTAATTAGGATTATATCTTCTTCTATTTGCTTTGCCTTTCTTGTTTTATATTGCTGAAGCTTTGTGATTTTTGAATTACTTGACTTGAAGGTTTACCCGTTAGATTAAGGCCTTGTCTAATAGTTTGGTAACAAAAACCCTAATTTCAAGATAGTTCAAAGTTGCACAACATATGATAGGGAGTAAACCGAGAGGAGAAACCAGGACTTAGCTGAAAAGTATGTCTTTACCTATGATCGAGAGATATAGGATATCCTATCGAATAGAAATGTAAACTTAGAAACCCTAAGCCAAGGAACGAGACTTGAAACTTAGGATTTTTAAGAGGTTTGAAGGTTAAAACTTAGTTATCCAAATAGAGAACGAGAGTTAATATTTGACCCTAAGATTTGACCAACAACCTGCATTTAGAGAAGCAATAAACCAATTAAGCTGAGTTAACGGTCTATTATGGCGACCCTGCCAGGAAGCTGGCGGATCCGCCTGAATAGAGCCGGGTAGAGGAACCCAATCAATTGACCCTAGTTTAAGCCATAAATTCGAGTTAGTTAATTTTCTTTAATTCTTAGGTTAATTTAGAGAGTATTTCAGTAATTTAGATTTAATTTCTTTAGTTAATTTCTTAGTTTTAAATTAAGCAAACCTAAATTGATTGTTTTTGACCATTATACCCCTAGATTGGATAGAATTGAGTTGTTAGAAACTAAAGGTTTAGAAAATCTGTCCTTGTGATTCGACCCTCAAGCTATATTGCATAATATTAGATTTGATGTTTTAATTTGACATTGTTTTACCTCCGATCGATAAATGAGTTTTATAATTTATTTATTTATAATTAAGTTATCTATATATTTTAGTTTGCATAATTCAATTTTATTTATTTGCAACAGACTAAAAAAAATTTGTCCAAAATTTGTGGATGTTTTTAAAACATTAACAAAGACGATGTTTTAAAAATAATAAGCTAATTTGTGTTGAAAATAATCTTGTAGATTCGAGTAGTATATTGTTAATATGATTTTGATTGGTTTAAAATAATAGTAATTACGCATATAATGTCCAAATAATGCATATTACGAGCATCATTTGAACATTTCAAACGATTTCACATTCATTCTAGAGAAATTCTAGCGTCCAATATATTAGACGGATGAGGTCCGTCCAATACGATAGTTTCTATATTTTTCAATTTCAAATGATTGATTCGAACCGTTCAATGTGTTCTCCATATTGAAAATTTATAAGAAATTAATTTTACATTTTTTCAAAATTTTTTACAATTTTTTCGGTATTTTAGAAAATCATTGTTATTGGATGATCCATAATTTTTATATCATGAATTTTCTAAAATACCAAAAAAATAGTAAAAAAATCTAAAAAATTGTACAAATTGATTTCTTATAAACTTTCAATATGAAAAACATATTGAATGGTTTGGATCGGTCGTTTCGAATTTGAATTGTGAGAACGATCGAATTGGACACTAGCATTTCTCTTAATTCTAAGTCATTTGATCACAATAATCAATATTTAAGCTCTCTATACTATTTAAAAAATGATTCAGATCTTACTTATTAAAAAAATAGATTATACTGTTAGGAAGTCTAAGTTTTCAAATTTTTGTGCTAATTAACCATTTAATAAGCAATCCAAACGACTTAGACCTCGAAGGATCTAGTCCAAGCATTCACACACAAGAGAGAGAGGTTAGGAAGGCTACCTCTCCTTGTATCACAACAAGGAGGCTTGAATCCGGCGATGTCGAGGTTGTGCGCACCACCACGCGTGTCTCGACCTCAAGTCCACCAAGGTATTAACCAAAACCTCGATCTATGCTAGTAGATGAGAGGTTAAGCCTAATCCCTTCCTTCCCTTTGCCTTAATTAATTATTTAATTGGATGGAGGCAAGAGGTGCTCAACACATGAGCTTAAGAGAGCAATGGTGGAGAGGAAAAATTTCAGTTTTTCCTTTAATTTTCGTCCAAAATATTAGGGAGAGAGAAAATGGCAAGGTGGCTAGGGTTTTGGCTCCCAAAGTGGTCCTTTTATAGACCAACCACTCTCCCAAAAAATTGTAACTAATTTACAACTATGCCATCACTAGGGCAGCCATAAAATGGACCTAAATGGGCTCCATCAATTATTTAATTGGTCCTCTAATTCAATTAATTAGTGGCCCAATTAATTGCTCTCAAGTTGGACCTTTAATTTACCATTTAAATATAGGCCCGTTAGCTCAAATTAATTACTTTAATTAATTCATGTTGAACAAATTAATTATCAACACTTTGATAATTATTTAAGGATTAGAATATGCATTAATTTATTTCTATATAATCCGTTTGACTTAATTAATTAATTATGACGGTTCGCAACAGTACATAATTAATCAGTCAATATATCATATTGTTGCATTCCTTAATACAACCAAATAAATAATGCACGCATGGTCAAAACCTATTTGTGTGACCCTTTGAGGATTTATGCTCTGTTGGACATGGAAAATAAATCGCTATTTATTTCCAATAATCATAAGCGGTATCTAGCAACACGTTATGATTCCCAATTCGCATAAAAAGTGTACTGCTACAATATTTTAATCCTGCATAAGAAATAATAGTATTTCCTTGTCTGATTCTTATGTCACATGATGTCATCGTATAATCCAAGATAGGAATGTGTCATTCTTGCGGATTATACGTTTCTTGATCTAGAGATGACTGTATCAGTTGCTAGCAAACAATCCATCTCCATCAAGGGGCCCAAACAGATATTATCACTCACTAAGTAAATTAACGAGGGACATACGGTTTTCTTGATGAACAACTTTTCCCCGCACAATTCAAGAGAACATAAATAAAGTCCGTATAGCAGCCCTTATCAGGAATCAACGGTAGATGATATTTATTGAACCTATCCTCATGTGGAAAAGTTGAACCATCTCAAACTTAGAATCAAACTCAAATGAAATAAATAATGACACATAACACAATCCATATATTTATTTCATTGGGTCGTGTCATGTACTATGTTCTATAACATATACATATGCAATTAAGTTGGCAACTCCTTACTTATGATCTGTAGAACTTAATCATCACTTAACTTGCATACTAATCTTATTCGATAATTAATATTCCTTGTTAATTATCAAGATTACGGACCTTTTAGATTTATTATTGTCATTTATTATAAATGAAACACAGAGATCCACAATTCAGATTCTCAACCTGAATGATCTGTCAATAAATAAATCAAGGAATAAATGATCAAATATCATCAATAACATAAACCATAGAAGTAGCCATATAATGATTGGCTTCTAGGACATAACTCTAACAATCTCCCACTTGGCCTAGAGTCAATCAACAGTGACTTCTAGCCAGTGCATAGTACTCAATGTAATATCCAAAATATACATTTCTCATACTAAAGCCTCAAAAGATAAAAGATACAACTCAAAGCCACTCAGGCATACGCCTTATCCCCATGGATGCAACATGCAACTCATGTGCGGCTCGAGATAGAGGCTTTGTCAGAGGGTCCGCTGTGTTCGCGGCACCGTCCACCTTCTTGACCTTGATCCATCCGTCATTCACAAACTGACGGATAAGATGGAATTGTCGTAGAATGTGCTTGGTCTTTTGGTGAGACCTAGGCTCCTTGGACTGAGCTATGGCTCCTGTGTTGTCGCAGTAGAGATCCACTGGACCAGAGATGCTTGGAACCACCTCCAGCTCAGTCAAGAATTCCTTAATCCAAACTCCTTCTTTCGCCGCTTCACCAGCCGCTAAGTATTCTGCTTCGGTGACGGAATCGGCCATGGTATCCTGTTTGGAACTCTTCCAACTCACGGCTCCACCATTGAGCAGATATACGAAGCCGGACTGTGACTTCGCATCATCTCGGTCGGTTTGGAAACTAGCATCGGTGTAACCACTTACAATGAGCTCTTGGTCTCCACCATACACGAGAATGCTATCCTTTGTTCTCTTGAGATACTTGAGGATATTCTTGACTGCGGTCCAATGTGGCATACCAGGGTTAGCTTGGTATCGACTAGTCACACTAATCGGATGCGCCACATCGGGGCGAGTGCATAGCATGGCATACATGATCGAACCGACTACAGATGGATACTTGAACCGCTTCATGAAATCCCTATCTGTATCAGTCGTCGGGCATTGAGACTTGCTCAAGAATATGCCATGTGACATAGGCAAGTAACCCTTCTTGGAACTAGCCATGTTGTGTTTTTCCAACACTTTGTCAATATATGCATCTTGGCTCAAACCTAACAACCTTCTTGATCTATCTCGATAGATCTTGATTCCTAGGATGTAGGCGGCTTCGCCCAAGTCTTTTATTGAGAACACCTTCTTCAATGAATCCTTGATTGCATTCATCTCGAAAATATCATTCCCGATCAAGAGTATATCATCAACATATAGAACAAGAAACACAACCACGCTCCTACTAATCCTCTTGTAAACACAAGGCTCCTTCTCGCTTTGAATGAAGTTCAACTTCTTGACCTCTTCATCAATGCACAATGCTTATTCTGAGTATCATTTGAGCATTTCAATCGTTTCTGCATTCATTCTAATTCATTTCAACACAATAATTTATATTTAAACTCTCTATAGGGTCTTAAATATGATTGAGATCTTACTTATTCATAAGGATTGCATTATACATAGCAATTACGCATATAAAGTGTGCATAGTGCTTATCTGAGTATCATTCGAGCATTTCAATTGATTATGAATTCATTCAAAGTCATTTCAACACAATAATCAATATTTAAACTCTCTATATGACATAGAACATGATTCAGATCTTACTTATTCTAAAAGATTGCATTATACAAAAAATTACGCACATAAAGTGCATAATGCTTATCTGAGTTTCATTTGAACATTTCAATCGTATCTGCATTCATTCTAAATCATTTCAATACAATAATCTATATTTAAACTATCTATAGGGTCTAGAATATGAATCAGATCTTACTTATCCATAAAGATTGAATTAAACATAGTAATTACGCACACAAAGTGCACATAATGTTTATTCTGAGTATGATTTGAGCATTTTAATTGTTTCTGCATTCATTCTAAGTCATTTCAACACAATAATCTATATTTAAACTCTCTATATGATCTAAAATATGATTCAAATCTTATTTATTCTAAAAGATTGCATTATACATAGTAATTACTCATATAAAGTGCATAATGCTTATCTGAATCCAATATTTATGAATAAAAAAGATATGAATCATATTCTAGACATAATAAAAAGTTTAAATGTACATTATTGTGATGAAATTACTTAAAATGAATCAAGAAACGATTGAAATGCTCAAATGATACTCAGAATTAGATGGTTTGCACTTTATATGAGTGATTATTGTGTATAATCCGATCTTTTTGAATAAATAAGAAATGAATCATATTCCAGACAGTATAAAGAGTTTTAATACATATTATTGTGATGAAATGACTTAGAATGAATCCAGAAACGATTGAAATGCGCAAATGATACTCAGAATTGCATTATTTACACTTTATATGCGTAATTACAATGTATAATTCAATCTTTTTGAATAAAAAAGATATGAATCATATTGTTGACAGTATAAATAGTTTAAAAGTAGATTATTGTGATGAAATGACTTAGAATGAATCCAGAAATGATTTAAATTCTCAAATGATACTAGGAATTGAATTATTTGCTCTTTATATTCGTAATTACAAAGTATAATCCAATCTTTTTGAATAAATCAGATATGAATCACATTATAGACAGTATAAAAAGTTCAAATGTAGATTATTGTGATGAAATGACATAGAATGAATCCAGAAATGATTGAAATGATCAAATGATATTCAGAATTGCATTATTTGCACTTTATATACGTAATTACAGTGTATAATCCAATCGTTTTGAATAAATAAGATATGAATTACATTCTAGACATGATAAAGAGTTTAAATGTATATTATTGTGATGAAATGATTTAGAATGAATCCAGAAACGATTGAAATGCTCAAATGATACTCAGAATTGCATTATTAGCACTTTATATGCGTAATTACAATGTATAATCCAATTTTTTTAATAAATTAGATATGAATCATATTCTAGACAGTACAAAGAGTTGAAATGTAGATTATTGTAACGAAATGACTTAGAATAAATCCAGAAACGATTAAAATGCTCAAATGATACTAAGAATTGCATTATTTGCAATTTATATGTGTAATTACTGTGTATAATCCAATCTTTTTGAATAAATAAGATATGAATTACATTATAGACAGGATAAAGAGTTTAAATGAATATTATTGTGATGAAATGATTAAAAATGAATCCAAAAACGATTGAAATGCTCAAATGATACTCAGACTTGCATTATTAGCACTTTTTATGCGTAATTACAGTGTATAATCTAATTTTCTGAATAAATTAGATATGAATCATATTCTAGACAGTACAAAGAGTTTAAATGTAGATTATTGTAAAGAAATTACTTAGAATGAATCCAGAAACGATTGAAATGCTCAAATGATACTCAGAAATGCATTATTTTGCACTTTATATGTGTAATTACTGTGTACAGTCCAATCTTTTGGAATAAATAAGATAATAATAGTATTATAGACAGCATAAAGTGTTTAAATGTAGATTATTGTGATGAAATGACTTAGAATGAATCCAGAAACGATTGAAATGTTCGAATAATACTCAGAATTGCATTACTTGCACTTTAAATGCGTAATTACTGTGTATAACTCTATCTATATGAATAAATAAGATATGAATCGCATTATAGAATGTATAAAGAGTTTAAATGTAGATTATTGTGATGAAATGACTTAGAATGAATCCAGCAACGATTGAAATGCTCAAATGATACTCAGAATTACATTATTTGCAATTTATATGCGTAATTACTGTGTATAATCCAATCTTTTTGAATAAAAAATATATGAATCATATTTTAGACAGTATAAAGAGAATTAATATAGATTATTGTGATTAAATAACTTAGAATTAATCCAGAAATGATTGAAATGGTCAAATGATACTCAGAATTGCATTATTTGAACATTATATGAGTAATTACTATGTATAATCCAATTTTTTTAATAAATAAAATATGAATCAAATTCTAGACAGTATAAAGAATTTAAATTTATATTATTGTGATGAAATGACTTAGAATGAATCCAGAATCGATTGAAATGCTCAAATGATACTCAGAATTGCATTATTTGCACTTTATATGCTTAATTACTGTGTATAATCCAAACTTTTTGAAGAAAAAAAGATATGAATCATATTTTAGACAGTATAAAGAGTTTAAATGTTGATTATTGTGATGAAATGACATAGAATGAATCCAGAAATAATTCAATTGCTCAAATGATACTCAAAATTCAAATATTTGCACTTTAAATGCGTAATTCTGTGTATAATCAATATTTTTGAATAAATAAGATATAAATCGCATTATAGAGAGTATAAAGAGTTCAAATGTAGATTATTGTGATGAAATGACATAGAATGAATCCAGAAACGATTGAAATGCTCAAATAATACTTAGAATTGCATTATTTTCACTTTATATGTGTAATTACTATGTATAGTCCAATCTTTTAGAATAAATAAGATAATAATCTTATTATAGACAGCATAAAGTGTTTAAATGTAGATTATTGTGATGAAATGACTTAGAATGAATCCAGAAACGATTGAAATTTTGGAATAATACTCAGAATTGCTTTATTTGCATTTTAAATGCGTAATTACTGTGTATAACTCTATCTTTATGAATAAATAAGTTATGAATAGCATTATAGAATGTATAAAAAGTTTAAATGTAGATTATTTTGATGAAATGACTTAGAATGAATCCAGCAACGATTGAAATGCTCAAATGATACACAGAATTACATTATTTGCAATTTATATTCGTAATTACTGTGTATAATCCAATATTTTTGAATAAAAAATATACGAATCATATTTTAAACAGTATAAAGAGATTTAATGTAGATTATTGTTATTAAATGACTTAGAATAGAAACGATTGAAATGATCAAATGATACTCAGAATTGCATTATTTCAACATTATATGAGTAATTACTGTGTATAATCCAATTTTTTTAACAAATAAAATATGAATCAAATTCTAGATAGTATAAAGAGTTTAAATTTATATTATTGTGATGAAATGACTTAGAATGAATCCAGAATCGATTGAAATGCTCAAATGATACTCAGAATTGCATTATTTGCACTTTATATGCGTAATTACTGTGTATAATTCAATCTTTTTGAAGAAAAAAGATATGAATCATATTTTAAACAGTATAAAGAGTTTAAATGTAGATTATTGTGATCAAATGACTTAGAATGAATCCAGAAATAATTCAAATGCTCAAATGATACTCAAAATTAAATTATTTGCACTTTAAATGCGTAATTCTGTATATAATCCAATATTTTTGAATAAATAAAATATGAATCGCATTATAGAGAGTATAAAGAGTTCAAATGTAGATTATTGTGATGAAATGAAATAGAATGAATCTAGAAACGATTGAAATGCTCAAATAATACTCAGAATTGCATTATTTGCACTTTATATGCACAATTACTCTGAATAATCCAATATTTATAAATAAATAAGATATGCATCACATTTAAGTCATTTCAAAGAGTTTAAATATAGATTATTGTGATGAAATTACTTGGAATGATTTCGGAAACAATTGAAATGTTCAAATAATACTCAGAATTGCATTATTTACACTTTATATGATTACTTACAGTGTATAATTCAATATTTCTGAATAAATAAGATACGAATCATATTCTAGCCATTATAAAGAATTAAAATTTAGATTAATGTGATGAAATGACTTAGAATGAATCCAGAAACGATTGAAATACTCTAATGATACTCAGAATTGCATTATTTGCCCTATATATGCGTAATTACTGTGTATAATCCAATCTTTTTCAATAAATAAAATATGAATCACATTCTAGACAGGATGAAGAGTTTAAACGAATATTATTGTGATGAAATGATTTAGAATAAATCCAAAAACGATTGAAATGCTCAAATGATACTCAGAATTGCATTATTAGCACTTTATATGCGTAATTACAGTGTATAATCCAATTTTTTTAATAAATTAGATATGAATCATATTCTAGACGGGGTACAAAGAGTTGAAATGTAGATTATTGTAATGAAATGACATAGAATGAATCCATAAACGATTGAAATGCTAAAATGATACTCAGAACTGCATTATTTGCACTTTATATGCGTAATTACTGTATATAATTTAATATTTTCGAATAAAAAAGATATTAATCATATTATAGACAGTATAAATAGTTTAATTATAGATTACTGTGGTGAAATGATGTAGAATGAATCCAGAAACGATTGAAATGCTCAAATGATACTCGGAATTATATTATTTGAACATTTTATGAGTAATTACTCTGTATAATCCAATATTTTTGAATAAATAACATATGAATCACATTTTAGACAGTACAAAGAGTTTAAATTTATATTATTGCAATGAAATGACTTAGAATTAATCCAGAATCGATTGAAATGCTGAAATGGTACTCAGAATTGCATTATTTGCACTTTAATATGAGTAATTACTGTTTATAATCCAATCTTTCTGAATAAATAAGATTTGATTCAAGTAGTAGACAGTATAAATAATTTAAATTTAGATTATTGTAATGAAATGACTTAGAATGAATCCAGAAACGATTGAAATGCTCAAATGATACTCAGAATTGCATTATTTGCACTTTATATGAGTAATTACTCTGTATAATCCAATCTTTTTGAATAAATAAGATATGAATCACATTTTAGACAGTACAAAGAGTTTATATTTAGATTATTGTTATGAATTGACTTAGAATGAATCCTAAAATGATTGAAATATTTCAATGATACTCAGAATTGCATTATTTAAATATTTTATGAGTAATTACTGTGTATAATCCAATCTTATTTGAATAAATAAAATATGAATCATATTCTAGACAGTACAAAGAGTTTAAATTTAGATTATTGTGTTCAAATGACTTAGAATGAATCCAGAATCTATTGAAAGGCTCAAATGGTACTCAGAATTGCAATATTTACACTCCAAATGTGTAATTACGGTGTATAATCAAATCTTTTTGAATAAATAAGATATGAATCATATTAAAGGCACTATGAAAATTTTAAATGTATATTATTGGTATTAAATGAATTAGAATGAATCCCGAAACGATTGTAATACTCAAATGATACTCAGAATTGCATTATTTGCAATTTATATGTGTAATTACTGTGTATATGCCAATGTTTTGAATAAATAAGATATGAATCATATTATAGACAGTATAAAGAGTTGAAATGTAGATTATTTTAATGAAATTACATAGAATGAATTCAGAAACAATTGGAAGGCTCAAATGGTACTCATAATTGCATTATCTACACTTTATATACGTAATTACGGTGTATAATCCAATCTTTTTTAATAAATTAGATATGAATCATATTGTAGACAGTATAAACAGTTTAACTGTAGATTATTATGATGAAATGACTTGGAATGAATCTAGAATCGATGGAAATGCTCAAATGATACAATGCATTATTTGAATATTTTATGAGCAATTACTCTGTATAATCCAATCTTTTTGGATATATAAGATATGAATTACATTTTAGACAGTATAAAGATTTCAAATTTAGATTATTGTGATGAAATGACTTAGAATGAATCCAGAAACTACTGAAATGCTCTATTTATACTCAGAATTGCATTATTTGCACTTTATATGCTTAATTACTGTGTATAATCCAATATTTTTGAATAAAAAAGATATTATTCATATTGTAGACAGTATAAAGAGTTTAAATGTAGATTATTGTGATGAAATGAATTATAATGAATCTAGAATCGATTGAAATGCTCAAATGGTTCTCAGAATTGCATTATTTGCACTTTATAAGCGTAATTACTGTGTATAATCCTAACTTTTTTAATAAATAAAGTATAAATCTTATTCTAGACAGTACAAAGAGTTTAAATTTATATTATTGTGATTAAATGACATAGAATGAATCCAGAATCGATTGAATTGTTCAAATAATACTCCGAATTGTATTATTTGCACTTTATATGAGTAATTATTGTTTATAATCCAATCTTTCTGAATAAATAAGATATGAATCATATTGTAGACAGTTTACAGAATTAAAATTTAGATTATTGTGATGAAATGACTTAGAATGAATCCAAAAACGATTGAAATGCTCAAATGATACTCAGAATTGCATTATTTGCATTTTATATGCGTAATTACTGTGTATAATTCAATCTTTTTGAATAAAAAACATATGAATGATATTGTTGACAGCATAAATAGTTTAAATGTAGATTATTGTGAAGAAATAACTTAGAATTAATCCATAAATGATTTAAATTCTGAAATTATACTAATAATTGCATTATTTGCTATTTATATTCGTAATTACAAAGTATAATCAAATTTTCTTGAATGAATAAGATATGAATCACATTATAGACAGTATAAAGAGTTCAAATGTAGATTATTGTGATGAAACGACATAGAATGAATGCAAAAACGATTGAAATGTTCAAATGATACTCAGAATTGCATTATTTGAACTTTATATGTGTAATTATACTGTATAATCCAATCTTTTTGAATTAACAAGATATAAATAATATTTTCGACAGTATAAATAGTTTAAATGTATATTATTGTGATGAAATGACATAGAATTAATCCAGAAACGATTGAAATGATAAAATAATACTCAGAATTGCATTATTTGCACTTTATATGCGTAATTACTGTGTATAATTTAATATTTTTGAATAAAAAAGATATTAATCTTATTTTAGACAGTATAAATAGTTTAAATGTAGATTATTGTGGTGAAAATGGCATAGAATGAATCCAGAAATGATTGAAATGCTGAAATGAAACTCAGAATTGCATTATTTGAACATTTTATGAGTAATTAGTTAATTACTCTGTATAATCCAATATTTCTGAATAAATAATATATGAATAATATTTTAGAGAGTACAATGAGTTTCAATGTAGATTAATGTGATGAAATGACTTAGAATGAATCCAGAAACGATTGAAATGTTCAAATGATACTTAGAATTGCATTATTTGTACATTTTATGAGTAATTAGTTAATTACTCTGTATAATCCAATATTTATGAATAAATAATATATGAATCATATTTTAGAGAATACAATGAGTTTAAATGTAGATTAATGTGATGAAATGACTTAGAATGAATCCAGAAACGATTGAAATGCTCAAATGATACTCAGAATTGCATTATTTGCTCTTTATATTCATAATTACAGTGTATAATCTAACCTTTCTGGAAAAATAAGATATGAATCACAAGATAGACAGTATAAAGAGTTCAAATGTAGATTTTTATGATGAAACAACATAGAATAAATCGAGAAACGATTCAAATGCTCAACTAATACTCAGAATTGCAATATTTGCAATTTATATGCATAATTACTCTTTATAATACAATCTTTTTGAATAATAAGATATGAATCACATTTTAGACAGCACAAAGAGTTTAAATTTAGATTATTATGATGAAATGACTTAGAATGAACCCAAAATTGATTGAAATGCTCAAATGGGACTCAGAATTGCATTATTTACACTTTAAAAGCGAAATTGTTGTGTATAATGCAATCTTTTTGAATAAATAATATATGAATCGCATTATAGACAGTATAAAGAGTTTAAATGTAGATATTGTGATGAAATGACTTAGAATGAATACAGAAACGATTGAAATGTTCAACTAATACTCAGAATTGCATTATTTGCATTTTATATGTATAATTACACGGTATAATCCAATCTTTTTGAATAAAAAAGATATGAATCATATCGTTGACAGTATAAATAGTTTAAATGTAGATTATTGTGATGAAATGATATAGAATGAATCCAGAAACGATTGAAATGCTCAAATGATACTCAGAATTGCATTATTTGCACTTTATATGAGTAATTACTGTGTATAATTTAATATTTTTGAATAAAAAAGATATTAATCATATTGTAGACAGTATAAATAGTTTAAATGTATATTACTGTTGTGAAAATGACATAGAATGAATCCAGAAACGATTGAAATGCAGAAATGATACTCAGAGTTGCATTATTTGAACATTTTATGAGTAATTTCTCTTTATAATCCAATATCTTTAAATAAATAAGATATGAATAATAATACTCTAGACAGTACAAAGAGTTTAAATGTAGATTAAAGTGATGAAATGACTTAGAATGAAGACAGAAACGATTGAAATGCTCAAATGATACTCAGAATTACATTATTTGCAGTTTAAATGCGAAATTTTTCTATATAATCCAATCTTTTTGAATAAATAATATATGAATCGAATTATGGACAGTATAAAGAGTTTAAATGTAGATTATTGTGATGAAATGACTTAGAATGAATACAGAAACGATTAAAATGTTAAAATAATACTCAGAATTGCATTATTTGCACTTTTTATGAGTAATTACTATTTATAATCCAATCTTTCTGAATAAATAAGATATGAATCAAATTGTAGACAGTATAAAGAATTTAAATTTAGATTATTGTGATGAAATGACTTAGAATGAATCCAGAAACGATTGAAATGCTCAAATACTACTCAGAATTGTATTATTTGCACTTTTATGCGTAATTACTGTGTAAAATTCAATCTTTTTGAATAAAAAAGATATAAATCATATTGTTGAC
This sequence comes from Rhynchospora breviuscula, assembly GCA_027562975.1. Taxonomy (NCBI): domain Eukaryota; kingdom Viridiplantae; phylum Streptophyta; class Magnoliopsida; order Poales; family Cyperaceae; genus Rhynchospora; species Rhynchospora breviuscula. The sequence continues at coordinate 55,953,532 of CM050402.1, forward strand.
AGTATAAATAGTTTAAATGCAGATTATTGTTTTGAAATGTCTTAGAATGAGTCCAGAAACGATTGAAATATTCAAATAATACTCAGAATTTCATTTTTTGCACTTTATATGCGTAATTACTGTGTATAATCCAATCTTTTTTAACAAATAAGATATGAATCGTATTTTAGACAAAATAATGAGTATAAATGTAGATTAATGTGATGAAATGACTTATAATGAATCCATAAATGATTTAAATGTTTAAATGATACTAGATTTGCATTATTTGAAAATTTTATGAGTAATTACAGAGTATAATCCAATATTTTTTAATAAATAAGATATGAATCATATTTTAGACAGTGCAAAGAGTTTAAATTTTGATTATTTTGATGAAATGACTTAGAATGAATCCAGAATCGATTGAAATGCTCAAATGGTACTTAGAATTGCATTATTTGCATTTCAAATGGGTAATTACTGTGTATAATCCAATCTTTTTGAATAAAAAAGATATGAATCATATTGTTGACAGTATAAATAGTTTAAATGTAGATTATTGGGATGAAATGAGATAGAATGAATCCAGAAACGATTGAAATGCTCAAGTGATACTCAGAATTGCATTATTTGCACTTTATATGAGTAATTACTGTGTATAATTTAATATTTTTGAATAAAAAAGATATTAATCATATTGTAGATAGTATAAATAGTTTAAATGTAGATTACTGTTGTGAAAATGACATAGAATGAATCCAGAAACGATTGAAATGCTGAAAAGATACTCCAAATTGCATTATTTGAACATTTTATGAGTAATTACTTTGTATAATCCAATATTTTTGAATAAATAAGATATGAATCGTATTTTAGACAGTATAATGAGTTTAAATGTAGATTAATGTGATGACATGACTTAGAATGAACCCAGCAACTGTTGAAATGTTCAAATAAACTCATAATAGCATTATTTGCTCTTTATATTCATAATTACATTTCAGAATCTTATCTTTTTGAAAAAATAAGATATGAGTCACATTATAGACAGTATAAAGAGTTCAAATGTAGATTATTGTGATGAAATGACATAGAATGAATCCAGAAACGATTGAAATGCTCAAATGATACTCAATATTGCATTACTTGAACATTTTTTGAGTAATTACTCTGTATACAATCTTGTTGGATAAATAAGATATGAATCACATTTTAGACAGTAAAAAGAATTTAAATTTAGATTATTGTGATGAAATGACTTAGAATTAATCCAGAATTGATTGAAATGCTCAAATGTTACTCAGAATTGCATTATTTGCGCTTTATATGAGTAATTACTCTTTATAATCTAATATTTCTGAATAAATAAGATATGTATCACATAGTAGACAGTATAAAGAATTGAAATTTAGATTATTGTGATGAAATGAATTAGAATAAATCCAGAAACGATTGAAATGCTCAAATTATACTTAGAATTGAATTATTCGCACATTATATGCGTAATTACTGTGTATAATTCAATCTATTTGAACAAAAAAGATATGAATCATATTGTAGACAGTATAAATAGTTTAAATTTAGATTATTGTGATGAAATTACTTAGAATGAATATAGAATCGATTGAAATGCTCTAATGGTACTCAGAATTGCATTATTTGCACTTTTAATGCGAAATTACTGTATATAATCCTATCTTTTTGAATAAATAAGATATGAATCATTTCATAGGAACTATGAAAAGTTTAAATGTAGATTATTGTGATGAAATGAATTAGAATAAATCCAGAAACGATTGTAATGCTCAAATGATGCTCAGAATTGCATTATTTGCACTTTATATGCGTAATTACTATGTATAATCCAATCTTTTGAATAAATATGATATGAATCATATTATAGAAAGTATAATGACTTCAAATGTAGATTATTGTAATGAAATAACATAGATTGAATCCAGAAACAATTGGAATGCTCAAATGGTATTCAGAATTGCATTATTTGCACTTTACATTCGTAGTTACGGTGTATAATCCAATTTTTTTGAATAAATAAGATATGAATCGTATTCTAGACAGTATAAACAGTTTAAATGTAGATTATTATGATGAAATGACTTAGAATGAATCCATAATCGATTGAAATGCTCAAATATTACTTAGAATTGCATTTTTTGCACTTTAAATGTGTAATTCTGTGTATAATCCAATCTTTTTGAAAAAATAACATATGAATCGCATTATAGACTGTATAAAGAGTTTAGATGTATATTTTTGTAAAGAAATGACATAGAATGAATACTGAAACGATTGAAATGCTCAAATGATACTCAGAATTGCATTATTTGCACTTTATAAGCGTATTTACTGTGTATAATCCAATCTTTTGAATAAATATGATATGAATCATATTATAGACAGTATAAAGAGTTCAAATGTAGATTATTATAATGAAATGACTTAGAATAAATCCAGAAACGATTGAAATGCTCAAATGATACTCAGAATTTCATTATATCAGAATTTCATTATTAGCACTTTATATGCGTAATTACTGTGTATAATTCAATCTTTTTGAATAAAAAACATATGAATGATATTGTTGACAGTATAAATAGTTTAAATATATATTATTGTGATGAAATGACTTAAAATTAATCCAGAAACAATTGAAATGCTTAAATGATACTCAGCATTGCATTATTTGAACATTTTATGAGTAATTACTGTGTATAATCCAATCTTTTTTAATTAATAAAATATGAATCATATTCTAGACAGTACAAAGAGTTTAAATTTTGATTATTGAGATGAAATGACTTAAAATTAATCCTGAAACAATTGAAATGCTAAAATGATACTCAGAATTGCATTATTTGCACTTTAAATGTGTTATTACTGTGTATAATCTAATCTTTTTTAATAAATAAGATATGAATCGCATTATAGACCGTATAGAGAGTTGAAATGTAGATTATTGTGTTGAAATAACTTAGAATTAATCCAGGAACGATTGAATGCTTAAATGATACTCAGAATTGCATTATTTGAAGTAATTACTGTGTATAATCCAATCTTTTTTAATAAATAAAATATGAATCATATTCTAGACAATACAAAGAGTTTAAATTTAGATTTTTGTGATGAAATGACTTAGAATTAATCCAGAAACGATTGTAATGCTCAAATGATACTCAGAATTACATTATTTGCACTTGAAATGTGTTATTATAGTGTATAATCCAATCTTATTTAATAAATAAGATATGAATCGCATTATAGACAGTATAAAGAGTTTAAATGTAGATTATTTTAATACAATGACTTAGAATGAATTCAGAAACGATTGGAATGCTCAAATGGTACTCAGAATTGCATTATTTACAATTTATATGCGTAATTATGGTGTATTATCCAATCTTTTGGAATAAATAAAATTTGAATCACATTATAGACAGTACAAAGAGTTTAAATTTATATTTTTGTGATGAAATGACTTTGAATGAATTCAGAATCGATTGAAATGCTCAAATGATACTCAGAATTGCATTATTTGCACTTTATATGCGTAATTACTGTGTATAATTCAATCTTTTTGAATAAAAAACATATGAATGATATTGTTGACAGTATAAATAGTTTAAATTTATATTATTATGATGAAATGACTTAGAATTAATCCAGAAACGATTGAAACGCTCAAATGATACTCAGAATTGCATTATTTGAAAATTTTATGAGTAATTACTGTGTATAATCCATTCTTCTTTAATTAATAAAATATGAATCATATTCTAGACAGTACAAAGAGTTTAAATTTAGATTATTGAGATGAAATGACTTAGAATTAATCCAGAAACGATTGAAATGTTCAAATGATACTCAGAATTGCATTATTTGCACTTTAAATGTGTTATTACTATGTATAATCCAATCTTTTTTAATAAATAAGATTTGAATCGCATTATAGACAGTATAAAGAGTTGAAATGTAGATTTTTGAGTTGAAATGACTTAGAATTAATCCAGAAACGATTGAAATGCTCAAATGATACTCAGAATTGCATTATTTGAGCATTTTATGAGTAATTACTGTGTATAATCTAATCTTTTTTAATAAATAAAATATGAATCATATTCTAGACAATACAAAGAGTTTAAATTTAGATTTTTGTAATGAAATGACTTAGAATTAATTCAGAAACGTTTGAAATGCTCAAATGATACTCAGAATTTCATTATTTGCACTTCAAATGTGTTATTATAGTGTATAATCCAATCTTTTTTAATAAATAAGATATGAATTATATTATAGACAGTATAAAAAGTTTAAATGCAGATTATTGTAATAAAATGACTAAGAATGAATCCAGAAACGATTGGAATGCTCAAGTGGTACTCAGAATTACATTATTTGCAATTTATATGCGTAATTATGGTGTATAATCCAATCTTTTGGAATAAATAAAATTTGAAACATATTATAGACAGTACAAAGAGTTTAAATTTATATTATTGTGTTGAAATGACTTAGAATGAATCCAGAAATTAATGAAATGCTCTAATGATACACAGAATTGCTTTATTTACAATTTATATGCCTAATTACTGTGTATGATCTAATCTTTTTGAATAAATAAGATGTGAATCACATTTTAGACAGTATAAAGAATTTCAATTTAGATTAATGTGATGAAATGACTTAGAATGAATCCAGAAACTACTGAAATGCTCAAATGGTACTCAGAATTGCCTTATTTGCTCTTTATATTCGTAATTACAGTGTATAATCCAATCTTTTTGAATAAATAAGATATGAATCACATTATAGACAGTATAAAGAGTTCAAATGTAGATTATTGAGATGAAATGACATAGAATGAATCCAGAAACGATTGAAATGCTCTAATGATACTCGGAATTGCATTATTTGAACATTTTATGAGTAATTACTCTTTATAATCCAATATTTTTGGATAAATAAGATATGAATCACATTTTAGACAGTATAAAGAATTTCAATTTAGATTATTGTGATGAAATGACTTAGAATAAATACAGAAACTACTGAAATGCTCAATTGATACTTAGAATTGCCTTATTTGCTCTTTACATTCGTAATTATAGTGTATAATCCAATCTTTTTGAATAAATAAGATATGAATCACATTATAGACAGTATAAAGAGTTCAAATGTAGATTATTGAGATGAAATGACATAGAATGAATCCAGAAACGATTGAAATACTCTAATGATACTCAGAATTGCATTATTTAAACATTTTATGAGTAATTACTCTGTATAATCCAATATTTTTGGATAAATAAGATATGAATCACATTTTAGACAGTATAAAGAATTTCAATTTAGATTAATGTGATGAAATGACTTAGAATGAATCCAGAAACTACTGAAATGCTCAAATGGTACTCAGAATTGCCTTATTTGCTCTTTATATTCGTAATTACAATATATAATCTAATTTTTTTGAATAAATAAGATATGAATCACATTATAGACAGTATAAAGAGTTCAAATGTAGATTATTGAGATGAAATGACATAGAATGAATCCAGAAACGATTGAAATGCTCTAATGATACTCGGAATTGCATTATTTGAACATTTTATGAGTAATTATTCTTTATAATCCAATATTTTTGGATAAATAAGATATGAATCACATTTTAGACAGTATAAAGAATTTCAATTTAGATTATTGTGATGAAATGACTTAGAATGAATCCAGAAACTACTGAAATGCTCAAATGGTACTCAGAATTGCCTTATTTGCTCTTTATATTCGTAATTACAGTGTATAATCCAATCTTTTTAAATAAATAAGATATGAATCACATTATAGACAGTATAAAGAGTTCAAATGTAGATTATTGAGATAAAATGACATAGAATAAATCCAGAAACGATTGAAATGCTCTAATGATACTCAGAATTGCATTATTTGAACATTTTATGAGTAATTACTCTGTATAATCTAATATTTTTGGATAAATAAGATATGAATCACATTTTAGACAGTATAAAGAATTTCAATTTAGATTATTGTGATGAAATGACTTAGAATGAATCCAGAAACTACTGAAATGCTCAAATGGTACTCAGAATTGCATTATTTGCACTTTATATGCTTAATTACTGTGTATAATCCAATCTTTTTTAATAAATAAGATATGAATCGCATTATAGACCGTATAAAAAGTTTAAATGTAGATTATTGCGATGAAATGACTTAGAATGAATCCAGAAATGATTGAAATGCTCAAATGATACTCAGAATTGCGTTATTTGAACATTTTATGAGTAATTACTGTGTATAATCTAATCTTTTTTAATAAATAAAATATGAATCATATTCTAGACAATACAAAGAATTTAAATTTAGATTTTTGTGATGAAATGACTTAGAATGAATCCAGAAACGATTGAAATGCTCAAGTGATACACAGAATTGCATTATTTGCACTTTAAATGTGATATTACTGTGTGTAATCCGATCTTTTTCAATAAATAAGATAGGAATCGCATTATAGACAGTATAAAGAGTTTAAATGTAGATTATTGTGGTGAAATGACTTAGAATGAATCCAGAAACAATTGAAATGATCACATGATACTCAGAATTGCATTATTTGCACTTTAAATGTGTTATTACTGTGTATAATCCAATCTTTTTTAATAAATAAGATATGAATCGGATTATAGACAGTATAAAGAGTTTAAATGTAGATTATCATGATGAAATGACTTAGAATTAATCCAGAAATGATTGAAATGCTCAAATGATACTCAGAATTGCATTATTTGAACATTTTATGAGTAATTACTATGTGTAATCTAATCTTTTTTAATAAATAAAATATGAATCATATTCTAGACAATACAAAGAGTTTAAATTTAGATTTTTGTGATGAAATGACTTAGAATGAATCCAGAAATGATTGAAATGCTCAATAATCTTAATTTAAACTCTCCATATGGTCTATAATATATTTCAGATCTTACTTATTCAATAAAAAGATTAAATAATACATAGTTATTACGCCTATAAATTGCAAATAATGCATATTCTAAGTATCCTATTACAATTTCAACCGTTTCTAAATTTATTATAAATCATTTAATCACAATAATCTATATTTAAAATCTCTATACGGTCGATAACATGATTAAGATCTGACTTATTTAAAAAGATTGGATTATATGTAGTAATTACAAATAAAGTGCAACTAATGCTTATTCTGAGTATCATTTGAGAATTTCAATCATTTCTGCATTCATTCTGAGAGATTATCTCACAATAATCTATATTTAAACTCTCTATATCTAGAATATGATTTAAATTCTACTTATTTAAAAGATTACATTATACATAGTTATTACTCCTATGAAGTCCAAATAATGATTATTCTAAGTATCATTTGAGTATTCCAATCGTTTTTGCATTCATTCTAAGTCATTTCATCATAATAATATACACTTAAACTCTCTATATGGTCTAGAATATATTTCAGATCTTACTTATTCAAAAAGATTGGATAATACGTAGTTATTGCTTCTATAAAGTGCAAATAATGCATATTCTGAGTCTAATTTGAGCATTTCAACCGTTTTCGAATTCATTTCAATTAATATCATCACAATAATCTATATTTAAACTATCTAGAAGATCTAAAATATGATTCAAATTTTACTTATTCAAAAAGATTGGATTATACATAATTATTACGCCTATAAAGTGAATATAATGCATATTCTGAGTATCATTTGAGCATTTCAACTGTTTATGAATTCATTTCAAGTCATTCATCACAATTATCTTTATTAAAAACTCTCCATACAGTCTATAATATGTTTCAGATCTTTCTTATTAAAAAAGATAGGATCATACGTAGTAATTACGCATATAAATTGCAAATAACGCTCATTCTGAGTATTATTTTAGTATATCATTCGTTTCTGAATTCATTCTTAGTTATTTCATCTCAATAATCTATATTTAAACTCTTCATATGGACTAGAATATGATTCAAATCTTACATATTAACAAAATAAAAGGGAATACTAGATTATACCAAGTAATTACGCATATAAATTGCGAATAATGCATATTCTAAGTATCATTTGGGCATTTTAACTGTTTATTCATTAATTCTTTGTTGTTTCTATTGGAGTTATGTCCTAGAAGTAAATATTTATTGACTTAATTTTAGTTTGTGTTATTGATGATATTTGATCATTTGTTCCTAGAGTTTATTATTGACAGATCATTCAGATTGAGGATCTGAATTGTAGATCTCTGTGGATCATTCATTAGAATGACAATAATAAATCTAAATCGTATGTAATCTTGATAATTAACAAGGAGAATTAGTTATCATATAAGATTAGTATGCAAGTTAAGTGATGATTAAGTTCTACAAATCATAGGTAAGGAGTTACCAACTTAATTGCATGTGTGTATGTTATAGAACATAGTACATGACATGACCCAATGAAATAAATATATGGATTGTGTTAAGTGTCATTATTTATTTCATATGAGTTTGATTCTAAGTTTGAGATGGTTCACCTTTTCCACATGAGGATAGGTTCTATAAATATCGTCTAATACTGATTCCTAATAAAGGCTGCTATACGGATTTTATTTACGTTCTCTTGAATTGTGCGGGGAAAAGTTATTCATCAAGAAAACCGTATGTCCCTCATTAATTTACTTAATGAGTGATGATATCTATTTGGGCCCCTTGATGGAGATGGATTGTTTGCCGGTAACTTGTACAATCATCTCTAGATCAAGAAATGTATAATCTGCAAGAATGACACATTCCTATCTTGGATTATATAGTGATATCATGAGACATAAGAATCAAAACAAGAAAATACTTTTATTTCTTATGCATGATTGAAATATTGTAGCAGTACATTATTTATGTTAATTGAAAATCATAACGTGTTGCTAGAAACCGCTTATAATTTATTGGAAATAAATAAAGATTTATTTTCCATGGCCAACATAACATAAATCCTCAAAGGGCCATACAAATAGGACTTTAACCATACAGTGCGTTATTTATTTATTCGCAACAGTGAGTACTGTGAAAATATGATAAGTTGATTAATTAATTATATACCGTTGTGAACCGTTATTGTTGTCCCTAAATAAAGGCCTAGAGGGGGTGAATAGGCACAAATTCAAATTCTAAACCGATTTGGACAATTTTGCAGAAATAAACAATTCAAACAATTCAAGTTGGTTCACACACAAATCAAATACAAAGTAAATAGAGAGAGAGAGAGAGAGAGAGAGAGAGATGACAAGCGATGTGATTACGGAGTTCCGACCCGCTAGAAAAGCTAGCCTTAGTCGTACGTCGCCGGGAGTTTCGCTACCACTAAATCGGGTGCGCTCCGTTCTATTCCAACCGAACGGGTCTACAATTGCGAACCGAATCACCTCGTCACAAGGAACTCGAGGCGAATCGGCTTAACCTCTAACTAATCACCAAATAATATAAGGAATTAAGGCTCTCAACCAAAACGCTCAATAATCTAGCTAATCGAACTATGGGTTTGGTTTATGCACTCTAATCTCAATAAATTGTCTAAGAAATGCTCAAATAGAAGAGAGGAAATATCTCAGGGGTTTAGAGCTCAATAGCAGGTATTTAGCAAGGTTTTCAATCAGTTCAATCAGCTTAAAAAGGTCTGATATATATAGAGGGCGCCAAGAGCTCTAAACCAGTCAAAATCTGCACAAAACGTTACATAACGCTCCGAAACGTTACACAACGCTTGAAAATAGCCATTAAATAAAACAAATTCGGACAATAAGGTTGGAGGGTGTCAGAAGCGTTGTATAACGTTTGTAAACGTTGTACAACGCAATGAACAGTAGACTCCAACGTTCAAAAAGTTGTCAAAGACGTTACACAATGCTAAGAAGCGTTATGCAACGTTTTAAAAGCAAAGCGTTGTGTGACGGAATATAACGTTACACAATATAGGCCAGAACTTCCTCAAAATGGCCAAAAAATCAAAGCGTTAGAATTTTCTAAATGAACGTCTTGTAACGTTTGATTTTTGGACCGTTGTGTAATGCTAGGAAGCGTTACACAACGCACTGTTAAAGTGCCAAGAAAATTTAGCTAACTTGCTCAATTCGTTGTGCAACGCATTAAATTGTTACACAACGTTTGACCAAACGTTACACAACTGAATGAAGCATTGTGTAACGCATGAGAACTGTTTTTGCAACGAGGTATATTAGGAGGAATTCTGTAACGTTGTATAACGTTATGAAGCGTTCTATAACGGTACAATTGAATTTCGAGCATTTAAACTTAGAAATTTGAGGAGATTAGTTTAGAAATACAACCTTAAACAACTCGGACTATCTAACTAATCTCCAGCAGTCTTCTGCAACTGTATTTGACTCGCTCCAAGTCATTCTTCAAATAAATCACTAAGATCACTAAATTTAAATGGTTAGTTGAGAGATTTGGTGTTGTTTTGCAAATCGACAAATCGAGAGTTAAATGTTTAAACCAACAGTAATAATTAATTAAATCAAAGGGATCATATAGAAATAAAATAATGCATATGCTAATCCCAAAATAATTATCAATAAGTTGATAATTAATTTTATTCAACACACTTTAATTATATTGAGCTAATTGGCCTTTTATTTAATTGGTAAATTAAAAGTCCAATTATAGAGCAGATGAAGGGACCTTTAATTAAATGAATTAGAGACAAAATAGAGCAATGTGGATGGCCCATAGAGTCCCATAGTGTGGCCGGCCTAGTGATGGCAAAGGTGTAATTTGTGGGAACTCAAGTTGCTAGGGTTGGAGCTCTATTTAAGGAACTTAGATGAAGGCTCCCATACCCTAGTTGTATCTCTCTCTTTTGCACTTCTCCTAGCCGCCACCATTAATTGGAAGAGAGATTTTTCTCTCTTCTGCATGTCTCTCTTCCTTCTCCTCTTTAGCTCATGTGTTGAGCATCTCTCCACCAATAAAATTGTTTATTTGAAAGAAGAGAAAGCAAAGAGGATTAGCTTGGTTCTTGGGTGCGTTAGCACATACCTCAAGGATGTGGTTAATCTCCTTGGTGGACTCGAGGCCGACGAGGTGGTGGCGGCGGTGGTGTGCACGGCATCGACTCCAAGTGCAAAGGAACAAGCCTTCTAGTTGCGATACTAGAAGAGGTACAACCTCCTACCTTTCTCATGTGCCAATAGTCTTGATAAATAGATCCTTATGTTTGTGTGCATGTTAATTGATGTTAAATGTAATAAAAATTAAAATTGCACATGGAAAACACTTTCTAGCAATTTCATCGCAATAATCTATAATTAAACTCTCTATACGGTTTAGAATATGATTCATAAATTATTTATTCAAAAAATTAGATTATACATAGTAATTACGCATACAATGTGCAAATAATGCATATTCTGAATATCATTCGAGCATTTCAACCATTTCTGAATTCATTCTAAGTCATTTCATCATAATAATCTACATTTAAACTCTTTATATGGTCTAGAATATGATTTAGGTTTTACTTATTCAAAAAGATTAGATTATACGTAGTAGTTACGCATATAAATTGCTAATAACGCTCATTCTTATTATCATTTGAGTATTTCATCCGTTTTTGAAATCATTCTTAGTCATTTCACAAAATAATCTACATTTAAACTCTCTATATGGACTAGAATATGATTCATATCTTACATATTAAAAAAATATTATACCAAGTAATTACGTATATAAAGTGCAAATAATGCATATTCTAAGTATCATTTGAGCATTTTAACTTTTTCTGCATTAATTCTATATTGTTTCATCACAATAATCTACAATTAAACTCTCTATACGGTCTAGAATATGATTCATATATTATTTATTCAAAAAATTTGGATTATACATAGTAATTATGCATATAATGTGCAAATAATGCATATTCTGAGTATCATTTGAGCATTTCAATCGTTTCTGAATTCATTCTAAGTCATTTCATTACAATAATCTATATTTAAACTCTTTATATGATATAGAATAAGATTCAGATTTTACTTATTCAAAAAGATTGAATTATACATTGTTATTATGCCTATAAAATGAATATAATACATATTCTGAGTATCGTATAAGCATTTCATCTGTTTCTGAATTCATTTTAAGTAATTTCAGCACAATAATCTATATTTAAACCCTCTATACGGTCTAGAATATGATTCAGATCTTACGTATTCAAATAGATTGGATCATATGTAATAATTACGCATATAATGCTTATTCTGAGTGTCATTTGATCATTTAAATCGTTTCTTCATTCATTTTAAGTCATTTTATCACAATAATCTATATTTAAACTCTCTATACATGTTAGAATATGATTCAGATTTTACTTATTCAAAAAAATTGAGTTATACATAGTTATTACGCATAAAAAGTGAATATAATGCAAGTATTCTGATTCGTTCTACTTCCGTCACAATTTCAATTTAGAAGCTAATGATAACGTTGACACTTTATATTTATTATTAAAAACTAAAAACGTATGGGACATCAACAAAAAGAAATATATATCGACGACGTCCTCACCTCTGAAATATCCTTCAATTATTTTAGGCCAACTTTGACCCGAAAAAAAAAAAAAAAAACGAGTAGAAACGTGAGTTGTGTAGTAGCTAAGAAGTTCTAGGGTCATAGTTGCCCTTGCCCACCTAGTTCTCTAAAATCCACGTTAGTAGATTACAGAAGCACTCTTATTCAAATATTAAATATACTAGGTCATGCGATGCACATTGGATTGTTGTGCAATATACATTAATTTCCGGTTCAGTAATGTTGTTATTTGTTAAATATATTTACTGTCATATTAATTTTTTTAGGTTCAGAAGAATTTAGCCTTCGGCTCCTGGTGAATAGGAAACGAAACAGATTAAAATGTCATCTAAGATCTGTTCATCGTCGAGTAAATTTTCACCCATTCTGTTGAATTGACTGGAAGCAAAATTTGAAGGTTAAGAACATTTCCAAAAAAGTCCTTATGCGGCTGGTTGAGATAACAATAAATTTAGACTTATACTCAAAAGTCAACAAACTAATAGGCCACATTAAATCCCGCACAATCCATGTGAACACAGCACAGATTTAGTTTCTATACACCAAGACATTGAACGGACCCCACAAAACTATATAATCAACAGAGGTCCTGGGATGGCTCAGACCATTACCATCTAAAATTGATAACACTAACTCTCTCCATTTCTAGAATTCCTCTCGTGCGTTCGATGCAAAATCAATGCGTTGGATGCAAAATCACAGACTTAGATATTGGGATACACTGTTCATTCCCTATCCAGGATATACATCTTTTCAATTTGGAACATGTCTAAAAGAGGTTTCTTACAATACTAAACAAGGCTACATAGCTCTCGAGCCTAAAAGTGATTTGTTACATTTCTCAATTAATCTGACAAAAGAAAGTACATATATAGAACCAAGTGCAGTGTGCGAGAACCAAAGCTGCCTCATGCAATACAAGGATCAGAAAGAGATATTTCATTACAAAAAATTCAAATTCAAAAAATAAAAATATGCTCATCTTGAAGTATTTTGGCCTGCAAAAACATTGTTTCTTCTCGGTCCAAACCTAGATTGTTGGTTATCTAGAGTGCGCTGAACCACTATAAGCCGGGGATCATCTGCTGGTATGTCCCTTTCCTGCATCAGAACAAAAAAACATCAAATAAGTGACCTATATAAGAAGTTGCAAAAATGTCTTTACAGTATGGCAAACTCGAAAGGCCGTATTGCTAAATTTAAGTACCATGAGCATTTTAACATGCAAAAACAGAGTCTGTTCCAAGAAAAGATTTACGAGTCTAAATAAAGTCTGACTACAAAATATGTATTTTTCTTCATTGCAGAACTCAAATGGGTGCCCAGGAAGAAGGAGCAATCAATCCATAGTTCTATATTGTAACACAAATTCAACAATGTTAATTTGCCAACCACAAGCTAGTCTGCTCCACACTGGAATTTCATATGAAACAACAACAACACCTAACAACTAAGCCTTTTGTCCCAAACAAGTAGGGGTAGGCATGTGACTCTGCCGTTTTGTCCCAAAAAACTAAGTCATCTGCCTACCCCAACTTTTTATATGAAAGGACAGAATAATTTCAATGAAAAATTTGATTGAATTATTTTAAAGAGATTCACACTTGGAACGGATAATTCTCTGGGAGTAACGAAACAGGATAGAATTTCAGGGTTGGAGGGAATGGGGGTTTGGAGTAGCAGAATTAGGATAAAAGAAACACCTCTATTACAAACCATTTGCCAAATGAAAAGTATGTTGAAATGCACAAAAATGTAAGTTGAAATAACCAAGACATGTCACAAGTTTTTTTTAAAGCAGAGATATTAGCAATTAATTGTCTAATTTCAGACTCAAGGAGTCCAGCACAGATGACAGGTGACTGTCGTTTTCCTGCAGGAACAATCCTGCTAGGGGTTATGAATTTAGGAGATTTTAGATAGATAGATTCCAAGAAGTTAGAGAAGGCCTTCTATAGAAAAAAACTGGAAGGTATAGGTGGTAAGTCCAACATTTTCCAACCCAGTTCCAAAAGGAGAACTGTGGAAAAGAATATAGTACCTTCAAACCCTTATGATAAGCCTCAACTGCAGGAAGTGTCGGCACTATTTTACGGCTTTGCAATAGGTCCCAGATGTAATTTGCAGTTACATATCCACCAGCCTACACAAACATGGATATAATCAATGGAAAAAACTAAAGACCGAAAAAGCCAATCAATCCTTTTGGTGCAGTCAGTCAATCAGTGCCAGTTTATACTTTCTATCCCTGATTAGTTGCTCATTGATTTCAAAGCTATGGACATTCACAAACCTTTTCACCAGCAGCCATCAGAAGGAGCTCGCTTCCCATTCTAGAGTTCAAGAAAAATCCTCTTCCATTCATAGTCTCCTGTAGAAATATGTTCCTTCAAATTCTTACTACAATCTCATTTTTCATATACAAGGAAGAAAAAAAGAAGCTGAGGTCACAGAATTCCTTCATCTCCAAAAGTGTGATATGATGTTCCAGTTCATTTGTTATTTATACATACATTGAAATATTTGCTCTTTCACTTCTCCAGTTTATTAATTAGGTTGCTTGAGAGTTAACTGGCTCATATATAGCAAGTCATGCCAAGAAAAAGAAAACAAGTAGACGCCACAAACGGTGTTACTTAAGAAATACATTTGAAGAACCAAAGAACATAAAACAAGATAAGTACCAGGAAATTTTGAGCAAGTTGCATCCCTCGCTCAGTATAACCAATCATGGCTCCCTCCACAAATGTCTATAGCATCACACAACAGAACAAAATAAGGAACACTTCTGAAGCTCTGATCATAAACACAAACTAATGTACAACTTAATCAACATGTTGTGTGGCACTTGTGCCAGCTCATGTCCGAGTCACACTCTCCAGGCGACTCAAATTCTGGCTTTGTGGGAAGTTAGTAAAGTTCTATTTTAAATATAGTTCTACGTTAGTTAGATTCTATAAGCATCCTACAGCAAAAGGTATTTTAGCAAGAAGTATAAAAGCTGCTTGCTTATAACAATTTTAATTCATTCAGCTAGTTCTAATTAACTCTAAATAGACTTTGTGTTATTATCGTGCATTCTGCTAAGGAGCCTTAGAGCTTGTGTGTACAGTAGGTTTGAAAAAGAAAACGAAAAGTAAAACAATAAATTAAACAAAAACTCACCACATACAACTCAGGAAATGGGGCCCTTGAGCTGGTGTACTCCTCAAATACCCTAAGCCCAGAGTCAATATCACCACACTGAAGATAGCATCTGTAGACAGGTTGTTCCAAGGAACAAAGTTAGCATTTTCACAGAG
Organism: Rhynchospora breviuscula; assembly: GCA_027562975.1. Classification (NCBI taxonomy): domain Eukaryota; kingdom Viridiplantae; phylum Streptophyta; class Magnoliopsida; order Poales; family Cyperaceae; genus Rhynchospora; species Rhynchospora breviuscula. Next base: position 55,969,474 of record CM050402.1, read on the forward strand.
AGATAGCATTGAAAAAGGATAATACAGTCTTAGTCTAACTCTGCACAGTTATTATAAAACACTTTAGAGGTCTCCATTTTGGACAGGAATGTACCTACTCGGCTATCATTTTTTATTGATCCTGAACTTCTATTTTCAATTGTTGGATTGATGCCTAATTTCAAACTGAGCATAAGTTGAGATCATGCAGCATTTAATCAGAAGAACTAGCGTTGAACTTAAGTCTCATTATGCAAATGAATGCTAACTATGGCCTGAGTACAGAAACTGGGACTAAAATGAACAGGTGAGTTTAAACAGGAGACACGATACTGGGAAGGCCTGGCACAAGTAGGTATCAACCAAACGGTTGGCATACCAACTGAAATTCTAATTCTTAACATAAATTCAACACCCATTCATACAGAAGAGTATAAGCAGTTCAATTTGACTTGAAGCCCAAACGTAGAACCAAGAATTTTGTTCCATACCTGATAACTTGCAAGGCAACGAAAGCATCATAAGAATACCCACCTTTCTTAAGCATGTCTAGCACCTTTTCCATTGTCTGTAGAGGAAAAGGGTAAGCACATAGTAAAAGAAGCATATGCCATAGTATAATGCCTATGAAAAATCATGTTCAAAGCTTTATAAAAAAAAGGTCGTGTTTAGTACTTTCTTTATCAGAATTTGCAATATTGAGAAAGATTGTAAAGTATAGTAGGTTATACTCAGACCCCCTTTTATCAAGAATTTGCAGTATCCAGAAATTGAATATAGCCCCATATTTTAGTTTGGATAAAACACCTTGGATAATTTAATTTTGTAAAATGACAAACTTGTCCTAAATGGAACAAAAATAGTATACACAAGGCAATAACTTATCAACAGTAGATCTGTTAATTTCTTCTAGTAATAGTACTGGTACTGCAAGAATGACATGCACTTGAATCACAGCTTAGGTGTTTTATTGAAGATGTGCTCCACTGTGGAGAAGGAAGGGATTTCCCATGTCTTAATATGCAGAGTCTTCTTTACCATACTGGTACGTAAAGTGGTAAGGGGCCCCTTTATCTGTTCATGTAACCCTATGATAGTCGATGAAATAAAAAAAAAAAAGGAAAAGAACCAAACGATACCCTGTTTTACATTGAAAAGCCCTTTTCATCTCATACATGCACCGATTCAAAATATAATCAATATTACAAACAAAAGTGAGCTTGTAAAATATTTTTGCATGCATCGTTTTTTTAAATTACAGAACATTAAATTACCTCTTTACTCTTCAAGTCTGCACATGCATGGAGTGCCACATGAAATACAGTGAGCTGCCGGGAAATAAACCCTCGCCTATGCACAAATTCTGCAGTAGGAATATTGTACAACTCTTCCTCCGACACGTTCATCATGAAGTTCTCTCCCCCATCACTTGGTTGTTCGACTGAAGACCAGCCATTCAATGATTGTTCTACATACTCTACAATCTTCTCATGAATAAACAACAATTAGACAATGAACTAGCAGCCATCAATAGCACACATGGTTGAAAGAAAGCAAATTATAGAAAAGGTCACCAACAATGGAGAAGTTGTGGCCTTTCAGTGAGAAAAAAAAAAAAAAAAAAAAAAAAATTAAAGCATGAATAATATCCTATACACCACTATCTGGAAATATCATGTATTTTCCTGCAAAATTAACCATACATAATATCTTCCAATGTTAGCTTGTTTGAAAGACCTAGGGGGAATTAACCATACATAATATCATGAACTAAATGGGCACATAGATACTGCCTCAGCTTTAAGCAAAGTATCATGACCTAGTTTAGAAGGGTTATTTTCGATTATGGAGCCTTTGGCAGGGATATGCAAGAAACTCCACTTGGTTAAAAAATAACAAGAATACAAATAAACATTTTTTTTTTACATACAGAATAGTATAAAGCTAAGCACACAGCAGTGAATACCTTCATGAATGTTTTGGCACTGGCTGGGGACTTGTTCTTATAGGCGGTTATGAGCCCAGCATAGCAGAACTTATTCAGAGCTAGACCTGCAGCTGTCATGTCACGGACAACACCATACCTGCATACAGAGCATAAATAAGATAGCTAAACATTTTGGTGTCATGATGCGCTTCTCCCTTCTATGAACTAGTCCAGGCTTCTATCCTCAGGTAATCTAATGCAAGTAACTTTTTTCTCTCAAAATGCCTATGTCCTTTGCTTTGATTTAATTTCCATCAGTAATTGAGGTTTGGACAACTAACTTGAAATATATATACTTTGATTATCAGTATTGTGTAACTCACACTTGATCAGTGAGGCCATTTGCTGCCAGAGCATTTAGAAGACAAATGTACGTCTCTCTTTTTGGTTTGACCCCATAAATCTTCATCTCTTGGAAAAGCTTCATTTATGATTTCACATCAGCTAAGGTACAATTATACTAGCAATGTATAAACCAAGGGAGGCTTCTCAGACAATCAGGTTAATTAGAATATCAAGTAATTTTAAACATTAAAACATGTGATAGATAATATAATGGAACAAAACATTTTAAGCCTTGCCCTGATTACAGATTTCTAGCAATCCTGATAGGTTACAGAATAAAAAATAAAAGTATTTCACTATTTTGATTTGTTATACTTTAAAACAGTTCCTAGTAAGGTATATAATTCAAATTATTTGAGGACGGAACCTATAGGTGAATTTCAGTGGGTTCATGGCTGGGAATTTGCCAACAAAACCTTCTTCGATGCCTTAAGGGCGAACTATATACTAAGGTTAAACTTCACCTTCAATGCGGCATTTGAATCATTGCATTTCCCACAAGCTGCGGTTAAAAAGTTGTAGAGATTCACCTGAAAGTATCGGACATGACACAATTCAATATACATCTTCACATACTAATTCAACAATTCTTCATGAATTGGCGCACACACACACACACAGAGAATGCATACATCAGGTTGCAAACCCATTGTTTTCATCTCATTGCGAAAATAGAAGGCATCATCTAGACGGCTTCCCTTCATGGTACCGATAATCAGGGAGTGGAATGTGTCACGTACTGGCTGGACCCCATCTAGCATCATGTCATCGTAGACATCTCTTAGCAGGTATGGCCTAATTAAAGGTGGTATTTTATTCAAATAAGCAGCAAGTTAGAAAAATACACATTACAATTTAAATGCTCCCCACCAAACTATATTAAAATATTAAAATATTCTTTATTTATAGGTTATAATATCTTTGTCATAGCAAAAAAACTATATTGGATCCCTTAACTAAACTAAATGACAGGAGAATATCAATGTGCACAATTTCCAACTTTGCCAGATAGTTAGGGTAGTACAAATAAAGAGTGGTACACAAACACAACAGAAAATATTCAAGCTTTATTTCCTCCAAGTGAGGTGTTATCGTGTATTGATTGGTCCAAAGGCACAAATAAACCACAGGTAAACTTAAAAAAACACATACAATCAAAGTAGTGGCTTCAAAATATATTACTTTCTCTGGTGCAAATCAACAAACAGGTAATATGCAAACCACAATACCAAAACCAAGGGTTCAAACAACAGAAACGTAGAAATGCCGAGGTCTGTTTCGGACATATTAAATCAATTATCTGAGATACCTTCTCTGGGAAATGAGTGATCCAATGACAGTGTTGTATTCAGCGATGTTGTTAGCGTAGTTCCTCTTCTCGTACTCAGCCGTCTGGACAGAGTACGGCCTCGAATTCCAAACGAGAGAAGAAAGGAAGAGAGAGACATTAGAGGTTTTGTTCGTGAGAGAGATCGATGAAGCGATGCTCTTTCTGAGGAGATTCATGGTCGATTTAATTCGAGTTTAGAAGAGGAAGAGAGAGGCAGCGAAGGAAGGAAGGCTGAAACTTGGGACTGAGGGGTTTTACTTTGAGAAAATTGGATATAACCCCTTCCAATCGGATCCACATCCTCAGCAGCCATAAGTTTGACTGTTCCAAACAGCCATACCTTTTTATTTCTGATATTTCAACATTTTAAAATTCAAATGTTGAATCCAAACCGTTGATCTTGTTTAATTTTACGGGCGATGCATTTTCATGTAAGTTTTATGAAATTTGGAGTTGATTTGATACTAGATCAAGTGGTTAACAAATGAACGAATCTGGTTAACTATCACTGATTAATTCTAATACGTTCATAATTTGGTCACTTAATCAAATATCAAATCGATTCCAAATTTTATAAAACTTATATGAAAATGCATCGCCTGTAAAATTGAACAAAATCAACGATTTGGATTCAACATTTGAATTTTAAAATGTTGAAATATTAAAAAAAAAAGAGTTTGACTGTTTGGAACAGTCAAATCTCTGACTGCTGAGGATGTGGTTCCCCTTCCAATCTTCTTCAATTGGAAGGGTTTCTGAGAAAAGACCCGAATATGCTCTTGTTGACCCGACCCGCGTTACTAACACTCTAACAGGGTACCGGGTTCTAATCCGATCTAAGGATCTTAGACCGTGACAATACAGCAACACAACACTCTACTCATTCATGGACCCGCTTTTGGAAACGGAGCCTAATCGACTATCTCCGCCGTACACCCGACCCGAATAGAGCCTTCTTATTGGGCTAGTTATGGAATTGGGTCGGATTCTCATATGTTATGAACTTGATAGGAGATTTTGGATCAGGTCTTATCGTAAACTTTATACTTTAGCCAATTAGCCCATGATTTCTGGACTCAAGAGGCAGTTGATTTCAGTTCCAGCTAAAATGAGAAGGTTTAAGTTTGTTCCTAATGGATTTTATTAGAAGTTAATAATATTTGCAAGTATTTCCAATCATCGCTGATAAGTCATAAGTGCAATCAAGCACTAATACAATCAAGCAATCAATACTAAAAATAAAAAAGGGTGATCTGTCAAAAAAAGGAAAGCGCGTCCCTCCTGACCCTTCACCTGTGTCTCCCCTCCGCCTCACCCCGCTTCACCCTCTCTTATGAACTTTTCTCCCTCGTCTCCCTCTTTCCCTCATCTCCTCTGCGCCTCTCTCCCTCATCTTCCTCTCTCTCTTATTTCCTCTGCGCTTCACCTCTCTTTTTTCGCACCCTTATAACCCTTGTCAAAAATAAATACTCCCTCAATACAAATAAAAAACTCCTTATGATATATCATTATGTGATTTATATAAAAGACTCTCTTATAAAAATATATATACTCTCTGAGTTTAATTAAAATACTATTTTATACTGTTTGCTTCCTCACATAAATAATTTCTCATTTTAACTTATTAGATACTCCCTTAATTATATACTTCCATAACAAAACATAAATAATTGCTAATTTAAAATTATTAGGTACTCCCTTGTCAAATATAAGTACTCCAGTAATATAAATAAAATACTACCTTACGTACTTCCTTAATGGAACATTAATGTTCTTTCTTACGACATAAAAATATTAGATATTCCTTTACATGTATACTTCCTTAAAATTTATTAGTTACTCCTTCATATATATATATATATATATATATATTAGATAATTGGTTTGATTATATATATTATATATATAATTAGTTACATTCTTATACTCATTATTTACTACCTTATAGACATTTAGTTACTCCCAAACCGTAGTAGAACCAGATCTAAAGTTTTTCTCTTCTCATCCTTTTCGATCTCTACTTCTTTCTTCCTATACCAGATTTGATTGCGTTCCTTCTCCTTCTCATTGAAGAAGAAAGGGGAGGGGAGGCATGCCAACGATGGGAGAGTGTGAGGAGACAAAGAAGGGAGAAGAAGCACGAAGAGGAGACATGGGGCGGACGGAGATGTGCGCTAGAGGGTGAGGGGACATGAGAGGGAAAAGAGATTTGCGCAGAGAGGAGAGGGAATAGAGATTTGCGCGGAGATGAGAGTCGTGTGCATGAGTCATGCACATGAGTGAGAGGGAGGAGGGGGAATAAGTCGAGTGCGAGAGGAGGGAGAGACGCGCTCCCTCTGATTGCTTGATTACGCGTACTCTGGATTGCAGGAAGTAATTCCCATTCCTAATTAATGCATTGATTATACCTTTGACGTGGTCCCAATATGTTATTTAAACGAGGTGACTAATCGTAAAAGAACATGGTACACAGGGGTGCAAACGCAACTCCATTTCAACTGTTGATCATTTTGTTTCGTCCATGTGAAACGGTTAATAAAAATATTTTCTGTTTCATTTGCTAAAAGAAAACGGTTAACGAAACTGGCCTCTTTCATTTTGTTTATTTTTGTTTAACCGTTTATGTCATTTTTTATGTATTATATATATATATATATATATTTTAAAGTATTTATAAATAAGTTTTGATGAATCGGGAATATTACAATATCGAATTGGCTAGTTATGCATGCGAAATAGCAAAATAGGTATAAAAATTAATTGTCAAAGCGGCGAATCGAACACAGTTACATGCAAAATAGAAAACATGTATAAAAATTGGCTAATAAAAAAAAATTGATCGTTTCGATCCTTTCGATCGTCTTTTGAAATGAAACGGTTAACGCAAATAAAATTTTGTTTCATACCATAAACGAAACGGTTAACGCAAGAGTTTAATTTCATGATCGTTATGCATGTTATGCACCTCTCATGGTACGTATTGCTATGTCTTTTCATCTAGTATTTTCAAATACCATACCGGCACCTCTACCGGCTTGGTGACCGAAATCAGATTTTTTTCGGTATTTTCTCACATAGATTCAGATATCGCCGCTTCGATCACTGTTCCGGTAACCCAGTATTATTGGAATTTTTGGTGACCGGTAGGATATTGAAAACATTATTTTCATCTGGTCTCCAATCCCTTTGGTTATGAAAAAGGCTTTCATGAGATATCTTCTTTCAATAATAGTAGATTGAATTTTACGGATCAAAATCAAATAGAAAGGGTCACAATCACGTTAGATATAACATTGATAGATTTAGTTTTCATATTTAAAATTTTTGGAGGTTCTAGGATGCTGATGATGTACATCTGATTAAGATGGAATCAAGCGTCTTCTTTTTGTACTCCAAAAACGTTCAGAAATTTTTCGTTCCAATAATATATTTTTGTGCAATGCTTTTAAATTACAAATAAGTGATAATTTATTAACTTGATAATTTTATTATCATTCAAAAGAGCATATTATCATAGATTGTCAATCTAAAGGCAATTTTTTTTCGAATCTCTCTATCACTGTTGGGGCTATATCCATTTATTGACAATATATAAGATTTTTGTTAAATAAAAGGGCCATAGGAACGAATATGGAGCAATTTTACCGATTTATGTATGAATATTGTAGCTCGATTTGTATATTAGTATCATTATAAATATAACATTTACTTATGACCATAATTTCTTTTGTTGCCTATTTTAGCATTCATATTGCTTAAGCTGACTTCGTTATGTAGTATACTTTATGGAAGGAATAAAGAAATTAACTGATGAACAAATATTATATCAAATATCTATATCAACGGTCATGTAAAAACATAAATTATAAAAATGAAGGTCAACAACAAAATTATAATTTGGATTTTATAGGAGTCAAATATGGTCTTCTTTAAAAAAAATCAATAAAATTTAAAAAATTCTACATAAATATATATAATCAGAAAAAAAAGATAAAGAACATTACATTACACCTTATTTCCTTCACCTAAATTTGTCTATGGCGTAGATTAGCCCTAATCTAGTTGATGTTCAAAAAAAAAAAAATAAAAAAAAAAATAAAAGGCCCTAACCTACTTAGCAATTATATTTATATAAGGATAAATGACCAGCCCTAGTGTTCTCCAAAATGACACGACACGATCGTGTTGGCATGACACGATGTGCATGTTGACACGACACGACACAACACGAATACAAAATTGGCACGACACGATCGTGTTATCGTGTCGTGTCATAATCGTATCGTGTTGGGACATTAGAAAGTTTGACACGATTCAACACGACACGATTCGACACGCAACACGACACGAACACGAATTAACACGACACCTCAACACAAATTTAATTATTAATGTTGATTATTTAAGCAAAATTAATAAATTTAATTTCAATTTATAATACTACATCATATTATTTACCATCATTTAAATCATAATATTGTTCTAATCTAATTATTATTTTTTATAAAATATTAATAAAAAGTTTAAACTTAATCAAATAATAAATTATGTCGTTTAGTAAATTTTTCCTTATTTTTTTTAATAATTTTTTAATTTAAAAAATAATAAAATAATCTGACACGATTTGACACGACTAACACGACGTGTCAACACGACACGACACGATCGTGTTAATCGTATCGTGACAGAATGCGTGTCGTGTTACCTCTTCCCACCACTAAACACGACACGACACGACACGCATGATTGGAGAACACTAACCAGACCATATATCAATGAACCCTATCTACCCTATGAAAAGTGCTAAGATAGTTAAACCAATGAATTGGTTACCAGTAGTAATTGAACACTATTGGCAATTTTATAAGACGTACACTTGACACTGTTGTACTTCGAACGAATTATCTATTTCTCTTGCCTGATAGACATATGTTGCCGCCTATAGGCTTAAACTCTGTAGAAGCTGATTAGAACTGTCTATTCAAAGAATGAGATATTTATGGTCCATGTTCAAAAAAGTAATATAACTATATAAGTTGCTAAAACTAAGACGTTTGTCAGCGAAACAAGGAAAATAAAAATTTTAATTAAACAAAGTTGAGACTGCTAGAAGGTCAGTGGTTGGCCTCACCTAATTTCTGTTTTCTAGAAAGATGATAAACTGCACAATAGCCCCTAAAATTTCATCATTTAATGTTCCCATCCTTATATTTCAAAATGTTATTTTGTTTTTTTCTGTATCTTTTGATGAACTGCTAACAGAAATTGTCCTATTTTCTTCTTTCAGAAAATGGTGGAAACTAAAGCCGAAGAAAATATCTTATTTTAATTCATCATTTTCTTATATAGATAGTAAGTTTTGAAATTTGATTACATCTACTGTGAGTGTGAGTATGACAGATTTATATGCGAGCACAAATTATGAAAATTCTTTTGGACCAAAGTGAAGTTTTAAGTTTTAGTTATCTAAAGAAAATCATGCTATATTTTAAAACCATTTGTGCATGTTTTTACTCTTCTAGAAGGAATACGACCAAGCAGCAAGTTTCAAGTTGCTGCGGATCGCTGAATTGGTCAATAAAAGATATCTCAAGCGACAAATCAGAAAAAGAAAAAGAGAAAAGAGAATCTTGAAAGCTATTTAAACCAACTCTGCTGCGAGTACACACAAAAAATGGCACATTTTGTTCTTGCAATTTAGTTATTGGAGGGTCATACTGAATATTAATTACTATTTATATTATAATAAAAGAGACTTTCATCTATGGACCAGTTTTTTTTAGCCTTGATTTGAGCTGTCTTTGCTCAAATGTATCAAAACCATTCATAATTTTAAGAAAACACTTTTTTAAGTAAAAAAAAATCCATGTATAAAAATTTACCCATCTGACTAGTATTTTTTTTATTCTTACAGAAAAATACAAACAAAATATACAAAAAACATTGATTTTTTTTGACAAGTAATAAACATAACTGAAAATTGTAGTGAACATATTAAAAAAAAAACTCAAGTTAATTTGTTTTAAAGCCAATTCCATTATACTGATATTCAATTTTTAATAATCCACTACTCCATCTGATATTCAAATTTTTTTCCTCTACCATTCTAGTTTCCGGAGCAAAGATTTAAGAGATATTTTATGAGTATAAAGTATAATTTGAATTCCTTTTTTCATTTTAATGATATAATACAAATAGTGCATATGGAAGTAAAATATATATAAAAACTTCAAAAATAAAATGACATCTAATCTTCTTCTCTTTAATGAAAAGAAAAAAAGGTCTTCTTTCTTATTTTATTTCATTTTTTGTATGCACCGACAGACCCACTACATATGAGTTCAGCAAAAAAGTACCCATAGCATTTCTTGATTTATTATAAAAAAAAACCTTGTCTATTTTTCAAGAAATTGGAACCTTTCTCTCCATTTTTGTCCCATCCTCACCTTCCCTTCCCCATAGCCGTTTCTCCTTTTCGTCCCAAGCACAATTGAATAAACCACTACGCCTCTAGGCCGACTTCAATTTCACGTGTTGTTATTTTTGCAAAGCCATGTTACCATTCCATTCCTCATCTTCCTATATATACCCAATATCTGAAAAATAAAAAGACGTTTTTCTCGCCTCTTCTGATGGAATGCTGGGTCCCCAAATCTGACTCTTCTGTTTCTTTATCCAATTCGGAATCAATCGGCGACTCCGAGACCGACCTTCTTATCGACACAGACATGGTATCGGATGCATCAGTTCGTAACGTTACTAATCCCGATTACGACGACGATGCCGAATCAACATCTGGGGATAACAGTGTTGCAACAGATCATGGGAATATTAGACAGGATATGAGAAGACAAATGTTGTGTATGGAGTGGTGGTATGATTTAAGCGATGCTAAGCAGATTTTGGATGATGGACAGATCATAGAGGCACAAAAAGAAAGAAATTCGGCTGTACTCGAAGCACAAGAGGAGGCCGTGGTGGCACGCGACGATGCCGAAATCAATCGGCAGTTTTGGGACGCCTGCATAGCTCATGGGTATTAATTTTTTTTTTTTTGTAGAATTTTAAGAAAATAATTCTTTTCTGTGTCTATGGTACAAAGGTACAACTGATTTTCCATGGTTTTGAACGTTTTAGTAATGGACGCCATGTAATAATTTCTCTTTTCCTTTAATTATCCGAGTCACTTGATTGTAATTAATTGGAGCTGATGTATTAACCAAAGGGTTAGTACACATTAGCCAAATTATTCTTTGTTCTAAAAGTCATTTGTTGTACTTGGTGTTAATGCATTAACCAAAGGGTTAGTACATTAGCCAAATTATTCTTTTTTCTTAAAGTCATTAATTGTACTTGGTGTTGATGCATTAACCAAAGTTGACTGCAATTACGCCTTATGAAAGTACAAGTTCAATACACGCTTCTCGCACTTGCTTGCGTATACCATTTTTGTTCTCCCGTTTATGTTTGGAAATTAATTAGTGCCATCTGCAGTTTTATCATCGCTTAAACAACATAAACACATAAAATAAATAAGATGAACATATAAACAATCAAAGTGAACACATACAAACAAATAAGTTGAATGTGCATATGAAAATCTGAACAAAAAAAGTGTCCACTTTGATCATTTATATGTTCACTTTGTTCAAACTATTACAAATGATAACAAAACTACAGATCCCGGTTATCATTCCTCTTTCTGTTTCGATTGGTTGGTTTTGGTTATTGGGTCTCTCCCAATAAGAGAATCTAATGGGCTGTAACGGCTGTTGGATGAAATATAAATAGCTAGCTTGAAAATAAAGTTAACATCACGCCTCGTAAAAAATAATTAATTGATTTCTTAATCATTTCGTGTTATTTTACTTTCATATATATACTTTAGTGGTTGACGTTTTTTTTTTTTTTTTTTTTTTTTGGATAGACTAGATAGAGACTATCTAGTTAAACTTTAGTGGTTGACGTTAAAATGTCAATTTTAAATGAGCTCTGCGTATTGTCTTTTGACATTTTATATACATTTTCCTACAAGTCTACAACCAATCACAACCACCAAACACAAATGTTCTTCAAAGAAGGTCAAATTTTTATTGTATTTGGAGCATGATACAAAATGTGTGGGACAATTAATTACTTTTTTCTTCATTTTATCCATCACGTAAGATAATTCAATTTTTGTGCTTCGTTTATACTATTTCTAGCTTCGTTTATGAGATTGGGTATATACAGTGTCAGAGATGCCAACATTATCGGCAAAATTTCCAATTTTATGAAAGACAGAAAATTACGTACCAAATTAAACTAAAAACATTTTTAATTAGAAGATGATAACCCTGGTCAATAGACATTGGCATCCCAGATCCCACACAATCTAGCTAGCAACCAAATTGAAACACTGTGTTACTAGTAGACATAATAAAAAACATTAATTCCCGTTGGTACTGTTTTCCTATTCTAACTAGTCTATTAAAAAAAAAATTGACACGTTTGACAGCAGCTACCAAATTAGAAAGTTAATCTTTAATTAATTGACAAATTAAGACGTTGAATAAATTTTTTTAATTAGTTCCAAGAACTTTATGGTAGAGGTTTAAACAATTTTTTTATTATTTTTGAAGCATTAAACAAATTTTTACTTGAGGAAAAGAAAACAAATTCTCTAACCCCGAATCTTACAAATTTCTTTCCGGCAAATTTTAGTTGACCAACGTGATCAAAAGTGTTGGAGATGGTTGAATGCACTTTTCTTTGCCATGACTTTATCATGCAGCTATGAATTCGTACGTATAACATGTCAAATTGATTTCTCATTAAAATGACATTATAATTTGTAAGTAAATTAGGGGATTTACCGCAGCGGAAATCAGTTTCCCAAGACCTTGAGCGATTACTTTCACGGTATGATTCTCTAGCCTTCGCCAAGCCGATTGGACCACCATCTTCTATGCACTAGTGGAGAGTAATCACATATAGGACTACTCTCACACTATTCAAGATGCAATCTGCTCTGACTCAACACAAGTTCTCGCCACAAGCAGGATATGGTAGAATTGCCTCTCTCTTAGTTCTCTCTGTTGAGAATGGAAGAGACTTATCAGAAGGCAGAGAGAGTCATCTTCTGAATTATATGATATATATAACATATATCAATCGTCCACAGACGAAACGTCGCCTGTCTGAATTCTTACGCAGATGGTCCGTCTGGACGGTCCGTTTGACTGAATCTCCACTATATCTAACATAATTCCTACTTAAAAAGTTTAAAAGTTCAAAAGTGGGTAACATTTTGATGTTTTAATACGTCCAGCGCAATCCAGTAATGTGAACTAGTGGTTAAATAGCAGTTGAACTTGAAGCGATTCAAATGTGGTTCCCTTTAGTCTTAGAAACAATGCCCTGTCGTCTGATCGGATTCCAGCGGTCTTGATTGTTGGTTTGGGCCTCATATTTTCCATACTCTTTAGATAACGTTAGCCGATCGATCTTGGGCTTGAACGGTTCAGATAGGCAGATGCAAATTTAAAGTATGATTAAGTGGGTTTGATTTATCTGGCATATATTGCGTATATTATTATTGTGGCTTGTGGGGCTAGACATGGGTGATGGGTTCTCCAAATGTATGGTATTCAGTTATTTACTGAAAACTGCAGTTCTTGCAAAATCTGAGTTTCTTTTTGAATTGAAGAATCCAGATCAAATCTTATTTTATTTATTTTGACGTTTAAAACAGGCAGGCAAAGACCATGCATGTTAGAATCAAAATAGAGGATGTATAGTGTATATACATTTTTGAATACTAACAGAACTTCTCGTTAAAAAAAGAATCCGTAGAAATCTGAACCAACCAAGGGAGTTTAATCTCGCTTCGCGAGATAAATATTTTTTAATTGATTTCAAGATATTTGCGGCAATAATTTAAGGCCAATCGTGTAGCGAATTATATAAACAATTTAGTTTGATCCGTTATTTTGTGATCACAGTAGTCATCGCCGTACAAAAAATAAAAAATTGCACTATTCACCTATTTGTTATGTAGCAATTCCTTGTAATCTTTTGCGATGTGAGAACATAAACAATTTTAGTTTGGTTTGTTGTATTGTAGCTACATGGTGCATTGTCACATACATTAAATAATGGACAATATTTTAACTAATGTAACACATGCAAGACGCAACTTTATATAGGTTTAGATATGTAAATTATTGAAGATTTTTCTAATTTTTATATAGTGAGAAACATTCATAATAATCTGGTTGCCCTATAATCCTGTATTTCAGAGTTTAAGTACTTAACCAAAGATTAACACTTTCTTTTTAAGTATATATAAATTAAAATTTAGTTGGGCAAAGGTTCTCTAACCGCATTGACATATATAATATATTACTGCGGTTGATTTTCAACTAATATATATCACGATCTGTTCATGATAGAATAAAATTAATACCAAATAAAAAAAAAATGAAAATTGGCGAGATGTTAACTGGATTTTAGGTTAGGTTAATATTTAAGACATTTTTTATTTAATCTGCACCTTGTTTCTAGACGACCTCTCAGACGGGAGACCAGAGACTTTCCAGAAGCTTGGGATCATGCATGATTTATGCATAAGCACTCTTAGAAAAATGGAGCACATAGTATTATGAATTCGAGCTGCTTATTGTGAGGAAAATAAAACAATATTTTATATATTGGGACAATAACGCTTATTGTGAATAAAAAACTTTCTTCGGAATATACGGACAATAACGCTTATTGTGAGGAATAAAGAATTTCATTTTAAACATACGATCGAGAATGCAACTCCTTTTGTTTTTATATGGAATTGTCCTGAGAAACATACATTTCAGATATAAGTTATTGCACAATATAGTTATGTGCAGGACATTTTATATATGTTGTGTTTAAATTTGAAATAAAATTTAAAAGTTGTTTCACAGATCAAGTAACAATACAATTGGAAATGTTAATTTTTTAAGCCACTTCCTGGATGATCAATTAATTTCAAATAGCATCAAATTTTACACAATTTGTTTTAACTATATAAAATACATTTGAGATTTTAATTTTTGTCGGAGTCATGATTAGTAATTTTTTTTAATATAATATAATCATTATTGGGCAAGGCAAAAGGATGTTGTACAACGTACATCCATGGTTATAAAATTAATTGTTAATGACCTAAAACGAAAAAAAAAAGTATATGAATTTCCAATTTCGCTCAACACACATAAAGAACAATAGCCAAGCAAAACATTTAATCAATTCAAAAGTTAATCGGATAAAATAATATAAAACATCTGATTTGTTAAAAAGAGTGCCATGAATATATGGGTACAATGCATATCTTGGATATGTGCGACTATGCCGGAATGAATATTAAGAGGACTAGAAAAAAATGGAGCTAGCCTAAATAAATATTAAGTGGGGTGTGAATAAAATATTTGAAAATTTCGATTTATATTACATTAAAACACTAATAAATATATAATATCAATAAAGTTGCAAAAATTGATTTTATGTCACAATTTAATAAACATAGTAAATTTAATATTGTCACTTCAAATTTTGTCAATCTTTTTTAAATAACGCCTACTTTTTATTGTTTTGTAGCGACATAAAATCAATTTTTAATGTTTTAATGTCATAAATTTAATTTCTAATTATTTGATGGCATAATCTCAATTTTTATTGTTTTATAGTGACATCAAACTAATTAGTTATTTTACGATAATATATCTGAATTTTAAACTTCTCTAGCTGTATATATAAACCAAAATGCGCAAAGTATTTCTAGTAACTTTGATATGATTATAAAATTGCATTAAACGGAGTTTGACAGCGAAATATTGTGTAAATTTTATGGAATTTATACGTAGGAACCGTAAGAAAATTATGTAATAAGAAAATGCGGATACACGTGCGTAACAGCTTATATGAGAAAACAATGAAGAAACGTTGACCTCTATCATAATACTTAAATCCGCCAAAGAGTCAGGACACAGAGACTTTAGACATTTCCTTTATCTAATTATTATAAACGTTCTGACTATGAGAAACATTCTATGATTAAATTGTTGATTGGAAAAAAGCATGTTACATTTATTTCATCCCCAGAAACTCTGCAACACCTTAATTCATCGAGATAAAATAACAGGCAAAATGATTAATAACATAACAAAATAAAGTTCTATGTACTTCTTCTATAGTTTAGAATATGTACATCCTATTTAATATAATTCATCAAGTAACTATATGTTATTAAACATTTTATTTTTCATTTTTCAAAATGCTTGCAGAGGATTAAACAATTTTCAAATTACCTGGTGCACGCACTGAATTTTATACACAACCTAATTTAACATACACTATAGCAAACTCAATTATAGTTTTAATTTTATAACCATTAATTATCAGATTATTTTGGTAATTATCAAATAAGTTTGTTGTCAATGTAACTAATTTCGTCTTTATGGAGATAGTACATATTTATAACAATTTTATTTGATAGGTCGTGACTTATCAATACTGGTGGTCAATCGACGGATGGTAAAGTTTGACTTTTAATTAACTCAAATATACCCGGGATATTGCAAGATTTTTCACTTAAACGAGTTTGGGAGTTCATGATTGTTAAATTAGTTTCTTGCTATTATTTATGTTCTCTAATTAAAAAACAGACCAAGTAAAATAAAATAATAATGCGGAGCATGACAACAGACTGACTTTAGTACTAAATTCAATGTGCATCTAAAGAATAGTAATTCGATTGTTAGAGCGGTCCAAGGAAGCAACATTATATGGTGATTCATATTCATAGAAATTAGTTGGTAAAAGGGCCTTAAGCTAGGTCCTACTTTATAATAATCAGTAACAGTAAGGACGAGAAGTTAAACATTACTAGATGAGGGGGAGGCGGCTTCGCCGCCATTTGATAAACTTTGATGGCTAAATCTATCAATATATAAAGAAATATATATTTCCAATATATCTATTTTATATTTACTTTATATATAAAGAAAGAACTATCTTAGATGATTGGTACAACTATTTTTGATATATTTAACAAAAAAATATTTTTAATTAAAAGCCAATGCAGTCACTGTTTTTAATCAAGAAGGGTAAATTTCTAGAATGGTGATCGATCAACGAAAATTGGAGGGTTCAGATTGCATGTCGTATGAGGGGATAATTTTTTTTTTTTCTATAGATTAGGCATGAACTATCTTAGACTTCCAAATATATCTACCTTAGATTTCCAAATATATTTAATTTTTAAATTAAATAATGATTGGTAGAACTATTTTTAATATATTTAACCAAAAAAATATTTTGAATTAAAAACCAATGCAGTCACAGCTTTTAATTAAGAATGGCAAACTTCTAGCATATATTCAGATTGATCGATCAACGATAAATTGGATGGCTCAGATTGCATATCGTATGAGGGGATAATTTTTTTTCTTCTATAAATTAGACATGAACTACTTTAGACTTCCAAATATATCTACCTTAGATTTCCAAATATATTTAATTTTTAAACTATTTTTAATTTATATAAATAACAGTGTAAAAAAATTGACTCTATTTTTTACCGCATTTTAAATTTTAAAAAGCGGCCACGGATTTTAATTTATAATATCTTAGATTTCTCTTATTATGCACTTTTTTATCCAGTTTCCTGGCAAACTGCTGGGCAGGTGATAGGAGTCACATACTCACATGACTGTAACTGCAACCTGTTCGTTGACCATTTATAACTTTGTTTATGTTTAAGCGAAGAATGGGCTCCACACTGTCCACAGTTGAGGGTCTTTCAGGTTGTATTTAGTCTAAGATTTATTTAGAATAAAGCTAATAATGATAATAATAAAGAAACTAATAACTTTCATTCTTGATCAAGGTTCATTAAATTCAACTTGATGTAAATTTTTTAAGGCTTTTGATATATAAAAGGTAGAACTTGCGCTCAAAGTTCATCAATTTTTATGTCAATCATATACATATGGCATAGATCTTGTTTTTTAAGTATCAAATTTGAAAATTATAATAACAATGATTATCAAGATTAAGTTAACATTTGTCAGAAATCCCAACCATTAACATATTCCGTTTAATCTTTCATGGCTAATAATCCGTTTCATGTAATTTAATTTGCTCTTCTATTTAAAGAGACAATACTAAACCAAAGAAATCAAAAGCTTAAGAATTTTTTTTTATTTATTGTTTCCATCTTGTCGAAGATAATTAATAGATTTGGTTTAAAAGTAAGTTCTGGTTATAAAAGAATATAAATGCAAGCAACAATAAAATTTAAGATTAATTCAGAAAATTGTTCTTTGGGGACCATTGTATAATTTACAAATAACATTGCAGCCTTCATGCATGCAGGATTATATTCGTTCTATGCTTCTAGAAGGTCTACACTTTCTAGATACCCCATCTTTTGATTTTTTTTAACGATGATTGCAAATAAAGTACAAAGCCAGAAGATGTTAATTAACATAAATACAACTTATTATATATCTGGTAAATTTTAATTCCACAGGCGACATTAATGGCCGTGCACCTTTTTAAATTGAATGACTTTATTATATTCAAGTAGGAGTTAAGATATTAATGCCCTTTTTGATGTATAGGCCTTTGCAATTTTTACTATTTTATGAATTTCTTAAAACTTACTATTTTAGAAACTTCTACTGTTAGTTTTTATCCAAAAATAGAAAGTTTAAAAAAAAATCGAAAAAATTAGCAGAAAATTTTTACAAATAATAAAATTTGGTTTGGAATATGTAGAATGAATTGATTAAATAAGATTTGTTGTTTTTAAATAAATCCAAAGAAATAAGGTCATGATGTACAAAAACAACCTATATATTCATCATGATGCACGATAAACATTTTGCAAATACATGTATGATTCAATGATTGGATGATTGATGATATTGGATATGTTGTCTGTTGAAGAGTCGGAAATCTTACTCTATGTATATATATTTACAAATTTATAATTATATTTTTCACTAATACTAATTAATAAGTTAAAGCTCAAATTTTAGCGAGGGAGTGGAAACATTGTTTCTGTCTTTCATGAGCATTAAAGTGCTCATATAAATTTTTTTGAAAATTTAGAACACTCTGATACTATTTATTAAATAAAAAAAATAATTTTATTTGTTGGTTTATTTTTCAAATATTTGAACATTAATACGAGCCCTTCTATATCAACAACTTAACTATGTTTTTTCAGAATTTTAATTACAAATCATTAACCTCAGATAAAAGAAATAAGTGTGATGGTGTATAAATAATAAATGACAGTTGATATTTTCTATTTTAAAATAGCTGAACAATTTTTTAAGGCAAAGGATAATAATCCATAATCTGAAGCCCCTAAATATAATAATAATAATCCGTTTAGAGTAATTCCTAAGACTTTTTGGGGAACTTTAAAAAGCGCTTGTGGCTAGCCATTCCTCCATGCTTACCTTTTCATTTTTCTTCAAAATAAAGAAAGTTGAAAACTATCAACCTCCATCTTAATTATCTATATATAAATTCTAGATATATCCACATGAGTCCGTTTCACAGAGAAATTTTAGTAGATGCTCTTCAATGGAGCACCGCACCTCCCACGCCGAACCTTTAAATTCTTCATCCTATGTGGAATCTACTGGCGACTCCGAGGCCGACACAATTCCTAACGACACAGCCGCCTCCCGGCTATGTATCATCAGGACTAAGATCTCTAATGATGATGATGATGCCGAATCGACATCTGGCAAGTTTGTTGATGTGAAAGAG
This sequence comes from Rhynchospora breviuscula, assembly GCA_027562975.1. Taxonomy (NCBI): domain Eukaryota; kingdom Viridiplantae; phylum Streptophyta; class Magnoliopsida; order Poales; family Cyperaceae; genus Rhynchospora; species Rhynchospora breviuscula. Next base: position 55,988,919 of record CM050402.1, read on the forward strand.
AGTCAAGAATCGCCGGTAGATCAGGTGAGCAGCAAAAATGTTAAAGAGGAGACCACTTATACGAAGTTGGTCGATAAGAAAGCGAAGAATGGCCAGAAGGAGGAGCAAAGGGATGCGGTGCAAGAACAAGGAGACGCTGAAAGTGACCGGCGTTTCTGGGATGCCTGTATAGCCCATGGTTATTGAGATTTTATTAATTTATATTTTATTCTTTTAATATTCCTTTCAGCAAACATATATGATTTTGCTATATGATCGATGGTGCTCATCGGTCTCTTGACTGCCCTTCCCCTTTCTTCTTTTTGCTCTTTAATTTTTAGTTTTTTTTTTTACTTGAGGATGTTGATGAACCAAAGCTCGTATGCATGGTTCACTGACAAAATTAAGGTTATTTTTATACATGCTATATTTCTGTTATTTGATTGTTTTCTAACATGGCATTGTACTACATTTTAATTTTACCGATTTTTATATATTATTTTTATTTCTTGTGACTTTGCAATTTGTACTAAGTTTTAATTTCGTTGCCTTAAAAATATTCTATACACATATATATATTTTGCTAGTTAATTGAATCATGTCCCTTTTGTAGTAATCACAGTTAATTTAGTTCCTTTAGCTCAATTTGTACTATTTTGCTTCCCTCTATATATACGTAATATATTATTGTCCTTAATAACACCTACTTTCTGGTATCTTTCTCTTTCGCAGCAACTAACAGTACAACACCATATGGACATATCTGATAGAGATCTATGAAAAGGAAAGGTTTAAATAAAGATTAATTCGAAAATCAATAGTCCAGAATTGAAACTTTATTATGCATTTTTTAAAATTTTTTTTCATTGAGATTTAGGCCAATTAAAATCTAGAATTTGGAATCTGTGTATAATCGTCTCATGATTTATCGGAAAAGCACAGAGAAAATGAGAGAGGTAAAAAATGAGGAACCATATGTCTTCATTGATTTTTGTAATAAATTAAAACAACAAAAGAGACAATATAATTTCATGAAAAATAAGTTCCTATCCACCATCTTCACCTGAAGTCTAAGTTCCTTGTTTTTGCACAGCCTTATTATTTCAAGAACATACATATGTTATATAGCCGGTGCGTAGTACTGATTTGAATTTCATGTCAATTTATACATTTATTTGTACTGCTGATGTTTTCTGAGTTTCAATTAGTTTTTGCAGTACTGTCTGGTTTTTCATTCAATTTATAATTAGTGTCGTTTCCTTACTACTTTTTTCTGTTATAGTCTTCATATAACCACTTCAAAACCTACATCGATCCATAAACTCTGGGCATGCATATATAATATTGTAGAAAATGTTCTGAAAAATGGACATTTCAAAAACTAACGTTCTTATGTTAGTTTTTGTTTCTAAATAAGTTGGGTTTGACATATGAATATCTAGAACCTCTGGTGGCCTTATAATAAATTTGAAAAATATTTACAATATACATAAAGGACAAAACCAAAAGACGTCTGTAAATTTGCAATTTAAACAAAAAGTAGTCGGAATCTTTCATACTATTCTACCAAATTAAACAAGACTTTTTTTTAACATTTTTCAACAAATTTTTTTTTTCAATTTTTGTGCTACTTCATTTATCTATCATGCATTATTTTGTATATCAATTTACAATACGTTCATGTTGCCTTGAACGCTATATTTATTTTCATACATTTTCGGACTGCTGGTTGACTTAGAGTTAATGCAATTTTGTTGTTATCACTCAATGTATAATTAGTGTAATCCCTTGCCAGTTGCCAATTTTTTCTGATTTCCATCAGTACTATGCATTTTAAATATATAGTAATAACTACAACTCTACACGCTATGTGTACTTGAACTTGTATAAAAAGATAATTCTTGGAATATTCAAGGAAGACCAATTCCAAAATTAAGGTTTCTAATTTTTTTTTTTGTTAATTTCCTACTGAGTTTGGTTGATCAATTAAAATCTAGAACCTAGCGAATTTTTAATTTGGTTATTCTGATTTGTCTGGAAAGATTAACAAAAGAAAAATAGGAGGAAAAGAACGTCTAAATTTGCAAATTCAAGTTATAACAGAAAATAAAATGAGGACCTTTCACTTCTCTCTCTAAATTAAGAATAGTGTTCAATTATTCTACATGCATTCTACATACCACGAGTTTATGTTGTCATGAACATATGTTCCGTTTATTTTCATGGGAAAATTGGATATAACCCCCTCAAATCTTGCTCATCTGGATATAATCCCCTACAATCTTCGAAATTGGAAATAACCCCCTACAGTGTCGTTGTTTCTGGATATAAACCCTTTTCATTAGTTTTAACAATATTTTAAATAAAATATTTCAGCTTTAAAAATATATGACCAAACTATCCTTCGTCTTCCATGAGACCACAACTTACGCCTCTTCATCTCCTCTGTCTTTTTCCTCTTTGAATTAAACTTAGCTCCACAAATCATTTACGTGGGTTTAAATACAGAGGTTGTCATGAAAAAACAGATAGTAAAGATGTCATTGAGTGAACTAGAAAATGCAACTTGGATTTAGAGAAGTGATATAAATACGAAAGTAACGGAACCTTGACTGACCATTTACAGAAGTGCTCAAATTAAGTTTGTGTCGAGCCTTTGTTAGAGCATCATTTGTATTCAAAATTCGAAATAATTTCCCTAAATAAAATGACATGAATCAAAGGAGATACCGTTTAAACCCCTCTCTTTTTCCCTTCTAATCATTTTTTTTTGAGGAAAAGTTTCCCTTTATATCTCGTTGCGCTCTTTTACAATTCTTGTTGCAATTGATTTATTATGATGAAATATCCTTTGTTGGGAAGAATATTACGTGGTTGAGAACAGATTTAAGAAAATCAATAAAATATAAAATCGGAAATCATAGTATCGCTATTGGAAAGAACGGATGAAGGATTTGGGAAGATGAAGAATGAAGGGTAGTTTGGTCATATGTTTTAAAAACTGAAATATTTCATTTACAATATTTTTAAAACTAATGAAAAGGGTTTATATCCAGAAATAACAAGATTGCAAGGGATTATTTTCGATTTTGAAGATTATAGGGGGTTATATCAAGATGAGCAAGATTTGAGGGGTTATATCCAATTTTGCCCAAATATGCCTTTAACTATAGCTGGTCGATTTTTAATTAATTCATGTCATTATTTTTTTTATTAAAGGTGGCCTGAGCTGGACTTCCATTGAAACACAAAGAGCAGTACAAGAGTTCAAAAAAGTAAGCAACCAAGCCTAAAAGCTAATAACTATTGTTTCTACCCTCTAAGTAGGAATCACATCTTCTGCCTACCTTAAAAAGGTTGGCAGAGTGCCAACCTTTGATCTGAACCGTTAGATCTAATCTCAACGGTTAATGGGAGTCCCGTGCATGATACCAGATTGATAGGCCCGAAAAATTTGAACTGTCTAGATTAGATCGAACGGCTCGGATCAAATGTTGGCACCTTGCCAACTTTAAAAGGTTGGTAGAGGGAAACCAAATCTAGTGCCGCGCGGCACGCAGAGGGAAACCAAATCTAGTGCCGCGTAACAATCCGAACCGTCCAGATTAAATCCAATGATGATAGGTGCCCCATGCATATAACCAGATTGTAAGGCCAGAAAAAATCTAACCGTCGAGATCAGATCGGACAATTCGGATTGTTGCGCGGCACGGTGCCGCACGGCATCGGATAGGAATTCTGGCAGAGGATACTCTCCCTTCTAAGTAGGTCTGAAAACGATGACCATTTTGACCGTCTTTTTGTTTCGTTTCGTCTCTTTTCCTCCTCTGGTTCGGAAATTGCTTCATACACTCTCTAAATTTGGAGATCCACTCCTACTTGGACGAAAATACCCCTCTCACTCCTTCAATTTACGTCTCTCAATTCACCTCAGTTTGAAAATATTTGAAAAAAAAAGATATTTTCGTCTAATAGGAGTGGATCTCTTAAGTTCACCTCAGTTTGAAAATATTTGAAAAAAAAAAGATATTTTCGTCTAATAGGAGGGGATCTCTTTAAGTTTGTGAAGTGTACGAAGCAATTCTCCTCCGGTCCTCCCTTTCCATTTTCTCACTGCTGGAGCGAACTGGAACAGTTTATACCGAGCGAACTCCTGTAGCGAATTAGCCATCCCAAATCTTTCTACCGAAGTCTGAACCTATAACAGTTTGTACTGAACCACCCGCCCCAGCCTCGTCCTTCTCTCGTTCGAACAGTTTGTCCGAACCCTACCTCCGCCTCCGCCGCCGCGCAGGCTGTCCGTCTCTATCGAACATGTATTGCCGCAAGAAAAGAAAGAGGGAGACTAAATCCACTCCAACTCCAGTACCTGTGCCTCCTCCACCGGCGGGGCCGGACTTGATCAGCCAACTCCCCGACTCCATCCTCTCCTTTCTTCCAATTAAGGACGCCGTTAGCACCAGCGTCCTCTCCTCTTGCTGGCGCCCCCTCTGGAAAGCAGTCCCGCTGCGTCTCGACAGCTCCTCTTTCGACCCCAACGTTCAGCCCCCCGTTAATCTCTTTCACGTCATTCGTCCACCATATTGGTCGTGGGAGGCCATCTTCAGGATTTTCCATTCACACCACGGGCCGGTCGAAAGCCTGAGCCTCACACTCTTCACCCCGTCTGAAATGGATCGCTTTGTGGAATCAGCCGTCCAAAGAGGCATCCGCTAACTAAACCTTGTTGCTTCTTATAACGAGGGCACCTACAAGCTGCCTGCTTTCCTTCTACTCTGCAACTCACTGCATCAATTGTCTCTCCGAGGGTGTACATTTCCCCAGGCTTTGCCTTTTTCAATATTTCCCAATCTCGGAGAACTGAGGCTCAATTCTGTGCCGCTGCCCAATGATTTGCTTCCAAATTGCACGTCTCTTGAGACCTTGCTGATCGCCACTTCTTATGAGGGACCACCTGTCAGCATTAGTTCCCCAAGCCTCCGCAAGCTTGTTTTTGATGTGGATAGTTCACGGACAGAGTTAATCATTAAATATGCACCTAATCTTGAATCACTCATGTTAGGGGAGGAGGCTACATGTTTTTGCAAGCTGAAGGTCCTAGATGCACCAAAGCTCCAACTGCTTGGTTTCATACATGCCAACTTTCGTGCAGTCCAATTAGGCGGGACTCTTATCGAACAACTTGAGGTGCATCTTTTTTGTTTAATTTACAACTGTTTCACTTAATAAGTCGCTGAAAATCTGAAATCTTGTGTCAATGTATGATTGTCTTTTGGTGTTAAATGGATTATTTTATCTAATTGATACTTTCGTTGCTGACAGGAGCCAACATTGATCTTACCACCAATCTTTAAAGTTAATACAACCCCTTGTCGGACGAACACGCTTTTTTCTGTGAAGACGCTAGCTATCGAAATGGAATGCTATTTTGAGAAGGCTATTCCAGATTTATTGAGATGTTTTCCTTGTCTCGAGAATTTTGATATTCTAGTAACTATTTTCATATTCTTCCACGAATAATTTTATTTTTTCATCGGCATTTCCAACTTCTCAGTTGAGATAACCGTTCTTAAACTTCAAACTTACTCGATCCACGATGAAAATTTGTTTTTTGCAAATAATGATGCTAGGACAATACATAAGATCAATCTGAATTAACAAAATAACAAGTGTGTACCTATTTTTCATCTTAATTGATCAAACTTATTTTAGGGTCTTACTTGACAATACTTTTAGTTCTAAAGATTATGCGTCTCAAGAGGAAGTAATGGCTATTACCAAATGGCTCATGTGTAAAGTTGCTTTATTAGATGCAAAATTTCATCAAATTTATAGTCCATTAAATTTGATTTTGTACAAATAGGCTCATTTTGTTTATTTAAAACCACAGTTTATCATATATACATGTACCGTTCAAGTAAATAAATTTGTATATGACCTCTAAGAGTTGAGATCTTCTCTCGTGCTGTGAAATTTCACAGTGCATCCAGGTATTACTAACCTATTTTTGGTTTTGCAACGAATGAAATTGACAGTTGCAAGGGCACTGCACATGGTGCTGCATTTGAGAAGATAACAACTTCTTTAGTTAATAGGTTGTTTGCTTATGTGACAATTAACTTGTATTTTTGAATCAACATAAACAAGTGGATTTTATTTTGACACCATGGCTTTTGCAGCTATGGTATGGACTATGGACTGATAGAAAAAGTCGATGGACTACTAGCATTTAAAGCGTGGTTTGATTTTAATGACCTTAACGCAGGATTAGTGTTTTGTTTTGGCACGTTGAAGCAAATTTCAAGTGTTAGGTGGTATGTGTTTACTATAGAATTTGTGGGTACTGTATAGAAATAATATGACATATTTGATATTTCCTTTTTTCTCGTTTTAGAAATATGAGGGAAATGATGCTGAACATTATTTGGACAAGGGCATCTGGGAAGAGCAAGGTTCACTCAGTTTACTGGACCATCTAAAAACAGTTACTGTGAAGCGCTTTTGTGGTGATCAATGTGATGTGGAGCTTCTCAGATATTTAGTTGTCCATGGTAAGGTGCTTCATAATATCACTCTTCTTTGTTCCAGGCACATCAGTAAGAAATTTGTTGAGACTAAAAAACGACAAATTTGTTTCGAGAAGAGAGCATCATCAGATTTGGCTCTGGTTTTCTTTAGAGACGCTAAAAGAAATGTTCACTTTTCCTTGTGGAACGACCTGATATATTATTAATGTCAAGAATTCATTTTTGTATTCGGCATCAGTACTTCAATAGTGTGTTTTACTCAAAATTCTTTGTAAAATAAAATTAATTTTTGTGAGACTTTAGTTCTTATAAGTTCGCGTAAAAGAAAAAAAAAAACACGAATCGCTAAAATTATGAAGTTCCCTTCACCGGTTCATCTTTTTAAACAGCTAACATATGGTGGTAACATAAATAAAAGATATTTTGCAAGGTCATCGATACATTAGGGACACTATTTATTTTGTCGTTGTCCTTGTCCAGACTGCAAAGTCGCTTCCTCTGGTTAAGCATCACCATTACGGAACCCATCTCTCTGGCTTCAACAGTTCTGCAGCCACTAACATTCTATTTGTTCCATATTAATCCAATATTCCTTCAAGTTATAATATAATTAACTCAAAATTGAGTACGACTTTTGTTAAATATACGGGTTCCTCAGATATATGTGCATTAATTCCTGACCATCACAAATGAAGAAAAGTTGTGAATAAACATAGTTGCATTTTTTAAAACATTTAATAATTTTAAAATCTCATTCAAGGTCTACAAATAGAAAATGTATATTTCAAAGGTCATTCAAGGTCTAGATTAAGTGTGAAAATCTTATGTATTTATTTTCACGGAGTGAAATCTTAAATAAATTTGAATTTGTGCAGCAAAGATATTTGTATATAAAATTCTCGAAGAAGATATCTTAATACTCACTGCATGTGCAAAATCAATTAAAAGTACAAATTCAAACAATTAAGAGAAAACCAACAAAATTTTACCGTATCACTTAGGTTCTGTTCCATGGGGAGGGAACAGGGCTAAGAAAAGGAAGAGGAAGCAAAAGAAGATGAAGGACAAAGATATCTTACTCTAGATTTCTAAATGTATAGTTAATGATTCAAACCATGTTGTTTTAGAGCATACAGTGACAACAAAGATATCTTGCTCCAGAAGTCTATTTCACCATTTCTATTTCCTCAGACTATCTTAACGTAGATATGAAATTCAAAGAACTTTGTTCTATATTTTTTTTTTTCAAATTATCCCAGGCGTCATATACACCATTCATCTATTTTCAATCAAATTAACATAATATGGAAATAACTCTTCTTTCTCAATCTCCACTCCCCTCTTCTTCCGTTCCCCACCCCTCTTCTCTCAATCTCTGCTCCCCTCTCCTTCTCTTCCCCTAGTACGCCGTCTCCTCTCCCTCTTCGCATTTTTTCTCCTCTCATACGCCTCTCCTCTTTCCTAATTCCCTTCCCCGCACCTCTCTTTTTTAAGATGAATACTTACAATAGCAAAACGAATACTTACAACAACAAAACGAAAAGACACAAAAATTGGTAAAATAAAGAAAGAAAATTAACAAATATAACAAACAAAGTGAATATTTACAACAATAAACTGAACTTATATACAAATTTGTTAAGTAAGAAAAAAATGATCATATTCAACATACAAAGTGAACACACATAACAACATAATTAACATATACAATAAACAAAGTGAACATATATATCTATTGGAAACTTCTTCAGTATTGTTGACTTAATAGATATTAGATATTCTCTTGTTATAACTAAATGAACGGTAACGTCTATAAGATATTCTTTTGTTATAACTAAATGAACAATTACGTCTATTAGATACTCTCTTAGTATAACTATCTGAATAAACACTAGATACTCTTGTGTTATGACAAATTGAACATTTATGCATATTAAATAATCTCTTATTGTTACTAAGTATTAGGGTATGCAGAACTATTAGAGAGAAGGAAGAACAAAAATAATAAAGGAGAAAGATGTGGAAACATGAATGAGAATAAGAAATTTGAGAGAAATAAATATGAAAGGAGGTGATAGGCGTTCCGAAGGAAGAACGGGGAGGGAAGAGATGACGGAGTGAAGGAGAGGAGAGGAGAGGAGATGAGTACTGAAGGGAAGGATGGGGAAGAGAGGAAGGAAGAGAGAGGAGGAGAGGAACGTCTAAGAGAGGGAAAGTGAGGGAGGAAAGGGATGTGTTGAAAGAGAGAGGGGAGAGACGCGCACGCCGGAAGGGAGGGGAGACGCGCTGAGTGCTTGAATGATGTGGATAGATTAGCGTTGGATGGTTAGTAGTAATTCTGTTTGTCTATTGCAAATCTACAATGAACCTAACCCTTAAATTTAATTATATATAAAGAACAGAGAAAACCTGACCTACTAACTTCTTTATAAGGAACTTAATTAAAGTAATTTCCAAATAAAAATGGATTGAAACTCCAGAATACTTGGATGCACAATCCATAAAATTTGATGAATACAGCTCCAACTATATTACATAATTAACTTTGAAGTACACAAATCTTGGGCCGTACATCAAGTACACTTATTATAGCATCTAGAAAATAAAAATTAACCACTTGGGGGCAATCCTGGATCGTGGCCAGGGTTTGGGTGTGGACTTGGGTAGTCGTTTTTCTCAGCATCCATTCTCGCCATTTCTTCTCCAAGATTTTGTCCTTGCTTTGTTGTTGTAGCCTGTAATTAGCACGCACCATTTGATTAGTTACTTTTGTTATGATTTTTCGTCCTTCCAAGTATATATTAAAAGGAAGACACTGTAAACAAAACCTCGAAGTAAATCATACATTAATTACTTACAGACCTGATTTGTAATCTCAGTAGCTGCTAAATTTTGATTCTTCAATGCAAGGTCTCCTACAATGCACGTGCTTAAAATATTAGAAATTAAACAAACAAAGAACCAAAACAGACATGTTCATGTCATAACTAATCTTTTCACAACATAGAAGATCAATAATAGAAAAAAAGGAAAAACTAAAAAACAATGCTGGACATTACTTGACAGTGGCACAGCTGAGAGATCAGGCAGAAGATATGACAGCATGAGAAATACTGCAAAGACCGTCAGCAGATGACTCCTTTTCTCCATTTCTTCACTATCTAGACTTGAAAATAAAATAAAACTAGGTTTTATTACAGAAAAACAAAGGATATCTTGGCACAATATATGCAGGTTCCGTGCGTCTCAGTATGTATGTGTTGGAGGTATATATATATGTATATGAACAACATTGACTGAGGCTGAAACTAAAAGTATGAATTAATCCCTGTAACACATCCATTGTGGTCTGGTGTTTGACCTTAACTTATATGTGGTCATGTGGATGGTTTTTTTGGAAGTAGTCAATACCTCTCATGTGCAGCTCTCCAGAATGATGATAGAAAGTAACTGCAACAACTGAGCTTGACAATTGATATCCAAGAAGAATCTAACAACTTACGATTGCCATATATATATATATGTAACATGAATCAACTTTTTGTGAAGAAATAGACAGAAATCATCACCAACTCGTCTCTATTTTACTTTCTGACATAACAATATAATCGTTTGCCTAATTTAATATCCTCCGATGCAATTTGTTCTTTGATCAAATAGACCAAATATATACTTTTACAGAATTTTATTAATTTTTATATTTTATATGTATAATTAGAAGAGGAAAATCTAATGATTTCTTCTACCTGGACTTTTTTGATAGCGGCGTCGAATATTAGAAGAAGAAAGTCTCGAACTCTTTGACAAAAAACTAATTTTACTGAGTTCTCTTATCTATTATATCATCCAAGGAGGGGCAGGGTCCTTTTTTATAGGCGAGAATTTGTCCAGATACAATGAATTTAAAATTACAAAAAACTACTAAATCTTATGATAAATTTTTTTAGATATAGTACGTTTTCTAGTAACCAAATTACAATCTTATTAAATAATAAAGTCAAAAGCAATTAAATTTTGCTTAGGTGTCCTAATATATTAAAATGTTAGTAAATCTTATGATATAAGTTTTTTGACATACTACGTAATCTAGTAAATCTTGTTTTTGCAAGCTGAAGGTTCTAGATGCACCAAAGCTCCAACTGCTTGGTTTCATACATGCCAACTTTCGTGCAGTCCAATTAGGCGGGACTCTTATCGAACAACTTGAGGTGCATCTTTTTTGTTTAATTTACAACTGTTTCACTTAATAAGTCGCTGAAAATCTGAAATCTTGTGTCAATGTATGATCGTCTTTTGGTGTTAAATGGATTATTTTATCTAATTGATACTTTCGTTGCTGACAGGAGCCAACATTGATCTGACCACCAATCTTTAAAGTTAATACAACTCCTTGTTGGACGAACACGCTTTTTTCTGTGAAGACGCTAGCTATCGAAATGGAATGCTATTTCGAGAAGGCTATTCCAGATTTATTGAGATGTTTTCCTTGTCTCGAGAATTTGGATAGTCTGGTAACTATTTTCATATTCTTCCACGAATAATTTTATTTTTTCATCGACATTTCCAACTTCTCAGTTGAGATAAGCGTTCTTAAACTATAAACTTACTCGATCCACGATGAAAATTTGCTTTTTTGCAAATAATGTTGCTAGGACAATACATAAGATCAATCTGAATTAACAAAATAACAAGTGTGTACCTATTTTTCATCTTAATTGATCAAACTTATTTTAGGGTCTTACTTGACAATACTTTTAGTTCTGAAGCTTATGTGTCTCAAGAGGAAGTAATGGCTATTACCAAATGGTTCATGTGTAAAGTTGCTTCATTAGATGCAAAATTTCATCAAATTTATAGTCCATTAAATTTGATTTTGTACAAATAGGCTCATTTTGTTTATTTAAAACCACAGTTTATCATATATACATGTACCGTTTAAGTAAATAAATTTGTATATGACCTCTAAGAGTTGAGATCTTCTTTCGTGCTGTGAAATTTCACAGTGCATCCAGGTATTACTATCCTATTTTTGGTTTGTGCAACGAATGAAATTAACAGTTGCAAGGGCACTGCACATGGTGCTGCATTTGAGAAGATAACAACTTCTTTAGTTAATAGGTTGTTTGCTTATGTGACAATTAACTTGTATTTTTGAATCAACATAAACAAGTGGATTTTATTTTGACAGCATGGCTTTTTCAGCTATGGTATGGACTATGGACTGATAGAAAAAGTGGATGGACTACTAGCATTTAAAGCATGGTTTGATTTTAATGACCTTAACGCAGGATTAGTGTTTTATTTTGGCACGTTGAAGCAAATTTCAGGTGTTAGGTGGTGTGTGTATAGAATTAATTTGTGGGTACTGTATAGAAATAATATGATATATTTCCATTTTTCTCGTTTTAGAAATATGAGGGAAATGGTGATGAACATTATTTGGACAAGGGCATCTGGGAAGAGCAAGGTTCACTCAGTTTACTGGACCATCTAAAAACAGTTACTGTGAAGCGCTTTTGTGGTGATCAATGTGATGTGGAGCTTCTCAGATATTTAGTTGTCCATGGTAAGGTGCTTCATAATATCACTCTTCTTTGTTCCAGGCACATCAGTAAGAAATTTGTTGAGACTAAAAAACGACAAATTTGTTTCGAGAAGAGAGCATCATCAGATTTGGCTCTGGTTTTCTTTAGAGACGCTAAAAGAAATGTTCACTTTTCCTTGTGGAACGACCTGATATATTATTAATGTCAAGAATTCATTTTTGTATTCGGCATCAGTACTTCAGTTGTGTGTTTTACTCAAAATTCTTTGTAAAATAAAATTAATTTTTGTGAGACTTTAGTTCTTATAAGTTCGCGTAAAAGAAAAAAAAAAAAACACGAATCGCTAAAATTATGAAGTTCCCTTCACCGGTTCATCTTTTTAAACAGCTAACATATGGTGATAACATAAATAAAAGATATTTTGCAAGGTCATCGATACATTAGGGACACTATTTATTTTGTCGTTGTCCTTGTCCAGACTGCAAAGTCGCTTCCTCTGGTTAAGCATCACCATTACGGAACCCATCTCTCTGGCTTCAACAGTTCTGCAGCCACTAACATTCTATTTGTTCCATATTAATCCAATACTAGGTGGGGGAAGCGCGGCTTCGCCGCGCCTTAGCGGATTTTTGATAATTAACAAATGTGATCTTCTGCTTGAATTATCTAAATTTGTTTTTAATGATGTCTTCAAATTTGTTTTTTTTTATATTGAGAATTATCTAAATCTTTTTTTTCAAATTTCTTAATCTATTAAAGTAAAACAAAATTTTTTGGAAATGATTAAATTTTCAGATTTCATTGTCTTTACATTAGCATCAGTACCAATTTGATATATAGTTCATCTTTATTATGTTATTATAATTTAGTTATGTTCATCTTTAGATATATAGTTCAGCTATGTTCACTTTTACGGGCATAATTTAGTTATGTTCCAAATAAGATGACAAATATAAAGAAAAGACATAAAAACTATGATTCAGGCTATTGCTACTTTGATGACTCCAGAAACTGCCCTATAACAATTAAAATCTCTACTTCACCATTAGTTTCTTTCTTTTATAGCATCTCACTAAATATGTTACTGCCAGTAAGTAGTTTTGGTGACATTGCAATGTCAGAAAAAGAGTAGCTACTAGAATTTTTTTAAGAAAAAAGAAAAAAAATGAAAGAAATTAATCTTAGTTGAGTTAATTCCAATAGAATACATTTTTAAAGAAATAAAAATATTTAATTTTTTTTTACCATTGGAACAAATTAAAAGATAGCCTTATCTTGGACAATTGATTCGACAACGAAAAAATAGTAACGTGGGCTATAGCATAAATTGCATGTTACAGGCCATACACTCATGCTATAAAAAATACAATTGGTACCAATACATTTGGTTGTAATGGACTATAACATTCAACAAGGGTTGTACAGAAAAGCCTTCAACTGATAACAGTCGGACAGTAAAATGAAGTCACAAATTACACTAATCATTTTATAAAATAAACAAAGAACTGGAGATTTCTCAATTTCTATTAATTGCAATTAAGATAAAATTTAGTATGCATCATTTGCAACTAATAACAACAAAGCATTAGAACTTATGACGTATGTATCAAGTGGTCTCCTGTGAGTGCGATTTTAAAGAAAAGATAAGTAATAATTCTATATTCGAATAAGTAAAAACTTGGATTACAATAATCATAGAAGAACTTTGGCAATGCACATATTGGTCAATAGCAAAGTAGCAGCTTCGTCATTGTTGTTGTTATTACTGATATTGAAACCATCCAAAGCTTGGATGCTTAAAAATCTTTCAAACTATTCTCCATATGATGCCGTCGACATGCAAAAATATAAAATTAGTAACTTCTATCATAGGAAGTTGCCATAAATAAAATTACTATATAATTTTTGCCATAAATAATTTTTAACTTTTAATTCTCTTCAATTTTAACTATGTTTCTTATGGGATGTGATTATCTGTTTAAGAGCTTTAAGAAACTTCAATCAAACAAAAAAAAAATAATTAGAGAAAACAGTAAATTACTGCTTGTATTGGACCTGACTGGTACTTGCTATGTAATATAAAAGTAGAAGGATTTGACAAAGCATAGATAACGATAAACATCTTTTGTCTTACCAATAAACATCTCTAATTACTCAAATATTTCAAGATCCACCCGAAGTCAAACCCACCTATGCTAACTCTCTGGCCACAGCAGCTACCCTTGGAGAGAAATCCTTGGATGGTAACCAAGGGTTTTGGGGTTGAGCGACAAATTTGGGATAAGCAATTCGTCCTTCCTTCCTTCGTCTTTCATTTTGTTGGAGTTGGGGGGGAGTCGACAGAGGAGGATGGTGGGGTATTCATAGGGGACTCAAGTTGTTGATCTGGACATTTCTCTTCAAGGTGTTAGCCTCAGCCGCCTTCCCAGGTGAGCCTGTTGTCAGACACAAAGAAATAGGATATTACATATCGTACTAAATTATCAGTAAATTTCACAATTACCTAGCACTTTCATATTAGTTGGGATCCAGCAAAACAGTGAGCTCCAACGATACCGAAAAAAAAATTAAAAATCCCTACTTAAGTTAATAGAGACACATCTCCCACTCTTCTTGGCTGTTTAATCCTTCATAGGCCATCAAGAAAGGTTTTTCTGTCTCCAAGGCCTCCTCAAGAGACATCGGGGGCTTCTCTTCTATATTTGGGTTTCCAAATCCCACCAAGTACTCTGGCTCGAACTCAATCTACATCAACCATAAAATATGAAAATTAATTATTCGAGTTTGTATTATATGAAGGAAATAAAAGTCACTTTGAATTACTGGACTATCATAGAATCACAGTACCCTTGATCTCGAATAATTTTCATGAAGCTTAATTCTGCATCTTTGATTAAAGCTCAAGGTTACTGTGGTAATACTTTGATTAAAAAGTCCTCTAAGGCCAGACACCATAAAAAATGTATCCAAATCCAAGTAAAAATTAAGTATGATAGGTCAACATCAATACATATCAGTTAATCCTAAAAGCTTTGCCTCAAAGTTAACTTAAAATAGACAATGGCCTGCAGAAAGCAACATGCAGTGAAGCATGTCTATGCGGTCTGGCTCCACATAGTCCAAAACGACAAACTGCCATAGTCATTAGTACAGAAGCACAAAGTTTACATTTTTTTTTTCAGGGTATTCTGACAAAGCTCTCTCATGGCAATGGCCATAAGGCCATTTATACTGGTACTGCTAATAAATATAGGCTTAGGAGAAATCGCACCAAGCTGTACCAGATATGTAAAATGAAGGGGAGTAAACTTGCTGTAAAGACAAATGCAAGTAATACTGATAATCAATAAGATATAAGGTTCAATCTAGGTGTTATAGAATAAAACATGACCGTAACACTATGATTATATGTTAAAGATATTGCAAGCAATAACTAAATACAAAGATTTTTGCAAAGCAACCCAATGAATACATCTTTTTATATATAATAAGTTAATAACATGATATGAACTTTATATATAAATTATAAAAGCAATTCTAAATTTTTCAAAGAAGGTTTAGAATTGATCTAACTATACAATTATATTCCACATTTGCACATATATAATATGAGTGATAATTTCATACCTATTGAATAATAAAAAATGATGCTGGACATTAGAATTAAAGTAGGAAACATAATAAAAGTAAGAAAATAAAGAGACAATTTACATACATATATAACCGTTGCCTAGTATAACTGGATTGTTCTTGCCAGGAATCAAGTTTTTCAACGTTGTCCAGTACAACGCCTCGACTTTTACATGCCCCAGTGGCACCAGTGGCTACAATTCATCTCACAACTTTTGCTCCAAACAACCATGCATTACGCCCAAACTGCATGCCTTAGATCAAAAACCTATGTCGAAAAACAACCATATTCAAATGTAAAACCCTTATAGTATTTCAACATGATTGATACTAAATGTGTGCATTCTAATATTTACAAATCGATATGGATTTAAAAGAAGATAAATTGCTGAAATACAAAAGTTATCCACATTGTTGACCTTACAATCTATGGTCAAAGAGGAAATTAACCAGACCTAATTAGACACTCTCAAAAAAAAAAAAAAAAAAGAGAGAGAGAACAAACGAAATTGTGATTAAAGATTAAAATCAGAAATGAATACGACTAAATTAAGAGCTGCTAGATATAAATGTTACAAAGACTTGTTAAATAAGGACCATTGCTCTATTAATATTTTTTTTTGTTCAATAATCAATTTCCGTTCAAGAGGAGCAGCAATTAAATGTGGCCATTTTTTGAGATAGTAAAATAAAATGAGGTGTTGTTGGCTAGGGAAATATTTCTTGCGTCATGTGGCATGTGCATGTGTTATGTGGCTGAGGGCAAAAGTTGTGGCGGTAAAGATGAAAGTCGTAGGGTAAAGCCGTGGCCATAAAGATGAAAGTCTTGGCCGTGGTGACAAATAGAAGATCCAATACAATTATTAAATTTAACTAAATGTGCTAGAAAACTCAATTTGAAATGGAAATGTTTCTGAAAGTAAAAATAGATCCAGAAATAGAATTGTCATCAATTAAATTGTCGGACTCCGACACACAATACCAGAAGAATTGTGATGGGCGTAATCAAGATGGATATAAAAATTAATTGTCCAATATCAAAGTTAACCAATGAAGGCTTGCCAAGTAAGTGCATGAGTTGCGCATGTTTAAATTCATAAGAATTGCCAAATTAAGGGTTGTAAGAGCCTTTACTGCTATAACCACGCACCTTCTCATAACTGTTTCTGGAGCCAATCAGACCTCGCCCAGTCAACACATGATCTATCCAGGTTCAAAAGAAAACCCCAAGATGGAGGGTTGCAACCTGACCAGAGACAAAAAAAAAATATTAATTCATTTATGGTTATCTAGACATAGTGAAAAAAATATTTTGAGGAACAAAAAGAATCAATTTTAATCACAAAATGGTGAAGCAAAATTATCAAAGGTACATAATAATATAATATTTCATTTTGCAATGAGCAAGGATACTGGTAAATGCATATTGCAATGAATTCAACAATGAGCAGCAAGCAAGCAACAACATATTAATTACAAACCATAGAAACAGAAAGTTGTGCATCTTGAATACACAGCCGTATGTATGTATATAAATCACAAAATATTTTTATTTTTGAATTTATAAAAGCAAAGAACAATTACAAAATACATATATATATTGATTGGACCAATCCTTGCAAACTTGTACTCATCCAAATAAAAATGTGTATCACAAAGCTTGAACTTACCAATGGAGAACATTGTAAGCTCGAAGGAACGCACCAAGTGCAATGCAAGTTTAGAAGAAAACTGAAGCAGGATTTGATGCAAGTATGACTGATATATATGCCTTTCATCTCTCATTTTGTATGAGAAAAGATAACAATATCAAAATCAAAACTGCATCAACAAAACTACAGTAATTTATATAATGGAGTGGATATGGCTTCTTAGTTCTAAAATAAAAAAAAACATATATGGTAATTGAGGCCCTATGAAGGAAGGGGTAAAATTGGAAACTGATTCAAATTATATAAACCGAGAGTTCTAGGCTTCCAGCTACCTCCACATGTTATTATGCTATTTACATAATATAATATTCACAATTTAATTATTATAGTATATAATAATTCGTTTGCGAGACATCCAATACTTGAATAAAGATAACTCTTATATTTGACCATGCAATCTTTTTTCGAAAAAGGTAGACAGGTTCCACAGGTCCTTACCATCAAGATGTTATCATCACCATATACTGGATCAATTATCTTAAATCATCTTGAATCTTATGCCACGATATAAGTATTTTCTAATCATAAGAGTAATTTGAGAAATTAAGTATATCTGCTAATCAAGGTAATCATCAATATGCAAGTCATGCTAATAAAATTAAACTGATTTTGACAACAATATAAAAATATCTCAAATTTCCATACATTATATATCACGCCACCAATTGACATCACCTATCCAATTTATATGAAAAATAGCACCTAACCACACAGAAGAAAATTATAGCTGAATGACCCAAATTTCAGAGTAAATCAGTTAGAAATCACAAATGTTACTAAAGTAAGAAAAATATGTTTAAAAAATGTTCAATCAGATCGGCTATACTATTCCTAATTTCCTACAAAAAATATACAATCATAATTTCTATTATAGGAAGCATGTACCAGTTTGGTTATAAAATCGCAACACAAAGCACGATGATTTTCCACCAGTAATAGAAATAGGAAAAGAATAGATAACATTGGAACAACAATAGTTCACTTCATCAGGGTTTCCGACCCGACACGACCAGCCTTCGAAATTAAATTTTGTAATACTATGGCTCTGTATGAAGTTTGTGTTGCCAGACCCCCATATCGACACAATAAGTTTGGTGTGCCAGTAATGACATTGAATAAAAAATAATTCAAATTGAGATTCAATAAAATAAAATTGAATTCAGTGTAATCAGCTGTTTGTAGAAACAAAACAAATTATTCAGTGCATAGCACCATATCTTCTTATGAAACATAACAAATCGAATAAAGCTAATGGTTTCAAAGTGCATAGATTTTCCAGTAGAAATTTTCTTAAGAAAAAAAAAGAAATTAATGATAGATAATTAACACAGCCAATAAGAAAAAAATTATGATTGCTTATCCATACCGGTAAGAGAGGCAGTCGCTTATTTCTTTTGATGAATGGGTTTTCAACACTGAAGCACATCCCCTAAAAATTGTAACCAGGCACTCTGGAGCAACTGACAGCAAGCTCAATTCCAATCTAGTTGTTCGGCTCTTTGGAAGAAAGCCAGGGAAAATTAGTGATCCTAAAGGTTGCTCTCTTTAAAATAAGGATGGATGACGGGTGGTGTTGGCGGACATGGAGGAAACAAAGGAGAAAATGAAGGGTATGGCCGTATGGATTGAGGCGGTGTTAGCAGAGGAGGAGGCGACAGAGAGGAGGGGGTTGAGGTGGGATTGGTGGAGGAGGAAGCAAAGAGAAGGAGAGGCGGAGCCGCGGAGGATCTGTTAATGGATCAGATCGATCGCGAAAAAAATGAAGGGCTCAGATGCCGCGTCGTAATCTGCCAAAAAACGGCCACGGGATTTAATTAATACTATAGATTCCTTCAAGTTATAATATAATTAACTCAAAATTGAGTACGACTTTTGTTAAATATACGGGTTCCTCAGATATATGTGCATTAATTCCTGACCATCACAAATGAAGAAAAGTTGTGAATAAACATTAGTTGCATTTTTTAAAACATTTAATAATTTTAAAATCTCATTCAAGGTCTACAAATAGAAAATGTATATTTCAAAGGTCATTCAAGGTCTAGATTAAGTGTGAAAATCTTATGTATTTATTTTCACGGAGTGAAATCTTAAATAAATTTGAATTTGTGCAGCAAAGATATTTGTATATAAAATTCTCGAAGAAGATATCTTAATACTCACTGCATGTGCAAAATCAATTAAAAGTACAAATTCAAACAATTAAGAGAAAACCAACAAAATTTTACCGTATCACTTAGGTTCTGTTCCACGGGGAGGGAACAGGGCTAAGAAAAGGAAGAGGAAGCAAAAGAAGATGAAGGACAAAGATATCTTGCTCTAGATTTCTAAATGTATAGTTAATGATTCAAACCATGTTGTTTTAGAGCATACAGTGACAACAAAGATATCTTGCTCCAGAAGTCTATTTCACCATTTCTATTTCCTCAGACTATCTTAACGTAGATATGAAATTCAAAGAACTCTGTGCAACATTTTGTTCTATTTTTTTTTTTTTTCTAATTATCCCAGGCGTCATATACACCATTCATCTATTTTCAATCAAATTAACATAATATGGAAATAACTCTTCTTTCTCAATCTCCACTCCCCTCTTCTTCCGTTCCCCACCCCTCTTCTCTCAATCTCTGCTCCCCTCTCCTTCTCTTCCCCTAGTACGCCCTCTCCTCTCTCTCTTCGCATTTTTTCTCCTCTCATACGCCTCTCCTCTTTCCTAATTCCCTTCCCCGCACCTCTCTTTTTTAAGATGAATACTTACAATAGCAAAACGAATACTTACAACAACAAAATGAAAAGACACAAAAATTGGTAAAATAAAGAAAGAAAATTAACAAATATAACAAACAAAGTGAATATTTACAACAATAAACTGAACTTATATACAAATTTGTTAAGTAAGAAAAAAATGATCATATTCAACATACAAAGTGAACACACATAACAACATAGTTAACATATACAATAAACAAAGTGAACATATATATCTATTGGAAACTTCTTTAGTATTGTTGATTTAATAGATATTAGATATTCTCTTGTTATAACTAAATGAACGGTAACGTCTATAAGATATTCTTTTGTTATAACTAAATGAACAATTACGTCTA
The DNA here is from genome assembly GCA_027562975.1 of Rhynchospora breviuscula. Taxonomy (NCBI): domain Eukaryota; kingdom Viridiplantae; phylum Streptophyta; class Magnoliopsida; order Poales; family Cyperaceae; genus Rhynchospora; species Rhynchospora breviuscula. Next base: position 56,009,420 of record CM050402.1, read on the forward strand.
TTAGATACTCTCTTAGTATAACTAACTGAATAAACACTAGATACTCTTGTGTTGTGACAAATTGAACATTTATGCATATTAAATAATCTCTTATTGTTACTAACATGGTTCTGAAACTCGGAATCGGACTGTTGGTCAAAGGAGTCAACTCGGGTGACTCGGAAAAACTCGGGTGACTCGGTACAGAAACTCGGATTTTTTATGGAAACACTTCTAGTGTCTTTAAAAATCAGAAAAAAATGAGAAAAAAATAAGAAAAATATAATTATAAGAGAAAGTTACAACATTTAAGTTTGAAAAGCATCAAATTAACTAAAAATAAATAAATAAAAACAATACAATTCTAGAATATTACATAAGTTTGTAAGACAGAATGTTAAGAAGTTCATTGTATCTTCTAAATTCTAATTATACATTAAATTAAAGATAAATAAAATATAAATATTAGATAATAAAATATTATACATAAAGTAATTGATGCTCCATACAAATTTATTGCCAGAAGCTATGACGGGCTGGTTCAGTGGTTTCGCTGCCTTCGTGAATATAGAAATACCATGGATTATTTTGTTGTGTTTGGGGAGGACCAAATATAGAAGACATGAAAGATGATTCAATTCCATCATTTGAATTGTTATTCCTTGAATATTGATTATTGTCAATTCCATTACTTTCCGACCCTACTTCATGAAAATATGGTTGTGGAGAGGAACCACCACTTACTCCAGGAACTCCATCATATAAATTCATATTTTGAAGCCTTGACAGTTCATTAATATCTCTATAGCCACGTCCTCTTCTATTTTTATGCTCATCTTGAGAAGTCGGTCTCGGATACGGCTCTTGTGGAACTCTTAGATTTGAATATTCATCATTACCACCCATGTCTGCATTTCTGTATGGCATATCAGCTCCTGGATTACTGCCATCATCATCAGTCGATGTTCTATTACTACCAACATTTGTATTTTCATCCCATGGATTTTCTCTATCATCAAGAACAGCATCTTCTTCCTCCCTAATATTTAATAATTTGTTGAATAGAAAAAATAAAAAAATATTGTAATAAAAATTAAAGCCTAGAATATAACAAATCTATTGAATATTTTTTATAAATAAAATAGTATAAGTATAACCTTATCCAAGGTTGCAAAGGATCTTCTTCATGAAAAATCTTGTCAAGATCAATTAAATTATCTTCTTCATATCTCCTCCTTAAATGTCGCTCTCGAAGTCGCATATTATAATGGCAAAATACAAGATGTTCAAGTCGATCCATTTTCAAACGATTTCTTATTCGAGTATGTATTAATTCAAATGTTGTCCAATTTCTCTCACATTGGGAGGAAGAAACCGTTTGACTCAAAATTCGAACAGCAATAGGTGTCAAATTCGGACATTCATCTCGTGCATATAAGGACCACCATTCCCAAGGTTTGCATTGTTTCGCTGCAGCGAGTAATTTTGCTGAAGAGAATATATCGACTTTTCTACGATACCTTTTTGCCTGTAAAAATAAATATACAAATAATTCAAATGGCGTACAAGCCAATTGTAGCCAAAATATAATCAAACATATTAAAAAAATTTACCTCTTTCTCGGTTTGAATTTGTAGAAGAATGTTTGGTTGTAGTTTCTCAATAATGTTTTTGAAACCCCGCATCACTTCAGCATCATTTTGATCCCCGTCAGAATATTGTAATAATGGATTTAAAAAATAACCTAAATAAATTAAAATTAGTTTAGAATATGCTAATACCCTTCTAGATTGGAATTAAATGACATTTGCAAAAAAAGTGATTCAAACAGATGTTGTACCTGCTGCATGTATATCTTGATGAAGTGTTTTCTCCCATCTATTGTCAATTTTTTTTCCACCATTTTTTGAAGTGTTTGCCACCAACATTTTGCTTAATTTGAAATTTTGCTCTATCTATCGCTTCATACAAGAAACCCATTTCTGATTTGTCATCGCTATCGACCATTCGAAGCACTTTGATAAGTGGTTCAAACAATTGAATTGTCTCTGCCATCGAAAGCTAAAACCCCTGATCAAATAACAATTCCTTGATGCTATCAACAACATCTCTTTCTTTTCGAGTTTTCAAAATTTCAATTTGTCGTGCCCAGGTATTCTTCAGACACATCTCCATAAGTGCATCTTTAAATGAATATAAGCTTTGCAATGTAATAAAATTGGTGGCAAATCGTGTTATACCAGGTCTAAGCAATTCCCGACCATTTGTGGCCTCATGCATTAAATTAAGAGCCCACTGATGATTATAAAAGAAAGTTGTTATACTTTGGGCCTTGCATACTAACTGTTTTATAGTATCATCCTTACCAATATCTTCCAACATGAGATCAATACAATGAGCAGCACATGGAGTCCAAAAAATATTGTACTGATCCATTATTAATTTTCCTGCTGCTTTGAAATTGGCCCCATTATCACTAATCACTTGAATCACTCTAGAAACACCAACCTCTTCGATCACCTCTGCCATCAAACCACAAATATAATTTGAACTTTTGAACTTTTCAGTGGCATCTACTGATTTTAAAAAAGCTGTTCCTTCATTGCAATAAACCAAGAAATTAATAATATTTTTGCGATTATGTGTGGTCCATCCATCGCACATTATAGTACAACCAAATTCATCCCAGTGATGGTGAAATCCTTCTATCACTTTCTTTTGTTCTGCCACTTCCATTGGAAGATACTTGTTATAAATTTCATAACCAGTCGGTGCCGGAACACCAACTCCAGCTGCTTGAGTTGCTTCAATAGCTCTTTTAAAATATATATTATCTGCAGCATGTGCTGCGACAGTAGAATTCACAAAAAATTTAGTCCAAGCCCGACCAATAAATGTTTTAGTATCTTTGAAGCCTCTTAAAATAGCATTAGTAATTTTTGGTTGCTTGCTAGTTTGTGTCCGGTATAAATAATTATCAACTCTAGGTTGTGTAAGGGATGGTCCAATACCGACATTTTCTGACCTGGTAACTCTCTTACGACTACTACCTTCGCCAACACGCATTGAGGCAGATCGTCCCACTTCTCTTCTTAATGTAGATGGACCTTCCCCCCTTTGTTGCGATTCTTCTACCCTAAAGCTATCCCTACTTGCACGTAAAGCCATTTGTAATTCATCATCCGAGCATTCATTATTTGAGGAATCTTCACATACTTGAGTTAGTTCATCTGCTATCATATTATCTCGAGCTCGTGCCTTGTTCCTTTCTACTTTTTTTGTTCTCATATAATGCTGAAATTGTTTTCTAATTTCATCGGGGACACTTTTACATTCTTTAGCATTTCCATGAATTGCTGCCAAATGTTCTTTTCCTCTATGTATTCCATCATTTAGTATTTTATTACACCATTTGCATTTAACCTTTCTTTTATTCTTGTCAAGTGCAATAAAATGATCCCAACCCATGTCCATTGGTTTTCCTTTATCACTAGCCATTTCTCTATAAAAATAAAAAGAATTAAACGTTTTAGGAGAAGTAAGCAAATTCAAAAAAATTTAGAAAAATTTTAATAACAAATCAAAAATCGGAATGGACAAAAATCGGATTACTACCCGTTCCAATAAGGCACAATTTATAGAAATTAGAGATATGTCATTGTTAAATAATAAATTATTTTTTGCCACTACTAAAAAAATAGTCTTTTTCCATCAATTAATTGATATGACCATTCTACCATTTTGGATATGCCACCATAAAATATAAAAAATAAAAAATATGTCATCATAAAAGAAAAAATTAGTGTCATGCCATGACAAAAATCATTAAAAATTGATTTTATGCCTGCAAAAAATAGTAAAAATTAGTCTTATGTCACTTTTGCATTAAAATAATAATATAAAAAAATATGCTGCATAAACTAACTCAAGAAGTCATGGAAGTTAGTTAATTGCGCTAACAAGTTTTGGTGGGATAAAAATCATTTGCTGCCTATCTTATTATATTATGTTTTCGACGAATAAAATTAGATAGTATATGATGACTAGACATTAAAATGCTCCTCTGTGCTAATACTAACATTAAAATACACCAAAATTTTTAATACTATCATGTATCGCGTGGATTGCGCTAACAGAGGAGCATTGTATAAATTAGATGGTATATTATCATTATCAAAATTTATTGGAACATTTTCCAATTGGTACGCAAGGCCCAAAGAGGCAGTAATAAATTTAAAGAGTCAAAAAACTAAAAAATAATTTTTTTCCGTACCTCCTCTTCTCCTTCACGGGCTCACGGCACCTTTCCCAGTCCCACTTTCGAGTTTCGAAAATCGATTCTGCCTCTTCCCCGACCGCAATCTGCCTCTTCCCCGACAACCTCTGCCTCTTATAAGTCTTCCCCTTTGAGGATCGAGAGCTCGAGACTTGAGAGGCGAGAATGAATTGGCCCTTTTTACCGTGAGTGTGCGAGATTCAAATTGAGAGTTTGAGACCAATAATTGAAGAGAGAATGCGAGAGTGAGACTGTGAGACTACGAGAGATGTGAGCGAATAGATGCAATTATTGGTGAGACTGTCGATCCATCGAATTTCAGTCGATTATGACCAATTTTAGTCACAAATCAGCACATTTCGCCCGATTCTAGCCGTTTCAGTTCAAAACTCGGCCGATTCCAGCCGATTCAGTTCAAAACTCGGCCGATTCCAGTTGATCCAGCCGATTCATGAGGTACGTATTGCTAATCCGATCTAAATCAAGGAAAATCGCCTCGTTAAGTGCCGAGTCCGATCCGACTCGCCCGAGTCAACTCGGACTCGTCCGAGTTTTTAAACCATGGTTACTAAGTATTAGGGTATGCAGAACTATTAGAGAGAAGGAAGAACAAAAATAATAAAGGAGAAAGATGTGGAAACACGAATGAGAATAAGAAATCTGAGAGAAATAAATATGAAAGGAGGTGATAGGCGTTCCGAAGGAAGAATGGGGAGGGAAGAGATGACGGAGTGAAGGAGAGGAGAGGAGAGGAGATGAGCACTGAAGGGAAGGATGGGGAAGAGAGGAAGGAAGAGAGAGGAGGAGGAGAGGAATGTCTAAGAGAGGGAAAGTGAGGGAGGAAAGGGATGTGTTGAAAGAGAGAGGGGAGAGACGCGCACGCCGGAAGGGAGGGGAGACGCGCTGAGTGCTTGAATGATGTGGATAGATTAGCGTTGGATGGTTAGTAGTAATTCTGTTTGTCTATTGTAAATCTACAATGGACCTAACCCTTAAATTTAATTATATATATATATAAAGAACAGAGAAAACCTGGCCTACTAACTTCTTTATAAGGAACTTAATTAAAGTAATTTCCAAATAAAAATGGATTGAAACTCCGGAATACTTGGATGCACAATCCATAAAATTTGATGAATACAGCTCCAACTATATTACATAATTAATTTTGAAGTACACAAATCTTGGGCCGTCCATCAAGTACACTTATTATAGCATCTAGAAAATAAAAATTAACCACTTGGGGGCAATCCTGGATCGTGGCCAGGGTTTGGGTGTGGACTTGGGTAGTCGTTTTTCTCAGCATCCATTCTCGCCATTTCTTCTCCAAGATTTTGTCCTTGCTTTGTTGTTGTAGCCTGTAATTAGCACGCACCATTTGATTAGTTACTTTTGTTATGATTTTTCGTCCTTCCAAGTATATATTAAAAGGAAGACACTGTAAACAAAACCTCGAAGTAAATCATACATTAATTACTTACAGACCTGATTTGTAATCTCAGTAGCTGCTAAATTTTGATTCTTCAATGCAAGGTCTCCTACAATGCACGTGCTTAAAATATTAGAAGTTAAACAAACAAAGAACCAAAACAGACATGTTCATGTCATAACTAATCTTTTCACAACATAGAAGATCAATAATAGAAAAAAAGGAAAAACTAAAAAACAATGCTGGACATTACTTGACAGTGGCACAGCTGAGAGATCAGGCAGAAGATATGACAGCATGAGAAATACTGCAAAGACCGTCAGCAGATGACTCCTTTTCTCCATTTCTTCACTATCTAGACTTGAAAATAAAATAAAACTAGGTTTTATTACAGAAAAACAAAGGATATCATGGCACAATATATGCAGGTTCTGTGCGTCTCAGTATGTCTGTGTTGGAGGTATATATATGTATATGAACAACATTGACTGAGGCTAAAACTAAAAGTATGAATTAATCCCTGTAACACATCCATTGTGGTCTGGTGTTTGACCTTAACTTATATGTGGTCATGTGGATGGTTTTTTTGGAAGTAGTCAATACCTCTCATGTGCAGCTCTCCAGAATGATGATAGAAAGTAACTGCAACAACTGAGCTTGACAATTGATATCCAAGAAGAATCTAACAACTTACGATTGCCATATATATATATATGTAACATGAATCAACTTTTTGTGAAGAAATAGAGAGAAATCATCACCAACTCGTCTCTATTTTACTTTCTGGCATAACAATATAATCGTTTGCCTAATTTAATATCCTCCGATGCAATTTGTTCTTTGATCAAATAGACCAAATATATACTTTTACAGAATTTTATTAATTTTTATATGTATAATTAGAAGAGGAAAGTCTAATGATTTCTTCTACCTGGACTTTTTTGATAGCGGCGTCGAATATTAGAAGAAGAAAGTCTCGAACTCTTCGACAAAAAACTAATTTTACTGAGTTCTCTTATCTATTATATCATCCAAGGAGGGGCAGGGTCCTTTTTTATAGGCGAGAATTTGTCCAGATACAATGAATTTAAAATTACAAAAAACTACTAAATCTTATGATAAAATTTTTTTGATATAGTACGTTTTCCAGTAACCAAATTACAATCTTATTAAATAATAAAGTCAAAAGCAATTAAATTTTGCTTAGGTGTCCTAATATATTAAAATGTTAGTAAATCTTATGATATAAGTTTTTAGATATACTACGTAATCTAGTAATTAAATGACAATCTTATTAAATAAAGGAAAATGCAATTAAAATTTTACTTGGGTTTCCTAACATATATATTATTCTTAAATCTTAATATAATTTTGATTTGCTAAAATTTGTACGGCACCACAACATGTGAAACCTCCATACACTACACCAAAAAAGATCTTTAGTACCAGACTATTAGTACCGGTTTTTAAGAAAATCGGTATAAATAATACATGGTGGCTGTCAGTATATATTTTTAGTACCGGTTTTTATAAAAAACCGGTACTATTTTTTGCAGGAAAAAGTAAAAGAAAAACCGTTTATATTTAGTACCGGTTTTCAGAAAAAACCGGTACTAAAAACATATTATTAGTACCAGTTTTTTATAAAAAACCGGTACTAAAATATAGTCGTTTTTTTTGTTTTACGCCAACTATTAGTACCGGTTTTTTATAAAAAATGGATACTAATAATCCGCAGAAATTCACATTTATCTCCTCCTCCCCCACTTTATCGTTTAAGGCATAAACTCTCATAGCAAGTACTGTTCATGGCCTTTTCTTTTCCCCTTTAAAATCGAGAATATTTTTGTGCTATCTAAAAGCACATAAAAAATAGCTAAAAAAATAAGAAAATGAGGTATATTCTTTATTTTTTCTGTATTTTATTTATAACTTTGTAATTATATGCATATTTTTTTTTATTTTTTATTGATTTGTTTTAATTTTAATTTAATAAAATAGAAAACGGAAGAGGAAGAGAAAAGGTTATTTAAATCGAATAGGAGGAAAAGGAAGAGAAGACAATTTCGGTAATTTTCTATTTTAATCTTGATTAATTTTAATTCGATAATTTATCAATTTGTACATGCATATATATATCGTTTGGCATTTGCATCTATTAGTTGTATTGTCATATAGGACCAAATTGCCGGAATTTGAACTATTTTAGGTCGTGCCCGTCCGAGATTAATCCATTAGGGATTAATCTTGGATAGTACTCCCGGTCGGGAGTACTGCTCTTTGGATATTCTGTCTCATTTAGGAAAGCGAGTTGTACGTTAGATGCAGTGTGTTGTCTGAGAAAAATTCGACAGTATTTTCTCTTATGTTCCCACGGATACGTACGCACGAGCAATCACGTGTTAGCGTATTCAGGGAACATAAGGAGAAATGCTGCCGAATTTTTCTCAGGCAACACACTGCATCTAACGTACGCTCGCTAATGAGACAGAGTATCCAAAGAGTGGGCTAGGATGGTAACCGGTCCAAAAATCTATTGTGTTGCGTGCATTGAACCTACAAATCATAAACCCTGACATTTTGGATATATATTTCTATCTACACAGATGGATCTAAGGGAGAAATATATGTATGAGTATTCGAGAATATCGGATGAATTTGTTGGAGTTGTTGAAGAGTTCCTAAAATGTGCAGAAGACTATCGGAAGTTGACTGGAAAGCCCAGAATCCTATGTCCTTGTAAAAATTACCTTAACTTTGAGAGACAAGATGGTAAAGTGATTAGAGCACATTTGATTCAACGTGGATGGATGACAACACCTAAATACCTCCGGTGGGTTTTACATGGAGAAAAATTGGAAGAAAATTTAGATGCCGGAACGAGCATTAATGTATCTGATATTTTTAAAAATACTGTACAAAATAATTGTATGGATGATGCAGGGGATAATATAATTGTGGGTGATGATATAGAAAATTTAAGTGAACAACAATGTCAATGTGATGATGATAATAGAGAAAATGATTTGGATGAAATGATGAATGAATTACCCAGTGATTTTATTGATGATGTTCCTGATGTGTTTGAAAAGTTAGATGAAAACTCTCATATACTCTTATATCCCAGTTGCAATGAAGATAAATTTTCCAAAATAAAAACAGTTTTTAAGTTGTATAACCTGAAAGCTAAGAATAATTGGAGCGATAAGAGTTTCACATCTTTACTCGGTCTTTTGCGAGAAATGCTTCCAGCAGATAATACATTACCGATACAACTTATAAGGCTAAAAAATTACTATGTCCTTTGAAGTTGGAAGTAGTGAAAATTGCAGCTTGTCCGAATGATTGCATACTATTTCGTAATGAGTACAAGAACCTCCATAAATGTCCAAAGTGTAATGCATCTCGATACAGACAAAGTGACGGTGATTTGGATGATGAAGAAGATAGTTGTAGGAAGAGACCAGCTGCGAAAACATTGTAGTATCTGCCTGTAATACAAAGGTTCGAGCGTCTTTTTAGTAATTCAAAAGATGCTAAACTGTTGAGGTGGCATGCGGAAGGCAGAAAGAAAGATGGAAAGCTCAGACATCCAGCAGACTCACCCCAGTAGAACAACATAGATAGTCATTTCACGGATTTTGGCAGTGAGTCTAGGAATTTGAGATTGGGACTATGCACGGACGGAATGAATCCTTACGGCCTCATGAGTACAAATCGAAGCGTATGGCCTGTTTTGTTGGTTATTTACAACCTTCCTCCATGGTTATGCATGAAAAGAAAATATCTGATGATGTCGTTGCTCATTTCTGGTCCAAAACAACCAGGAAACGATATAGATGTGTATTTGGCTCCGTTAATAGAGGACCTTGATAGGTTGTGGAAGGACGGAGTGAGGGTTTTTGATGCATATTCCAAAAATTATTTCACCTTACGTGCGATGATATTCTGCACAATTAATGACTTTCCCGCGTACGGGAACTTATCAGGTTACAAGAACAAAGGAGAAAAGGCATGTCATGTTTGCATGGAGGAAACACATTCGATATGGCTATCGAATTATAGAAAGACAGTATATTTGGGACATCGTAGGTTCCTTAGCCGTCATCATTCCTATCGCCGGCAACCTTATAAAAACAAATTTGATGGCAACACCGAGACCCGTCAGGCACCTTATAAGAACAAATTTGTGAATAGTAGATTCACTGCAATCAAAGTTCGGCTATCAATCTCCAATTCTAAAAAATTACGATCAGTAAGTTTAGAATTAACAAAATACGTGTATGCATTATTTAGTTATATACTAATATCTATAAATGAATTTTGTAACTTTATATTTAATTTTGCAGAGCTTTGTCAAGATTGGTCCAAGTTCCCAAGTTTGAAGTTCAGATGATACCGGTACATAATTCCAACTAATATATATAATTTAATTTCATTTCTAATTTATTGAATTTAAACTTAATAGTATAATTTTTTTTTCTTGTAGAGTCCACGACAACCAAACAATATAGATTGCGGTTTTTATGCGATGACAAACATACGCAAGATACTTGATCACTGTACGCTACACCAGGACCTCCCATCGGTATGGATTAAATTTAATTAATCTTACTGTATATGACTAAGGTTAGTAGCAATTTAGTTTTAATCTACTAAACCAAGTTTAATTAGATTAGTTTATAAATTTTCATATGTCATTAACTATATGAAATGTCAAAATGCAGGTTTTGCAATCGAGAGGTAAGCACTATAGTGAGGACGAGATTAATTACACTGTAAATGAGTGGTTTGGATTTTTACTTGCACTTGTAGGTCATCATGGTAATTGACTAAGTATATATGTGATTTGTAGTGACTTGTATATATATGTGATTTGATATTACTATGTGTTTGATATTTCTGTGTTTTGATATTGTATGGATGCATATATGCATATATATATATACTGCTGGTATATATTGGTACAAATATTGATGGCTAGCAAAAAGGGGCTAGCCCCAGAAACAAATTTTTTTTTTTTTAAACCGGTACTAAAAATTAATTCCAAATCGGCGCCAATGATTTTTAGTACCGGTTTTTAGTTTAAAACCGGTACCAAAAAATACCTGAATAAATATCATAAAAATCCTTAGTACCGGTTTTTCATTAAAAACCGGTACTAATAATGTGATTTGTAGACCGGTTTTTAACTAAAAACCGGTACTAAAGATCCCTCCCGCCCATTCCAGCAGCCTCATTATACTGCCTTTTTAGTACCGGTTTTTTATTATTTTTAACACCCCCTATTATTAGTACCACTACAAAACCGATACTACTAATACATATAAAACCGGTACAAATAAAAATAAATGGCGTAGTGAGAACCAATCCCCACACCCGGCCCCCAAAGAAAAAAATAATAAAATAAAATAGCCATTTTTTAATTTAAAAAGGGAATTTCGAATTAATGTTCAATTTAAGAAGTGAACGTTGGTGAAATAAGTGGTTGACTCTATTGTCTCGCGACACAAGCACTGGTTATGGCGCGCGAGAGAGAGAATGGATATAGAACACTGATGTGTACGGATCGTCTCCGTACACATGAGTCATTTTTCAAGATCCGAAATTCAAACAGTCAATCTGAACCGTTCAAGTTGTTCGCCATATCGAAAAACCTAAATAGACCAAATTTTACATTTTTTCGAATTTTTTTGCTATTTATTATGATATTTTCAAAAAGCACTATAATTGGAGTATTTCAGGCCCTATAATTTGAAAATATCATAATATACAGTAAAAAAATTCAAAAAAATGTAAAATTTGGTCTGCAAGAGTTTTTCAATATAAAAATAACTTGAACGGTTCGGATTGACCGTTTAAATTTTGGATCTTGAAAAATGACTCATGTGTACGGAGACGATCCGTACACATTAGTGTATTTTATCCATTCTCTATAAATATATATATATATATATATATATATATATAGAGTTTTGCTATGGTGAGTTGCAACTCACCAAAGGGTCGGTGAGTTGCGATCAAAACTCCTAAATCTAATTCAAAATGACTGATCCAAACTGTCCAATATGATCTCCCTATTGAATCTCTATGCAGACCAAATTTTACTTTTTTTTGAAATTTTTAAGTATTTTTTTAAATTTTAGAAAATAGTTAATCTAATTAGTTCTGAACCGTTCAAAAATAACAGTTTTAAAAAATTCGAAAAAATACTTAAATATTTCAAAAAAATATAAAATTTGGTCTGCATAGAGATTTCAATAGAGAGATCATATTAGACGGTTTGGATCTGTCATTTTAAACTAGATTTAGGAGTTTTGATCACAACTCACCGACCCTTCGGTGAGTTGCAACTCACCATAGCAAAACTCTATATATATATAGAGTTTTGCTATGGTGAGTTGCGATCAAAACTCTTAAATCTAGTTCAAAATGACTAATCTAAATCGTCCAATATGATTTTCCTATTGAAATCTCCATGCAGAGAAAATTTTATATTTTTTCGAAATTTTTAAGTATTTTTTTGAAATTTTAGAAAATCGTTAATCTAATTAGTTCTGAACCGTTCAAAAACAGCAGTTTTTAAAAATCTGAAAAAAATATTTAAAAATTTCAAAAAAATATAAAATTTGGTCTGTATGGAGATTTCAATAGAGAGATCATATTAGATGGTTTGGATTGGTCATTTTAAACTAGATCTAGGAGTTTTGAGCGCAACTCACCATAGCAAAACTCTATATGTTAAACATCGATGAATAAGGCCACACAACTGTGTCGCTAGGTCACATAAAAGCTATCTGTAGCAGATATCTTCAGGAGATTCATCAGTAGAATCCCAATTATTTATTATTATGTCTCGTATAATTAGATATATATATCTGTATTTGGATTGTGCATGGCATTAGTTTCCATTTTAGTTTTATATCCAATCGTGATTGTTGATAGTTTTGTATATATTCATGTAACCTGTAATTTTTTATATATAGAAAAATCAGAGTTGTTTCTTGCTCATACCAGTATTTCGTGCTTTACAGATTTTCTCATGGTATCAGAGCAATTGTCTTACTAATCTAACCAGAGTGTTTCTCAATCACTTTTGTTTAGTTAATACATCATGCCGCCTAAGGTAGATGAAACAGTAAGAACGGGAGAGGTGATAAATGCGCTGAATCCATCATCGCCTTAATTCCTCCATCATTCAGATTACCCAGGGATGATCCTGGTGCCACAGTTACTTACAGAAAGTAACTACCCGGCTTGGAGTCGGGCTATGATCAACGCTCTCTCTGCTAAGAACAAACTAGGTTTTGTTGATGGAACCATTGAAAAGCCAAAAGGAAGAGAAGAGACCCAGGCATGGAAGCGACGCGACACCATGATACTGTCATGGATCTGGAATTCTGTCTCGAAAGAACTGACTAACAGTGTCATCTATCTAAGCACGGGCAAGGAGGTGTGGGACGATCTGAAGGAAAGGTATGCTCCTAGCAACAATGTTCAGATCTATCAAATAAAAAAATCCATTGCTGGTCTTTCTCAAGGTGAATTATCGATTACAGCATACTATACCAGTCTAAAAGGTTTTTTGGATGAATTAAGTTCCATTTTACCTGCTCCTTTCTGCACATATGGAGTTTCCAAGCAACATGCTGAGAACCAACAACTAGAGAAAGTAGTTCAATTCTTAATGGGCTTGAATGATTGTTACTCAACAATCAGAAGTCAAATTCTAGCAATGGATCCATTACCAAGCCTTAGAAAAGCCTATTCACTTGTACTGCAAGAAGAAAGGCAACGTGCTGCCTCCACACCAATTACTCAACTCATGGAGTCGACAGCACTAGCAGCAAATTCAGAGAGGGTTCTGAGCAACACTTTTGGCCAGGGTAGAGGTCGTGGTAACAATAAGGGAGGTAGGTCACAAGATAGACCTAAATGTGATTACTGTGGCATGATTGGACACACCCAGGAGAAGTGCTACAAATTACATGGCTATCCAGACAAACCAAAAGAAAAATCTGTTGCACATAGCGCTGTGGTTCCAGCAGCACCTTCCACTTCTGCGCAAAATTTTTCTCTCACATCTGATCAGTATCAACAGCTGATGTCGTTTCTTGCAAAGAATAGTGTTCAAGCATCAGCGAATTTTGCAGGTATGACTCAAATCAACCAATTTGTTCATGATGGTGCATGGATAATTGACAGTGGGGCTTCTGACCACATGACCCGAACTACCCAAAAGATGAGCCAGAAAGAACACTCAAATCATCACATTAATCTACCAAATGGCACCTCTGTATGTGCCCCTCAATGTGGAAAAGTAGAACTGGGGCTTAACTTGGAGTTGAAGGATGTACTCTATGTTCATTCTTTTTCACAGAATTTACTTTCAGTTAGCAAACTGACCAAAAATAACAATTGTGCTGCAATTTTCTTTTCCCGTTTTTGTATATTTCAGGACCTATCCACGAAGAAGATGATTGGGATGGGTGAGGAGAAAGATGTCTTGTATTACTATAAAGAGTTTGTGGAACCAGCATGCCACCAATCAAGCCGTAGCCAAACCTTACCTTTAAGCACCTGGCATCTTCGTTTAGGTCATACATCAGAAAACCTTATCAAGAGCTTATTGCATGATATTTCTATTCCATTCTCGAATAATAATAATATTTGTTGTTCTATTTGTCCTTTAGAAAAACTTACTCGTAAACCTTTTTCTTCAAGCAATATTAAGATTACAGTTCCTTTTGAACTCATTCACTGTGACATTTGGGGAAGGTACTCAGTGCTTACCCACAATGGTGCTCGTTATTTCTTAACTTTAGTTGATGATTTCACTAGATGCACATGGGTTTTTTTAATGAGTAATAAATCTGAAACACAATCTTTATTGAAAGCCTTCCATGCCACTGTACAAAATCAATTTTCCTCCAAAATCAAAACCATTAGATCAGACAATGCGCCAGAACTTTTGTCAAGAGAAATTCAACATTTTTTTTCTCTCAATGGAATCAAACATAAAACCTCTTGTGTGAACACACCCCAACAGAATGGAGTCGCTGAGCGAAAACATCGGCATTTGCTTGAAATTGCTCGATCCTTAAGATTTCAATCAGCATTGCCAAAAAATTTCTAGGGGGAGTGCATCCTAACTGCCATCTATATTATAAACCGGCTTCCAACAAAGATCCTAAATGGAAAAACACCTTACGAGATGTTATTTAAAAAAAACCCACATATTCTCACATGCGAGTATTTGGATGCCTTTGTTACATCCATACTCATGGTCCTGATAAGTTTGAACCCCGTGCTAAAAAATGCATTTTTGTTGGTTATCCTCAAGAAAAAAAAGGTTACAAAGTTTTCGATTTAATAGACAACAAATTTATTGTTAGTAGAGACATCATTTTTCATGAAACAATTTTTCCATTTGAAAAACATGCTCCACAAAATGCACCAGCTCCTATAAATGCCTTTTCTTACACAGAACCTGAAGCCCCTAATGTCCAAACCTCAGAAAATGATGTCCCTGAAATTGATGATTCAACCATTTCCACAGGGCCTCAAACACTCCTAATACAACAAGCCAAAACAGAGCCTGAGCTAGATGTGCCATCACCCATACCCACTATTGACCCAATACACACGGAACCATCCAACCTACCTAGACATTCCACTCGAGAAAGAAGACAGCCCAGTTACCTTGCTGATTTCCACTGCTCTCAAGCAAGCTCATCCTCAAATCACTTGTCCCACACATCTTCTGTGGGAAGGACTAGATACCCTATTGAGAGGTTTATATCCCATCAAAAATTTTCGCAGCAACATCAAGCATTCCTAAGCTCACTGTCCTCTAGCACTAAGCCAAAGTGTTATGCAGAGGTAGTCATGCAACAAGAATGGCGAGAGGCCATGGCAGCCGAAATGAAGGAGTTAGAAGAAAATGGCACATGGAGGATCACAACCTTACCTCAAGGGAAGCATGCCATAGGCTGTAAATGGGTGTACAAAATAAAGCATAAGGCAGATGGGAGCATTGAGCTTCACAAAGTCCGCTTGGTAGCGAAGGGTTATACTCAAAAGGAAGGGACTGATTATCAAGAAACATTCGCACCTGTAGCCAAGTTGATCTCCGTGCTGTGTCTAATTGCTATTGCTGCTTCAAGAGGATGGGAGCTTTTTCAACTTGATGTGAATAACGCATTCTTGTACGGTGATCTAACTGAGGAGGTATACATGCACGTGCCACCTGGATATCAAGTTGATAACCCACAAGGTCAGCAACTAGTATGTCGATTTAACAAGTCATTATACGGTCTCAAACAAGCCTCAAGAAACTGGTACTCAAAGTTCTCTCAAGTGTTATAGTCGTTCGGTTTCAAACAATCGGTAAGTGATTACTCACTGTTCACATTGAAATCGGGTGACAGGATTACTATGGTACTGATATATGTGGACGATATGATTGTCACGGGGAATGATGAGGCTAGCATATCAGCGGTCAAAACTTTTATCCAATCTCAATTCAAAACCAAGGACTTGGGAAAACTCAAGTATTTCTTGGGTATTGAAGTTGCACGATCGCGAAAAGGGATCTTCCTCTCACAGAGAAAGTACACACTCGACATTCTGAAGGAGACCGGGCTTCTTGGTGCTAAGCCAGTCTCTTTTCCTATGGATCAGAATCTCAAGTTAAATTCGGATGATGGTAAATCTCTCAAAGATCCAAGTGTGTATCGCCGATTAGTTGGCAGGTTAATTTATTTAACCATTACGAGACCTGAGATTACTTATGCAGTAAATGTGCTAAGCCAGTTCATGCACAGCCCCCCGGTAACCGCATATGGATGCTGCGACCCGAGTAATTCGTTATCTCAAATCATGCCCCGGAAAGGGAATCCTCATGAATTCAGAGAGCTCACTCAAATTAAGTGCATACTGCGACTCTGACTGGGCATCTTGCCCTATAACTCGCCGGTCCATTACTGGCTACTGCACATTCCTTGGGCATAGTCCAATCTCATGGCGCACGAAGAAGCAGAGTACAGTTTCTCGTTCTTCAGTAAAAGCTGAGTATCGATCTATGGCAGTGGCTACATGTGAATTATTATGGCTTAAAGCCTTGCTGGCTGACATGAGGATTCAGCATTCACACCCGATGACCTTGCATTGTGACAATCAGTCGGCTATCCACATTGCAGCGAACCCTGTGTTTCATGAACGGACAAAGCATATAGAAATTGACTGTCATGTTGTTCGTGAACAAGTTCAAGCTGGTGTGATTCGCATACAGTATGTTCGCACAAATGTGCAACTTGCAGACATCTTCACTAAGCCACTCGGAGGTGCAAAATTCACTGAGTTGCATAGCAAGCTGGGTGTACTCGACCTGCACAACCCAGCTTGAGGGGGTGTGTTAAACATCGATGCATAAGGCCACACAACTGTGTCGCTAGATTGTCACATAAAAGCTATCTGTAGTAGATATCTTCAGGAGATTCATCAGTAGCATCCCAATTATTTATTTCCTTTATGATTTGTTTCTATATTATGTCTCGCATAATTAGATATATATATCTGTATTTAGATTGTGCATGGCATTAGTTTCCATTTTAGTTTTATATCCAATCGTGACTGTTTATAGTTTTGTATATATTCATGTAACCTGTAATTTTTTATATATAGAAAAATCAGAGCTGTTTCTTGCTCATACCAGTATTTCGTGCTTTACAGATATTCTCACTATATATATATAGTTTTTCTATGGCGAGTTGCAACTCACCAAAGGGTCAGTGAGTTACGATCAAAATTTCTAAATCTATTACAAAATGACCAATCCAAACCTTCCAATTTAAAAATCCGAAAAAATACTTAAAATTTTTTTAAAAAATATAAAATTTGGTATTCATAGAGATTTCAATAGAGATATCATATTAGACTAGATCTAAGAGTTTTGATTGCAACTCACCGACCCTTTGTTGAGTTGCAACTCACCATAGCAAAACTCTCTTTCTCTCTCTATATATATAGGAGCATTTCAGGCCTTCCAATTTGAAAATATCATAATAAATAGTAAAAAAAATTGATAAAAATGTCAAATTTGGTCTATCTAGGTTTTTCAATACGAAGAACAACTTGAACGGTTCGGATTTACCATTTGAATTTTGGATCTTAAAAAACGACTCATGTGTACGGAGACGATCCGTACATATCAGTGTACTATATCCATTATATATATAGTTTTGCTATGGTGAGTCGCATTCAAAAACTTCTAAATCTGGTTCAAAATGATCGATCCAAACCGTCCAATACGATCTCCCTATTGAAATCTTCATGCAGACCAAATTTTATATTTTTTTGAAATTTGTAAGTATTTTTTTGGATTCTAAAAGACTGTTGTTTTTGAACGGTTCAGAACTAATTAGGTTAACGATTTCCTAAAATTTAAAAAAAATACTTAAAAATTTTGAAAAAAATTTAAAATTTGGTCTGTATGGAGATTTCAATAGGGAGATCGTATTGGACTGTTTGGATCGGTCATTTGAACCAGATCTAGGAGTTTTTAGTGCGACTCACAGACCCCTGGCGAGTCGTGACTCCCCATAGCAAAACTATATATATATATATATATATATATATATATAGAGAGGAATGATATATTACACTCTGGAGTACTGAGGCCTCATACACTGAACGTCTCTGCCTTTCGATCACTTTAAAATTCGTGCACCAGATTGAGATGAGCGGATCGGATAGAGACGCTGATTTCTCCGAACTCTCCGTCTGTTTTAAAATTTTTCGTCTCTCCTTTATTGTTTTCCGTCTCTCTGACCTTTATTACGCTAGTTCCTCTCTTGTCTTCCCCAATCGCCACAGATTCGAACCCTTCCCAGAAAAGCACAAAAACCTCTAGCTTGGTCATCTCCGTCGCTGCCTCCTCCCTCTGTCACAACCTCCTCTCTCTGCCTCCAGTAAGCATTTAGATCAACAACAAGCCTTCTCTCTCTCCCTCAACTTAGCCCTTCGCCTCTAACTCCTGAACTGCTCGATGAACAACAAGCATTTGGATCACTTTCGGGTAAGTCTTCTTTACAAGTTGGATCAAGAACAAGCATTTGGATCAATTTTGGTCAAGTCTTCCTATGAAAAATCGGGTATACATTCTCAATTTTGGGTATATGTCATCAATTTTTTGGTTCCTTTTCCTTTGAAAAAATCGAATACAGGAGCTTTTGAAATTGGAAACTGGGTAAGCATTTGGATCAAATTGGGTAAGCGTTTGAAATTGGGTAAGCACTTGAAGTGGGATATAGGATGTGCAGGTGCAATTGAAGTGCTTTACCAGTGTTTAGACGATATGACACTAAACTATGCTAAGAGTGTTCAGCAATATTGGAGGGCACTTTCAGTTTTTGTTAACTATGAATTTTTGTTAGCTGTTAAGCCTTAATTAATTAGGTTCACTTTCAGTTTAAGCATTATTCTTTTTTAATCTCACTTTAGGTTTCCTGCAAGAGAGAAGAAGAGAAGAATAAAGGAAAGAGAGAAGAAGGCTATGGAATCGATGGAAAAAGTTCTCATTTTAATATAGTCGTTTTATCAGTTTTAGTGACAGCATTGTTGTTTGGTTGATAATCTTTGTTTGTAAAGGATAATTAAAATGCTTGTAATAGATGACTTGTAGCTGCTCTTGTTTGTACTAATTTTATCTTCATGTGTACCAGTACATGTGTACATATCATGTATGTTTACAAGTACACATAGCATTAAGAGGTGCTTGTTAATCATACTTTGTAATTTCTGTTTGTAAGCTATCCTTTATGATTGTAATAGATCAATAGCAAATTGCATGCACATCTGTACCTATCATCCTGTGTACCTATTTGTAATTTGAACACATGTCATCAAAATGCGCACACATCCTGTACCCATATCATGTACTATCATCCTAACTGATCATCATTTCAAAATATATACTATCCATGACAAATCATCATTTGAACACGGATATAAAATGAACTAAACAAAATGAGCTTTTACTATCCATTCTATCACCAAGTCTACACAGATACTTTCCATTCTATCGCCAAGTCTACACAAAATGAACTTGCTTGTCATCAAGTCTATCTATTTCTATAAAATGAGTTTATACAAAATGAGCTTGCTTGTCATCAAGTCTATCTATTTCTACACAGATACTTTCCATTCCATGCCTTATACAAAATGAGCTTAGTAGTCATCACTTTACTATATTTTTTGTTAAAAAAAAAAAGACATGGTATTCATGCAGACAAGTGTTCATATGAACCATCCGATTCCATTACTTCTTCATCTTCTTGTCCACTCTCCACATCATCATCCTCTTGTGTTTTCCTATCCTTTTTTTTTCATTTTCTTCACCCTCTTTGCATTTTCTTCATCCTCTTGCATTTTCTTCATCTGAAAATAGAAATGATGTTACTTGTCCAGAGACCAAATTATACAAATACTTTGCCTCCTCAGTAAAACTTTTGATGATAGGAGATTCAATTTGACCATTATTAGAACTGAAAATCCATTCAACAAATTAAAACCGAATTGAACTATATTAAAAAAACAGAAATGTTAAATAAAATAGTTTGATTGTACCGGGCAAGTTCTTGCATTATGGCCTCCTTTCTTGCTGCCACAAATGCTACATTGTCGTGATTTTTTTTGCCTCCGATGGTGCTTTATACCTTTGTGGTTGTTTCCTCTTCCCTTTGCATTTTGATACTGGTGGAATCAGTTCTATAATCCTGATAGAACGAGTACAGAATTTAGCATAACCATACATTGAATTTAGCATAACCAATTTCAAGTTATTCCATGGCTACTGTTTTATTAGTGTATTCCATGACTACTGTGTTTTACCAGCATAGTAGAGTAATTCTGTATGTTATCGCAAAAAGCATTTGGTCAAATTTGGCTACTGTTTTTGTCTTAATCTAGTCTAATAAGCAAGGAACTATCACAATTTGGTCCAATTTGGTCTCTAATGGTTCTTGGTCATTATTTTACCAAGCAACCAGCACAATTTCACTTATAGTTTCAAAATAAAAGTGACGAGACAGAAGTTGTAAATAAGTGAAGAAGCATCACAATTTCACTTATTTTAAAACTAAAGTGCGAGACAAAAGTTCATTGTTTTAAAACGTGCGAGACATGAAGTTGACCAGATCAGAGAGAAATGTGCGAGACAAAATTTTAAAACAAAAGTGGCTCTCACCTTTGTAACCAGGTCGGAGAGGAACGGAGCAAGTACCAACGAGCAATGAGAGAGGAACAGAGAAGAGAGGTGTGTCGATGAAGAACTGAGTTGCTATGCTTCTAGGGTTTTTTTTGCAAATTTAGTCAAGGAAAGAAGGTGCGATCGATTTTTGTCCAAACGGGAGTAGAAGAGGAGAAAACACTTAACAGCACTAACGGGGAGGAGAAAGGCACTCAACGGAAAAAATAAACAAGTTCGGAGAAATCAGCGCCTCTATCCGATCCGCTCATCTCAATCTGGTGCACGAATTTTAAAGCAATCGAAAGGCAGAGATGTTCAATGTATGAGGCCTCCATACTCCAGAGTGTAGTATATCATTCCTCTATATATATATAGAGGAATGCTATGGTCCTACACGTTGGACGGATGTGGTCTGTCCTACATGATCTTATTCGCGTAATCAAATTTCAAACCATCGATCCAAACCGTTAGATCGATTCTTCATATTGAAAACTTGTATGAAACCAAAATTTACATTTTTCTGAAATTTTTTACTATTTATTTTGTATTTTTAAAAACCGTTGTTATTGGACGTTCCGTATAGGTTCTAGGAGAAGTTTTTTAAAAATACGAAATAAATAGTAAAAATTTCGGAAAAATGTAAAATTTGGTTTCATACAAGTTTTCAATATGAAGAATCAATCTAACGGTTTGGATCGGTGGTTTGAAATTTGATTACGCGAATACGATCATGTAGGACAAACTACATCCGTCCTACGTGTAGGACCTTAGCATTCCTATATATATATAGAGTTTTGCTATGATGAGTTGCAACTCACGAGAGGGTCCGTGAGTTGCGATCAAAATTTCTAAATCTAGTTCAAAAATACCGATCCAAACCGTCCAATATGATCTCTCTATTGAAATCTCCATACAGACCAAACTTTACATTTTTTCGAAATTTTTAAGTATTTTTTTGAAATTTTAGAAAATCATTAATTTAATTAGTTCTGAACCGTTCAAAAACAGCAGTTTTTAAGAATCCGAAAAAAATACTTAAAAATTTCAAAAAAATATAAAATTTGGTCTGCATGGAGATTTCAATAGAGATATCATATTGGACGGTTTGGATCGATAATTTTGAACTAGATCTAAGAGATTTGATCGCAATCCACGGACTCTCTCGTGAGTTACAACTCACCATAGCAAAACTCTATATATATATATAGAGTTTCGCTATAGTGAGATGCATCACAAAAGATCTTCCGTGAGATACGATGAAAACTCATGAATCTGGTTCAAAATGATCGATCCAAACCATTCAATATGATCTCGCTATTGAAATCTTCTTGTAGACCAAATTTTATATTTTTTCAAAATTTTTAAGTATTTTTTTTGGATTTTTAAAAATGACAGTTTTTGAACGGTTCAGAACTAATTAGATTAACGATTTTCTAAAATTTCAAAAAAATACTTGAAAAATTCGAAAAAATGTAAAATTTAGTCTGCATGGAGATTTCAATAGAGAGATCATATTAGACGGTTTAGATCAGTCATTTTGAACCAGATTCATGAGTTTTGATCGCATCTCACGGAAGATTTTTTGTGATGCATCTCACCATAGCTAAACTCTCTCTCTCTCTATATATATATATAATGGATATAGTACACTGATGTTTAAGGACCGTCTCCGTACACATGAGTCGTTTTTTAAGATCCAAAATTCAAACGGTAGATCCGAACCGTTCAAGTTGTTCTCCGTATTGAAAAATCCAGATAGACAAAATTTTATATTTTTTCGATTTTTTTTTTGCTATTTATTATGATATTTTCAAATTAGAGGGCCTGAAAAGCTCCAATTATAGCGTTTTTTTAAAATATCATAATAAATGGCAAAAAAAATCGAAAAATGTAAAATTTGGTCTATCTAGGTTTTTTCAATACAAAGAACAACTTGAACGTTCGGATTTACCGTTTGAATTTTGGATCTTGAAAAACGACTGATGTGTACGGAGACGATCCGTACACATCAGTGTACTATATCAACTCTCTCTCTCTCTCTATATGTATATATATATAATATCTATTGTGAACCATGATGCATAGAGGCTCCGTGCACCATGACCGTTTGATCGGTGATTTTGCAAATTGACAAATTTAAATTAACTAATCTAATATATATATATATATATATGTATATATATATATATATATATATTGAAATCTCATAGCAAACAAAATTTTATAACTTTTGAAACTTTTTTACTATTTTTTTCGAATTTTTTAAAGCTTGCCGTTTTGGCTATAAATACACTAATTTGTAGCAAAAAATAGCAAGCTTTATAAAATTCGAAAAAAATAGTAAAAAAATTTCAAAAATTGTAAAATGCTATGAGATTTCAATATATAGATTGGATTGGTTAATTTAGATTTGTCAATTTGTAAAAATACTGATCAGACGGTCATGGTGCTCGGAGCCCTCTATGCATCATGGTTCACAATAGATATTCTCTATGGCTATATTTGGCAAGGAGCCGAACTAGCTAGTTCGTGAACTACGCTAGTTCGGCGTTACCAAACATGGGCCGAACTAGAATAAGGCTTAGTTCGCCTCCTTGTTCTAGTTCTACCAAAATCATAGAATTAGAACTAGAACTAAATTAAAACAAGTCTTGTTCTAGTTCTTGTTCTAGTTCGACCATTTGCCAAACATACCCATATGTATATAATTATATACTGTCCAATTAATACAGACATTTTCTTTTCCAAAAGTTCCAGTGTACGGTTATCAGACATATATTTGAAATTATGGAACAAGATAAAAAAAAAAGTCCGTCCGGAAACAACTACTATTATACGATTTTAGATTAGATCATTAACAACTACTATTAATTGTATTTTTTTTCTTTCTTTTGATTTTAGCCACTGGCTAAAATTTCACTTTGTAAACCTTCATTTATTTAATTGCAAAAGATGGGGGCTTGACCCCCATTTTTCTTCAAAAAAAAAAAAAAAAAAAAAAACAACAACTCCTACTAAAGTTTAAATCTAATCTTCTGGAGACATAAATAGAATCATTAATTTTAAGTAAAAATTAAAGAAGATAGAAAGCTAAAAAGAAATTCATAGATACATTATTAAACATAAAATATAGCCTAACTAACAAATTCCATGCAATTCTAAAATTGTTTAATGTTGCATTAAGGATCATTAATTTCAAAAATTCAAATCATTTAATGGACGAAAACACATAATCAAATTTAATGTAGGTCATGCTTCTAACATCAACGTGGCGTATGATTTTCATATCCAAAATTGTTAAAATTGCAATAGAAGTATTTCTAATTAGGTGATCCCTCATATATGTCAAGAAGCTACCAAAATATATAGTGGATGAGGATGCAACTCTCAAAACAAATTAGCTATGCAATATGATAACAACGTGTCATCATAACAAATCTGAGATGTGAGATCCAATGATTTCCTTACGATAATCCGCAAGTCTTATATACGGTTTTTCCAATTAAAGTGTTATACAAGGGACGAACAGGGTTAAGGGACGAACAGCTAGCACCCGGTTCGTGAAAATCGGGGAATTGGGAACAAGACGTGTAGTTCGTAGTTCGTCCAGTTTGTAATTTGTTTGATTCACGCGAATTGGCGCTGTTCTCGAGCGCTGCCAAACACACCCAAAGTTTGGTTTTTCAAGGCCTAAGAACCATGTAATGCCCACTTCGGCTCATAAAACTGGACCTTCAGGCTTCAGGATACTTGTTACATTGAAGGAGCACATACCAACTCAAAATCCGTCACGAGCTTGACATCTCTAACTTCGGTCAATGCGACCTCAAGTGATGGCCCTGATTTCTATAAATAGGAAGTTAGGCACTTGTCACATAAAATTTAATGACAAGATGACTTCGATTTATCTCAAAATGGAGTGAGAAAAATGTGGAAAGAAAATAAAATCTCTTGGTAATTAATCTGGTCATCAACAAACCCAGAGAGATCCTGGCCTCCAAAACCGATTGTAAAAAAGATTTAATTAAGTGGCGGCCTGCTCTGTACAATGCCATAATAAAAATGGAAAGAAAATAAGAAGGATACTAAAAGATGCATATTTCATAAAAAATGATGAATACAGCTCCAGCTACATTACTTAATAAGCTTTGAAGTGCATCTAGTTATAGCTATACCCATCAAACACACTCATTAAAGCATCTAATTATCTAAAATTAAATATTCTAAGCACTGGGAGGGGACTTCTTTCGATTATGGTGAGGGTTTGCATGTGGACTTGGATAGTCGTTTATCTCAACAGTACTATTCATTGTTCTCATCATTTCTTCTCCAAGATATCGTCCTTCTTTTGTTGTTGTTGCCTGTAATTAACATGTATCTTTCAGTTGTTATATTTCATTTTTAACTGATTATAAAGTATATATTAATATTTATTGAATTTCTCTAAATGCAGAATAAAATAATGTGAGTTATATAATTTCTTCAATGACCAAGTAGGTTTTCTAGTTGTATATATACTGGACACCGAAAAGGTGAAAATGGATAAACAAAAGCAGGAAGTAATTTCTGAATTAACTATAGAGGGCCGAACAAACCTGGATCTCAGTTGCTGATAAATTTGGATTCTTCAAGGCAAGGTTTCCTAGAATATGCACATGCTTAAATGTTAAAAATTAGAAAAGAGAAAACCAAAAGAGAGATGTTCATATAAGTCCTAATTAATTAATGTTTAACAACAAAGAAGATAAAAAAAAATAAATAACGAAATAAAGAAATTCTTATATGCTGGACAGTACTTGACAGTGGCACAGCTGAGAGAGGCAGAAGGTATGACAGCATGAGTAACAGTGCGAAAACCTTCAGCAGAGAGCTCCTTTTCTTCATTTCTTCAGTATCTGTAATTAAACGTAAAATAAAAAAAAAACTAGGCTTTATTACAAAAAATGGAGGCTAATAGCAATCTAGTAAGAACACATGCATTAATTGTGTGTTAGACCAAACTTATATGGGGATGTTTTTTTGCCAATAGTCAATTCCTCTCATTTGCTGCCCTCCACAAGTGAATTTACAATAAAAGAAGATCACTTAAACAACCCTTGATTGCAAACTCGTCTCTATTTTTTTTCTTTCAAACCAACATACTCTTTGCCTAATTAAATTTTCTCTGATGGGATTGGCCTTTTCTGAAAAAATAGACTTAATTTTTTTTTCTTAAATATTGATATTTATACCGGTTCAATGATTTTCTATTACCTGGACTTGATGAAAGCGGTGTTGAATAATATAAAAAAGGAAGTCTCTTAAATCTTAAAGACTTAAACAGAAGAAATTTACTGGATTCTCAAATAATTATATCATCAAAGGAGGGTCATGGGTCTTTCTTTTATAGTTTAGAATTTGTCCAGATTCAATGAATATATATTTCACAGAATATTACTAAATCTTCTGAAATATATATAATTTAGATACAGTCTTCTTGTATCTAAATTACAAAGTTGTACTGTAATTAAATGACCCAATTAATTACTGCGTAGTGTACCTAACACATCTCTCTTGATATAATTTTCATTAGCTAAATTTACTTTAAAGATTGGGAAGGTACTGCATGTTTAAACCTCTGAACAACCACCCCCTCATCCTCCCCCTCCCTTGCATTTTATTTTTTATGGAATTACGAATCCAAATTAGTGCAATTTGAGCTGAAGGACACATGAAATTGGTGAAATAAGTGTTGGACACTAACGTCTGCCAGCATACATAATATGGATAGTACTGTTGAGATGATCTAACTCACCTTATTCAAGTGTTACTCAGCAAAGCCTTCAACTTTTAATGATCTAACTCACCTTATTCAATTTAAAATTTTATTGAAATAGATTAGAAAATTGTCAGTGCCGTGCAACTTGCTAGGAATTTGTGTACGGCTAAGGCCTAAGGGAACAGTGCACTTGGCTGGGCATAAAATAACCAATGCTTATATCCTTATTTTTCTTTCTTTTCTTTTCTGGCACCAGCATAGATAATAAGCAATGCACTCGGCTGGGCTTAATAAACAAGCTAAGTACTACAAGGACCGGTGTTCAGAGACTTTCAAGAAATCATGTGATTTTGACATGGAAATATAAAATTTTGATGTTGGAACGAATAATTGCCCTTTCCTTTCGAAACAATCATAAAATAGATCAATTTACCGGGCCAATGGACAAAATGACCCAATAAAAAACTCAAGGTAGTTCCTTAATTGTATCAAACAAACTATTTACTTATCAAACTCTACAAGCCTAGATATGCAATTGCCTCAAACTGAAATTGTATCAGCTAAATAAATGTACCACGAGCTGAGTAACATCTCTTCAGAAATATCGGCCATATTTTCCTCATTCCGAAACATTGCACTTATAGATCAATACGTGATGAAAATTTAAAGTTACAGGTTCACATAACGGTGACTAATAAAGTATATATCTACTTCTGATCCAGTTATCATAAATTATATTACACTTCAAGTAATCTCAAACAACATGCATTTATTTGTTCTTTGTAAAATACACATTTTATATATTTAGTCTGCAGAAATTAACTGCACATTTTATTTTTTACCATTTGTGCAAACACCAATATAAACATACAAAATACTAGTAAAGCTGAACTAAACAAGCAGATGCATCAGGAATTGATGACACGGCAGTTCTTCCTAATTTCACCATCTGTTCCCATGAGAACCTCGATTGCACCCATCCTCTTTATTGAATTCTTGAACGCATCCAAAAAGTTGCCTTCGTCAACTAACTTATCGACCAAATTGCTTGCCCTTGAATCGGTAAGCAACGCTGCATCAGAGGTGAAGAGCCCCTTGTGCAGCTTCAGGTTGGAGTAGTAATGGGAGTCAAAGGTGGTGCTGGTAGTGGGGTCCATCGGTACGGATGTCACATTGTTTGCCAGGTTCTGGCATATTTGTTGCAGGGACCTGAGGTAGGTCAGATCCAGGGATGGGTCGAAGTCATTTACATTGTTTTGTCCGGTGAAGTTGAAAAGACGTGTGCTGAAGCTGTTGCAGTGGGCGATTCCAATCGTGTGCGCACCTGCTCAGATTACAAGCAACTCATAAGAAAGCTGTCATTTTCTTAATTTAGTAGATACTAATTAATTGCCTATTCCTGTTAATTTCTCTGGTTGTTTAGTCACAGATCCACACACACTGAGGGACTTCATCATGTTTAATGCTGTAACTCTCTTGGGACGGCATACTGTTATAATTAATTTTTGAATCTACATTGTTTGTTTAAGATATAAACAATTTACATATGTTAAGCGGAGGGATCACTTGACAATGGTTATTGTGACCATCTTAGAATTTTTATTTATTTTTTATTTTTTTGAATAATATCAAATAAGGTTGAAATAAAAAAAAAGGAGCACATTGGTATGTCATTGGATATGTAGATATCCTAATAATAAAATTATTTAATGTAATTTGAGTATTTTTTTTTTTTTCTTCAATGATGCATCAGGAACTAATCGTTTTTGTCAGGCCATTGAAAATTTAGATTTCTCGATGACCAATAAAATACATCAAAAATTCAGATTCCATCGGTATGTTGTTGGGCTCTGTGTCAATTAGGACTTATGGCCCATGCCATTTTGTTAGTAATTGGACAAAAAAAAAAAAAAAAAGGAAATTATCATCTCTTCACATGCTATACTGTGCCATCATTTTTGTATTTGTTCATTTTATTTATTTATATTTATATGTCCAGTTTGTTTATCTAAGTGCTCACTTTATTCAATTATGAGTTAGATTTTATTTCTTTTTGTATTATTGTTCAAATTTTTATATGCGTATTGAACTTATTTTTATTGAACTTATTTGCTTGTATGTGTTCACTTTGATTAATTAAATGTTCACTTTGTTCAAGCAATAGCAAAATTGTAGATTGTAGTCATCATTTTTGAAAAAGAAAAGAGGAAAGTATCGTAGTTTTCATTTTTCTAGATTAAAATGGATTAAGTCTTCAATTAAAATATTTATAAAAATTATTTAATTAGAATTCAAAGATGCAACATTTATTTTAATAAATATTATCCTTAATCATTAAATCAAAGAATAGTTTTGGGAACCCTATATAACTCGATCTCTTAGCCGCTTGGACATAATATATAGGACCAGCAATCATACCTTTTTTACAAGTCTAGGGGATAATGTATATGAAATGAATATATAATAATGCATTAGGTACATTTATAGCTGTCGATTGGTGAGATCATGGGCTTGAAGGTACTGGAAGATGGACTTAATAATTTGGCTAGAAACTATAAGATGCTAAATGGGACTAGTGGTAGTACTAGTAGAACAGTACGTACCATGTACGATCGATGTATAACTTCAATTATATTTTTGTCCTGTGGACTGTGGTATGTATAAAACTTTCAAAATACACGATATACTTCGGATGAGGTAGCAAATCGAAATATTCATTTCTATTTATTATTGCACTGATGTTAATTAATTTTCTCTTCTCCCGTTTCTCGTTATACATCGCTTTCATGTACAAATGCACATACAAATTGACAGTTAACGATTTATCAAATCCTCATGCAAGTCGACTACTTTCAACTCGATCTTTTCTAAGGAATAGTATTGACATGACGTGGCTTCACTACCTAAAAAGCGAAGTGTCCCGTGCAATTTGTACAACACACTTCAACGTCAACATGTACGTAATAATAGAAGATATTATAACGAGAATTAATCCAAGAACCTGCGTATAATTAATTTATAGTAGGGATAGTAGTTGGAAGAAGATAGAAACGAATTAATTAAGGTCTCTTCACGTCTGGGCCTTCAGAGATCCAAGATCAACTTTTTCATATAAGAGTATTATTTTTTGACCCACTAAATCAAACATTCCCGAATCAATTTAACTTTAATATGCATGGTTGTCATGCTCAATAATTCTTGACTACAGTGCTAGCAAAGTGAGGCATGCATTTTATTAGAACATGTGTACGTACATGCACACTCTTTTGCCTCTATATATCTATATGATCCAACACGGGCTAAAATTAATTATTAACAAAATATTTGTTTGTAAGAAATAATTGATGTAGTGATTTTAGTAATTAATGAATTAATCTCACAAGCATTTTTAGTTGATGAGCTTGTAAAAGATTAGGAGAGATGTACTATTTCCATACAAATTTTATGTCCAGAACGTGAATTTGAACCATTTAATTGCTAATAGCTAGATATGGAAAATTTTAGGTGGAGACAAGATTGCATTATTTCATGTACAATTGCAGTGATGATGTTAACATAATTAATGGGAGCTCCCATAATTAATGTGTCATGATACAGAGAAAATCAACGTGCCACATGATCATGACTGATGCTATAATTTGGAAATCTTCTAAGATTAATTGCATGCTACCGGCCTGTTCATTATAGGTATATACACCGACATGTCCTTTAATGGTGCATATAATAAATTGGCAATTAGTTGGATAACTATTTGAACTAGTTTTTTTGTTTGCAAAATGACATTAAAATTCTGTATTAATAATGTCAACAGAAACTACCTTAATATAATTTTTGAGTGATTATGAATTTACGATCGCATTGCGTACGACCTACGTTTTTAATGCTTTTACTCCCTTAACAAGTGCATATGGAAGGATGCACATGATTGTATAACTCCAATTCCCAAATAAAGCAATTAAAGTGGGGTTTTGAAGTTTGGGGTGAAGAGGCTTTTTCATAGTCTAATTAACTATATTTGTCAAGTACTGTTTACTGAATCTTCTCCCTGACCGGTTGACTGCTGATTGAATTGAACTGATCAGCACCGACTCTTAATTTGGTTATAGTTGAGAAGTGCTTTTCAAACACGTCACACCTGCATGTTTCATGTTTGCTCGTCTTCTATATTAATAACGATAGGCGCTAACTAGTGTGAGATAGGGCCGCCTACTATATTATCACATGCCTAGTGACTAGCAACAATATATAATAATACTATGTAAATACTTATTTAACTTTTTTTTTTTTTTTTTGCTTCATAATGCATGATGTCGAACTTGTGCACTTTGTATAAACATGAACAGATCAATTAGTGGCATGGATTGCGGCGCAAAACTAGAAAAAAAAAATTGTAATGCCAAGATACTAACCAAACAAAACATGCATGATCTATAATGCATGTCATGTAAATATAATTAATAATAAATGGTTATGGTGAATGTAATGGCTTGTATAAATCATTTTGACAGTTCATACCTGAGAGGACAACGAGATCTTGTACACTGAGGGATTTGCTTGCAAAGCTGCTTACAAGCCGGCTGTAGGTGAAGGATGGTGCCGGAATGTTGGTGCGTGCCTCTGACGCGAGTGAGATTGTGCCGTCACGACGGCCTGTTGGTACTTCCCACAGAGGTTTATTGAACTACCAATTAAGATTGTTGGTTTTATAAGCACCTTTTGTAATATATACATCATCAATTCTAATGTTACTTTATATGGAAGTTAAATTAAAGGAGATCATGTGCTTAAAAATTTGGACGTCTGCGAAAGAAAACTGTAGAACCAATAACTAAATCGAGTTTTCCTCCTTTTTCTTCACAATAGCTCAATTTAAATAAAAAAAGAGCGAAATATTGTCTAATTCTTATTCATGAAATCTTGATGACAAAATATAAATAGAGGTGGGCTAAAGTGCCATCTATGGCAATGCCATAGATGTCCTTTTTAAGTCATTTTTTTAAGATCTGAAATTCTATCTGTCAATCCAAACCGTTCAAATTGATCACCATATTGAAATACCATTGGAGACCAAATTTTATATTTTTTTGAATTTTTTTGCTATTTATTTTGATATGTTCAAATTGGAGGGTCTGAAATACTCCAATTATAACGTTTTTTAAAAATATCATAATAAATATCAGAAAAATTCGAAAAAATGTAAAATTTGGTCTCCAAGGGTAATTTAATATGGTGAATAACTTGAACTGTTCGGATTTATCATTTGAATTTTAAATCTCGAAAAACGACTCTATGGCACGGGACCCTCCGTGCCATCTATGGCACTTTAGCCATTCTCATATAAATATATGCCAAATTATACAAGGTGGACACTACCCATACTCACAGCTGGTCTGATGTAAATAAGAATAAGACAGTTATTTAATGACGTAATAAGGGATTGATTACAATTGTGATGTCCACGTTATAGCATGCATGCAAATTCTGTTTTGTTGTTTGTATGAGAACAAAAGTTCTCTTATATATATCATAGTATTACTGGATCATCATGATAAAACGAATTGCTGGATCATAAAACATAAAGGACTTACTTCTTTTGTTGGAAGTGGCGAATTTAATCCGTTTATTTCAAAAAAAAAAAAAAGAAACAAAAATATGCAATCCTGTTTGTAATAAACTAGATTTGTTTCTTTATCAGACTTTAAGAAAAGTGGGCCAGTATGTACAAGTACAACTTTGGTACTTGTACTTGAAAATGTAGTTTTGTAATTGTAGATGAACGAGTATATGATCATTAATATAAAGAGGATAAAAATTGGCTAAGTTTAAATATGTGGTGCCAGTAAGAGCCTTGTAGCCTTTGCCAACTACAATGTTTGGTAGCATTTGCCAACTAAAATAGATTGAAACTAAACATATTAGTTTGGTATCATACCGTTTTAAGCAATTCCCTTTAAAGTAAGACCACCAAGATCATATTCTTTTTGCTTCTGTCAATTGGTGACCTCAAACTAATTATCTCATAATGCACCATAAACAGATATATACAATTATGTTATTTACATACATATGCTTTACTCTTGTTTGTAATAGATAAATTATACTTAATTAATTATATATATATATGTATTAGTAGCTAATTAAGTATATAAAGTTCGTTAGTTTTTTTTAATATACGTACATTACTTTATCTTATCTTACAATATCTAATGCATAATGATATCTTATAATATGTACTACTTCAAGAACAAACAAAAGAAGGATTCTAAAATGTAAATGGCTACTATTGAGAATTTACATATACCGGGAAAGAAACAGAGTCTCTTGCAGCCAAGGCAACAATGTCAGCACAGGAGACAATACCAGGACAAGCTGCCTCCACTGCTGCCTTGATCTCATCAATCACCTCATATCCAGCAACGGTGAGGTTTGGGGGCGAATCTTTCTCGGCAGTGTTGCTTGCTGTTGAGTCTATGAGCAAAGAAGCATCACATCCCTAGCACCGGTCAAGTATACTTAGTGTCGAAATTCTTTCATTTTGTTTTTTTTTTTTTGTTGGTATTATATAGGGAAACAGTGGTCTTTCCTTGACAAAAATAAGCTTGAATGTAGTAGCATTGCATTCTATAATTAATGGTACAAGTACTTACCCTGACGAAACAATCATGAAAGAACAACCGAATCAACCTCGCGGCCAGTTCGGGGTTGCTCGGCATTTTTTGTGCGATAACCTTTGCTACAATCTGCTCAACCTGAGGGCAGCTTTTCTTGTAGAAGCCCACTTTCAACTGAGCTTCTACGTTGCAACCAAGGAACAACACACACCATACCAAAGCTATTATTACAAAACAAGACCTCATTTTGAACAAAAGAAAAGCTTAGTTCGATTCGAAATGCAAAAAGGAAAGAGAACACTATTATGAGTGTGATGCAAGTGTCACAGCTCTTTCCCTTTTATAGAAAGATAAGGTGTTTGTGTCGTTAACGAGACTGTAATATGCCAAATGAAATCCAAATTAAGATAAGGTGACTTTATATAACGCCCACTTTTGTTAAACTCAACCATCTTTAACCATTTTACTATATATTCTTTAAACATGTTATATGAGGACTGAAGGCCTACTACTCGATTTAATCAAATTCCATGGGTATTAGAATGAAGTCCCTTTATTTTTTTCCTTTTAAGAAAAAAGAGTTCAGAATATATAGTTTCTTTTGGTAATGAAACGGTCGAAGGAAAATAATAATAATAATAATAATAATAATAATAATAATAATAATAATAATAATAATAATAATTATTATTATTATTATTATTGTTGTTGTTGTTATTGTTATTTATTATAAACAATTAATTATAGTCCCATTACTGCTAGCTATATATTATCTCAGTGAAAGAAAGCATGCACGATTCTTCGGCCTATTGCATATAAAAATATCCCTTGACAATGATTTTGAATTTTCAGTGGGACAAGTGAAAAAAGCAAGTTTGTTCCTATTGCAAAAAAAAAAAAAAAAAAACATAACAATAAGAATAACAATAAATTTTTAAAAAAAAAAAATCTATCTTTTTGCATAGAAACATACCGTGTAACACTCTCTATACACAATTCTGACCATTTTTGTGTCAGGATATTTTCACTTGCTTGCTGGCGGTCCCTAATTTCTTTATTATTTAATTTGGACTTGGCCAATTTATTAGAGCCCACCAACATATGATCCTTATTTGTGTGTCGTGTAGCTATTACATTAAGAATATTAT
The DNA here is from genome assembly GCA_027562975.1 of Rhynchospora breviuscula. Classification (NCBI taxonomy): domain Eukaryota; kingdom Viridiplantae; phylum Streptophyta; class Magnoliopsida; order Poales; family Cyperaceae; genus Rhynchospora; species Rhynchospora breviuscula. Next base: position 56,043,871 of record CM050402.1, read on the forward strand.
GTGTATATATACTTGTTTATTACTTACTCAGCACACATCTTCCTCAAAATAAATTTGGAACAATTGTTGTCGGATGAATTACTAATTATATATAAAAATAGGTAAAGAGCATTAAATTAATTTTCAAATTCCTTAATAATATAACATTATTTACATCGTTCACCGATCTTACTTCTTTCGCCAATCTTACTTCTCTCTCTTATTTAACCCGATCAAGCAATTTTTACAATATATATTTAAGACACAAAATTCATAATTTTGTGTCTTTCCAATGAAATGATCAACGTATTACATGTGTTAGTGTTAGCGTTCAGACATATTTGTGCATAAAATTGACTAAATATATTATTTTTATAGAAATCGTACTATATAAGAATTCGGGGCTGATAAGGAAAATCTCCAATATTCTTCATCTCCATCATCCCTTGGAAAAACATGTTTCTATTTTTGGAATGTGATTAATTAAGCTTCTCATTCCTCTGTTAGAAAGTGTTTTCCATGTGCAATTTTAATTTTTATTATAAATTAATAGCAATTAACATGCACATAAACACAAGAATCTAGTAATTAAGCCTTTTAGCATTGAGAATGGTGGAAGATTTATACCTCTTCTAGTATTGTAACTAGAAGGCTCGGTCCAATGCTTAGAAATCAATGGAGTGCTTCTCCTTTCCTTCTTCTTCTTTCTAAGGTCCACAAAAAGATTAATCCACTCCGCGAGATTTTGTGCTAGCGAAACAAGCGAAATCGTCTAATCCAATACTACATTTCTTCAAGCAAATCATTATTTGATTATTTGTAGCTAATGTTCAACTCATGAACACTACAAAATGTATTAAAAGAGCTTTCCATGGCAGCAACTAATTGCTTTATGAGAGAAGAGAGGGTGGCGGCTAGAGAGGAGAAAGAGAGAAAAAAAAAACTAGATTTTGCTTCTTTCAAATTGTAGTCTTTAAATAGATATTCAAACATAACCCTTGTTGGAGTTATGTCCTAGAAGTCAACAGTTTAATGACTTAAATATTAGTTTATGTTATTGATGATATTTAATCATTTGTTCCTAGAGTTTATTACTGACAGATCATTCAGGTTGAGGATCTGAATTGTAGATCTCTGTGGATCATTCATTAGAATGACAGTAATAAATCTAAATCGTCCGTAATCTTGATAATTAACAAGAAATATTAATTATCATAAAAGATTAGTATGCAAGTTAAGTGATGATTAAATTCTACAAATCATAGGTAAGGTGTTACCAACTTAATTGCATATGTGTATGTTATTAGAACATAGTACAGGACATGACCCAATGAAATAAACATATGGATTGTGTTATGTGTCATTGTTTATTTCATTTGAGTTTGATTCTAAGTTTGAAATGGTTCAATTTTTTCACATGAGAATAGGTTCAATAAATATCGTCTACCGTTGATTCCTGATAAGGACTGCTATACGGACTTTATTTATGTTCTCTTGAATTGTACGGGAAAAAGTTGTTCATCAAGAAAACCGTATGTCCTTCATTAATTCACTTAGTGAGTGATGATATCTGTTTGGGCCCCTTGATGGAGATGGATTATTTGCCAGCAACTTGTACAATCATCTCTAGATCAAGAAACGTATAATCTGCAAAAATGACACATTCCTATCTTGGATTATACGATGATATCATGTGACATAAGAATCAGATAAGGAAATACTATTATTTCTTATGAAGGATTGAGATATTGTAGCAGTACACTATTTATGCGAATTGAAAATCATAACGTGTTGCTAGATGTCGCTTATGATTATTGGAATTAAATAGTGATTTAATTCCATGGCCAACATAGCATAAATCCTCAAAGGGTCACACAAATAAGACTTTAATCACACGATGTATAATTTATTTATTCACAGCATTGTATTGCGAAAATATGATAAGTTGATTAATTAATTATATACCGTTGCGAACCGTTATAATTAATTAAGTCAAGAAGATCATGTAGAAATAAATTAACGCATTTGCTAATCCCAAAAATAATTATTAATAAGTTAATAATTAATTTTGTTCAACACAATTTAATTATAAGAATTAAATAGAGCTTATGGACCTTTATTTAATTAGTAAATTAAAGGTCCGGTTTGAGTACAAGAGAAAGATCCATTAATTAATTGAATTAGTGGACATTTAACACATCACAAAATGGACTTGATAGCTCATATAAGGCTGCCTTAATAGGGATAAAAAGGTTCCTAAAGTTTGTGGAGTGATTGGTTTATAAACGGAGGTCATTTGGAGAGAGAAACTCTATCCACCATAGTCCTTTCTCTCCCTCTTCCTCCTATAATGAAAATTAGAGAGAAAATTTCAGAATTTTCATCTCTTTCTCTTCCTCTTAATCCACCTCAAATGCTCATGTGTTGAGCATTCTCCATTCTCCATTAATTGAACTAGTTAATTGAAAGAAGTACAAGAGAGAAAATCTTGGAGATTAGTTGCTCTCATCTTTCTTGCTAGTACAAGTTGAAAGATGAGGTGATTAAACTTCTAGGTGGACTCGAGGCGGCCGCTAGCGACTTGGTGGTGAAGGAGAGCACGCCACCGACTCCCACGGATCGGATTCGAGCCTCCTAGTTGCAAGTTTAGGAGAGGTAGTCTTCATATTCTCTATCTCTTGTGTGTTGATGCTTGAACAAGATCTATCGAGATCTTTGTTGTTTAGATGGTTAATTAACAAGAAAATTTCAAAACAAGGACTTTCAAACAGTGGTATCAGAGCTCTAGCTCGTGCTAGAGCATTTTAACACATAATTAGATGAGAAATGGTTAATTAACACATGGATTAGTGATGCACTTACTTGCTGTCTGGATCTGTTCTTTATTTTGGAGATTGTTTTAGTTTTTTCGCTGAGAAAATCTTTCAGAAAAATTCTAATTTTAATTGGAAATTGTAGATCTGTGATATGTGGTTCTTTTGCCACTGGTGTCACATTTTTCTAAACTGTTATGAATTTTTGGTGAATTAAACGGTAACGGTGCGCAGAATCAATTTCTGTCTGCACAGTTCTGTGTTTATGGCTTGTAAGATTTATTTTTCGAAATTATCTATCTGTATTTCTTAGCTAGAAATCTTTTAAACTTGATGCTCTTTCTGGACATGTAAAATTTGTTGCATGTTTCGGATTTTATGTGGGCGTTCAAGTCATGAGAATTGAATCAGTTGTTAGATCTGGTTTTCCAACAAACTGATTGTTTGGATAAACTGTACTTATTGAGAAAATTTTATGAAAAAGTGTTTAAATAGAAAGTTTCTACTTGAAGTTAGAAATCTTTGAAAATTAGTTTCAAAGAATTTCATTAAGGTTTGATTACTCAACTGAGTCAAAAGTTTTTAGTCGTCAGTCTGTTTCAGAACATGGCAAGTAGTTTGTATGCTATTTATCTTGATGATTTTAAATAGAACTAGTTGGTTTTCTTTTCATGGATTGGTAGCCTATAACATATAGTAGATTTTTTATGTAAATTATTTGCATGAAAACGTTTTTAAAGACGATCCTACAGACCAAAAGGGTTAGACAAAAATAGAAAATCGGATAACGGTGTTTCGCGCACAGTTTGAGAATTTGTTAATTTTGTTTCTCTCTGATGGTAAGTCATCTCTTCCTAAAATTTTGAAAGGTAGTTACACTCATAATAGGGAGTATGTATGATTTATTTCATAATTTTTGGAGACTGAAAAATTTCGAATTTTATCGGGTCCCATTTAATATTTTAAATAGTTAAATATTTTCTAATTTATCAAACTAGTTGAATAGTTAATTAGAACACTCCATGATATTCCTCCTTTTTGTTTTCAAATATTGATTTGGCTTTTCAAATGGGTTAAGTAAATTAGTTGTGTAAAAGTTAAACTTTTATGCGGAAAGACTCGAACTATAAGCGATGTGCAAAGACTTTAATTCATTGTTGTTAATTAAGAAACAAAGGGAAATGTGCTAATTTTGTTTTATAGGAAGGATCATGAGTTTAGTATAGCTCAAGGAACCAATGCCTTGTATGTTGTAATTTGTAAATGCACGTGAATGAATGTATGTAAGGTCTTTGGTGCCATGGTTAATTAATTAATAATGATTAATTTCTTAATGTAACTTGTGAGACTTGCATGCCCCTAAGGCTAGGAGGGAATTAGGGATATTTTTCACATGTATTTTTGTTTCTTTAATTATATAGGATATGATCCATATGATTAGTGAGAGGGACAATTAGATTAGTTTTGCTACATGGAGATGCGGCGGAACTAATGCAAGTGCGAGCCATACAAACCCACAACAATATTTGAGATGCTTATTATTATGTGAATGTTTGTGGATGCTATGAATGTCATAGGATAGGTATGGGTGTATGTTTACACGACCACCAAAAAAGAGTCACATAATGGTTTGTCCCAAACTAATTCGATTAAGTCGACCGCCCTCCTTCTCTCTATCCCCTTCACGTCGATTGCCCTCTCATGGCGTGGTCCGCCCAAGCGGACGTCATGGTTGTCAATTCGATAGTCGGGGTACAAATAAAAGAATTAATAGGAGCAAATAGAGAGATGTTACTTATCGATGGACTCAACTAGAGTTTAGACATCGGGACGAAGTTTGTAAATATATATAGATATTCACAAACCAAGAGTCATATGGTTGATATGATTGGTTAGAGAACCTACCTTGTCTAGTTAAGTAGGGTGACGTGCTATAGCAGGCTCTACTTGATGAAAACAGGGATCTTGGAGAACCAACTATATTTGAAATATTAAATAAATATAGTGGGAGTTTTGTTTATCACTATAAATAAAATATTGCATAAACTAAATGATCTTAAAATTGAAATTGTTATAGATGTTTAAACGTGTTAATTTTGTTGCGATCAATCTTTGAAAAGAATAAGCTCGTTTCTAAAGGTATTTATTTGGAGAAATAATACTGATTCCTAAGACATGATCTTAGTGAAAAGAAACTTGAGCATGCTTATTTTTAAAACTTTCCTCAACTTCCCGAACGTGGTATTGGATTGATTGATTGACTTTTAGCGAAAAGTTATTCAATAAAGCGGATGCCGATATCCTCATTTTTGGAATTTTAGACTTTTGAATTAGAGAATTCATACGGATTAGATTTGACTCCTACGCTCTCACCCACTTACTCAAGAAAGTGTTCTTAGAAAAAGTAGATATCGACTCAATTATTTATGATCGAGTGATAGAATATGAGTTAACCAAGAGATTCATCTTCTATAAGAAAATATATGAATGTTTAATTAGCTTACAAACCGAAAGGTATAAGTAGCTAATAGCCAACTAGAGATATTGAGATCTCCAATATCAAGGATCGTTGATATTGTCATGCAATCTTTTACTTAGTAATGAAGGATTTGATATTATTTTTCGCACACTTGTTTGTGTAAAAGTTAATTAGTCGAGTATTAAAGAAATATTTCGCTAAGGTATGAGTTGAGACTTCGAGACTCTCATTTGATACCGTGTGTCGCATGAGAAGTTTCATGTGCCGTTTTATGGAGACATTTGAAAGGTTGTTCGAAATACCATGATAAATAGAAATATTCTAATCCTTAGGGTGTTTGTCATTTAAATTATCTCGCTATCTCTAATTCACACTAGTAATTAGGTACTAGTTCATGTGCTCGCATTTAATGAAATGTGTAAGCAATGAAGAATAAGAGAAAGTTCGGAATAAATAAAGTAAACTCCGTTTTGAAAATGGCTTGTTCATCTAAGCCACTACCATTAAATACGTAGAGTTATCTTTATTTTGTTTAGGAATTAGATGTTGTATATCTTATTCCTTAAATCTCAAAATCCTTATTTCCACTTCATACTTGATGATAGATGATAATGTTTTGTAAAAAAAAAAAATGTTGTTTATATGATTTCATGCATTTTGATTGAATTTGCTTGAAATAGATAAACAAATGTTGAATGACAAATAGGATACGTAAGACTTCACGTAAATATTTAACTTTAATGTGAAATGACCGCTTATTCATACATAAACGAAAATCGCATTATGAGAGTCTACGTAACGTAGAGCTCTTAACTCAATTCGATTGCGAATCAATTGTTATATGAGAATAATGTTTGTTTGATGACAAAAACGTCTTAGACCTACGAAGGTTTAAGTACAAGTGACTTGATTAGGACACATACATATCGATGTATATAGAGCTATAAATATTTGTGGAATTGAAATGTTGTTAAAATTTTATCACTTGACCAACGATCATTGTAGATATTAACGTATCTATTTGATATGGTATAAGTATGAACCTTTTGACAAGTTCAAAGGAGTTCAAGAGTAAAGTTGAAAGAACATTCAAGAAAAGTACAAGTCTTATGATGGATCATGATAAATAATTAAGTTATATAATTTGATATATTACCTAAAGAGTGTGAAAGTTGTTTCACAACTCGCTCCATGAGGAATATTGTGTCCAAGAATGGAGGTATCGAACATTATTTGATATCGTTCGATCGGTAATAAATCAAGTTGACTTATTCAACTCGTATTAGGGATTTATGTTTTGAGGACAATATTGTTTACACTGAATAAAAGTTCCATCGAAGTCCGTTGAGAAAGATACCTTACGAGATTTGATCTCTAAGTACGTTATTTCTCAAGATTTGGTGTTAAGAAACTTATTTCAAGATTTGTTGATTAATAAGCTTAAACCCAAATTGGACAATTGATAGTTTATAGGATACCTTATACTAACCGAAAGGTACTACTTCTATGAATATGATAAGAACAAAATAATTGTTGCTCATCATGACATAGTCTTGGAGAATGATATTCTCAAGAAGAAGTAATGAGAGTAAAATGAGCATTAAATGAGTTTATGCGTCACCACAAGAATTATCCTTATGGAAAACTTATCACTCCATACATGGTGCTTAGTGGGAGTTGAGCGGAACTTCATTCACAAACAGTTGTGAAAGGAAGAAGTTCATATGCACGCTCGCTTCTAAAGAGTAATCAAACATCTCGTGAGTGGATGATGTTCGAGAAACTCGTGCGATATATTAGGACCAAGAACTTATTCTACAAGTTGTTATAGAAGTAATTTATGGACCTCAAGCATCAATCCTACAAAAGGTTAAAGATAGTGATGCCTAGACCGAAAGGTACATAGGCTCCACGATATTCTCATACTTGGCATATGAGAACCCGTTGATAAATAAAGAAATGATGGAAGCACCCGATTCCACAAATATGGTTTAAATCCATGCAGTATTTAAATGCAATTCATGTATAACAACAAGGTATAGATCTTGGTTGATGTTCATGAAAGAGCAATCCATCAAGAACATTTAGATCTTTAAAGGAAAGATTGACATGAACGGCAAGTTGACTATGTACAAAGCACAGCCTCGTGCTTGTAGTTATGTTTAAGTCGACAACGAGTTGACTATATACTAAGCACGACTTATTGCTTGTAGTTATGTATAAGTCAATAGAGATCGTTCTAGCAACGGTTATATTTCGTATATATTGATATATGGAAATGAATATCAAAAATCGCCTTCTTCGAAAGAATGAAGGAAGATGTTGTGTGTATGATAAAAACCAAGGACTATATTTGATGTATTGCTAGAAACATATACATATTTTAAGTATCCATTAATGGATTGAAGCAAGTATTATGAAAAGTGTAATAAATATTTTGACAAGGAAGTCAAGTAGTTGAACTTCGTCAAAAGCATCTTATATAGACAAGATATTTAGTGGGAGCATGATTGTATTACTTGTATTGTTTAAGGTAACAAGATATTAATTGGGAATAATATTAAGGAAATGAATATTGTCAAGATCTCATTGAATAATGTTTTTCTCAATTGAGAACTTAGACAAGATCATCTAAATCTTAGAAAATAAAATCTATGGAGATAGATTATGGTGGATGTTAAGTTTGAATTAATGTGTATATAATGACAAAGTGTTCTAGTAACACATTATGGTGAACTCCAAGAAATGATGTCTAACCACGTCATATGGCATAAGATTTGAGCTTGACTCAATCTATTACAACTCAATTCGAGAAAAAATGCATGAAACAGTTCAAGTATTCTTCCATTATGAGTTTTATTTTGAGTGCCACACTTATGTACATGTCCCAATGTGTAGTATCCAAAGAGCATGATAAACAATTATCAAATAGATACAGTAGAAACATATTTGGACAATAGTCAAGGATATCCTCAAGTATCTTGTGAGAAAGAGTGATATGTTTTTTCCATCTTTTAGGATAAAAGAAAGATCGTGTAAGCTGTTGTACTGATGCTAGTTTTCGAAAGATTGATATAATGACAATTGAGTTATATATTTCGCTTAATGGTGGTGTTGTAAGTTTAGAAAGTGTTCTAAATGAAATATTGCAACCGTTTCCATCACCAAAGCAAAATACGTAGCAACTTATGAAATGACGAAAAATGATGGTTTGGATCAAGAAGTTCTCAGTCAAGCTAATATGGTTATATGCATCTCGAACCATAGCTTAGTCTTAAAGAACCCAATGTTAAAATTGGTGATCCAACTATGATCTATGACAATGTCACTTGATCTCATATAATGATGATCAAGAACATATATATAAGAGTATATATACATATATAGGGTCAAACAAAAGTGGATAGGTTCGCGAACACAGCGAACACTCTGACATAACCTCTACCTTAAGCAGTATACGAGATGCAGTTGTGCATTCATACGTGATGGAAGTATGAGTAACTTGCTTTAAGTGTATTATTTCTTTTGAGGTTCAAAACATGTATATATTTGGATATATGACATCGTTTTCAATTCTTCAGTAGCTAGAAGTCACTATTGATTGACTCTAGGCCAAGTTATGTCCTAGAAGTCAACAGTTTAATGACTTAAATATTAGTTTATGTTATTGATGATATTTAATCATTTGTTCCTAGAGTTTATTACTGACAGATCATTCAGGTTGAGGATCTGAATTGTAGATTTCTGTGGATCATTCATTAGAATGACAGTAATAAATCTAAATCGTCCGTAATCTTGATAATTAACAAGGAATATTAATTATCATAAAAGATTAGTATGCAAGTTAAGTGATGATTAAGTTCTACAAATCATAGGTACGGTGTTACCAACTTAATTGCATATGTGTATGTTATTAGAACATAGTACAAGACATGATCCAATGAAATAAACATATGGATTGTGTTATGTGTCATTGTTTATTTCATTTGAGTTTGATTCTAAATTTGAGATGGTTCAATTTTTCCACATGAGAATATGTTCAATAAATATCGTCTACCGTTGATTCCTGATAAGGGCTACTATACGGACTTTATTTATGTTTTATTGAATTGTGCGGAGAAAAGTTGTTCATTAAAAAAACCGTATGTCCCTCATTAATTCACTTAGTGAGTGATGATATTTGTTTGGATCCCTTGATGGAGATGGATTGTTTGCCGGCAACTTGTACAATCATCTCTAGATCAAGAAACGTATAATCTGCAAGAATGGCACATTCTATCTTGGCTTATACGATGATATCATGTGACATAAGAATCAGATAAGGAAATACTATTATTTCTTATGCATGATTGAGATATTGTAGTAGTACACTATTTATGCAAATTGGGAATCATAACGTGTTGCTAGATATCGCTTATGATTATTGAAATTAAATAGCGATTTAATTTCATGGCCAACATAGCATAAATCCTCAAAGGGTCGCACAAATAGGACTTTAATCACACGGTACATTATTTATTTATTCGCAGCATTGTATTGCGAAAATATGATAAGTTGATTAATTAATTATATACCGTTGCGAACCGTTATAATTAATTAAGTCAAGAAGATCATATAGAAATAAATTAACGCATTTGCTAATCCCAAAAATAATTATTAATAAGTTAATAATTAATTTTGTTCAACACAATTTAATTATAGGAATTAAATAGAACTTATGGACCTTTATTTAATTAGTAAATTAAAGGTTCGGTTTGAGTATAAGAGAAATGTCCATTAATTAATTGAATTAGTGGACATTTAACACATCACAAAATAGGCTTGATAGCCCATATAGTGGTTGCCCTAATAGGGGTAAAAAGGTCCATAAAGTTTGTAGAGTGGTTGGTCTATAAAAGGAGGTCATTTGGAGAAAGAAACCCTAGCCATCATAGCCTTTTCTTTCCCTCTTCCTCCTAGAACGAAAATTAGATAGAAAATTTCAGAATTTTCATCTCTTTCTCTTGCTCTTAATCCACCTCAAATGCTCATGTGTTAAGCATTCTCCCTTCTCTATTAATTAAACTAGTTAATTGAAAGAAGTAGAAGAGAGAAAACCTTGGAGATTAGTTGCTCTTCTCTTCCTTGCTAGCACAAGTTGAAAGAGGAGGTGATTAAACTTCTAGGTGGACTCGAGGCGACCGCCGGCGACTTGGTGGTAAAGGAGAGCACGCTACCGACTCCCACGCATCGGATTCGAGCCTCCTAGTTGCAAGTCTAGGAGAGATAGCCTTCTTATTCTCTATCTCTTGTGTGTTGATGTTTGAACAAGATCCATCGAGGTCTTTGTTGTTTAGATGGTTAATTAATGGTTAATTAACAAGAAAATTTGAAAACAAGGACTTTCAAACAACCCTTGGGGACCACTCCCCTCAAAAAACATGGCAGGTCTTTGCCTCTTTAATCACTCTTTTAACTGCATTTAAAGTTGGGCTCAAATTGGCATAGAAAAGACGACCCAATTAATTGATATAATTCTCATAATTAAATCAATTGAGTTGAAACAAAATTAGTTATCAACTATTTGATAATTATTATAGGATTAGACTTTGCATTAATTAGTTTCATATGATTTCTTTGATATTATTAATTATAATGGTTCATAACGGTATATAATTAATTAATCAACTTATCATATATTACATTTTCCAATGCAAACAAACTAATATTAATGCACTGTTGATTAAGAACCTTTTATTCGTGTGACACTCGAGGATTTATATCATGTTGGCCATGAAAATTAAATCGTCATTTATTTTCAATAAACATAAGCGGTATCTTGCAACACGTTATGATTCCCAATTGACATAAACATATACTATACTATTATAGTATTTCAATCATGCATAAGAAATAGATAATTTTCTCGTTTTGATTTTTATGTCACATGATATCATTGTATAATCCAAGATAGGAATGTGTCATTCTTGCAGATTATACATTTCTTGATCTTATAGATGATCGTCTAGGTTTGCATGCATACGATCTAACTCTATCAAGGGGTGTCCAAAAGATATCATCACTCACTAGGTATACTAATGAGGGACATACGATTTTCTTGATGAACAACTTTTCTCCGCATAATTCAAGAGAATATAAATAAAGTCCGTATAGCAGCCCTTATCAGAAATCAACGTTAGACGATATTTATAGAACCTATCATTATGTGAAAAAATTGAACCATCTCAAACTTAGAATCAAACACTCATGAAATAAATAATGACACATAACACAATCCATATATTTATTTCATTGGATCATGTCCTGTGCTATGTTCCAATAACATACACATATGCAATTAAGTTGGTAACTCCTTACCTATGATTTGTATAACTTAATCATCACTTAACTTGCATACTAATCTTATATGATAATTAGCGTTCCTTGTTAATTATCAAGATTATAGACGATTCGGATTTATTATTGTCATTTAATTACAAATGAAACACAGAGATCCACAATTCAGATCATCAACCTGAATGATCTGTCAATAATAAATCCTAGGAACAAATGATCAAATATCATCAATAACATAAACTAAAATTAAGTCATTAAATATTGACTTCTAGGACATAACTCCAACATCCTCATCCCAACAGTGCCTCATTAATGCAATTAATCCAGCGCCTACACAATTCAGCCTCTGTGTTACTATATTCATATTCTGTCCAAGAAAATTGTGTTACAGAATTAGGACATTAATTGTTCTAATTCTGAATACGAAATGTTCTAGTTAATATAAGTAATTGTTCTAGTTAATATAAATAACTTTTCTATTTAATATATTTAATTGTTCTTGTTTCGAAACCTAATTGTTCTAATTTCAGAACATATTGTTTTGTAAATTTAATTGTTCTAGTTTTAGAACATAATTGTTTAAGTTTCAGAACATAATTGTTTTGAAAAAAAATTTCTAGTTTCAGAACATAATTATTCTAGTTTCAGAACATAATTGTTCTAGTTTCAGAACCTAATTGTTCTGGTGGGAAAAAAGAAGTTCTGGGAGGAAGGAAAATACACGAGAGGGAGGAAGGGAAATACAAGGAAGGAAGTGAGGGTGAGAGCGTTGGATAATTACGTTCATTCTCTCATTCCCTAAATTTGCTATTTTTTGAGCTCATCCTCTCATCCCTTAGACGTTCTATTAATAAGGGAGTTAGATAATTAATGAGGACCCTCGGGATGATGAAGATGATGGTAAGCAATTCCGATAAAAATTTAGTTCATCTTTATAAATACTTTTGTCGGACCATATCCTGAAAAAAAAAGTACTAGCTAGTATATATAATTGCCTCAAAAAGATTATAAAACCTGCAACAAGTTAATGAACTAATTGAATCCAATAGGTCAATGACCTATTTAATGAATGAAACAATCGCTGACAAAGTTAAATACACAGATATGGCAGTTTCAATTTTATCAAATAAAAAAAAAGTATGACAGTTTAAATTAAAACTCTATCCTAACGCGTGTACATGGACAATCCTGTTGGTTGGACAGATTTATTCACAACAAATTCAGATTTCCTGAGATCAGTACCATTGCGGTGCATGGTGTGCAATGTTTCTGATGAATTTAAATGCAATTTAGATACCATATTCACATAACTTAAAAAACCGAAGTATAACATTGTATTGAATCTTTCCTTTTTTTTGTGTAACAGTGATCATGACTAAACAACAAATGGCTACAAAATATGACTATGATAAAATAATAAATTGATAATATTACAAACACTAGTTTCTCGAGCGATAATTCTGCAAATACAAGACGAGTACAAGGAAAAAGGGAATGCACCACTGGATTGGTTTATTGACTTAGTACGGGCAGTGGCGGAGACAGAGAGGGACTGGCGAAGGCCAGGTCTCCCCTAAGAAATAATTTTTTTTTTATTATAAGTTAATTTTAAAAGATAAATTTATATTTTCAGTCAACGGGTCTCCCCCAAGCCCAAACACAATGCACAATTACCCATAAAAAAACTTTTTCTTCCCTTCCCCGTCACGGGTCTCCTTTTTCATTTAGTCGTTAATCAAACTTTTAAATAATTACCATGCACAAACCATGTTTTTCAGGTCGCTATGTTAATAATTGATTAAAGAGTCCATAGAAAAATACATCAATTGCCAGTCACGGACCATATTTTTTAGGTATACCTGATTAAACTTTTAGGCTTTAATCATTAATCAAACTTTAAATACCAAAAAGTTTTAGATCATGATGATTCTCTTTTAGTATTTGTATATATGTTTTTCTAGTTTGAAGATAAAAGGAGGAAAAAATGTTGTGCTGAATGATGCTTCACTTAAAAAAGACGAATGAGCTGACTTAGAAACCAACTTGTCAATTTTTTTTAAAAAAAATGTGAGAAGCTTCTGTCATTTAGAGCAACACAGAGCTTTCCAGCTGCTGATATTTTTTTAAAGGCAATTAACACTCAATTTCATTTAGTCATATTTTGGCCCTCACTATTTTTCAATCCTGGCTCGGCCACTAAGTACCGGTAATCTTCAAAAGAAAAAGAAAAAAAAAACTCAGTACTGGTGATGACAAGCCTTGTCAGACAATGTGCCTAAACCAACTTAATTAATTGTCAATCATATAGACACGTTATATGAGTTGTCATTTTTCTTTTTGTTTTATAATTATCAATTTCATAATTAAAAGAGAACAAAACTCTTCTTGATTCTCAGTTTTTTTTTTTTTAAATTAAACTGATTTTTAAATTATATACGTATATGACCCTTCAAAACTTTTAGTGAGATACTAAACTATTTCTTTCGAATGACAAATTAAACTTCCTTAGAAAAATTTAGTAACATAACTTTGTAACTTTAAGCGTCAATTTGATTTAAATAAAAACCCAAATACTAACTTTTGATTCATTTCAAAACAAATTGATACCAAAATTTTGATTCTTTCTTTCAATGTTCTACGTAGCCAGTTGCTATAAAAATCGATGGAATATTGTCTTTGGACTATCCAGAATTTATTAAATTTAAACTCTCATAAAAAACAGCCAGTATTAATTTTACGTCTATGTGTATATTTATGCATAAACAATTTAGCAGGACAACATCTAGCTAGGAGAGGAATATATTCCTCCTGTACCATTTTAAGAATAATTTCCGTTTTCATCCTTGACGAAAATATTCAATGTTAGTCTGAAATTTTATGAGATAGTTTATTGTGCATCATGAGATATAGATACTTTTGTACATCATGGTCATTTTGGTCGGTATTTTTACAAATCGATTAATCTAATTAATTTAATCAATTCAATTTACATATTGAAATCTCATACCAAATCAAATTTTACATTTTTAAAATTTTTCTTACTATTTTTTTATTTTTTATACTTGATATTTTTAGAATGTTCTTTATATTAGTTTGTATTTGAAAATGATATATAAGTTTTAAAAAATAAAAAAAATTGGGAAAAATTTAAAAAAATGTAAACTTTAGTTTGGTATGAGATTTCAATATGTAGATTTGATCGATTAAAATAAATTTGTCAATTTGCATCATGATATATAAAAGGATCTATGCATAATGATGCACAATGAATTTTTCCAAATTTTATTCCTTAATTGTCGTCGTATATTGGTCCTCACTTGATATGTTGAGAAAGATGATAGAAGTCGAAAAATATCATGCTAGTTACTGTGTCTGACAACCTCTCGATATTTTGTTCTTTAAATATTGTGATATTCTGTTTGCATTAGTTTAATGACTCTAAGTTTCACAATAGACCTTTACATTAACAAAAGAAATGGGAAGTGACAAAAGTGTACTTCAAAAGGGGAAAAAATGAATGAATGAACGTAGAAAGGAACAAAACGGTGCGAGGGGACCAGGAGAAAAAGCGGTCATCGTGGGTAAGGAATTAATGCGTTGGATGTTTGTGTTTTTAATTCGGTAATTGAAAGGATTCAAATGTCTTTAAATTTCACATTTTTATTATATTTTTTAAAATTTCAAATAACTCAAAATTTTTTATTTTTTAAAATTTCACCTAATTTTTCAGATTTTTATAAATCATTTTTGAAAAATACTAAAATTTTTTAAATAAATATAAATTTTAGTCTCCAATGTGATTTAAATATGGAGAAGAAATTGAATAGTTTGAATCGACCATAAGAGCGTCGAAAATTAAAATATAATCCCGTGAGTCCCGATTGATTTTAACCTACCTCAGATTTTATTTGAATTGTTGAGCCGTAGAAGAACCTCTGTTTCAAATATAAATTTCAAGCAGCGTAGACTAAAGGCCAACCTTCACCTATTCCATTAAAGAACATAATATCGCTATATTCAATGCTTAATCTCTGAAAATCAAGACAAACAGAAATATTGATCGTCTCGAGAATATGCTCATTCAACTACCAACTATATACGTAAACAAACTTGTGCAATTTTTTCTCAAACTTCATGTTATTCTTCTGCCCTTTTTCTTGAAATTAAAATTTCAATTTAGGTTTGTTAAGCCCGAAATATTGAAACAGAAAACAGCTTGCCAGTTCAAATTTCGGATTAGTCTTTGATCAAATTTCTTGTTGATGACCAAAGTTATGGGCATTAATAAAAATGCGAATTGGTTCAAACCTGAAGACAAATACGAAAGATTAAATCTGTTACATGCTTATAATAATAATAAAAAGTTAGATGAAAGGACGGTATCGTATTGGCACGGTGGCACCAAAACGAACAATCATTGGGCGAGTAATGGACTCTTCTCCAAAGCATTGGTTTTTGATTTGACGTGTAATAATGAGCCTCAATTTTAGTTCAGAGACCACGGGGAATATAGATAAATAGTCAAATCTATGTTCTATCTGTTTGCCTCTTTCTTTACATTTTGCCGACGAAATTGAAGTGCAACTTGCAACATGTGAATTCCGTACCATTTCCAACAAGAAAATGACATAACATGGAATAGTCCATTTGAATCGAGTCAGATTTAAGTCAATTTCTGTCCAAATGACCGAAAGAAACTGTAATTTTGGTCCTTTGCTCACTAAACATACCTTTTCCGACTAAAAATGAAGCATACTACAGCACATCCTCTTGACTTGTTCTCTTTTTTTTTTCTTTAGACTTGTTGTCCTCTTTCTTTACTTAGTATAGCTTTTCTTCCTTTTTATTTTATTTCCTTCTTTTTTCTTTTCTTTCCCTTGTAATTTTGTCTTTTTTTTCTTTTTCTAAACTTGTTGTACTTCTTTTATTTTTCAATGAATTGCTGGCGTGGCAATCGCCACCTAGCCTTCAAAAAAAAAAAAAAATGAACAAGAAATGAGTAGTAAGATAATAATTCTATGCATAAGATAATTATCTAGTACTACTATTTTAAAGTTTCGAATTTTAAATGGGTAATTCTACCTGCTTAATTCCTTTTTTCAGAAAGAAAATCGTTGATTTAAAAAATGACAAAACAGTTTAATAAAAATAATTTCCCCATATTCATTACACTTTACAGAAAATATACATTTAAATTCTTTAATAAGATTTCGATATACTGATCTAATTATGCAGCTCAAATCGATAAATAAAAATTTCAAACCATAATATCACTGTCGGTACCAAATACAGTAACAAAACTACATTAAAGACTAAATAAATTAAAAGAGAACTAAACAGTAGAATGGTCAACTGCATTGAATGTTATTTAGAAATCTTCATTATGAAACAGAAAGGAACGGGCCATCAAATTTTCCGGAATCTAATGTGCTAAATTCCAATAAACAAATTAGAAAGCGCATTGAATAGGAAGTTAGGAAATGCCAAGTTCGCCTGCGGGATGAAATAGGGAGCTGATACAATCTCTAGAGAACAGAAGTACTCATTTTGAATAATCTCATATTGGTGATATTTATATAAGTACTCATTTTGGTGATTTTATTATCGTTTTGCTAGACAACGATTTGAATCATATAAGGAATTTGTAACGATTTCCAACAATGAAATCGCTACAGAAACTCAATCTCAAGACCTCAGTTCAACCGACGCACAATTTTGTCAGACCAAACTATAGGATTTCTAAAATTGAGCTCAATTAGCAATAACAGATCCAAAATTAAAGTAGAAATAGAATTGTGAAAGGGAAGCGATGCTAATAAGTCATAAATTGGTTATTGAGCCATTACAGAAATGAAGATACAATTAGATCTGGAAAATAAAGGGAAATGCTCAAAATACGAAATAGAAATAATTGCTTTTCGTTCAACAGATATTTCAACGCATAAGAAAACCCTAATCTCTCTCTCTCTCTCTCTGTTTATATAAGTAACAGGAATTAACTGAAAGTAAAGGATACAATTTCATTTCAATTCACACGAGCTTCAGTAAATCTTTAATTTGTCTGTTATTGGCGCCAGTGGTCCCTATGCCACGTCAGTTGATGAGGAATTGCTACTCCCTTCGCTAACGGCTCTTTCTCCGTTACGTTTTAATCCAAAGGCCCCATCTGTAAAGCACTCAATCTTAACGGCTGACTTATCTCCGTCCTCTTCTTCCGCTACAGTATTAACTGACCCCTTGGTGTTGACTTGGTCAATTTCAGATGCAATAGCTAACATCTTCTCATTTTCATTTTTTGTTCAATTCTGCGCCATTTTCTCCTGACAATACCCCTCTCTCCTGCTGATTCTTGCCCTGAAGAATGAAATTTGGATACCTTTCAGTGACGTTTGTATAATCCTCCCATGTTGCCAATTCTACTGGCCTATTGAACCATTGTATGAGAAGTTGAACAACAGGCTCATTTTTTCTCTTAATCACCCTCTCTAACACTTTAACTGGTTCTACACATATCTCTCCATCTGGTCCCACAATTGGCAACCTTGGAAACACCCCCGTCTCTCCTTGCTTGAGCTTGAGTTGTGACACATGTATCACTAGATGAATTGAAGATCCAGGGGTAAATGCAATTTATACGCAACAGCTTCCATTTTTCGTATATTCACTGAAAAGAGTCAGAAACTTCCCATCAGCTTCCATTTCATTGGAAAAAAAGATAGAAACAAATGCATTAATTTTTTCATTGTAAAAAAATGTCAATGTGGATGCAGCTCCTTTTCTTTGGATGAATCAGATAACTCCCTGGCTCCTGCAGCTTCCATTTCATTGAAAAAGAGCTTGAACTAGTTGCATTAATTTGTATTTGCAAAATCCAGGTCCCTACCAAATACCTATTAGCCAAGCTCTGCTGGTACCAACCGGTAACAGCACCTTTAAGTAATTCAATCTGTGAACAGTACATGGAACCAAATGCAC
The DNA here is from genome assembly GCA_027562975.1 of Rhynchospora breviuscula. Lineage (NCBI taxonomy): Eukaryota > Viridiplantae > Streptophyta > Magnoliopsida > Poales > Cyperaceae > Rhynchospora > Rhynchospora breviuscula. The sequence goes on from CM050402.1 coordinate 56,062,453, forward strand.
AACTCGTAAAACACAATTAAAAAATTTTAGGTGTTTTATCTAACTCCACGTTGTGTCAGGCTGGTGTAAAGAGGTGAAATAATTTCTTGAGCTTTCTTCTTGGGAATGTAGAAGCTGACCTTACGTGGAACCTGGTGCATGTTAGCCTGCACTCAAGAAAAGTTAGCATAAGCTTTATAGAAACAAATCACAAGTTTTTAATATTGAAAGTTAAGCTCTTACTTCATTAAACAAAAAAGCTTTGCATTTTTATGCTTATATATTAATGATTTCTGTGCCAGAAAGTGTGGTACCAGTATCCTGGCCAAATTGAACTTAGCATGGTAACTATTAGTCAAATTAGCTTAGTTTAAGATGTGAGGCTCAACTGGAGACCCGACTGCACCTTTAAGAGTCAGTTGAGATGAAAGTACAGTTGAGACCAATTCAATTAACTTGCAACTTAAGGGGTTAATGGATACCAAAGTAAGGTGAAACCTAGTACTTTGTGAATCAGCTGGGTTAAGTTGAATTAATTAAGACTAAATAGCCTAAATTATGTTAAGCTGCAGCCCAACTGTAAGGAAAGGCACCCCAATAAAATCAGATTTACCTGAGGTATCAAATCGGGGAACTTCGTAGTCTCCTCTAAGACCTCATTTCTGTTCCAATTTTTACTCAACAGCTGGATCCAGCCTTCATCAGGCACCAACTCTTCCCCATATGCTATCTCAGTGCCGACAGAAGTGATGGTAATGTCAGGATTAAGAATTGGTTTCTCCTTCCTCAATTTTTTGTAAAGAGTCTGTGATCTTCCAGTTGAAAAAACCAGTATCGAGTCTTGACGGTATGTAGATTCCCACAAGGCATTAAATCTAAGCAAGGAAAGATTATCTGGATCCGTATGATCAACCTACAGGATAGCAAAACTTAATTGTTTTTTTATTTAATACAGAGTGTACATTTCGTTAATAGGTATACAGTATACTAGTTATTCAAATTGTTGGTCTTCTTTTATTTTCATTATGTACCTTGTAAGCTGTTCAGAATTAAATCAAAGAATCAGTGTTTTTCTCCCTATAGTTAAATTTCCTAAGTCCTGCGTTTTTTAAAGATTAGATGTGATTAGTTTCCCACTTTCCATAAATTTTCCACATTTTCAGTAAATTAATTTGGGATTTTATACTTAGGCTATTACAGTACAACTCTTGCCAGGCACAGTGTTTCTGTACCAGCCAATACCAGACCAGTACGGGTGGGGATAAGTTATCTTTTTTCAGTAACTTCCATTTGCCAGCATTTTACTTGACTGCATATCCTAATTACAAAGTCTACAATGAGGTCAGATACAGGTATTGCATCTTGTATATTTTAATTTACAAGATAAATATTGCCTGGTATGTAATCCTAAGTCCTAACTCCTAAGTGCGATTAATGTTCACATTTAATTTGACCTTACCATAGTGTCATCAAGATCAGATACGAGCATGAGATTAGCTGAACCATCAAGCCTATCCATAATGACTGCTTTAGAATACCTGATAAATTGAAAATTCAAAACTGTTAGTAAGCCTAGAGTACCAAGGCAGTTAATAGTTAATACTAGGAAGCATTGATTAGTTCATTTTTCTGAAGCCTGGTTTCAGAATGGCAATTCTCTACTGGGTCCTGAACTGTACTTTATCAGTGACCCGCTACAGGCATCGCCCTCAGAAAACCAAGCACCAAGCAGAAACTATAATCCGGAAGGGAAGAGAGAGAGAGCACTAGATAAGAGCTTACAACTGACCGGAGGTACAAGGAATTGCGGTCTCTTATTCTTTCCTATACTAAGCATGGTATGATTCGTCGAAGAAATCAGGAATTTTGAACTAAAACTAAGTTTTTATTGCGAGAAGAACTATTTAATAATGTGCAATTGCACATGCAGCCCAATGCCCATAGATGGAGCCGTGCAAAAGGTAATGGTGACCAGTGAGAGACGTAAGTTGACCATGGTGAGACACACATGCAACGTGTGTCAATTACCATATCTTCACACGTCAACATTTTCCTTCCCAGTTCCCATCCATTCTCCTCCGAATCGGAGGAGAATATTTCTATTGAAAGTAAATTTTTGGATGGAAACGATTCCCCTCCCTAAAATCTTGCCCTCCATAATTCCTTCCAACCAAACAAAGCAACTTCTAAATTCAACTTCCGTTCCCATCCCTTCCCACCCATTCCCACTAATCCAAACATAGTGTTAATGCATTTAGAAAACTATCAAGTTTTAAAGGTAATAGTCAGAGTTTTGCTATGGTGAGTCGCGACTCACCAGAGGGTATGTGAGTCGGGCTCAAAACTCCTAGATCTTGTCCAAAATGACCGATCCAAACCGTCCAATACGATCTCCCTATTGAAATCTCCATGCAGACCAAATTTTACATTTTTTCGAAATTTTTAAGTATTTTTTTGAAATTTTAGAAAATCATTAATATAATTAGTTCTGAACCGTTCAAAAACAGCAGTTTTTAAAAATCCGAAAAAAATACTTAAAAATTTTGAAAAAAAGTAAAATTTAGTCTGCATGGAGATTTCATTAGGAAGATCGTATTGTACAGTTTGGATCGGTCATTTTGAACCAGATCTAGGAGTTTTGAGCCCGACTCACTGACCCTCTGGTGAGTCGCAACTCACCGACCCTCTGGTGAGTCGCAACTCACCATAGCAAAACCCGTAATAGATGTCCCTCTGGTGAGTCGCAACTCACCATAGCAAAACCCGTAATAGTCACATCTTTCAAAGCATTTGAAAAAATCACTATGCAAAGTCAAAATTAATGGAAATTCAATCCAAGATGCATATTAAATGATTAGAAACCTTCTAATTCATGCAGTAATATAAGTTTATGAATATATGTAGGATAGCAAAGGGTCAATCACAAGATCTTGAAGCAATACCAGTCAGGCGATGCATTAGTAAAGGCACTGGTCAAAGAAAACCTTCCCTTTTTTTTTTCTGAGTAAGGTTTGTAATTAGTTAAAGATATGTAATTAGTTAAAGATATATACAATAAAGTTGGCACAGCACTCGGCCAGACTACTATAATAAAGGAACGTAAAGGGGTCAGTATCAGTTAGGTCTATATGGTAATGAGTAGAAATCTTTAAGATTTCAATTCATAATTTGTATCCTCAGTAACAGATGATCTCATACCTTAATTTTATATCTTAAACAATAGTAAAGGTACCAATAAATTCTTCAAAAACGTCCAACTAAAAAGAACTGCAACCTGAATCATTCCAACACCAAAGAAATCAATGAGCTCCATAAAGTACCATCTGGTACAACACCATGTGCAACCATCTCCTCCAACCACACCACTGCCTCATATCTGATACCCACATCACAAAGCCCATGTACCACACAGAGAAATGCTTCATTCTTCGGGCGGTGACCGCATTTCACCATTTCATCCAATGTACCAGCAGCCTTAATGAATCGCTTTTCGGCACATAGACCATCAATAAGAATCTCAAAGGTTTCTTTCCCAGCCTTGCAACCTGGCCACTGGTTCATCGTTTTCAAGTACCCAACAGCTCTCATGGATTGGCTACTTTTGCAAAGCCCATCTATTAATAAATTGAAAATTGTAACTGTTGGGGCAATATCTCTCTCTCTCATCTCCTGCTCCAAAACTTGTAGAGCATCATTCATCTTTCCTTCTCTGCACAAGGCCATAATTTTGGCCTCGAACATCGCTATTGATGGTCGAAACCCTTTTGAACTCATTTCATCGAACACCTTCTGTGCAGCCTGAAACCTTCCTTCCTGAAACAAATCCCTAGCCATTACCTCATAAGCTGCAACACTACGGGCCCCGCTGACAGATAATGCCACATCAACTGTCTCTCTGACCTCTTCTAAACTCTTTCCAGCAAGATCAATCGGAACCCTAAGGAAAGATCGGACCCGACCTGTTCGCCTTCGAATTTTATTCAGCACCTTTTTTAAAACCAATTCTCCTTCCTTGGCTCGACCACTAACACAAAGCTCCTCAATAACTGTGCGACATGTGACAACAATGGCATCAATGTTGTAATCTCTCATCATGGAGTATAACAAATGCATAGCTTCATCAAGCATGCGAACTTCTATAAGCCCTTTGACAAGTATCTGACATGTATTCTGGCTAGGGAAGCAACACAAATTATAATACTCCATATACAAATCCAGAGCAAGATCTGCCCGCTTAATGCCTACTAGATGCGCAATCAACAAATCAAGCGTTTCAGACCCGATTTTCACTTGCGAGTGGCAGGAGAACTGCCGAAATACTTTAATAGCAGTTGCAACTTCTCCATTGGAGAGAAGCTTGGAGAGAATGCAATGGAAGGATTTGGTCCATGCCACACAAGTCGAGCTCGGTACAGAGAGAAACAGAGGAAGAGAGAGGTGGAGAGGGAGAGAAGATATGACATCAGCAAAGAGAGAATCAGGCAACGGAGGCGATTCAAGCTCAGAAACGGTCACTGATCCACGGGCCCCATTTAATGCATTAATACGGCTCCAATGCATTTCAGTAAGAGACCAAGTGACTGAATCAGAAGCCCCACATGTCGGAGGAGGAGGAGAATGGGGAGTAAAGGAGGGGAGGAGAAGGGACGGGAGGAGAGGGGAGAGGGAAGGGGAGGAGAGGAGAACGGAGGAGAGAGAGGCGTAGACTTGGGAGTTGTGGCGGTAGGAAGGGAAGAGGTGAGGGGAGGTGAGGAAGAGGTTGAGAGCGGAGAGAGGGTTTTTCTGACGGCGGATTAGGTAAGCGAGGTATGCTGGTGTCAGGACACGTGGCCATCGGACGGCGCTGGTGGCAGCCATGATCAGGTCTAAAAGCGAATGGGAAGGGGAAGTGGAAGTGAAAAGGGTCGTTACCGAACCAGGGACTTGTACATTATTTGATTTTTTTTTTTCTTGAAAGCTACTTTATTTATTTTAATAATTCAGAAAAGTATGAATTTTTTATTTTCTTAATAATGAAATTATTATTTGAAAGCAATGTACCTACTCCAAAATATGAAAAATTAAATAGAAGAGGGGATACTGAATTTCTCCTAATTTAAATTTAGTGATGATGTTCTAAACCGTGATTATTATAATCAAGAATTTGTACCCCTAAAATTTTAATAGGAACCAAGATTTTTTTTTTATTTTAATAAGAATCAAGGAATAACGCGTTTTATAAAAGCGTTACATCCTCTCACCTAATAACCAGTTTATAAAACGCATTACTAGCCTAATAACCCGTTTTATAAACGCATTACAGCCTCTCACCTAATAACCCGTTTTATAAACGCGTTATTAGTTTTTCAAATTTTTTCTGTTTTTCCATTGTGTCAGAGAATTCAAGCCGCAACTTTTGACTTTATAAAAAAATATATTGCAACAAGGTCCCTGCATGTTTCATATTTACAAAATTTCCAAAATTTTATTTCCATTTAAATATGTATTAAATAGATATAATAAATATATTACACATACTTCATATGTATTTAATTGCGCATATATTTTTTTGAACATGTGTATAATATCATTTTCTTTGAAATATTATTTCATCTTTTTGTAAATAAAAAAATTGGAGAGACTAAAATGCAAAAGTTAAATTTGTAAAAATACAAAAACATAGGGTCATCGGCGAAAAAAACTCAATTATAATGTTTGTGCATTATTCGCCGATGACCTTACATTTTTATTATTTAATTCTACAAACTTTTCTTTTGCGTTGTAGTCTCTCCATTTTTTTTATTTACAAAAGGAAGAAATAATATTTCAAACAAAATGATATTATACACATGTTCAAAAAAAAATATGTGCAATTAAATGCATATAAAGTATGTGTAATATATTTATTATATCTATTTAATACATATTTAAATGGAAATAAAATTTTGGAAATTTTGTAAATATGAAACATGCAGGGTCATCGGCGAAAAAATCTCAATTATATTGTTTGTACATTATTCGCCGATGACCCTGTATTTTTACTATTTAATTCTACAAACTTATCTTTTGCATTGAAGTCTCTCCATTTTTTTTTTTACAAAAGGATGAAATAGTATTTCAAACAAAATGATATTATACACATGTTCAAAAAAATATATGGGCAATTAAATGCATATAAAGTATGTGTAATATATTTATTATATCTATTTAATACATATTTAAATGGAAATAAAATTTTGGGAATTTTGTAAATATGAAACATGCAGGGACCTTGTTGCAAAATATTTTTTAAAAAAAGTCAAAAGTTGCGGCTTGAACTCTCTCACACAATGGAAAAACGGAAAAAATTTGAAAAACTAATAACGCGTTTATAAAACGGATTATTAGGCTAATAACGCATTTTATAAACGGGTTATTAGGTGAGAGATGTAACGCGTTTATAAAACACGTTATTCCTTGATTTTTATTAGAATAAAAAATAAATCTTGATTCCTATTAAAATTTTTTCTGTACAAATTCTTCATTATTATAATGTCGGTGTTCTAAATGTGAAGCGAAAGCCGGCGGATGCGGATACTGAAGCCAAAGCCGGTGCTTGTGTAGTTTCTTACGTCCTCATTAAAGAGAGAAGTAGAGAACAAACAAACGCAATAAATGACAAGATGCTAATTGATGATTAATAGGAGAAACAAAAGTTTCATGTTGTCCATGGTCGCCCCAAGTCCACGGACCATGAGAAGAAAATAAACTAGCAAGTATAGCCTATAGGGACACCTCGATCTGTTTGTATGTAGTCGAGAGACAAGAGGCCTTTACCAAGGGGGTGCCAATGTTATGTGCCTCCGTAATCTTAGTTCAATTCATGTTGTTCTAATAATGTTTGTGCTTAATTTATTTTCACAGTTGCCGCATTTGTACCATGAAATTATGCCTTATGCTACAATTCATCATGACTCTTGCTTTCTTTTTAGAGATCTTTATTGGAATTATGATTTACTTTACTCCTAAATCTCATAAATACATAATTGGGGATAAATTGACTTAAACCGTTGCTACAATGGGAAAAAAAAAACAAAAGAGTGGAACGGAAAGAAATGGAATAGAAAGGAACGGATTGAAGTGGTAAAAAAAAAAATTACATCCAATTTTGGGAGGAAAAAAATGACAACATTCCTATTGAGGAACTATCAACCTCGCCCCTACTATTCTCTTCAATTTTTCATATTTTGATGCAGGGTACATATGGCTACTCCCACGGCCATCCGCCGGCCATGTGTCTGACACCCGCATACCTCACCTACATCATCCACCACCAGAAAGCCCTCTGTCCTCTCTCCGCCTCTTTCTCTCCTCTCCTCACCTCTTCTCCTCCTGGCGCCACAACTCCGAAGTCTTCACTTCCCTCTCCTCCCTCATCTTCTCTTCTTCCTCCCTAGCACTAGCAGGGACTTAAATAGAAGTCTTAAACAATCTGGCTGACTTTAAAAAAAAATGTCATACATATTTTGTATGCTTTGCAGCTAATACAAGTACAAGCATATCTTTGTAATAGTATCAATAGTAACAACAATTATGTTTGTTCTGGTTGGGCTATAGCATTTTTTGGTTTCCAATGTATCTATTATTTCAAGGAGACCTTTTGTATCTGGTATTCTGGTTTCTAAAAATTTATGTCCCGACTCCCGAGTCTTTCCCATCATCAATTTTTTCAGTTAAAACACATATGAAAACTTATTAGCACTGTTGTGCAATGAATGATGTTGAATTGTTTGTTCACTAGTACTTTCATCACTTATGATATACAAAAAATATGAAAATTTAACAAAAATTATGGTGGGGACTGCAGTACAAAATGAAAACAAGCTAAGAACTTCAAATTCTGTAATTACTCTCTTTTTTCAAGTAATGAAAATAATAGAACCAATGATTTAAAAAATCCAACTTTGCTGATCTCTTATGCTATATTCTTCAAGCCATGTCTGATGTATGTGATTTATACACAAGACATACGGTGTTTCCATCTGAAATTTAAAATAAATTACATGTTAAAGCATCTAACTAAATGGAGAGAGAAGCAAACAAGTAGACAGAGATGAATAAAGAAAACCTTTGAATTCAGCAGAACTGTCGTCACACTGCACTTGGATGATGTACCTTCAAGAGAATGCCCTTTAATAAATAAATGTAAGAGGGTTCTTACAATAAAACTGGTTTTAGTGCTATTTGCGCCACAAAAACTCTTTTGTCACATATCATCAAGAGACTTAATAATGAATTGACTAAAATTTATCTATCACAGTACAGCTCAATTGATCCATTCATTTACCAGCCCCATGATCATATGTACATCAATCGACTTAAAGTGTATGAAAAATCTTTATATTACATGAACTATTTCTGAATATAAATAAGATCATTAATACATATTCATGGTTAAAGCTTCAGAGTTTGAAATATTCATGTGCATGAGAGGTTTTGGCAAGTCAAGGATCCAAAGAAGGCATGGTGGCCTCCTTTTACAACAGAAAATCTTCATAGTACAATGAACCATCCAAGTAATCCATCCTATGTTAGGACATTGACTTGCTTCTGTCTCTTTTTATAGTAGCAACCATATTTCATAAGTGCGCATGCCAACCTTGAGTTTTTTTTTTTTTTCTTTGGCATACTACATATATCTCATCTTGCTGGGTTTCTTTTCTAGCCTAACCAACTTGTTTGGGACAAAAGGATTAGTGGTGGTTTTCGTTGTTGTTGTCGTTGTTGCTGCATACTACATATATCATTTTTCATTATCAATAATTTTAGCAATAAGTTTTCACTTAACATATATAAGAAAAGGACAAAATGAATATTTAAACAGAGTTCCAAGTTCATGCTTCCTTTTCCCTATTTCAAATTGAGCATAATATTCTTCCATACTTGTGGCTAACCTGCGATTTCTCAAAGTTGCAACAAGAACCAGATATTTTTTCGCTTATTTGCCAATAACACACTACTTCAATTCAATTTGAAGTCACTTGATTCTGATTCCACTTCATGATATAAGTTGTAAGCCAACGTCAGAAACCGCTTGGTTAAACTTTTCATTAGGTGAAAACAAATCTCTCTGGGGTCAGAGAAATATAGTGAACATTTGAGAAAGATATGCCCATTACATTCTAATCCTTGGGTATTATTTGAAAATAAGCATAATGTCAAGAGCAAGTTACATATTGTTCTCAGATAGATTAAAATATTAAAATATTGGTGATATTTGCTAAGCATGGATGGCAAGTAAATATAAGAAGAATAAGAGGAACTGGTACCATTCAACTCCCACTTGTTGAATTTCAGAAGCCAAGAACCCAACCCGATTGCAGAAAAAAGAATTTTGTCCAACCAAACCCTGAAAGAGGTTCCTCTTTTATCTCCATGGCATGACTCCAATGCATCTATAGATTGATGAATAGACTTGTCTACACCGGACGGATGAACGATCACACCAGTTGAGTGCTATCAAATAATGAAAGAGGAAAAAAAAAGGCACCAAATGTGTTATCAAAAGGTAAGGGATAGATTAATATCTTTAGCTTGGCTCAACCTTTACTTCTAACAACTGGTTGCTACTTGCAAATTAGCCCAATGATACCTGGGAAACCAAATCTATGACAAATGATATTACAAAGTCAATTAAAATTGGGTGCGTAGGCCTTACAGTAATACTCTTCAAATTATCAATAATAGCTTCAGAGTTCTCAACTTCAGCTCGGAGCCAGCTCTCATATAACAAATAAAAATTGACCATAAATGAAGCTGGTTTCCTATTATCTTCACTTGAAAAGAAAAGTTTTGCGTCTCTTGGTGAGATACTAGGGCCCAGTTGGAAGTGGTCTATGGCTTGAATGATACCAGACGCGCATCTTTCTGTTGCATGAATAATCTTATGATTGCTTTTGGCATTTTCTTCATACCATTCCAGTAACTCCTCTCTGGAATTGTGGACCTAAAAGCATAAAAAATAGTTCAATAATATAGTTAATGCAAAGAAAAGGAAAAACACTGGGAAATTGATCTCATGCTATTCGGGTCAGGTAAATAATGGGTGTTTGGTGGCTACATATTTGTATTGGTTTTGAGAAATTGTTTGACTCAAGTTTTTCACTTCTATTTGTTTCATTTATTTTCCTTGGCATCATTTTATTGGTGATTAAATGCACAACTGTGGGAAAACTATATCCATATTGCATCAGAGAGGTATGATCACAGCATGCAATAGCTTTTCAACTTGAAACCTTTTCTTTCAGATTAGCTTGTTGGGCACTCAATAAGAATAGGAACTGAGTCAGCATTGCATCACCACTAGAAGTAGATCCGAACTTCAATTTTTGTCTGAGTTAATTGAGGAATTTATGATTTCAACAAGACCAATTTGTGTAATGAATTAGAATTGAGGCTTCAATGAGTAAATCTGCAAAACTAACCATGACACCATAAACACTTTCGACAGTGAACATCTCAGAATCGTTTCCAGAATCACCACATACAATTGTGCTCTTCGGTGGTTTCCCAATTGATCCGAACTTTTTTATTAAATATGCAAGTGCCTGTCCTTTTCCCGCCCCTTTTGGCAATACATCAAGAGCTAACCCCGAGCTATAGATGATCTTTATATCTAGCTGTTTAAGAAAGAAAAACAAACAAAATGAATATAATCATATTTTTTTTGCCATAGCAAAAAAGATTATAGTTCTTACAACAGGTCTACAACTATATAAAAAAAAAAGGAAGACCTACAACAGGGTAAAAGTATAGAGCTAATTATTCACAATCACCTTCCTAATTTTCAAATCAGAAAAGAAAAATAATCAACATATCCCAATCAACAATCTACGAAACAATATTATAAATTATAAATTATATTAAAAGTGGACTTTCATCTACTACTCCAAAACATGAAAAAAAAAAATAAATAATAACAAGAACAACAACAAATAAAGTCAGCATATATAGAGACTTATTTTTTGTATTTTCACTGAAAAGAGTCAGAAAACTTCCCATCAGCTTCCATTTCATTGGAAAAAAAAGATAGAAGCAAATGCATTAATGTTTTCATTGTAAAAAAATGTCATTGTGGAGACAGCTCCTTTTCTTTCTTTTTTTTTTCTTTGGATGAACCAGATAACTCCCTGGCTCCTGCAGCTTCCATTTCATTGAAAAAGAGCTTGAACTAGTTGCACTAATTTGTATTTGCAAAATCCAGGTCCCTACCTAATACCTATTAGCCAAGCTCTGCGGGTACCAACTGGTAACAGCACCTTTAAGTAATTCAATCTGTGAACAGTACATGGAACCAAATGCACAACTTGTAAAACACAATTAAAAAATTTTAGGTGTTTTATCTTACTCCACGTTGTCTCAGGCTGATGTAAAGAGGTGAAATAACTTCTTGAGCTTTCTCCTTGGGGATGTAGAAGCTGACCTTGTGTGGACCCTGGTCCATGTCAGCCTGCACTCAAGAAAAGTTAGCATAAGCTTTATAGAAACAAATCACAAGCTTTTAACATTGAAAGTTAAGCTCTTACTTCATTAAACAAAAAAGCTTTTCATTTTTATGCTTATATATTAATGATTTCTGTGCCACAAAGTGTGGTACCAGTATCCTGGCCAAATTGGACTTATCATGGTAACTATTAGTCAAATTATCTTAGTTTAAGATGTGAGGCTCAACTGGAGACCCGACTGCACCTTTAAAAGTCGGTTGAGATGAAAGTACAGTTGAGACCAATTCAATTGACTTGCACCTTAGGGGGTTAATGGATACCAAAGTAAGGTGAAACCTAGTATTTTTGTGAATCAGCTGAGGTTAAATTGAGTTAATTGAGGCTAAATTATGTTAAACTGCAGCCCAACTGTAAGGAAAGGCACCCCGGTAAAATCAGATTTACCTGAGGTATCAAATCGGGGAACTTCGCTGTCTCCTCTAAGACCACATTTCTGTTCCAATTTTTACTCAACAGCTGAACCCAGCCTTCATCAGGCACCAACTCCTCCCCATATGCTATCTCAGTGCCGACAGAAGTGATGATAATGTCAGGGGTAAGAATTGGCTTCTCCTTCCTCAATTTTTTGTAAAGAGTTGGTGATCTTCCAGTAGAAAAAACCAGTATCGAGTCTTGACGATATGTAGATTCCCACAAGGCATTAAATCTAAGCAAGGAGAGATTATCTGGATCCGTATGATCAACCTACATGATAGGAAAACTTTTGCTTTTTTATTTAATACAGAATGTACATTTCGTTCATAGGTATACAGTATACTAGTTATTCAAATTGTTGGTCTTCCTTTATTTTTATTATGTACCTTGTTAGCTATTCGGAAATAAATCTAAGAATCAGTGTTCTCCCTATAGTTAAGTTTCCCAAGTCCTACTTTGTTTTGAAAGATTGGATGTGATTAGGTTCCCAATTTCCATATTTTTTTTCACATTTTCAGTAAATTGATTTGGGATTTTATACTTGGGCTATATCAGTACAACTCTTGCCAGGCACAGTGTTTCTGTACCAGGCTACCAGCCAATACCAGACCAGCACGGGTGGGGATAAGTTATATTTTTTCAGTAACTTCCATTTGCCTGTATTATACTTGAATGCACATCCCAATTACAAAGTCAACAATGAGGTCAGATACAGGTGTTGCATCTTGCATATTTTAATTTACAGTATAAGTGTTGGCTGATATGTAATCCTAAGTGTGATTAAAGTTCAGATTTAACTTGGTCATACCATAGTGTCATCAAGATCAGATACGAGCATGAGATTAGCCGAACCATCAAGCCTATCCATAACAACTAGACAATTGAGAATCCAAAACTGTTAGTAGGCCTGAAATACCAAGGCAGTTACAATTGGAAACTTGATTAGTCCGTTTTGAAGCCTGATTGCAGAATGGCAATCCTTCTCGGGGTCACCGAACTTACCCAATCAGTGACTCGCTACAGGGATCGCCACACCGATATACCCTCAGAAAACCAAGCATCAAGCAGAAACTATAATAAGTCTATAATGTGGGGAGGGAGGGAGGGAGAGAGAGAGAGCGCGAGATAAGAGCTTACAACTGAGGGAAGGGAAGAGGAATGAATAGCAGTCTCTTTTTCTTTCCTATATCAAGCTTGTATGATTCCTAGAAGAATATTATTAGGAATTATAAAACTGAGTTTTCTTTGTGAGAGGACCTATTTTACAAATTACAATGGGCGAATATTCGAATTGCAGGCTTTGCAGCCAATAGGCGGAGGCGCGGAGCAGCGCTAAAAGGTCAACTACCAGACGGTGAGTTGACCGCCAGGTTTTAAAGAGAATGGAAAATAACCCTGTTCATGTGGCCTCTGCTGTTTGTGGATGGACAAATCTATCGATTTTCAGTCGATTCTTTGGTATTATAAAATTAAATTTATTACTTTCTAATTACTAATTAACGAAGCAAGAATATGTTATGTTGAAGATCCTATCATACCTACTAAAATATATATAATATTAAAGAGTAATAATAGTGCATCATGATGTATAAACTCTTTTATGCAAAAAAAAAAAAAAAAAACTAATGTAATATTTTTTTTTATTAGTTGAATTTTACATTTTAGTTTATTAATTTTTTTAGAAATAGAAAGTGATGGAGGACAGAAATTTATGAGAGCGATATTTCGTACAAGAAGATACGGAAACAATGCACAAGTTGTCATTTTTTATGTTGTCAGAGGTTCTGACTTTCACACAAAACGTTTGCTATATAAGGATCATCAGAAACAGCTGTCATTCATGAATTATAATTTGCTTTCTGCTAATAATTTTTTTTTTTTTTTTTATGTTTGCATTCGATTTCGAATGCATCTCATTGTCTCGCCGGTTCATTTATAAATATAAACCTACATAAATTTAAATTTATACATAATTTATATTTAATAGATACTTACAAAAACTATTTATTTATATTTGATAAAATAGAAATCACATACAGTACGATGTAGTTGATGGAGAATTTCAGATGAAAAATATTCAATAACCAATATTAATTTATTCAAATAATTTATAAGATGATTTTATTAGTTAACGCAGATATGCTATTAGAATACGAGAAATGCTAGTGTCCAATATATAAGACGGATGGGCTTCATCAAATATGATCGTTTTCACGTTTTTAAATTTCAAATGACCGATCCAAACCGTTCAATATGTTCTCCATATTGAAAACTTACAATAAACCAATTTTTACATTTTTTTCGAAATTTTTACTATTTTTTTGGTATTTTTGAAAATTTATGATATAAACATTATGGATCGTCCAATAACAACGATTTTCTAAAATACAAAAAAAATAGTAAAAAATTTCGAAAAAATGTAAAAATTGGTTTCTTATAAGTTTTCAATATGGAGAACATATTGAACGTTTCGGATCGGTCATTTGAAATTTAAAAACGTGAAAACCATCGTATTAGACGGAGCCCATCCGTCCAATATATTGGACTCTAGCATTTCTCTTAGAATACAGCTGCTTTATATCTTTCAAAAGGATAAAGAGGAGTACAGTATATATTTTTTTTTATAAACTTTAACGCAGGAACGTGTATTTAGTAAATTTGCCGATAAGATCACAATTGGTGGTGGGAAAAGCGTTATTGTTTAGTGGTAAAATACGGACGATGAACTTATCGAGGCTTTTTTTTTTTTATTATTCAAGACTGACATGATTATTATGGTCCATATATGGTGTAAATCATTCATTTCATTTTGCATGAAAGTCGTGTCAAAACAAAATGCCAAAACTACTATAATTTTTTATAAAACTTTGCTATAATTTCTGTACATACAAAACCTTGTTGCTCTTAGAAAATGCAACAAAACAAGAACAATACTAATTTGAATGAAAACCTGTTGTTAATTTATGTAATTTCAAAAGTAATAGCAAATCAAGAGATTGAACTTAAACAAGATAATGTACAAGTATTGCTTTAAATATTTTTCATTAAAAAATGATATAATATAAGTGCTTAAAAATTACATCAGTTTTTTTGTTTTTCGGTAATTAGAATTACCGCATTATCTTCATTCGATTGGAGAATGTTTCGGATTTGATTATGATTGTCGATGAATAATGATCCATTTTTCCAATAATTCACAACTAGGCACGCACCTATTTTAGTTATGAAATACCCTTCAAAGTTTACATTCCAATATTGGCTTTGAACATGTTACTTTTTGGAATAACTTGTCTATCTAATCCGCTGCCTGCCATTCTTTTTTTCTTTTTCTTTTTTTTTTTTAAAGAACTCGTCCATCTATGTCTGTTAAAAAATATAATGAGGGTCACAAAATTTTTAAGAAAAGGAATTTGAGAAGATCTACGATGAACACACATGGAGAAAACTAAGATGTTTGCACCAATGAGCATGAAATCAGATCTTAATTATAGACTGAAGCCAATTCTATTTAACTTCATAACCTACATATATACACAAACAATAGAACTAATATCTGTTAATATAGCGATCATGTCATGACCTTTTGCGAGTTATATTCTGAGTTGCTCTGGTAACTTTCAGGTATATTCATTACATATACTCTTTACCGATCTTTAAACAAAGCAAATACATAGTAGAATATACAAAAGCTAAAATAGTAAAGCTTTTGGAAGCTCTACTAAATAGGGCTGTCAATGAAACCCGTTTACCCGTTTACCATATCCGTACCGTATTCGATAAGACGGATATGGGTAAGGTTTTATTTTCGTTAGACTAACGGGTAAAGAAAAATTTTCGTTAACTTATCGGGTACGGGTACGGGTAAGGACTATTTTGTACCCATTATCTAACGGGTAATATTTTACAAACATATATGTATATATATTCACGTTTTTAGCATATTTCGTAAAATATGTTATTCATTTCGATCTTCATCCAAATCATCCAATTTATTTATGATGATGAAAAAATTAATTTACACTCTATATTATATTATAATTTATAATTAGTTATATAGATTTTTCAAATTCAATTGATATGAGAATAAATTTCATGATTTTTGTTATATCTAAAATATTATCTAAATGTTTTACTTTATTTATATATTTATTTGATACTATTTATTTAGCACATTATACATTTTTTTATTAAATTAATAATATTATTATTACCCATTATGTACCGTTACCCTACCCGTACCGTAAATTCTTAACGGGTACGGGTAGGGTACGGGTAAAGTTTTTTTAACGGGTATGGATAAAAAAAATTTAACGGGTGCGGATATAAAAATATCTTCTACCGTACCGTACCGTACCCATTGACAGCCCTACTACTAAAGACCAGAATTTGCACGGAAATAATCCTTTGTATTCAGTAGATCCCAGATACAAGTTGGATCAGTGTAATATACGAATCATGGATATTAAAATACTTTTCCGATTTATTCTAAAGGGCGATCAGACTAGGAATCGCCACCGATAACTCAAAATAAGGCTGGGCCCAAGTTAAAGTGTCGAATAGCTTCTATGATTCCACCAGCACACCTCTGGGTTGCATGAATAATCTTCGGGTTACCTTTTGCATTTTGTTCGTACCACTGTAGCAACTCCTCCTGGGCATTGCTAACCTACAGTCATGGAAAATATGACTATTATATAATTAAAAGATTAAATAAGTTTATTCTGTAGTTCTTTTTTAATTTTTGTTTAATTACAAAATACACCTATTGCCTCTTTAAATCTATGGGGGTAGGTGTTATCTGCAGATAAGCCATTACTCTAGGGGCTGTTATTGCAAATAATATAGAGTCCCTTTGCATGTATGACACGACACTAGGAATAATCTGCAAAAGCTAATACCTAATAACAAGCACTCGTCATTTACTGCAGTACTAAGGGGACCGAATTACTCAGGCTATATCTTGCTTGTCAATACCTGAGTACAAATTTAGAACTGATCTAATGAAAATGTATATTTTCCCTTGTTTCCTTTGGTCTCAGTAGTAACATGGAGAAAAAAGAAGATAATCCATTTCAAAAGTATGACAAAATGATGATCTTTTTTCATGCTTTATACCTGAGAACACCAATTCTGCTGTCAACCTTATTAAGCCTTTTAACAGTAAAACCTCAACAAACGTCTGTATCAGTAACAATACCTCAGGCAAAATTACCCCTCTACAGTGCAACAATGCCTCAATAAAAGCAAATGTGATCCATATTTTACTTCAAAATTTCAAATTAACCTTGAGATGCACAAAACTTGCATAAAAAACTGGAAAAAGAAACAACGAAAAAAGCCAAAATAAAGGAGAAACAAAAGGACTTGATAAGGCCAGTGCAGATGCTGTATTAGCTGGTATAACAAAGAAATCCAAGTGAAAGACTGCATGAAACAACCGGTACTGCTTGGTTTGTGAGAAGAAACTTTTTTCTTTATTTTACACTTACCATAACACCGTAGACGCCCTCAATGCTAAACAATTCAGCATCATTACCAGAATCACCACACACAAGTGTGTTTTTTGGAGGTTTCCCAATGGAGTTGAATTTTTTCAGAAGATAGGCCAGAGCCTGTCCTTTTCCTGCACCTTGTGGCAACACGTCAAGATCCATTCCACCACTATAGATGATTTTCACATCCAACTGTCCCAAACAATAAATAACAAACAAATAATCAGTAAAAAAAATGTGTATTTCAAATAAATATAATGATAATATATCAATTTGCATTTGGATGAGTACCAATCTCTGCAATTGATATAATCTCGACAAAATATGACTTAGATACTAAAAATTTATCCTTCAAATTATTTTTGTCTATTGCTTTCTGGCCCGGTTATAATTCCGCCGAAAGCTTTACAGTTTGCGGATGATACAATAATTGCTATGGAAGCTCTGCCGCGCAATCTCAGAGTGGTCTCTTCAATCCTTAAACATTTCTCTGAGCTATCAGGCCTGCATATTAATGGCCTTAAATCAGTGTTTGTTCCGATTTCCTTGACACCTCAAGCTGTTAATTTGGCGCAAGATATTCTAGGATGTCAATCGGGGAGCTTCCCTTTAACTTATTTAGGTCTTCCATTGACCATAAGGAAGCCTAAAAAGTTACTTTTCTTGCCTCCCATACAGGCCATGCATGAGAGGCTACAAGGGTGGAAATCCAAATTTCTTTCGTTGGGTGGATGCCTAATCTTGATCAAGTCGGTACTGGCTTCATTGCCGTTACACTTCATGCAAGTTTTCAAGTTATCTGAAGGTATTCTAAATCAAATGGACAGAATTTGTAAAGCTTTCCTTTGGAAAGGTGCAACTAACTGTTTAGGAGGCCAGTGCTTGGTTAATTGGGATACTTGTTGCCTTCCCAGACAGTGTGGGGGTCTAGGTTTACTACACCTCCAATCGCAAAATGAAGCATTACTCATTAAATGGCTATGGAAGCTAGTAGCCGAGGAGGATGCTGAATGGACGTCCTTGATCAGGAATCTCTATGGTACTACGGACTTAGAGAACCTGTGGACAGTTGAAAAGATCTCCTATGGATTGATAGATATCCTGTCTTATAGACAGTTCCTGAAATCATCGATTGAATGTACGCCTGGGGACACTACTTTAAGGTGGCGATGGAAGAGTGATGGCTCATTTTCCTCAAAGAGTGCCTACGGTGTCATAAGAGACCCGGGGATGAGATCACATTTCCACTCTTACTTATGGAAGGCTAGGGCCCCGCTCAGAGTCAAAATCTTCTTCTGGCTAGCTATTCTAGACAGGCTACAAAATAGAGAAAACATGTTCAAAAAAGGATGGATAGTGGATAGGGAATGTGCTGTCTGTCACATTTCAGTTGAAACGACTACGCATCTACTGGTACATTGCCCTTTGGCACAAATTGTTTGGAATGAACTCACACAACTGGGCATGACGATCTCGGCGAGTGATAACCTTAGAGAGTTCTGGCTTCATAACAGACAGTCGTTAAAAAGGACGTACAAGGATAACTGGGAATCAATATGGATGGCGGGAATGTGGAACATATGGAAGGCGCGTTGTCGGGTAATCTTCGAAGGAACTCTGATAAACGACATTGATATAACACGGAGGACATTACAGGATGCTTCCTCCTGGATCGCTAATTGCTAATTGCGAAGGGCTGTCTTTCATTAAAGGCGGTCTGAGATAGTTAGGATTGTCAAACTGTTGATAGGCTTTGTGTATATTCCTCCTCTTCATTCGTTTCTCTTTTGTTTCTTTTTTTCTTTTTCCTTTTCCTTGTAACTAATTTTATTGGTTCAATGAAATTGTAGGAAGACTTTTAGTCTTCTTACCTTCAAAAAAATATTTTTGTCTAACTGAGGCCTTGCAAATAAACGAATGTAAAGGGTCTTAGAAAGTAATCCCTTAAAGGAAGCATTGTTTAGGATCTCCCTCATCTGTGATAAAGCAAGAGGTAGCCTCATTTATGAAAAAGAAGTATTGATTTTTCCCGGACTAGTAAAATTCAACCTTATTTTTGGCATGTGCACATATGCTTGTTAGATACATGCAAAAGCATGATTCAGGAAAATACAAAATCCAATAAAAGATTAAATATGACTAGTTAATCATACCTTTCGTTCTTCCAAGCGTGTAGAAAGGGTTTTTGTTATTTCCTGTGCCTTCTCCTTGGGAACATAGAAGCTAATTTTGTGTGGGCGCTGCTCAGTCTCAGACTGTATCATAAGTTAATAACAAATCAATTAGTAAACTATTACTCCTAAAACACATTTGTATAAGAAATTATCACAACAGCAACTAAAAGTAAATTTTCCAAAAATTACACCTGCAACTTGAGCTCAGAAAACTTGGCACTCTCCTCTAGTACAACAGTCCTATCCCATTTCTGGCTCAAGATCTCAGCCCAGCCCTCGTCAGGCACCATTGCTTCACCATAGGTTATCTCAGTGCCTACCGACATGATGGTGATGTCTGGCGTGAGTAATGGCTTCTCCTTCCTTAGCTCGTGGTAGAGAGTTGGCGACCTTCCTGTAGAGAAAACCAGGATTGAGTCATTCTTGTAGGTTGATTCCCACAGGGCATTGAATTTCAGGAGGGAGGTATTCTCTGGGTCATGGTGGTCGACCTGTCAAAAGCAACGAGATATAAGTATGGTTGAAAGGTTTTGAGAATTAAGAACATCTCTTTGGTTAACATAATCTCTTAGTGAATATCTCAAGTTCAAATCCCATCAGGTCCCTAGTTTTATAAAATTCATATTAATGCACATGGATAAGGTACCAAGTGGCTACAAGGGGCATTAACAATTTTGGACTTCCCAAAACACTTAAACTCTTATTATTATTTGCAAAGATTACTCAACTGTTGGAACAAATATGATTAGAAATATATTCGTACAAATATTGATAAATTTGCCTCTACCCTAGAGCTTTTGCCCTTTTTCTGAGCTCCAACTGAACTACGGGAGCAACCAAAGCATATTAAGATATTCATTCCTAAATTCATGCAATCAGATTATTATGCAATTAATGGAGTAAACATGAAAATGTGAAGGATAACATGTTCATTCTTTGCTTGACTTAAATACCTTTCAGCACTGGATATTTATGACCAATAATAAAATCTTTAGATGCAAGTTGCAACAACAAGAGATGTCTCTCTTACTGGCAGCAGTACAGACTATGTAGTGTCATATTTGAAGAGCAAAATCAAAGGTTTCTTTCTTATGATATTGTGCTATGATGAACTGAAATCCTCTACTGTCGCAGAGGACAGTAGAGGCCTACAGTCGTTACACCTTTTATGAATATTTGAAAATTTTAAAATTTTAATACTTAATCCAAACCGTTGATCTTATTCAATTTTACGGGCGATGCATTTTCACATAAGTTTAATAAAATTTAGAGTCGATTTGATACTAGATCAAGTGGTCAACAAATGAACGTATTAGAATTAATCAGTGATAGTTAACCAGATTCGTTCATTTGTTGACCACTTGATCTAGTATTAAATCGACTCCAAATTTTATTAAACTTATATGAAAATGCATCGCCTGTAAAATTGAATAAGATCAACGGTTTGGATTCAGTATTTAAATCGGTTTGGATTCAGTATTTAAATTTTAAATTATTCAAATATTCATAAAAGGTGTAACGACTGTAGGCCTCTACTGTCCTCTGCGACAGTAGAGGATTTTAGTCCGTGCTATGATCCAACACAACGAATTATGGATTTATGGTACTGTCCTGGTAATTAACTCCACAGCATACTTGTTAAGAGGTTTCCAACTGGGTTTAGTACCAGTACAGCCATCATAGCTAAAGTTTAGTTGGCTTGCACATGCAGAAGAAATCCAAACAACTGGTGATCAAACAATAAAATAAATGATAAAAACTAAAAAAAGAAAAATAGAAAAAAAATCAAATTTAGCTTGAGATTGGAGTCTACCATGGTATGATCAAGGTCTGAGACAACCATGAGACGAGCAGGGCCCTCTAGCTTATCCATCTGTACCCTTAGGGAGGAACATCACAAGTAAGATTTTTCGTTGAAAAAAATAACATTTTTAGTTCATGAAAATAATGTGTTGAGATATCAAAGAAAGAAAAGTTTCTTGGGAGGCTGACAAATGCAATAGTGAAAAAAATATCTCATATAACTGAAATTCTAGTTAAGAACATCAAACAAACCTAGGTAACCACAAATTTTATCTTCTGAACTGTGATACAACAGTAATAGCAGTGTCTGGATTAAGTAAATTATCACCTATGTTAATTACCAATAAGTAATAATTTAACAGGCATTTAATCCTTTTAACTCCTCTTTTTTTTTTTTTTGAAGGTCAGGTGGAAAGGCACCACACTGACAAATTTCATTAAAATAAATGATTACTACTCTTTGCTTCTGCTGAGAACAATTACTACTCAATAGCACAAGAACGGGTGCATTTAGACAAAATACCAGCAAATTTGAGGCTTAATTACGCAATTACAATAACTTCAGACTAAATTGAGGTAATTGGAGGCTAAATCGAGTATTATTTAGGCAAAATATGTTAAAATTGAGGCCTAATTTATGCATCGATCATTAAATAAATTAACTTCCCCGTTCCAATTGTTCCCCTTTCTTCACCTTTACTGATAATCAAACACATTTTGGAGAAGGGTTTTCTTCATTTCTCACAACAATTACAAAAAATTTCACAAAATTCGAAAGAAACAAAGGATCACAAAGTTGGTCATGGAGAGAACTTACGGGAGTTTGAGTTTGAGTTCGACTAAGGCTAATTTCTTGGTTGAGAGAGAAAGAGAGATGAATCGGTTCCAGTTCCAGGCGCTTTTTTGGTGGCTAAAAAAGAGTGTCGATTCGGAGTAAGATAATTAATTGGAGGAATAAACCGATTCGATGCGCGCATAAGGCGGGAATAGAGCTGGCACAGTGGCACGCGGTTCCAGATATGGCTAAGGTAACAAATAAATTGGAATAAAAAAATATCGCAAACACAAAATTTTAAAAAAATATATTATAACAAATTATTATTTTTTAGGAGGTCTAAATGTTTTATTTTGTCTTTACCATGTTACTTTTTATATTTTAAATTCTTAATCATAAAAAAAAAATTAATAATAATAAAATAAATCTGCTAGATCTTTATCGGACTTTTACGTATATTAAAAATTACGGCGTTTTTATTATTTTTTTATGAGAATCAAGACTAGAAGTTCAATTTAACGTCTAAAAATAGACCACATCACCCGTTTTCTTTTTTCTTTTTTTTCTTAAAGCTCTTACTGTTAATTAAAATGATATAAAAATGTCATAATGACCGACCGGATAGGTTGAGATCAGTAGATCAGTAGGAGGAAGCCGTCTAAGTTTATTCTGAAGGACGCGTGTCAGTAGCGTGCCGGTCGGAAACTTGTACTAAAAAGATATAATAATAAACAATAAACAATTTAGAAATAGATCAGTAGTGCCACCGGTCATGCGTTGATCTGTGCAGCGGATAGCTTTGGCTTATTGACAAACTTTTAATGTAGTGTTCTCTACTTAGTAACATTGACATGCTTAATAGCTTCGGCTTATTGACATGTAAAAATTATGAAAGAAACGTTGGAATGCACAGTGATATGAATATACACCTCACACGGATTGGCATGTAAAAAGATCTCTCATATACTTTAAAATATATATATTTTTTTCTCTTGTCGGTAGCTCAAATTCACATAATAAATACATCTAATTCTTCCAAAAATAAATTGGCTTTAAAGCGAACATTATGAAATTATTACTTTGCCGTTAATGCAAAGGAATTCTGACATAACTCGTCACCACCTCACCTGTATAACCATAGTGTGCACTACAGCACTAACATAAATCATCTTACTCCGCCACACAACTTCAGATAATAGAGTTCTAATTTTATTTACACAGCTTATTTAGGCTTTGATCAAAATGATTTTTACACGGGATTTCATTTCCTTTTATTGGAATTTATTTCTCGAGATTTCAAATCCATACATTTTGATAAAAAAAAAATTCTAATGAAATGAAATTCCATGTTAAAAAAAAATGCCATTCTGATCAGATCTTGATCAATTTTCTGATTATTAAATGTAAAATTGGAACCATCTTAGTTACCTAAGTACAAGAGTTACTACACCACACTTGGTCAAACTGGTACTCTAGTAATATTCTATTATGTTTAATTCTTATGGCCAAAACCATAGCTGAGTATACATCTGCTTTCATTTCTGCATTGAATCAATAGAATTACCACCAAATATTTAAAAATGTATAAATTGAGGAGTACAATCTTAATTTGACCAAATCAGATTTGAATGCTTTGCATGGTCCCATGACAAAAATAATGGCAGACATGAACTCCTGTTTTAGATTGTGTAGATAATAAATTCCTAACTATGGGTTTGATTTGAGGTTACATATATATATTTTTTTTTTTGAAGAAAAAGGTTACATATATGATTGACATGTGTGCACAATTGGATCCGGTGATAAAGGTGCTAGGTAAAATGGTGAGAGCGACTCAATCTTTTTTTTTTTTTTTTTTTTTTTCTCCCTTTTTCATGTAGATGTAGCAAAATAATGCAAGCTGTTATCTTTTCTCAGCACACCGAGTCATCGGTTGGCCCATAATTGCAGGAGAATACTCATGGACCTATCTATCCTTCGCCAGAAAAAAAACAGAATAAAGGACTTCTTTTTTTTTTATTATTTATTTTGCTGTTTTGTAGTACATTAGTACACCACAAAAAATAATAATAATAAAACTTACTATGATAATGCAAACCTCAAAACCTAACAAAAAGAAAATATCGAAAGATTATCGACGACAAAGTATATGGTAAATACATTTATCATTAGCATGTGGCTATCACAAAATTACCCCTAAGCATTAATAGATAATCACCTGACGACCTTTTCGTTGTGGCTTTTTGGACCATCAGCTTTAGGCCATTTTAACTCTGCTCATGCCTCATGGCTTCATATCACACATAATTCACTATCGATTGAATCATCAATCGCTGAAAGAAGCAATAAAATATTCCGTTTTAGGTGACACCATTATTATTTCATTCTAGAAGATAGATAGTTGATAGATCCTGTATTATATGAATCGTAATTGCAGATGTATCACGTCTCTAATCTCTATTGGTTGTTGGTGTACAAATATTCCATCTGCTTCTTGTTTGACCTCATTGGGACCAATCAGTTGTTGCGTTTATTTATCTTCATATCCGAATCAAGAACCCACAATGGAGAGTGGATATTGTTTGTTTTAAATTCGCTTTAATTTGGGGACCAAAATTCAATCATACCTGAGATGAATTTTATATATACTTTGGAAAAAAAAGGAGTTTCAGATGCTTTTTCTGTTTGCGGGATCCAGCAAACGCTAAAAACTTTTTCATTTTTACAAAGTTTAGTGGAGAAAGATGTTATCGTCTAGAATTGATTTGCAACTAATTTTACGTGTTCTGCCAAGTTTTCCTTTTTGCATAATGGTATTAATTAACAGAAATGATAACTGTAATATGTAGTTTTTTCATCGCTTGAACAAAGTGAACACATATATAATAGACAAAGTGAAAATATAAATAATCAAACTGAACACATATAAACAAATAAGTTTAATAATAATAAGTTGAATATGCATATAAAAATTTAAACAATAATATAAAAAATAAAATCTAACTCATAATTGAATAAAATGAACACATAGATAAATAAACTGAAGATTTGAATGAATAAAGTGAACAAATACAACACTTGCAGAAGGAAATCAGAGCAAAAAAGAGATGAAAGACAGAAGAGAGCATGGAGAAAGATGAGAGAGCGTGAGTGAGAAGGAAAAGAGAAAACGCTGGGTGAGGGGAGTGAGGGAAGCACTAGGTGAGGGAGATATATTTGAAAAAAAGAAAGAAATGGCACCGGATGTTGCTTGAGACGATGCAGTAAGCAATTTTCATTAATTCTGCCTAGAAATGGAAATTGATTACTGCCATTTGTAGTTTTGTCATCACTTGCCATCGCTAAACTGAAAATGAACATCTAAAATAGACAAGGTGAACATATATAATGATCAAAGTGAACACATACAAACAAATAAATTCATTGAAAATAACTTGAATATGCATATAAAAATATGAACAAGTGATGGTAACACTTATTTATTTGTAAGTGTTCAGTTTGATCGTCTATATGTTTACCTTGTTTATTTTATGTGTTCACTTTGTGTTTAGCGATGGCAAGTGATGGTAAAACTGCAGATGACAGTTATCATTTCTACTTAGAAATTATTATCTAAGTATATTTAAACATGTTGGGCTCTCGGGTACGATTAGGCCTGGCCCAGCTGGAAAACAAGTGAATTTAAATTTTACAATTAGATCACAATTCAACAAAAAAGTTGTCAATCTGTCCAATAGAGTAGATCTGATTCATCTGAAGCACTTTATTATCACATAGCAATTTGTTATACTGCACGCCATTACAACAATAAAAATTAGCATCAGAATTCTAAGTCCATCGTAGTAGGCATCCGCATACTAGTTCATTGCTTTAAGCAACGCATAATTCTTTCATACAAATACTGACATCTGTTATTCACTTAATAAAGAAAATAATGACAAACGATAACATGAAATATTGCCTCCAAAAAATCATCCATATCGCAATAGAGTGCGAACTGCTTCTAGTTTATAATAAATTAATTAATCAATATAGTGCAAGGCATCAACCGCAACTGCATACAAGTTATTTGCTTATAAAGTGATCCTTTCAATAATCAAAACATAACCTTCTATAACTTTTGCACACGAGTTAATATTTTTATAAGTTCATTGCTTAAGCAAATCATAATTTTTTTCAGACTAATATAGGCATCTATTCTCCTCTTAAAAGGAATTGTCAACAGAAGGAAATTCATGATAAATCTGCTCTCCCGTCCAGCAGTCCTTTCAATTAGCATATGGTAGTAATTATTTAGGCAATCAGATGATCTCCATGGTGCTTGCCTGTTCCACAGAGAAGGTGAGCATTTGCGCACTGTCCAGAACATAATTGTGGTGGCCCAAACAGGGAGGAGCCTTATCAGCATCTTCACCTCCTCTACCCTGCGTACTGAGCACAAATTCCATGGGTTCGTCATTTGTTTACCGTCTGACATCTGCTCATCATCACCTTCCGCTTGAATTGCAGCCTTGTCTAGAAAACTGCATACACATATACCAACATAAATCATTTTATTTTTTTATTTCAGAATATCCATAACAGAGGGGGCTTGGACAAATGTAAACTTACCTGTATTGTTCTGTATGTGAGATTCTTGTGGCCTCGGGACTGTTTTCGTACAATAGCATGACATTTGGATCATGCACAAGTTTTCTCTTCCTGAAAGATGCAACAATCACTTGAAGGATGTGAACAATTGGGCTACCAGCTCGTTTCTTGTACCAGTATCTCCTTGTTCCAGAGAGAAAAATGGCGATGGATATGACCATGAAGATGCAGCACATACCATAGGCCCATCTTCGGCCTACCTCATCTTGTATATACACCAGCATGGTGACAGCAAGAAGTGTGCCGGTGCTAATAAAGAAGAAGAACCTGCTGAAGAATGAGGTCATTTGTGTTCTCTCCTTTTCATCCTTCTCATCAAATTGGTCCAAGCCAAAGCCTGACATGCTCGATTTGAGTCCCCCAGTCCCCAAAGCTATCAGGTACAGACATGGATAAAGCACTGTCATTTGTAAATTACTTGCTTGTTGGCATCTCTCTGTGGCTGAATAGCATGGTGGTGGATGGAGCTGAGGAAGGCCAGTCGAAACAGAGAGCAATCCTGTTCCCTGTCGTCATAACTCATAACATCATGTTCATTATATGACTAATTTTTCTCAGCCTTATTTATTAAGGATTACACTATATGATGTTAATCGAAAATATTAGTAGAGTGCATACTAAGGCCTGGACGACAGAAAATATGGCAATGGTGGCGAATCTGCCAAGGAAGGTATCGGCAACCAAGCCACCAAGGAAACACAGCATGAAGGATGTGCCCAAGAAGTTTGTCACAATATTTGCCGAATCAGCACTTGGAAGATGCATCGTGCCGACGAGGTAGGTCACCAGGTTTACTCCTATTCCTATTGTCGATAACCTCTCAGTAATTTCAATACCTACATCAGATAATAAGCATTATTATGCTTTCAATTATTACAATTCCCTGCACTGGAAAACAGAGCTTGGGTTCCAATGGTACAGTTACATTGAAGAGATTTCAATGGAATAATCATTTTTTGTTTTTATTATATCTCGACTCAGCCAAGTTGGATAGGGTTGAGCTGAGCTGATTTTTTTTTTTTCCCTCCCTTTCTTTTTGCGTTTCACAGTAGGTGAATTTTCATAAGAAGCTTGCTTCAGTTGGCAGAGATGTTCAGACCAAGTCAACCGAATCAAATGATTTAAGGTATAAGTTTGATCCACAAATTATATAAAAATTCAAGTTACAACTTTTGCATCTCAATTACTTGTATATTGTCCAAAATTTTCAATTTTCTTATATCTTGTAAGAAAAGTGATCCTATAATTTACTATATAACATGCCTTTGACTCATTTGGAAACGTGATAATTGAATTGTGATGATTTCAGACTTTTTGTTGATTAAATGAATCTAAAATTTTCTTATATATACATCTCATTATTTTTATATTATATATCATTACTTATCTCTTTTTCAAGATAATTTTAATTGATTAATTTTTTAATTGTTATTTTTTAAATTTAAAAGCACAACCATTATTTCTTATTCAAAAGAAAAAAAAAAAGAAAAAAAAGCTCCTATTTTATGTCTGTCTTGATCCATTCTGACTTGATCCATGATATTCTGATACAGGAACAAAATGATCACTTTAATCTACAGTCCTTACAGCTCACATGAGGAAAGATCAACCTTAGAAATTGAATACGAGACCAACTAACTGCTAAAACATGTACAAATATATATATACATATCCAAATAGAATATTTTCTTCTTCCCAGAAAAAAAAAATTGTTAGAAAACAACTTTATTTTTTAAAGAGAGAGAGAGAGAGAAAGGACCTAGTACAAGAGAAGCAGATTTCCAACCGCCAGTCTTTGATTTGTCAGCAGGCCACCCTTTGCAATCCACCACATCAGCTACCTTGATATCCCCTTCTCGTTCCTGTACGGTCAGACACATGGACATAGTGTTTTTCAATTGTGGGTGCCGTGTCATATTGTGTTGACACGAACTACTTTTTTTAATCGTATCGTGTCGTGTTGAGTGATGAGAAGAGTCAACACGACACGCATTCTGACACGACACGACTGACACGATCGTGTCGTGTCGTGTTAGTGGTGTCAAATCATCTCAGAAATTTTTCTTTATTTTTTATAATAATTTATTAAAAACTGTTAAAATATTAAAATGGAGGAAAAAAATATATTATTGCAGTTTATTTGACTATTCTACGAATTCAGTATATATATCAGTACAAAATTGTCAGAATATTTTTGTTAAAAGATTAATTGATGATTTTATTTTTTTGCTAACTCATTTCTTTATTGTTTGAACAGATTAAAAAATAAAATATTTAAAAAAAAGTAAATAGACGTTAAAAAAGAAAGTACGATTATAATTTGAATTTTAATATAAAATCAATTTAAATAATTTTTAGGAAAACAATTTAAAAGAAGAAGTATGTTTATGATGCTATTTTTGGTAATGTTAAAAAATAAATTCGTGTTGTCGTGTCGTGTTAGTGCCGTGTTCGTGCCGTGTTGCATGTTAGTCGTGTTGTGTCAAATCGTGTTAATTTTTTAGGATTGCCAACACAACACGATTATGACACGACATGATAACACGATCGTGTCGTACTAATTTCGTACTCGTGTCGTATCGTGTCGTGTCATTTTAGAGAACCCTAATGGACATATGCAACTTGAGTCCATGACTTAGCAAATGTACCATTGCGGCATGAACAATGACGCAATAAAATCATATATACATATATATGTCAACATAATTACATAAGTAATTTAATTTGTTCGGGCTAACTCGAGCAAAGAGTAGCTCTTTAGTATATATTAGGGAGATTTCGCACGTTGCGCGATCTATATTTTTTTATCGACTGTTTGTTTGTGCAAATATTTGTAATAATATATAAGCATTATAATAATATTGGGCTATAGAAAAATATTTGATATAATAAGATTAGTAGTGCGAGAGCATTGCACAATCAATTTCATTTCATTCATTTGGATTGGATGACCAATAATATTTTAAAATTTAAAAATATGCAAAACTCATAATATTTACTTCTAAAATATAGCACGCTTTTAAAACCATTAATTTTTTTTGAACATTCAAAATTTAATATAATATTTACAGCATCAATATAATTTTTATTGCACAAATAAATCAATAAAAACGTTGAAACGTTTTATAAGATAAAATAAAATTTGGTGCGATTCTTAAAATATGATAATTCATGCGAAATATTTTAAAATATTGGATAATAGAAAAATTTATAGCAGTAAATTATGAACAATTTTATGACCGTGCGCATAAAATTTGATGGAAAGATGAATTTAATAAAGGCCCACGTCATAAAATTGTTGGATGAAATAATTTTTCCCATGTCTTGGATGAATGGAGTAACCTGAATTTAATAAAATTTCATCAATAAAATTTTGCACATGGGGTAACCTGAAGGCCCACGTCATGGACAACCCACTTGGGGTAACATTCAGGTTAAAATTGTTTTGCCCGGTGAACTCTACACGTGAGTGTTGGCTGACGTTGCACATGGGGTACCATTCCTCAATCCATGCGCAGCTGGTTTGCCAAAATTTTAAAATATTTCACTGCTAAGTGTGCCCCACCTGTCAGCCACATTGTTCTTCAATAGTGCTAACTACAGTGAATTAGTGGAATGCCTATTAATATATGTATATAGATAGATATAGATGTATAATATCTACTATATATGTACTATCACGCATTCATGAAAATTAAGTGGTGCTTAAGTGTTACGGTACAAAAGAATTGAAACAAATCATTTTTTTTTAGTTTTTTATTATGGTCTGTTTCAAAGGTTAACCTGAGTTAGACCGGACCGTTTCATACCTGGAATGGACCGTTCTACTCTTGACAGAAAATAAAAAGTGTTGATACCTTATCCTAATTTTAATTGAATTGATATCAATCTTTGGTTTAATTTGCATTTGTTGTTCTCTGGATTTGTGTTACACCAAAAATAAACCTCGAATTAATATTGTTTTTATCCTTAGGTTTAATTGAATTGCTTAGAATAGATTTAGAAAATGAATAGTTCCGTCTTGTGGATTCGACCCTTAAGCCATACTGCAAACGGATTAGTATTGGTATTAAGGTTTTAATTTTGACACCAGCACGTTTGGAACCGATCAGAATGCGGTACGGGTAAGGTAAATGGATAAACGGGTTTCATTGACAACCCCAAAAACAATAAGGAATATGTCTTACGAAAAGAAATGAACGTGACTACAACTTTGAATCGAATCGAATCGAATCACCTCATACAATAAACACTTCAAGGAGGATTGACCTAGCCAACTCAAACAATGAATTTCTCACACAAGCAAGACGATGATAATGCTCCCAATCAATATCACTAAAAATCACCAAAAACTCAGGAGTTGTGTAACACAAGGTGTCCGTTACATAACGTTATGGTGCAACCATTAGGTAACTTAAAGGAGCATTGCCTAACACACTACAACTCAGAACTGAGTATGAAAATTCATATGTCTGTTGTACAACGCAAGGAAACGTTGCACAACACTGTAACTATGAGTTACACAAATGAGAAGTAATGTTGCCAAACATGAGTTCACATATTATAGTATTTTACGTATTGTTTAACACCGATAAATGCGTTGTGTAATACCAAAAGGTGTTAGGTACTGAAAAACATGAAAACTAAGCATTTTACTAACAAATTAATTGAGATAGGTTTAACTCAACACTATACCTATTTTTTTGAAAAGACCAACTAGTCTAAAAGAGATTAAAATTTTTTAGAATTTGTATAAATCTTGAATTAAAACATTTATTCCAACATTACCTAATATTATATCTAGATGTGTTTGGTTTGCGTTAATAAGGTGAATAAGGAATAAGTTCTATTCGCGAGAAACTAAATAATGCTTAGGAGTCGGAGTATGTTGGGTTCAAACCCTCATTAGCCAGGTTATGTCTTATTTTAATAGGTTCAAAAACTATATAAAGATTTTATTGATTCCATTTCCTATTCCAAATTCAGAATGAATAAAAGAACCATGGCATCTGTACCTAACCTACCCGTTCAATAAAAACCAGGTTATTTCACATAAACTCGAACATAATCCTAAAACAACAGGAATTGGAGATAAATCGACGCGGCGACGCGTCGGATTCAAATTTTTTTTTACTGGTTAGCTTAGCTGGGATGAGAAGGGAAGGGGCCCGCTAGATTTGTGCCAAGTCCGAAACCGCAATGGCGACAGGGAAATTGCATATTGGAGGTGGTTTGAGGAAAGGGACGGTTCGCCGCGTCCGGTTCAACTCTTTTAACGCATTTATTAGTGGGGAATTGGGATAAGATTCATAAGAATGAGAAATGATCAAATGAGAATGGGTCCGGCACTCCGGCTAGTAAACTATACTCTTGACTCTTGAGCATATAAACTGAACTTACTAGTGTTCTGGCAATTTCGCTGGTCAACTGCCCGAAATTGCTTGTCGAAGTACTAACTACTAACTAGTAAAAAAAAAAGTTTCCTTATGGTCTACTTGTTTTCAAAAATAAAAATAAAAATAAAAAAAAGTTTCTGATTGGCCAAATTATTGACAAGTCAAATAAATTGCGGTAGCAACAACAATATTTTATATATAGCACACCAAAATTTCTCTTCTGTTACTTATTACGCATATTTTAATATAAAACTAATAATGTACTAAATATTTAACAAGATTGGTTATAATAGGAATGAATAATATAAAATGTTTTATCTGGGACCGTGTTCCGGACTCGGCACAAACTAGCCGGACCCATTCTCATTTCTCATTATCTTATCCCCAATTCCCCACTAATAAATGCGTAAAAAGAGTTGAACCGGACGCGGCGAACCGTCCCTTTCCTCAAACCACCTCCCAGGCTCCAATGTGCAACGCAGCAATTTCCCTGTCGCCATTGCGGGTTTCGGACTTGGCACAAATCTAGCGGGCCCCTTCCCTTCTCATCCCAAGTCCCAACTAAGCTAACCCGTAAATAAAAAAAATTGAATCCGACGCGCCGCCGCGTCACTTCATCTCCAATTCGAGTTTGTTTATGTGAAGCAACCTGGATTTTATTGAACAGGTAGGTTAGGTACAGATGCCATGGTTCTTTTGTTCATTCTGAATTTGGAATAGGAAATGGAACCAACAAAATCTTTGTATAGTTTTTGAACCTATTAAAATCAGACATAACCTGGCTAATGGGGGTTTGAATTTTAAAATGTTCTTCATGACCTAACTGTTCTTCGCTACTCTCTAGTTCAGGTGTAGTAGCTGATAGTTAAGGAAAAACCAGTTGAGGTGGCACATTTTAATGTAGAGAAAAGTTTGAAGTGCAATTTCAGAAAGATGACGAGATGTAGACTCGCATTGAGAGGAAGATATAAGGGGCTGGGATTGCTTACAGCTTCTGGGGAAAAGATGTAAAGATGTTTGTAGAAATGTGTAAGAGAGAGAGTTTTTGATAAAGTGATTGTATATTGAATTGTGTATTACAGAACATGAGGTCTCTGATATATATAGACCTCTGGTATACACTCAGATAAAACACGCCTAATACAATGTACTAACGGTCATTAATTAAACCAGTCGCTAGACCTGGTGTACAGAGCTTAATTTCTAAACTAATCCCTAATACCCCCCCACAAGCCGAAGGAGAGGTAGTCACTGAGAGCTTGTGTTTCAATTCAGTGAAGCGACGTGTAGACAGAGGCTTGGTGAAGACATCCGCCACTTGATCATTTGAGCATAAGAACTGCACATGAAGCTCTTTATTTGCAATCCTTTCACGTACAAAATGGTAATCAATTTCAATATGTTTTGTGCGTGCATGAAACATTGGGTTGGAGGCTAGGAAGGTAGCCCCTATGTTGTCGCACCATAATGTAGGAGAATGAGGCAAGGTGACACGAAGTTCATCGAGAAGATATTGGAGCCACAAAATTTCAGCACATGTAATGGCTAAGCTTCGATATTCGGCTTCGGTGCTTGATCTAGACACCGTGTTTTGTTTCTTGGCACTCCATGAGACCAAGTTACCACCAAGAAAAATGCAAAACCCCGTGGTTGATCGACGATCATCGCGACACCCGGCCCAATCCGCATCACTAAAGGCCTCAAGAGTAAAGAATGACCGGTGTTGGAAATGTAAACCGTGGCCAATAGTACCACATAAGTATCTTAGAATGCGTTTGACAGCCAACCAATGTGGAACCATAGGGTTATGCATAAATTGAGAGACTTTGTTAACGGCAAAGGAGATGTCGGGTCGGGTTAGGGTTGCATATTGTAGGGCGCCTACAATACTTCTATATAGATGTGGATTATCAAAGATTTCACCATCCTCTTTGGACAAGGAACAATCCGAAGCCATGGGTGTTGTACAAGGTTTTGCATTAACCATGTTTGCACGAGAGAGAATATCAAGAATGTATTTAGTTTGAGAGATGTGAAGTCCATGATTTTGAGAGAGAACTTCAATACCAAGGAAATAATGTAAATTGCCTAGATCTTTGAGTGAAAATTTGGAATGAAGCATACTAACATAGGAAGAAATAAGAGAAGGGTTACTACCGGTGATGAGAATATCATCAACATAAACAAGAATGATAGTAAGACTATTTTGTTGGTGAGAAATGAATAAGGAAGGATCATATTTTGAATCGCAAAATCCAATGTCTAGAAGAGTTGTGCTAAGTTTGTGAAACCAAGCACGAGGGGATTGTTTTAAGCCATAGAGAGACTTAGAAAGAAGGCAAACATGGTTAGGGTAAGATGAATGTACAAACCCGGGAGGTTGTGTCATAAAGACTTGCTCTTGTAAGTCACCATGAAGGAACGCATTTTGTACATCGAGTTGACGAATCGGCCATTGATGGGAGACCGCCAATGATAGTATCACTCGTATGGTGGTTGGTCGCACCACTGGACTGAAAGTGTCGGAATAATCAACGCCCTCTTGTTGATGAAAGCCTTTGGCGACGAGGCGAGCCTTGTATCGTTCGATAGACCCGTCGGATTTCCTTTTAACTTTATAAACCCATTTGCATCCTATGATCTTTTGATTGGGAGGAGGAGGTACAAGGCTCCAGGTTTTATTTGCTGCGAGGGCAGAGATTTCAGCCGCCATGGCTTGGCGCCATTGAAGGTGGGAATTTGCTTGATTGAAAGTGGTCGGCTCTTTGTCAATTGTAGAGAGATGAGCAACAAACTCAGGGAAATAACGTGGTTTTCGTGTGTTGTCTTTTGATCTTGTGGTCATAGTATGAGTAGAGGTATTAGGAAGAGTTGAAGAAGAAGGGATGTCATCAGAGTTCTCTGTTGCAGGGGTGTCGAGCGGAAGAGATGCAGTGTGAGGGAGTGTTGAAGAAGAAGGTCGGGCAGTATTAAAAGCATGGTCAGGGGAAGTATGTATTTCAGTGGTTCGGGCAGAAGACGGTGCAGGTATAGCTGAGTCGGAATGAGCTGTACGAGCAGGATGCGACTCAGGGGCAGGTAAAATAGTGGGTCGAACCAAGTGAGCAGTGCCACGGGCAGCAGGGGCGCTTCCTTCATTTAAAACAATGGGCAGTTGCTGAATTTGATGGGCCATAGAGAGATCTTGGTGTTGGGCCGAGTGAAAATTTGGTGAAGCCATGCTTATATCCGATCTGTTAACAAGAGACAAAGAGGCAGATTGCACAGAGCTATGGTCTGGTATTGGGTTACAGGACTGTACAGAGGAAACTGACTGATTTTTAAACGGGAAAGTATGTTCATCAAAACTAACATGACGAGAAACATATATTTTATTGGTTGGTATATGAAGGCACCTATAACCTTTTTGATTAATGGCATAACCAACAAAAACACAAGGTAAAGACCGAGGTTCTAACTTATGGGTATTGTAAGGACGGGTATAGGGAAAACATGTACAACCAAGGATTCGAAGAAATGAATAATCGGGGTCTTTTTTTGAAGAGAGTCGTGTAAGGAATATTAGTATTAATAGAGTTGGGTAAACGATTAATAAGAAACACCACGCTAGAGAAAATTTCGTCCCAAAAACCATGAGGTAAAGAAGCATGGGACATAATAGATAAAGCTAGTTCAACCACATGTCTATGTTTCCTTTCGGCAACCCCATTTTGTTGGGGTGTATATGGGCAAGAGGTTTGATGAATAATTTGGGGAAACAAAGTAGTAATAGGCTTAAATTCCGTACCCCCGTCGGTCCTTAAGGTCTTAATATTACACCCAAATAAGTTCTCTACTTGAGCTTTGAATTTTGCAAAGATGGTACACACATCACTTTTATTGGTCATAAAATAAATCCAAGAGAAACGAGAAAAGTCATCAATAAAAATCACATAGTATCTAAATCCATTGTTTGATACAATTGGAGATGGTCCCCATACATCACTATGAATCAACTCTAAAGGAAAAGAAGTAGAAGAATTGGAAGAAATAAAAGGTAATTTGTGTGCCTTTCCTAACAAGCAATCATGACACACATCTAGTTTTTGAGAAATACAAGGTAAATCAAAATTTCTCAAAATTTGTAAAGTAACTAAATTGGATGGATGACCAAGTCGGCAATGCCAAGAGTTAGCATCGGTGCGAACACCCAAAAAAGGCATGAGGAGTAGTGGAGGTAGAAATTGGTGCACGAATGCAATAGAGACCATTTGAACAAGGGAACTCAAGAAGAGTCTTGTTGGTTGTGATGTCCTTTAAGAAACAAATGGAGTTAGAAAATGTGATAGTTAGAGAATCATTATCTTGTAGTAACTTTGAGAGACTAATTAAATTTCTAGAGAAATTGGCAACATGCAAAGTATCTCTAAGAGCAACAACTTGATTATTAATTAAGAGAGATGTTGTACCAATATGGTGAATAGGTAGACCCGATCCATCTCCAATTTGAAGATTGTCTTGACCATTGTATTGGAAGAATGAAGAGAGGTTGTTGAGGTCGTTGGTGACGTGATGACTAGCCCCGGAATCTAGAATCCAATCGGCCGGATTGGTAGCATTCGACGGTTGGGCTACATAGGCTTGATAATTGCTCTTCGGTTGGTAGTGAGGATCAGGAGTGTATCGGAATCTACAGTTCTTGGCCGTGTGATTAGGCTTCTTACATATTTGACAGGTCGGTTTTGGTCCCTGAGCAGCCTCAGTTTGCTGGATACTAGGCGGTCTCTGTTGAACCGGAAATTGAACCGGGTTGGAGTTAAAGAAAGAGGGCTGAGAGATACCAGATTGAACCGGATTTGGCATTGAACCGGGTTTAGTTGGCTGATTAAAACGAGTCGAGGGAGTAGAGGTCTTGAAATTTCCACGATTCTGTTGATTTGGGAATTGAAATCGAGGAGCTTTTTGTTGAAAATGTGTTGCAAATGCTGCAGGAAGAGAGGTGGATGGCAAGGATGTTGCTTGCGACTTGAGTAATGCCTCGTGGCTGAGCAGCATACCCTCCAAATCAGAGAAGGAGAGAGGTTCATGTCGGCTCGTAGCTGTAATTGCTGCCACAAAGGGGTTGTATTCAATACCCAAACCATTAATTGCAGTGAGTACAAGATCGTCGTCTGAGATGGGAGCTCCTATGAAAGAGAGCTCGTCTGCAATTTGACGAAGTTGTTGAAGAAATTCGGAGCAAGAAGAAGAGTTCTTGGTGGCCGATTGGAGCTGGCGCTTCAAGTCGATCAATTTGGCACGCGAAGAGGAGGCATACCGAGATTGAAGGGTTGCCCAGAGAGAAGCAGTAGTATTACACCCCACGAGTTGAGCTTGTAGAGACTCGGTGATGGAAGAGCGTAGCCAACCCAACAAGAGTTGGTCTTGGCGATTCCACGGAAGAAATTCTGGGTTAAATTCCACTTGACCAGACGAATTGACTAACGTCGGATTTGGAGAAGAAGAAGTAAGGTATGGAGTCAGATTATAACCATGAATCAGGGGTAAAACTTGGGCCTTCCATGTG
Organism: Rhynchospora breviuscula; assembly: GCA_027562975.1. Classification (NCBI taxonomy): domain Eukaryota; kingdom Viridiplantae; phylum Streptophyta; class Magnoliopsida; order Poales; family Cyperaceae; genus Rhynchospora; species Rhynchospora breviuscula. The sequence continues at coordinate 56,100,203 of CM050402.1, forward strand.
AGAAAGTTATTGGAAGCAAGTTTGATGGAGGTGGGGATGTTGATAGAGATGATGGAATCGGCGTGAGAGGTAAGAGACGTGACTGGTGGAGGGATGTGTGTAGAGGTATTGGTTGCCGGAGGTGGCACCGGAGTTGCGGAAGAAGGTTGTTCAGGAATGGCCATGAAAGAAAAACCTGGCTCTGATACCATAAAGATGTTTGTAGAAATGTGTAAGAGAGAGAGTTTTTGATAAAGTGATTGTATATTGAATTGTGTATTACAGAACATGAGGTCTCTGATATATATAGACCTCTGGTATACACTCAGATAAAACACGCCTAATACAATGTACTAACGGTCATTAATTAAACCAGTCGCTAGACCTGGTGTACAGAGCTTAATTTCTAAACTAATCCCTAATAAGATGAGTTTTATTTCATGAACTTAACGACCTCATTGCATGTACTTGCCTTTTAACTTATTTTGGTATCTGGTTTTGAAAAATTTTGTAGGAAGGAATTACTCATTAATTCATGATTTCCTACTGAACGAGGCCTAACGACTCGACTAGAATAAGGTGTGAACAAAGAACAAGCTTGTTCTTGTTCTTATCTTTTGTTGGAACAAGGAACAAGGACTGTTTGTTCAAGGCCAAACCAAACATAAAATAGCTTGTTTTTGTTCCTGTTCCAAGAACAACTCGTGAACAAAACTGAAGTGACGAATTCATTTGGCCTCCTCTATAAATCAGTTCACCTTTCAAATCCTCTTCCTCCCAATCTTTTCAATCGGCAGGAGGAATTTGTCTAGCAGTTGTTACTGGTAACCCTCTGTAGTCTCTGATCTGGCAACTTAGAATCTGTCTCGCAATTTGAACTTTGTTTTCCTGTTGGTTCAAAGGAATGAACAGCTCTTGTCCACATTGATGGTCAGCCCAGACACATTGGCAAAAAAGACGCATGGTGAGTTTGGGCTGCTACTGGGGTGTGATCAGGAATTTTTTGGAGACCTTAATCCCACAATTGATGTGCTTTAGTTATTTTGTCATTTTCATTGCTGCCTGTTATGGTCTGGTACATGTTTTAGTGCAGGATTGATTTTGGGTTTATAGTAGTTGCTAGGTCTTTTTTATTTGTTTTTTTTTTTTTTTTTGTATTTGGAACTTTTAGCATGCAATGTTTTTTATTTGTTAATTGAATGGAAATGAAATGTAGATAGTTCAGTTTACTGGACAAATGCTAATGATTGCCTTCCCTACATCAACCAATTTCAAAATATGGTCTTGGATTTCCTAATGACGATTTTCTGGTTGTTTATTTTAACTCATTTAAAATTGACCTGTAAAAAGGACATGTCATTTACCCCACTTATTATATATAATGTCACTAGTAAATATATTACTTTAAAAAGATGTATCAATTTGATTTTCCTCTTTCCAAAAATCTGGACTTGCGATTCAGCTTTATAAAATATTTTCATAATTGAATTTTGAATTGATAAAGGGATTTTAGTAAGTGATGCAAATATGTGTTATCATGCGTTCAAAGTCATTAGGCAGATCAATAAAATTTATATCAACAATATCCGTCTTAGTATGAGTATTTCATTAGTTTAAATTTGACGGCAAAACCTGAAGAGCTACAAAATAAATGGAAGAGAACATAGCAACTGTAAGGCATACATCCATGATAGCACATGGCTGATCATTAAAGTAACATCAATATAGCGACATATAATCACCTGGTTACCTTTATTATCTTGTTTTGTGGACCATCACCTTTACTTTGTTCATACCATGATGCTTGGTCGATTGAATGATTGATTGATTAAAAAAGCATCAAGTGTTCCAATTTCATTGATATTGGTATGACATTTATCTTAGAAGATAGAGTCTACCCATTTATGAATCTTATATGGAAATATGCTTATGTATCATCTCTCTATTGGTTAATATACTACCTTAACACTTCCTTACTGGTTGGCCTTCCCCAATTGGCACCAATCACTACTCAGATATCTCAATTTTATATTGTTTCTATCTGCATATCCGAATCTAACGCCCATAAGTGAGACCGGATATTATTTCTTGTTCAACTTTGGGCCATCTGGTACCATACTTACGATAATTGTTTTTTATTAGAAGCAATCAGGCGCTTTTTCTGTTGTGCTTGATCCAGCGAAATTGCAACCTACAGCTTGATTGAACTTTTTAAGTCTTTTTACAGAAGTCAGTGTAGAAAGATATTGCTGTCTGAAAATTTTAGTTCACGAATTAGCTCTCTCACTACACCATTTATTTTTATTAGTACCGGTTTTATATGTATTAGTAGTACCGGTTTTGTAGTGGTACCAATAATAGGGGGTGTTAAAAATAATAAAAAACCGGTACTAAACAGGCGGTATAATGAGCTTGTTGGAATTGACGGGAGGGTTTTTAGTACCGGTTTTTAAACTAAAACCGGTACTAAAAAGGCGGATAATTAGGTTGCTGGTATCGGAGGCTATGATTTTTAGTACCGGTTTTTAGTTAAAAACCGGTACTAAAGATACATGATGAAATTTTGTGAGTATTTTAGTACCGGTTTTTTTACTAAAAACCGGTACTAAAAATCATTGCCGCCGAAAAAAAATGATTTTTAGTACCGGTTTTTAGTTAAAAACCGGTACTAAAATTAAGTAAAAAAAAAAAACTTTTTTTTGTTTCTGGGGCTAGCCCCTCTTTGCTAGCCATCAATATTTGTACCAATATATACCAGCGGTATATATATATATGCATATATGCATCCATACAATATCAAAACACATAATAATATCAAAATCACATATATATATATAAGTCACTACAAATCACATATATACTTAATCAATTACCCATGATGACCTACAAGTGCAAGTAAAAATCCAAACCACTCATTTACAGTATAATTAATCTCGTCTTCACTGTAGCGCTTACCTATCGGTTGCAAAACCTGCATTTTGACATTTCATATAATTAATAACATATGAAAATTTATAAATTTATAAACTAATCTAATTAAACTTGGTTAAGTAGATTAAAACTAAATTGCTACTAACTCTAGTCATATACAGTAAGATTAATTAAATTTAATCCATACCAATGGGAGGTCCTGGTATAGCGTACAGTGATCAAGTATCTTGCGTAGGCTTGTCATCGCATAAAAACCGCAATCTATATAGTTTGGTTGTCGTGGACTCTACAAGGAAAAAAAATTATACTATTAAGTTTAAATTTAATAAATTAGAAATGAAATTAAACTATATATATTAGTTGAAATTATGTACTGGAATCATCTGAACTTCAAACTTGGGAACTTGAACCAATCTTGACAAAGCTCTGCAAAATTAAATATAAAGTTACAAAATTTATTTCTAGATATTAGTATATAACTAAATAATGCATACATATATTTTGTTAATTCTAAACTTACTGATCGTAATTTCTTAGAATTGGAGATTGATAGCCAGACTTTGATTGCAGTGAATCTACTATCCACAACTTCCGTGTTGAGAGTTGTGCGATAATAATCACAAAATGCGACCTGTAATTACATAAATATTGTATTTTGTTGGTGATATAAATATGAAACCGCAAATTTAAAATCTTAATTAAAGTCAAAATAAAAAATTTTATAACTAACCGATTATAATGCAGTAAAACATGATAGGGATCTCTTTTTGCATACTTCTTTAAAAGATTCATTATGTAGCTTACAGTGCCAATTTGATCTTTCTCCACATCAATACCGAACACCTTTCTGGATCCCAAAATATCCACTTTTTCATCGCGGTATTCACACAATATTCCCTGCACCGCCTGCATGTTGTATATATATATATGCGCAATTCAATTGTGTTTCTATAGTTCTATATATTTAATTAGAAATATCATATAACTAATAATCAATTATTGTAAAGTTAGGATAATACTTACAAAATCCAAACTTTAATCACTTGAACGAAAAGTTCCTCTCGATGGAAAACATGGCCGATATCTTTAAATTCAAGAATGAATGTCTTGACATCTTGAAAGTCGAATGCACCAGGAAGATCGCTGAACTCAGTCACTGACTTGTCGAACATCCTGATATAGTCGTGCATTTTCTTTGCATTAGGTCCAATCTCTGCAAATTTTTCCTCGGAGACGAACGGATCGCGCAATTGAATTTCCACCTCCGTAAAAAATTGATCCACACTCGGTTCGTCTTCGTCATCTTCCGTAATCTGTTTTCCCTTGTCTTGCGGAAAAATTTGTGTATTTTGTTTCGCCATTTGCCTCACTTGCTCCTAAACAACCAACATAATAGTCATGGAAATAATATTTTTAAATTTAAATTGTACTAATATAAATAATTACCATAAACTAACTAAATTTTAAATAGTTTCTAAGATTTACCAATTTTGTCAGGTCGTAATCCACAAGATGAACTGGCCATCTTAGAAATGAACACATCAGAACACCAAGCCGATCATCTCCGTTAGGAGGTGGAAAAGGCACAATCGAGTGTCTCGCATTATCAAAAACTTCTAAGATTTGTACCTTCACTTCACCTATACCCACTGGCTCTCCATGGACCGTCTCACTGTAAGTCTGTGCAGACACCATAGCTCTAGCTACATACACAGGCGTCCCGGAAGTCCCTGGGAGGAGTAGTAAACCTTCGACAGGCGTCTGTATTTATAACCAATATCAAACATAATAACAAATCATAAATCGTAAATATTATATGTGAGCAAAGTAATATATATCATTAGGTTGGTGAAATTAAGAACCTGAAAACTCGAGTGAGGTACCGGATGTGGTTGATTGTTGCTACCCTGTGATAGCAGTAGAAAAGCCTGTTGAACTATTGGATCGTACGTCTGCGGTGTTTGGACTTGGCCTTGGCCTTGCGAAAACATTTGCGAAAAGCTTTGCTGCATTCGTCTGTTCCATTCCTCATCCATTCGCCTGTTAAATTCCTCATCCATTCGTTTTTTCACTTCGTCCTGCACCATCCGATCAACCTCATCTTTGGTATACCCCTTGGATGATTTTCTATTACCACCACCAAATACCTGCTTCACGCTGGAAAAAAGTGGATATCCTCTCAATCGTCCCGAATGCTCTGGCGTTCCGATCGCAGACGTCAAGATATCATTTTGACGAACAGGCACAACATCACCTGACTTAACTAAAGCAACCTATCACAAAAGAAATTCATGTTAGAGTAAATTAAATTCGTTGAATACACAAAATAAAATTATCTGAATTGTTACACGTCCCGCTTTGTCGATCACCGCGGCAGCTTTAGGGTTTTTAACCACAAGTTGACCGGTCTCTGGATCCGTTACTGCGCGTGCCCTACTCCAACTTTAAGTTCTGCCATCCATATCCTTCGTAATAACCGAGGACCCACCATGGACCACCTCTCCCTCTTTCCATCTCAACTCAGCACTTATGTAACCGCCTGATCCGAGTGTGTGGGGCATGTCTTTCTTTGCAGCATTTGCCTTTCCTTGTTTACTCATTTTCTATTAACAAATTAAGAAGACTGTTAGTATAAATACAAAACTAATGGGATTAGTAGCGACGAATGATTCTTTTATAAGAAATTTGTTTTCATACCGCAAATTTCTCACTGGAATAATGAGCTTCCATTGCCTCCCATTCTTCCTTCGAGATATTCTGTACATCCCATGGATTTGGTGCACCTTCTTGCGGATTAACCCTGTATTTTTTATTCTACAATGAAAAAAATACACGTTATAATTAAAATAAATATTTAATCAAACTTTTATAAATGGAAATGATATTGCAAGAATAATATCTCACCAATCTGCCCTTCCAATGCCTCCATTTATCGTTACAATTATGTAGAATCTTCTTCTTAGTAGACAATGGTAGGTCAGCCGGAAGATTCCAAACCTTCGCTATTTCTCCGTACAAATCAATTTTCAACGATTTTGGCACTTCATGCCAACTACTATAACTGCATTGAAACCGATTAATACTATTATCGTATACAAATTCATATCAATAGGTTTCAAATTCATATATACGTATAGGTACCTGCAAGGGATCATATCTCTTGTTTTTGTTGCACACCAATTCGTGAATGCCTTTGCATTCTCGCCGCATGGTTTGCCTTCTTTATTGAATTCGATATGTAAATTATCTCCGGCAGCTATCGATTTGCGCGTCTTCATACACTTAGCCGTTGATCTTTTTCTCCTCTTGCTAACAACAGGAATCTGCTCCTCTTCAGAACTCGACTCATTTTGATTTGTCGCAATATTCTGATCATCATGATTCGACATTGCTGCAAATTCAAATCAATGATTTTCCTTTTTCTAGTGATGGAGAAAGGGACCATTTATACACTTATATATATAGAAGAAAAAAATAGAAAACCAACCATCACAGATTCACAGTAGACGTTTCTACTTACTGCATGAATCATAATGCTCTTTCTGTGAATCGAAAGCAATAATTTGAGGCCCTTACCGATTTTTCTTAATTTAATACTTACAAGCTACATATGCTTTACCATTTTGTACACTATTTGGAAGAGTAGGAATTAGGTGTTGGTAAGGAGTCCAAATCATAGGAAATTAGGTGTCGATATCAGAAATTAAAAGCAGCTTCTATCTATCTTTGGGCCTTTCTAAAATCATCACTTTATATGATATTAATTGATATGGATTAATGGTGCGGTTGGTACTCGACTCCATATCATGCTACTGGAGAATTCATGTCGACTCCACATTTCTACTTTGAATTAAAAATGCACGGCCATGATTTTTTTTTGAATTAGACTGCTAGAGTTGGCGCTCACGTACCAATCAATACCATTTTTCTATATCCTTAACTAATTAAGCTGAATAATACTAATTTTATATAGAGGTGTCGGCCGAATGAGAGAAAGTGAGGGGAGTGAGGAGAACTTACGGCGAGTGAGGGGAGCGGCGAGGGAGAGCGGCACGCGGGAGGGAGGCCGAGGGAGAGGCGCGCGCGGGAGTGAGGGCGAGGGAGAGAGGCGCGCGGGAGGGAGGCCGAGGGAGAGAGTCGCGCGGGAGGGAGGCCGAGGGAGAGAGGCGCGCGGGAGGGAGGCCGAGGGAGAGAGGCGCGCGGGAGGAAGGCCGAGGGAGAGAGGCGCGCGGGAGGAAGGCGAGGGCTTCGGTTTTTCGGACGAGAGAGAGGGTTTTCGAATTCGGACGAGAGAGGAGGGCTTTCGGACGGGAGAGAGAGAGAGATCGAGAGAGAGGACTTTAAAAAAATAACCGAAATTTAGTACCGGTTTTTAGCATAAAACCGGTACTAAATTTTTCCCTCTTCAGAAAACCGTGAAAATATTTTAAGAAAACCGGAATTTAGTACCGGTTTTTAGTAGAAAACCGGTATTAAATTTATTTTTATTTTTCAGAAAATCGGCATTTAGTACCGGTTTTTAGTAGAAAACCGGTACTAATTTTTTTATTTCGGAAAATTAAATATTTTCTGTTTTTTAAAATTGATTAATAAATTTATAATATTAAATTATAAACCAAATAAATTAAATTATTTAAAATATTTTCTGTTTTTAAAATTCATTAATAAATTTCTGAAATTAAATTATAAACCAAATAAATTAAATTATTTAAAATATTTTCTGTTTTTTAAATTGATTAATAAATTTCTGAAATTAAATTATAAACCAAACAAATTAAATTATTTAAAATATTTTCTGTTTTTTTAAATTGATTAATAAATTTCTGAAATTAAATTATAAACCAAATAAATTAAATTATTTAAAATATTTTCTGTTTTTTTAAATTAATTAATTAATTGCCGAGATTAAATTATAGACCAAATAAATTGTAATAAAGGACTACGAAAATGAAAAAAAGTATAAATTGTAATAAATATTACATGAAAAGGGACTATGAAAATGAAAAAAGATACAATAGTCTTGAACTCTCGTTAATTTACTTATTTCATTTTTTTCAACTTCCTTTATTTTTTGGTGACTTCGGTCGATCTACCCACATGCCTTCTTCATGATTGGAACGCAAATTACTTGTTAACTCTTCAATTGGTTGCGGTGTCCCATCTATACCTGTGAATAATAATATATATGTACATATCAAATTGGTGAAATTTCTTATTACATTTAATTTCATTAATTTTTCTAGATTTATATTTAATTATATATACCTGTAGAGAATGGTGCTATTTCATCAAATTGGTCATATTCTTCTTCATCCACGACATCTTCAACGCCGACAATGCGTCTTTTTCCGGGAAGTACCACATGTCGTCCCTTGTCAGCTGGATCAGCAATATAAAAAACTTGCATTGCTTGTTTGTTTGCAAGTATAAAAGGATCATCAGCATATCCTAACATTTTGAAATCAACGGTTACAAATCCGTTTTTATCAGTTTTGACGCCGCTTTTGAGCATCCATTTGCATTCAAACACTAGTATTTTAAATGCATTATAATCAAACTCCCAAATTTCTTCAATCCACCCATAATACGGCTCTGATGATGTTCCATCACTTGATATGGCTACTATTGTGACTCCGCTGTTTTGTACTGTGCTTTTCCATCTTGTTTCTTTGTATACCAAGTGAAACCATTCAGGTCGTACCCTTGATAGGTTTGCACATTGGCGTTAGGACCTCTAGCAAGACATTTCACCGTTTCATTTGAAGGTCTGGACTGTCTTACTTTATTTGTAAACCATTTTACAAAATTTTTGTTATGCTCCTTGGTGATCCAATTTTCTGATCTCTGAGGGTTCTGTTCTCGCAATTCGGTTATGTGTTCATTCACATAAGGAGACACAACGGCGATCTGTTGGAGAATTTTAAGATGTGCTTTTTCTCTTTTTGCAAGATCCATTGTAATTACTTTCATACCAATTATGCTTTTCCCTAGAAGTCTACCTTCGTGTCTATTTTTTGGGAGGCCAATCGGTTTAACTCCATCTAAATAATCATTATAAAAGTCAATAACCTCTTCTGCCACATATCCTTCAACCATACTTCCTTCGGGTCGAGATCTGCTTCTCACTAACCCTTTCAATTGACCCATTGCTCTTTCAAAAGGGTACATGTATCGCAGAAATATCGGACCGCACTGTTTTATCTCCCTGACTAAATGAATGGTCAAATGCACCATTATAACAAAGAATGAGGGGGGAAAATGCATCTCCAACTCGCATATGGTTTGAACCGCATCGGGTTCTAACTGATTCAGTTTTTCAGGATCGATCACTTTAGAGCAAATTTTATTGAAAGAAAAACACAACTTAGTGATAGAATTTCGAACTTCTTCTTTAAAACATGCTCTAATTGAAACAGGAAGCAACTGGGTCAGCAACACGTGATAATCGTGTGATTTCATTCCAATCAATTTCATATCTTTAATTGACACCTTCCGTGAAATATTTGAGGAATAACCAGTTGGAACTCTAATAGACCTCAAACACTCCAACAAACTGAGTTTCTCTTTTTTGGTTAAAGTATAAACAGCATTAGGTAACCAATCCCGTTTCTTACTATTATCTTCCTTTGCAGCTAGTTCCAATCGAATTCCCATTTTTATCATGTTTTTTCTCACATTAACATTATCTACTTTTCCTTGAGCATTCAAAATTAAAGTAACCATATTTTCACAAATGTTCTTGATGATATGCATCCCATCCAAGCAATGCATGACATCTAAATACGTCCAGTATTCAAGGTCCCAGAATATAGACTTCTTCTTCCAAAAGCACTTTTCTGGAATTCTATTCGCAAATGGTTTGCCCAATTGAATTTTAAGATCTTTCACCCGTTCATAAGTTTGTCTTCCAGTTTTTGGTATAGGTGCCCGACGGGTCTCGGTGTTGCCATCAAATTTATTTTTATAAGGTTGTCGGCGATAGGGATGATGACGGCTAAGAAACCTACGATGTCCCAAATATACTGTTTTTCTACAATTCGATAGCCATATCGAATGTGTTTCCTCCATGCAAACAGGACATGCTTTTTCTCCTTTATTCTTGTAACCTGATAAGTTTCCGTATGCCGGAAAGTCGTTAATTGTGCAAAATATCATCGCACGTAAGGTGAAATAACTTTTGGAATGTGCATCAAAAACCCTCACTCCGTCCTTCCACAACATATCAAGATCCTCTATTAACGGAGCTAAATACACATCTATATCGTTTCCTGGTTGTTTTGGACCAGAAATGAGTAACGACATCATCAGATATTTCCTTTTCATGCATAACCATGGAGGAAGGTGGTAAATAACCAACAAAACAGGCCATACGCTTCGATTTGTACTCATGAGGCCGTAAGGATTCATTCCGTCCGTGCATAATCCCAATCTTAAATTTCTAGGCTCACTGCCGAAATCCGTGAAATAACTATCTATGTTGTTCCACTGGGGTGAGTCTGCTGGATGTCTGAGTTTTCCATCTTTCTTTCTGACTTCCGCGTGCCACCTCAACAGTTTAGCATCTTTTGAATTACTAAAAAGACGCTCAAACCTTTGTATTACTGGCAGATACCACAATATTTTCGCAGCTGGTCTCTTCTTATCACTATCTTCTTCATTATCCAAATCACCGTCCCTTTGTCTGTACCGAGATACATTACATTTTGGACATTTATGGAGGCTCTCGTACTCATTACGAAATAGTATGCAATCATTCGGACAAGCAGCAATTTTCACTACTTCCAATTTCAAAGGACATAGTAATTTTTTAGCCTTATAAGTTGTATCGGGTAATGTATTATCTGCTGGAAGCATTTCTCGCAAAAGACCGAGCAAAGATGTGAAACTCTTATCGCTCCAATTATTCTTAGCTTTCAGGTTATACAACTTAAAAACTGTTTTTATTTTGGAAAATTTATCTTCGTTGCAACCGGGATATAAGGATATATGAGAGTTTTCATCCAACTTTTCAAACACATCAGGAACATCATCGATAAAATCACCGGGTAATTCATTCATCATTTCATCCAAATCATTTTCTCTATTATCATCATCACATTGATATTGTTGTTCACTTAAATTTTCTATATCATCACCCACAATTACATTATCCCCTGCATCATCCATACAATTATTTTGTACAGTATTTTCAAAAATATCAGATACATTAATGCTCGTTCCGGCATCTAAATTTTCTTCCAATTTTTCTCCATGTAAAACCCACCGGAGGTATTTAGGTGTTGTCATCCATCCACGTTGAATCAGATGTGCTCTAATCACTTTACCATCTTGTCTCTCAAAATTAAGACAATTTTTACAAGGACATAATATTCTGGGCTTTCCAGTCAACTTCCGATGGTCTTCTGCACATTTAAGGAATTCTTCAACAACTCCAACAAATTCATCCGATATTCTCGAATACTCATATATGTATTTATCCCTCAGATCCATCTGTGTAGATAGAAATATATATAAAAAATGTCAGGATTTATGATTTGTAGGTTCAATGCATGCATCACAATAGATTTTTTTAACGGTTACCATCCTAGCCCACTCTTTGGATACTCCGTCTCATTAACGAGCGTACGTTAGATGCAGTGTGTTGTCTGAGAAAAATTCGACAGCATTTCCCCTTATGTTCCCTGAATACGCTAACACACGATTGCTCGTGCGTACGTATCCGTGGGAACATAAGAGAAAATACTGTCGAATTTTTCTCACACAACACACTGCATCTAACGTACAACTCGCTTTCCTAAATGAGACAGAATATCCAAAGAGCAGTACTCCCGACCAGGAGTACTATCCAAGATTAATCCCTAATGGATTAATCTCGGACGGGCACGACCTAAAATAGTTCAAATTCCGACAATTTGGTCATATATGACAATACAACTAATAAATGCAAATGCCAAATTAACGATATATATATGCATGTACAAATTGATAAATTATCGAATTAAAATTAATCAATATTAAAATAAAAAATTACCGAAATTGTCTTTTCTTCCTTTTCCTCCTCTTCGATTTAAATAACCTTTTCTCTTTCTCTTCCGTTTTCTATTTTATTAGATTGAAATTAAAAAAAACAATTAAAAATAAAAAATATGCATATAATTACAAAGTTATAAATAAAATACAGAAAAAACAAAGAATATACCTCAAAATGAGAATTATTTTAGCTTCTCGTAGATCTCCTTTGCTTTCCCTTCTGATTTTTCTATTTTTCGGAATTTTTTTTTATTTTTAGCTATTTTTTATGTGCTTTTGGATAACACAAAAATATTCTCGGTTTTAGAGGGAAAAAGAAAAGGCCAAGAACAGTTTATGAGAGAGTGAAGGAGATAGAGTGGAGAAGGAGGAGGTAGATGTGAAATTCTGCGGATTATTAGTACCGGTTTTTTATAAAAAACCGGTACTAATAGTTGCCGAAAAAGTAAAAAAACGGCTATATTTTAGTATCGGTTTTTTATAAAAAACCGGTACTACAAATATATTTTTAGTACCGGTTTTTTAAAAAAACCGGTACTAAAATATATGCGTTTTTTCTTTTCCTTTTCCCGGAAATATAGTACCGGTTTTTTTTAAAAAACCGGTACTAAAAATATATACTGACAATTACCAATTTGCCACCATGTATTATTTATACCGGTTTTCTTAAAAACCGGTACTAATAGTCTGGTACTAAAAATCTTTTTTGGTGTAGTGTCTGCTGTTCATCCTGAAAAAAAAATTAATTTTGTGGATTTTTAACTATCTTTTTCTTTATGATACTTGTCATTTCCTTCTTGTTAAATTACAATGGATTATACAGCTAAGTTCCATAATTGTTGTGAACGCACATAATCATATGCTCGTTGTGTATGTATCATCTTGAACGATGAATCCCAGATATGCTTCAATGTTTTGTTACCAATTCCTTAACTCTGTTTTAACTTAAATTCCCTCAACAAATGCTACCTGCAATTGTTTACTAGTTTTTAGAGTGAATTTTAAGATTAAGCACGTTATGCCAGTTGAAACTTAAAAACACACACACACACACACCGATTGCAGATTTAAGATTAAAAAAATATGTGGAGCTCTCGCTGCTGTGCCAAATTGCCTTCTGCCGTGTTCTATCATGGCATGATGTTTATAAAATTAAAAGTTCAGAGTAATTGTTTAAAACAGAGAGTAATATCAAAACTTATTTAGAGCCTATATCGTCTTCTAAAAAAATTCAATGAGGAAATTTTACCTTCTTTTCTTCGAAAAAAAATATTCTCCTTTCTTTTACTATCTTTTTTGAAGGTTAGTTTGAAACCAACAATTTTTGTTATAAGAAATTTGAAAATAAATGCTCTCTCCGTGAATCGAATCAATGACCACTTGGTTGGCAAAATAGAGCGAAACAACTGGGCCAAACAACCCAACTTCTTTCTTTTACTATCTTATAGTTTTGATTTCTCAAAAAATACCAAATATTCAGATAATTACAAAAAGAAGAAGAAATCGGAGTGTTGATTACAATGGATCATCATATTTGCCCCCTCAGTTTCTAATTAACAGCGTAGCTACAGCTTCTGCTGAATTAAGAAAGGCAGAAGCTTATAGAACTTGTAGTTTGTGCTTATTTAATTATTTGTAATTATACTGTACCTAGACTTAATAGTTAAAACAAAAGAGCAAAGGATATATTCGACTTAATTAACATTGCAGCTCATTTAAAATAGCATACAAGGACTATATAATGGCGATTATAAGCACAACATGAGGAATGAATATAATAATGCATTAATGCATACAGCCACACTTTAACCCAACCAGCATGAGAAAACTAAAAGAGCGGAGTAAACTTTATAAAATGCAAATTGGACAACATAATTAAGTTTCCAAATCCATAGGGTGCTAGCATTTGTCATCCAGGGAACTCTTTCCAGCGTTATCCATTGTCAGAGCGCTAGACTGGGACTGGGGCCTTACAGCAAATGCGACGCACACAAGATATACGATAAGATTTATAACACTGAGAGCAGCAAGAAGCCAGTAGAAGTAATCAAGCCTGCCTTCGTTGAGGTTATCAGCCAGCCATGCTTTATCACCGTTCTGACCAGTAATGCTCTTGATTACAGACACTAAAAAGCTACTAATGAAAAAGCCGAGCGAAATTGTCGTCAGGCATAGACCTGTGCTCATTGTCTTCATGCTTTTTGGTGACCTTGTTATAAAGAAATCCAGCTGGCCCGTGTAGATGAATGCTTCTCCTGAACCCACCAAGAAAAATTGTGGAATCAGTGTGAAAACGCTCATTGGAAGAGTTGTTACGGATCCTGCACTTCTTGCCACTGATAGCCTACTCCTCTCAGTTAGTGCTGCTGCTATCATTCCAACTACTGACATGGCGAGACCTAGTCCAATCCTTTGTAAATTTGTAAACCCTAAACATAAATGCAATAAATTTGCATCAATAATCATATGAGATATTTTTTAAAATTGATTAGATGTCAAAAATTAATAGCATGATCCTCTTGTTCTTTTTTTCCCCAATACCTTCAGTGCCTTTCCACCTTCTGCAAAGGGGCATGATCACTCGATCATACACTGCTAAGGTGATTAAAATTGCACCGACAAAGAAGACAGTCAAGGATCCTGCAGGAATTTGAAATGTCCCAATTGTTCTCTCTAAGGTGGTGGCTTGCTCCACTGAGAAGGTGATCAGCTGTGCATAGATTGTCCAGAACAGAATTGTGGTCGCCCACACTGGGAGGAGCCTTATCATCATCTTCACCTCCTCTATCCTACTTACTGAACACAACCTCCACGGGTTCAGCATCACTTTTTCATCTATTATCATCTCATCACCTTCGACCCTGATTGCTGCCTTGTCTAGAAAACTAAATATAAAAAATTTTATTTGAATCATCTTGCATTAGAGGAAAATGAGTGATACATCAAGAGTCGATAAGATTAAGATATCAAATTTTCATACTTACATGTATTGTTGTGTATGGGGAACCCTTGTGATGTCAGGACGATCTTCATACAAGAAAGCATGATTCGGATCATAGTTAAGTTTTCGTTTCCTAAAGGAAGCAACAGTCACTTGGAGGATATGAACAATTGGGCTTTCAGTACTTTTCTTGTAGCGGTACTTCTTTGTTCCAGAGAGGAAGATGCCAATGGCAATGACCATGGACAGACAGCAGATGCCATAGGCCCAGCTGCGTCCCACTTCGTCTTGTATGTACACCAGCACGGTGACGGCAAGAAGGGTCCCCATGCTTATGAAAAAGAAGAACCTATTGAAGAAGAAGGCCATCTGTGTTCTCTCCCTCTCGTCCTTTTCATCAAATTGATCTGTGCCGAAGCCTGACACACTCGACTTTAGCCCTCCTGTCCCCAGTGCTATCAGATACAAGCAGAGGTAAAGCACTCCCATTTGTAAACCACTTGCTTCATGGCAGCTATGTGATGCTGAATTGCATGGTGGTGGACGGAGCTCAGGCAGCCTTGTTGAAACAGAGAGCATGCCTGTTCCCTGTTATCAAAACCCAGTTTTCACTTTTCAGTACATGTATATATAATCTTTCAAACCTTCTCGTTAAGGATTAATAGTTTATAATTTTTATGATGACAGAGAACATACTAATGCCTGGATGACAGCAAAAACGGCAATGGTGCGGAATCTCCCAAGGAAGGAATCAGCAATGAAACCACCAAGCAAGCATAGCATGAAGCAAGTACCCATGAAGTCTGTCACGATATTTGCTGATTCGGCACTAGGAACATGCATTGTGCCAACTAAATAAGTCACCAGATTTACTGCTATCCCCATTGTCGATAATCTCTCACATATTTCAATTCCTACAGTACATTCAACGTCTCTTTAATTATTGCACATATTGTTTCTGAATAAGGAACTTTAACTCGAGTGACATGGTCGTTATGGCTATAAGAAGCTGATTCATTCTCCCGTGGAGTGAAATTTGGTAATTATAATTTTCTTTGCTGGATATTATCTAAGCATTCACATAATTATAATTTATAAAACAACAAAAAGATTGACTAAGTAAAAAAATAAAAAAATGTGGTTTAAAAGGTCAAGAATCCAATAGGTACTGTATAAATTGACCTGTAATTATAGTAGGACCCAAAGATCAATTTTTTCGTCTTTATTTCTACTTTCTTCTAGTAGTGTAGTTATTACCTTTACTGAAATGGATACCTCATTCTTTGGAACTTATTTTCTAGTACAAAAAGATATTTGGGAACAAAAAAGGGAAATTAGAGAGAGAGAGAGAGAGAGACCTAGAATAAGAGCAGCAGGTATCCAACTGCCAGTCTTTGATTTGTCAGCCGGGTACCCTTTGTAATCCACTGCATCAGATACTGTCCAACTCATCTTCTCTTCTTCCTGTAAAGTCAGGCACGTAAGCATACGGACTTGAATTTAGTTTGAACTTGGCATGTCACAACATGCACCATGGAGAACACAAAATGGTAATTTCAGAATTATTCTAATCATTCTCATTTTGATACAAGACCAATTAGTAAATGTCCGTCTTAACCTAAGAGTGCAGATGTAATTATAGTTGAAGACAAGGAAGGCCATCAGTATATCCTATGACTCAGAAATGTACATGTAGTTAAGAGAATTGGAACGAACCATTTTGATCAGGCCTTTCTGATCTCGGTCTCAGAAGCAAAACAATCTCACTTACAAGTGTGAATGTTTTTCCTGATTTGTTTCTTGCTTAGATGGCGAGACAGGTATCTGTAATAGGTCCCTTATATAGGCAAGGAGAGGTAGAGAAAGAGGGACCCAGTAAAGCAGTGCTACTGCCTCCCCACTATCTTTCTCAAACTCAGAACTGTTGGGAGCCAGTTTTTAAACTAAGTGGAGGCAGTTCAATGATTTCAACAGGAACATTCTAGGAGTTTTCTCTATTTGTTCTCTCCTTTTCCTCTTCTTCACGCATTTTTGCAACTTTGTCTTGATCAAATTTTGACGGATGAGGTGTTGAAATCAGGAGAGACATAGCTATACTCAGGGTAAAATAGTATTATTTTAATGGATTTTGACTATTTGTATATGGAACATTTGACTCTAATCAGAACGAGTTGATAGATAGATTTGAGGCCACTACAGGGTTAAGTTTGATTGAACCATATAATAAAGCTTCATCTTTCGCACACATCCTCTAATCTTTTTTTCACATTGCCCCACTAGTGCATTTAAAGGTGCCTCCCTTTGTTTCTCCTCCTCTTATTTTCCTACCATTTCCTTTTTTTGAGATTGAAGGCATATCCGTGATTGTTCCTTAGTCTTCTGCGCCAGACTTGTGACTAGTCCTCTATCGGTTTTACTTTTTTTCCTTTTTTTTTTTTTGTAATTTTCTGATGATTGATGGTATGTTTGTGCTTCCCTCCTAATACCTGATTAGTATTATTGACATGAACTTCGTACTTAATGCGTATCAATAGTTTCTTTCCAAGGATTTGTAAGTTAGTCTAAAAACACTATATTTTCATTGAGAAAAGTGTGTTACACTGCTATCATAGCTGTATAAAAGTAAAACAGCACTCAATTTTCTGGAGTACTACTGAGGAAGGTTTCTTCTGGTACATACTGATATCACGGTTATTTCATTAAGGTTTAACCTGAATCCAGATTAATCCTATCTGGACTAACCTCGCCTGTTGACATCTCTTTCAAGTCATGTTGAGAAAAGCGAAGAGCGCATGATGGATGCGAATACCATCATAAAATATCTTAGTAAAACTAAGATAATGTGTCTTTACAAATTACAGAAACAATGTGGTGAGAAAATTAAACTCATATAGCATCTTTCAGGTGGTCCCCGGCTCCATCAGTACTAAAGACCATATAACAGTTTTCAAATGTATTACCATCTATTTTTAATTTTCAATTAAATAAATACATATCTTTAATTCAAGATCACAAGAAATTTTACTGTAATCTCGTGCCTGCTTGTAATTTGAATTAAGCTATAATGGCTATATTGCAAAGTAAATGTGAGAACAAGAAACAAAAAGAACCAACTGTTGTGCTTGCTTTGTATATTCCAGATCTTGAAAATTTTTTATCTGTAAATATGCGCCTGGCCCAGTAAAAAGCTCTGATAGCGAATTATGGCTGTTGATTCTATGAATTTTCAGTTTTATTGTAACCGTTTGATTTCACAGAAGCATTTGAGTAGTTTGTATGTCTTTGGGAACTGGCCCAGTATATTTTTTCCTCTTGAGCCTTCACCGTTAAATAGTTTGGCGCAGTTTGTTCTAGCATTTTGTGTGGCTTCAAACTGTTTTAATAAATTTGCAAACTGTGTACCTTATACAATTGCAAAAGCGGGTCACTAACTGCAGCACTTTTCTACTTCTAACTGTCGCTGTGGTGAGGGACAATAGTACAAATATACAATACACACCTTGATATGTCTCTCCAATAATTGCCAAAATAACTGCTCTCTCTATCATCAATAAGTGAGCATATCTCAACCATTTAAGAAATTTTATATATCTAACCCGTAACTTTTTTTAAAAAAAAGTGACACTAATATTTTGAATTTGAAAAATTGATAAGATCATGCCTGAGTTTGAATGCATGTTCTTAGCAGCCTTGAATAAACGCATGTGTTCAGAGTGCTATTTTTCTTTTTTTAGCAGCCTTAAACGATATATGCATTCATCTGCCTTCTCAGCTTGTACTTGTGAATTTTTTTTTTTTTCATATTTTGAACACATATCTAGTCTGATTGCGGAACGTATGCATTCAAAATCTATACGAAACCTTGTTAAAGTTTTGAGAACTAGAACATCAATGTTATAATTTAATAATTGTGGGTACATGACTGATTTTCCCAAGAAAAAAAATTATGATCTTAAGGGTGTTGGAAAAAACAAAAAAAACAAAAAACAGAGAAAAGGTAGCGCGTGAAGGTAGGAGTATACTTCACGGACGAGTCAAAGAGGTGGACCAGTGTAGAAATTAAATAGTCACATCACCTTTTTATTGGGAGGTCAAACTTGCCTTCATATATGTTCATTAGTGCATGTATTATTGATCCATAAAAAGAAAGAACAGAGAGAAACTTGGCATCCACAATTTTATCCCAAATCTTCAACGATAATCCAATACAAATTAAAGATGAGTAGTGGGCTTTGAACTGATCTATATTCCCAGAAGGCGCTGTTTGGAGTCCTGAGCTGTCATCCTCGCCAAGTCAGAGGTTTATGTGGTAGTTTAATTATGAATATTCTACGTATATTCATCTTTTATTAATAAAGTTATTAAAAGTAAAATTTGTACACATTCTGAGCTGTCATCTTTTATTTATTTGTAATTTTTTTTCTCTATATTTTGGATATTAGATGTATCAAAGTTCGAGTTTAATTTAGAACTTATTGATCAAAGCCAAAACTAACTTATAAGTTGATCAAAATTCGATTTACAATATATCTATATATAAATTAAATTTTATAATTTAATTTTTTTAGTTTGAATATGAATCATATATGTCACGTGAGTAATTTTTTAGTAAATGTCACGTAAGTTGACTTAATTATGACATAATTACAAGCTTTTGATTATGAATTACATGTTATTTCATTTTAAATTATAAATTTCATATTGTTTGTTTTCAAATATGATAATTTTTGCTATTTCATATTTGAACATAAATTTCATGCACAACGATCAATACATAACTTATCTTAATTTATCAGTTTTAAAAGAAATGATAATTTTAACTAACAAATTACAAATATTTCATATACGTACAATAAAGAAAACACATGAAATTTTTTATATCCAACTTGCAAATTCCTCCGATGTAAATTAATGGACTTTTAAAAATATATATAACAACGGGATGTAATTTGTATTAAGTAGAAATTTATGATACTTAAATGGGAAGTTCCGAAGTTGTAAGAGGAGAATTATGGCATAAAGCAAGGGAAATGATTTTTATTCCACTTTAGATTAATTTTTTTGAAGAAAATATTGCACTTTAGATTAATGAAATGGTTAAAATATTAATAGAATGGCTTCTATGATAAACAACCATAAACCAAGAAACTAGCCGGCAATTCAATTCAGCAAGGAATAAAATGGTAATTTTAATAAATATTCAATTGCTATTCTAACAAGGAACCACTATTAAAAACGTGGCAAGGGTTAAACCGTTTATTTTCTATAATTTTATTAAAATCTTTTGAGTAGTTCATAGCAATTTCTGGAGGCGCATAACAAATTTGGATGGAACTGGTTGTAATATGGTTACTTAAATCAAAATAATGGGAATCCAATTGTTGGGGAAATCACAAATTAACCTGAGCCATTGGATCTTGTTAAACAGTCTAGATGGAGATAAAAGAGTAATTTGTGCTGAAATGCTTAATCAGTGGTATTCTTCATTTGTGGATAAAAAATGGATTGTGAGAGAGAGAAAATGGCAAAATGCTAATGGGCAGGCGGCGAGGCGATAGGCGAGTCGCGCATGGTTTCGGCCTAAACCAATGTTTTCCAAATCGGACCCAATTTTGAATCGGGCGTAGCTACTCATTCGATGGTTAGACTAGTTTGACCAGTAGTTTGAACCGATGGGTCGAACTTTATGTACCATAAATAAATATTAACAGAATGATCTTTGGTGCTTTGCAAAGTAAAAGAACTGATTTATTTCGGATTACTTTTTCAAATCTAAACCCTAATCAATAAATTCGATCCATTCGATTTATTGTTTCAAATTTTATCAAATTAGTTATAGACCCTCCAATTGTAATGATTTTTAAAAATATAAAAAATATAGTTTAAAATTAAAAAAAAATTGATTGGCAATTAGATTTCAATATTAAAATAAACTAAACGGTTTTGATTGGTCATTTGAGGTTTGAATTTCGAAAAAGTAGATCGTTCTTCCATCGTACTTTGCAAAGCACTGTAGCTTGACCCCATATATATGCATTAAAAAATAAAAATGCAACAAATATAATACTACAAATGAAACAAAATCCAATGTTTAAAATGGTAACTAACTTTTTCTATTTCTTCTCTAAGAACTTACAGGAAGTTGCTATGATTTTATTAGTTTGCCATATTTTTTATATGTACGCACGCATATAGAGCAAATAACATTGATTTTATATTTGCTAAATGCGCCATAAGACATGCTTTGGACTTCCCAATTTTTTTTTAAAAAAAAGGAGAGATGCATAACTTTGCCTATGTAAAGTAGGCATTTCCTACGGAATTCGAATCAAAAACAAAGGAAACGTATGATGTATTGATATGTATTTGTGAGCTAGTCGCCTAGTCCCATCATGTGCTCTCGAGCAGAAAAAAAATTTGAACAGACAGCCCAAAACATCCCGGTTTTTTTTTTTAAAAAAACACTTAAACCGACGGTTTTTTTTTTTTTTTTTTTTTGATAATTGCCCGTAGGCCCATTCACACACACTCTCAACCAACAAATGCTGGAATTCGAACCCTGATCTTCATGGAACCAAGCAAGTGTTTTAACAATTCAGTTCATTGATTCTAGAAACAGCGGACCTGTTCGGCTCATTTAAAGACAATTTAATAGCCATTTTGGACTCCGCAGTCGAACCGGTTCAATCAACAATTTTCGTTCGTTTTTTAAAACACCTTCTGAACTGGGTTTTGGCAACCGTTACTTTTTCCCAAGAAAACCACGTAAAAATAAAAAACAAAATCGTTCATATTTGACCGTATCAACATATGTCTAAGAGTCTAGACATGTTTGATATCCTGTATTTTGCTGCGCCATCTGTGTTTGTGCCATCAACGCTACACATGTCACTGTTTTCAATCTTCAATCATCATACAACCTCAATATCTCAAATCCAAATCCTGTGGCACGCGACACAGCGTGTAGCGCGGCACAAGACCGTCCGATCAGATCTGGATGGATGAGTGAGCTCCGTGCATGTAACCAGATTGTAAGGCCCGAAAAAAAATAAACCGTTGAGATCTGATTGGACGGTCCGGATCCTGCGCTACACGCTGTGTCGCGCGCCACAGGATCCGGATTGCAATATCTCCTACCTAATATATCTCTATGGAAATTACTTCAACCAATCCTCAAGAGTATCATTTTGTCTCATCCCACTCCAGCGTCATTTCCATTTTAACGCATCCACCCAACGATGCGCAACTCTCCCTTTTTCGCATCATCAGATCCAGCGCATAAATGTTCAGTACTGTTCGTATAAATATTTAGTTTATTAAGTATAAATTTCAGTTTATTACAATATTATAAATATAAATGTTCGGTTGGTTAAATATTGTATGCATAAATGTTCAGTTTGTTAAATATAAATGTTCAGTTTTTTAAGTATAAATGTTCAGTTTATTAACTATAAATGTTCAAAATGTTCAATTTATTAAATATAATTGTTTAGTTTTCTAAGTATAAATGTTCAGTTTATTAAATATAAATGTTCAAATTTCTAAGTATAACTGTTCAATATATTAAAATGTTATAAGAATAAATGTTCATTTGTTCAATTTATTAAATGTTGTAAGCATAAATGTTCTGTTTATTATGTATAAATAATCAGTTTTGTAAGTATAAATGTTCAGTTTGTTAAAATGTTATAAGCATAAATGTTCAGTTTATTTAGTATAAATGTTCAGTTCATTAAGTATTAAATTTCAGTTTTTTAATAAATGGGCATGGGAATAATAGAGGAGTCACAAAGCGAAACCAGTTCAAGATTATAATGGTCAAATTCCGGTTCAGTGCATGAGAAAAAAGAAAGGGTCACGAACCGGACAACAATGCATGGAAAAAAAAAGAAGAGGTCAAGAACCAGTCCGGTTCAACTAAGAAAATTTTTTTGATTCTGCCCCTAGTCTTGTTGGAACCATGAAAAAAGAGGCAAGAAGTAGATTTTCATTTTTTTCAGTTTAGTAAGTATAAATGTTTAGTTTATTAAATATATATGCTCAATTTATTACGTATAAATGTTCAGTTTATTATATATAAATGAGAAGAGGAGAGGGATGCGCTAAAATGAAAAGGACTTTGGAGTGTGTTTCCATTTTTGGAGGTGGGATGATATTGCACTTATCACTCTGTATCTCTATTGTGTCTAGAGTTTGCAAAGAGATTTTTTTTTTTTTTTTTTTGGATGTCTAGCATTTACATGTGACCTCCCGTGTGTTAGGAAACAAATTCTTTGGTGGAAATTTATACGAAATTGAACGATCAGTAAATATGTTTAATTAGCAAGAAATGTTTTGCTATCTTTAATTAGCTTGTCCTAAAGACCAAAACATGCTCACTTAACGACCGAAATCGGTACGTATGTTTTGTTGTACGTTTCTAATTGGTGCTATTTTAGAGTGAGAAGAAATCTATTTGATGAAAGAACTCAACTATAAAATAAACTTTTGTACAGAAAATTTTGAACAAAAATAAACTTTTTGGACTCGAACAAACATTTTTTTTTTCAAAATTTTAAGAACTTTAGCAAGAAAATATAAATATAATTAGCCACATGAAAAATTTTGTGAAGGACTCAAACATGTTGCATTGCTTTAAAAAATTCAGTGCATATTAGTCACATTTAATGCAGTTCCTTAACATGGGAGAAGTAGAAAAACAAAGTTATTCAGTCAGAATAAATGAGGAGCAATAAATAAAAAAGGAACGAACGATAACTGACATGAGGTTAAAATAATTATAACGTGGTTCATGTAGCTTTTAAACATATAGCTCACCCACTAATAAGAGGCTGCTCTTGTCATGACGAGTTGACTTGAAACTTTTTTGAAAGAAAGATTTCATGGCACTGGACTTTATGTAATTTGACGTTCCTTTCGAACCCGTCCTTGTTATGTTCCGTTTTCGTTCCGTTTCGATAAGTGAAACAATTCTTCTGTTCCGCTTCCGTTACGTTCTCCAATTTCCATTAAAATCAGCCCATTTTCATGTTCCGTTTCGATAATGTTAACAAAACCGTATTTTCGTTTCCGTTCGTTTCTTAGAATGAAACAATTTCCTCTTCCGTTCAAAACAGAACAGAACGGAACGAAAACGTACAAAACGGTATTACGTTGACAGCCCTATAAACATGATCTCTTGGTTTGTAGATTCCTTTGTTACTCTTTTTTTTTTTTTTTTCGTTTTTTACTTGCGGTTGTACCAGACTAAAATGGGGAAAAATTTTGGAAAGCAAAATATGTATTATCGAATGAGATTCTTTTTTTTTTTTAAAGGGCATAATTATATGCTTGACCACTGATGGCATACATTATTAAGTTGCCACCTTGACCTTTCTGTAGTGGTCACAACAACCGCACACGACCTATCATATGCCTCGGCATTTTAGAATTAAACCAATAAGATGATAAAATTAACTTGTGGGAACCAAAGCAATGTTGCTTTCCCTATCATAGAAGCTAGATACAATGTATTATCCTTCTCCACCCCATGATACTATGGATCAACCTTTAAGTTTAATCCTGGCTGTAGTTCCTTCCCATTATATACTGTCTTAACCGTTTAATTTATTAATTAATAAGTAACCTGCCGACTTAGTTAACAGGTCTAACTACCCAATACAAAAAAAAAAAAAAAAAAAAAAAAAAAAAATCAAATTTCGGCTGTTAACATAAGTATAACTGTGCTTCTTTCGTCTCCCACAGACAGCAAAAAACCTATTAAGATACGATGTAAAACTGTGCATCTTTCGTCTCCCACAGACACGGAGCACTCTCCGTTTGCCCTTCATTTCAATAACCACATTGTCCAGTAAAGTCTCACATAAACAATACACCTCACTAATGAAGGTGGCAAAACAAGCAACTCCAAAGATTCTCCACGCTAATATAAGAAACATTGCACTGTGCAGACTGTGCAGTACCGCTTGGACTTTCAATTCCCCAAATAAAAAAAAAAAACAATTATGTATAAATTACGACGGAGATATCACTTGCGTACAAGCAAAAGTGACATCACATGATGACTAAACAATTGTTATCTTAATGATCTTGGCAATAGTTGGCCTTTAAATTCAAATAAATCGAAATAAAAAGTAAACATATAGGTATATTATTGCACACTACATATAACGCAACAAGCAAATTTAAGCACAATTTGATCATCACGATTGTCAAAACTTTATATTGATAAAAATTCAAATCACTTGTGATCGATTAAACATAAAAATATCATCATTTTCCATAAACACGTCAATGGACCATGAAAATTGTTACCACAATATCAAATTTCAAATTTAATCTTTCTAATCGAAGATTATCAAGATAATTTATAATCCAAGTTGTCTATTCTCTGAACTATATAACTTTCCTCGTGTAACATCTCTTAAGATATCAACAAACCCCAAAATTACAGACAAGATTGCACCAGAAACCAAAAACATTGCAATAATAGATTATGATGCGCACATCTGTATCTGTGCAGTAGGATACTTTTGACTAAAGGAGGATAAAATAGATAGACAGATAGAAGACGT
The DNA here is from genome assembly GCA_027562975.1 of Rhynchospora breviuscula. Classification (NCBI taxonomy): domain Eukaryota; kingdom Viridiplantae; phylum Streptophyta; class Magnoliopsida; order Poales; family Cyperaceae; genus Rhynchospora; species Rhynchospora breviuscula. The sequence goes on from CM050402.1 coordinate 56,125,658, forward strand.
GCATACAGTTAGAAACACAATATCACCAGGAACAAAACAACAGTAGAACTGCTATTCAAATGATGAACACACGTCAGAAAATTGCAAGAAATATAACTGATGGAAAAAAAAAAAAAAATCATATACAGCAGTAGATCCAGAATTGTCCAGTAGATTCCGAGCATAATTTCAAGGCTATACTAAGACAGCATGTAATATTTTTAACCACCTATTAACTGCTTTATTTCTTTTCTAGGATAAGATATATTTTGATATGGTACCTCAAATATGGTACCTCAAATAATTTTGAAACCTCAACCAGTCGTATAAGATTCAAGCTTAATCACAATCAAAACTCCTCTCATCAACCTGCAATAACATATAGAGATTAAGATATTGACACAAGTATCTTCCAATAAATAATTAAAGCTATCTGGGTCTTGAAAAATTACAAGCAAAACAAGGACTTTTACAGTTGTGGATAATTTAAATGTTAGACAAGATTATATGAAATATTAAAAGCACCAAACTTAGCAACTATACAAAATGAATATTACAAAAATAACCAGCACTGGACACATCATCTTACTGCAATCATGAAAAGTAATAAGCAGTGATTGTTTAAATGACTTCTCTACGATTTCCATTGCATTGATAAATACAATATCAAACAGTATTAGATTAGATGTTACTTCCCAAGTAAAAGTGCATACAAGTCTACAACTAATTACTACTCATCCCAAAAAGCTATAATCCTGTTCAAAGCAAAAGGCCATTTATATCAGCATAATTAGATCTGTATGATGTAACCAAACTAGACCATATTTCCCAAATCGGTTGATGTATTGTACTTTAACAACCAATGAACTTATATTTCCTACCAATGAGTCATTCCTTTAGTCTTTGTCCAATAAAAACATCAAATAAGCAATGCCCATCATTTCTCACTACTTCCTGCTTCCCCAATATTTACAATATTTAGCATGTTCCATTCATCAATAACAAACGATGGAAAAGGAGAAGAAAAAGAGGTGATAGTAATGAAGGGAGAAATCATAATAGAGAAGAGGTGGAAAGAAATGGAGAACTGAGGACAAGAATCAGCTAGAAATAATAAGGGTTAAATTAAAAGCAGCCCATCTGTTTATTAAATCAAAGATAGACACAGTCACCAGATCTAGATGAACAAAGGAAGTCAGCAATTCCTGGGGACAAATCAAAGTAAAGGGACCAGCTAATGTCATGGGTCCTAGTTTAGCGATCTGTAAAATTTTACACCAAGTCTAAGCATTCAATCCCCCCTGGCTGTACTTCTGGATATGTGTTCAATGCCAAAACAGTATTAATAATCATGCCAAAGATCCCATTCAGAATATACCATCAACTAATTTTAAAAAACCTGACACAACAGGTCAACATAAAGTTCTTTAATCAAAGGAATCACATAAAAATGTTTTCATAACAACATCTCATAGATTTTTTTTTGTGTACAGGTTCATCATCGTGGTGCTGAAGCACCTTACTGCTTACATGCAATTATTATCAGTAGCCAGAAATTGCAGATATATGCAATCACAATTCATACCAAGACAAACTAGGTCAAACATTGATCTCCATGAAAGTTTAACTAGAAACATAAAGAAAATTAGGAATAACTAAATGCTACCTTAAAGGAATGAGGTCAAGCAGATGCAGTCACAGCCTCCTCATACTTGCGAAGCAAGTCACAGTATGGGGTCTCCTGTGAGAAACCCCACTGGCGCCTCTGCAACTCGAGCCTACAGTTCTGAGACACAGCACCTACATATTCCCTCTCAACACGCTGCTCCAAATGGGCCCTCTGGACACTCTGGAGGGGATACTCCTGTTCAAACTTGGCTGCAGACTTGACAAAGTAGTTGACACCTCTCTGTGTCTGCACCTTATGCTCATAAGGGTATGAGCGTGAAAGCGTGTAAATCGGGTCTGACGATGGGAGAAAGTTGAGAAGGAGCAGGATGACGACAGGCAATATTTGGATAAGCATGCGCATAGGGGAACCGCCACCTGCTGAGCCATGCCCACCCCCATGGCCATGCTGTCTGCCCATTTGAAAATGAAATGTGCCGAAAGGAGTGGTAGCAGGTGCCATCCCTCCATAGAAAAAGTTCCTAAATATCTCATCAGCATCAAATTCATCCTCATCATAATACCGATAACCATTACGGTGCCTAGTGGTGGTCCTTCTGTGTGTCACCGGCTCGTCAGATCCTACAAGGTCATACCTCTTGCGGCTCTCCTCATTGCTGAGGCACTGGAATGCCTTCGACACGGCCTTGAAGGCTTCCTCTGAGCCCGGTGCCTTGTTCTTGTCTGGATGCACCTTGAGGGACAGCTTACGGTATGCCTTGCGCACATCCTCGACAGTGCAACTCTTCTCGAGGCCGAGCATCTGGTAATAATCTTTCTGCTTCCTCTTAATTTCCTTCACGATCTCCACCTGCTCTTCCGTGTAACCCCCTCCACTGGTACCATTACCCGAAGCCCTCGTATTCGAATCGGTTTGCCTATGTCTGACCGAGGCGGAGGAAGAAGACGCCGGAGAGAAGGAAGACGAAGCAGCGGCATCTGCAGTAGGTGCCTCAGCCTCAGGCGATTGAGAAGAAGAACCTTCTTCAGTAGGAGGAGAAGAAGAAGAAGCCGCGGAGACGAGATCGTCGATGTGGAGGCTCGGATCAAGGCGGCGCGCTTTGGTGAGAAATTTGAGAGCACGAGTTCGATCTCCGGATTCTAGAGCTTCTTTACCTATACGCAAGCATTTAGCGGCGTCGTCCTTGTTTCCGTCCATGGCCAAAACCCTAGATCGGGATCGGAGAATCCCGAATTCAAGGGAGGAAGAAGAAGAAGAAGAAGAAGAGTGGATTCAGATCGGATCGAGGTTGAGAGGAAAGGCGATGGAGATCTCGATCAAACGAGATTTGGATTGGAAGGAAGTGGAATTGCTACCCCGATTACTCGACGACTCACCACAAGGAAAAGGGAGGGTAAAGCTAAAAATTAAGAGCGAAGAAGAGGAGATATTTTTATTTTTATTTTATAATAATGTGACATCAGAAAATAAAATAGATGCGTATTTAGGAGGGGAGGGGGAAGGGGAGAGAGAATAACCATAGCTAATTAATAATCACCGTCGATTCATGGTTACAGCGAATCACGTCCGTCCATTTTATTATTAATTTCTATTTTCTGCGTTGACCGCACTTAATTGGCGGCTCTTTTATAAGATCGGACGACCCATAATTAGGTCGATGACGCGTTAATTAGCATCTGATTGGTTCGATGCAGAAATTAAAGCCTTGATAAAAGACAGAAAGGCCTATTACAGAGGTCCATTAATCAGGCCTCCTAGTTCTTTATTGGGCTAAATTGGGCTTAATCAGGTTTCCTTTTTGATACTTCTTCAATCGAGAGAGAGAGAGAGAGAGAGAGAGAGAGAGAGAGGGTAGCCAAAGAGAAGAATGGGGAGCATTCAACGGCTATACTGGTCCCACTCGCAATGTCTCATCCCACTGTCTCTGTCAGTATCAAGCACCAGTGCTGGTGCTCTAATCCACACTGCTTCTTCTAAGATGACGAAACATAGTTTCCCAATTGAAACTAAGTCAATGAAGCGCTTTCTATCAACGCCAAGGTCTCGGTTGAGGTTGAGAATCTCGGCAACTGGATGGTTCTCTGGATTTGGAGCTAAGAAAGAGGCATTTCCAGAGACAGTGAAGGCGGGGGACCCGGTGCTGCACGAACCCGCGAGAGAGGTGATGAAGGAGGAGATTGGGTCAGAGAAGATAGAGAAGGTAATTGAGGATATGATTGCTGTCATGAGGAAGGCTCCTGGTGTTGGCCTCGCTGCGCCTCAAATTGGTGTCCCCTTGAAGGTATTTTTGCTTTGGTTTCTTGTTATTTTCTGATTCGACAATTAGACCCGACTTGGCTTGTGATTGAAATGAGCTTGTGTTTTTTTACTGGTTAATTAACAATGACACTAATTTCAAATGACGCCTGGCAAATTATGATGATTAATTAACAATGATATGCATATGGATTTATGTTGTAAAATTATAAGGGTCAGCAGAAAGAATAAGGGTAATAAGAATTTATTATTATATTCTGAAGTCTCAACTGTGATACTTTGGGGTATGCCACTGCCACTACCAATTCTATTGTTTAGTTAAGATTTATAAAATGATGATTATGAAACATTAACGGTCTGCAAATTGGATGTCCTGTTCTATTTAACTAAGGAAGATTGATATTTTCACTAGTTATAAATTGTGGGAAAATTTAATGTCCCGTGCTTAATTGAGCTGAAGTTCATGATATTATGCTAAAGCAAGTTTAAAAACTGAGCTACAAGCTGGGAGAAACAAAACCTTTTTTTTTTTATGTTTGGGTGAAATAAAACTTGAGCAATGCATAATAAGGTCATACAGTACAGTGATATTCTTTAGTTATTTCCCTTGTTTTTTTATTAGTTGCTACTTGTTACTGATAATTTTCACAAGCTATTGATAGCTTCATTTTTCAGAATGCAGTTTCTGATCCTAGGTATAATAAAGCAGAACTTGCTAATCCCTTTCATTTTAGATCTAGCAGATCATTGTTCTAGAAGACACAAAAGAATACATTAGCTATGCCCGTAAAGAAGAAATTGAAGCTCAAGATAGGCGTCCCTTTGATCTCCTCGTAAGTTATTCATAATCTATTCTGCCTTCTGTTTCCTTCTGCATGTTATTGCTTCAAATTGAATACATCTCTTCAGCAATCATTTCTTTTCTGTGGACCAGGTCATATTAAACCCAAAGCTTAGAAACTTGAGCGACAAAAAAGCAATATTCTTCGAGGGATGCTTAAGGTAATGCTGAGAACTATATGTCCATGATGACAACAGTAATTATTTTGAATATATCTTTTATCTTGGTGTTATCACAATGCCAGCAATGTCTCCTTTCCAATTATGCTTGTTGTTTGGCATTGTAGCGGTCCTTCTGCATAAACTATTATAAGCATAACTTTTGAGTACACTTATTTAAGTGATTGCACATCTGTAGTGTGGACGGGTTCAGGGCAGCTGTAGAGAGATATCTTGAGGTGGAGGTGTCTGGTTTAGGACGAGATGGCCAGCCCATAAAATTGGAAGCAAGGGGTTGGCAGGCACGAATCCTACAACACGAATGTGATCACCTCGATGGCACATTATATGTGGATAAGATGGTAAAAAGAACCTTCAGGACTGTAGAAAATTTGGAGTTGCCTTTACCAGTTGGTTGCCCTGCCCTTGGCGTTCGCTAGCTAGGGACCCCATTTCAGTATATTTCTTCTCTGCTATACTGCAAATTATTGTTTGGTTGACCTTTTGAAATTTCGAGTTAGCATTGAGTTCTATTGCATTTTCCGAACTGTTTTTCATAGCCCATTTTTTGTTCTTTTTTTGTGGAAGGAAAATAATTACTCTATTTATTGTTTGGTTCATGAATGTATCAGTTATAATTCAATTTGGATAACTCCAAGATGTACTGTGACTCTATGGTTGCAATGTTTCATTTCATTCCAATGCAGATACATTCTCTTTTTTTTCTGAAAACAATGACGTATCTGAATATTTCAGTTTATTTAGAGTGACTATTTAGATTTACCGTTTTCTTCAGTTCATTTAATTTTTCAGTTGCAATAGCTTACTTCAGCATACGGAGACTAAGCATCTGTATACACAACAACAACTAAGCTTTTTGTCCCAAACAAGTTGGGATAGGCAAGCATCTGTATACACGGGGAAAAAAAAAATGCAATGTCCGTATACATGGAAACCTTGTCAGGTTTAAGCGAGAAGTACATGAGAAACAAGTTTTGAAAATTGTGTTTTAAATTTTATACTTGTTTAAATGCTATAAAATTTGAGCATTTCACGACCGAGTGTTCAAAATAACAAAAATGCTAATATGTAATTGTAAGGACAGGATTCCAAGCATGTTGAGGTTGTTAACTTGTTATCATCTGACATTTGGTGACTGGTGAGATGCCATTATGGCAACAAATTGAAATAAGGCCCAAAGCTCTCTACGTAAAGGCCTCCAGAGTGTTCCTACAAAATTAAGTTTAACTTTTCTAAAGGGCCTGTATATCTTAAGATGGACCGAGATTAGGCCTACAAAGATCCGTTTCTTCCCCCCTGTCCCCTTCGGTCACCGCCAGATCCAGATCACCACTTCTCTGGTTCCCTCTTCCCTCCTCTACCCTCTCCTCAGTTCTTTCCCACTCAGCACCGATTAGCGCCTAATTTGTTGGAAAAGTGGGGAATTCCAACTAGAGTGAGCTCACAGGAGAGGATCTTATTCAAGTAATCAGTTCAATTTGTTCTTGGCAACCAATTATTCTCTAGATCTGTATATTTTATTGTACAAAGAGTTGGGTTGTTTGAGAATTAGAGACATCAGAGGAGAAAATGGCAAGCACAGCGTGTTTTGTGATTGTTAGTAAGAACGATATTCCTATTTATGAAGCTGAAGTTGGTACTGCACCCAGGGTACAGGCCACCTTCTCTTTTTCTTCTATCTATTGTTTTGTTTCTTATTCATTTGTAATCATTTAGTTCAATATAAATTTCCTGGAATGTGTTTGTTTTTATGTAGAAAGAAGAAGTAGCTTACCAGCACCAGTTCATTCTTCATGCTGCTCTCGACATTGTTCAGGACCTTGCTTGGACCACCAGTGCCATGTCTTTCTCTTTGTCAATCTGTCTACAGAATTTTTATATTAATGACATTACTTATTTTGGTTTGATCATTATTAATTTATTATATTAGCTTTTCCTATGTGCAATATGTGCAGGTTTCTCAAGTCAGTGGATAGATTCAATGACCTTGTCGTGTCTGTTTATGTTACCGCTGGTCATATCCTTTTTATTTGCTAGTTTCTAAGTTATTCTTGCATATAATGTTGCTACTTTGGCCATGTTATTATGCTTGTATACTGTAAGACTTATATGTGGTAATGTTAAATACAATCTACTTCACCAAATGCATTACTAACCTGTTTACTTGTATCAATAGAATTCTTCTGTGCTTTTAACGTATTGTCGTATTCAATCTTCGTGGTTTTTCAATTTTATAGTATATAAATACATGCACGACTTCAATGTGTCATCATGATTCATGAAGCTTTCCACTAAATCAAGCTTATATAATCTGACAACATTTATGCCACAAGCATATTGTACTAGAAATGAGTTACAGGTCATTAATGTTGTTGTTTTCCTTGATTTACTGTGGATGTACATACGAGATTGATGTTACTACATGATTCTCGTAATGAGGACAGCATTAAGAGCTTTTTTCAAGAGGTTCATGAGCTTTACATTAAGGTACTTTTTGTTTTATCCATTCTATGGATTTTGTGATATCAATTGTTCTCTGTAAGTTTTTCAATTGCTGTCTGTAGTTTTTTTCTGTTCCATGTTGTTGCTAATTGAGTAATTGTAGAGCTTCTTAATGGAAACATGCTCCATCTTTGAAAAAGAGCAATTTGATGATTTAGGCATTCAGCAATGAGTAAAAAGTGTTTTAAGTTGGACGCAATTGTTTCATAAGGGTCTATTATCACTTATTATGGTGCTAATCCGCCAGAACAGTTAATATGACTATATGAGCATTTCGAAAAGAAACCATATGTTCTGTTAGCCTGTTTATCTTCATAGCCGATCATCCTATTGAGCTAATAAAAATCCATAATCATGCAAAATGGTGGTCTGATTTTGATCTGTACAAATTTTGTCACAGTAAATTTTCAGTTAGAGGCTAGTTATTTATTGATAGCGGACATGCTTGCTGATTTTTCTTTTCTGCTCCATTGTGACATATTCTGTGCTAAAAGATCTTAGTATGAATTTTTTGTTTTTTTTTTTTTTTTGGAACCCATGCTTATATGGCCTGCTGATGTGATTTGTCTTACAATTGCAGACATTGTTGAATCCGCTGTACCTGCCCGGATCACGTATTACATCGTCATATTTTGATACAAAGGTCAGAGCTCTCGCGAGAAAGTATCTCTAGTCAATGTTGTATAGTTCTACCTAATCTATGAAGGTCTAGGGAAGCAATGATTAATGTTGCTGGTGTATTATGTTCTTGCTGTCTGTAAAAGTAGCTAATGTGGTATGTTGTATGCCCTACTGTAAGATATTTGGAACTCATTTAGGTTTTATATGTTGTTTGCTATTTGGTGTTTCAGTATCATTGCAAATTATTCTCACTGGCTCACTGATGCCAATTCCTGTTATAGTTATTATTAAACTATCGTTTAGTTCACCAATGCTATCTATTATCACCTTGGTTGGAAAAATCACTAATTTTGATTTGTCTATTATCTCCCAGTCAAGTCCTTTTTCTCTAACCATGAAATAATTAGAAGAATAAACACTTTGCAAAATTGATCTCCTTTCCTCTCCCTTCCCACTTTCTTTATTGCTCGTCTGCTTTCTCCCCACTGTCAACTTATAATGGACGATTCGGAACACAGAAAAGTACTAACATACTAACTGTAACAAAGGAGAAGTGGAAGAAAACAGAAATGGAGAGATTTTTTATTTCCCCTGTTTGTTGTCAAACAAGAACTTATTGGTTTAAAAAGATATCAAATATTATCAATTTAAAGAGTTTCTCGAATCTACGACTGAATCTCTGATCATTATGTGCCTGTTTGAGTGTGCGGGGCCCGTTTTGTGTGCCCATGGAGATCAAGAAAAATGACTGTGTGTGGTCATGCAAGGGTTATGGCTGCATCTGATCTAAGTTATTAGGATAATGTTTAACAATTGATGTAGTGGTTATTTTAATGCATGAGAAGGGAGTGCTTAAAGGTAGTATAAAATGGAATAATATTAAGATATTCATATAATATCCTTATAGAATGTATGCCTTTAAATTACTAAATTTCTTAATTTTGAATATGTTTGTGTCACCTGACTTAGCTAAAGGGAGGAAATAAACTAAAATGGTCTTTTGATTTGATACATTTTACTTATTTTACTGCTATCTGCAAAACGTTAATGCTTTGAAAAGTAACTTGATATCTAATAAATGTTGTAACTTTACTTACGTTGTCAGGCGATATAAGTTTTGTTGATCTTTTGAAGGGGATATTTTATTTAATTTTCAAGAGTAGTACCTAATTTTGAAGCTCAACCAACCCACAATGGATAGATCAGCTTGGTTACAGTTAAATGATCATCCCTTTTTGAATATTGAATGTTGACCAACCTATCTTCCAGTATTCTATTTTAGAGATAAAACTTAGTTTATAATCTGAGGGTGTGAAAACTCCTGCTGTTACATTGTTTACTAATTGTGCTCTGTGATTAGTGTAATTTTTCTAGGGCCGCCTAACAAACGATATAATAATATTCTAAGCAAAATTTGTCAGGAATTAATCGGTGCATCCGTCGATTACACCTACCACGTGCACCAATGATCAAGTCTCTTTTTCGTTCCTAGGGATGTAATCAGTAATCATATAATACTGCTGCACAGTTCCACAGTTCCAAAAATTTGTATGTTGTGTTGTTTTCTAGTTTACACCGCCGTTTCTAAAAGCAGGGACCTAACTAATAAATAAATAAATATATAAAATCTTTTTCTATCTATAAAAAAAACAAAATTTAAGTGGGAATGCAGTTTGCAGGAACACAAATGAATGAATCCGCTTGTGTAGCAATTTCTATTGTGGTGAATCAAAGTTAAACTGATTTCTCTTTTATTACAAAGAGTATATAAAATTCTGTATTATTCAGTGTAATTCAGTGACCCGTTATACGGAACCCAACAGTACAATAGAGTATTGACTACATCAATAACTAAACTCGTGAAACCTGCCTCAAACCATGGCAATGTCCAATAAGATCACTGACAATTAGAGTAAGACAAGAGCACCTCCAACGGCTGTTCTTATACTTGTCATTTAAATAGGAGAAAAGAAGAGAAAAATATAATTTCCCTAGGTCCAGTCACGGTTTAAATAGATGCAGAAACAGCACATTCTACCGTGGCAGTTGCTAGTGCTACCATTAATGACTCAATCATCATCAATCACCTAAAGATTCTTTTTCCTCCAATTAACTAATACTAATTAGTACAACTCCTGTATCTGTCAATCCACACTAAATTTGACCCAACCCAATACACCATATACCTCAAATCCAAACAGGCGTCAAGAGAAAGTTGCAACATTGATGGAGACAAGAATACGGTGGAAGAAGAAGGAATCGAGTAGTAAATGCAAAGAGAAAGAATCAGTACCGGTACTGGTACCTGTACCTGCACCGGTGCCTGTACCAGAAATGAGGAGGCTCAGTGTCAGTGATGCAAAGGTGTTGTGGCCTTTGGCCTCCCCATCTCCTATGCATGATGCATGCCTCATCAAATCACGTGTGTTTGATCTACCACATGGAACAACATCAACAACCGGAAGGCGAGTGAAGTTGGCACCGGGAAGGAAATCGACATCACACATTGATGATTCCGTAATGGATGTGGCGGAAGATGTTGTTGCGGTGCTCGGAGTTAAAGTGATTGCCGCCGACATGCCCCCTTTTATGCAGCTTCATGCAGTAAGATGCGCACGCCGAGTCCATGATGGCATGGATCGGTTTAGTCCAAGACAAATGGCTCATGATCTTAAAAAGGTATTTTTCTCTTTTTCTTTTCATGTTTATCCCTCAACTTTCATCATTTTCTGAAATTTGACGTTTAATTTTTCATTGATAGGAGTTCGACAAAGTCTATGGACCTATTTGGCATTGCATCGTCGGGGCGAGCTTCGGGTCTTTTGTAACACACGCCACCGGCTGCTTTCTTTATTTTTCCATGGAAAAGATTCTTGTAATGTTGTTCAAGACCAAAATTAGAAATGTATTAGCCTCTTGATTTCAAACCTGTTCAGTTACTTTGTGGAAACGATAACTTTCATATTTTTCC